>CM024792.1:19679464-22079464 GCA_014281875.1 Nibea albiflora | reverse complement strand
TCCATGTTCTGCATTCCAAACATGCAGTGTTTTATGGCTGTTGGTGTCGGTGGTGGGGAAAAGCCAAAATCCAGGCTCTGTCTGCTGAAGTCATTAGGTTTGTGACGGACAGCCTCTGAAATGTTTTACTGTTAAAGGCTTGGTGCCCAGGATCTCCCGCCCTCTCCCATGTGGACCCCCACAGCCAAGCTTCAGTTTCTACACACACACACACACACACACAGACACACATGCACATTTTTCATGCTCAAAATGCACACCATAGAGGTACTTAGTAGACTGCACACCCGTTCTTTGAATTACATAAGCTGACATGAAATCTCAACTCGAAGCATAACACTTCAGGCATTTTGGTACACATGGCACACGTATGCCTCATCTGAATTCAATAATACATTTTACAGTTGTCAGCGCCCCCCAAACCCAAAAGCTACAACCCATTCTGTATCCCCTCCCAGCCACCCCACGCCCCTGTTTTTACAGCATCTCTGCTTTGAGCTGTTGGCCAGAACACAGACTTCTCCAGACCCCGAGACCTCAGTGTTTTTTACCATGATCCGGCGTACAGGGGATGACCACAGAGGTCACCTCTCTGACAACAGAAAATGAATGGTGTGCTCATCTGCTGACTGACCAGCGTGAAAATCCGTCATCGCGGCCCTGATGTCAACCACTTTCACAGGGGTGTTTGCTAACCTCTAATCCTTTGGCTACAGGGGGGGGGGGGACTGTGACAGCTCCATGTAAACACCTAACACACACACACACACTCTCTCACACACACACATGCATACCTACAAATAGGCTGTGGCTTATGTAAAACCGCCCAATTAAACATGACTCACTTACAACGTTGTCAACCAGACTAGAGACAACATACTGTAGTTTAGCTTCAGTATCGCTGCATCTGTAAACACTGAAATCTTGTAGTTAATTGACCAAAGCATCACAGAGCATCCGACAATGAGCTGTACCTAACTGGAAGTGTTTTTCATTAAAGCAATAGATTTTCTTCTTGTTAAAATGTCAAAGCATTTAGTCAGACGTGATTTAGGAGTTTGAGGTTGGGGCTTATTTATAATAAATACGATGAGGACAAATGAAGACTTAGTGTGAAACCACACGAGAGGAGAGTTTTAGCTGCTACATGGTGCAAGGAAACACTTTCAAACAGGCCCTCTCGTTGGAACTGTTTATTCCTCCTAAAAGTCCTGATCCTAGGCATTTTTAGGAGAGGTGTCATGGTGGGGGCTCTGGCGTTGATGATGCTAAACAGACTCCAGATGTTGAAGGAGAGCAGAGGACAAGAGTGCAAGAGGCCTGACGGAGAGAGGAGAGGACGCTGCTGGCCCCTCAGACCCCACAGGGGACGTGACTAACTGCCGGGTCACATCCGTCTCCTTCTTTCAACATAAAGTCATTTCTCTCTTTCCTCCTCTCCTTTTGCAACACTACGATATGTGTCAAAGCCTTTCCTGGCAGCATTCCTCACATCCAACCTCCTCTCTCTTATCAATAACATATCTGCTAAATTTATTATTTCCGTTGCCAATTCTGTTCTAATCTGGTCCTTTATTCTGTTTCATCCCTTTCCTGCACCCTTCTCTTTGCTTGTGGCCACTCTTGAGCTTGCTTCATACTTCCTCACAGTGATGTCTCTGTCTGTGGAATACAGAGGAATATATTTACTGGAAACATGAATGCAAATGAATGCAGGACTTGGGTTTATTCTTGCTCAAAGAGCTGGCTTGTTTTCCTGACAGCCCTGTGTAGCAGGATGAGGAGAAATCTGCAGTTTCCATCAACCGTTTTCTAAAACACTGTACGTCACAAATGCTTCTGTATGTCTTCGATATTTATACCCATGCTCTTAACCCAAGAGAAGAATTCAGTTTGCGAGGGCAGAAATCAAATCAGGTGATTTATTTGTATCAGCATTCTGCATTTGTGCATTTATGTGAAAGTGAGATAAATATGGTAGCGATAAGATAGAGCGCTACTATTTCAGGAATATGTGGAATTGTTCCATTAAAAGGATTTATCCTGGTTATCAGGGGCTCGAAAATGTAGGAGCTCAGAGAGAGCGAGAGCGAGAGAGAGACTGCAGTAAATCTGTGCTACACTGCCATCTACAGAAATACACAGCTATTTCCTGCAGCATCACTCAGGGAAGGTACAGTGTCTCTCTCTCTCTCTCTCTCCCTCTGTTTCTCTCACTCCCTCTCTCCCTCTCTCTCTCTCCCTTTCTGCCTGTCTACACGGTAAAACAGTTCAAGCTTATAAATTTCAAATTTAGGCTGAATAATTGGTTCAAAGTGTTTTTGCGTTGCGAAAATGTAAAACCAATTTAATTAAGCTCGCTGAACTTGAAGAAACAAGTTCAACAAACTTGAGATTTTAAATTGAATCAATAGCTATTATGTCACTCTCACTACTGCTGGAGACACTTTTACACCAAAGACGGTCCAATAACGTCCCATCATGCTCTTCTCCACTAACCTGATTAAATTCAGTACCAACCGTCATCATGGTTAGCATGTCAGACACACAACGAGCTTCCTTTAGATGTGACTGTGAAGATTTAACTCTCAATTAATGCATGATGCTAATATTCTGATCATGTTTCTTTAGACTTTAAGTTCAGTTAACATAACTGTTATTTTAATTCACATTAGGTTAATAAGATGAGATAAGATTTGTTGACCCTGCTAATTTCCTATGTGATGTTTTATAGTCTACTATACAGTGATGTATACCTGTACTCCACGTGTGCATGCAGTACAGTATACGATGTGTGTCTGTGATTGACACTAGCAATCATATATGGAGCTGCTCATGAAATTCAGAGTCTCATGACCTGCAGAGTGTAGCTGAAATGTGTCTGATTGAACACATCTTTCCTCCCGAATCCCACCTGATTACTGAGTTGGCTTCCGCTGACCCTGCCTCAGACGAAGTCACCAGCCCATTGTGACTAAAAGACTTCAATCAGAGCAGTGAGCCAGAGCTGAAATGACTTCCATCACATGGAGAAAATTGGACCAAACTTCAGGCTGTTTGACTTTGTCACATGTAGAAGCACGCAGTGGTACAGACATTCAGACAGGTATGCAAGGACGTACATACAGATTGAAAGTACAAGCACGTTCGCAACCAACTCACGCTCTTTTCTGCTCTCCCTCTTCATCTTTCTTAGAACTACCTGGGCTACAGGAGCAGTAGAGCAGGAAAAAAAATGCTACAAAATAAAGCTCAGGTGTGCAATTAATTTCCCCCCCAGTGCTCACACCAATCTGATTATTCCCGAGGAGCAACCTCCTGCAGACTATCCTTTGAAAATCAAGGAATGACGCTTCCAGCAGCAAAGAAAACCTTTTAAAATTGGACTCCGAGGCTTTATTGATTTACCTGATAACTGGCAATTGTATGCAGTCAAACCTTTTTCGGCTAAAATTGCGTCCCACCCTGCACATTTTTCTCTGATTCTTCCAGCACAAACTGCAAATTCACAATAAATCCAATTTAGAGATATATTCTGGTTTGTCTGGACTTTACGATGCCTGACCACTGTTGTTGCCTTGTTAATGATCTTTGTCATATTGTTTGACTTCAAGTTTCAAAATGTGAAATGTCCGCTGTAAATACATGCCACACTGCCACACCACAACAGCAAGAGTGCCCCATTTCCCTCTGCTAAATATTGTAGTTGACAAAAATCACCAGTCAGCCGAGCGGCCATGTGTTGGTGGCCTCAGGGGAATGTTTATGGTCACGGTAAACTATCGATGGTTATGTATGCAATCATCAAAAGATACGAAGGCTCGCCAGGGAAGTTTGTATTCCTGCAAAGCTCCAGTCCAGATGTTCGGAGAGAGGGAGGAGGTGGAAAGACAAATATTAGTCTACTGGAAAGCTCAGAGGAGTGGGCTTTGGGTTTGAAAACATCAACAATAAGAGACATAACACAAAAATTTGGTGAGAAGGAAAAGGGAACAGGATACTTGATTAAGAAACTTTTGGTCGGAGAATCTTAGTCACTTTGTTCAGATTCTTAGATCAAAATATATAAACTGTAAAAAAAAATATCTCAGCATGGATGTTTGGAGAGAAAATAATGTTTCTAAGCAAAACTGTTTCTCTACATATTCATGCAGAGGAACCAAAAATGACACAGTCAGTTCATGAAGTATAATTTGTGGTGGGAAAAACAGCATAAGCAGCCAGTGAGAGAACATCTTTATTTTAATCAACCGCATGGAAAATATAAATGGAGAGTTATCTTAGATCACTTCCTTGAGAATATTTATGCCAAAGCATCACAGAGGAGTTGAATGGTATATATAAATCTTTCGTTGTCCTACTGTCTGTCACGTTTCAAAATACCACAGAAAAACGAGGGTGAGGCAGTGACAGAAGCTTCATTTCTGTAACCCAGGGAGTATCATAAACTATAACACAAGAAGGTGTGAACATATGCGCATGTGTTCATGTACATGGGAATTTGTGTGTTCATGCGTGAGGTTGGGAACTGCGGCCAGCCAAGTTCAACTGCCCTTGACACCACAAATGAAGTCAGCATGTATTTTTGCCGTTGTGGCGGATTTTTTTCCTGCATGTCAAGGTCACATTGGTCAGAGTGTTTGTAAAGTTCAGAGGCCGGCCACCTCAGCTCACCCTGGTCATCTCCGCCCGGCACACTAGCCCAGGGAAGTAGCCTTCATACGCTACAGTAAACCAGGTTCCCTGTGCCTCTGGGGCCCTGTCGAAGGCAGGGCTCTGGGTGTTAAGTGACACTGAATTGAATTAGCAAATAAAACGGACAGGCTGTACCAAGGTAATTTACCATGTCAGGGCAAATCAAATTATCCCTGAGGTGCAGATGGCAGCGTATCCATTACTACAGCTGAACTGGTAAACGCAGACTGCTGTTATCTTTAGATCCCCAATTTCCTTTTTGATTTGCTTTGTGTAGGAGGTAGTATGTTAAATAGTGATGATAGAATAATCAGTGGATGATTAAACAAGATTACTATGGAGGTATTTAAAACACTGAAGGAAGGCAAGAAGACACAGATTTTCTGCATCATTTTGTTGTTAACACGAAGTAGTCAAGTGCCAGCTTGTGTGTTGGGTTGTGTGCCACAGCACAGCTGCCACAGTGGCCTTTTCTTTCTCCAAGCTCTTGCCAACAACTAAAAGTCAGTCCCAGATTTACTCTTGTCTGGCGGCTTCATGCTCAGTCACTCTCTCTTTTTTTTTTTTTACTTCACTTCCTCTGTCAACTGCTGAGCCCAGTTAGATTGCTCGCTTGCCCAGCTCCAGTTCTGGCACGACACTAGCTCCAAGTCAGCATTCACCCGTGTCACAGGCCGAAAAGTTACACAACACTGCTTTAAACCAATTAAATCAAGTTATCCAAGCTGTCTACAGAGGAGAGACACAGAGTTATAATATTTCAAATTGTTTCTGTCTGATGAAATTTTAAGGATTGAACATTTTACTCTGGACTTTAAATTTATAAATTATTGATAAAAGGACAATAATTACAACAATTAATATTTATTTATTTGTTGTCTGTGTGAGATATGTAATATTATTCTTATTAATCCCTTTGAGAAGTAGAGATTATGTTATTAGTAATCTGTGGAGATCATAATGTTGTAGTGAACATAAACTAAACTCTGTTCATTACTGTCTGTCATAAAAGAATGGCAATTGGTAAATGGACTTGCATACTTATATAGCACCTTTCTAGTCTTCTGACCACTCAAGGCACATTTACATATACATGCATTAAAGTCACCCATTTATACACATACATGGAAGGCCAACTGCTGGTCAGAAAGGAGCTCAGTCATTCACACACTGATGGCACAGCCTTCGGGAGCAATTTGGGGTTCAGTATCGTGCCCAAGGACACTTCAATGTGCCCGATCCACAGCTGCCCCAAGAAAGAAAGCCTTTAAGCGCATTACTGCCATTAACTGGGCTGGTGGGAATATCTTTAGTTCTGCAGGCTATCGGCGATCAACTAAAGCACTGCACAAACTACACAAGTGAAAAGTTGTTCCAATCCATCGAATTGTTGTTGAGACATTTCCCTACAGAAAAGAATGTTGTCTATGAATGTCAACTTTTATTGGAGATTCATCCTCTGGGAACCATGAATGCCCGTAAAAAAATAAATCACAGCTTTTAATAGTAGTTTTAGTCTGGATGAGTCGAGCAGGGTGGACAAGCCCATATCACCATCCACAGAGCCATGCCACTAACAAGGCTAAACATATGTTATTACAAGTGTTTTAAATAGCAGAGGATATCATTAAAGAAAGAGTAACAGTAAAAATGTTGGTATAGTGAATTTCATTTTTGTGCCCTCCACAGGTTTCTTCCTAGAAAGATAGATCAGCCTCTCGCCTATCCCCTTACATAAATATTTAGGTTCCCCTGATACATCTAATAAAACTGTTTAGAATGTTTCCCCAGTGTTTCACCTCAGAGGAAGGACGTAAACTATTTCACAGCGCGAGAAAGAGAGGAAGCACGGAGCAAAGAGAGATTGAATGTCTACGCACACCTTATGTAAATATTTGAGACATCTGCAGATTCTGGGTAACCTTTTCTGTCATGAGAAAGATTAACTGTTTCCTGAGATACATGCTCGGCCTCACCTTTCCAATAAATGGGAGTCTCGTGTGCTATCGTTATCTCGGCACTGTATATCTGCTAGCCCTTGTCTAATTCTTAAATTTATAAACCTGAATTTCTTTGAGACTGTTGAAGGAAATTGTCAGTTGCTGTCTCTGCCCTAAAAAAGTACACGTAATAACAACCATGGGAAAGTGAGAAAGTGAAGTAGAAGGATGAATGGGAGCGATTTGGCACTCACACACACATCCTTATGACTCAGACATTCATACCACAAGAGACTATATAACAGCTCTTGTAAAAATCAAATGTCTCCTGCTCTCCTCATGCACACGTGTCAGCCTCCTTCCCACTGGTGCTCAGGCTTACGTAAGTAGCATCACTGATATGAATATTTAACGTTTGTTTTGGGGATGACGCTCCTTGTTTTTTGATGCTTGGCATTCTCCCGTGATGATATTTCATTTGAGCTGTTACATCATCATCTGGATCAGGGCCACAGCTGAGATAAAAGAGTCCTGTGAGCCATTAGCGCAGGAAGCATGCGCTGCAGTATGGTCCATGTGATATGCATTAGTAGCTAACTGGGATGGTTGCTCATTAATATCAATGTTCCCTTAGATGTGTTTCCAATAACAGAGAGATGACTAATCATTAATCCTGGGGTTATCACCAAGGTTATTCTTCATCAGTAGATTTGTGCACTCATCTGACTAATAAAGTAAGCCTGCATGAGTGTTAAACTGAAGTCTGATGTCTTTTTTTCAGCTAAAACACTGCTGTACTTCTCTTGTAGATAGATGTAGATAGAAGTGAGATAGATGGGAACCTCAGGGGTCGGCCGGTCGCTGTAACAGTACAACACTCTCGGCACATCACAACCTCGGAGTCTGCTCTCAGGCCACGGCTGACTGAGTGCGCTCCCTCTCCGTCTCCGAAGACGACACCGCCCGGATGAGACAGACGCCACAGGCTCTGTCTACCTCTTGGCCCATTGCACAGGTCTCGCTGTGAACACACAGTGCTTTGACGACAGCGCTCAGAGATACATCACAGTTTGAGGTGGAGCTGAATGCGCGGGTAGATGTTTCTGTTTTCTGTCATTATGTGTGTTGGATTATGCATCAGTGGATTCCAAATTTTGTGCCATGCTCGAGAAAAAAATAAGGAATTGAGACACCACACACAAAACTAAAAGTCTTTTTCTGACCTGGCATTGACAGCACATTACTTTGTAGTACTAATCTCAGTGAGGCTGAATTTTGAGCAAAAATAGACCTCTGTGTGTTGTGCGTTCTGGTAAGACAAAGAAATACACACTCCAGGAAGTCCAGCGAGATTAAAGGCGTCTCAGATGCCAAAGTTATCATGCATGAAATATGCTGTTTACGCTGATTACAAAGTAATCCACCAGGAATGAGTGGAGCCTTGCCGGAAGACATTATGGTGTGTTGCAACAAAACTTAAGCCCAGTTCAACCCCCCGTGTTAGCACCCATGCCGTATCACCAGACTGTGTAGACTCTACTGCTATTCCGTGTTTACTGTAGTTGATAGACCGATCTTAGACTGGAGGTCTTGGGAAAGCTAGCTAACCTTCACCAAAACAGGAGAAATATGAAAGTCCTAGCTTGCAATGGTACTGGTGAGTCCACATTCACATTCAGGTGAATGTAGATAGCTGTAAATGGTCGGTACACACGTTCAAAAAGTTTTATATCTTTACTTTTATTTGAGCTTTTCAAAGGCACCTTTAACAGAGTTCGCTGTGCTGAGTCACAAAAGTAATGAACAATGAAACTAATTGCTTTTTGTTGAGTACCATAGTTACTTTTCAACGAGTGATTAATCACCCTTTAAATAAATCATGAGACGTCTCTAAGAGGAAAAAGTTTAAATAAATACTTTGTCATGTTGATTGTCAGCATTCAGTGATCTGAATAACTTGTTCTTGATTTGCAATTCATTTCTTTAGACTTGTCACTTAACTCTGAAGGACTGAAATTAAATTCTCCTTAAGACATGCCTTTATAAAACATGAGACAGACTTATCCTGCACTTGCCACAAGCATAACTGGAGATATTAAAACTCATTTTCCTACCAAAGGCAGCAGACGTTTTTTGGTACATTATGAAAATCAAATTCCACCGCCTTGGAAATGACTTGAAAAGATAGATAATCTGTCACAGCGGCAATGTAGTTGTGAATTTTGTGTCAAAATGTCTCTTTTATCAATATTTTCTTCCTCTGGGTTGAGTATTTTCACATCAGTCTGCTCTTTATATCAGTCTGGTTATTGTCAGTTACCTGACACCCTCAGGAAAAAAATGAAAGTTCTGCCAGAATATAATCCAAAAGTATGTTGCCTCACAAACTATTATCTCTATCATGTCTTTTTATTTAGAGGGGGTTTTGGGAGCAGAACAGCAGCTAATTTCAAGCTTGGTTTACCACCATAAATTTTGTGCCTTAAAAATGACAAAATATAAGTTAATGTCCACAAATCTAATTACTTTTGGAATACACCATAATAGTCAGAAATGTGAAGCTGTAAAAGGACTTGAACTTGAAGTGATGGCAGTATTCTCCATTGAAGTCTCCATGATTTATGTCTTTACGGTGTCTATAAAATATGAACTTTTATAAGGAGTTCAATCAGACGCATGCCATCAGTCGTTTGTCCATATGAAGCTGCAGCAGTAACTTCTGGTATGCCGCCCAGACTCCCATATTTCATGTCACTAGTTAGTCTCTTTGTCATGCGCTGTACATCATATCGGTGTCCTACTATTCTGTCAGCTCTGGCCAAGACTTTGAGTAAGATGGCTGTTCATGTCTGTCTTCGGCGCCCTGAGGGGTTCCTTCCTGTTTTTACATTTTTTAACACTGAGCTTTTTCATACCTACAAGCCTCAATATCTCCATCGCCTGTCTGAGCCCGGTGTCAGAGTGACATAGAGGGTGGGATGAAGAGTCAGCGAGAGAGAGAGAGAGAGAGAGAGAGAGAGAGAGAGAGAGAGAGCATTTTTGTGACAAATTATGAGAATACCAGAGCTGTGCTCTCTCTCTTTTTCCCCTCCATTGATTGAAGTGATTTCCCTCCAAGTTACGCTGAAATTGATCTGCATACTGAACCATGTTGATGCATAATATTTTATATTATTCATATGTTGCCCGAGAGCAAGGATGTGCTGCAGAACATGGAGCTCCATCAATCCAGATTCTTTCTCATGCACTGGATCTCCTTGTGGGAGCAATATGAGCCTCCCTGTACTAGTTGCATGTCACACAGTACTGATTCTTTTCCTCATTAAGTGAAGAAATAAGTGATAATAAAGCCTCGACATGTGTGTGTGACTCTATATGAACTCCCCACATGAGGCATTCTGCGTGTTGTGTAACATTTGATCATCAATTATTAAACCATGAAAGCGATTACATCTTTGGATCTTATTATGCAATGCAGCATCCCGAGATTACTGATGCTATATTCAGACGTCGAGAGCTGCTGGTCACAAAACATCACTAAGGGAAGAGAGAAACTTTAAGCTGAGGACTTTTACACTCTGCTGTCTCAGCTTTTCTGCCCGGCTTAACTTGAAAAACGAGTCAAAATTATTAATCATTAAATGGATTGTGTACGCGCTGTCGATGCAATGTGGAAGGTGTGCTAAGGTATAAAGGAAATTTCACAATCCAGCCTATTACCCCAAGTTAATCGATTTTGACAGATTGTCAATTTCATTTATGAGAGCAACTTTAAGGTTAACACTTGCAATTAGGTTTGACATGTAGTAGGTGAAGGTAATCAGTGGGGTTAGACAGTGGATCTATAGCGGTGTATATGTAATTAATGTATTCGGCTGTGCCCGGGGCACACTGCCGAACAGAACAAGCAAATTGCAAAGGCTACTTTAAAGCTGGGATAAGTGCAGCTGCAGATGTGAGCACATTTTTTGTGTGTGTTCAGTTTTTCTCTGTCACACCCCTCCTCCTTTATCTTGCACATTCTGCATGTGTGTGCATTGCTAGTACAGGAGTATACTATATATATATATATATATACAGTAAAAGATGAGCGCATGTGCTAATGCATTCACACAGCCCTTCCTTCTTAAGTATTTTTGCATGTCTACTACTGTGCACATACGGGACGTGTGTGTCAGAGTTGACAGGCTATCAGAGCCGCTGTGGCAAATGAAAGTGACGCTCAGGAGGAGAGATGCCTGGAGGAAGGCTGGTAATAAACAGCCGGAGCTGTGACGCACTTTGAAGCAAACATCTGAGAGGAAAGAGAGGGTGGAAAGAGCAAGTGGAGAAGGGACAAAACTGAGAAGGAGGGAGGTGCAAGCCCTTATAGAGCAGAATCTATAACTGACCAGACGGCAGGTCATCTTTCAAATGCAAAATAGCTAAACTCTGAGGCGTTAACTCGCTGCCAGGAATCCTTTCAGCATCGCAGACATATACATTCACAGGATGAAGAGAGAGCTGAGAGGCTGACCTGCAGAGCAGAGCTTCAAACTGTTTTTTGATGTCAAAAATGTTAAGAACTCTACTTATTTCCTTGTAGCACGGGTGAGTGAATCGGGTGAAGGTAGCAGGAACAACTGACAGGATGACAAAATGTCAGAGAAGACTGCCATGCCTATAGCAATGCCCAGAGGCAGAGCATGACACAGTGACGACACGAGTTCTGCACACACACACACAAAAGACATGACACTGAAGTCTTCATGGGACAGACATGATGTGATAAGAGAACTTGATGGTTTACAGATTTGCTGGTGCACCAATATAACCTATATTTGTGCACCAGCAACAGAATGAATTAACTGCAGTGTGCTGTAGGATTAGGGTCATGTTACTGTACCAGCAGGATAAGAAGAGCTGAGATTACTGACATTCTTATCTAAAGCCCACCAGCACTACGGACAAGACTAGTCCACAACAAACAAAGTGTGTTGGAACACATGCATACACTGTTACATGTGAGTGTGTCACTGGAGAGCCATTTTTGTGGAAATTGGAAGGTTTTAAACCCTAGTATCAGTAAAGCTGATGTATTTCTGAAATATATAGTATGCAGTATGGTTAGCATTAGGTTTAAGCTACCTTTAAAATTTTGAAGCAACCCACTAGAGTTTTCTCAGAGACAAGAAGTCATTAATTGCTAATATTCACTGTTAGTCTATGTCCTAACAGTTATTAAAGTTTTAAATTCAGCAATGTTTATATCCATAGCTTGCAGTCTTCTTCACTGCTTTTCATGGTGCAGCGGTAGAATACCGTGAAAACAACAGCAGGGTGCGAAGGAAGCTTGTGCTAATGCCTCCTTTTTGCACATGTATGGTATAAACAAAATAAAAAATGGGGACCCACTTGATGAGTCGTGACTCCATAGCACAACTAGTGGTCAAAAACTTCACAGCGTACCTTTAAAGTTTCTTACAAAACAAATCTGCTGCTGAAAACGAGTGGTAATTAAACATAACATCTTTCTAGGACACAGGGCCATAATCTATGGAACTTATATATACGGTATATAAACCAGAATAACATTGATTTCAGGCACTTTTCTCAGTTGTAATTACAACTAGTAATTACAGTAACTAACCCCAATGAATGCAACATCAGTCTGTTTTGGTAAAATGCACTACAATGGATTAAAATAATCACAACATTCTTCTAGCTTTCACAGTTTATGTCACAGGTTAAAACATTACCAGCCTCAGTGTGTGTATATGTGGGTAACACTCCTCACAGGGTTGTAGTAATTAGCTTATTAATAACTTTGTTTAAAACACAGAGCACACACACACAGACTCATACACCCACAAACATCCACCCTGCATCACCCTGCATGGAATAATGAGCAAATGAGCAGGCAGAGGTATCATGACGGATCAAAATCTTGATCCTTTTAGGGGATGAGGATGCCCTGAATGCAGGTCTCCCATTATCGGACAGCCGAGTGATGCAGAGCACAAGCCCATATTAAGTCTAATCGCTTCAATGTATTCACCTGCACATTTTGAATGATTAAGCCAGGAAGCATTCGTAGCCATCCTCGCTGCTGTTTAATACCGTGAAAATAAGCGGAGATGCTGAATGGTTGGGTAAACACCGGTGCGACCAAAGAGCGTCACTCAACATGAATTATAACTCGGAGAAAGTGTGAATATGTGTTTGCCTGCATGTGTGTTTGACTGACTTTGGGTTTATACAAGTACGCATGTGGTCCTCCGAGACACCATCTGTGTAAGTGTTTGAAGTGTTTATATGTTGCTGTGTGTGTATGGTGATGAGGGTCATGGCAAGTGACAGGTTGGACAGCCAGCGGGAGTGTGTCAGTGGCCAGGCAGGGTGAACCCTGGGTTATGTGGCAGGGATTTCAGCTGGCACTCGGCACAGCTGCTCCTGAAAAAGCAACTAAAAGGTGGCAGGCTGTGGCAATGCTAATACAACTGTGGACTAACTACAGTCCTACTAAAACAACAGGGCTGTACAACACGGGGAATGGTTCATCCTCTGACATGAGTGACACATGAAACATTAAATTAGAGTCAGGCGGACATCTTAAGCTAACCAATCAACCATGTTATATCCATAGACAGGATAAAATGTGGATGTTGTAGTCTCTGTGACTTAGTTGTGGAACAATTCTTAATTCTTAAGGGTGTCTCTGATGGCTGCCATCTTGGCCTCTGCTGCCACCCGTCTAATCCAAAAATTGGCAAAGACATTGGCCTGAGGCGGGCTGAATGAAGCCTGGTTGCTCAAACAAGCCACCTGTAAAAGAACTCACCTGTAAATCAAGACGGTCATGCTCTTAATTATGTATAACTTTAAGCTTTAATATACTCTGAACAGGTGAGTTATATATAAATTCACCCTCAGTGCAGTTGTCATGAACGGGGAAATTAGCTATAGAGACCAAAACTGTTTTTTGTACCAGGTTGTTAACATGTTTATTTCTGCTGTGAAGTTGGCCATTTTAACGTGGGGACTTATGGAGACATTCTCATTATGTAGCCAGCCTCAAGTGGACGTTTGAGGAACTGCAGTTTTTGGCATTTCTGCGTTAGCATCAAATCCTATAAATCGTACAAAAACTGTATATAAGTATAAAAACAATACATTCCACTCTTGCAAGAGTTTCCAGTCTTTATACTAAGCTAAGTTAGGCTTAAGCTAAGGCTGTTGCTCAGAGCTTCATATTTACCATAAAGACGTGAGAGTGGTATCAATCCTTTCATCTAACTCTCAGCAAGAAAATTAATAAGCTCCCCAAATGTCAAACTATTCCTTCACTCATAAATATGTATTTTCTTTATTGTCACTCAGTTCAAAAGCAATATTACCTCAGTTACTATTCACTGACAGGCAGAATCTTTAAATCTTCTCCTTCAGCCCAGACGAAAAATCTTACTTTTGTGTTGCATATTGCCATTGCATCAAGTTGCATCATCTCTTACCTCCAAAAATTGGGATAGTTAAAGTACATTACCTGTGTGCCTCTGTGCAAATGATGAACAAAGCACCGCTGATGTCCAATGTTCTTGTCATCACTTTGCTCGATAAAGTGCCCGAGTGCCACGGGAAATGCTGAATGTTTGCAGAAAGTTAACTTTATTCACTTTTCTATCATTCTTTCGCAGAGAGGTCACTCGAGCTCACAGCATGTCTGTGTCACTTCAACTGATTATGATGAAACCATCGTGGTGATAGGAATCATCAAAGTCTTCGGATAACTCAATGTTAATCTGGTGTTAAGAAGTGGTGATAAGAAAAACTGCTTTATATTTTTCAGTGTGATAAAATAAAACTTGAACAGCCCAATTTGACAATATTGATATTTAAACAGCAATAATATGGAAAATATGCTAAAAAAAGCAAGTACTGCAAACCAAGAAGTAAAATTAGGTTTTAGATAAAATAGGAAAAAATAAAAATATTCAAATATTTTACATTTTTCTGAAGTATAAAAAGGTTCTATTATAAACACGTGAAGTGGCTTGCAGAGAGCGTAGATGTACAATGCATAAATTCACGTGTTGAAGAAAAAATTAAAAACAAGTCAGCCAAAAGTTACTTTAATACGTGAGTGCATGCACATAGCTCCCTCTCGAGTGTGTGTACACTATATTTAGCTCAAAGCTCTATTTAAACTGGATTCAATCATCTAAACACTCAGAGATCATAACAGCAGTCATACAGGTTATTATGTGGAAGAGCCTCAGCTGCACACTGACCTCCCTCCCTCCCTCCACCATGACTCCACTCTCCACCCTCCATTGCAGGTCGGAGTCTTTTATTGCACTTTGTTTCACTTCTCTCTCTGCGGGCCTCTATATGTCTGTTTTAGCTTCTAGACTTAGAATACTGAAGCTTTTTAAAACTTAATCAGCTCTCTCAACACACTGCCAGCTACTCCTCTGCATTTTCTTTCCCCTCTCTTGAAGATACTGGAGTCAGACACACCACACAGCTTTAAAGGCAAAATGTGGTAACACTTTGCAATACAGCCTGCGATGCACAGCGTAATTATTCCAAAATTACAGCATAATTACTTGTACTATATATATATAGATATATATATAAGCTGGGAACTGTTACATACAGGCCTTTACATCTCATTGTTACTGTCAAAGATTTATTGATTCTTTGTTTTAAATTTTTTCAGTGGTGGTGAAAATAGCACTGACATCCTGTCACTGCTTTTTTGGTCTCCTGTACTTGAGGACAGCGACTTAGCCGGTCATCAAGTGAATATTCCCAAAAGAGGTCTATTTTTTTTTCCAGTCTAGCAATCGACCATCCTAGCAAATGGATCCGACCGGAGGCCGTTAACAAGGTTTTCTTCCTTGTGTGATTTTATTAGGCTCTAGAGGAGAACCTCAATAAGCAGCAGTCCCTGTGTGTATTAGTTCTGTGTGAACTTAGACTTAGTGTGATCAAAATGTTATTTACGCTGCAAAATGTAAGGCTTACAGTTGGTTTGGGAGGTGAGACAGGATTATGGCAAAGAACTCCAAAGAAACCCAAACGGACATCACTGGCAACAGGTAGTCAGAACAGGCAACAGGTCCGGTGAAGCAAGAACGGCTCAAACCCTACAGCAGCCGCACAACATAAACAATCTGGCAAACTACAATGCTAACTGCCCTCTATATATCCTGGGGAGCTAATGAGCAAATGAGCAGCAGCTGTGCAGGCAGGTGGCTGATCACAAGAGCAGTCAGGTGATTTAACAGAGGCAGGGAGCTTCTGACAATGCCTACTGGGCAGGTATGGCATGACTGAGTCTGAGAAATAATAGGAAACACACAGGAACGGGCAGCGTCACAATACAGGGTCTGAATCTGCAGAGGAGAAGGAATGCAGCCTCGCTTTGCCTGAATTCTGAGGACACACTGTGAATCTTTTGAAGCTGTTAGTGTCCCACAAGCCTTTGTGCAAACGACAATAAACTGTTCACTGCAGACATTTTTGACATTTCCTAGCAGGAGAAGCACAGGTGTTACTTATGATGGATCTGTTGTATTCAAGTGTCCCAGCCAATTCCTGCAGCTGTGAAGTAAAGCCAGTATGGAAGCACTAAAAACTGCAGTTCCTCCAACGTCCACTTGAGGCTGGCTACAGAACGAGTCAGTCTCCATAAGTCCCCATGTTAAAATGTCCAACTTCACAGCAGAAATAAACATGTTTACAGCCTGGTACAAAAACAGTTTTGGTCTCTATAGCTAATTTTCCCGTTCATGACACCTGTACTGAGGGTGAATCTTTATATAACTCACCTGTTTAAATTATATTAATTATATTAAGTTACGTATAATTTGCTTTGATTGACAGGTGGGTGTCATTACAGGTGGCTTATTTGAGTCTTCAGGTGGCAGTATGACAAAACCAGCTATCTGTGACTATCCTTGGGTTACAAAGATGGCCCACTTCAACGGGGTGTCAATCACCATGGTAACATTTGTTGTCCGGGAGCAGGTTTAGTTCATTACACCATCACAGTATGACTGATCGATCATCTCAATGGAAATAATGAGTCATCATTCAGACTGGACCTTGACATGACAGAGAGACACATAATAAAGAGTAAGCTGGCTTTCAGACTGTTGCTGGAAACTTGTCTCTTGAAAATGACAAATGAGACATGAGATACAACCCTGTTTGAGTGAATTTTATTTTATTTTTTTAAATCCAAAGTCACTGCTTTCAAAGATTTATAATACTCTGAGGCAGTAATTAATTCATCTTTCGTCTGGGCAGTTGCAAGGTGCACTGTAGAAATGTTACAAATCCACAACGAATGAGTGCTTGTATGCTTGTATTAGATTGGTTAAAACTTGAGCTTGGGTCTAATTTATTAGCCAGAAGGCCGTGCGTTTCTTTGTTGGCACCCCTGCCGTGCCACCGGACTGGCTCCATTCAGATGATGTTACTATGAACGTGGCATGATAACTCACTAAAACAAGGCTTCTAAGAGAGATAGTTTAAGATACAAACAGACTAATTAACTGTGATCGAAGTGGCACATTAATTAACCACAGTTAAGGGATGATCCATTAATTTTGCATACTCTCTATACTCCTAAACATTTTGACCATGCTTAAAATGGCCTATATGATAATTCCCACTTCATTCACAGTTTAATCGTTACTTTTAATACTCATATATTCATTTCTGATTGGCTGGCAGGAGTCGATTACAGTCACATAACACAAAGCATGCAGCTCCATGACATAGCACTCAATATGTCCTGATATCAAAACCTGCAACTTGGGAGAAGGTACTGTGGAGAGCTAGACACCTGACTTTCCAGACCTGTGCTCAGACTACAGAGTGGAAAAATACTTGAGAAAATTCATGCTCGGGTGGAAGGACACTGGTCCCACCTCACCTTCACTCCGACCTCTGATCACCTCGGAAAGCTGTTGATACTTGAAGCTGCTGGTTTATGGAGAGTGGAAGCCGCTGACAGGCAGCTCCCCTGAGCGCCGTTAGTGCTGTCAGCAGCCGCTCGGCAGGAAATGCCCAGGCTTCAGGCCTATCAATGGGCCCTTTCAACGGACACACACCGGCCCTGTTCATGTCACGTAAACAGAACGTGAGTCACACCTCCCACAAACCTAAATGTACATTCTCAACACTGTAAACACCACATCCAGTTACCGAGTCCGAAGCATCTGCACATACATTGTTTTATTGGACGCATTAAGAATCCATAACAAAAACAAAAGAAGGATTCTGATTCTGTATAATTAATTAATTTAACTTTTATGTGACTGCAGCATCTGCATCCGTCCTGTGAGATGAGGATTTACTGTGTCCGTGAGTAAAACACACTTACTTGCTAGGACTCTCATTTGAAATTCATTTCTGCTCATACTTGTATGTAGAATCATCTGGGTAATCATAATGAAGTTAGCACTGAGTTAAAAATAAGGCAAAGGACGCAAAGGAATAGAGGATGAATAAGAGCATTAATTGAGAACCGGCACTGAAGGGGATAGAGGTAGATGAATAAATGGATTTAGAAGGTAAAGGAAACCACGTCTCATAATCCTGAAGATGTGTTTTTATTTTATTTATGAGGAGAAATGAATACATTTTAACAAGAGGGCTTTGAAGTAAGTATTGATGAAAGGGGGGGTTTGTGTATGTGTGTGTCTGAGTGTGTTTATGAGCCGGAGACGAGAGACGGACTGAGATGGAGGAGTAACATCTCCCCCAGACAGCTGTTTTTCATCGTTCTGCTTCACGCTCTGTCCATCTTCCTCGTTAGTGGCGACTCACCCTGCTTTCATCAGGATTTCTCACACATCTTCGAGTTTAGAAAAGCACTTTCTCCTGTGTGTATGCTTGTGTGTGCGTGCGTGTGTGTGTGTGTGTGTGTGTGTGTGTGTGTGTGTGTGCGTCTCCACCTTTTCATAAGTCACCTTCTGGCTGTCATTCTTATTGCATTTGAGCCAGCTGACATGATTCAGAGGCGAGAAAAACACCAGAGAGCTGCCATAATGACAGATTCGGTTCAGATGAAATATTAAATCAAAAACATACAGGTACACTTTGAGAGTTGCATAATGTGGCTGACCTGTTATGTTGGCAAACTTAATGATATGAAGCAGAGCTTTTAGATCATCTGATTATCATACTGACTCATCCCCCTGTAGGCTGCGAGCCTTTCACATAACCTTGTCTAATCCGACATCAGACGTGTCAAGCTGCTCACATGAATTTTGGCAAATCAAAAGGCAGAGGCCATGTGTTGAATTCTAAGTAAAAGTTGTCGCTTCTACTAGAACAAGGTGTTCTCCTCTTCCTTTTTTTTCTGTTTCCTGTCAGTCCAGTTCCTTTCTTCCTGTATCTCTCTCCCTCACCCCTCTCTCCCCCTCTCTCTGCACCCACCTCTCCTTGCCGCTCTGATAAGAAGACAAAAGATAAACAACCCCTCCGGCATCTGCCATCGATCGCTCTGGGGTAAAAGCTTAATGGCTTGGCTCGAAGTAATAACACTCCTGGAGTTCTCTCAGCTGATGGGAAAGATAGATTCTCTCCCCTTAGCTGCACCTAGAGTTTGTACGCAGAGAGAGTTTGTATGTGGAAGAGATCAGGCGAAGGCAGGAGATCAGGACGGAGAAGGAAAAAAAGAAATATGCACCTCGAAGAAATACTTAAATGAACAAAAGGAAACTTCTGGTGTTGAGGCAGGGAGTGTATTGTTAGCAGTGCCCTTCCAGACTGAGGTGCTTTGAGTTCTGCTCCAACACTTGTCACTCATCTTGATGAGCTGTCCGCATTGAAATAGTGTCTAGGTCGTGGCTGAGGCAGCGTCGTCCCTGGAGCCAGTGTTCTTATCTGCCCATGTCCAGTTCAACTGTTGTTTTCTTGCCCACTTCTGATTCACAATCCAGCTTACTGCATGTACGGATCCCTCAACAAAAAAAAAACAACCCAAAAAACGGCCCAAATACTATTAAAAAATAATTTTGTGCAAACAAAGAAATTGACACAACAGCCTGATAATGTGAAATAGGATTTCATGGTCACATTGATGCAACACAATACATCACTGTAATACTATAAAGATGTGTGAAGACTCATTACTGAAGACAATAATAGCATTTAATTCAAAAAGGAACAATTTCCTAGAAGAAATTACTTGTGGCGCCGTGACAGGACTGAAGTAAACGAGCTGTTCATTTATCATACAGTGCAGGTTTCAAACGTTTCTCCAATGTTGGCTGCTCGTTTTAAAGGGACAGTTATAATTCAGATGCTATAGAGTCAGAGACTGCATCGAAGTCATCCAATGCAGTCTCTAGTCAGCTCTAGTAAGTCTCACCTGATAAATTGCCATGTATTGCAATATAAGTACACTTAAGTAAACTTTCAAATGATGATTTTAACAGAGCAACGTTTAGAAAACCAGGACGGGTAACTTAGTTTCACCCATATTAACTTTAACTGTGAAGCTTTTGGACTAAAAAAGTGCTAAACTGTTCAGTTCGTTCTGTCAGCTAAATGCTGTATTTGTATTTGACTTGCATTTCCTGTCTGTAGGACTGTGTTTAGCTCAGCCTCTAAATGAACTCAGCAGCCCTCTGATAGGGCTAAAATTCACTTAGCAGTCTGTACGAACACACAGTTCTTATTAGAACATATTGAATAAACAGTGATGTTAGTTTTTTTTTAAAATAATTTCCAAAAATATCAAACAAGCATACTCTTGAGTGAGTCTGAATTTGCTGTATTTCTAATAAGTCAATGTGTTTTTGAATGAGATTTTCTTCACACTTCGGCTCTCTTTTTGCTAAGCTGTGATGGCGAGCTCAGAGAGAAACGGAGGGTGAACTGGAAACAGAAATAAAAACCACTTACAGGAGGTCCCGTCCTCTTTTACACCTCTGTCTTTTAGATTTGTTTCCTTCAACATTGGCTCTGACACTTTCTATTGCTTAGCCCTCCAGACTTTCCCACGAGACAGTGACTGCCGCTCTCCCCCAGTCAACAGCAGCAGCTTTCTCTACTCTGGAGTATTTAAAACATTTACTGGGGTCCCAACTTACTGCAAACATGTGTCAGACTCTATCATTCTCACATCACAATTCCCAAGTGCCGGTCCAGACTTAGAACTGGACCAGGAGCACTGTGGAGGTTTGAAGTGACAGCCGTCTTCTTTGGTCTACGCTCCTGCAGCAGAAAAGCCCAGTTACACAGAGTTTTGATAATTTAGACAATTAGGCAACTAATTAGCCACTCAGGCATTACAGTGACTTATTAGATTCAATGGTGTCAGAGACGGAATCAGTGTCATCCTCGAACTAAAAATAATTTGCACTTTGGATGGCTTCCGTAAGTCACGTAGGTTTACCGAGCTGCCACACTTTACCGACTCTAAAATTTAAACTGATCTGCCTATTTAAATTTGTTTTTACTGAAACAAGGTTTACACAATCTCAGTCGTTCACGGGGGGTCAAACGCCACGAGCATGTGGATGAGGTGACAGTGAACAGAGACAAACCCCCTCTGCTACTGTGGGAACAGGCGTGACCTCTGATCCCTGACCTCGCTGCTGAGGCTCTCTACGGTTGGCTGTCTCGGTGGCGCTGTGGGCCGCCTGATCACAAACACTCACCTTGGGCAGGATGGACCGTGATGGATGGTAGCCCGTGAGCCGGGAGGTCAGGCGAGTCAGCACCCATACGGAGTCAACCAGCTGAGCTCACACTGGCGTGTTTATGTGCGCGTTGGGATGAGTCTCAATACTTTAAATAAGCAGCTTTTAGACTTTTGTTTGGGCCGAATGATGGACGGATGGATTGAAAGCTTCAGTCTGCAGGTGTCAGGTGGGTATTGCTTAGCAACAAGCAGAGACTGCATACAGCCCCTGCATTATTTTTAATGTTGATTTTGGAATTTAACCAGGCCAAAACTTGTTAATATTCATTCATGAGCAAACAGTCATGTTTGTCTCTATGTGTGCTGATTATTCAGCTGTCCCTCCCACGGAGCCACACTGCAGCGGCTCCGGTCGATGTGCATGGCACCACGATGATATCTCAAATCTTAATCTTCAAAGTGAGTCTTTACACTCATGAGAACGTCCCTCGCCGTCAGCCCCGACACCTTTCATCCCCCTTCTGTCACCAGCATGCATGCATATATATTGTACATACGGAGCGGGGGGAGTTACGTAAGTGTTCTGTGATAGATGAGAGTGCGAGCTGGCTAATATGTCCTATCTCTGGAATCAGCAGGAGGTTGCTTAAAGACACGTTGATACAGAGATGATGGAGTTCAAAGGGAGAAGTTTAATCTGGGGCAATACCCGGTGATTATTACATTATTAGGCAGACTAATGCAGATCGAGTCTATGATTTTACAGCTGCAGCCAGGTAGAGGAACAGCTGCTCCTGGGCCCAGAAATGTCTCACATGATAGAGATGGTGCTATGGTTCATTAATAACACGTTCATGAAGAGAAAGCAACGGGAGGTGTGTGTGTGTGTGGCATTCACAGAGGCTGCCCTTTTAAAATCCGTCACCGACAACGCCCACACCAGTGGCTGCAGTCGTCACAGGGCCGCTTGATTGCAACTTTGCGAAAAAACAATGCCCCCAAAAAACTGAGAGGAGTCCACCTTTCATCATGAAGGGCGTCTAGGTAATTGCTGATATTTTCAGAGGTAAAATTAGGCAGTAGGCTGCTCTAAAAGCCCTATAAATGGAAGCAGTCCTTTTGTTCTTCCTCCAGAGAGAAAGTCACACAGTCAAACAGGGAGGCAGATGAATCGTTTTTACTGCCAGAGTGAAAAGGCTTTCACGGGGCCTTTTAACAAACTCTCATTGATGGCTTCCTGTCATGCAGCCGTCGTGCAGAAGCTCACTGAGATACTCTTTAACTAGAGTGATCTTAACTTTGCTCTCTGTGTACTGCACATTATGTTTTTACTTCAACTTACAAATGCCTTTCAGAGGGCTGGCTCATGAAATCAAAGCTACCCTCGTCGGTCCTCGTCTGCTGGCTGGCAGAGGACTGCCTCAGTGTAGGAGAAAGTCACTGGAGTTAATTATGAGAAAGGTCTGTTCTGTGTTTGGAGGAGAGACGGCAGGCCAACAAGACATTGTTAAGATAAAAGCATGGGGAAAAGAGCAGGCATAAAACTCGACTGAGAGACCAACAGACAGAGATGTTTCTTTTCTTCAACCTGCAGTGTAGCAGAAACAATCAAAGACTCACTGTAAGAGGAGCCAGAATTGAAATATCGTGCTGAGCAAAAAAAGTCTTTGGAAGTAGCAAAGTGCAGAGAGATAGAAAAAACACAAAGAGACTGACTGACTCGGGTAAATTAGATTTTTTTCTCTCATCTGACGACCAATTAAATGTCAATACTGAGGCTTTTTTCTCATCTTCAAGTTAGCGACACAGATGGTTACTGTGGTAACAGGTTGTACAGTTCAACGTCTTGTTTTGTCGACACACTTTGATGAATGGTCGCGGTTTGTGCTAACCGTGGTGACAGACATGGCCCCTTCACGATAAAAGCTACATTATTCTGTGGCTGAACGCTTCCAAAGCAAAGCGCTATGCCACGTTTGACTTAGCACAGATAGTGTGTAAAACTGTGCATTTTCCTGTAAACTCCTCGAGCGTGAGTAAACAATCTGAATCCAGCAGGGGAATGGCGGACTCCGCCACTGCCAAAAAAAGAAAAAACTTAAATTGAATTGAATTAAATGACTGAATGTGAATGAGTATTGCAGAATTAATGCCATAAATTGTATCAAAAACAAAGTTTGATTTCATAAAAACCTTGTCAGAGACCAAAATTGTTGGTCAATACTGAGAATATACATATGTCTTTTATTGAAAGGCAGGACAACATGTCCTGATATTGGGGGAAGAAAGTGATGGTAGAGGCACAAATCTCCAAAACACAAATATTCATCGCTCCAGTAACAAATTGTTAACAGGACAAAACAAAAACTTTTGAATAATAAGACAAATCTGAATGATTCATGAGTGGAAAAAGACAAAGAGTGAGCAATCGAGCACTGAACGATTTTATATTCAGCTTCTTCAAAGAAGTATGTTTATGCTAAAGAGGTCTGTGATAGAAATTCAAAAGTGTTCAGTGAACATCGGCACATATTTACAAGAACTCTCACACATTCACACACATGTATGCCAGTCCTGAAGCACCAGGAGAATAATCTGCAGTTCAAGGGTCTGACTTGGATCAGAGGTCACATATTGAGTCTGTCCTCTCAGCGACGTTCATCACTGACACCTTTGAAGAGGAGTCGTATATCATGGTGGGGAGTCCTGCGTGTCAAACGAAGACCTTGTGTAACAAGGACCATCCTTCCTGTTTATGTCTGTGTGTGTGCGCACTGAGGGCATGAGGGGGTGGACATCAGCATCCTCAATCTCCTTCCCACATCCTGGATTATTTCACCATGTCACGGGTGTTTTTGTTCTCTCCTCATGACACTAAATAAAATGTTTCATAACTGTTCGTGTCTGTTGTGAGATAGAAATGCATATTTGTGCTTCAGAAAGACAGTGAAAATCATCTTGGGCTGAAGTATGCGTTCGATTGAAAGGTTTTTGCAGATTTTAACGAGTGAAAATGAGATTTTCTCCACCAATCACTGGTCATGGATGATAGAGTTGTACGTCAACAGTAATGTTGCTATATCCACAGCAACCATGAGCATGAATGAAATACTTACATCACCCATTTAACAGTGTTTTCAACAGCACAAAAACTATTTGTCCTTGATCGTACAATATATTTCATAATATCTGTCTTCATACGCGTGCGAGCAGCTTCCTATAAGTGTGTGAGTTTGGAGGAGCTTGCATTGTGCAGTCGTCACCAAACACTGTTTAAAACGATAAACTCTCAGCCGTCAAATTATTGATTCTCCTCTCGTACTCTGTTGCACTTGTGGTAAATAAAAAAGCTTTTTATTCCTCCGAGAACTTTAGCACACTTTCCTTCTCCTCGTCTCCTTCTCCTCCGTGCAGCACAACATGATCCCGTGATAACACACAACAATAATGACGGAGTAAAGACCTTCCTTCAGCGCCCTATTTCCAGCTGCTTGATCTATGACACTCGTTTGCAGTTGTACAGCTTTCTACCATTTTCTGATGGATGAGGCACAGATTCAGATATTGCCTTCCTCTCATCCACAGTTGACATGTCTTCACCCCTCTGCAGTGCTTTTCCTCATTTCATTTCTTTCCCTCATTCTCTTTTGTGCTCCTTTACAGTTTCTCCTTCCCTCAGAGCTTTTCCTCTGTCTTTATGCTCTCTCTGTCCCTCCCTCTCAGTGACTTTGTGGATTTTTGCATCTCTGTTACGTAATGCCACTCAGGGGACGAGGGCACTTCAATCAATACTTCAAACATCCTGGCCCCTGGAGGACTCGCTCCAAATGCCACGTGATAACATGACAGGATGACATTTGAAGAAGGGGGGGGCAGAGAGAGAGAGAGAGAGAGAGAGAGACGGTCCCTGAAATACCTACTGCTACCAGCGGTGCTCTGACTTAAGGGGGGTGGATATGACTGGGAGGAAAAAAGAGAACGAGAACGCAGATGAGAGAAGAAGAAATTTAAGAAAAGTACAAACAATGGCTAGATAAAAACACACTCGCTTGGGGACACAAGCCCAGGGTGATTCATATGTCTAACTGAGATAAAAGCCAGACGAATAAACAGAAATAGAATTATTCATACTGTGGGGCAGCACGAACTTGATTTTAAAAAAGATAGTAAAGTGGCACACACTTTGTTTGGCAAAACACAGCTTTAGGGACAAGCGTGCACATCCCCCTCCGCACCACAGATCCTTGTGAGTGTCTGGCTGGATGAGGATTTACATATACAGAAGCACACATATATATATATATATGTGTGATAATAACTGCCTACGGCCTGAAGAACCACTGTTGTCCAGTTGTACTGTTGATGTTTAATTCTCCCTCGGGCCTAAGCGAGCATCGTCCCAGTGACGAGCCCTTCATCTGGGACTCACTCTGTGCTCCCAGCCCGGAGGAAAGTGAAGACTCTGGGCTCCATAAATCTCCCACTGCTGCCTAGCTCGTGCTATTTCAGGCCTAAGTGGCCACAGAGACCTGACTGTAAATGTGCATTCTCTTCATATAAGTCTATATTTATTTGAACCACCCCCCTGTGAAGGCACAGTGTCCTCCACTCAGGGTTAATCAAGTGAATCAAACATTGTTGCTGTGTTTGCGTTGGAGGACGAAGAGAGAGACAGAGAGAGAGAGAGAGAGAGAGAGAGAGAGAGAGAGAGAGAGAGAGAGTGAAGAAGAATACACGGAAGGCCATCTCATCCATGCATAGAGTTATTACAGTAATACGTTTAACTGATATTTATTACGCTAAAGCAGAGAGAGGCCTTTTGTGCTTCAGCTTAAATGTCATGATAATTACATGATAACGAATCGCTGGTGCAGTCAAGCAGAGGAAGTAGGAGGAGCTCATACGTGCACATGTCATGCGTGTGAGGCATCACAAGGTGCGCGACGCGAGGAAGATGTGGAATCCGTGTGGAATCAGTGCTGGAATAAAAGATGCTGCAGGCTTTTGCAGTGAGGATGACTTGACTGGTTTATTTCAGGAGAGCACAACCTGTGTGTGTCTTTCTGTTCTTTGGTGCCAGTGTGTTTCAGATTCAGACCTCCTTGTTCTGTCTGCAGGCATGACCTGAATCTCTCAGCCGCTGGACAGGGATTTTGAAAACAGTTATGTCCCCAATGTTCTAGATCATCCTGACAGAGGATGTTTACAAGACCAGAACAGTAGTGTACTGGGTCACAGCACCTGGGTGACTGCGTGCATTCTTTCTGAAGGTAACATCAGTAATTATGATAATAGTAACTGAGTTGATTGAGATTTCTGGAGTCACCTGAGTTATAAGGCACACACGGACAAAACTGACAGCTGCTCTGGGCCCAGGTTCACTGATTGGCCATTATTTTGTGGTATTTTGGTTAAAAAAAAAAAAAAAAAAGCTTGTCATAGCACTTTGGCCAAGACTAAAATAGCTCAACATCTAATGGGTGCATTGACTGCATTGGTGGATTGTAATAATAAGGTTTGGTACACGCATTCATGATGCCCAGATGATTAATCATAACGCCTTTGGTGATCCGCTGACTTTTCAAATCAGCCTCAACTGTACTTTGTCCTAATTAGCTAAATGTGAGCGTGCTAACACTAAAACTAACATCAGAACAGTGTTGCAAAAAAAAAAAAAGCAGAAATAAATGGACAACTTTCACATCTTTGCAGATAACAGTACATATGATTACTTGACATTTTGACATTTTTTCTTACACCATCCTACTCCTCAAAACACTCACATGCTCACAGAATGATAACCTCTTCTGATACGCATGAAAAGACCTTGATTCTAACTTCGTCTAAGAGTAAAATCTGATGTTGAACCTCAACTTTCATCCGTCTCTGAGTCTGAGTTTCTTTAATGCGAGCATTACATCTTGTCAGCTATATAGCTACCTTATCTTTAGGTGTCGTGTAGCTCGTGTGTGCACATGGGATATTCTGAAATGAATTCACATCTGATTACTAACCAACTAACTCATTTTTTCTACAGGACTCCTTGTGAGTTAAACTGGCTTTGGCCAGAGAAACCATAATCAAGTACACCAGTATTTATGCATTGTGTATTTCCTCTTTTTTTGAATTATCTATGCTGATTGTATTAATTGTAATTTAAACCATAACCTTTCGTTCTGTGTTAGTGTCACCGTCTCTCTAGTTTCTTTGTGCAAAAACTAATTCTGTAAATCATTGAAATAATGCAGGTAAACTTGTTCAGACTCATGAGTTACTCACACCAACATGTTCCCATAAAAAGAACCTTTGAACACTAAATTGCGAGAGCGTTTGACAAAATAACTAAGCACAGCAGGGCTGCCATTTCTAGAACTGTTAAAGGAGCAATTTTATCCTACTTTCACAAATGCCACAGAGTGGTCAATTAGTGAGTCATGGTAGGCAGAGACTTTCAAGTCCTTTAAAAGGTAAAGAGCTTGTGTGGGTGAGAATAAAAAGAAAGAAAGTGAAGTAAGTCTTGATTGCTTACGCAGTGTTCCGAACACGTACAGCTACACAAAACAACTCTTTAAGTTATAGTATTATGTGCAGTATATAATGTCTGTAGATCACATGCACTAAATCTAATATCTCTGGGCATGACGCATGTTTCATTTCATTATCAGTTTAAAGGTTTCAATCTTGGTTTATGTGTGTTAGATCTCAGGACTCTGAGGGCAGTAAACACTCAGCTAATCTTTGGTCCAGTGTATCAGTTTACAGCCAAACTCCATTGTTAATCACTGAAATCCTCTGATTTCACGCTGCACACGTCATCTACACAACAGCAGGGCATAGTAAAGTTTGTTAAGTTGCTGAGAAGTTTGAGGCGTGCAGTCTGTCACCTGCAGCTGCTTGTCTACTGTATCATCTCGCTGACTGTTCCTTCTTGTTACATTGCATCTGGCGGCATTAGAAACTGATCCACTGTCAAAAAGTTGATTGCCATCTTGTTGTGCAGATACATTTTGGTTGAAGGAACGCGGGCAGCGCTGACCTCAGTCACGAATCCACTGCATTTTCTATGATTGCTTCACAATATAAGCGATGCCTGTAAGAAAGGTTTGGTTTGGTTCAGCAGTAATCTGATCCAGCTCCTTTTCTGTTATGATGAGGATGTCTGCCTCCTAGTTACCAGTGTTTCCTTGTTTGTTTCCCTTTCCTTGTCTGTCTGTCTTTTGTGTTCTCTCTCTGTTGTGCGTCTACGTGTCTGATCACTTCGACACCTATTCCTCATTATCTAATCAACCCGATCCTGCCAGATACTTTAGTAGCCATCTTGGTAACACACACTTCGGCCAAGCTCAGAGAATTTTTCTGAACTTTTTGTCAGCTTGTTGCTAATTTTTGCTCTGCCTGCACTCCTGAATATCGCCCTGTCTTCTACCTGCCACACTTAGCTCTGTCTTGTCTTTGTTTCCATTCTGGTCCTAGCCACGCAGTCACCAGCCACCGGGTTCCTTCTCTCACCTGGATCTCCACCTGCCCTTGCATCTTCAACTTCTGTTTTAAAATAAACTATTAAACTATCCTTGGCCTGAGACCGGTGTTTGCATTTTGGATCCAGCAACAACACAACTGGGTTATGATTTCATGAAAATCTTAAAGAGTATAACTTTTGAGGATGTGTCCTTAATATAAACATTTGATGAATCTGAATTAATCCCACATAAACTAATATTACTGTAGATCCTTTGCTTTAAACTGCTGTCAATAGAAGTCAAGGCCGCTGACATGATCACCATGTGCTTGTTTCTGCAACTTTGTGGCTGTGATATAGTAACATCCTGGTGGTAGTTTATTCAGCAGCAATGCAGCCCCGGAGCAATACAATCTGCACTGGCCAGTCATGGATGCTGTAAAATAGCTCCTCAACAGGCCAGCATACAAAAGAGGTAAGTAACATCTTTGCAATGAGGTGTACTTTAAAAAGAAGGCTAGCAGAGTTCTGTTTTACTGTATGTTAGGAAGACTGTGAGCACAGTCCAGACAGCTTTTTTGTTATCGTGCATTTATTCAATTATCTAATTTGACCTTCTAATCTGGATGATTTCCTGCAATTGAAATCTCATTTTCAGTTCTGGCTAAAATTGCGCTGTGATTATGTTACACAACCAGAACACAAACAAAGAACCAGAATAGACACGAAGGAGAGAGGAATAAACACAGCATTGGAAAAAAAAAAAAAAACACATTTCCATCTGACTGTGTACTACATGTGTGATGAATGCTCTGCCACGCACCTCTCTGGCTGTGCCACGTACGTCTCCCCTCATCTCTGTCAGATTGGCTGTGACTCAGATCGTTGGCCTCAGGCGCTGATCAATCAGCGTCAGCACTGACCTGTTTGTATGCCATCCATCATGGCTGCTTCTGAGGCCTTGGTGATGGCCACTTCAGTGCCGTATGCCCACATTCAAACATTGGGAGGCACAAACGAGTTCCTGGAATTCATTTCATTTGGATGGGGACTGTTAGGATAATGATGATAAACACTGCTAATCCCCCTGTGTGCTTTGTTCCGGGTATTAGAATTGCAGAGCTGATCCATTGATCATTTCCCAGGGGATTTGGAGAGAGTGTGTGCGACACTGAATTTATTTTGGGCATTGTATATAACTGGTCTGTTGTGTAACTATTTTTTTTAATTGCTGCATGTCTGATTAATCCTGACTTTGTCTCCCACAAGTCTTCTTTTAAATTATAATTTGCTGGGTCTGGAGGGTTGAATCCTCAGCGTGATGGCGAGATGTAATCAGTTGTTTCTTACTCACAAGCGTAACAGGAAGGGAAGGTTGTTTTTCCCTTTAATCTAACTCTGTCCCACTTTGACTCACAGGCTGGTCATAGTTGCAGATGGCAAGATTGGCATCTGCTAACCTAATTTGATGTTCAAATGTCAGCTCATGTGTCCACTAAGCTACCTGTAGTATGATCATACCTCTCTGATTTTTAGCTGTGTGGTTAATTATCACAGCCGATGCTCGAAGAGCTGAGGGAGCAGGCTAAACTGTTTGCCTGCATTCTGTCCCACTTCATTTAGCTGCTGCCTGCGGGACTGAAGCTCTTTATTATGAATGAGGCGCCTCATTGATGTTCCTCAAAGTCAGAGGCTCATTAGAGCTAAATACTGTGTGCTGGCTGAAGTTGCATCCTGATAACTCAAGCAGCAGTAATACTATCACTCTGTCCATGAAGCTATCGCAAGCATCTGACTGATACGGCTGCAAACAAAACTGCATTTTGTAACTCAAACTGACTGCATACTCCAAAGAAACCCAGCTGGTTTATTTAACATGTCTGTTTGGGTTTAAGATATTAAATATGTATGGCCATCATCAACCACACAACAGTCCATCCATTAAGTTTTAAACTACAGCTGCTGTTGATGTTGCCATTTTCAGATCACACTTAGAAATTGTGTGAGAAGTTCCTTCTTTACTGGGGTTTGAAGAGTATACAGCTAATATTTCTATACAGTCTAAACACCACATGTGAGCTCAGCATGTATGCCAGTGCATGCATGAATATGGAAATGCATGCTTAAAGCAACACTGTATAGAAATTGGTATTTTTGTGGTTTAATGCCCCCAGTTTCAAAGTGCAATAAAATATTGAACTGCGAGGTTCAGCCACATGTGCTCAGTCATCAGGGCATTGCTCCTTCTAGATAAAATGAAAACATTTTGTACTTGCAGAGCAATTGCTATTTCTGTGATTAAGTGCCCCAGTTTCAGCCTTTTATTTAACAAAACTCTCACCATCGTCCAGCGGCTTCTCGCTCGGTCACTCTCTCATTTGCTCCTCTTCTGTACGTCATCTGTGCCAAAAGAACCCGCGATGGCAATAGCCAATGCTCCGCTCCTCTTCCTGGTGATCCGAAATGCCTGTGGTACAAACGCTAACAGCTAACAGCAGCTACATTTGGAATTTACTTCACTGTCCATCAGGAAACTCTGTAAATCACAGAGGGTTGAGGCAGAGCAGCTAGAGGGCATCCGAGGGAAAACCAGAAAACATTTTCTCCATAAAATGATCCAGTTTCACCAAAATCAGTGAAATAGTCGGCGGTGTGTGACTTCGTGCTTTAAAGTACTACGTAATTCTCGTGGGGGATCGTACCCGGAGCACAAAGTTACATAGTGTGAGAACAGACGCACGGGGCGCAGAGTGGGAATGACAGAGACACCATTCACCTGAATACACAGTACGGCAAAATGAAGTTGACTTAATTAGCCCTTACTTATTTCCTAGTGGAGGGTTAGAGGAGATCGATAACATTCCATTTTTTGTCTGTTCATTGTGGCTACAGCAACCTGTTAGCTGAGCTTAGCACAAAGACTGGAAACTAATTAACACTTCATATTTCATTTGTTTAACTCGTACAAAAGTGTAAAAGAAGCAATTTGTCATTTCATGTGAGATCGTGTGCGGGAATACTAATTCGTTCTGGGCAGTTGCCAAGCAACTAGTGGAGACTCCAGGCCATGCAAGGTCATGCTGCAGGTTTTGTTACCTCTTGGACAGTCAAGACTTTGTGCTAATCTACGTTAACCACTAAGTTTTAAACAAAAAATCCAACTTTTCCACTTGAGGTAAACATGCTAAAGGCCGTGCAGTGTATTAGCTAAATAGATATCGATGCAGTGGCATTCAGGCCGTATTATTAGGCTCATAGGAACTCAAATCCATTTTTACTGCAAGCATAAAGCACCAGAAAACTCAACGAAGCTTTGCTTACAGCAGTGCAGCTCAGATCAATAGAAAGACGTGAGGCTGTGCACCTCTAGCTATCCACATGCTGTGTTACAACTGTCTGTGGTCTGTGTTACCGCCACCGCCGCTCTTACATAATGATTTTTCTATCGCAGTTTTACTGCAACAATGCTGTCAATGACACTTCATTTTCAGATGAGTGAGACAGAGTGCTACACACATTACAAACTGGAGCCGCTTACATTTGAATAATTTAGCATAATATGCATAACGACTAAACACAGATGTTTTTTTTCTTCTAATAAAAATGACAAAAGAGATTGAAGCGAATTCAATCTGTACATAATTTCCTGCCGTACCAGTTCACCGCTCTCCTTTTATTGGTCTGAAGCCACTTCACTGCTCCATCTTGTGTTGCCATGAGCAGCCAGCAAGCAAATTAACACTACCCTTCATTTCTGGCAGCTCGGTGTATAATACTAATAAGCAGGGAGTTTGTTATCATGTGTGTGTACGCATATATCTGTGTGTGTGTGAGAGAGAGAGGGAGGGAGAGAGAGGGTGAAAGTGTCTTTATGGTGATGAAAAGAGTACATGCACACAGCTCCCTCGGGGGTTGTTAACATGTTTATATGTGAGCTATGTCACTGTTCCTCTTTCTCCTTCAATTGACTTATCGATCTGCTCTTAATTATGTAACAATTTCGGTTTAAAAATAGGCCTTCGCCGCAGTCAATGCACTTCGTTGTTAGCTAGCCTCTAGTACAGTCTGCCCAGCTCAGTCCATCTATACCACAGGATTAGGAGCCTACTAAATGGGATTACCACCAGTCCAAGGACCCTTTTGTTATTCATTCTTTCACCTCCTCTGACATTAATAAACCACTTTAAATTTCACCACGGGGTGGCTTAAAACATACAAAATAGCGTGCTAGCGTGTCTCTTCGGTCCATATGAGTGTATGTGTGTGTGTCCTTTTTTGTCTGGTCTGCCAGCGGCTAAATGGTTTTATTCTGTACCAATCTTCCTCTGTCACAGCGCAGATAAAGCAGAGTACAGCCGTGCTCTGCAAACCTCAGATGTTTGATTACACCTCTACTTGTCAAAGAGAGAGAGAGAGAGAGACAGAGACTGGCAAGAGATTATAGTCATCTGAGGGGAGGACATTAGTTCCCTGAATCACCAGGGACATCAGACTCTGTTAAGCTTACAGTTGTTGGCATTTTATTTTAATCCTCCTACAAAAGTACACAGAAATCAGATTGCCTTGATTTTATGTTTATTAAATTCCATCTGCCCGCGCGTTAATGTTCGGTAACTGCCAGGGTGTGTTCATGATAGATCAGAGTCTATTTATGTCCAGGCCCCCTCCCCACCAAAAGCCCCCCTTTGTGTCTTTCCCCTCCATCCTCTCAATGATGCTAACCTCCACGTCTGCTCAACGTCACAGGACAGCCGCAGGGGAGGTCGAGGGAGGGAGGGAGGGATGAAAGGAGCTGGTGTTGGAAAGAGCACTGGAGAGGGAGGAGACAGAGAGAGAGAGGCACAGCTCCAAGTGTGACCTAAGTGTCACTCCTGGCCCTCTCCTGCTGGTGTAAGAGTCCCATTTTACACCATTAATCTCTGGCTCTGATTTCCTCACGTCCGTCTGACCATCTCCTTCTTCTCTTCCATGAACCAGTCATTTAGCTTAAAAGCTTTCAGTCTCTCGCTGCCGACAACCTCCGCCTCGCTTTATTAGCAATGTCGGCTTTCTCCTTACGCTTTGAGATGTCAAAGCTCTCTTTTGCTTTAACACAGCAGCACTCCTCCTCAGTCTCCCCACGCATCGTGATAAGTTCAGATTCAAATACTGTTATTCTTTATCTGCCTCTGACCCTGTTTCTGCTAAGCTTTTCTCAGAAGCTTGGGCTTGAATATCTTATGTCACCCTTAAGTTATGAAAACTGTATCCACTGTGTGTGTGTGTGTGTGTGTCTTGCAGATTTTGGTAACAGTGCACACACTGTATGGGACACACAAGGAGACAAAGACACATTGTTGGAAAAGCCTCACATTGTACACTGAAAGAAAAGAGGGCAAGATTTTCACATGAAAGCTGGATATAATTTAATGAGGTTTATAAATTATCCTCAGATGGGTCTAATGTGATGAGCCTGTGTGTGCTCGAGGCTTGATACAATATCATGAACACCTTCACAGTTTCATAGTATCATAACATGGAATGTAAAGCAAATGTCCTCCAGGTAATGCAACGCAGTCTACAAACCACAACCTCAAAAATCCATAAGAGGAAAGTAACTAATTTCTCAAATACTTAAGTAGGCTACAACTCTAGCTCCACCCCAAACAACTACAACAATAAAATAATACGTATTAAAGCTGCTAGAATCAATATTTATACAGACAGTGGATCACATGGTGTCTTGTATGTTAAAGGAGTTGCTTGTAGTGACAAAACCAGACACAGAGTACAGTTGTCATGAACAGGGAAATTAGCTATAGAGACCAAAACTGCAAACAGTAGCAGCTGTAAACATGTTTATTTCTGCTGTGAAGTTGGACATTTTAACATGGGGACTTATGGAGACTGACTCATTCTGTAGCCAGCCTCAAGTGGACGTTTGAGGAACTGCAGTTTTTGGCATTCTGCATTGACTTCATTTCACAGCCATGGAGGTTGCCACTTGTCCGCTACCTGTCCAACTTCAGGAAAAGGAGCAAATAGCAGCTAAGGAGCAACAAATATCTTTCAGGAGTTTCAGAGGTCTGCACTTGGAGGTGGATTTTGTCACCTGGCTTGGCTAGCTGTTTTATTTAACCAAGCTAAGCAGTGACACATAATTGCTGGATAACTATGAGAGTGGTGCCATTATTCTCAGGTAACTTGCAGCAAGAAAGCAAATAAGCATTTGATGAATGAACATGTAACAAAAGAAAAGTATAAATCTACTAGTAACTCATACTGATAGCATTTCGTAGGAGAAGTAACGGTACTATTAAAAGCAACTGTGGTGTTGTAATAAAGGTATAGATGCTGCAGTGTACACGCCGTCCTACAAACAGGTATGATTTCATTCCTGCTGCTGCATTTCTTTGACATGGTTGTTGTCCAGGTCAATGTGAAGCCATAAAGCTCAGTCCTGGGGCTGAATGAGAGCCATCAACATGCTTCACATCAAAGACTGAGTTACCCACTGGTGGCCGGCTTAAAAGCAGAGCAGCTGCTGTGACTGGAGCAGTAAGGACAATGGCCAGAGCAGCACATCAGACTCCACTATAGCAACACGGAGAGACAAGCAGTATCCAGTGCAAATCAATAGAACACAGAAATGTTGAAGCAAGAGGCTTCACAGACATACAAAACAGAAAACAGAAAACAAAACCTGCAGCAGGTTTCAAGCACGGAGATCGCGTCAAGCTGCATGACATTATGAAACCTATTTCCATGGCAACACACGGGATAGATAGAAATAATGACCACCACATATGGATGTCAGAACAGAAGAATTACATTCATCTCATAATTGTGATTTCAATTTAATGTGATTTGGTGCAGCATGTTCTTCTCGCACAGTTTCGCATCTAATTCTGAATAAATTAATATTTTTTTTCTCGACAAATAAACATGTTGAGTTTCACTGTACTAATAAGTTTTTAGAGCCCCTTTGGAAGTGAGCGCCTGCAAAGATCTAAGGCTTCTTGGACGTGCAGCTAAGCGATCGCAGTAGGGTAGAGCGGGAAGGCGGAGAGATGTGTGAATATTTATAAAGCTTAATTCATTCAGCGCTCAACATTCCTTCCCCAAAACGATGTCTGCTTTCAGAAACACTAAACAGAAACAGGCTCTCCGTCGAGCATCTTCACCGCTTTCGTACCATTTCTGCATCATCTTGTATCATCCCTGACTGTGTGTTGCTTCCATGTTCAGTGTTCATGCATGTGGATTGAGGGTTTCATGGCAGCAGAGTGGAATGACTGTCTAATAAAAGGATGAGAGGATTACGGCTGTGATGAATGACTCCGTCTGTTCACATTCTTGTAAGTCCTGGTCATCTGGACTGTTGCATCATAAGCCCAATTTAATCACTCCGAAATAAATGATTGGAGCAAGACCAATGCAGTCTAACAGGCCTCTTTTTACTGTATGCTACGACATGACCCGACTTTTATATAACCATTACTAACATTATGAAAGATGGACAGGATGGGAATTGGAGGGGATGAAATGACATTTCTCAGGTGAAGTTTTGCTGATAGGAAGAGACGTTAAGGTGATACGAGGAAGCACTCTCCACACAGATCCTGATGCAAATGTCATGGAAAATTAGACTGTGGAAGCTTGCCGCTTGCCATCTATTCTCAGTGGACTGAGTGTGTTTTCACAGCTCATGGGTCCTGCTGGGAGATTGAGGACTCATCAGGGACATGGATATGAGCAGGGTTACGGGGGATTCAACAAATGGAGGGACTGATCTGTGCAGTTTATCTGCCGTTGTTAAAAACCCTGGGAAGATCAAAGGCGGTATTGAACTGCATGTTCATCCACATATGCTCAGTCATTAGCACACTGTTGCTTCTAGATACAATTTAAACCTTTTGTGTTGACTGTGTAGAACTTGGTATTTTTACTGTGATTTAGTTAGATGCGGTAAATATGGAAACTTTGCTCTTCAGTCTTTTTGCTTCTGTCATTATGTCCATAAAGGCTGCTGAGCCTGGCTACATTGCCTGCTTCCTCAGCTCCTGTTCTGGCACAACATTGGCATAGCTCACAGCTCAACGTCAACATCCCCCCGGCTGACAAGCTCCTCCTCCTGGTGGTCAAAAATGCCCACGATACAAACGCCAACACTGGAAAAAAAAGAAAAAAAGAAAAGTGCCCTCAACTTCTCAAGTACAAAGTTACATATAGCGAAGAAACAGACATATGGGATGCAGCGTGGCAGCTATAGAAACGTATATCTATAGAAAGGTTACACAACGTTGCCTAATTGCACATGTCCTCCATGTTATTTCTCACACTATAAGACATTTTAATCAGCCTTCTCCTGTCACAGCAGCAGCCACAGCCAATCAGGCTAATCCGTTGTTACCAAAGGCAACTTCTGAGTGACATACGGGGTTGGCAGGGGTCGCTGTTAGCCTCTCACACTGGACCAGGATAATGAGACTGTCCCGCTGTCAAGCATCTGTGGCCCCGCTCTAGTTTTCCTTCGACACACACTTCAGTACACACACGTACAGATACATACACACACACACACACACACGTTACACCCACGGCTTTTATAAGCAGTGACAAAATTTTATTCACTCAGTGGCAGAAATATTGAAATGAATGTGAAATGTAAACATTCTAGCAGTGAAGCCTGTATTAGATTGATGGTTAGCGTGTGTGTGAGGGCCTTTAGGTGTCTGCATGCGAGTGTGTGTCTCAATGTTAGGGTGTAGTTTTGGCAGCAGAGAGATTAAGTGAATTCATCTTCATTTGCTGGCTGGCGTTACCTGCTGGAACAGCAACGCTCCGCTTCTCCCCTGAGACTCAGACCACCGATTCAACGCTGAAAACTGAGCCAGACACACCACTCGCTTCATATCTCTCTCTCTCTCTCTCTCTCTCTCTCTGTGCCCTCTTTCATTTGTCTCTCACTCGCTCCTCATTCTGTAGTCTGCTCAGCATCTGTCCCTCTTGTCCCGCATGTACAAATGTCTCCCTTTTTTCGTTACAATCTGGCTTGGTGTCACTGTGACATTTGACAAATAGCATAACAAATAACACTATCCACCCTGTACTGCTTTGTATGATGACGTTCACACCAGTGATTACTGCTTATAGAGCAATTGTCAGATCTGCCCCAGCACACAATCATGTATGTTCTGCACCTGTACAATGCGCTTTTCCCTATGTCAAGAGCACAGCGCCTTTTGACACTAGACTAATGACTTATTGAATACGTCATTATTTCCTCATATTATTGTGTCAGAGCTGGGAAAATTAAAAATCGACTGCCCTACTTTATCACCAAGCCTGCCTTTTGTGCAAATTAGACTGGCAGTGATAAAAGAGTGCAACACTTGCACTTACAATCCTCCAAAACTCCTGCCTTTCTGATTGCAGCTGATGTGTGTTAGACACGGGTGGGGTTTGGGTAGGTGGCAGTGGGCCAGTGGTGTCAAGGCAGACACTAATGGATGAGCTTCTAACTGACATGTGGCGTTTGTTTGTGTGTTTGAAGTGCACAGGTTTGTATATGTGGCTCTGGGAGTGATGGAAAGCCACATTTTATTACTGTAGTGAGTGAAAGAACAAGGGAAACAATGCATGACAGGGGCCCTTGTGTATTTCGGATGCCGCCTTGAATTAGGTAGCTGGAGATTACCGGGAGAAATTGAAAGTGTTTGTCAGAAAATGTATTCATGAGGGGGGAAAAAAAGGTAACGGCACCTGGCTAAGGTGAAATGGCACCACTTTTATTCCTGAGATTGAATAAAATGAAAAGAACGTTCAACAGAAAGAGAGAGGAAAGCGGGATTGTGAGGGTAAACAGGATAGATGGACAAGTGACATTTCAGTAAAGAGGACTGTTTCTTTTTTGAGCCACGTATGAATGTGCGTCATTTGCCTGCAGCGCAAAGAGAGTGAAGTGCTGAGTGTTTTTCATTCAGGTTGTTGAATAATTACTCAGGGACCAAGTCTAAAAGCATTATTTTTGTTTTCCTACTACTCACCAAGTTGGGGCAAAACTCAATAACAAACTATACCTAAAAATAGTCGCTGTAGAAGTCTGGTGAAGAGAAAGTCTGGTATTTGTTGTCCTGGATGGAAATCATGTCACTTATGTTTTAGTCAGACCCGAAGTAAACACAAAAAGATCCAGCCGTGCTAGTGAGGCTGTAGGCAAAGAGGTGCTTTGACTAAACGTGTGGCTAAAAACATGAGCATGCTACATGTGATGCAGGTATCGTGTTAAACACAAACACTTTGTGAGCTAATCAGTACAGCCGGGGCTACTGTATAATCAAAGTGAAGTAACTGAGTCATCATTAGGATTTATCCTCTGGGCACCGGTTTGTAATCCTGTTCTTGACAGTGTTCCCTCTGTTTGTTTGTGGGTGGTTATTGTGTTTGCATTATATTTTATGTTTGCATGAAAAGTGCTACACAAATGAAGGCTGATTGGATTGATGATCGTCTATACAAAAATACAATATTTCTGTTTGCTTTGGACTGAAGTGGTAGATATGCTGCTATTATGGCTAAAAACAAGCCACACCCTCACACTAATAAACCAAACAAACTGTAAGATGACTAAGAAGTGGATGCTTCGCTATGCAGCTCTATTTACAGAATATGGCAGAAATTGAAGTTGCACATTAAACACTGACCCTAGATCAGGCGATTTTTGTGCATTAAGCGGCCTTTTCCTCCTCATGCTTGGAACGGGAGGCTCCTTTAATGTAGCATTAAACATTAATGCAACATTAATCCTTTAATTCTGAATCGCAAAATCCTTGCGGCCTCTTGTTTTTGATGTAAATTCAGACTGACTACAAACCACGTAATCGTGTCAACAAATCTGCAGTAGAGTGCAGTCCAGCATCTGCAAGTATCAGGACCTAATGGAGGTAGAGGAGTATAAATATATTCTAAAAGTAGTAGCTACATTTATAGTCTATAGTTTAATATGATTACTGAGTGTAGAAAGGTCTCAAGGTAGTGTTTGATCTAAGTACCGTTGGTGAGGGTTGGCTGAAGCTAAATGATTGCCCTTTTTAAACAGACGAAGGCTGAAAGCTGAGCACATAGTTCTTTTGTGTTTGACAAACCTTGCATTTCTCTTGGATTGACCCCCAAAGTGTACACTCACAACACCAAAGCACATCCATCTGCATAGACTCACACCTGCACCCAAACACAGTATGTGTTGAATGATCGCATCAGGGCAAGAAAGAGGCCATCTCCGCGGCGATGGTGGAGTCGGCTCGATAGCTTGTATTTGATGACCTTCTGTCTCCTGTTTCCCTCTTCTATATTCATGCTACGAAGAGCATTTGCATTGGTACCATGAAATATGGATGCTGTGTGGAAGGAAGAGAGACAACCGACCTTTCAGTGCCACATGAGAATGGACACAAAGAGAAACTGATGAAGGGTGCTTGAGAATTTGAGCTAAAAGGGAAAAATATTCCCCGTCTTTGTATCAGCCGGTTCTTTTACATTCTCATCGTCCATCTGAATTCAAATCACTGCTGGGGACTTAGAGGAGGAAAGTGTGTCAGAGGAAGAGCGAGAGAGAAACAAGAGAACGGAGAGAAAGTGTCCTAGAGAGACAGGGAGAGATTGGTTTCACCTGCACCACAGTGTTTAGATAAACTCCAGCAGCAGGGAGCTGAGGACTCAGCAGAAATGAAACAGGATGCAGGTTCAACTCAGCACTTCAAAGAGAACTTAAGAGTTCAAGAAACTCAAAATCTTCGAATCACTGTAGCAAAACAGGAGAAGAGAAGAGAAGAGAAGAGAAGAGAAGAGAAGAGAAGAGAAGAGAAGAGAAGAGAAGAGAAGAGAAGAGAAGAGAAGAGTGGTCATGTGGAAAGGAAGTAGGAGAGCTATGACAGCTGTAAAGGTCACCACAGACTGCTCCACAGTTTCTTGTTCATCAGCCATCACTCATCCAGTGAAAAGAGTCTACTCAGCCTGATTGTTCGGTGAGCGTGAAGAAAAAATATGACAAATATCTTTAAAGGTGATACCGACTATCGCAAAGACAATCGACAGTTTGTCTTCCTGTAAATGACACACTTGCGTTAGAGTTGTGGGTCATGTGTGAACTGAAACTGAAATATGATTTACAGAGAAATCAGACACATGAAAACACCAACAGTGTGTATGAGAGTGTCTCACCCTCCTGCGCCAAGCGTGAAGAAGAAACTACAAGAAAAACATGAAACATCCTAATAAGAAGCAGTTTTCAGTCTGACGGACTCCATGGAAGAGGGTCCACAACCTACAAACCTGCATGTGTTATGAACATGTGAAGTATGAATGTAAATCACTTGCAAATAAGATGATTTGCCTTCCCTTTCCCAGATTTTTAAATGCAGCTTCTCTTCATGTGGATCAAATAAAACTCACAGGCTGGATATATTTCTCTATGGGAGATCGGGTGATTTTAACATTCAGTGTCTACAGTCAGTAACTTTATCACGTAGCTGAGTAATTTTCATCCCCCACCTCAGCAAAAAGCTCGTGCTCCTCTGTCCAGAGAGATCTCCTTGAATTTCATGTTTTTTTCTCTCCATGGGAGGAGTTGCTTGTCTTTCCAGTTTTTAAAAATCAGCTCAGTGTAAAATGTGCTTCATGTGTGAAAATGGAGGTTGGAAAAGGAAGTTTTTTACTAATCTGATAGATGTTTGGGGGTTTTAATGGGAGTCTACAGCAATGCTTGCGGCTCTGTGAGGCGGTACAGAGGCATAGTGGTGCCAGGAGCTAAACGCTAATGTCAGCATGCTCTCAATGACAATCCCAACATGCTGATGTCTTATTTACGTAGTATGTTTAATCACCATCTGAGTTTAGTGTGTAAGCACGCCAGCACAAAGTACAGGTGAGACTAATGGGAGCAAATTGACATTTCTGACCTGGTGATGGTGCAGGATTTCTTGGCAAACATCCAGAAGTTGTTGGGATGTTTCGGTCTGGTCAAAGTGGTTCTCACAATGTCACAACGCTAGCGTGGCTAAAAAGAGTATGCTGTATCAAACACTTACACACGCGTTTAGGAAGCAGTGAACACACAACTCATGTATTTCAAAAGTTTTTATCATTTTTTTTGTTTGGTTATTTTTTTACTCACTCACACTTGAGTCAGAGTAACTCTTACACCTGTGCAACACAACACAATTACTGATGATGACAAAAAAGCAAGAAAAGTACATAATAGGTAATCATGATTTGTCACAAGCAAAGTGGGCAAAATGTTAAGCGCTTTGAAAATATTCTCCACATCTCGGATAACTAATGATTCAGCTCCGCTTGCGTCAAGGAGTGACTCATGAAGAGCCGTCATTTTGTGTCTGCAGTCGTGTTTGTCTGCTGGAGCACCTACGGCTCGCAGTCCCCGGCTTTAAAGAGCAGCGCGAGGTAGGAAAAGCCGCGAGGAAAACCACATCTGAAAACGAGGATAACAACTGCTTTTGTACAAAGCCGGAGTCACACGCACGGCTTAACAAAAGCAGCTATTGTCCTAGTGATGACAAACCCACAACAAAAAAAGAAGGCCCCATACAAGCATCAAGTATTATAAGTGTCTGTATTGTACACGGGCTTGAAATATTTGCAGTACATGGTAGCATTACCTAAGCCTGAGACATGCTGTCATTTACTCAGATTATGGGCTTCCTGTTTAAAGAGCACAGCACAGACCTTCTGTTTACGCAAATTGTCTGCTGGAAATAAATCATGCAGGCACATAAAATGTTTTGTGGGTTATTCAATTTTATAGAAGAGGTCCTGTCAAAATGTGTAGCTGAAGCTGTTGGTGCCCTTTTCAATATTTTTGTTTCATTACAAAGAAAAAAAAAAAAGTTTTTTAGTGGAACTGGTGCATTTTTGAGGAATGTCTCAAACTGCCTTTCGTAACCCTCCGTTCATCTGTTTCCCATGTCCACTCCACTTTATAGGAAATTCCAACTTCTGCAGCTACTCCCAGAGCAGGTTTGGGCAGTTCTCTTGTTTACCTTTTTTTTTTTTTTTTCGCTCCGCCCCCCTGCTCTACCACTTCCTGATCACCTTGGCCTGCTAGAGGTGAGCAGGTTCTGAGCTCACACAGGAACAGTATTCCCCACTTTGGGTTACAGAATTCCCTCAAGACCGGCAGTCGGATAAGATTTCTCCACTTGAGGACTGGCAGCCAATCGTCCGGCTCCGTGACTGGGACAAAGTCCTCTTTACTGAGTCATTTAACTCTCCTTTGCCCTCCCCTCCACCTCCTCTCTGAATGGTTTAATGTTACACCCTGTGCGAGGCTTTACCTGTTCAGGTGAACTGCATTACTGAAAGTGAACGTCGCTCTTGAAGTCATGTAAGTACACTTTCCCCACAGGGAGCTGTTTATTTTGTTAGAAGTGTGGTTGTGTGTTGTCTTAAAAGCTTTAATAGCTGTGTCACTAGTTAGAAGACACTGTTCTCAGGCCTGTTACAGGTCTGTGTCACTCACATGAAACTAATTTGCTTTGAGCGTGAGCGTGTTTTCCCTTTCTCTTTGCACGCCTGTAGAAGACACACAGCGCCTATAATTATACTGTGTGTGTAGATACACTGATACCAGTGTGTGTGACTGCCAATCTTACCGTCTCAGTTGGTGTTCAGTACAGTCTGTGCTGATCCACTCAGCCATTCTGATATTAGAGACACTTTGCAGAGCTTCTCCCAGCTGTTCTCCCAGACTGAGGTGTCAGATCTGGCTCAGACTCACTGTGGAGATCGCAATGAGCTCAGAGGGCGACCGGCACACACAAACACACACACACACTCAAGAGCTTTATGCAGAGGTTGTTGAAAGGGCAGGAATTACATTGCTCTGTTGCTCCACATATCATATGTTCATTCGAAATGGATAGAGATGTGCCGGATTGGAGAGACGCTAAAATATCACGTTATGTAATATCATCTGTGGTTCCTAAATTTTAATGTTTCCATATTTTTGCTTGTCGATGTCACATGTCCACCACTGCCATCACCAAGTAGGGAGATTCCTTCAGTAGATGCAGAGATATGACTAAATGACTCATGATGAAATTCTTGGGTGTGTATCGTGTCTAAGTCCTACTTACAGTACCTGTACACTGCAACACTGCAAAGAAGTTTTAGTTTTAGTTTTTTTCCAGTGATATACTGTAGAAATAAAGCTTGATGTTCCAGTTTTTCCATTGTTTTCCAAACGTGCGGTTATGGAGTAGATGTCTGCACAAAGTACAAAAAAAAAAAAAAAGACTTACTGGAATTTTCTGTGTGATTCGGGGGCATGTCTGAACACAGCAGACTGTGCGCCTGTAACTCCAAGATGCCTCATGTTCATTTGTGCTCATGTCCCTGTTTATCGAGCTGCGGTGTCGATCTAGTATCAGCATGCTATTGGGATTTTTTTTTTTTTTTCATGATCTAATGAGCTGGCATGTTTATGAGCAGTTTGTTGTTCATCACTCCCACTCTGTGCTGTAATTGTTTTGATGAGAGTGGGCTTGAGTTTCTGTTCGACATGAATCACGGAGCAGTTTGTGGTCTTGACAGCGGGTGACCACACCTGCTCCAACGACAATGACCAAAGTCTTCCAGCGCTTAAAATTAAACCGGCATTGTTCAACAAACTAAAGTATGATGTGTTGCATCCAGCGTGGTACATGCGAGCACTTAGCTGTCTGATTTGGCTGACTGCGCCTGTGCTCCAGGGTGTGATTGTTTGATCGGTACAGATACGATCTGATTTCTCCAGAACTGCACACAAGGGGTGGATATGTACGTAGCAACATGCTACTTTGGAGTGGAAAGCCAGAGTGCTGACGCAGACACAGTTAGCTTGTCATTGGGTTGTTTTTCACACTCAATCGTTAAGGAAAAGGAGCTGACTCCGCGAGGACTTGTATCATTATTAACTCGTCAAGTCATTTCAGATCACAGGAGAGTAACCCGAGAGTGAATCAACGGCTCTATTTGCATAAAATGTGCAATGTGTGAGGGAGGAGGTAGAAGCTATCTTAAACAAACAAACTCTCCCAGCCTCTCATCCGTTGGAAACGGACAGCCTATTGAGGTGAAGCCTGACATGGCTTCAGTTCAAACGAAACGCTTTAACCTTGGCGTTGAATTCACAGTGTAAACATTGATTTTTCTTTCACTTTTGATCAGAAGGGAAATAGAAAATGTGGGCTGAATGAAGCATGCCTGCTTGGAGGTGTAGTTATTATAGTAATAAAACATGATTATGCAGTTATGGTTCAGCCTTTCAGCTCTTTGTTATGTTCTCTGTTGAGCAAAGATCAACGTTCCAACAGATCAGGAAAGAGCCAGAAAGAGAGAGAAAGAGCGACGATGCTCCTCAGGCACGGGTGTGTCTGAAAGTGCCCAGCTGTATAAGTGGGTGTGTAGAGGCGTGTGTGTATGTGTAAATGCGTGTCTCTGCACGCAGTTACACGTATTTGTGTGCAGGAAAAGCGTTGTTACTGGGTTATCTTCATTCCAAACACGGATTAAGGCGGCTAATCAGTTTCAGTGAAGGCTGTGAATATCAGAAGATGTCAGTCATTTTGTTTCAGACCAAACAGGAGTCCATTCTGACCCCGCCTCTTCTTTTTCCCTCTTGCGGTGATGAAAGTGTTCTGCTCCATAGATCAGGCCAGGCCTCAGACGCAGCAGGTGCCTCGCTGTGTGATGAATCAGCCATGTTACCGCAAGCTCTCAGTGGGAAAGTTCATCTTTGTTAAGACTGCTCAGCCTCTTCTTATTAGCTCCTAGACACACCAAAGACACTGAGCTTTTATGGCTGTCATAACTTGCCCTGCGCTATCTTCATACCGCTTATGTAAAGAGGAAGGAAGCGGCCTGTTTGTTTTGACAACTTGGTGGTTACTCTACAGATTTCTATGTACTTATTCATCTTACTAGCCCACATTAGCATATTAAGTCGCACATCAAACTGTTCAGCACGAGAGCGTGGGAAAGTGTCCAATAAAAATAGATCTAGCACCATTATGACTCCAAACACAAGTTCTGTTCCTGTTGTTGGTATGATCTAGTGTCTCATTAAACAGCCAAGACCCAACAGTGGGTCCAGAAATAAAGCTAGTGGAGCGCCAACAAGATGGCTGTTGCCAAGGTGACGTGTGTCTGACTGAGCCCATCTGCTAGTGTCCATGTGCTCAAGGAGCCTGCCTGTTTTGGGTATGACGTGTACGCTGGCGAGCGCACAATGTCGAGCACAATGAAATGTGTTTGTCATGCAGTTATCTGCTTCTATCTCTCTCTGCACTCGCTGCTGAGATGAGCGGTATCGATGTCCCTGCACCCAGAGATGAAATCTTAGTAGTTCGATTTCACTTCTTTGTGCCAGCGAAGGAATTGAAACAAACTGAGAAAGGGGCAGTTTGTGGGAATGCCGCACACACACACCATCACACATGTGGCGCTGTTGTTCATGAGGCAATCCGCTGCTCTGGGAACACACACACATACTGACTTTACTTGACATGATAACGTGAGTTTAGTATTTCCATTTGAAGCTGCTTTTCATTGATAAATATTGTAGTTTTTAGTGTTTAATATTTATCTGTGTAGCCACTCTCTTTAATCCAATGCATACATTATTATATACATTATTATTTATACATCATATTTCACACTCTATCTATTTGGGGCTCCTTGTGAAGTTTCAGACATCTACGAGTTGTTTGCTCTTCTACCAAAGAAATATTTCCCTCTTATGCTTCTCATATTGTTTCATTTAAATGACCAAAGAGTTTAAAAATTATCCAATATTTCACAAATAAATTGTCAAATGTCCCAAAATCAGATCAGAACTTTGTTTGTGACAGTTAATAATGTCATATATAATAATAAAGCAGTTGCAGGACATATTTTACTGCACAACCAGTGCTTTTGCGTTGACACTTTCTAGATTTTGCCTGCGATGGATGCTGTTGTATTGGTACTTTTTACTTGACTAAAGGATCCTTGTACAACATTGTTTCCCACAGGCCTCTGCTGCTAATGACCTCAGCGGATTAAACAGCCACCCTGGGGCCTGCCCTTCAAATGAGCACCCAGGACGAGAGCACACCCCCTGAAGGTGCCACGGCGATGGCCGAAGCATCGGCTCCACCTCTTTCCCCCTCTGACTATGGGCTGTTGTCTCCACCCCCCGACCTGTGCGCGTCATGTGGCCACAGTCACCAGCTGGAGGAGAACCACGAGTACGAGTACATAGACGAGGTGGACGACGACCTGGTCTGTCACATCTGTCTGCAGCCACTCATCAGGCCCCTGGACACGCCTTGCGGACACACCTACTGCCAAGAATGCCTCACCAACTTCCTGCTGGAGAGCGACTTCTGCCCCGTGTGCCGCACGCCCCTCATGCTGCAGAGCTGCAGGAAGCCCAGCCTGCTGGTGCACAAGCTGCTGGACAAGCTGACTGTGGCTTGCCCCTTTACTGACCATTGCACTGAAACTGTGCCCCGTGGTGAACTGGAAGACCACATCAAGAGCAGGTAGGACGGAAGAAGCGCGTTTGTGAGCCCATCGCTCTGTGTTTTATATCAAAGACAGAATCGGAATGTACATTAAAAACTTCAGCGACCTGCGGTAAACACACACTCTAAGTTTCCCACCCTCCTCTGCCCATCGTCCTTAACCCACAGCTCCAAAAAGGAGAGTTCATTCTCCAGTAAAGCTTTCATCTAAACAGGCCCGGCTCCTCTGGTTATATCATTAAAAGACAGTACTTTGGTTTCTCTCAGTCTGGATATGTTTTCATTGATGCTCATTAATGCTTCCCTAACCCAAAGGCCTCTGGGATAATTAGTGCAACTTGCGACACATCACAGACAAGCAGCAGAGTGTTTCCCATTCATTTGCTCTTTCTCAAGTTGTGTAAAACTCTATAAATCCTCAAAATGTCCTTTTTTCTGCCCTTTCTGTATCATTTCCCACATCCTACCATCCACCGCCTCTACATACAACCAATTTCCTCTGTTCCTTCTTCTCCTTTCACACCTCTGTTTCTACTCCATCCTTCCCTCTATCTGTTTCTCCACATTGCTCCATTGTTTCTCAGTCTTATGCTCCGTCTGGTGTGAATGTCATAATGAGGTGTGGAGCGCTGAGGCCGACTCCCAGAAGGATTCAGCTGCTCTCCCATAGTTAGAAGGTGTTATCTGTGAAGGTGAGAGACCACGTCCAGAGGGACGACTTTACACATGAAAACGTTTTATCCAAAGACCCATTTCAACGTTTCCATTCTGTTCTGTTCACTTTCCTGTGGGGCAGTGATTGGGGTTACAGCGGATTAAATGTGTCTTTCGCTGAACAGTTTTTGTTTAAGAAAGCTGGTTCTTATAGTGTTTGTTGAGTTTCAACATGTGCAGAAAGGTGAGAAAACGTCAGGGAAACCCAACAAATGATAATAAGGTATTTGTTTGGCCACCACGAGCCACCAACAACTTTGATTTTTTGGAGATAAACTCGACAAGTCAAACAAGGTAAACCACCAAAGACAATCAGATAATCCCTCATTTGGCGATTATGGTTGGTTGTTGGGTTGTTGGTTGATTGGTTGGTTGGTTGTTTGGGTTGTTGTGTTGATGGTTCCACTGGTTTTCAATTGGCCTTGGATCTGGTGACTAGAGACTGACCTCCCAACAAGAACCACAACATTGTCAACAGTGACAAGAAATAACATGTTTATGTTCAAATGACAGAGCACTCCGGCGACCATAGTAATCATGACTGTTGTCTGTCTGGAGAGAATGTAGTTTGGCGTTACACAGAAACAAAGGCTGCGGTGTGAGGAGGTTGGGGTGCTTCGATGGTTTCAACCAAATGTCGGGCTTTAACACAGGAGACTAGAATTCACTACCTATTTCCCACCAAAAGTCAAAGTCATTGAGACACAGCAGTAATACAAGTTAGGGGACCTATATTTTATGTAAATAACACCAAACTTCTCTGACCATATCTTCATTCAGGTATCTAGTTGTCCATGACGGCAGAATACACTGTCTCTGGCCATACCCCAGAATCTGGCAGCGGGTCAGAAGTCGTAATGACTGAGACAGCCATGCCATCTGGTCAGAGCTGATTTCATACTCATCTAATCATTCATGACCTTTATTGGCCTTTGGTTGGAGAAATTGTCATTCTGCACACAACCGGTGCCATCAGGAGTAAAATCTTAATAATTTGATCCATGTATGGCTTGTTGTTGCTGAAAGGGCTTGCACAGAATTCAGGTATAAAGTGCCTCCCCACCCACACAGGTATTTTCTTGTTTTTGTAGTTAGTTACGGTTACATGTAGCTACATGTGCCTTTACTGCCAGTGATGCTCAAAAACACACTCATATCTTTTGTGTTAACCAAGTTAGTTTAGTTTCATGTGTGTATTTTGCTGATTGTGTGCCTCGGGCATGACTGTGTTTGTTCTTTTCCGTCCTCTTTATTTGGGAAAATGCAGCCTACTTATTTTCAAGTACAAAATCCACAGAGGGATTCTTAAAAGCCTGTGTGAATATTTGAGAAAGAAAGGAGAATTCCTGTTTCTGTCATTTTATTCTGTATATTTAGTGTGCCATTCATTTTTGTATGTGACCGTGGAAGAGACACACATAGAGAGGCTGTGAGAGAGACAAAGACATAAGGCCACCTTATAGCTAAAGCCAGCCGTGGCTGCAGGTCGGAGGGCTAACCTGTTTTACTAACCACGTTATCCCTAGAGCCATGATACCTTGCACAAATTATGGGTGCAACCTCCAGTTATTTCTTTCTCTTCTGCAAGAGTGGGCAGTATGCTGCTGGTGCCTTCCCTCTTCTTTTTCAGGTAGAAATCACACCTTCAGCGTGAAAATGTGATCATACCTCTTCTTTCTACTACCAGAGGGTGTTAGGACAACCTTGGGAAGTGGCCTCACATAGCAGTAACAAACTAAATTAGCTGAAATGTTGGCCTACAAAGTTGCACTGTTTGTGGCTGCGCCAACCATCAATGTAAACTAAATTTGTGGCTTAGAGAAGAGTGTGTGGAACTTAAACTGAAATCAAAAAGGGATTTTACTTGTCAGCAATATTTCACTTTTAACAGCCTGCCAAAAAAGGACAAATCCAAAAGAAACCTACTTGGTTCTTTTAAATAGACGTGTAACAAAACATTTCCAACATTTGAAGTACCGCAGACCTTTTCAGATGCAGACAGTGCCACTTATTCTTCAACTTATGCTGACCTCACATCAAGTTTCAAACAATTTCACTGTTACAGACAGATTTCCCATTTAGTTATAAAATCCTGAAAGTTTAGTTCGAGTTGCAGAGCATTCCCAGCATCTTAATAATTTGGTGGTCGTGAAACTCTGAGATGTAACAAGTTGGTCTTTTTCTCATCTTGACTTTCCGATTAAATCAAACGTGTTTAATATCATAAGAGGTTTTTAGTCTCGGCAGTGACACTCAATCATGCAAACAGTGTCAACAACCAATAGATCTTGGGCATCATCGGGAAGCAGGCAACTGGCTACACAGTCTTAAACATGGAGGGCACTTTGGGGATGCAAAAGAACAAGAAGTCTGGGTTTTCTTGGACTGTAGAAAAAGAGGAGTAGTTGGCAGAGTTGTGGAGAAGGGGAAAAACTGGACAGAAATCGCTGCAGCTCTCGAAATGCACAGACAAGGACAGCTGTAGGCAAAAGCTGCTTTTCTAAAAATGAATCTTGTAACTAGTGACCTTGCAAGTCTTAGACTCACTGTCTAACAATGTGAGCGGGTGTCAGACTTCTAAAAGTTTTTAGCTAACGTCCGTCTCTCTGTAGTAGAAGGCCCAGCCACATCACCTCAGAGGCTCATGTGAGCTGATAAATCAGACAAAAGGAGGATTTTATGTCTGTGTTTTCCCTCTGGAGTGACTCCTGAAGTGGCTCCTGTTATGCCGTCTGTGCTTGTTTCTCTTGTACCGTCAGAACTTATTTCTCATTCATGATTCGAGATGCTACAGGTTGTGTTACTGCGTCAGAACAGACACTTGTAGCATACCATTAACTCTCACAGATGCTGCGTAACCATTATATATATTATTTTATGCCATCTGGTCATTTCCAAAGCATCAATAGCTTCCTCTTCTTTACTCAGTATCTCATGAACGTACAGATGGTCTCTTGATTTGTACTGATAAAGCCTAGGTTGTCTTTGTTAGGCCGAAATATACTGTAACTTTGAAAATACCCCCTTCGACTTCACATCAGTAAGAGAAATTGACTGCTGTGAGCGGGCAATGAAAAGGAATAATGGGGGAAGTGTATGTGTATGTGCATGTTATGATGGCGTTTTCGCGAGAGCGAGTTAATGTGCTAGTGTATGAAACGACTCCTGTGGGGCAGACTGGTTTCTGTTCACAAACTGCATCCTGTCACAATCCAATTACATTTCCATTTCCTGCGTGCCCTGTGGTCTTGTTGCTGTGCGTACTGTTCAAATACCGCAGGATAACTTGTGCCTCAGTATGCACGCATGCATGCATTAACACACACGTACGCACAGAGCCAAACAGACGCACACACACAGACAAACTCAGCCTGTAACCACACTACCTCCATCCATGAAATATTCATTCAGACAGGGTATTTACACCAGTTAAGTGTCTTTCTCGAGGGTAGTCGACAGCTCAGCATTATGAAAATCGGTCAAGAGTGGGGAAAAAAGGTAGGAAGATGGAAAACAAGGAAAAGGGGAGAGAAGGGAATGGAAAAGATGAAGATTAATGTCAGCAAAAGGAGAATAATGATGAATCAGATTGCCATGACTGTGCTTGAATAACATTGTAATTAAATCGGCGAATAAATAACAGTGAAAAAGAGTTTCCATCCATTTCTCACCGCCTCCCTCTTGCTTCTTGTTTACAAGAGAAAAGAGACGGCGTGAGGAAGGAGGAGAGATGAAAGAAACAGAAAGGGCCGATAGAGGAAAGAAATACTCAAGCTGCCTTTAAATGTATCTCACTTCACAGCACTGTAACACAGTCCATCAACACGCACCTCTCCCACAGCTCTAAGTGCCTCCCAAGATCCCTGCACATCCTATCAGAGCAGATAGTGATGACAGACAGGGTTAACCTTTGTTGTTGTGTATTTCCTGCCTGTATCCTTCACGCTCTTGTTGTATATTCTGAAATGCATGAATGAAATGTGCACTTGGGCAGCAGTTGTCTTCTTATTTTTCCACTCCTGTCTTTCTCTTTCATGTCACTCAGAATAACAAGCTCCCGTCACTGCAGAGAATATTGATTTGCCGGTGTGTTTTGGTCATGCTCTGCCTTTTTTTTTTCTCTCTCTCTCCACACATGTAGGCAGATTCTTTTGAGCGATCAGACCAATCTGCTGCACAGGGAGCAGTCCACCGTCGGGGAGGAGGGGTGAAGGTTCGGAGGCAACACGCTGCCTCCTTCATCTCTATCCTCCCCTTCATGGACCAACATATGTGCAGGCGGGAAGGTGGGGGGAGGTGAATGCAGAGGTTGTACGTGTGTGTGGCTGTGTGAACGTTTGTGTGCGTGTACGTGTGTGAAGAGGGAAGAGCCAATCAGAGCGGCACCAGGTACCTCACCCCCCCCTCCATCCTGTCTTTGTTTGGTCTGCTCCATCTCCCCCCCTCAGTGGTTTCTGCTGCAGTATAAGTCACAGCCTGCGCTGTTCTCTCTGACATACACTCGCGCGCACACGCACACACACACCGAGGGGAGACGGACATGCACACACACGCATACGAGAGCAAATCCTCTTACAACTCGCCAGTGCCCAGAGCAGATTAATGGGCTGCACATCTCAAATTGTCTTCCAAATGTGCCACCTTTGCATGGGTCTCCTTCCTCTTCTTCTTGCACTTTCTCCTCTTCCTCCTGAACCGGACTTCTCCACTGCACCTGCTTCTGCTGCTGCTGCTTCTTCTTCCTCCTCCTCCTCCGCTCCGTCTTCAACCTCTGGCAACTGGCCCGTTTGCCTCTGCAGCTGAGATGACCAGGCAGTCAGCCTGAGGCAGAGGAAAGAAACTGCCAAGCTCACACAGAGCAGACACAGAGGTAGAAGAAGAGAGGGGTGAAAAGAAAGAGGCTGAAAAAGGTAGGAAGTGGAGGATTCATTCTGATCTGAGAGCGCCTCTGGAGAAGGAAGGCAGGCGAGGAAGGGGGGTGGGGGGGTCAGCACGGCCAGGTTCGGAGAATTGGAGGTGGTGGAGGAGGAGGAGGAGGAGGGGGAGGAGGGGGGACTAGAAGAGGAGAAGAGAGCTTCAGTGCAGAGAGGAGAGAAAGAAGGGGAAAAGAGAGGAAAAAGAGCCGAGCGTTGACCATGAAGGCTCTGTTGCTGCTGGTCCTGCCCTGGCTCAGCCCGGCCAACTACACAGACAATTTGGGCAACCTGCACATCCTCTATTCTGAGCTGTGAGTACTCATAACACTCAGCCTCCCCCCCACCGACCCCCTTCTGCATCCTTTCACCAGCATCACCCCATCTCTCCCCTCTCCATCCAACAGTCCATGCAGCCGTTCATGTTTTGTTGTGCACTTCTATCAGTTTGTGTGTTTGTGCAGAGCGTCCGTGTGCAACTTCGGGTGTTTACATCTCTGAGAATTCACTGCTTCTTCTTCTGTGTGAAGATCATAGAGTTGCTTTCGCATGACTCTGGTCACTGGTTGCAGTAGAGCCAGCAGCAGGTACGGCTTTGTGCTGTCCAGGACAGTTTAGATGCTACGGCACTGCAGCATGGTATCTCTCTCTCTCTCTCTCTCTCTCTCTCTCTCTCTGCCTCTCTCTCTTCACTGGCATGTGTGACTGTGTCTCTGACCACCTTATTGATTTGAGCGAAATATCAGCATGCGTTGTAGGCTTTGAACATCGCGTGTGCGTGCGTCCCGCTGAGCATATGGATGGTTGTGACTACAGTGTGTTTGTTTGTGGGATAGACTTTCACCTCAGCGTTAAAAATTCATAGCTGGCTACTCTCATGTTGCATCTGTTTTATGTACAGAATATATTTACACGTAATCCTTACTGTATTTAAAATAAATAGACCAAACAGGCTAGTGCATAAACATCACATGTATCACTTGTCGGTGCAACCTCTCCTTTTAATTAATATTTCATCACCATAAACACACAGATGGCAGCACACTGGCTACTGTTATTGAATTTCGACACCACTGAAACCTCTTATCATGTGTGTCAACATTAGGGCTGTGACTGCAGATCGCTTTCACTATTGACTGATCTTTCAGCTATTTTTGGTAATTAATATTAATCGTTTAGTTTAAAGGATGTCGAAAATAGTGAGGAATACCCATCATAATTTGACAGAGCTCACAGCAACATCTTTATATCGCTTGTCTTATCTGACTGACAGTCCAAAACCCAAATACGATGATGAATTTTAGAAGCCTGAACTCTGTAATGTTTGGCCTTTTCTGCCTGGAAATTGACTGAAATTAATAATTGAGTTGTCATCATATAGTGGCTGATCGTTCCAGCAGAAGTCAACAACACAGCAGGCAAAATATGACACTACACTCTACGTCACACTCTGCTCTGTGTTGGCCCTCAGACTCTCTTTGTGTGGGAGTTAATGTTCACTATATTCGGCATCTCCGTGTGAAGCCAGAGCTCTCTGATCCCAAAGCTGGACTCTACCGCTGCCGGAAATGTCCCATTATGCTGCGTGAATACGTGGAACAATGAAGCTCCCCGCAAATCCCCTTATTTCATTGTATGCTCTCTCCACTGAGCGGGGCTTTAGCTCCTGCAGACGCCACGAGCCCATATTGGGCAGCAGTGGATGCCAAAGAGGAGAGAGAAGGGAGAGTGTAGGCAAATGTGTTGGGTGAAATCCTTACATTTGATTATGGGCAGAAGAGAATAGGAGAAGGAGGAGAAGGACGCAATAGGAATGGAAATGAAGTGGATGAGTGGATCAGGGAAGCACAGGAGAGGAGAGGAGACGTGAGGGTGTAAGGTCACTCCCTGTGCCTGCCGTCCATCTGGCCATACATACGGCTGCCATGGTGATGGTATGTGGGTCACATGAGCGAGGGGCTGTTTGTAAATAAAATAATCAGATTTTCGCTCTGACTCTCTCTGCGCACTGAGCGAGAGGTATTGACAGTCAGTCAGTCAGAGTGTGTGTGTGTGTGTGTGTGTTTCTGTGCTTGTGACAGGGAGGATTTTGCTGATTATGACATGACAGCGAGAGAAAGCAGGAGCAGACAAACGCGGACGTGGTGTTTTTCTGCCTGGCTAGAGAGCAGTGGCACACCATTTGTCTTTATCCATACCGTTGACAGGAGCAGCCTCCAGCTCCCCCCCTTCGCCCCAAACACAACACACACACACACACACACCCCACCTTTGTGACCACCGTCTCTGCCGGCCTCTGTCCTTTCCTCCACCCCGTCCGTCCCCTCCACCCTCCCCTCTATCGCTTCTGATTTCTTTCAATTTGCGTGATTACCGGAGTGAGTTTACCTCGCGTGGGAAGAATGAGAGTGGCTGCAATCTGTCTTACTCGCACATAAACGTGCATACACAGGCTTGTATACAGATTATATTGGGGCTATACGCAGGGTGTAGATGGAGCTAACAATGCAGAGGGGGGGGAGTAAATGTTTCTCTGTGATGAAATGCTTAATATGGTTAATGCCGTTTGACTCAGTCAGCACCAGCCAATAAAAAACAGCAGTGACACACACTGGGGAGCACCTAGATTGTGATTTTTTTTACCTCCTAACACACACACACACACACACCACACACACACACACACACATACACACACACCATTAGACCTTGCTTGCCCCCCACCCTCCTCTCCCCCAGCCCACATGGCCTCCCCTGATAATCACAGTGCAGTGCTGTAGAGCATTAATGATTAATCTATGTTCATTTCTGGGCCTGCGCTGAGATGTCTTAAACACTATGATTAGCTTAGCTTCCGTCCTTTCAGCCCTCATCTAGGAGGTGTTTGATCACCGAGAGCTGCGCACACTTCCCAGTGTTCCGGACATCTTCGGCATGGACGCTTTCTAACAGGATTAGCCACCCGGGCCTGCCGTCTGAGCGAGTTATTTGTTTATACAAGGTCCATCTCGAGTCAAAGGCAACTGCTGTGCACTCTTCGGCTCCGTGGCTGCTGCTAGGAGTGTGAGGAGAGCTTCGCTAATTAGACTTTTGTTTGGATTAAATATTAATCCCTGATCTGTAGTGAGGCAGCTCTCCCTGTCTTATTGTATCTAGCAGACCAGATATACAGGAAAGGCCAGTGGGAGGTTGGTTGATAGATAAAAATCATACTAACAGCCTATTTCCTACCCTCCTGAACAACTTGCACAGCTCTCTGAAAGGAGATAACATTAAATCAGCTTAATTATTTTTAGATTTACAATACGAAGCCATCGTGGGAGCTTTTATATGCATGGGTAGACAAAGCCTACAAGCTACAATCAGACATGAAAGGAAACAAGGGCACAAGGACACATGTAGAGGACACACTGAAGTTGTTCGCCAAACAAACAAACACATAAATCTTATATAGCACACGAAACAAAGGTGCATGAAAGTACACACACCAAACAGCACATTACATATGACCATGTATAATTGAAGCGGGCGCAATGCATGTGTAAATACACAGTCACAAAAAAAAAAAAAAAAAAAAACATGAATTATGGATGTATTCATTTATTCATGAAGAGAACAGTGAGTAGCGGGTCATCCTGTTTGCTTTAGCAGAGACTTCCTGTCAGATGTGTCTCTTCGAGCAGAAATACAGCACACCAGCAAGGTGAACAGGTATTAGTGTCAGCATGCAGAGAGGTGTGGTGTTTTTTTTTTTTTTATAAGAAAGCACCTAAATATATGATATTTGTTTCCGCAATGCAGTGCACTTTCATATCTGTGCTGAATCATTTACATCAAGTGTCCTACTTTCCTAGCCATATCACTGAAGATGTAGTGGCTGCGTTCACCTTTGCCTCTGGCTGGCTCAAAGTCTGACCGGTCTTTAGGGTCTTTGAAGTGTGACGTGTTGCAATATTTAATATTGAATATTTTCTACATTCTCCTGTCTGTGACCGGTTAATCTGTAGGACGGGGGGGGGCTACAGAGCAGGAAGCCAACAGAGTGCGAACTGACAGCAGAGAGAAGAGCAGTGTGGAGTTAATCTCTCACGTGAACAGTACCCCCGCTGAGTGCCAGGGCTTCGGGTTGGGCCGATCAGCGCTGGCTGTGTTTCAGGAAGTTGTACCATGGCACGTGGAGGTAGAGAAAACAGGACACTGCCAAGGGCTAGTGTGGCACAGAGCGAGAAATATAGGCTAAAGGGTGCCAAGAGCGATGTGGGACAGCAGCCTAGTGGGGATTCTCTGTGATCATGTACTGTAGTGTGGAGGGAATACAGTTGGAGTTAAATGCACTACTAAGAGAGAAATGTATACATGTGTATTTTAGCTACACATATGTGAGATGTATTAGTGAGTTGAGATCCAGCTCAGCCAGCGGATGGAGAATAAATCAGTTCTAGTTCATCTTCTTCTCTGCGGACAAAAAGAGTGACCTCTTGGTTGAAAACAGATACCGACACAATAAATGCTTCATAAGTGTCCTTCCACCCTGATAATGAGGTCAGGGCACGACTGATGATCGCGCATATTGACTGGCTGAAAAATGTATGACTCAAGAGTTTTGGGACGCTACTAACAGGCTGACTCAACCGTCATGACACTGGCTGTCGGAGGCCTCTGCGACTGTAAAACACCCAGACGAAATAAGCATGCCAAACCTGCCGAGCCGCTGCTTCACTGCACAGGAGCGCGAGGGAAAGTTGAAACACAAAGGCAGGATTTGTTTGCTGTGTGGGCTGTTGTGCACGTTCACTTTTGGATTTTGTATGCATTCATCTTCACGCGCTGTGAGAAGTCACACCCAGCCTTAAAAACCTCACCTCCTACTTACAGATTTAGCAGATCTGTCTTTGGAAACGAGCTTAGCAAAAAAAAAAATTGTCCTCCCACAGCAGTGACTGTCCCCTCTAGCTGCGGTCTCACCCCCTCTTCGCAGAGCAGATGGGATTACCCCTCACAGCAGGCGGATCCAATCAACACACCAGCGCATCCTCTGATTAACACTCCTCTAGTTCGTCATTAACTGGATTACTCTGTCTGTCTTTATGTCTCTCTCTCCTCCCCCTCTCTCTATGTATCTATCTATCACTCTGTCTATTCCCCACCAATCAAACTTTACTTTATGTCTTTGGCGTTTGGCCTGTGTGTGTGATAAACGACTAATTGATATATTAATCTAATCAAGGAAGAATGTTTAATTCAAGCCCTGTGTCTGCATAGTGTGTGTGTGTGTGTGTGTGTGTGTGTGTTACAGGTGCATCCCCATAGCACTGTGTTTTTAATTTTTTTATTTTTTCCTGCTCAGTCTGGTCTAAAGCGAATTACTCCTTGATGAGTCTTAGTCAACAGCTGTTATGGTCAGACAGTATTCTCTCAGGAGTGCTGTCCCTGAATCAGCTGCAGTGGATGTTGAGCAAAGCATAAATCCATAAAACATTTATGGATTTTATAGATTGTTTTCTTGCTACTGTTTGCTTTTATAAGAAAGTGGAAAATGGAAATTTTGGTGGTGACGGGGGCAGCGTGCCTCCCTGGCTTTTGATTTTTTTTGTGGCGTGTTTTGTTTATTCTTTGTCTGCGGGCAGTTGATTAAAGAAAACGAAGGTTCTTTTTGAGCTCGACAATGTTTCTGTGCTATAAACCGATACATCAGTGGTGCTAAGAAGCAGCTGAATATTGCGTGAACAGCTTATGTGTTTTCCCATGTTCATTAGTGCTCCAAAAATAAACTCACACACACACACACACACATGCTGTCACTTTCAAGATTTCTCTCACATTCTCTTTCACGCAAGAAACCCTCTCATATATCACACATGCACATTGATTGTTGTATTCCACACATTCTTCAGTGAGAAAAAACCTGCAGGCTACCTCCAGGCTCACGGTGCAACTAGAGATTCTTTGCTTTCCTCTCGGGGGGTTTCTGCACGTCAGGTGTCGCTGGTATATTTTCAAGAGCATCAGAAAGTTGGCTGACGGAGTCGGCACCCGTCAGGAGAATCTGCCTCCCGCTGCTTTCAGATTAATAAGGAAGCAGGGGAAAGAGGAAGAGCTCAACTCAAGCAAAGTTAGTTAAAGTTGTGGGTCACACGCAGGTCACCTCCCACAGACGTAGACTTTATGATTAAACAATGATTAAGATTTCAAACCATTTGCATGATTACACGCCTGCAGCGTGTGAAAATGTGCACCGAGACTCATCCCGGCTTCTGCGTCCGACTCCCTGACCTCAAATTGTCACCTCGCCGGAGGTAATTTGGGCTGTATGTGGAGTGTGGCCCAACACTATTGTCCGTGTCAGTCGGGGAGCAGAGAGAGTATTTGGGTTGGGAGGGATAATCCACTCACCCCTAAAGAGGATTGGAGAATCTCGCAGGCTTTGATGAGTTGTGAGCCGGTGTTTATTTCACATCACAAGAGCGAGGGGCTGTTTGTGTCACAGGCAGGGCGCCTCGGCGCGACCACCGTGTCAGCTGAAAGCATGGCTGGTAACTGTTCATGCGATGGGGAGAGTGGTGGAAGAGAAGGGAAGTAGGAGGTGGAGGATAAGCGAGCGCTGAGAATGTTTTGGTGTCTTCACTCCTTATCTTGCCACAGATTTCAGGGTTTAAGAGATGATGTGATAACTGAGGCTGTGCTGACCGAGACACGGATACTGCAGCGCTAATGAGCATCCTCTAAGCTCAGCGATCACTCCCCCTGAAAAATGATGTTTTATACGGAAAGGGTAGCGTCTCATGAGCACTCAGAGTTCCATCATTAGGCACAAAAAGGATGTTTGTTTACAAGAGAAAGAAAAGAAGAGAAAGTGCGCCTACATGGATGTCTTTGTAAGCATACCTCCCTCGATGCACCGCACCTCGCCGGTGTGCAGACTTAATTGGCTCGCTTACCTTGGCTCTGAAACTTCAAGACCACCCTGGTGAGAGATACAAGGGGTTTCTGTCATGTGTCCCTGCCTTTAACCTCAGACAGTACACACCGTGGCCTTCAAATTCTAAGCAGCTGAGATGTGGCTACGCTTTTGAGGTAACTCTTAAGCCCTGGAGGAAGGAGATTTTAATTAAGGGGAGACAAAGCCTTTAATAAACCAGTCGCACACTAAACAATGGCTGTGTGCTGCTGTCTCAGAGGCACTGTGGCGAATGGCCTCTACATTTCTGGGGCTCATCAGAGGCTACAGCTTGTATCTGTTGTTCCCTGTGACAGCTCTAAATATATTTTTCTTTGGTTTTAATCCTCTGTGTCTGAGCTCTACAATCGCAGTACATGTTCTAGAAATGAACCACTTAAGATGTTCCTTCCTCAGACTTTGCGCACAGTGTGCATTCATTAATACTTGGACAAGACGTTTCGCTAAAATTTTGGGTGGTCTCTAAGATTTATGTAACTGAATGAACCTGTATTCAACGGTATTTGCCCCATCTCCACTGACTGACTGTGGTTTTTCCATTTTCCACAACCCGTGCTGAAACGGGGGAATGTTGTCCAAGGCTTCAATTCCATATAGTCCATAAAGGTGTGTGTGTGTGTGTGTGTGTGTGTGTGTGTGTGTGTGTGGTGTGTGTGTGTGTGTGTGTGTGTGTGTGTGTGTGTGTGTGTGCAAAGAGGAAGCGAATGTTCAGTAAAGCACATGTAGTCAGTGCTGCTACATTAAGACTTCGTTAGGCAGTGAATCTATATATAGAAGACGATATTGACACCAGCTGGGAGAAATTAAAGTTAACGAGGACATTGTTTCACAGGAACGGTCACAGCAGTTGTAAGTTGTGTAACAGCAGAGACAATTAAAGTTAGTTCGTTTGTTTTTTTTCTGTCTGTAAGCTGTAGTGTGGTGAAACATTCACAGGGTGCCGCACTTTGAGTTCAGTGCCGACGTCACAATGGTGCTAATGGGGTGATGTTCAGGATGTGTAATTACCATGTTCTACATCATAGTTCTAGCCCAGAAGTGCCAAAAACTGCAGTTCCCCAAACGTCCACTCGAGGCTGGCTACAGAACGAGTCAGTCTCCATAAGTCCCCATGTTAAAATGTCCAACTTCACAGCAGAAATAAACATGTTTACAGCCTGGTACAAAAAACAGTTTTGGTTTCTATAATTTCCCCATTCATGACAACTGTACTGAGGGTGAATTTATATAGGACTCACTCAATTTATATTAAGGCTTAAAGTTATGCAGAATAAGAGTGTGGCCTCTTTGATTAACAGGTGTGTGTTGTTACAGATGGCTTGTCTGATCACCCAGGTGTCATTCAGCCTGCCTCAGGTCCACCAGCGAGCCGAGTTTTAGTTTAGCCAGCAGGACTGCCATGATAGCAGAGCCACCACATAACAACATGGATACAACGTCCATTCTCTATACTGTCGATGTTAGCTACACAGGGATTTGTTTTGCTACTATTCTTATCTTTCAGACAGTTATGTGAGTAGCGGTAGTGTTTTCCAGCTCCTTGCAGCTTTAATTCTTCTAATTGATAGCGAGTGACACGAGGAAGCCTTCTGCCCCCTCAAGACTGCGGCACTGCCCTCTTCTCTGCTGTTGATTGAAATATTGCTCTATTCAGCCACTTCACTCAGTTAAGTGGTATGTTGCTGCGCGGACATGCTTGATAGCGTTCAATTTACTAACTGAATGAACAAGAATAACTCACGACGGCGCTGCCCACACACAGGTATACAGACATACACACATGTGCGCACACATGCAGTGTATCACAGCGTTATGTCACAGAGAAGTGGGATCAATAGGCACTTCAGCTTTGTGTAATGCTGTACCTAACTGTGAGTCTTGTGGCTACAAGTAAGATATAGAACCCACTTCAGGATGAAATGATTTTCCCTGTGAAATATGGACAGAGTGCATGACCCACTCTGACAGCTCGGTTATTGAGACAAAATGCTGCTTCTAGTGATGTGGTGCCCCGAGGGGTGCAATGTTCTCCCTGGGCTCAAATGGCTCACCAGCATGTAATCTTGTTTCTTTTGTGACTCTGCAATGATGGCCACCATTTTACCTTGCCCTCCTTTTTTGGCTTAATATCCTGTGTGTGTGTGTGTGTGTGTGTGTGTGTGTGTGTGTGTGTGTGTGTGTGTGTGTGTGTGTGTGTGTGTGTGTGTGTAACCAGCACAGGAGAAAAGATGCCGCTCCTCTTCTTTTTCGAAGTGGAGCCTGGGTTTGATCCAGCTCATTAAAATCCAGTTAATGTTTGTGCTGATGGCTCCGCAGAGACAGCCGGAGAGAGACAAGCCAGTGTTATTCCTGCCTCTGATGAAGCGTCAGCTCAAAACCTTCATGGCTTACAGATGGGGGGACATTCTCCAACAATGCAGCACCTTACTCTGTAGGGATATCTTTAATTCACACGCAAACTTTTCCGATTTAATAATGTCAGTGTAATAATGTCTGTTTCTGGAGTGTTGCGTAATATGGACGTGAGTGTGTATGTGCGTCTGAGAGAGAGAGAGAGAGAGCGTGTTGTGGTTGTGTTTTTATTGACAGGGAAGAGACATCTGGAACTTTAGGAAGGAATTAGACTTGTTTTTTTTCTGAGGAAAAACAACACAAGACAATTTCTGTTTTATATTCAAATGTTGTGTCACTTACCCACCATCTCTCCTCGCTAATGGATGTTTTCTTACATTTGTATTCAATCATCTGTCAGGGGTGCTCACAGAGAAAACCCTTCCTACATGTGATTATGCATACTGTCATAAAGACGGTGTGCAGGCAACTGAAATGTGTTTTTGTTTTGTTTTTTAGAGAGAGTAAATATGACATTTCTGGTACTTTCTCAGAGAGAGGTGTTGCATAAATTGTTATCGTGAACACAGTGAAATATATTCTGCACACAATACGTGTTGTTGGGGATTATTGTGCAGGCTGAGTGGTATCCCAGAGAGGCGGCTGTTTGAGTGTCGGGGTCAGATAAGCAGTCTTTTTGTAAAGCAGTCCCAAAGCAGAAGACAGAGGTCAGCGGGCAGAAAGCCTCAGGCTGTGGGAGATGCTAAAACCTCACATTAGTCTAGTCTAGTCACAGTCTTAGGGATGTAACCTTTTTGTGTGAGATGTTAACATGAATTTAAATTTCACTCCACTGTGATAAGCGATGCTGTTTATTGCTTCATCTCACTACAGAAGCCTCAGATCATCATTTCATCAGCATGTCCAGTATTGATTGCACCGCGCCGTACCGATTGTGTAATCCGAGTTTTGAGCCTGACCTTTTGACTCCTGTGTGCAGGTGTAAAGGAGCCTCTCACTATGGGCTCTCAGCAGACAGGAAGCGACGCTCGCAGGAGGGCGAATGCACCGACAGCACGTCAGAACTCACCATCGCCACGCTGCCGAATGACGGCCCCACCTCCGCCGCCGTGGCCCTCCTGTCAGACGAGCCCGGTCTGGTCAACCCCGCCTTCGACCCCAGCATGGAGGACAACAGTCAGTCGGGCAGCACGACCAGCCTGGCTGCCCGCAGCAGCAGCAAGAAGAGTGAGTGTGAGTGGGCGAGGGATGTTTGTGCTTGTGTGTGGTCATGTTCAGTCCTGCATGACGTTACCCTGAAGGTAGCTGACGGGGGAGAGGGAGCTCGAGGGAGTGTTTGCGTGTTTGCCAGGATGACAGACTGAAAATCAATAGAGAGTAGAGAGCTTTCTAGTCACAGTTACATAGTCTCCAAGTCAAAACCAGATGCCAGTGATCTCCGTTCAAATACATTTACACCTGCAGACTTAAAACGTATGATCAAGGCGCTCGTTCAACCTCGAATACAGTCTTTGTTCTCCCTAATGGTCTCTGATAGAAATCCTATTAGCCAATTAGCTGCACTGCCTTGTTTTTTTCCCCACCAATCCATAAAATCTCTCTTTGTGGAAAACAGTCGAGAAACAGAGAGAGAAAGTCACTGAGCGGGCAGGTACATTATGCATTCAAGGAGAAATGGAAGGAGAGCTAGGTTAAATATAGCTGATGCAAGTGTGTGTTAATGCCCAATGACGTGAACACACCCCTCACTCCATTTCTCCCACCTGTGAAACCAGGAAGCAGTCACGAGTGTTCCCCTCCACCCTCTAACGCGAGTGTACACAGCCAGGCAGTGGGGACACCAAATGACGCTGCACCAGCACTTTAGGCCCCGGCCGGCTGAGCGCCCACCACCGCGAGCACCACTACTGCTGAACAAGCTGTCAGCTCCAGAAGCGGCTGGCGCTTTTAAAGAATAATGTGGCTGTCAGGAGCCCTCGCATCTCCCGAGCCCGCAGAGGGAGGGGCGCTGCAGAGGCTCGCTGCCCTGTGCTCGGTGCAGCCAGGCTGGGCCTGCTGCCTCTCCCCTGCAGCCTCCTGCAGCCTGTCTTTTTCTATGAAACGCAAAGTACCAAGACGGCACTCTCTCCGGCAGGATCTCTTTTAGATGTGGCCTCTGGGGTCCACTGTGGGTTACATCACTGCTGTAGTTACGCTACATTGTAACTAACCACTAGTTGAAAGTGGGCCCTCTATCATATTTGAACTTGTAGAAAGTAGCTCAACAATCCTCGGAAGAAAAAGATGGAGCAGAGGCCAAAAAAAAGTCTCTTTATTCCCTTTAGTGAGACCGCTGCAGTGACACAGCGGGTGTCCCAGTGCAGAGGACTCCAGAAACAAAGACAAGGTTGCCTGGTTCAGCTTTTGCCTTAATGGTGCACTATGCACTTATCTTGCAAAGAAAGTCATCCAATGTTTCAACCACCAGACTTCGCTCCGTATATGACCTGAAGGTCTGAAACATGTATTTACTACTGATACAGAAATTGGTATCAGTGCAGATACTGACGAACGAAGAAGTTTGGGTATCGGCTCTGGTATCACCGTTGGCTGAAGACTTACGTTGACTAACATGAATTGGTTTTAATGCGTTTCGGTGTGATATCGGCGCTTGTTATCTGCAGATATACTGACTTTAGATATCAGAATCATATCAGGAAAACATGAAACTGGCAGCAGGAAGGTGAAACCCATTGCATCTCTTTGTTCGTGTGCCCGACAGAAACCCACAAACATTACTCTATGCCGCTTCAAGAGATCGAAAACTCTAAAGGATACTTGCGATTTCATCAAGCAGTGCATTGAGAAAACAGTTGTAAAAAAAGAACTGTGCGTTGTTGTGTCATCTGCTAAGCCTCGAAACTCACCGTTAGTACAAACTGGACCTCCTGGATCATACAGGTATTTCATCTTCTCACCAGTCCCTATGGCAAAAAGCCAACTCTGATCTCAAACAGTCACTAAGCCACAAGGAGGCATCTGATCTGATTGGCTGAAAGGAGGCAGATTCAGACATGTCCGGGCATGTTGAGGGTGATGTAATCTTTAAAAGTGCCTCTCTTTCTCCCCTGTCTCCTCTGCAGTCAGAAACTTTGACCGTTCTTCAGTGAGGAGTCGTTCCTTCAGGAGGTTGAACCGGGCGTTCAGTGTCCTGCGGAGGACCAAGAGCGGCAACGCAGTGAGCAATGAGACGTCTGAGGAGAGAGACAATGCCAGGAATTCCAGCGTGCCGCAGGAAGGTACGGATCAGGGTGTGCATATCTTGGCGTGGATATTTTTTTGTGCTTGTATCGTGCATTTTGTGTTGTGTCTCGCTTGTGATGTCACTGCTGCATTTGCACTTCATGATTCCCTGAAGAGGGCTCCAGAGAGAGGAGGCTCAACTTGTGTGCTTGTTTCCAAATGTGTGTGTTTGCGATGTTCCCTCAGCTGTACGAGGAGGGTGACACGGTTGGGAGCCCACAGTGTAACACTAGCATATGTTTCTTTAATAATTCAGCTGCAGATTGCATAAGTCCACTGGTGCATCATTAGAGTCGTATCAGGAGGGAGAGTGGTAGCCTGAGGCACTTTGGACAGGAGTGGGATCAGGGAGGTCGCTGGAGACGAAGCTGCTGACGCCACCCCCCCCTCCTTTCTCCACCTTCTTGTTCTTCTTCATCTCCTCATCTCCTTCTCCACTAAGCCTACCCCCCGCCCCCCGTCCCCCGAGTAGTCCCCGGGGAGAGCAGTGCTCTCGACATGGTAGATCCACAAGATGTTTATGTTGTAGAGAAACTGTGCTCTAGAGATATTTAATGTAAGGTCCACGGCTCCAATGTCATGATAGTTAAGTGGAGGAAATATGGCCAACCGTAAGAGAGCATAATGTTGAAGCAGAACTGCAGCGTGATGGGAAGAGGAGAACGAATGTGGTATTGCGTAAGAAAGAAGGATGACGAATGATCAGGGACTAGATTATTCTCTGAGGCCATCACAGAGGAGGCTGAGAGAATAGATTAAATATTCATTGCCTGCCGCTGGAGAGACAAAGATAGACGGAGAGGATGGAGGACTAAGTAGAGACAGATCCATACAGAACAAATGGATGGAAGAGAGGATAGAGAAAAAGATAATGGAGATAAGGAAAGGAATAAAGACATAGGAATGTCCCCATGGATGGAGGAATGGATGAAAAAACAAGAGAAATGACAGGATGAAGGGAGAGGTTGAATTGGTGTGTGATGGAGAGAAAGAAGGGTTACATAATAGCTGCAGGTCTCTGTGTTAATGTGGTCTCCACCCTGGAAGCAATCTGCTGCGATAACGACAAAATATTGACTTTGGAATGGAGAAAGTGCAGCGTGAGGAGAACGAAAACGACTGAGAATACGGAGCTAGAGAGAGCACAGAGGGAGAGACAGCCCAGAGAGGGATCAGGAGAGAGGGAGATATTTTCATAATCATAACCAAAAGAAAAGAAAAAGAAATACGATGAGGAATACATCTTGTCTGTCATTTATTGGCCAAGGCTGTTGGCCAAAATGGTCAGAAAGTATCTCCACCCACCTCCACATGGTCCGGTCCAGGATGTGTCATCCGGCGGTAATTCAGCACTGGGCATGAGGGGAAGAGAGCTTGCACAACTGAATGAGAAAAAAAAATGTTAAATGAGGCATATAAATCTTCAAATTTGGCAAGTAAAGTTATGCATTTATTGTTATGTCAGAATTCTGTATAATAGTTTTGTAGTCTCGAGGTGAAAAAAAATGCAAAATGAGGAGTCATTCTTTGTGCAAAGCTTGGGCAGATTCCTTAGAAAAACTGTATGATATATGATCAACATTTTCACTGTGCAATGGTTGAAATATGTGAATATTTTTGTCCGTAGTCTAACTGTACTCGCTTCCCCGCCCAAGTTTGTGGAAATTTGAAATCGAGGGTTTTCCCAAGCATACTTGCTACAGATGTATGTGACTAATGATACAAACATCGAGCGGGATGATCAGCCAAGTCAATTTTCCCTCTTGGCTTGTACAAGTTTGTTTTAGTAACCTGAGGGAGTAGAGACAGCTGGTTCCACTGCTGAACCTCACCACCACAGTCTTCCACTCTTTCTCCCTCGATGTGTGTCTCTTTCTCCCACTTCCTCTCGTTTTATTTGGCGGCTTGTCAGATTTTTATTTTTTTCCCCTCGTCGTTGCACAGTGAAAGACAGAGCTAACCTCAGCCCTTTTTCTTCTCTGCACCCTCTCTCTCTCAGTGCTGGCTCTTCCTCAGCTGCATCACCTGATCCCCGACGGTGAACTTACCAGCATCAAGATCACACGGGTGGACCCCTCGGAACCGCTGGCCATCAGCATCGTCGGCGGCAATGAGACCCCCTTGGTTCGCATCCTCATCCAGGATATCTACAGAGAGGGTGTGATTGCACGAGATGGACGCTTGCTACCTGGGGACATGATCCTGAAGGTAACACGGTCAAAAATTCATTTCGCAAATCAGTACAACTCAACCCTAAGTCCGGTTTAAAAACTGCATCTCTGTTGCCCTGTCAGGTAAATGGCATTGACATCAGCAACGTGCCCCACTGCTACGCCATGGCAACCCTCAAACAGCCTTGCCAACTCCTCCGGCTAACCGTGCTCAGAGAACAGCGCCATCGCTACCGCTCACATTCGCACAGCCACCTGCATGGCCATGGGCACGGGCATGATGTCGCTGGGGGTCACCCGTCTCACGGCCTGCCCCACCACCCCTTGAGGGATGACAGCATCCACGTCGTCCTGAATAAAACCACTCCAGATGAACAGCTGGGCATTAAGCTAGTGAGGCGGCCAGAGGAGCACGGAGTTTATATCTTTCACCTGCTGGAAGGTGGCCTGGCAGCGCGTGACGGACAGTTGTGTGTTGGCGACCGCGTGCTGGCCATTAATGGGCACGATCTACGTTATGGAGCACCGGAACACGCTGCTCTGCTTATCCAGGTCAGTCAGCGGGTCTTTATTTAAACGAACTGTGACAGCAGGTCTAAGCATTTTATAGAAAGCTCATAGTTGTGACTGACAAATGAGCCCACGTGCTGTTATAGACCATAAACAACTGTGTTCTGTTCTTACTCCAGGTCCCCGAAGTATTAAAGATAATTGTGGTGATTCAGGCTAATTGTGTTGCGCTCTGCTGTTGTGTCTGCGCTCACTGCAGTTAATAGTGTTTAATTGTGGTGTTCCCTGATGGACTGGGCCATGCGGCTGCCTCTGGTTCCTGGTTGATGCCAGTCAACGATGGTGTGCTTGTGGTTAATCCTGGTTAATTGCAGTGTGTTTGTGGCTGGCTGTGCAGGGTCTCTGGGCCCGGAGTTCCTGTCTGAGCAGCCTGACTGGCTCTTCTGGGGTCTCTGTGGAGCCAGCATGGCCTCTCAGAGCGGGCAGTTTCTGTCAGAGATTAAGAACTGGCAGGGAAGAAATTAAATTAGCCCAATTAAGGCAATAATGGGCTGGACTGGCTAATTCAGGAGTCAGCTCTATGCTGCAGAGAGCAGAGGAAACAGAGTGGAGGATGGCGGGGCAGCCGGCCAGTCTGTGTGACTGTTGGACCACTTGCATGTGAATTTGCAAATGAATGTAGCTGGAGTGGCAGTTCAATAAGAGTTTGAATCACAGTGAGAGGAATAGATTACTAATAGATGCCAGCAAAATATGAAATTGGGTTCATGATGCTCACTGCACTGGAATGTAATACAGAGTTAGATAAGAAGACTGACGGCGCTCTCATGTTTATCCATTGAAGAAAAAGCATCAATTAATCAATTTCATCAATCTTTCTTGAAACAACATTTGTTGCTTTGGTATCTTTTGCAGCTCACGTCTAAACTTTGCGTTGTCTCTCACTGTTCTACAGGCAAGCGAGGAGGGTGTCCATTTCATAGTGTCTCGTCAGATCTGCCTGCCTACCCCAGACATCTTACAAGAAGCTCCGTGGGGCATGGACGGACCCCCACCATATTCCCCTGTCGATATAGAACAAACACTACTGGTGAGCAGCGCACGCACATGCACGCACGGGAGATAAGAACAGCACGAATAACACAGAAAGCAGCTTTGTTCCCCCGTCTCCCCCTTCCCATGATAAATATTCCCTTTAAGGTGCAAATGATCCATGGAGGTGTTATTTTCCCATCAAAGCTGAGCGTGTCATTCAGGCAGTACAGCAGGCAGTCTTCCTCTCACACGGAAAGCGTATTTAGAGTATCTTCTGCTTGGTAAAATTTCTTGCTCTCATAATAATCCACTTACCAGCTCCAACTTGCAGGATACATTTCTTTAAAATCACTGTCTCAAGCAGAAAATGTATGATGTTACATTTGGTTTGTAAATCACTTTTCCTTAAAAAAACATCCCTCCTTTCAAACTTCATATATTTTGGTAAGTATCAGGATATGAGAGAAATATTTTGATATTTTGATAACACCCTCATTCACTGTCTTGCTGAATGTTAAAGCAGGGGATTGATACCTCTGTCACGTCTCTCTCAGACAGTAAATATGATGCTACAGCCCGCAGCCAGTTAGTATAGCTCAGCATAAAGAGAAAGCTAGCAGGCTCTGTCCTACCAGCACCTCTAAACCTCATGAAATAACAATTAAAAGTCACTGTAGAGAAAAAAAAAATCCAGTACACAACCCCTGAACACACAAATCTATCGTTAATTCTTGGGTAATGTGTTCAATAGGGACCTTTAGAGGTGCCGGTGGGACCTGTGACCTGTCTACTCCTTTAAATATAGTTATTCGGTATACTCTTTACTCATCACGAAGATATATTATGCATATTGTACAGTACACAACCTACAGTGCATTGTGTTGGGAGGCAGCAAATGTGTACAGTGTTTACACAGCTATAGTCAGTGCCTCGCCCTGGGGTCAGTCATGTGACCGCAAGCGATCTCCCGTGAGCGCAGCAGAAATGTGTGAATGCAGCACATTAGCGAAGCAGCACGAGCCTACATCCCATCAACCTCAATGTGTCTGCGTGTTATTCATTACTACTCTACTCTTCCTCGCCCTCTCCCATCTGACACACAAACACACTCGCCATAAATAAAACCTCATGCGCGTTATCCCACACGCAGCCTCGATCACCCGACCAAATCGCACATCACCACGTCCGAGAATAAATCAGTTCCTCCGCGTCCAACGTGGACGCAGAGCGGATAGGCGCCCGAGCGGCTTGATGTCACCTCTTAATAACCAGCATACATTATACATTACCAGTTATACTAATGAGGTCATTCATTAATTAGCAACTATGTCATTGGACTCTTGTTCCCATTGCACAGCATGGGTAGTATTTATATGACTTCTCCTACCATTAAGAGGCGATGGCAAGTCCCTGAGAAGAAAACAGTCCTTATTAATATGCAAATGTGCAGCTCCAGAATCCAATTAGATTATGTAGTGTATAGAAGGTGCCCTTGGTGTAACAATTAAGTTCATATCATGTTTGGTCTTGAGTTATTATGTTTAGGAGAATGTGGATACACAAAGAAGGAGGCCGCTGTGACAGCGTCAATTATGATGCATGTTTTATATCTACAACTGTGGAACATAAATAAGTACGTGGTATAGGGGAGAAAAAAAATAGCACGGTTGCTTCTCTATTATTAATTTACCCTCTGCTGTAACCTCTCTCTGTCTGTCTTCTGCCTGAAGGACTCTTGTCAGAAGCCTGCATGCTACGAGAAGACAGTTACTCTGAGTAAGGAGCCGTACGACTCTCTGGGTATGACGGTGGCGGGCGGCATGTCCAGCCGAGGGTGGGACCTCCCCATTTATGTCACAAACGTGGACTCCGACGGAGTGGTGGGACAGGAGGGCTCCATCCGCAAAGGTAATAAAGAACCGCTAATGAATCCCTGGATGCCTCTTCCCATTACTTACCTGCACACTAAATCTTATAATTATCCGACTATTACTCACATGTTTTATTACAAGGAATATTGTGTTCAGCGATTTTGTGCAAATAATTACTCATTCAGTGGATAGAGTATTTATTCCGTGAAGTTTGTCGTCCGCTGGAGCTCACGCTTACGGCAGGCAGACTGTCATGGATTTGGCTTTGATGATGAATACTCTGTATATAACAGACAGAGTGATTGATGAACACTTAAGACTCGTGTTTCATTATGAAGTTCATTCATCCAGCAGAAAAACTCAGTGCTGCCGCTGTTGTGGTTCACTGCTCTGCAAATTGGCTCTAACACACTTAAACAAAAACACAAACAAACATTAGCATAGCAGTACTGAGGACTTATTGCGTTCCAGAGGAGAATTTGTGGAGTACTTAATTATTTCGTTATATGAAGTCAGTCAGCTTTGAAATAGAGCAAAACATGGAGCGGCACACAAATAAATGGATGTAACAGCAGCAGTCAATAGCCCATAATGCAGCTGAAGGCAGGGGAGAGACAGATTTTAGCCCCGAATGCTGATTCCAGCATATCCATCTTACAACATGAACATATTAAGCCTGTCATTAAACTCAATACCGCCTGCCTGAAGCTCTGCTTATGAGAGGAATGAGAGAAATGCTGCATCGGATAATAACAGTAGCATAGAGACTTCATAAAAACAAGTAAATTGAGTCTGTCTTGTGCACGGTTCAAAGTGCACATCACTATATTCATATGGGACGTAGCAGCAGCAGCAGCTGTCTTTGTTTGCATGGTTATGAAACATGTTTGTGTATTGTGTATTAGACTATTCATTTGCATTTGCATATTCGCGCGGGGCAAACGTGTCCTTTCAGTTGCTTACTAGCAAGCTGGACCGTGCCGTCTGTTTTTTCTTTGCACCACTTTCATCACTGCAAGGCTTTTTAAAGCACAGGTGGCGCTTGATTTCCATCCCTTTGTGTTGTAGCAGGCAGGTTGCTGAATATTAAATAGACAGATGATGAGTCCCTGTCCTGCGAGGTCCTTTTGAAAAAGCATTCAGAGCAGCGACCGTGGGCAGACGATAAGCCGTGCTGTCCGCTTCCTCCCCTCACAGGTGACATCTTGCTAAACGTGAACGGCGTGGATTTGACGGGGGTGACGCGAGGTGAAGCCGTGGCCAACCTGAAGAACACCTCCTCTCCCGTGGTGCTCAAGGTCTTGGAGATGCGTCCTCCGGAGGAAAGCCTGCAAGAGTGCGCATTGCCGCCCTGTCTCACACCCTCACCCACAGACAGCACCAAGAGCCCATTGCCCAATGACGATTACTCCCCACTGTGGGTGTCATGGCTGCAGCTACCCAGGTGAGCGCTCCATATACATTTCCCTACTTTCTCCAGTCCTTTTTTTCTGAGCCCAGTATAATTTACACCGCACACGCACATACACACTGGTCCTGGTGACCTATGCCAGCTGGTGCCAGCTGAAATTTTGACAGAGCCAGCTGGAGACAGAGAGAGAGAGAGTGCTCATTATACTTTCAAACTAACTTTTTAGCTCACATATCCAGCACTATTATATCAGTCGGACTTCTGAGAATGAAAAACTTTGCCTCAGATTGCAACATATGAATTTATCTTACTACAGGGTGTTGTCAGGAAGACAGCGGTGCAATGTCACAGCAACAAACAACCGCTGCTGCTGCTGCTCCAAGTTAAATAAAATGTGTTTTTCCTCAAAGAGTGAATTGATTAAGACTCAAAATCCAGCACTGAGTCGCCATGGGAATGTAGTCTAGACCAGCGGTGCATCTAAAAGGATTTGAATATAATGTTCACTCAGCCCTGGGCTATGTTAATGTGACTGATATGGGAGTCCAACTATTCTCATTGTTTCACATTCCATCTTCATTCAAAGAGCAAGCCAGGCCTTTGTCTTCTGAGCGGGGCTGCTTTCAGCTATCTATCTACTGCACGCATTGAATGGATACAGAGTATATATATATATATATATATATATATAAATTAAAGATGCAGTTGAGAGATTAGTGTTTTTAATCCCTCTCTTGGCTCATGCAGGCATCTCTACTGCTGCAAAGACATCGTCCTGCGGCGGAGCACTTCGGGCAGCCTGGGCTTCAGTATCGTGGGAGGTCAGGAAGAGGTCAACTGCAATCAATCCTTTTTTATCCGCTCCATCGTGGAGGGGACGCCAGCCTACAATGATGGCAGGATAAGGTATTCAGCCTATGTGTATCACTTATTACTGCCTGAAGAAGATGATGAGAAAATGTTTTAGACCAGCCACGCATGCAAACTCTTTTTCTTTCCTTTTTTTTCTTTAGCGGTTTATATCTATCGATTAATTTCTTGTTCTGCGTAGGTGTGGGGACATCTTGCTCGAGGTGAACGGGAAGAGCACATGGGGGATGACCCACACAGCGTTGGTGCGCCTTCTGAAGGAGCTTCGAGGCAGAATCACCCTGACCATCGTCTCCTGGCCGGGCAGCCTGCTGTAGAAGTGTTCCAGCTTCAGTGGCATTGACCAAGGAATGTGGAAGGCAGAGCTTTAGACTGGCTGACCACCCTAAGCTTGCTGTGTGGAAGAAGCTTAGAATAGTGCTGTAGCTGTATGGATATCTCACTTCTGATGGACAACCGAGACTTTGCCAGGAGTTTAGAGAAGGACAAACATGAGACTGGATTGTTACCAGAGGTTAACTTGCCCCTACGAGAACGCTAACTGGGAGGATCCAGGACTGAGCCACTTCTAACTATGATGACGGACGTTATCGGTTTAGAGGACACGGTCATTCTCTGGCACTGCACCCAGTGAGTTGGGTGGATGGATCGAGTGGAGACACAACACGTTGCCAATTCCAGTAGTTATATATTAGGGTATGTGTTAAGTTGGACTCACATTTCTTTACTGTAAATGTTGGGTGTCTAAAAAAGTACTGATCCAAGCACTTGTAATACGTTTCTTTTGTTTGTTTGTGGTATGGCCTTTAAATATAGGCTCCATTCTGTTTGTACTGACAGTGGTTGTCATCTTCATCTGTTGACCTGAGGACACATTGTCAAGTAGTAGTCTGTGTTGAGGTTCTTTTCTTTTATTTCCGAAGCTATGGCTAAATTATCAAACCACTGGCAATAAAAAAAATATATATATATATTAAAAAAAAGAAAATGGATCAGTGTGTTCATAACATGTTAAAAAATAATATTTAATTAGGTGACATTGTGGAGGCCTTACTAATTTTCTTACTTTTAAGAAAAAAAAACTGACTTGGTTTCTGTGTAACAGTGGACGGTCCGGGGCCCGTCTACTGTGGTTCTGTCTGTCACGCTTCGGCCTGTGTAGTATATCTGATGGTACATTTGGTTAAATGATCAATAAAGTCATTTAAAAAAGAGTTGTGTGGGAAAACTCTTATTTATTTCAGCTCAACAAAAACACCACGGAAAGCTGATGCAACATAAACATTGTGTACACAACACACACATAAAATGGTCTAAAGTTTGTCTCATAAAATTCTAATTAAACTCACATTTTCTGATGAAAGATACAGGAAGAAGCCACAGGGCAGCTCTTCTCATTAAAAAGAAAAAATGGGACTGAAAAGTCAGTCAGATTTTAATTTCCTCTTTTGGTCGTGGAACATCTCGGTGTCCTTGTCCTTCCTATTTCTTTTGGCCTTTTTGTGTTTGAGTCTACTCTGACTGTCTCTGCCATCACCGCTGCCCCCTCTACTCATGCCGCTGATACTGCTGCTTCTACTGCTGCTGCTGAGGACACAGATGATAATCACATTACAAAGCTGTCGTCTTGCATTCTTTTTTTCCATTAGGAGTGTGTGTGTGTGTGTGTGTGTGTGTGTGTGTGTGTGTGTGTGTGTGTGTGTGTGTGTGTGTGTGAGTCTGTTGGACCTGCAGGATGATTTTTGACATCCTTCGCCTGTGTCTTTGTGCCTCCTCTCTCTGTGCCGTCCTTCTTTTTCTCCACTGAATTTGTGGCGGTTGCGGTCTCTCTCTGCAGTCTCCCTGTGCCTTGTGCACTCTTCCTTACTGAAAAATACCATGTATGCATTGTATTTATTTCCATTTGCTATTGATGAAACTGTTTTTTTTTTCTTTGGGAAATAATATAAAGGAAAAAGAGTTCATGGCCCCCAGGAGTGAGACTGCTGGCCTCTGTCCCCCTTCTCCACTGGGAGAAAGATAAGTCCGAACTCAAGGAACCAAAACCTTAACCACAGCGCCTGCTGCTTGCCTGCCTGAGCTTTTGCAACTTTCCCCCCTTGGCCAAGACTTTGAGTAACAAAGAGCCCAACACTAGTGTCACAGCATGCCCTTTACATTAAAGGCAAGCAGCCATGCTGCAGTATCCTCTGAGCTAAAGTATATACTGGTTATTATTCACTGAAGGACCTGCAGTCCTGTGAGAATAGAAGACTGATCATTCCTTTGCACTTTCTCTCCCCACATACGGCCTCTGAAAACACACAATCAGAAACATATTCATGCAAAGGGCCTGTAGTGACAGTGGAGAGATTATGCTGATTTCAATACATCCACATCTTTAACACACAGAGGAGGGACTGATCACTGATATCAAATGTTGGCTGAACGAACAACTGCGAGCATCCATTTTCAGCTAAAGACTACAGTGCTGTTGTTCCCAAAATGGGAGCTGCTGCACCCTGGGGTGTCCAACGGTGCCCCAAGATTAATTCCCATTACTGCACATTTATAATCAAGATAAAAGAACACTTTATATTACATATTCAAGCATAATAGGAAGTAATAAGTATGGAGCAAACATTGAAATCACACTGGAAGCCACACTGGACTGCCTCCTCTGCAGGGAAAAACTGTCGAAAGACATCTCGAAAACCCTAAAATGTAAGCTGATTTTACTTTTGAATGGATTAAAAAAAGTAAAAAAGTAAGTGATGCCATGATTTCAAAATGTTAGGGAACCACTGTCCTATTGTCCTATTTCAATTGTTGCCTCCTTTGAAGGATGCAGTGTATCATAGCGTGACCTTCAGAGGGCGTCTTCGGTAATCAGCGGCTGCTTGGCTGAAGCACAGTCTCCTCCCGTGAATGAGATTACACGAACATAATTACACGTTTCCACTACCCGACTCTCACTTCATTACGTTTTAGTTAATCAGCCACGTAAACGCTTTCACAGTTCATATATGAGACAAAAATATACAAGATAAGATAAGGAAAGATGACAATGTCAGCTCCACTCTGCCTGTTTCTACATAAAGTGTATTATAGCTAACTATCCACGGTAGCCATGACAACAGGTTTCTTCAAAAACAATAATCCAGATAATATTACATTATGAAAATTGTGCTACAGCAGTGTTGTTTGTTTTGTTTTAGCAAAAGCACTTTGAGCTGTTAATAGTCTCTCCTATGCTGCTTGTCAATATGCAGGACTACACTACACAGCACACACATCTATGGGACAAGTGAGGCCAGACAGGATGGTCAAAATAAGTGGGAGGTTCTCCAGTTATAGAAGAGAATTGAATACAGATACTGAATACAGATGATTCTGTAGAGTGCTAGATTAAAGAGAAAACTTTAAATCTGTATCTCACACTCCCTCACCTCAACAGACCTTGGCGCAGCTCGCAATTTGCAGTTTTAGAATAATCAACCTGACCTTTAAGAATCATCACCTGGATGGCATTTCCCTCAGCCGCCAGAGAAGTAATATCTCGATTAAAAAAGGAAACATACACATACTGCACTGCAAAAGCAAAGCTCACACATGGCTGGAGTAATTATTACCATTCACTTGCTCAGCACAGAAAAAAAGAGAGCCTTAAGGGGCAGAGTTGTTGTAAGTACATAGCTAAATATATTCAATATTTGGAGACAGCGCTTCTGTTAGCAATGGGGATTAGGACCCAAGGCCCACATTTGTTCTTGCTCAGAGCCATTAGCTTTAACACAGAAACTACCACCTCACATCACACCAGGAATACAGTCAAACAGTTCCCAAGGAGACAGTGTTAGAAAGCGTAAATTACAGCATAGAGGCCTCAAGATTTGTTTTCATATTTTATGATTTTATTCATTACTAGTGCCCAGGCCTGTCAGGGCGGCCAGTATCATACATTTCATAAGGAGACAGAGCCTGCTGTGGTGTAATTTTGTCCACTCCATCTCTGCAGTCATTTAACTGAGAAACCCAGACGATTCAGTGAGCCACACTGCAGATATTAGACACAATTTATGATTGACACAATTAACTTGAAAGTAATATCCACAAAAATAAACAGCAGCTGCAAGTGCAGGGATAGAATATAACATCTAATGAGTCATGGAGAAAGAGATGTTGTTATTTCAGCTACATGATGGTGGAGAACTCGGTCGCCAAAAGAAACGTGACGGTGCCAGTGCTTTGAGGTCAGCAATAAGACAGCTTTTCTGTAAAGGCAAGTGCTTGTCCTCACAAAGTTTATATAATAACTTTTTTTAAAGAAAAATGCAACCCAAACAACTTTAACGCAGCCTTACTTGGCTGTCTCTCCTCCATCTCTCATTTCTCCTGCTCCCACGTACAGTTTTATTCTTTGATAATCATGCTCGATATTTACATATTAGGGAAAATAATATGCAGATTCTACTAATGTGACCTTATTTGGTAACTCTGGTACATCCCATGGTGTTATTTGTCTGCAGAAATTTCAGCCTCTTGCCTTGTTTGTCTTTCTCTAAATTTTCATCAGAAGTTAAGAGGTATGTAAAGACACTGCTGTTTACTGAAGAGGCCAAATACAAACACGGAATATTTGAATAAAGCTAAAACTTTATTTTAGTGTCACAAACAGGATCCCTCATCTGCTCCTGGTCTCGATGGGGACGGTATTTTTCAATCTTCAGACAGTGACAGGATTCTGGAAAATTATGGATTTGTCATGATGAGGTCGATGTGGTAAAAACGCAAGAATGATTGTTAGTTTAATGTCTTCCAGTAAATAAGACTCAACATAACGTCTGATCTAATGATTAATCATTATTTACTTCATGACTCAGGGTGACTAATAACTAGTTTTGATAATTAGCGGTAAGCCTGTAGCATGAAATGATTCCATCTTGGTCTGACTACCATTGGATTACCTATCTTTACTGAGCCTGAACATTTGTGGTCCCGGTTAACTGATTAAATTGGGCCGGGGATGTCCAGGCCGCATAAGCCCCACATCATCATGCTGTCATCAACCCATTGATCACAACTTGAGTAGCGCCCTGAAAATTAGGCAAATGACATATCTCTAAGTAAGTATTCAGTCAAACCACAGCATAAAGAGTATTTCATATTTGAAAATGGATAATATTGTCAGGACTGGACTAATTACCCGGCAGGAGAGCCAAAGTTATACACGAGAATGCACTCACACAAAGATTTTATTGCCATCAGCTGTAGTTTTGGTGCACTGGAGGATCAGGATCTAGAATGTCTTCGATTAACAGTTTAGCGTTCAGAGCAAAGTGTCTCACTTTGTTAGATTTTATTTACACTACACTGTCAAAAGATATCAATCAGATTTTGTACACACACACGTGCATTTGGCAACCCTGAAACCACAACCCCCCCGATTTAGTGACTCGCCTATGAGCATGTTCATGTGAAAGGGCTGTTATTTACAAACAGCAGAATCAGAACTACAGAGGAACCTTCATCAGAAACTCTGACTGGTCTGTAAAAACATCTAATGCTCAACCTTTACCTGTAAAGTCATGTCATCTTATGTCTTATGTCCATGTCAGGATGCTGTTTGGATAATAAATGAATGCTCTTCCGGTGATCTGATTGGTCAGTGGTTGAGCTGAGCTGAGCTGAGCTAAGGTGAAAGATGGCTAACCCACTGATCTCACTTTGTGTGGTGTCAGCATTCAAATCAATGAAGTGATAAAATCATTCAAACTGGATGCCTGACCATCTAAATAATTAATTTTGTGAAACTAAAATGGTGTATTACATTTTACAACCCACAGGGTTTATACTGTAAAAGAACGACTGCTAGTTAAGTAGAACTGATTTTTTATTATTTATTTTTTTATCTCAAAATTCTTCTAATTCTGTGTTTTACTTGTTTTCTTTCTTCAGATTGTTTGATTTGGCCAAATGGACCACCATTGATTTAGGATATTGAGAGAACCACGGTTGTGTAAAGACACCAATGCACCAAATCATTTTGCTCCAGACAGAACAAAGATACTACTTAGAATCCAATATTTCCGTAGGAGGGTGAGTGTAAAATCGAACAAAATTGGGGGCCCTAGGTCAATTTAAACCAACAAAAGAAAAGTGCAAACTGCAGCCGAGTCTGTGAGAAACAAACATGTTTTGTAAGAGATAACCATTGCGCAGCGCCCCTGGGAAGAGAGCTTTAACCCACAGAAAGCAAGCGAGCATTGTTGGCTGTTAGTGGTAAGGAAAGGAAGGAGCAAATGAAGAGAAATATATGGCAGCTATGTGCTTTATGTAAAGCTAAGACAGGAAGTGATGCTATATGTTTCATGAATAAAGACAGAAATGCAAACACAGTAGAAGGAATTTCACTGAATTGATTAGGTACAGACTCCAGGGACCGGCTATGGAAAAATACGAGCGTCACGCATGAAGTTGAGTCATAAAGACAAAAAGTATGTCACATTGAGAGCTAAGTAAGTTGGCTAGTGGAAAAATAAAAACAGATGTAGGAGGAAGAATATACAGGCTCTAAGAAAGACCCCGAAGCCAGGATAAAAGTGGCATCAGGCACAAAAAGCAGCTGAGGAAAATCAAGCAAAAGACAGGTTTTCACTGTATCCTCTCTGCCTACAGTTAAAGGAAAGAGGCAATTTGGGATTTTGCTCTGCCTCCTAAATCTAAACCAAAAACCTGGAAGGCAGACAGGGCTCTTCCTCCAAATCACAAGACTGCCATCAAAGTTGAACTGAGGGGATCTAGAGGCAAGACTTATGAAACTTATGAAAATGTAACTCCCCAAATGTTTTCAGCTGAGGAAGGAAATCGCTCTATTGTGCATTGAGGCAAATTGAACGAGGCTGTTATTGTTGACAGGTGCAAATTTGTTTTAAAGCTGTAAAATGTTATTGCCATGCGTTGGCTGTTCCGAATTAGCGATGCCCTAATTTGGTTTCAATGCACTGAGTTACAGCTGCCTTTTTTCAATTATCAGTTCCTGTTCCATATTCGGAGTCAGCTAAACCCATTGTTAACACTGAAACTAGCCTTACAGCATTTTCTAATGAAGCTTTTAGTGCAAGTTTAAGCGGGGAGACAATAATCATTTTAATTTCCCCATCACACTGGGACTTCTCCACTCAGTTATTATCCAATGAACTTACTGGATTATGTGTGCAAGCTAAATCTGTCAACAAATGATCAAACAAGCCGAAGGGTATTTAAATTAGATTTACTTCCCTTTGAACGTGTTAACCGATGCCACGTGTAAGAGATGGACCAAGACAAAAAACGAGATGAGAGCGCGTTGCCATTGTCTCGTGCGAGCGTGTGCATATGTGCACATGACAACAGAGTCTGGGGCGGTACCAGATGGAAAGATGAGAGCCACATTAATCATCTAGAGATGTGATTTGCAGCCACGGTGTTGACCAAATGGTCAAATCGGCTCCTCCGCCTAAACCTTTTGGTGAAAAGTTAGCGTGGTGTCAGAGAGAAGGCGACACACAGAGACACTCAGTATATCACTCAGTAATCGCTCGATAAATGCATGGGTGAAAATGTCAGTGTTAAGCTCATGGAATCTATTAGTGGCGGTGGTAAATCTGAGGCATGCGGTCACAACCACAGCTGATAACCAGTAGCTGATGCCCTGCCACACTTTGCCTGTGTGTGTGTGTGTGTGTGTGTGTGACTCAGCACAGGACATGAGGGCTACCGAGCACAGCTCCTGCATCAGCAGCACAAATGCACAATGTAGCACTCACACTAACCTCACAAATGAACAATAAGGGTGGCTCTAGCAGCAAAGCTACGGAAGGCTCCATCTGTTCCTACACACACATACACACACACACACACACACACATACACTAACAATGAATCCCTCTGGTCCCAGTCTAAAAATAGCTTAGAGCACAGTCATAAATCAATGTAACTGAAAACACATAACCTGTACATATGAGCGTGTGTGTGACACGCGCAGTGTGAAGCCTGATCATGTGACCAGAATATAGGGCAAACACATCAACCGAGCCCAGAAGGCGTGAGCAGCACACATTGGACTCTGGGCCACAGGAATAGTCCTCTGTGACTGTGACATTAGAGCAAATCTTATGGTGTAAATACCCAAATCTCCCGTGCATTCCCTCGGTGTGTGTCTGTCACGCACATGTGATTCACATACTTGCTCTCTTCTGCAGTTAGCCTACAGCTTCCCAGCTGTCCCCATGTCCCAGTTCCCTTGTTTGACCCACAAGACTGAGCTTTTTATACAAAACCCGTATCCAGGCATCTAAAGCACACAGATGCTTCAGCAAAAGCTCACGACTTTAAGTAGAAGAACAGAGCATATTTCAACAGAGTACAGTACAGAAATACACCAGTTTGTCATTTGGACTTACTTCCATGCAAGTTCATTAACAGTAAAGTTCAAATGCTTGCTGACATAGCAATTCATTGTTACTGCTTTTGCAATAATACACACACTGAAAACTTTGTCCAATGCCTGAGTCACAACTCCAGATCTCAGGTCAGTGCCTCAGTCAAAAGTGTCCCTGAATCTTAACGTGTAAATGTTTCAGGGAGCAATTCAATGCAATAGCAAAATCTTACACTCATCCTTTCATGCAGTGTGAGCCTGAGGTTGTCTGAGGGAGTACCAGAGAAGGAGGGAAGATGCGCCTGCATGTATTACAGTTGGCAGCTGCCAGCGTTGATAATAATTAAATGGACATCTGGCTATCGGTCAACACTGAGTGTGCACAGAAAATGTAGGGCAGGATTTGGCTCTTGCACGCGTGTGAGCATGAGTGTTTGAGTACACATACAGCAGCACTCTGGCTGTCAGACTGTAGGGTAGTAGGGCACTATGCGAAATTTGTGGAAATCAGATTGGCTCTTATCATCTGTGAGGCGCAGGGAGGAAAGGCTCAAGCACCACGCAGAGGAGCATACACTCAATTATATCCTGGCAGTAGCTGGCGAATACAGCAAGTTATTCCCTCATCTAGACTGCGCTCTGGACTGTCTCACTGCACCAGAACACGCAAAAAAAAACAAATAAAAAAAAAAACTCGTTTTGCATATGCTGGCAATAATTTCTCCTGGCCTTGCAATAGTCTTGATTTCTGTCACAATAGTCTTTGCTCTTTTGCAATCGTGTGCATTTTCTCACAACAGTCATAGCTGGTTATGAGAGAGAAACCACTCACAGACTCTGAGCACAGTCCCAGCAGCAACTTCCCCCAAAACAATGGACACTAAGAACATACTCTGACCTTACGGTGTCACACAAAACTAACATGGGGCTACATATTACGCCACAGAGCAAGTTAAGAGACACTCTGGGAACTACACAGTTAGTACAAGACAACACAAAAAGCCAAATATTTTCCAATCCATGGCTCTGCTGTAGAATATACTACTTTATTTTTATGCTGAATTATTACCCAGCACTGATGCCAGCACCATAGTCTGCACTCATCTCCTGTCACACCTGGCAAACAGACTGTTTCCTCTTCCTCCTCCTCCCCCTCCTCTTCTTCTTCCTCCTCATTCTTTGTTCTGTTTTTGTCTTTTTTCCTTTGTCAGTCACTCTACAGCAGGTCTTGCTTGCTGTACACATATGTACGTGACTGTGTGAGAGAGAGAGAGCACACATATTGAAGGAGCCAAAAAACAGACCGAATATCTGGACCAGAACCAGTATGTGTTGCCCAATCCACGAGGCCACAGCTGCACAGCAGATATTTGCATCTATCTACTACGGAGGCACCCAAAAGTGGAGAGAGGGACACGTGAAGGTTGAGGCCACACTTTGTCTTGTGCTTGATCGACATGACATACAAAAACAGACTTGAGAATGACATGCATTAAATAAACTGAATATTTATAAGTTCAAGTCACTGACACCCACCTGCTGTGCGAAGAGGAAGTCCTGTCCCTATGTCTGTCGCTGCCTCTTTTGCTGTCTTTACCAAGGCAATGCTGTCTGAATCTGTCACAGTCCTGTTCACACATTTCTTGATGTATGAAGCATTCCCAGGCCGTGGCAGCTTCAGTCCATCCAACTCTGGAGGTCATTTTCCCAAGGATTACAGATGACACACCTAAGAGCAAGACAGAGCCGTGCCGGGCAGCTGAGTGGAGAGCATCATGAACAGCAGCATCTTTAAATGTGTCTGCTGTCATTTGCGCAGTGTATAAACTAAGTCAACAGCGCCTGTCAAACCTTTACGGTGCTGTACAGTAATTTCCTGTTGATGTCCATCAAAAACAGTACTTATGTATGATTAATGTAACTTCTGAGGCAAATACTTCAACAGTAACATTCTTTCAAAGAGCATTTTTACGCGTTCAAACAGAATATATAAGACGGGTACTAAAAGTGTTTGCTATAGAAAATAAAAGAAAATACATAAAAAGCTGTGCTGAAAACAATCAGAATACAATGATCTGTTTTAAAGGCTCGCAGGCTTGCAGGGCTGAAATGACGTCCTGATGTCTATTCAAAGGAACAGGCACAGGCGGAATACCCAAATACAACATCAGGGTATTCTCATCTTCAGTTTTGGTTGATAGGCGACATGTAACATCACTATGGCATCATATGTGCAGAACACAGGCTGAAGTCATTCTTATGAAACACTTTACACAGAAGGAGAGGACATGTACCTGACGGACATGGGGACACTGAGGTTGAGGGGTCATCGGAGCCTTTATCGAGTCTGAAAGTGAAAACAAAAAGTGACTCCACATCCTTTTTTCCCTCTGCTTTTTTTGGTAACATCTGAACTCTATATTTTATAGTACTTTCAACCTGGTTGATTATCTGTAACTATCTATTCCTGCCAGAGATGTATTGCTATTAATCATTCAGCTTGAGATAATATTTCAGCTAATTCATTCTAAAACTGCAGAAGAACAAAAGAAAATACATTTACAGAATGAATCAATGAAGAGAAAAAGAAGTGCATGGGTTCGCTACATGATCAAAGAACTTTTTCCAAATGCACAACTGTGCTTTCCAAGTGTTTGAAGTGACTGGCTCATTGTCAAGGCGCAGTGTGTGCTCGCGATCCAATGAGGAACGGATGGAGGGCATGTAACCGATACTATCTGGATCGTCTGCCCCATCCACGTGGCACCGGCCCACACCCGCTTCCAGTTGAAAACTTCCTGGTGTGCTGAAAGTGAATTTTATCCACTGGAATTGCTCGCCACCAGGTGTGAGTTCAAATACAATGTGTCATAAATCCTATAATACTCACATCCACTATTCCGTTTGCTACGTCAGCAGTGGCCTGTCCAGGTTTCTCTCTCTAGAATTTTTATATCAGTGTAACAGAGACGTGGAGATGGAGAGAGGCTCGCTTGTGAATGGAAACAGAATGAGTGAATGGAGGAGAGTCTGGCTGAGTGAGCATGTGGCTGCTGGCAGGACCCTAACAGGGGGATAATAACTATATGCGTAATGGTTCATCAAAGCACTCTGCACTGCTCAGCGCTTACACCTCTCACTTTGTGGCCTCTGCGTTTCATCAACATAAACACCGGTGGAAGCTTCATCTTCATACATTATCTGCCAAAGAGAGGAGTATGGCCTTGTTGCTGCATCACAGGAGCGTAAAGTATCAGTGAAATAATGTGAGTGACTATTGTTTTATATATTGCCCTCGATGCTACTACCGTCCATTTTATGAAGCAATTGTACTGAGAAATAAATTGAAATTGGCATATACAGCACCCAGTGTCGACCATTTCAAGCAACCCTTCAATAAAACAGTCAAATCACATAACTGGAGGAGAGCTATTAAAATCGGCTCAACATGAATTTCAATATGTTTCTGGTTTGTCTATGTTTCCAACATTGAACTGTAATATTAGACCGTTGTGTGAGTGTCTGTTTTGGCATTGTTTTAGTTATTACATGCACGTTGGGACTAGAATATGAGAAGCTTCTTATTAACCTATGTGTTATCATCACATTTGGATGATGTGTCTGGAGCTCTTCATCTAACCACAGTAAAAGCCGTATTTATTATTTTTTACTGAGAAGCTTTTTCTGTGAAATCCATCTACAGGTACAGTAGTGTTGGGTTTGGATTAGACGGCATGTTAACATCTAGTGTTTCTTCTGGTTTGACTTGCTCATCAGTGCTTTCCCCCAGTGATGATCATACTCATTTTCTTTTCATTCAGCAAATATAATTCAGGCTGAATACAAGAGCATAAACGACTGAAAAACATGAATGCTCAGAAACAGCATGACTCCACTAATCTCCCTGTAAATACCATCATCAGCATATCATTTGGAAATTAACACAACTCTTGTTCAAAAACTAAATATGGACATTGGAAGCCCTTTAGGCCCTTGGCCCTCCACATAGCATGAGAAGCCAGGGCCCAGATCATGCCAAATATACCTGCTGTTCCTAATATCCCCAAGCGTAAGACTGAGCACCAACAGCAAGGCAGGGCCTATCTGCGTAGACACTACACATGTGTGTGTTAGAGAAAAGTTAAAAAGGAAATGATTCATAAAGCGTATGGGAGATGGTTGGCAGAGTTCATAGGAACAGTGAGTCCCTAAAGGATGTGAGGATTTGGCAGATGGACTGAGATGTGAGAAAAAACATCTTTTAGGACCGAGTACAGAGTGAATTCAGGCACACGTAGACACAGCAAATTAGGAGAAAGGGAAAGAGAGGGATTGAGAAACGAAAGAAAAGATGAAGGGACAGGAAGCTAGAGAGACAGAAACAGAGAGATGGAATCAGACAGACGGGGTGTAGAAAACATCCAAGTAAAACAAGCTATGCAGCAAACAAACCTGAAGTGGAGCTGTGTTTAGGGTCCTGTAAGAAAATGTAGGAGCGCCTAGGGTACAACATGGCCCACTTGTGATCTAAGTAGCGTAAATTAGAGCTGAAACGTGGGAGTTTGCAGACTGGAACATAGATCGGAAGAGGGGAGTGGAGGATGCCTTAGATACTGATAAACAGGCACAAACAAGGTTGCCTTCTACCTTATTTGGCCATTGGTCCAGCTGCATGATCACCAGCATGGTGATAAAACTGATCCAGCTCCAAGAGAAAAAGAACCTAAATGCGGGTTGTCCTTTGGTGTCAAATAAGAGACACTAGGTCTGCTTCAGAAATTAGGAAACTGCTTCCAACAGCGATTATTTTGTTTTAAATTTTCAGCACTAATGCACATTTTATTAATGATATCTAGTCCAATCTCTGACTAATGGCTTTCTTCTCTTCTTCCCACATTTTTGCTGAATTTGTTTCTTACCTGTGCCTGCACCTGAGTCAAACCTCCCTGAATAGAGATCAGTGTACTGTTTCCCTGACACTATCTCCATCCCACCTGCAATTTCTTCCTGTTCCTATACTGCAGCCACTATATATGCACCTAATGCATGTGGTGCCATACATACATAATGAGAAATTCGTAGACTCACCTGTACAATGCACCACGGGGAGAGGGAGGAGGGGGTCCTTTTCGGTAAAGGTAAGCTGCATAGATGAAAAGACAAGGTCATGACTATTGCATCAGGTTCCTGACAGGTTTGCATATGATTTTGATTTCAAATAGCGTGACTACACCCGACCTAAAAATAGAAAAACTGATAAAAGAATTGATGTAGAATGTAAAAATGTGTTTGTTTTTACTACAATGAAAACACAATGATGCAGTAGTGTAGACTCATGGCAATGTTTTGTCTTCCTCCCCAGGGTTCCCCCTCAATTTGTAATACCCAATTCCCAATGCAAGGGAGTCATTTTTACTGCCAACTCCACTGTAGCCTGGGGAGGGAGGAGACACATCAACAACACACAACATCAGTTTGGTATTATTCATCTTCTCTTTTCACTGGATGTCTGCCTCGGCTGAAGACGAGTTTGCCTCACAAGTTGGAAAATTTTGACCAGAATTCCAGGTGTTTGCACAGCAATACAGAGACAGGGTTTAATATTTGGTTATGCCAAATTTGTGCTCAAATCATTGAATTACTATCAAAAAACTACTTAGATTCCATCCATTTTCTGTAACCTCTTGTCCTCATTAGGGTCACGCTGACTTTGGGCAAGAGGTGGGGAACTATTTTGATTATGAAGTATAAATCCAAGCAAAATTGCTGAATCAACAAGGCCTAGCTCCAAATTTAAAACATATGTTAAATACTTAAGACCTCCAAACTACTACTAAACTGTGTCTGTTGAAATGACAGTTATTAGAATAAAACACAGTTAACATGAGACATAACAGATAAAAGCCACTACAGCGCCGAAGGCAAAAGTTAAGCAAATAATATTATAAAGAGTCTAGACTTGTTCTATATGGAAAGTGTTATGAGATGTCATGATTTGGCACAATATAAATAAAAATGGATTGATTCTTGTTCAACGCAGAGCAGATATTTCAGTTGGATGGATGTGGAAATATTACTAAAGGCACATTAAGTGGGACGATCAATGTGTCAGCATTAATAAGCAGAACAAAGTCCAGGAACACAAGCCATGAATTCAAAAACATCACTCATTACCAAAAACATAACCTAATGATTTATGGTGTTACTCGTTTTAAGGTAGAGAAATTAGATCGGCCTCAAAATGTCAGAGTAACAAAATGTGGTGAGTCCTCCTTGCCTTTCGCCCCATCAATAAAAGAGAACGAGTCAAACGCTTGGGTGCACATTTAATGGCCCCACTTGTTATAATGCTCAAATTTTACGTGACCAAGCATCACAATCAGTTCTAAATCACACACTTAGGCCGTGCTGAGTACACGTTCATACACATACACAAACATATCGAGGTTCCTTTGAAGAGCCAAGGCAAAAACACACATTCACATCTGGATACCATCCCCTTCTTTCTTCCATTAAGACCCCTAACGTGAGAGTAGCTTGGAGCAATGACATAAAGAACACACACACACACACACACAAAAAAAAAAGATTGAAACAGGAGGAAGAAAAATAAGAGCTGTTGGGAGCTCAAGCTTGAATATGAAAAAAAGGGCACAGGGCTCCCCTGTTTGGTACGTGAAATGTAGAACATCTTCCTTCCCTTTCAAATACAAGCCCCACAGAGTTGAGAGGGTCTGCACTGTTCACTATGGAAGACTGACCAAGCAAGGCTTTGATACCTCAGACACCTGGACACCCAAGGGAAGACGCACACACACACACACACACACAAACATGAACATCCAACAGACTGAGAAAGAAAAGCCTCAAGTGTGGTGCTGAGGGCTGACCTCAGGCAATGCCTTTGAAGAAAACAAACCAAATGACAATGGCGTGATTCATCAAGAACGTGAAGTGTGCTGCAAGCAAACAAACACCTTCAAGAGATTCATTACGACAAATAAATGCAAGCGACAACCCCAAGAGTTTCTACAATCCATTACTGTGTAGAAAAGAATAAAAGTATATGTTAATAAGCGATTAAAACTGGAACTTCTTCTTCCCACAGCAATTATGCTCAAGAAATGCTGCAGTAGTGTACCGCATACACAGACACACAAGCACTCGCAGTAATCACCAGCCTGTCCACACACACATGCCATGAATGTTAGCGTGAGTGAGTAATTGCTTCTACCTGTGGTGATCTCGAATGAGTGTTTGATGAGGGCTGGAGTTCCATGCTTGGCAGCATATGAGAGAGCTAATGGCTGAGGGCTAATTGCCGTCGATTGTGCTTGCGTGGCTTTCTCTCTCATGCTAATGTTTCACAGAGCTACAGGCTGGAGGGTTTTAGATGGAGTTGATATTTCACATCGAACCACATGCTGCTGTTCTGCACTACAGAGGTTTTAGTTTTCTTTGCTTAGGTAAAGGCTACCGTCTCCTGCACTCTCAGACGCTATCTGCACGGACAGATGCACAATTCCTCTTGCCGTGATAGTGTCCTGACATTGCCCTCCTGTCTGTAAAGGACACAGCCGTTAGCTGCTGGTCAAATGCTTCCTGAAAAAAAGGTTGGCTTTCTCAACTCTGAACCTGAGAAATTATACTTTTGATTTAATCGATCAAAGAAAAAATTGCTGCACTTAAATTTTGTTTTCTCGGAAAGACAAACACAAACACAAAATAGCTTGTTAACTGTCTTCTAAATCTTTTTCAACATAACAAATGATGTGACTGCTGATATTTCTTGCTTCGATTCAAAAGATCCCTTCAGTGATAAAGCTATAGAGGTCAGTGGTTCTCAATAACCCTGATCTGCTAATGGTACTGTGTGTAGAAAGAACCGAACATCTGCTTGGCTATGATCTTCGACCAATGTATCAATGCCAAATGGAAGGACATTCACGTACAAGCTGTGTTGCTACACTGACTGTAGTGACCCACTAACCGGTCGTGGAAAGCATGAGCCGCAGCGCAGAGCTGAGCAGAGCAGCAGACAGCCTAACCTTGGCTGTGCACTGTGCTGCACTGATAGATAACACAAGAACAACCCTGCAATGACACAGTTCCACTCCAAAATCTGCACCTATCAAACACACTCGGCATCTAATGTGACCTGAATGAAAAACAAACGAAAAATTAAAGGAAAAAAACAACCTCTTCTTTTCCCTCTGGTCGGTCTGTTCAGCACATTTCTCATGCCACAATGTGCTGGTCCAGCACTTTTTTTTTAAACCAAGGGCTATTTTTATCATGTTACACATTTGCATCACAAAAGGAGGCCGGGCCTAAACTTATAGAAAGGGGAGTGGCCTGGATAAAAAGCTACACAAATACACATCAAAGCTGGATTTGACTGTTCAAAGCTGCAGTCGGCAGGATGTTTGATATTTTGGTTGTATTAGCAGCTCTGGCACGGGTTTCACCAGGCAGTATGGGACTCACAGGGGTTCTGTGAGGGGTAAGAAGGGGGCATAGACCAGCACATCTATTTTGGAACCTTTGAAGATGAAGATATGGCTTGTGCTCAGCTGTGTGCTCAGGCCAGGAAGTCTTCCTGGATTTCTATCTGATTCACTACAAAGACCAAGAGGAAGTATAAAGACTGACAGCACCTGGATGGTACTACAGACACCTGCCTGGAAGACATATATCCATTCAATGTTTTCAAACGCACGTGTGCACGCACACACACTTACCAGTGTTCACCTCTGTCCTTCAACTCCACAGGATTATTTATTATGACACGTGTTGCAGATTCACAAACACACACACACACACACACACCATTGCCATTAGTCATTTGTACAGCTGCATGATGCGTGATGTGAGCCCACAGGGAGTAATGACGGGGCCCTTTCCACCTGAAATCTCCATATTCCACTTAATTGCACTCCCCCAGCCTCTTAAAAAAAACAACCTCTTTGTTCATATCTTTAGTATTAGATTAATCTACTAAGTGAGCCTGTATATAAGTAAGTGTGTTTGCTTTTTTGCAGTGGTGGGGTGACTTACATTGTGGACAGAGAAGCTTCTTCATAGGTGACATTGGATGGAGGGGGCAGGTCATTAGAAGTAACTGGATCCTCTGGGGACATCTTGGTATCCTCCTACAATGTAAATATATGTATTAATAGCTTCAATGATTGTGACTATTTCTCATTATCACACACACACACACACACACACACACACACACACACAGATTACCTGAGTATTGTTTCCTGTCAACATTGAGACACTGACACTGTTCCTTTCTGCCGCTGTATTGTCCTCCAATGAAATCAGTGGTAGGACTTGACTCTCTGTTGATCAGGTCAAAATGTGTTAAAGAGTGTTAAAGGTAAGTGTATTTAAATAACATTTTTAAAATCAGGATAATACCCTGTCCCAGTCTCACCCCTCATGCAGCTTCTACAACCCCCCGCAGGTCCATTAACACATTAAACCTCTTTATCTGGGTCATCTCGCCTTCTTCACAAAACAAAACAGCAATTTACAGTCCCAATCCCCCCCCCCCACCCACTTCCACCACTATCCCTCAAGCATGCACACACAGCCACACACACACTCACACATGGGACACTAACCTCTTTCTGTCACTAAGACTTAATCAACAGTCGAAGAAAACATACAGAAAAAGGAATAACCACTACATCTAATGGCAACACAATAGAAAGTGCTTGGAGCTCTTTAATGTCTCTTCTGCTTGATTCAGCTATAAAATACACAACAACTAAAAATAGCTCTGATGTGAGAGAACACGGATTCTTTTTACATTCTGATACAACATAATTTAAAATTTAAATGCTATATTGCGTGGTAGGCAACACCAGCGCGAATATATCACACGCAGATCCACAAACGCAGCCAGAGCCTCGTTAGGCAAGCATCACAGTTTCAGACTCTCAGAGAATGAGACGGCTGCTGTATCAAAGCCTCATTGAACTCATCATGCACTGCATAATAGAGCGTGTGTATTTGTCTCTGCCATGGCTACAGTACGACTTCCTGGTTCCCCTCTGGTCCAGTCGCTGTCACATGATAAACACGATGCCAACCAGCTACTCCGACCCACATGACCTCCCCCGAGGGTTAACCTTGCAGTCGGATGGTAACATAATCAAGGGACAATTCTTTAATTAAGCGGCCAGTACTGACAGTCAGCTTCCTCGACGACCATTCGACTAAATGGGAGGGAGTTGGGGAAAAGATGCTGCTGTGTATAGGCAAAAGCTCTCATAGGCACACAGCACCTGGCCCATAAATAAAAGCAAAATGCACGCCAGGACTGGATGTTATTTACTAACATGACAAGCATCTGTTGCTCGTGAGTGTATACATAAATGACTGGGGACCATAAATGAGCTGTAAACCTCCATGGGCGTAGTCAACACGGGCTTCAGTCAGCTCTGGCGCTCAAAACTTCTCCTTAATGTGAAGGGGACTGTACGCACAGCAATGCAAGAACGGAGCAAAGTATAAGTATAAGTACATGAAAACTGTACTTACTGCATTGAATTACATGGTCCATTGTAGTGGCGAGATGCTCAGAAAGAACTGCTGTCTTAAAGTCTGAAATATTAACTGTCAAATATTGTTCATCATGAAGCTCTAGATCAATATGTAGACAGATCTCTTTATATTACTTTGTGTCTGTGTATGCATACCTTCGATGATATTTCACTTCAGCCTTAAACAGATGAACATTAGTCTCTGTTTACCTCAACACTACGGGATCCCTTGCCAAAACAACCCTAATATGCTGAGCCCAACTTAGGATCAGAGAAAACAGATGGCACCAGACTGATAGTTGTTGTGTCACAAACAGAAACAACCAGCTGCCAACTTTTCCAGCAGGCTCTGAGCTCAGAGTAGTGAGGAATGAGATATGGGGTGGAGCATTGAGGACACAGACAATAGGTAGAAGACATGTTACCAACCTGGAAGCGAGTGTTGGTTGGCTGCCTGAGAAGGGAGGCGCAGAACAAAACTCCTCTTCTTTATGGCTAGTGTGCCCCCTCTGGCCCAGAGTGGAATAACAACAACTTGACATTCTTCCACTGCTCTTAAATCTACTCAGAATTCATTCATAATTCAAATAAAATCAAGAGCAGTAGTGTCTGTTGTGATTCATGCTTTCAGATTCTGTTTATTTTGACTAGATCACCTAGTGACATCTTGTCTTACCATGATATTAAGCTTTCTTCTAGTGGCACGGCTCTGTGACTGTCTCCTACAGTAGGCGTTCCAGCTTTCTTCATCAAAACCATAATTAAAATAATCTGTGATGTCAGCACCTGCAAGCACACACAAACGTAAAACAGCAATAAACAAGTTGGGATGTAATTAGAGTCTACCCAGTTGCAATGAATTAGTTTACATTCAGAGGACATCATGGAGAAAATTGCCAATAATCTACGTGCAGCCGAGGTAGAGCAGATCGTCCAGTAATCAGACGATAGGCAGGCAGTTTGGTGCCCGGCTCCCTCCAGTCTGCACGTTCAAGTGCCCTTGGGCAAGATAATGAAGCCCAAATTGCTCCTGAAGGCTGTGCCATCACTGTGTGTGTGTATGTGTGTGTGTGAATGATTAGTTATTTTCTGATGAGCAGTTGGCACCTAGCATGCCAGCCGCTGCCATCAGTGTATGAATGTGTGGGAATGGGTGAATGTGAATGTAGTGTTAAGAGCTTTGAGTGGTTGGAAGAGCTGAAAGGCGCCATTTACCATTCAAAGACTTCAAATACTTACCAGGTTTCCTCCATGGCTTTTTATCTTTCGCCTTTGCCTTTGCCTTTGCCTTTGCCCTCGCCTTTGCCCTCACCTTTGCCTTTGCCTTCTTCACTGGGGTTTTTTGGATACTGTCCAGGTTATCCATTTCTGGTCTCTTTGTATTGTCAACTGTAAAATATTTGACAGGATTCAAGGTGGCTGGAAACACAGCTCAAGACACCTCACAATCGTGACAGGTGTATTAGCCAAGAACTTTAATGAAGAAGAGTATCATTTATTCATTTTTAATAAGGCCATGGGACATTTTTTTAGCATAAAGACATCATTAAACTGAGCTGAAGTGCAGTAATGAAGCTGATGATGATGATGTTAGAAATATGCAAAAGTCCACTTTTTAAGGTCAACTATTCCCTGGGTTGTCTGAGCAGTCAACTTGCTGAGCTACATTGAAATTAGGCTGTATTATGAAGAGGCTAAAAGTAAGATCCTTGGCCTTTTCAACAATATTTTTTAGGCTGAATGCCAATCAGTTTTTTGTTTAACAGATTACAAATAAAAAAAAATCTGATGTAAATGTAATGACCTTCCTGGTCTTTCTGTTCTTGTGTTTGTGTCGTCTCATCTTCTGAGCTATCACTTTCAGCGTCAATTATCAGAGGCTCAGGTCTCTCCCTAGCCCTGCAAGAAAACAAGGGGCACGCACAACACAGTTATCACCATCATGAAGACATTAACTTGAACACTGAGAAATACTTCTGTCTGTATTGAGCGCTGACCTAAGTTTAGACAGCACCTCCGCATGCAAGACTAATATACCTCCCTCTCCCCCCGAAAAAAGAAAAAATCTCAATGGTACATTTTGACAGAAGTGTCTTCCTGACAAATAGTGCACATCCATGTTATGCCCAACAGGCAAACAAACACAATAAATGCCTGAAAAATTCAATATTCTTTTTTCAGAAGATGGATAGTAAACAGTTACACTCTCATGCACAGAAATCATTGTAGTCATCAGCACTGTCTTCATCATCTTGGACAGTTTTCAAACTACCTCATAACAACAAAAGAAACACAATAAAATAATATCCATGCATTTCAAAATGCAGTTTATTGGCCAGGTGCTGTAAGAAAAATATAGTACATAATAATGAGAGCTGGAGAGTGTAGTGCAGCTATTTTTAGTTCAGTGCTTCACTTAAACTACTCGTGTCAAGACCAATCACAGGCTAAGTGCCCACTTTCTCAGATTCTATAGGGAATGCTATTACTTTATTATAAAAGAAATATCACTTCCACGGCCAGTTACCGCATGGCACAAAGACAAGAAATAAAAGCCATCTGAAAAGAGGCACACCTTTATTTATAGAGACGGCTTATGTTCTGTGGGAAAAGACTGATCAAATTTAATTTTAGCTTTTCAAATACCAAATTATTGACTGCTCTAGTTTTGTTCAGATTTATAAGGTGTGTCTTTAAACGAACCAAAGACATTTGACTGTAATCCTCTGGATAGCTGACATGTTCAATTTAAGTCACAAATAAAAAAAATATTTAAAAAAGGACTAAGGACTAAGCTCACACACAAAAACAACATTATTGTTGAAGCTTTGGTGCACGTTACCGTAACTTACTGTAATTGGAAGGTTATGCCACATTTACTTTGAGGCAAAGAGGCTGGAGAATTCAGACCGCAGATATTGTCACTGCTCCAATTGTGTGATTGCTTACATCCACATTTCCCAGCTCACAAATAAACACTGCTTGCCTGGCAGCAGATTTAATGAGCATCAAAATACCTCTTAATGTTCTGCGTGACTGGCTGCACATTTAAGGAGAGGTACACATGGTGCGGTCACACACGTATTGTGCAACTATAATGATCAATCTCATTATTATACTGTGAATTAGCATTACTGTAATGCAGTCAGTTCTAATTGGAAATAAACATGCAGTTCACTCCGAATTTATTCAACATCCACTGTCACTCCTGGCCTGTCTAACCTGTCTGTTTTGACCCTACCTTATTTTATAATAAGAGAGGTATTGGAGAAATAAGCATGAAAAGTGACATAACTGTTATATTGTGTATATTATAGTGAGGAAAAATAATGATTGTAATCAAATGTAGTGATACACATGTAACATTACTTAAACAGGTATAATACCAGTAAAAGCTAATAAGTACAGTACCTTTGTGGGCTCTTAACGGTCTCTTTTACCTCCTTTTCATGTGTTTTCATTTCAAAAATCACTGAAACACAAGCACACACACACCACACACACACACACACACACACAAGACAAACTTTACAGGCCTATCTTGACACTTTGAATTCAGCATGTTGTGCTACTGTGACGGATATTAGCTGCGATTACTCTAGCTTAGCATAGAATTTGTGAGAAAAGACGAACAAATGCATTAATATGCAACTTACTTAAATATAATAGATCATCCTCATCTTCCGCCTCAGTTTTAGGATCCGACTCCGGTGAAGACATTTTAATATAATAAAGTCGTTTCAAATAAAAATAAAAATAAAACAAAATGTTATAATTTCATAAAATACTTAAACCGTCGTGGTAAACAGAAATTTGGGATTATTAGCCTGATAGCTGAATACGTTTCTATGGAGATAATTAAGGGAAGTGACGTAATGAACCCAGTCCTCGCGCTGGGTTAACCAACGGCAATTAACGGCTAACTGAACACGGCACGGTTGAGATTTAACACTTAAAATCATTTATTTATTCATTTATGAATTTTCAGTCTTTGAGTTATCGTTGGAAATCACTACTTAAGGCTACTTAATCATTTTAAATTCCGAAAATCCATCAACAACTCTTTAAATTAACACTCCAACCGCACTTTCTGACAGTTGCGCGCTGCAGCTTGTTGCCACGACAACGAGTCAAGCTTGTGTGACGTTTTTATGCTGCGACGCTCGTTTGCCACGTCACCTCTGAGAGACTCGTGTGTTTGTTTTGTTTTTTTCTGCTACTTCATCTGACATTTCTCACGTGTGTTTGATGTTTTTGGTTGCATTTAGCTGACACTGACAACCGGCAACATGTTGACGACGGAGGATTTCACACACTTTCCGCTCCAGATGTGGGAGAAGGTGCTGTCGAAGGTAAAGAAAGCTGTTGTTTTTATGGATGACAAGTGTGCCGAGGCTCTACATTGGAGCGGAGGTGCTGCCGCCTTATTGGAGGCAGGGGCCAAAAATATAAGGGAGTGTAGTGAATTCTTGTGGCTGCCGAAATCGGTTCGTGGAAGCTTGGGAAGAAAAGAGCCGCAACTCGTCTTGACTTGAATAATTAGGACTTTATTCAAAGAAACAAGCGAGTCTGAGATGCATCTCTGTGGATCTTCATGCCGAATGGTCCGAATGGTCCGAATTGTCCGAAATCCCCTTCCTTCTCCTGGGCTAGGTCTTATATTTACAAACTCATGAATAAACATTCTGGATGTTCTTCAACTTTTACGATGTTCATGTGCCCCCACCCATCACATGTCGCAAAGTACACCTCCCTCCTGATGACACTCACAAGATAAGCAACACTTCCTTCTGGTGATACCCACAAGACAGAGTGAGGTAAAATCCAGGAACAAAAGGTCAGATACAGACAAGAGGGGTGACAACCAGATCAGGGGCCTCTGTTATTAACCCCCCTACCTTACTTGATCAGATGTTTTTTTACGAGAGATCGTAAATACCATGCAATGTTATTCTAGCAGCATCCACCCAAAGGTAGATCGTGGAGACAGTAGATTGTAAATACCAACAATAGGCTTCACAGTGAGAGGTCATTGCACAAATGGTTAGGCGTCACCTAGAGAGGATCATTGCAAAGTTCTCACACTATAATGTAATATACACTTTAACCTAGGAGAGACAGGGTAATACTATAAGATGACTAAAAATACACTACATTCCCCCTCCGCGGCTTTTAAAGTCGCGGCAAAGAAATAAAACTCAGCTCAACAACTATCAATTATCATAAAACTCCTTCTCACTTGTTTTACCTCAACAAAGTCCCTTTCTCCAATTTTTCATTTTAATTTCTGATACACACTATAATTTAGGTCAACTAATTTAGTATTTACTCTTAAAGTAAATCCTATGCGCACATTATTTTAATTACCTTAGACTAAGTAAAGTATTCAATTGTCCTAATAAGGTCAAATTTATGGGCTAATCCCTCCCAACTAGCAGAGCTCTTCCCAGGTAACTATTCTTCCCAGAAATCCCAGAAAGTGCACTCTATTCATCCAACAAGATCTATCATACAAGTACAGCTGAAAAGAGGTCTGTTCCAGTTGGGTACCATCATCTAGTCAAAACCACCTCTAGGAGATGTAAAAAGAGTAGACTGATGGTCTCCTAATCTAAAGAAGGTCTCACCCATGGGCCAAATCAGGATGAGGAACTTCTCTTTAAGTCAGTCATTTCTTCCTAACAATAGACATCATCACAAAATATATCCTCATTCAACATCACTCTTTACAAAAATCAATCAAACTGTATCATGAAAAGAAATATGCAAACATATAAAGCATAAGCATAAATCATATCATATGCAGTTACAATTCCACATGTATCAAGTTTTCTCCATGGTTCGCTAACAGGAATCAAAGTTCCTGTTTCTTATCCAGGGCTGACAGTCCTTTTTTTCAATTGTCCAGTTATGAGTCTCTGAGTCCAAGCATAGGAGCCCTGAACCAGCTGTGCACTCGCTGGTCAATCTCCTCACATTGTCCTTAGAGGTAGAGAGAACATAAACATCCAGTATCTTGCAACCACATCTGAATATAAACAGAAGCAGATACCGACAGATGTCATTATCCATAATCATAGATCAGGTGTGTCCAAAATCCAAGTGTGAACCAAAACCATCTTTCTAATATTATTCAATTATATTCCAATTATCCCCCCTTGTATCTTGTTGTTTATTTTATTCCCCATAATGCTTATCTGTACTGGTCCCTGTTTCGAATTTTGAACACCTCTGCTCCAGGCAACTCAAATAGCATTGAATATATCATCTCAATATATGATCACATTCGAATAAGATCAACTGTTCAGAATGGATACATCTCCATTACATAATCTCCTGTCATTGTTTATCGTATGGAAGTTTCTATTTTTTCCATACTGCAATTTTGCTCTAGCTACAGTCTCGAAAGCACTTAGGTTTAATCCTCTTTCGAACTGGTCTTAGACTTCTTGGCTTACTTGCTCCGCTAGGCTCTCTTGGAGGTGCATCACATTCCTCTGGAATCTCTGATGAAACCTTTCCCGGGGGTTCTGACCCCTCTGGAGCATACTGTAAGTCAACTTCATTAAACCTTTTTTCTGGTTCATCGGCTGAGAGGTTAACGCGAAGACTATCGGACTCATGAACAAACTCATCATGACTGTCCATGGCAGGGTTAACTGCCTCATCTTGATCGTCCTCATCATGAATTTGCAGATGTGGTGTCTCTTCTCCTGGTGCCTTAACACAATCTGTTAATGTGATATCCAGTTGGAGACCCTTTAGTCTGCACCGTCGTTCGTGTACAGCCTCAAATGGTCCCTCTCAACGAGCGTTGAACCATTTTCTTCTGAACACCATCACAAACACCTTGTCTCCAGGTCTTGTCATGTTCTTTTCTCTCTCTCTGTTCCCCTTTGCGACCTCCTGCTGTTATTGTTGTTCTTGAATTGTGTAGAATCAGCTTCACTGTTTTACATCTACAAACTCATGTCCATTGTCGCTACTTATTCGATCAAACAAACCCCAATAAGGCATAACTTCACGTTACAAGAACTTAGCAGCGGATTGGTGTTTTGCTCAAGCAAATGCCCCAAAACCATACTTTTTTGTTATTTTCTTTCTAACTCCCCCCTTGCAACATTGGCTTGCCAATGTGCTTCCTGAATCAGTAGACCCAACAAGTCCTGGGTGCCACTATCAATCCCAGCACCTCTCTACTTCTCTTATTCAATCATGATCTCTTTCTTCCAAGGTTGGCAAAGTCTCAGCTGGATTTACTGTAGTACATCTGACTAAGAAACCCACTTTTTTTTTAAAATATTGCAACTTTTCTGAAAACCTTAGGTCCTCGTTCAGTTAATATCTGTAGTATCCTAATTGAGTTTTGTTTGAGTTATGTTTCTTTATCAACTGAGGAGATAATTTGTATGATCTACATATTAACAGTCTACTGGTGATTTCTTCTCCTATGTCTTATCAATCTTCTTTAAAACTTTGAAAATGTGAGGCGAGTGCTTGTATCCTTGTGGTAGTCTCTGATAGTGATAAAATTACTCCTTATACCTGAACCCTAATATTGCCTGTGATTCGACACTAAATGGTTACACTGAAAAATGCTCCACACAAGTCCAAAACTGTGTACCACTTAGCTTCTGATGGAATTTCAGCTCACCTTCCACAGGGTGTGTGGATTTGACACCTCCGCAGGGAAATCAGTCACCACCGCATTGACAGCTCTTAAATCACGTACCAAATGGTAAGAGTCATCTGGTTTCTTCCAAGGTAGCAATGGTGCACAACTCTGAGGGTTGTGAGTTGTCTTTAAACCGCCTGCTTGCAAAAGTCCTTCAACTTGTGGTTCAATCCCTTGAATTGCCTCCTCTTTCAGTGGGTACTTCTTCTCCATGTCGGGTCTAGCTCCTGGTCGAAGTTCAAACTTTCACCCATTGGGTCAACTCCACAAGTGCAATATCTGTATTTGTTTGTGATCACACACATTCTGGCACTTGTTGCATCACTTCTTCTCGCATATGATCAGAATCTGACCTAGTGTTGAAACACTGACTCTTCTATGGTTGCTCCAGTCCATGAGCAGAAATTGCAATTCTTATGAATATGTGGATCTTTTACTTCTCCAGATAGCAGAATGTTCTTTTAGCAGCACAAAGCTAGCTTCTTCCTGATTCCACCAGCATAGCTCACCATATGCTTCTGTTCGTAGTTCTCAGCTATCTTCCAAGTCACCTATTCCTTTCATCATATCAGTATAGTATGTACCATCATGACTCAAAACTGTAAATAGATACAAGCCTTGCAATGTTTTAAGCACTTCCGGGTTTAGCATCCCCTCTAGCGCCCATGGTTGATCAATCTCAGAATGCTGCCTATGGCATTTCCAATATCTCTTAGCAATATCTTTAACAGACGGATCATTTCTCTGTACTATATCCATAGGGGTGATCACCTTTAGAGTGTTAATGTCTTTCTTAGGCATCATGCAATGAATTAAACTCTATAATAATTTTTATATTTTCTTTTTAATGCCAATCCTTTCCCAAATATGAATCAAATCAAATCAATCAAATGCTTATTCATCATACTTTATGTTACCACAGTCAAGTAAAAATCAGCTGCAAAGTTTTGCCAACCTCAGATACCACTTTACACTACTACATTTTACAACCACAGACAGACACCATCAAAAGTATCTTTGGCTCCAGAGCCTGGAATTAAAGGAAAGAGGCCCCAAAATTCAAATATCAGTATTTTGACAAATTCTGAGTTTGCATAACAAAGTGTCAACATATTCACCTTCAATGCCATTAAATCATCAATTTCATAACCTATGGATAATTCACTCTATAATTTCTTTCCACCTATAAATCAATGGCTGTATCAACTACAGTCACCTATCAAATCAATGGATCTACAAACTTCTCATCTATCATCTTCTTTTTATCTATCTATCTATCTATCTATCTATCTATCTATCTATCTATCTATCTATCTATCTATCTATCTATCTATCTATCCATGTATCTATCTATCCATGTATCTATCTATCCCTGTATCTATCTATCTATTATAAATCCTCAACTACCATTGCTACACTCAAGTGATTGAGTGTCTGATCAGTCGACATAATATTGACACTGCTTATTCACCTATGATCAATCAGTTGCCAAGTTCTCATTCATATAACCAATTTCAGCATATGGTGCATGTATACGTTTCATGAATAATTTGCACTGGTCTGGTGACACTGCGAAGCTGATGATGGTGGAGCACAGACAAACCCTGCTAGACATTTCAGGATGTCTCTCTTTGAAGGCCCACTTAGGGTGGTCCGCCTCCACTTTAGGATTCTCGTGCAATAAACAAAAATAAACAAACAAATTCAATGCCTTTGTAACTTCAACCGTGCATATTAATTAATTATTATACCACCTAACTTAACCATATCTGTTTGAAAAAAACAGATATTACCTATGTAAAACTTAACTCTTTCGTTTGAAAAGACAGATGTAAGGTTCTTGATCTACTTATTTTATGCAAACCAACGGCTTCTAACAATAGACTACTTAACAGACTTCAATATAACCCCCCCTTTCAGACTTTATTCTTCACGCAGCAACACCAAAGTTGCAGGCAGTGTTTGCTTTATCTTTGCCTGACCCTCACACATGTGCCAATCAGTGTCAGGGTAATTTGCAACGAGAGCAGACCAGCTGCTCTGAGTTGGAGCTGGTTACAGCACCCCCACACCTTTCTAACAGACAAACCACATTTATAACACAGAACAAACAATAATACAGAACAAACAATAATACAAACAAAAAGCACAACCAACAAAGAACAAAATCACAAACAAACACAGAACATAGTCCTAATTTTGAAGCTTCGTATTAATTATTATTATTATTTTACTGTAATCCAATTCTAATTTTCTTTACTTTTGTAGGCTTTCGGCTTTTAGGCTTTACTTGTTACTCTTAGTCTGCGCAGACTTCTTTATTTTTATTTGTCGACAGTCTATTCCTTTCTTGCACACTCGAGTTCTTCAGTGTCTTACAGGGAGCGTCCCCCTCATGCACTGTCACAGTCTGCATGCATTACTCAGGAAATGTGTGATTTTCATTCATCCCTCCATACTATGTGCAAACTCGAGTTCTTCAATGACTTACAGAAAGCGTCCCCTACATGCACTGTCACAGTCTGCTTGCACCACATTCATTCTCTAGCATCTGTTATGCTTGTTAATTTCCCCCATTCACTTTTGTCCACGGCCATTGTATTATTCCAATCACACACATTTCACTGTCCTGGGCTACCAATACAATAACGGTACACTACTTAATGCCTAATTGCCTAGCCTTTTTCTTTTAGCCTATTTTAATTTATTACTTTTTACTTTTATTTGTTTTAGTAAATTTAGAATTTAGAACGGACTTCCCCTCTCAAGTATCCACCAGCCATCTCTCCACAAAGATTCTTTTTCTTGCGAACCCACCACCTTGCAAAGAAACACCTGTACACAGTACTAAAACCCAAACTTGAGGCTAACTCACCTCTTTTTGCGCGCTATCTTTGAATTTTACACTGTGTCGAGTTGATCCCTGCCGGTGGTTTTGCGCATTCAGTAAATCCTGTTCGTGACGCCAAATCTTGTAGTGAATTCTTGTGGCTGCCGAAATCGGTTCGTGGAAGCTTGGGAAGAAAAGAGCCGCAACTCGTCTTGACTTGAATAATTAGGACTTTATTCAAAGAAACAAGCGAGTCTGAGATGCATCTCTGTGGATCTTCATGCCGAATGGTCCGAATGGTCCGAATTGTCCGAAATCCCCTTCCTTCTCCTGGGCTAGGTCTTATATTTACAAACTCATGAATAAACATTCTGGATGTTCTTCAACTTTTACGATGTTCATGTGCCCCCACCCATCACATGTCGCAAAGTACACCTCCTCCTGATGACACTCACAAGATAAGCACACTTCCTTCTGGTGATACCCACAAGACAGAGTGAGGTAAAATCCAGGAACAAAAGGTCAGATACAGACAAGAGGGGTGACAACCAGATCAGGGGCCTCTGTTATTAACCCCCCTAACTTACTTGATCAGATGTTTTTTTACGAGAGATCGTAAATACCATGCAATGTTTATTCTAGCAGCATCCACCCAAAGGTAGATCGTGGAGACAGTAGATTGTAAATACCAACAATAGGCTTCACAGTGAGAGGTCATTGCACAAATGGTTAGGCGTCACCTAGAGAGGATCATTGCAAGTTCTCACACTATAATGTAATATACACTTTAACCTTAGGAGAGACAGGGTAATACTATAAGATGACTAAAAATACACTACAGGAGTTTTCAAGCTTCGAAGCCTGCGGGGCGAATGAACCGAAAGCGGTGTTTTTGGTGAGCACCTTGTTGAAGGGGAGAACTGTCGACATCATTAAAGACATCATCTCCCTCAGTCACTTCCAGTACTGTGTCGTCGTCACCACCGTTGCTCACTCCGTGCACCTGCTCGCCAACAATGTCACGACAGAGATGGAAGGGACCCCCGTGTTTGAGCAGTTTGAAGAAAAGCTGTGCGAGTGGATGGGAAACATGAACTACACGGCTGAAGTCATGCACGCTCCTGTGGTGTTCGCCCCCCGTGTCACAGCAGCTGCTCCTCACGCCCATGTTTGCACACCTGTTCCCCCTGCTCTCACCTGATCTGGAGCTAATAAACGCAAAACGGCCAGAGAAGAAGAGATTTGGAAGCCTGGCTGATGTAGATGTGCACTCTCTCCCCGTTGAACTGCAGCTTGAAATCAAATCCTTGGCGTCGGTGTTAAACTCAGTGTTTGAAGCTACAGGTACCAGGGAGGAGAGTTTTGCTGTGGGTCCCATGAGCCGCATCATCGCAGGGGAACTGGCCAATCACCCTCAAGCCAAAAATCGAAGAAAGACAGCTCCCAATAAAGCATCGATCATTTTCGTGGACCGTACAATGGATCTTACAGGTGAAATCTCCCTCCTTTATGAGTCATCAAGTCATCATTATAATCACACCACAATCATTATTTTCAATTCAATTCAATTTCATTCATATAGAACCATATCATAACAAAAGTTATCTCATGACACTTTCCATATAGAGCAGGTCTAGACCAAAGTCTTTATAATAGAGAGCGAGGGAGAGAAGTCCCCTGGCAGTCTAATCCTATAGAAGCGTAACTAAGGGATGACCTGCACCAGCCCTAACTATAAGCTCCATCAAAAGGGAAAGTCTTAAGTCTACTCTTAAATGTATTGACCGTGTCTGCCTCCCGAACCCAAAATGGTAGTTTGTTCCACAGAAGAGGAGCTTGATAGCTGAAATCTCTGGCTCCCAGTCTCCTTTTGGAGACTATAGGAACAACAAGGAACCCAGCATCCCGAGAGCACAGTGTTCTAGAGGGGTAGTAAGGTACTACGAGCTCTTTAAGATATGATCGTGCCTGACCATGAAGAGTAAGTGAGGAGAAGAATTTTAAACTTTAACAGGTAGCCAGTACAAAGAAGCCAAAATGGGAGAAATATGATCTCTGATCTTGGTTCCTGTCAGAACACGTGCAGCAGCATTGTGGATTAGCTGCAAAGTCCTCAGAGACTGATAACAAAGGGTTACCATAGTCCAGCCTAGAAGTAACAAATGCGTGGACTAGCTTTTCTGCATCCACTTGAGACAAGATGGGTCTGATTTTTGCAATGTTACGTAAGTGGAAGAAAGCGGTCCTCGAAATTTGTTTTATGTGGACATTATCCTGCCTGATATTCCTTATATTATATTATAAACATCCACATATTGATGTTGATGTTCCATTATTATCCTCAGGAGCTGTTGGTCACCATGGCGACAATCTGGTGGAGAAGATTCTGACTGTGCTTGAACCTTTACCTGGTCATGTGACGGACGTACAGGTGGATATGCTGGAGCTCACAAGTCTCCAGCGAACTCCCCACTCCAAGACTACCGTGGCACCCGGCTGTCTCGCACAGACCCAGTGAGTGCATCTCTGATGATCGTTTTAATTCACTCTTAGCAAAAGCATTGTTTTGTTATTTGGTGTTCTACGTACACACAGCTGTTATTATCACATACCCGGGAGACTTGGCATGAAATGACTTTTATTACTGATCATTCATTGCATCACATTTTAGAGAGTAATCAGGAGTTACTATGTTGTGGGCTGAATAAAGAAGTATTTGTTCTACACCTAGACATGCTGCATCTTTGTCTATAGATCTCAACTAAAATACTTGATGTATGTTAAGTCCAAGACCCAATATGTAATGTAACAGATGCTCAAAGGACAAAATTGAAGGTTATCTGTCTTTCAGCCCCATATTTTGCAAACATAAGCCAAGTTTTAATTTCTTTTGTGTGTGTGTGTGTGTGACTCTGATGAGAGATTTTATTCCCTGCATAGAAATGTGTGATTTTTGTCCCTCTACTGCTGCACCCATTAGTCAATTAAGCAAGTATATTATCAACAGAAAACTTTACCTGCAACCATTTTGACAAGTGATTAATCATTGAATCAAGTTAATATTCAAGCAGAAATGCCAAGTATTTCATTGTTCCACCTTCTGAAATGTGACAAATTGCAGCTTAACATGACCCTAGGCTTAATTGATAATGAATATTGGTGTTAGTTTTAGCCTCACTCTCTGTGTTTTTCAGCATATTCATGAATCCTTCCATAGTTTTAGCTTGTATTTCAACTGTATGTTTCAGTCTTGCACACAAAAAAAACGCATTACCCAGAGAGAGAGCACAAGCTCATCAAATGTGGCGCTGTAGCGTCCGCTACAGGTCAGCTGTCTGTCTGGCGAGTTACTTCTGGTGGCTGATTTTATGTTTAGTGGGAAAACATGTACATCACTTGGGCAAAAGCATATTAGGTCCAGTGTTTCAACCTGACAGCCTGATGTGGCCTTTCTTTGTGGGGTTTGAGTGTTCCCATTCTCTGTGTGTGCTCCAGTGTCTTCCCAAATATAGGTTAATTGGAGACTCTAAATTGCCTCTGGGTGTGGCTGTGTCTGTTGTGGTTAAAATGATGTCCAAAATGATGATTTACGGATGAGTATGGTAAATATGTTGTTACCCATCTCTCCATGGAATATTTATCCTATCCGAATGGAATGAATTCTTGCTCACAGAATAGGTGGATGGGGTTTGATAGCATTTCACGTAATCTGAATCTGAGAAAAAAATGGAACTGCCTGTTGGAACGACACCTAGCACAGACTCATGTTACACGTTTTTACATACCTTTCCCACCTGCCCAAACACACATATGTGCAAACACACCATCACCAGCCTAGAGCCAGCCCCCGCTGAGTGAGCTGAGTGGCACATGACCAGCACTAGGTGCCAGTTGCTCAGTGAAGCTTGCCTCTTGTCTTTGGCTGTGCAGATGCACGTGTTAGGCGCCTGCGGTGGGGCTGTTGTACATGGCAGGGATTAGTCCTACATCATGTGTTCCACTCCCGCTTTGACCCTTCATGTGGTTGCAGGAGGAAAAGGCTTTGACTGAGAAGAAGAGTTTTGTGGCTGGAGCTGTCATGCAGTATGTCTGACCGTATTCATGAACGGGGCTTACACATAGACTGAATGCAATGAGCTATGTGGGAGGTTTTGTTGCAATGGAACTAGTCTTAGATCTTTCTAGTCAGTGTTGTTTAGACAGGCTGTACTGTAGGAGATAATGCAAGCACACAGCAGGGGGCAGGTTGCACCGACCCTCAGATGCAGGGCTCTGATCTGGGGCAAACGTCAACCAGATACCGACAATACACCCACAAATGCATCACTGTAGTCACTATAGTTGTTCCAAATACCTTGGTGCAGCCTGAGCAGACTGATTTAAATGTTTCATATCGTATGCAACAAGCTGACCCTCTCATGCTGTCTTTCTATGAGACAGGGTTAAGTGAATGACGACGGATCACCCCAAGGTGGCTGTGCAGAGGATGACGTCCGGGCCTCAATGTTTGCAATCCTTTCTCCTGATCTTTTCATCAAATATGAGCTGCAGCCGAACATCTTTATCAACGTCTAATAGATGACAGATTCAGATATCGCACACATACAAGTTCCAGAAGGCGCCCGGACACAAACAGGCAGATGAAGAAGTGTAGCTGACAGTGATAAGTAATGCAGCGGAGGCTGTCTGTATGGAGTACGTGTCTGATCGGGGCCAGCAGGATCAGCAGGAGTGTTATTGCCTGCGCTATCTCTGAGCAGATGGCCCAGTTGAGCCTTATCACAGATGTTTAGGAGATTGAAGTGCTGCCGAGGCACAGCAAGAAAGAAGCCTAGAGTTCCCACTTTATTTAACTGCCTTCGAGTGTGCGGCTCACCATAGGCAGAGTTCATGTCAATCAGTCCAGTACGTCCAGAACAGGGCTCTGCAAAATGCATGCTTTTAGACCTGTACTGCTATTAAACCTTAATCTCTCCGAAGTCTGCAAAAGCACACCCTTCTAAAACTGATTGTTTTCTTTGCATGATGTGAACTGTGCAAAGCACTAGACCCTACTGGCCCTGTGTGGTTTGATTATCTATATAATAAGATCCCTCCTACTGTATGTTTATACACCTATGGTTTGTTGAGCTATATTTAGCACAGGCCACAGCATGTTTTGATTGGTTTTGTTGTGAAGACCGGCTGAAGCCTTTAAATATTAGGTGCGGACCTAATTTGGACCTTTTGTATGATATTTCCCTCAGTAATTCCAGGATATTTTTATAGATTACTGTGTCTTAAACATTCTGTGGGTGGTTGTTGATTCTAGCTCTCCTGGCAAGACCCCACACTTACTTTGCAATTACTGCCGTATTGTCTTTCATAACCTGGTGTGAATTTTCCTTATCCTGCAACCTGACTTTCACTTTGTGGTTCCAGTAGTTATGCCAGGGAGAAAGTATACTTTGTGTGGGTGTGTCCACCCACCCACACACACACACACAGAGACACACACACACATTTCCTTTGCCTGTTCTGTTTTTTGTTACTCTGTCATTCTTGTCCTATGGCATTCTTTTTCAGCCATTAAATAGTGCCAGGATGCACAGTTTGCTCTATATAGAAGGATGTTGAGTGAAAGTGGCAGTGGGTGTGCTGTTTAGTGTGCTTGTGTGTGTGTGTGTGTGTGTGTGTGTGTGTGTGTGTGTTTGTGGTCAGGTACCTTCCAGCCCAGTCTGTGTAATTTGCTGTGCTTGGCTGCACAGCCCTTGTGATCCGGAGTAGAACATATGAACCCCATTGGCAGAGGGCACCAAGTTTCCCTCAGTCTCAGACTGAACCCTGCACCTCCATCATCTGGCCGCCTTCGACCTTGATCCTGTGGTGGGAGTGTGTGCATGTGGGCAGACCCGAGTACGGGTGGCCAAGGTGCTATGGGCCTGCCTCGGGAGCTGTAGAGCTCGAGCCAGGCAGAGTAACCGACCGCACCCTGCCATGAGAAAACACTGCGAGGCTGCCATCTCCTCAAATCTGCCCAGCAGCTCCTGCATGCGTACCACCAGGATGGAAGGGAAAACACCTATTTCTGTCCCAGCTGGGAAATGTGAGCATGAATAAAAAAGCCATGCACGCTTATTTGAGCACAGGCTGTATGGGAAAAGAAACAACAACAAAAAATTGGGCAGAGATAGTGGAGTGTGGAGACGAGAGAGAAAATGACAGACAGCTGAGCGCAGCTAATCCCTGTTTTTACCCCACCAAGAATAAAGGAGGGTTATGTAGACTGGCCACATTCATCCTATAGTGTTTCCTGACAGGGTAAAGATTGTTTTGCTGTTCTATACTACATACTTATACTTGTCTTTTAAGTCACTTATAGACTAAACACAAACTACACCACCATTGCTCACAGTTGAGCATGAGTTTCCATACAAACTGAGTATGTTTAGAGGAGGACAAGGTCTGTTTGACCACTGCTACACAGGATATTGATTCTGGCCAAAAACACAGACTCCTTATGTTGTATCTTGTTAAAAAACATTATTTGTGTTGTAACCGCCTTTCATGTTCCACTCTCACCATTGATCCTCTGCAGCTGAGGATAAATGTGAGTATGTGGGATATGAATTGCAGTGCAGGATGTAGTCATGCACACAGAAAAGTGCTTTGTCTTCTCTACAATAAAACTTTGCTTCGTAATCGAAGCCGTGCCCAAGCGAGAACCAATCTGCGCTTGTAGTTTTCATTATGGCAACACAGACTGAAGATCAAACTAAAATAGTTTCAATTTAATATTTCGAAGCCTTGTCCGACTTAAAACTTAAAAGAACCGAACCAATTCTCCCTCTGAGCCATATCCGAGCAGCTTTCATCTTTTATCACACTGATTTTTATCAAGACTCCCCTAAAGGTCAGCGATAACTTGGTTTGTTTGTGAAATTGACTTCATATCTGTTTTTTTTTTTTTTTTTTTTGGTAGTCATGTTTTGGAGATGTGAGGATTTAGCCATATCTTAGGATTCAGTGAGCTGACATGTCCTCTGGACCATTTCAGACGCGTCTCTGTTTCTTCTGCTGCTTAATTCTGTTTCCCTCTCCAGCAGGAGAAGGCATCTCATCCCGAAACCCACAATACATCAATCACATAGATTACTTTCACCTGAACAACTTGTACTCCGTGTTCCCATCACGACTGAGATAACAAAACCCATTCCGTCTCGTATGCCGTCTTCTACGTTTAACATTTGATTTTCACTACAGGGCAGACTTTTTATTTGGGAAAGAGTGCACATGAATTTATTCAGTAAGAGGATAAAACACCCCCCAAAGATGGCACTTTACATCCTCCAGCCCTTCTTCTTCAAAGAGCCCCTGCTGCTGGCTTTCATTTGAAATGGTAAACTAGCCAAGAGACATGAGGGGAAGAAGAGCCTCCCGCATCACCCCCTGTACGGATCCTCATCAGTCATCTCTGACCTGCTCCCAGAGAAGAAAGTTTCTGAATGAATTTTTACAGACATTAATTGAAGTTTGTCCAACTTTTTTACTATAAATATGCAACCTTCTACTGCATAAATGAAACATACTTTTACCTCTAGTGTACATTAAAGGAAATGTGGCTGGTAAGAACAGATTCTTTTCATTCAAAAACATGAGTTGTAATCACATTTAATGTATTTTGCATTGAAAGTATACGTGGAGTCATCACCGAATGACACAGGCTAATGAGAGCTCCTTGTTCTTCTGCGGTGGTGTGTTTCATTTTTAGTGAGCATCTCCCCTCCTCTCCGTGCTTCCTGCGGAACTCCTCTCCCTCTTTTTTTTTTTTATGTCCATAAATCCGCTGGGTCATCTGTCCCTCTTGCCAGGACATGAAGACACTCAAGGCCGCGGTCTGGTTTTGGTCCATCTCTCTCCCTCTTTCTTGTCTACTCATGTACATGAGGGATGTTTACAGGAAACAGACAGTGTGTTTTAGCCCATTAAAAAAAAAAAAACTCCATAAATGAACTCGCAGAGGAACGGAGCTGACCTTGCACGATTCTATTAGGCTGGATCCGTTGCATAAAGACCTGTTGGGAAGTACACAGATCAACTGAATCAGATGCACTGGGAAACAGATCAGTCTGCTGAGTGTGAAGTTTCAATGCTCTTGATCGCAATAAGCATAGTTAGATTAATATACACCGGAGAGTACTAAAGTTTGTGGATGTGACTTGTTGTACATGCGCTGTCAAACTCCAAGAAGTCAAAAAATTTATGAGCTGTGATCAGTAGTATGGAGTCCAGCAGCTGTCCAAGTGGAGAACTGTTAAGTTAAAGGCAACCAGATTTGCTTTTCTCACTCGTGGTATGTAGCCATGCGGATCATTATGCTTTCATTTGCAGAGATCTGAGATGTCTGCCACCAACGCAGTGCAGTTGACTTCCGTTTCATTTCATTTGAGGTGCTCGGAACATTTGAAAATGACTTTTAAGAAACTCAGCACCAGTTTGCCTTTAAATAAACAACATAACAGTCGTGGTTACTTCTGTAAAATTCTGTTTTGATTGTCGTTGTCTTTCATCACCAGAATTATTTCTCATGAACGCTGTTGGCTTAGAGTAATGGGAACCTTCTGGAGAGAGGTGTTGCTGATGAGTTTGTTAATGTTATTTTTCAACGCTTTGAGCGCCACAGACACAATTTCATCCACCTCTGTTGTGTTGCAGCGACAGCAGGACAGGACAGCATTTCAGGGCCATGAAGGCTATAAAATAATCAAAGTCTTTTTTTTTTTTTTGTAAATTAGGTGAGCTGACCTTTTCTGACCTCCTGACGTTTCATCAATTATGCGTAATACGACTCATTCTGAATCATATCATCCTTACTTAAATGTGTGGTCAAAGCTTGTACGTGTGTGAGTGGGAGTCAGAGTAAAGAAATAAACACTGAAATACGTGTGCGCACGTACACACGCATGTTCGCCCCAGTGATGAGGGGCCCACAGGATGGGGAGTAAATTTAAGAAATCCTGAGTCAGAACGGTTTGAGCCATTCTTTTCTGCTGCATCACACACTTCCAGGAATACTATCCCCCTCCTCACCCCCACTGCCGTTAATGACTTGGACACGGTCAGAGGCATTTCATCACTTTTAATGGGCACACACAGGTTAATTCTTTAGCGGTGCGCACACGTCTTTCTTTCTTTAAGTTACAGTATTTGATGCTTAACTGCTTTTTAACGGCACGGCCCTCATTACACATCTAGTGGAATTTAGTTTCGGGCACAAACACCCACACACTCCAAACACACCCACTCAGCCCGTCCAAGCGGTCCAGAGAGGACATCCACCGTGGTGTACACAAGTCAAGTGCAAGAGTGCCCCCTTCAGTCTGTGTCTGAGCATCCTTTCCAACAGACAGAGCCACACTGCACTTAACGCTCGCAGATGGCCGAGCACACGCACCCCATGTACCCAGCCCCCCTGCCCTCCCTCTCCTCCATAGTAGAGTAGTTACTCAACAAGGTTCCTGGCTGGTTATGGAGCCTGTCTCACACCCTGCCAATATAAACCTAACCCCCCACCTCTCAGCCCAGCTCGTCTGACCAAATGTCCGAGGGAAAGCATCAGGGGGAGTTGGCCGACAGCAGGGGGGGTGGCAGGGGGAGGAGGAGGAGGAGGAGGAGAGCAGAGCCTTTTGGGCAAAGAGCCAAATTAGAACCATATTTCATCCCCACTCTGCCGAGGCCTTGTGTCGTCCAAGAACACACACACACACACACACACACACACATGGATGTACGGGGGTTTGTGTGCAAACATATGCATGAACACAACACAAACACACACATGGCTGCTCACATATGGCATGGTCAAGTCACAGTATTGGTATTTCAACCACGACAAGTATGTGGGTCTTCACAGTTTGCGTAATCGTAGCCGTACTAGTGTTTTTATGAAGAATCAAGTGTTTTCCTGAAAACGAACCACGTCACAACTCTTGACCAATAAATCCAACGCACTCCTCCGTGGCTTAATCAAAACTTCAGCAAATGTTTTTAATTAAATACCATTTTTTTATTTATATTTTTATTATTATTATTGTTTCCCTATCACTTTCTTCATTAGACTTTTGCCCCGGGCTGAGTCGTGTTTGCCGGTCTTTGTGTCTGGTTCTAGTGTGAAGATGGCGGCTGTCCCAGTGTGAGCCCCTCTCCTCCCCATCTAGCCCCAGCCCAAGGTCTGGAACAGATTACATCTGATATTAAACACATGGCAGCAGTTAGAAAGGAGAAAAGGCGAGAGAAGAAAAAAGTACGAAGAGAGAAAAAAGAGAAAGAAAAGAAAAGAAAAACAGAGTGGATTTGTCAACGTGCTCCCTCTCTCCATCCTTAGCCCCTTTTCCCTCTTTGTCTCTGTCTCACATCAGTTTCTGGTCACTCCTGAGAGGAACCGAGAAGATCCACTTGTGACAGTTTAGCTGTCAAAGGCACAGACAGAGATGTGTGCTGTTGATGCCCTTTTATCGAACCAGCAAAGTGTCGGTGCCTTTTTAACAGGGCAGTCTGAGGGGAGACCAGTGGAGACAGAAATATTAAACATTTTCGTAGCTTCAATTCAGATATTAGGACTTGAAGCTGTTTCGACTGCTCGTGGCAGATGGTAATAGTCTTACACACATGCCTTGTCCTCAGTCTTCCCATTAGAGATGTGGATCAGTGTGTTTTATTACCTCGCTGATAATGAGACAAGGGACCGAGATGGTATCAGGAGGAGTCTGTGTCTCCAGACTCTGTTCTTTTGCTACTGATGTAAGGACAGCACTGCTCAGCCCAGATAAATGTTGGCATACGGACGTTTGAAGGGGGGATCGAGAACATTCCTGATGTTCCCTCCACTAATTTCAGCTTTTTCCTGTGAGGGGTCCCACAGGGGAGTCACCACTACCCGCCCGGCAGGCTCTCTATCACCGAGATGAGCACTCAATCACGTCCATGTTGTGCTTTTGTGTTTCCTACATGTTCTGGAGCTAGCAGGAGCAGCTTGTTAGTACTACAGTGGGGTTTTTTTCCCTCCTTGCAACTAATTGTCTTACTTGGTTGTTTTACGTAACAGGTCACCTGCAGCTCAGTCACTGTGGGAGGCCATGCTGACCAATAAACACAAAGAGGCGGTGATGGAGGTCCGTCGGCAACTCGTGGAAACAGCCAGCAAGGAGAAGCTGCCAATCAAGATGAGCATGGGTGAGAAACAAGATGCCACAGATGGAGCAAAGTGCACATCTGGTTTCCCATTAAAAAGAAACACACACACACACACAAATTCACACCAAATCCAGAAAAAAATAATAAACATGAGCTTTCACATCAAATAAAACCATCATGACTAAAGATCGATATTCTTAGAGAGTAGTGTGTGTGTGTGTGTGTTAGCGTTTTGGAACGGAACCATAGCGCCTCCTACTGAGATCCAACTTCTCTGCCTTCACGTGTATTTGCCCATGTGGCCCCAGAGGAAATCTGAACCACATGTTGGCTCTATGACACACACTCACACACACACACACATCTTTGCTCGCACAGACGCTGCTTTTGAAAACTTTTGTTGTTTGTTAATGAAGCAAAGGGGGCTGAAGTGAGGGATAAAAATATGTGTAGGCACGCAAAAATAAAGTCATTACATGCACAAGTATACAGTGCCCTCATGCACGTTCACCTTTATGCTACCTCCCAACTCTTACACACACACACACACAGACACACACAGCTAATATGCATGTTAGCATCTGGCAGAATGGGGTTGGGGTTAAAAGGGAGGGGCAGCATGGTCCCTCGGCTCCTATAATCTGTGAGGTAAAGAAGGTCTCGTCTCTCGTAACAAGCAGGTTGTAATACGTTGGAGGTCACAGACACACACACACACACACACACACACACACACACACCCCACGCACTCTGCCAAGCATCTGCGTACACATAGTGGTTTCCTTTCACACATTTGTGCTAAACAGCAGCCCTTCTAATTTTGGATGTCTGCTCCATTGTGGATTTATTTACACAAATGCACCAACAACAAGCTGCAGACATAGGAGGAACAAAGAGGTCGGCAGTGACAGTACAAGACTGTAAAGTAAAAGTATGAAGAAGGTGTAGTGTTAAAGCTGCGCCCTCTCGCTGACAGACAGTCTGTTGACTTAATGTCTTCCCTGAGAGACAGAATAAGAGAAAAGTGGGGAGAGAAGGGGGCACTGTCAAACCCCTCGCACACTGAATCTTTATACCGCACTGGCAGAGGACCAGATTCCACGAAGCCCCCCGAGCTCCTTAACGCACCCCCACATGGTTCCCATCCTGCCCACCAACACCACCAGCAGTGTTCTCAATCCATCATGCTCTGCTCATATGAGACAAAGTTAAACCCGGTAACATAAAACGCATGAATGACTATCTGCTCCCTCGGTGCCCACTCACTCGCCAGGAGAGTAAAAGAAAATGTTTCCACTCGCACCCCAACGCATTCTCACTCTGGTTGGATTTATGCAGATCAGTGGATAAAATACTGCATCAGGCCACATACACGCTGACCCAACTTGGCTTCTTTTCATCTCAACAGGATAAGATCATCCAGAGAGAGACAGAGAAAATAATCCATTTCTCAGAGCCTGAGTATGACCCGTCAGGTTTCTCATAGCACAATGGGATGATGAAATTCCCTCGCTCTGTGCGTGTGTGTGTGTGTAGATGTGCGTGTGGTTGTGCAGACTCCGGTGTTTATCTTGTGTGTTTTTGGTCATAGCAGGGAATTAGTTAGACAGCTTCGGTTTCATCGTCCGTAAACCTGAGTTTATCTGTCCATCTACGCGTGTGCATGTATGCATGCATATGTGTGCGTCCCATGGTTGCACAGGTTGTGTATGTATTGTGTGCACTAATACTGATGTGTTGACAGGGCCTTATTTCCTGCAGTGCAGTTTGGGGGGTTTTTAACAGCAGAGAGGAGCGAGACCCGAGCAGACAATTGATTGCATTCATCATTTCGAGCAGCGAAATCCGGGCAATGAGCATAATATCATTATAGTTTCAGATAAGTGTTTTACAGTATCATCGCTGCTTTTTTAATCTTAATTTAAATGAATCTCGCAATCCATTGGCAAAAAGACTTCATCTTATAATTGATTTATGGCTTTCATTGAGTTAATGAATATAACTGGAATTTATTAGGACAAAAGAATTTCATATTTTGGGGGTATAAAGGACATTATCTCAACATTGTGCAAGCGAATGAAATGGAAACTTCATACTGTATATCACAATGAACGGCCATTTATTTCAGGGGAAAACTGCAATATTTACAATAATAGTAAGCAGTCAACCAACAGTGCCAATCTTATTAAACGAGCCTTAGTTGGATCACGCCACTATAAAACAAAACAATAGTATAGATAGAAGAACAGCTCCCTAATCTGACATTATTTGCGTATTTAATGTGCTGTCATGTTATTTTCCCTCATGCCTCATAAACAAACGTGATGTATGATTTTTAACCATGGGGACGGGGATGTGTGTCACCACTTTGGTCCAGACTGAAATATCTTGATTATTTGTCCACCATGTAATTGTGTGCATGTGTTCCCGTCATGTTCCCCAGAGGATGAACCCTAATAACTTTGGTGATCCCCTAACTTTTCTTCTAGCACCACTTTACGATTTACGTTTGTGATTTTGGCTGAACTATTGGATGGATTGCCAAGAAGTGTAGTACACATATTCACGTTCCCCTCAGGAACATTGTACGTTGTCAACATTGTATCTGCTTTGCATTAACATGTTAGCAATGTGAGCATTTTAGTATACTAAACACGAATGCAAACGCTCAGAACAGCGCTGCTTAGGTACAGCTTTAAGGAGGCACTAACATGGCTGCACATTCTTGTTAAAGTACACAAAACAAAAACAGCATAAATACAAAAACATGTCCCGGATAAGATAAGATTTTATTTGTGATAAACAAAATTTAGTCCAGTGACGGGAGATAGTACTGCTTTGAATTGCAAACTGCTGACGGATATTTTTTTTTACTGAAGAGGAACCACAGATAAAAACTTTTCTATGATGCAAACATTAAAGAAGGAATGTAGCGGTGGAGCTGCCTGTTGTAGCTTGCCCTCACCACTCCTGTACAGTAACGTCTTGGAAGGGGCCCCCTATACGCATCCACAAATAAAAGATCCAGGACTTTCCTCCCCTTGGAGTGCATAAATAAAAACCTCCCAGCCTTCCTGTGTCCCCCATTCATGTAAAATTACTTATGAGGCTGTCCAGCTGCTGAGGCCGGCGACCACTCAGCTCTGAGCTGACATCAGACATCACTTAGCCTGTGAGTAACTCTGTGCACCTAGAGTGCAAGTCATCTTCCAGTAACAGGATTAAATCATGGTTGGCCCCCTTTTTTTGCATTGTTCTGGACTTTGATCATTGCCCGAGCCTCAGTTGCCACTTCTGCACATCAGGCTAAAATGGGTCGCAACTCAAACTGTTTATAGCATGAGACTGAAAATGTGATTTGTTTTATGGCTGGCCCTGCAATAAATGTAGCCAGACGAACCTTAAAATGACCAAAAGGTTCAGGTTTCTTTTACCATCTTAGGTAATATCCAATGAGCAACACAAATTGGAGTATTGTGCTGGAAACCTTTGGGCACAGAGCAGTGGTCAACAAAACAGACATACGGACCAACTTGACCGCAGTTTAAACTGTTTTCAGGCAGTTCATCTTTCAAGGCAATGAAATGACACGAGGAACACAACAGGCCTACAATGGTTAATTTACCCAATAAAAACTAATGATAAAGCTGACATGGGAAAGTCAATTCAAAGCACAAGTACAGTGTCGTCTTACATGTGCAGTGTTATTTATTGGAGGCTGAAAACAAGAACCTTTCTAGCACTGCTATTATTTCAGAAACAGCCCAGTTTGAAGCCGTAGCTCAGCTGACAGATCATCTCGATTCATTTTGCATCTGGCAACAAGATGCTTGAGGAATCACAGAGCTGTTTTGGGGGAAGTTTAGTGGCATAGATAAGAGCTAAGGCTCAGCCAGCACTGTTTGATTGTGTAATGGAGAACAGGCTTTTGTGCGGCTTTCTTCTCTTAAGTACTTTTTTTCCCTGCTTTTTCCAGTGTCTTACATTTTCTCACTAAGTCTCATATGATCTAGCCGAGCTGTAAAGTGCGATTATATTTGGCCTACAGTGTACCATTCTTTGGTTCCTTTGGTTGCCTATTCTTGGGTAAAAATTTTGCTTGGCCCTGGCTTTGGACGTAGTTCCTGGTTCTGTGCTGAATTATTGTTGGCACATCAACCTTGGTTATAGTGCCAGGATTTTATGGATGGATATGTTCACAATAGACCTTTTCAGGATTTTAAATATGTCTGGACTACAGATTATTCAAAAAAAAAACAACTTAATTTCACCAATAAACTTAATTCCCTTTTGTACACGCTTGCTCTGTAATGCCCATACAGTAAATGCCACACAACACAACACACTGTCTCTTTCAGTTCAGCGTGGAAAGTATGTGTCCCAACAGGCGGACTAGCAAGAATCTATTTTGCTGTCAGGTTTACTTATCAACTGCCATGAAACGAGTTTTTTCTGACTAGCTTCCCCGGATGATTCCCTCCAATTGTCCTTCTGAAAATCTTTCCATCCATCGATTTTGACTTCCAGTTTAACAAAGTCAGAAAAAATAGGGGTTGTCTTTACATTTGTTATGGACTCCATATTGTATCTTGTATTAAATGGAGCTCTCTGCTCCATTTTTTTATGCTGCCTGTCTGTTTCTCTTCTAGTCATGTGTTTGGCCCCGCTAAAGAAAACATTGGCCATGTAGTCCAACAGGAAATACTCCCACATCTGGTGCTGGTTCAGAACATCAACATGAAGAAGTAGGCTTTATGGGGAGTTAATGTGTGCCCCCTCTCTATCCCAGCCCCTGACACCGCCCCACCTACCTCCAGGCCACCCTGCGCACCCCCCTTCTAGCCCTTTACACCCTTTATGCTCTTCCTGTGTCTCTGCGAATCTTCACGGGAGGGGATGGGGGTCTGAGCCAGCGGGTCCTAAAATGTGTCTCTCTGTTCTCCCTCTAAATGTTCATAGAAAACTCTGATTTACACTTATTAGTCACGCACAATAAGAGCTCCCAAGAGCTGAGTGTTCCTGCACCTCTCCTACATGTCGACATGTTGGAGAACACACACCTCCTCAGTGATGTTCAGGCACACTGTCATGACTCGTGTAAACAGATCACTGAAAACTCTGACAGTAAATCTCCACCTGAAGCTTGCACATAGAAAGAATATTGCGTCCTGACTGGCACAGCCACACGACACACACACACAAACACACACGTTCTCCCGGCCTGTGGACTTTTTGCTCATTAAGATAATATTATGGTCTGTTTTGGTATAAGTCCTTCCCCTCTGCCCTAAGCCGAGTGCATGATAGTTATTAAAAAGGTTGTTATGCTTGGAAAAAGGTTGTCTATTTATTCAATTTCCACACTCTGCTCTTCCCATCAGGAGGAATAACTATGTGTCTGCAGTGTGTGTCCCATGCAACCTTATACGTTTTTATTTGTTTGTGACATATGGCACACAACCATTAGACCACCAGTCAGAGTACAGTTGTGGACAGTGTGCTGTATGATGTATGATATATGATGACCAATATTAATTGATGAATTTGTAATGGCTCCAAATCTCTCCCCAGATAATTACAGTATCTTCTTTCCTCTTCCCAGGCCGCGTGACCCCCGAGCAGCTGTGCTCCTACATACAGCTGTTCCGGAGTAGTTGGGGGGCGCTAGAGAGCCACTGCGGGGTGCTCCAGCTGGGCCTGGCCACGGCCCAGACGCTCCGCCACCCCGGCCTGCCCCGTTGGGACTGCCTGCCTGGCCTTCGAGAGGCTGCTGCTGCAGGTCCGTACTCATCTTACATTAACCTATTGTCCATGTGCGTTACAGGCGATGAAAAGTGAAAGCTGTCCTTTCAAAATGTGGTAGCAGCTATTGACAACAAAATAATATTTCAGTTGCAAGCGGTTCTCGTTCCTAATATTGAGGAATGTGGGTCGAATAACTCCAAGATTGCACACATGCTTTTTTTATATTATATCCTCACAACGTTGCATTGACAGAGTTGAGTAGAAAAACAGCACATTCACTGCACTTTGTAATTAACTCTGTGATTATCCTTTCACATCTTTCCCTTCGGGTAAATATTTTATTACCGACGCTCAGCAGGTAAGTGGGTGCTTGTGGTTCACTAGATGGTGGCCAGAATGTTGTGTTAAACTGACAGAGAAAACGCAGATTCCTCTCCTCCATGAACAAGGTCAGTTGTGTTTGTAGGGAAAACATTTGGAGCCAGTAAACACTGCAAAAATGCCAGATTTCCATCATGTTGTTTAGAGAGTTTTTAGTTCAGAGGAGGAAGAAGTTTAGTTTACAGGGGGCGGACAGAGGCGGATGCACACGTGTGTTTGACTACGGAAAGGTCAGAGGGCAAGTCTGATGGAGTTACAGCGACGGAGGGAAGAGGAGCAACAAGCCGTCAGTTGTTCAAGTCGGCTAACATTTTGGGAAATTTCTAACCGAGCTGAACGGCGCCATATTGGGAAGCTAACTAATACTAAATCCATTTCCTCCTTCTGTTACCTTGCTATTTTCATTGAGTCTCTTTTATATTCCTGAAGCTGTAAAGCAAGCAGTAGGACAGCAGAGTATTTAGGAACTTATTAAACTAAATCACGGAAAAATAAAACAAGCTTGCAGCGGTGCCCCATGCCAAATTGGAATTTGAAAACAACCTCATAAACCTTGGTCCTCAGCTGGGGCCATCGCTGCTTTATTAAATAAGGGAAGAAGACTTTAGGGCTTATAGTTCCAGTATCCATTTGCTTCATGACTTCACTTTGATCCGCTCCCCCATGGTTGTCTGCTATACCTGGATAGTTCAAAGTACGACTTTCTCACCACTCTTTTTTTTTTTTTTAGTCCAGTCTCATATCTACCCGCCGTTTAGGTGACTGTGTCCACAGGTGGAGCCGGTCCTCGTTAAACTGATGATGAGTATGTTAATAACAGGCTGTTGTTGTTTTTAGCATCATGATTGTACATATTTATATGGAGCTAGACCCAGGTTCACAGTTGCATTCTTCAAGAATCAAATCTCACAATCAAGCCTTGAGCATGATGTGAGAGTCGGTGTTTGCAATCAAAACGGGCCTCAGTTTTATTGAGGTATTAAGGGAAATGAGTTGTGTGTCCTCTGTGCCCCCTCTGTTTATTTAATTTCCATGTGAGGTTTTTTTGTTGTTTTTTTTGCTTTGGCTCGACATGGACAGAGAGCAGTTAATTACATTACAAAATGGCGGGGTGAAATGCCTTTCGGCTCTGCCTGGCGGTCGGGCTGTGTTTGCTCTGCCTGAGTGTGTGAGGGCTGCTGTGGGTTCGACTGGGCAGAGCTGGACACTCCATCGCTGGTGGACAGTGCGAGTTCATTCAGGCCAACTCTTCCGTCTGTGTACTGAAGCCTTAGAGTGGGCAGTAGCCATTCTGAGGCAAAGGGCCATTGAGTTCAGGGCCTAGCCTAGTTCATGCCTTTCCCAACAGTTACGCACACACTTCTTCTATATAAAATACTGTGTAATAGCTACTTTGCGACCTCCTGGACAAGAAGCAGCGTAGTGTTTTGCTCGTGAGGTAATGCTTAAATATGCTGCTTCAGAGCGAAACTCTGCTTTTGCAGATGTTTCTTTTTCTTTCCCTTTTCTTTTTCTAGTCTGTACTTGAAAGGCAATATACCTGTGAGGGCTTGCACCCGGGAGGTTAATAAGATTGGGACACAGATGTGGTTATGTAGGTTGACATATTAGTTGTACTTTGATATAAATGTGGTTAGTGCAATACTTAAAGTTTACACTGCCTTTACGGAGACTGCTAGATTTATTACCTCCCCAATATAGTGCTTATATTTGTGTGAGATGGCCAGATATCTTCTTGGCTGGCACTGCCACCCAGAGCCTGCACCTATACCTCCCCTCCCTTACGGCCCTGGGCCCTGGCTGTCTGGCATGTAATTGGGTTTTTTGGCCTGAATGGCTCATATTGAGCAGGCTTGGTCCAGCTCCAGCCCGCAGTTACAGAATGTGTATGCTAGACGTGTTTCACTGCTGGGCAGGGGTGGTGCGGCCAAGGCAAAACTCAACAGACTCACTCTTTCACCACTTCCCAGAACATCACAGGCACACTACCTTCCCATCAGCGACCCAGCCAGAGCCTCTACCTCACCAAACCAAACATGTACACTACTACTGTACGACCCTCCCAGAGAGGGCTGACTTGGGACAAGCTGCAGCTACATTTTTTTTAATGTAAAGTAATGACAAGACTTTTTAAAAGCTAGCATTATTATTGAGTTTGCTTTGTGGCCTACGGCTGATTAGTCTGTCACATCACTGGGACGTGTTAGTGATGACAGCAGTGCAGTAGAGAGGAGCTAACCTCTCTCACCCCGGCCTGTTGCTTTACTCTGCTGGGATTACCAGGGCATGCCTCCGCAAACATTCAAGCTCAGAGTTATTACTGGTCACAGCGCCGCTCAGACAGAGAGCTGCACTAGGCTGCGTGTCCCGTCCTCGTACGTGTCACTCAGACTGCTTATCTCTGCTCTGTCTCTGCTGTATGTTTGTGTTTTAGTCTGAAATCCTGCTAAAATGACGTGACATAAATTTACAGAAGTGCAACTGCAGAGTTGAAAAAAGATTATATATACAATGAAAGTTGGTCTTTTGCCCTCATTAGTTAACTTCAGACAAGATAAAGAGTTATTCTGGAAATCCACTGGTATATAAAGAGTCTTCACAGGTCCACTTGTTTCTTAAGAAGAGAAGAGGCAACAACAAATCTGAGACAGCTGTATCCAAATGACTAATCAGGTTGGCTGTATTGTCACAGCTCTTGCGTCTGGGTGTGAATATCAAAACCTGACTGGAGTTTTGAGGGTGATATTAATATCAAAGTTTTGTGATCGGAATATATCAGCCAATAGACTTTTTTTTCTCATCACACAGGAGAGAGAAGTGTATTTTTTGACGCAAATCAGAGGACGACAACTGTCAAGTTCAGGAAAAAATCACATCTAATGCTACTGCTTTCAACTGCAGCTGCTCATTAATAGGTGGAACATCATGTTGATGCTGCCAGTGTTCTCTCTGTATTTGGGTCTTTTTTTCGGTTGAACAGGTATTGATTCAGGCCTAATTATCTCCAGATCTACTCAGATGGTCTGACTATCTTTGGATTCCTTTTGGATCATTTTTTTTTTTTTTTTTTTTTTTAGAGGCACAGGTTCGGGTTCGTTTTGAATCAAGTCCACCTCTGTGAAGTTTATGTTGGCTGTGTCATATATAATTCTCCTTAGTCTTTTTTGTGTGTCCATGTCTGTTGGTTTCTGTGAGTATATAGCCAGGTTGGAGCCTGGTGACTCACATACTCCATTAACCCCCCCTAGTACAGTGCCTTTGTGCATGACCCATCACCTCTATCCCTTGACCTCTCCGGGACATACACTGACCTGTAGAAGCTTAAACCTTCGAGTCTGCAGTACGTCAGTGACCTGACAATAAAATCTGTGTCATCTTCCTGTTATGTAAAGCCATAAGAATGCAGACCAATCCCCAGAATACTTAACATGCAGTTATATATGTAACATCTGGATTCTATCTTTTCTTACGGCGACAGAAGGAAAAATGTTGATATTGGTCCCAAGAAAGTTTCATTTTATCTGAGCTGCATGCCACAGACAGGGGGCTTTAAGCCTGTAATTGGCCTTCCCCCGGGGTATGGAGCCTGTCCCCACATCGCAGACATTCCCCTTATTCCCCATCTCTGTTGTGTCCCTGTTGCCCCCACTGGGGGTGGCTTTGCTGTGTTTTACCAGAGATTGTAACAAAGGAGTGTGAATGACTCCGGGGCACTGCCCTGAGATGTCCAGCACTGACCTTCCCCAGTTCCCTACTGTTTAACAGCCTCACATCTGGACTGACCTGGACTGACCGTCTCCCCATCCATCCACTTTCAGTAACACGTTCTCCCTCATCCCAGCCTCTGCGTATCCTGTCTCAACTCCTACAAGCCTGGAGCAACACAAATCCGCTCACAGAATGAGCCACAGGAGGTTGAGGATCAACTCCTGTCTGTTTCTTGACAAAGCCTCCTTGGCTCTCTCCTATCGCCTTCTGTTTGTCATTTTCCCCCCAGAAACCACACTTCATCACGCACCTCCCTTTAAATATGTCATGTTTACTGTGTATCTCTGTAACATACACACGCGTGTACAACATGAACTTCTGCGCTCTGCTAATGTCCACTGTATTTTGGAAGCATAACAAGCCTTCCAAAACTGGAACAAAGTTGGGTTTATCAGAAGATTGAGTTATTTACCTATCTCTTCCTTCCTGTGTTTAGCTGGAGAGGATTACAGTGGGAGAGAAGAGCAGTGATGGAGTTCTTTCCTGGGAAGGCCCAGGAATAGCCCCCCACCTCCGTCAGCGCTAGTACCCTGAGACGGCTGTGTTTACATTGTCGTGCACAGCTCAAGCCTAATGTACTGTCTGTTTAATAGGCAGAGAGAGGCCTGTTTATAGAGAGGGACCTTTTTAACAGAGGTGATGGGCTGGTAGGCCAGAGGGCAAGACCAACTCATCTCACTTCCTGTTTTCATTACCTCTCTTCTCTCAGACAGATAGGTGCTTGGCTTGGCTCTGCTTTCTGCATTACTTATCCCCGACGGCCTCGCCATCCTTCTGGCTGCGATTGTGCTCAAACTGTCGAGGAACACGAAACGGCCCCATCAGGTCGCCTCATATTAAAACCTCAGTGGGTCCACTTCTCAGCGCAATAGTAATTTGCATGTGCTGCATTTTAAATGTTCCACTAAGCATCTTTGTACCGAATCTATATCTCAGCCCATTGAACTGAAACTTTATAGGAATTGCTTTGGTGTTAATAGCTGTGGAAATATACGAGCCACGGCTCTGTGAGTGTTAAACCTGACGGAGTAAGACAGGCTCATAAGGGTTTAATACGCTAAACATTTTCTCTTTCAACTTAAAGCTGCTTTTTTCTTCTAGCGCTGTTCTGTATCTAGCCAGAGTTGCGTTCGTTGCATGTGTGCATCTGCGGATATTTTTTTGTACTGGTTTCTATTGTTTACTGCGGCTCTTTAACTGTGGAGTCAAAACCCTTCATGTCAGGAGGATTTTCATGTGGCCTGGAGTGTTTTTTTCCACACAAATGTGTGTCTTTGGGGGTTCTGCAGGATTTAAACTGAATGTTTTTCACAGCCTCGGCCAGAGGTTTTTCTTACACTTGCTCAGACCAAACTTGCAGAATGAAACGGTTGATCTTTCTTGGAGATCGTCCATGCCACTCGCACCACTCACGCCACTCTTTTGACAATTCAGAACTCTGTTGTACTGAGCTGCATTGTCATCTTGTAGTGTTTGGGTGAGGTGGTCTAGGGAACGTGATCAGAGGGGGGCTCTTAGAGCTCCCACTAACACTCTCCATCCCTGGTGAATCAGGTCAGTGTGGTCTGCTGACTTGGCCTCTTGGCGTCAGACTTCATGAGCATGCTCCAATAAGACACCACAGACTGGGGAAAATCCCACAATGCCCAGCATTCACCCTTGGATTGTTAATAAAGACGGTCGTAGAAAAAGCTGACCATTCGGGAAGATGGCGGGGGTTGCAAGAGACCCAACAATGACCCAGTGTCCCAGACGGAGCTGACCAAAGCACCACCTCATACCTTTATGTTCCTCTGACTGGCATACGACCCCTTCATTTGAACGTGTCACCGCTCATTGTTTGGGTTCCATTTTTTTTTCCACGATGAACTGCATCTAAAACTATAGCCAGATGTGCTTGCAAGTAAGCGTGTGTGCGGCCATGTGTGCACGCATGCATTCATGCATGTGCATCCTTTAATGTGCTTATTCTGGTAACGGTGCCTAAACTTCCTGTTGTCACAAACAAGGCTCTCTGTTCCCCGTAGAAAAGCTCCACCTCAGGACAGATTAACTATCAGGTCATTTGTCACTACCTGCTGAGCACAGGCCAGGGAAGGGTCATGGCCCACAGCACGTGTCTTTGTGTCTGTATGTCTGATCTGAAATGAAGACAGAGAAACATTCCAGGACCTTTGGATGTCTTAGATACTGAATGACCCCTTGGAGACCGATTACAGATTTTTTAGCCAGATTGAAGATTTCATTGTGATTGATCAGTTAAGGGTTAAACAGATGAGAAACTCTGCCGCTAGCCCTCGCAGAATTACCATGTTTTTAGCACTCCAGACAGACAAATGACAGTCCAGCTTCTCTATGCTTGGTTGGCTGATGATGAATGTGCATCCTTGTGAGCCAGTGGACAGTAATCTCTCAGAACTTGCCTGGCCAGTTTTCTGCTGACCTATATGGTTTGGGACACAGTAGATTAGTAGTGCCCCCTACTGCCAAGGATGGGCCGGGACTTGCGTTCTGTAAACAGAGATGACTGGGATAAGGAAGTAGGAGTGACCCCCCTCAGGTCGTGGAGCAAAGGTGGGACAAGGACTCCTCTTTGCTATAACGTGTAATTGTACCCATCTGAAACCCCAGTCCACACCTCCTTCTCCGCTCTACCCCCTCCCCTCTGTTCACTCATGCCCACCCTACAGACCACCTTGTCGCCCCGGGGATTCGACCAGTCACCCAAAGGGAACGAGGCTGACCGGTCACTATGGCAACTAAGCATTGAGGGTCAAAGCAGGTCAATCAGAGACAGACTCTTGCCACCCTTGTTCTGTCATTAATTACCCATAGTTCCCCGGGGCAGCGCTCCATGTGTAACCACATAGCTCAACAGGCTTGATCTAAGTGGTTTGAGTGTACGATCAGGTGGAGCGCACCATTTGTTTCATATGTGTATCTATGACATGGTCAGTGTGGTCCATATTAGCAGTTAAGTGAGTGTGCCACCTCTGACAGCGTGTGTCAAATTGATATGTCATGTTGGCAATAATAACTCAAATCTTTCCTTCGACCTGTGGGGGGTGTTATAAAGACCTTTGACTCTGAAGCAGTTATTTGATTAAATGTTTGAAAAGTTCATGGCAGAGCAATCTAAGACAAGCCGCGCAGCATCTCAGCGTTGATCCGAGCACCCAGAGCGCACAGACCTCAGTCTGCTCTAACTTTAAATGTGTCGATGTTTATAGGTCGTGACAACATTAGCTGTGTCTGGTTTTGAGCTCAGCTTTCAGCTTGAGCTGGTATTTATATTTGTTAGGAGCTAAAAAAAAAAAATGCATACTGCTTCCCTTCTTTTCTTTTTTTTCTGTGTTTGGCAAGGTAGCGTTTTGTTGTTCTTGGAATCATCTTGTATGAACTAGAAATGAAAGTCATCTGTTGAGGGATTTTTGGAGCGCACACCACTTCACTCTCCTCTTAACGTGATTGACATCGGGGCGCAGAGAATAGGGAGATGCCCCCGAGGCCCTCTGCTGGGGTCTGGAGATAGTTAAGTGTCCTTCTGTCATCTTCTCATTCCACATTATTCTCTTTCTCTTTCCCTTATTGCCAAAGTCCCCTAGCCTAACCCTTTCATCTTTCATTATTAATATGATTAGTTTTGGGCTGATTCGTTGAAACGTGTCTCATTATATCTGCATATTCTTTATTAGGGGCAGAAGGGTGTATCTGGTACAGCAGTGTGAGTGACTGTAGCCACATGCTTGAAACATCCTGAAAGAGACCGAAACCAGAGCGGCCGAAGCGAACATGTACACATCGACAAAATATTTGTAAATGGATTTAGAAATGCCTCAGAACAGATGCCAAATAACTGGATGTGTTTAGTGCAATTATGACAAACAGAGAATGATTGCCCACATGTTTGCAAGACACAGCACACCGAAAGACGCATTCTCAATGAGCTGCACATGACATATATACGTAGAACGCGTTGAAATAACTCAAACACATGGGCTGGTACAAGAGCGAATCTCGATAGGCCTCCAGAGTTTTGTTGAAAAGTTTCCACTGCCTGCCTGCCTTTCATGGCAGTTGTACCAGTTGAAGCAAAAACTAAGCTGTTCCAGCCTTCCACGCTGCGTTTTTATCCAATAGGAGAACTCCATTTGAAAACATGTGAGGGAAAACCTCACTAATTCCTGTGTTTTCCCGCTCTAGCTTTCATCTAGAGCGAACTCACATGCCCCACTTTGCTTCTTCTATTGTTCTAAGCTTGGTGTACTCGGAGACACATGTGGGCCTGTTTGTCCCTCTGTTGTTTTCATGGAAATGGGAAAAGGAATGAAAGTAACCCAAAACGAGCACCGACGCCGAACCGCTAATTATGAGCGTGAGGAGGGATGGAGGGGGCTGCTGGTGGAGGAGGAGGAGGAGAAGGAGGAGACTGGTTTCTCATACGCCCGCCATGTGCCCCTTCCACCCCCTCCTCTCCATCTCCTGCTCCTTAGCGCTCCGTCTTCTCCACCCCTCTGTTTTTTTTTCTTCTGTTCTGAGTTATTTAAGATGCTGTGTGTTCTTCTCCTTCATGTTTGTAGCTGTGACGTTTCTGTGTTCTGCGCGACGTGCGTCTAAACATCACAGCGGAGTTATCTGCTCTTCTCCTCTCATAACATCAGGCGCGGGGGAGGTCGTCAGCGACGGTGACAAGGTTTATGGCCCTTTACATGCTTTGTATTGTGCGTTTGAGAGGCGCAGTAAATTATAGCGAGTATGATTCAATAAACGTGTGTTCACTTTTGGTGGTCATGTTTGTGTTCAAATCATAAGCTTTCAAGTAATTTTCAGATGCTTGTTGCTGGTTATTAGGAGTTCATTGTCGAGAAAAAATGAGTCAGATTACACATTAAACGCGTACTGAACATCTGGTTGTGAGGATCACAAGTTCAGATGTCCTCAGTCACACTGCACCAACCACTGCTCCACATCCTGTCTCAAACATAACAATACAGAGGTTAAACTGCAGAATCAAATTTTTTATTCTTGCAAGTTTGCTTTACTGCAGCCTGCACTTGGCTGACTCGGTTACTTTTTCATTTCTTTAAAGGAAACAAAAAACTTTGCTTTGTTCATCTATATCAGCACGTTACACCATGAAACAATTTTGTACACAACTGATTATAATAAGCCCCAAATCCTTAAAGCCAGAGTGTTATGAAGCACACAAGGCCTGCAACAAATCTTACGTTTATGAAGCTCATCATATTCAGTTTGTGTTGAGAGGCGCTGACTCAGCTCTCTGGTCATTTTGAAGGCTGCAGCGCGCGAAGATGTCAGACTGCATTAAATTACAGTGAAGGCTGTTTGCAATGTGTTTGTCCACTATCATTAATGTCAGCGAAGGTGGCCAAGCTGTTACAGACGCCTAGTTTCAGAGTAGATACTTTTGCTCATTATGCCAAATCATTCTCAGTTGACTTCTCTAAAAGTCAGTAAATCATATAAATTTGAATAATTACAATACCATTAGTGTTTCTTTAAACTGGCAACATCAATCAACCATCGAACTACTGAAGGCGTTTCACAAATGTTGCAATTTTTAATTCACCAAGAAGTAAAAGTAAACCACACAGCATCAAAAGTAAGCACTCATTGCTGAAATACTGTATAGCCTTTGTGGTTGTTAGACTATTATACATGATATCATTCAATCATTATTACTCATGTGTCAGTTGGTACAGTGGTTAGCACTGTCACCTCACAGTAAGAAGGCTCCTGGTTCAGACCTCAGCTGGAGCTTTTCTGCTGCCTGCATTCCACCAACAGTCTGAAGACACACACCGAATGGGTTAATTGGTGACCTTAAATTGGCCGTAGGTGTGAATGTGAGTGTGAACATTTGTCTCTGTGTGCCCTGTGATGAACTGGCGACTCGTCCAGGTTGTACCCCGCCTGTCGCTCCAAGTCAGCTGGGATAGGATCCAGATAAAGGATGGATGTGGATTGATCCCATCTTCTTCTTTTTTAAGCAGTCCATCAATTGTTTGGATTGGTAAAATGTAATAAATGAGGTGTGAAATCCCAATCATAATTACCCAAAGTCTTGTTTTGTCCAACCAGCGGCCCAAACATAAAAAAATATTCAGTTTACTTCCATTTGAGAAGCTTCAACCATAAAACATTCCAACGTTCAGCATGAAAAAAACGATCCAAACAAGTTCTCCAAACAGTCGCTGACTCATTTTATCATAATTGAAATCAACTTTTTAATTACTCAGCTAATCATTTAGTTTATTTAGTTTATTTCCCTTTTTTGTTAGTCGCTTTGGATAAAAGCATCAGCCAAAAGCCTAAATGTAAATGTAAGTAAAGTATAAGTACGTCAAAGTTATTTGGTAAGGTGCTTACATACAGTACTTGAGTAAGTATACTTATTACTTTCCATCACTGCTGTCAGTGTGAGACTGCTGCAGTCAGTTGTATGGTGGGAAAATGAAGTCCTAAACAACCAGTGGCCAAGGTGAAGCTGAAAAAGAAATGGGTAATATTAGGCTAAGTGGTATACTTGAGCACTTAGGCCACCAAGCACACGGTGACAGTGTAATTCTCATGGTCTTAGTGGTGTTTGGAGAAGCAGCGCCTCTTTGCCAGTGTGATGTGTTCAGTCCTTGTTTAGCAGCTAGGCTCTGCGCTGCATCACAGGATAGACAAACACACAGACAAGGCATTAGTGATGTGTTTACCATCTGTTCAGGAAGGGACAGACATGATGGGAGAGGATAAGGAAGAGAGACATTTTCACGGTGTACGAAGGCAAGGGTGGGGGCCTGTCTGTGGATTTACTGCCAGACATCAACCATTATTTATCAGAGAGGCCAGTCAAACAGTGGTGTACGCGCTGTGCCACACTTAACTTGGAAGACAGGCCAGGGGTTGTCAGTGTCTTCTTTATAATACAAGAGCCACCTGGGATATGGACCCCAAAGGTGACAGGGAAATAATCACAGCTGCTAACATTTAGACACCACCTCCTGACCGAAAATATAACACCCAGAATTCTCCCTTCGCACATTAGACGCAGTCTTGGAGCCATTATCCATGCAAACAGAGAGGGAAGGATAATGTGAGAGGGGAACACTGTTTGTGACCCATGAATTCTGGGATGTGATAGAGACCTACAGTAGGGGAGGTAAATAAGGTAAAGGACTGTAGCGAGGATGGGATAAGGTAGCGAAATTGAGTTTCTCTAGCTCTCTCTCCCCCCCAGTTTTGCGAAAAAACCTCAGTGGAGCTGTTACTCGATTTGATATGTTATCGTACTTGTGAGTTCTAGCAGTTTTGATTTTGTGAAGGATGTAAATTATGATAGTATCGGGTATTTTTTTTTGTTACGTCAGGAGAATTTAAGAGTCTGTGTGATTTGGCCAGAGCAGAGTTGTTTTTTTCACAAGCAAGGCGATGAGAGCAGGCGAGAGGGGTACACTGGGGAATGGGTGAAGAAATCTGGGGAAAAAAAGGGAGAAAATAATAGAGAGAATTATGTATTTAGTCTGAGACAAAGTCAATAAAAAACTAAAAAATAGGGGTGTTGGGTTATATTAATGGTTTGAGTTTGTCTCCCTCCTGGTCGTGTTTTTAGCTGAGCTGTGAGCTTAGCGCTCTGGGAATGTTTGTGCAGTAGAAACCCGTGATTTTATTTGTATTGTTCTATTTCAGCCTGTGTGTCAAACCAGTGTCAGCAGACCAGGACTGTGTTTTGTTTTCACACACACACACACACACACACACACATAAAGAGAAATCAGCCATCCACTCATCACTCTCGTCTGTCTCCATCCTGACCCCCAAATCGTAACTCCACCCCCCTCTCTGTCCTGTCCTTGTTTCCATCTATTGGCCTTTTAATGTCAGAATCAGGAGCGCTCTGCATGGCAGTTCAGAGCATCAACCCAGATTTCATGAACAGAGCAAAGTGTATTAACAGATGGAATTCATGCAGGGCGATGGGTGTTAGTGCGCAGACATGTAGTCTGCAGAAGGATCGCTGTACGTCTGTGCTCTCTTTCATTCTAGCCTGTGTGTTGTGTTCAGCCCTCGCCATGACACTTCAGTAAACACAAGCGTAACACATATACCTCCTGTTGCCTGTATGTGTGTGTGTGTGTGTGCGTGTGTGCTCCAGTCAGACTGGGTTCTTAGTGTTTCGTTGGGGACCAGCGTGCTTCCATACAACCTGTGTTAACAGTGGCACGTTAGTATGTAAGTTTGTGACAGAGGACTGCAGTGTGTGCATGCTGCCACCCTGTCTCACGTCTGAGATTACTCACAGAAAGAGCATTTTCTTCATGGCCCACTGCTCTGACACACTGCAGGACGAGTCACTGTGTTAGAATAATACATTTAATCTTGCTGCAAGCTCTGTGTGAGCTTTTTTTTTTTTTTAATGAAACCGTTGAAAAGTTTCAGATCTCATCTGTGATGAATAAAACTGGGAGATGGAGCATTGTTATTATCTCCTCTGAACTTTTATTTTGAAATTTTCCACCCCGTGCCACAATTACCCCTCACTGCGACTACCCATATTTCCTAATTCTATTTTCTGTCTCTTTTTTGTGTGAAGAAAGGGTTTCCAGTAAAACACGGATGGAAGAATATGTCTGCAACTGTTTATGGCACAGCCTTTTTGTGTACGTGCATTTATACGTGTGTGTGTGTATGTGTGTGTGTGTGTGTGTGTGTGTGTGTGTGTGTGCTACAAGTCCACGTTTAATCCTTTGTGTGTGTTTGTTAGACAGACAGTAAATCATTTTCTTGATTACAATTAACTGGTAAACACAGCATTGGTCTGAGTCACTCATACGTGCGCCCATCAGGGAGCGTCGCGTGATCTAGCACACTTCTGCCGTCACTGCAAGCGATAAGATCACTCACTGGCGGTCTTACTACATTTCCTTCTCATCATCCCAAACTTTATTCCCATCTTTCCTCTCTCTTATCTTCTTTTTTTCTTTTTGTTTGTTTATGAAATGTTAGTTAAAATGTTCCAGCCTTATTTTGAGCATAATTCATCTCTACATCCTCCCAGGTGTGTGTACAAGTGTGTGTTTGCGGGAAAATGGAGGGGAGATTAGTTGTTTTCCATTTCCCGTCTCTGTAATGAGTGTTTCTATAAATGTTTAGGGAAGAGCAGCAGTGTGTAGGCGTGTTTGTCAGCGTGTATGATAGAGATACGCGCAGGTTGGCGGGACGATCCAGGTTATGACGTAGAGTGTATTTACGTAAAACACACAAACACTCACACGTGTGCATCTGAATACACACTCAGGCTTTATGAGCACATGAGCTCTTTTTTTCATTCACCCATAAATACAGTTACCCCCTGTGACCTTTGTGTTAATGTGGGGTTCAGTAAAAGAAGCCCCCCCCCCTTTATGTGCGGCACACTCACTGACATGCACATTCAGTACATGTCCTCCTTATAAGAGACAGAGAGCGCACCAGCTGTACCCCAGAGAAATGACTCACATCACAGTGCACTAGTCAGTGACACAGCTCTCCGGTTATTCATGATGAGTTCCATGTTTTATTCAGACTTCTCTGCCCATGACAGAGCTCTGCATGCACTGCAGCAGCCCAGGTTAGGAATGACTGCATGGACAGAGCTGAGGTCAGCGATGGAGAATAGAGCTGTGATCCACCTAACATACAGCTAATGGTTTAAAAATATCCAACGCTTTGACTCCAGTCCATTTCCTGCCTGTTGAAGACTTCTCTGAGATGGAGGGATGGAGTTTTGGAGGGAAAGAAACAGGCAGACCCGGTTCAATCCTTGCATGATGATATCAAGCGGGTCCTGCTGGGCTCGGCGTGGTGCAACAGTGCCCCCTGATGTCTGAATGTGTCCACAGGCCCCCCCCTCCCCGGAGCAGCAACTCTTTATCCCCCTTCTTATGCAAACATGCTCATTTGAACTTAAAAATGTGTTCACATGAATTTAAGCTGAAAAGTAGATCACACTAAGTTGGCACTACACTTTTACAAATTTACAGTCAGCTTTATTTCCAGCCAGCTCTTATTTTGAAATAGCCTCCTATTATTCTAGTGAAACTTACCCCCCCTCCCCCCAACCTCACCACCGCCATCACCTCTGTGACCTCCTCTCCATGTGTGAGGCTGAAACTGGAATCAGATGGGCTGCTTTAATCTTTCACACTACACTGTCTTCATTAAAATAAAAAAACAAAACGAAAGATACAAGAGGGGGAGCAAAGTGACGTCTTGTATCATGTTTCTGAATGACTGCAGTGGAAAATGAGACCGAGCAACTGCGAAATGTCGAAGCCAGTTGTTTTGCTTCGAATCCCATCGGATAAACTGTGGTTGTTTCATTCTGCTTCGTCTAGAAACCGTCTGTTTACCTCAGGATGTTTTCTCCCTGCTGGAGCCTCCTTGGTCAATTAGTAGTGGATGTAATGTACTGTCCTTGGCAGTATTAGGGGGATGTGTGTGTGTGTGTGTGTGCGTGTGTGTCTACTCATGAATGCGCATGATTCTCGCAGTGTGAGAAAAGTGCGGGAGGTTTAACATGGCCCTGGGGTTTGCGGCTGCAGAGCAGCTCTCATCTGGTGAATTACGCCATAATCTGTTGCAGCCTATGTGGCAAAAATAAAGCCTCATTAATTCCCTTATGTCTCTAAACAGACAGAGTGTACTGCCTCCATGCGCTATTTCACGTTAAAAGCCACGCAGGATGTCTATCGCAGGTTTTTCCCAGTGCGATAAGAAGGCAGGGTGTCGTGTGCCGGGCAGACAGAGTCCAGCCGCAGTGGCCAGCATGTGGCTGACTGGCGGTGACAGGGCGGCGTGCGGGGACTGTGTGTTTGTGTCTGTGATTGGGTCCCACGTCTCCTCTAAATTACAGCCCTCATGCTCTGAGCCCAGCCAATCTTTGACACACAGAGTAGAAGAAAAAAAAAACTACAGATAAAAGAGATGCATGTGGAGACAGCGGCTTAAAGAGGATAAAAGGTGAAAGCCATTCAGAGCTTTTGCACGTATTGACAGAGAGGCAGCTGCCCGTCCATCCCACCTCCGGCGAGCTGACCTTCAGCTGTGTGCCTCCACGCGCAGGAGTCCATTGATTTCCCCACCCACCGATCCGGCATGCAGATCTGCAACCAGGCTGCTTGGCTGGGCAGAAACAAAACAGACTCACCTCACAGTCTGTGTGGTAATTCAGGCCTCATTTAAAGCCAAAGATTTATGTCTCGGTGTTCCCACAAACATAACATGCATCAGGCTGATGGAGCCAGACCAGGGGTCACCTTACCTTTAAGAGCTTTTCCATCCACTGCGCCGTCCATCATTCTATCTCTGACTTTACAACAACCCGTCCAATCAATCATTGACGTTGTCTTATCTTTTACAATTTCTTTTTTTCTTTCTTTGTGTTTTCGTCCAGCTTGGTTCCTCAACTATGTTTGTATGTGTGTTTTCTGTCAGCGGAGACATGCGAGAGTTAAACGACTGATGGACAAACCACAGAGTAGTGGTAAGGTTGTCGAGTCCGTTCAGTACATTCCATAGTTTACTGAGTATTAATAGATTTGTTGTAAAGAAAATCCTGGTTTGTTTTCCTTTTGCATTCAGGCAGCGTTTTGCTTATTCATCAGAACATCTGGATGATGATCATTCTGTAGAGGAGGAGCTGAACTCTTTAAGATTTCAGACCTGGTATATTTGACCATGCCAGCAGTTACCTGTGGTAACACTGCCTGAACAGTTCAGACAACTGCAGTCACAATCCGATTCCTTGCTGTCCACAACAGCAGGACAGAGTAAAGTCGGTTACCTTGCAAAGGAGTTGGAGCAATAACAACTCACTGCGGCTGCCCCCTCTTACCCTTCTTACTCAATGCAACATTTAAAACAGATTCACTGTCAGAAAAATGTTGAAATTAGCTCTTGTCTTGTTTTGCAGCTGCAGTGTTTTGTTGAACGATTTCAGTCAGCACTAACCTCAGTGACAACTAGACTGCGTTTTCTGTGACTGCTTCACAATAGAAACCACGTTTCAGCAGCTTTTTCAAGTGAAGCAACAACCATGGGAAATGTTTGGCTTACATTAGCATTAACAGCGAGGCTAATCATAATACATTATGGTTTCATTATTACAGTGACCCTGGATTACAGGCACGTATTGTTTCCTGTGAATCCCTCATATGTATTTAGGATATTTCAAGCCAGCATGGGAGTGGGGGACGCCGCCACTAACAAGAAGATAATATATAATAATGTAATTACAGAATTCAAATTAATTTAAATACTAAGGATCAAAAATTGACCTCATTAATCACTGTAAAATCATTTTAGTGACGTGTTTCTGCAAACTACCAGCACCTGACTGCTATCATTGGTTGCGCACAGGGAGCTTTGTTCATTTAAAGACCATAATCATGAATTCAAAACCATAAATAGCATCTAAAATGAGGTTTGATTTCATGAAAATCACAAACATTATAATTTTAAAGCCGAGAACACACCACGGGAAAAATTTCAAATCTCTCCCCTTGTATCTGAGCCTCAGAAAAGTCACAATTGTCCACAATAATGTGGTAGTATTGACAGATATGAGTGCAGTTCTGCTGTTTGTCCTGGTTAACAACAGATGAAGGATGAAGGAGACCACAAGAAATGTGGATATAAAGGGATGAAATTCAAGCTGGTGGTGTACAGAGTTGAGGGATTTGATTAACTGGTGATCTTCCACTGTTCAGTATCTGCGCGGACCTGCTCTTCTTTGTGTTTAGAGTCACGTTTCCGCTCTACTTGTTAAGACCTGAACCGTTGTCCACACCTTTCACACAAGACAGAATAATGGTTGTAAAAAGAGAGCCAGAGATAAACTTTACTTTTCCATTCCCGCTCGACTTAAGGCAAATTTCCGTCTTTTAATAAACAGAATTTTCCGGTGAACCTGTTCTCGGATTCATCATTGTCATCACCGCAGGTTACAATGAGCATATGTCCCCGGTCGCTGAGGTACTCTGTGTGTGCGAGTGTGCTGGTGGGCTCAGATAAGGCACACTCCTCCACAAAATGTCTGTCGGAGCATTTGTTTGGTCTGACTTGGTGTTGTTTACATGTTCAGAATCCTGCCAGTCTCTCTGAGAGTGAGGACATACTTGTTTGTTTTCCAGCTGTTCTACTACAAATCAATAGTAAGCTCGCTGTAACTTCTAACTTCAAGATTTATGTATTTTGTTTTTAGAAGTTTGCTTGTATCCCTTCCAGCTCTGCGTGTTGTTATTTGTGACTGCAAATTGGATGTGATTACACATTTGCAAATGAAGCACATGTGTTCATTTCCAAAAAGAATGCAAAGGAGTTTTTTTTTCTAGTTGCTATGGTAATGATGAGCTGTCAGGGATCCATGTAAGGTGACTCCTGTCCGTGGTGTCTTTGGTTGTCTAGAACAACTGACCTATAGCCAACTTTGTTCATGCTCCCACAAGGACCCCCACCTCCAATACCTGCCCCTCCCCCCTGCCCTCGGGCCCAGAAAAAGGTTCATTGTGCAGGCTGCGAGCGAGGCAAGCGAGGCCTGGTTCTGGTTAACGCGCTGTGCTGCATCTGAAACACTCACCTTCCTCCAGGGTTTGCATCTGGAGCTGGTTTCCTGTTCAGGCTGTGCTGCGCAGGGCGGAGTTTGGCCCGGCTCTGTGATTGGGCGAGATTGAGCCTTTATGGACCCCAGGATGGTTAGAATTGCCAAACAGTAATCTGTCAATCACTGGCATGCCGATTCAAACCAGAGCATATCGCAAGAGAGAGCTTATGATTGGTGCAAAGGCGTGAGCAAGAAGCCAGCAATGTTTCAGTCATGTACTAATAATCCAGCGGCAAATTTAGGCATCATCCGATCTGTAGAGGCTATTCCGAGAACAAAGACGCGTTATGTTCTGTATTTTTGTCCAAAGACAGTTTTTCTTTAGGAAATATTGTGTCATGATAAGAAACTCTCAAGCAATTTAAAGTAATGGCTTTATTTGAGTAATTGCGGGCTCTAAAATTAGCATTGTTTTGACAGAGCAATGCCATTGTTATTCCATAATTGTGTCTAATAGTCACATTAGAGCAGGGGGCAGCAGGACCAGTGCATTCAGTAATGGTGTGTAATAATAATGTTAGCTTCCTGTTATTACTGCAGTAACTCTGTAGTTCAGGCCACGAGCACTGCCCCCTAAATCTGCACAGCAGACCCTAAACGCCACACGGATTTAGAAGCATTATTTCAGTCTGTTCTTGAGAGTATTTTTATTTCCTACCCCTTCTCCTCTCCCTCTATAACCTGCAAACCAAAAAGTATTCAAATGCTGAAGGTGGTCCAGATGGCACAAAGTCTAACCACTCAACACTGCTGGTTCTGTTCTTTGCAAATGCGCATTCTTCAAAGCGACTTCAACGATCGAATGAAATAAAAAATATAAAATATCTTACTCTAATTGTGTTATCCTTAGCGCAATGGAAAGCATGCTGTATTCTGCTCCATTCTGTTCCCAGAGGTGTACACTACCTTTCCAGTGAGTGTGAGTGCCAGCGGTGTGAGTCGGGCATTGTTGAGTTTAGCTTTGGTACTGGAAAGAGCTTTAGTCAGTCTTCCCACTCAACTTCACTCAGTCCTGTCTCCGTTCTGTACCAAAGACCTCCATTTCCTGCTCTCTGGCGCCATGGCATCTAGCTGACAGTGGTTTTTATAGATCTCCTGAAGGGACACAGTTACAGTGCATACTTCCTGTCGCACGTAATATACATACTACACAGCTTGCACACATGGTTTAGGGAGGTGTACTATGGCCCAAAGATGAAAGTGTTTGTGCAAAGGCGCCATGAAGCAAAAAACGGAGAAACAAGACATTTTGGGGACAGAAAGATATGAGAAGAAGTTTTCCAGATTCATCTGCTGTTTCATGAGACTCTCTTCCAGACAAAAAAGAAGAACTAAAATTTAAAATTTACTGTTCTATTGACAAAAAATCTAAACAACCATACAAGCTTACAGCTGTTAACTATCTTGGACATCATAATGCCTCTAAAAATCCTTCAAATGAAGCAATTTTGGAAAGGAAATTCACCCTTTGTTTAAAATGCTCATAACTCATGCCCACACTATGGCCCTAACATTGGATGTTTGCTTTATTTGAAGGGGTCGCAAGCCAAAAGGATTTGGAACAACTGTTCTAGCAACTGAATTAGAAAAGATAGTGGTCATTTTAAATAAGTTACAATTGTTCAGTTCTCATTGTAGCAGTGATTCAAACAAGCCTTTTCTGAATACCGCAGTGATCGTGATGATTATAAATGATTACAGACATGTTCCTGCTTTTAATCCAAACTTGTTGTAGGCATGGTAGCAGCAAGATAAAACTGCATAACGGTAACTTTGATCAAACCAACAACCTTTTTACTGCCTGGCAGCTTCACTGACCAACCTGCAACCTGTCAAGCAGTAGTTAAGACCACATGTTGAAGAATAAGACCCCAAAAAATCTGGATGCACACATACTGCTGGTGTGCGCAGGAGGTAACACTAGTTCAGGTTTGAGTGAAGTTCTTCTTGACAAATGATGTGGGGGGCCCAGAGTCCCTCCAGAGCTCCTCTTTCAGCTCCTCTCCTCTCCACTGACCCACACTGAGAGCTTCTGACGGCAGAGTTACATGGCAGCAGGTCCTTCTCAGACGCGCTCTGGTCAAAATGAAAGTGTAACTCGCTGACAGTGGGCACGCTTCTCAGAAAGCGCAGGGATCATATGAATGTCCTCCTGCGCAGATGTGTGGGCAATCGATAGTTGTAAAGAGAGAGATGAAAGAGAAACTGCTTAGTCGTTTGCATTTCAACAAGAAACCCTTAATGTCCTCTGTCTTTCTTCCCTCACTGCTGCGCACCAGCAAAATGAGCAAGGGAAAGATCCCAAACATTGTCTGGCAGTTTGCGTGAGTGCAACTTGGAGAGGTATTTGATTTCACAACAGTTAAGAAGAAAAATGTGTGGTGAGATTGTGTTTGAACGGTCCAGAGGGGCAAGTGGTTGGCTGGGGTCTGAGGCAAGGAGGAGTTGTTGGAGGGAAACACTCACAAGAGAGAGCGTGTTCTCCCGATACCTCAGATATCGGGAGAATGTGACCCATGCAGATGTCACCATCAGCAGTGTCCGTTCATGCAGCAGTGGCTGTAACTGTGATGTTTAACGTTTGTGATCAAGAAAAATCAGTGACATCAACAGAGCCGCTGATGTCGACCTCGTATTGTGAACGCGCTCCACGAGTGACAGTCATTTTCCAAAAAGGCTTCAAAGCCACGACTTCATGAGGGACAGTCAGTCAGTTCTGTGGCTTTGGCTCACCATCTCCGGGTCTGATTGAATTTGGCTCCGTTTAGAGTTCTTCTGGGTCAGATACAGGATCCCCCCAGTGGGCCCACCACAAGATCCAAAGCCCCTCATTCTCAGAGTCTGTTTGTCTTGGTGAGAGGAACACAAAGCTCTTCACAGAGGAATCCCTCGTTAAAATGAAATATATCCACAGGGGCATTTGTTGCTCTATCCGACACAAACATACTGTCCTCCGTCAACAATCTCTCCCTTTATACCACCATATGAAACCTAATTCCTCTTGTTGTCTCAGTGTCTTTCCTGACTCCTTTTCTTCCCTGCTGTATTTTTCACGGTCTCCCTCCTCTCCGTGACCCCGTTGCCTCCGCTTCCCCCTTTCAGCCCTATTTTTCATTCGCTTTTCATGCTGTTCATCGGACAGATTAGCTCCACACCCTTTTTTTATAGCTCTATGAGATCACCCTTGTTTTGAGAATGGCCAGTGTTCTGTAAACGGTTCAGTGATCTACACCATGTTGGACTCGAGCGCAACCATCGCGAGGAACTATTCAGACCTGCTCAGACAGGCTCACGAAAACAGGTCACTGCACCTAAGCATTGCTGCAAATGTTGGATTTGTGTGTGCGTGTAATAGAGCAAGAGAGAAATAAAGTTCAGTCCTCATGCCAGTCCAACAAAAGAATGAAACAAAATAAAGTGTTACTTCAGCAACTCACAGAGCTGTAAAAATTAGCAAATGGAACGATGAGCTCACTCACACTGTGCTCTTAATTTAAACACTTTCAGTATTTTTATAACAGACACAAGGACGCCAAGTAATAACAATGTAGACCAATGAATAGGTAATATCAAATGATGTAAATACAGGGGGACACAGCTAATTAATCAACATGTCGTTTTTGCGGTTTGGTCGACTCAGCAAAGATATAAAGTTTTATTAGTGTGTGTCCTCCTGTTTCCAGTCATTATGCTAAACTAAGCTGGTGATGCTTTCATATATGGAGTACAGACAGGAGAGTGGAAGCAATCTTCTCATCTAGGCAAGAAAGCCAATAAGAAAGCCCAAAATTAAGAAAAAGAAAGTATTCCTTTAAAGTCTGTGTAAATTAAGAATAAATACGAGTTCTGAGTTAATCAAACCAAAGATGAAAGTGTTATTAACCACTTAGCCAAATCTGAACGATTGAAAATATTGACAGGTTTATGAAATTAGGCTTGAAAATGAGTTCTCAGCTCCAGGACTGTGGGGGCGTATCTGAATGTGCTGAAGCCACGCCCACTAGTGGGAGCGGTCGAGCAGCCATTTTGAAGCGACATGAAACGTGTCAGATGAGTTCAGAAAATGACACGACTAACTTTGAAACACTCTGTGGGAGATGAATTCATCTCTGTCTCTCTGCTCAGGGTGGCCTCAGCGTGTCATCAAGCCGCCCTTTAAGGACCGCCCACAAAATTCTGGACGGAAATCTCAGAATTGCCTTTAAAAGAATGCTCCATAGATTTAGCATTGTACTGCTCGAAGCAGCAGAACCATAGGTATATTTTTTGCTCCACAAACTGTTCTTCCTCATCGAAATCTGGCACATTACCCACAATACAGCTCAACCACTGACAGTGCTGTCAGAGATTCGGGTCTTACGTCCTGTTAGCAGCCTACATAGCTGCTGTCGAGCTGGTAGCCTCAAGCAGGTGTGAGGATTTTTGTCATTCTCAAATTTGTAGTCGGAGTGACTCTGGTGACATTTTAAGATAATTTGTCAGACTTTGTGCAGCTCAATTTGAAGCCACAGAAAGCTTTGTTACACCTTTACGTGTCACTAGAAGGAACAATTTCTGTCTTCTGTCTGACTGTATTCCATGTATGTCTATATCTGTTTCTCTCAGGCTCTCGGAGACTCTGATTTCCCCACTGTGCTGAGGCAGCTTTTGCCCTTGATGAAGCCCCATGGAGGCGAGGACAACACGACTTTGGGGTCAAGGTCCAAGGAGGATGAATGTGGGCCTGATGAGCTAATCCTCCTGCTGGTTTACCTGTACTCTCTGGCTGACGAGGCGCATGATAGCGACGAGGACGAGGTGGAAAAGCTGGAGAGGGAGCTGATGGGAGCGCTGACCCTGGTCATCACCCGAGAACCCAAACTCAGCCCATTGCTCCAGAAACTCACCGGTGAGAGAGAGGATTAATGTGACCACAACTTCTTGATTACTTCCAGGAGTTTGCCCAGTTCACCAAATTTTGCTGATGTTCAGGAGAGAAATTGGAGTCGGAGAGTGGGAGCAGCTGATTGTTTATTTCCTCTGTCTGCCTCCAGTGCTGCTAATGGGAAGATTTCTATCAAAGTCTTCACACCCCATCTCTCTCCTTCCAGCCTTGCATCACACTCTTTCATACAAACACACCTCCACACACGCACACGCGCATACACACAGTCTGGTCAGTTTGGCCAGCAGCCACACAAACAGTGAAGTGTGGGAATGTCTGAACTAACGTGGGTAAGTGTGAGAGAGAAATTACAGTTCACTTTCACATCTACAGCTCCACTGCCATGACGATGAGATTTACCTGAACGGCATGCACATCTAGTAAAATCCGTTATTAGTGTGTACTGGTTTCTTTCTCTGCAGCAATAGAGTCTCTCCTGGTTTAGCTGAGCTAGTAACTGTGTGGTGGAGCACATCAAGGCCAGCCCTTAAGATGAATTAACCGTCTACCTCCACGCCACAGCTAGCTGTACCTCCCAGAGTAATAGCGTCTTTAACCTTGAGCCTGTGCACACACTCGGTCTCCTCCCCTGCCACATAGTTCATAATTAGTGCTACTTTTAGTTTTGGCCGGCTCCGCACCTTAGCACACACCCTGAAATAATGCACTGCTCTTAGGGTTTTCATCTCATATCGCACATAGGCTCATATAGTATATATAGGGTTAGTAAATCTATGTAAAGCACTAAAAAAGATTGTTGATCCCTCTTGCTCTTTTTCACTCTTTTCCCTCTCATACTCTGTCTCTCTCTCTTCCTGTTCTACTTGGCTAAGTGCAGCTTGGAATCGAGGGGCCTCTTGGCAGACACAGCCCGAGAGATGTGGCTCATGTTAAAAACCTGACTCTCTGTTATAAACACTTCATTGGAAATTACCCTGTCATAGTGTGCCAGGTGTGTTTTAGACAGGAAAAAAAACTTGCCCATTGAGAGGAATTCAACAGTGTGCGCACCGCCGCTTTTGACGGTGTGTACGCACACGCACAAAGCGTCTGCAAGGGAGTTTTTATGGCAGTCGATGAAGTGCTTTGGCTGGAGTAACATGAGGCGGGAGGTCGTCTTTCTTTCGGTATCCAGAGCAAAACACTGATTGTGACATTCTCCCCAATTAAAGGACTCAAATTGAAACCAGACGTTGAATGAAACCTGGTCGCCATGAGAACAATGTTTTTACAAATTCTTCTATTTTGTTCCTTGGCTACAGTGCATGCACAAACAGGGTGCAGAAACGCAAGAATAATATACACGCACCAGAAAGCCAGAACCAAAGGGAAGAAAGAAGGACAAGTGAGTTTAGAACAGGACACAGGACAAGCTAATGCAACAAACCTCGACCCCTCTAACTACCTCCTTCTGGGAACTTAATTAAAGAGCATCTTCAGGAAATGGTGTTCCTCAGACCCTACTGTACACTGTAGATGTGTTGTGTATTCTGCGTTTCCTGTCAGCCCTTGTAGACTTGAGTTTTCTGTGGTGCGGCATCAAACTTCCACGTACATATGAAGAGGCAGTTCGGTTTGTGGCATGATCCATCCATCACATGAGCGTTCAAAACTTTGTTTAATTTTACGGCGAAATCAGTTCAATCCTGCAGTCTGCTCAGTGGATTTACTCGCATTGATTTCGACTTGGGTGAATTTTGACCTACCATTTCACATTAAGTCATCTTGACAATGCTGTCATTTAATGGAACGGACAGCTGGAAAGACTCAAATGAGGCAAACTATGACAGATTATTCACTTTTATATAACCCCCTATGTCAGAGGATAAAAAAAGAGAGATGATTTGCTGAAATGAGTTGCAGACAGTTGTGAGGCTGGAGCCAGTGGTACAAATATATCTTTTGAATACAGTGGGAACTGTTCCTGTCCTGTTTTACAAGCAAGCTAAACTGAGGAGCCTGCTAACTAACAGTCATATAGACAGTATAAAGCATGGGTGTTGTATGCAGTATGTTACATTGGCCAGTTTTGACTCCACTGCCTTCCTAACCTTATCCAAAAATGGGCAGAGACATGGATCGTGGGTTGACCTGAGGCAGGTTGAATGACGCCTGGACGCTCGAACAAGCCACCTGTGACGGCACCCACATGTCAATCAAAGTCTTAATATATTTGTATAGTATAGGTGAGTTATATAAAAATTCAGACTCAGTACAGTTGTCATGAATGGGAAATGAGAATTTTTTTGTACCAGGCTGTAAACATGTTTATTTCTGCTGTGAAGTTGGACATTTTAACATGGGGACTTATGGAGACTGACTGGTTCTGTAGCCAGCCTTAAGTGGACATTTGAAGAACTGCAGTGTTAGGCAGTTCCACATTGACTTCACACCCACGGTGGTTGCTGCTTGGCTGGCATCATAGCAAATCATAGTAGGTTCTAGAACTAGATAAATATTAACATGCATATAAACGTGTCAGTCAATAAATGAGGTCTCTGCTGGATTACTGTGTTGCTAAAATTTGATGATGTTTATCTTGGGCATATGTAAGTATTAGTTGTTACTTAGTAACAGTAAGTATGTTGTATCCATGGTGCCAAAGCTTTTATTTTAGTAATGCATAAAGTAAAACTAACTTATAATATTCTGTTTTGGTTGCTGGCAACAAATCCCACTAAATACGCAAACAAACGATGTATTAGTCTGTCTCTTACTCTTTGTGACCTTTTTTATGACACTGAGCTCCAAGCCTACAGAAGACATACAGTTTTTATTTTTCAAAAAAGCTGAATTATTTACTGAAACAGCTAGTTTTTGGACAGCAGTGGAGCTGTATGGAACGTCTATATCACAGTTTGGCTCCGCAGGCATTCAGATTAATTCATTGTTTGTTTTTATGGGATTTGCTGACTGTAAGAAAAATACTGAATAACGGCTCTCATCACAGTTCTTCATCTCGCAGCATCACACCAGAGGAAGGACAGACTCTCTGAATATTATGAAGTGTACATTTGAGGTTTGGTTTTTTGTAGACGATGCAACTTTCTCATCACTGTGTGTGAAATGAACATCGCTACTGTTCAGTGCGGTGACATGTATCTGCGTTTTTGTCTCAGGGAAGTTATTCTCAGACGGGGATCCAGGGACGCTAATAATGTGAAGTTATTCCGGGGGACTTACTTGAGAGGATCCCCCGGTATATTCTTTATCTTGTAACGGGTCCTTGACTGAAAAAATAATTGAGAGCCTCTGTCTGAGGGTATGGCATTGATTAAAGGCTTTAACAGTATTTATCCAAGAAAATGGTTCCGCTTATTGCAGCCTGGGAAATGAGCTCTTAAACCAAACGCTCCACAGCAAACACCACATGTGGAAAGAGCCGGATTGGTCACGGGCAACGGCGCAAATGTAGAACAAACAGTGTGATTGGATAAGGAGCCCAGGGCTCTCCTGAAACTTGGAGTCTGATTGGCTGCTGACAGGCAGTCTGCGGTGTACATGGGTGGTGTGTGTGATGTGTGCAGGTTGGAAATAGCTCTAAGCAGTTACTGTTAATCCCTCGTTCATTTGTGGCGAAAACGACATTGATGCTGGTACGAGGGTGAAAATGAGGGTTCCTCTGACTGCTTCATGGATTTGATTCCTGTCAGCCTTGGTGGATCTTGTTTTTCTTTGGTGCAGAATCTAACCTCCTCCCTCTTCTTTCTCAGTTTTTTCTTCCTTTCTCTCAGCATTGGGGTACAGTGGGCCAAGAAAGAGAGCAGGCCAACCCAAATGTTCCTAATTCTTCACCCTAGGACATCTAGCTAGCTGATGGATCATAGTTTGTCTGTACTTATGTCAGTGTGTGGGTGTATAGCTCCAGTAGTGAGAATGTGAAATCCCAGTCCCCAGATGGTGATGATAATGATTTACTGGCAACAGTGACAGAGGAAGGAAAGAAGGTCACAAAATAACTTTTTAGAGACGTGAATTTTAACTGGAGTTGCGGTGGTTTCATGTCATGTTCCTCTCCCGCTCTCCCTCTCTGCCTCAGACACACATTGGGTTTGTTATTCATCCTGTCAGTGGGGTGTACACGGGGCAATGAAGAGGGGAGCAGTGGGAGAGTCGGACCTCCCCAACGGCGCTGTTTGGGTTGGCAAGGCAACACGGGCCGGTCGAGGGACATGAAAGGGATCACCCATAACTCTGGCCACTAACTCTCCGTCTGCCTACTTTTGAAACTTTTCTTCTCTTTGTTTTTTTTTTATTTCCTTTTCCATTTCTCCCTCTTTTTTACCACCCCGTGTTTTTCCCTCTCTCTGAAGCTGGTTGTAAGGGGAAGTGGAGCATAAGTTGGCCTAATGATCGCGCCTGATTAAATATATTTCCCCTGTTGCACTGTGTTTATGAAATTAGTCCCAATTATTTTTAATTGGTGGTCTTTCTTTGCTTCCTCCTCTGTTACACAAACATACATACACACTCACACATATAGTACATGTAGGCCTCTGAGGTGAAAACCATAGACCCCGGGGTGAACAAAGCAGCCGGTGGCGTTGTTCTCTCCAGTTGACTTCATCAGATAAGCTGATGATATGAAGCTCAGGCTTTAATTAACAGAGGCTCATCAGCTCCTCACTGCTGGGGCCAGACAGGCCTGCTTAACAGGCAGGGCCACACACACAGTCACAATCAGACCCTCAGACGCGCGCTCCACCAAGGCTGTTTCCAAGTCAGCACTGTGGTCGGGTCTCCACACTGGCTCTTTTCTTCCTCGCATCCGTCCCACTTTCTACCCTCTTCTCCTCTGGGTTGTGCTGATTGAGATCCATGAGACGGTGTGACGGGTTTTGTTAGCAGATAACAGGGCAGAGGCGGGGAGGAAACAAACGTCTGCAACTCTAAAGTACGAAGAGCAACGCGGCAATATAGATAGACTGGTAAATGCATTTTGGAAAAATGCCTTCTGATGAGGGCAGAGGGAGAATGTGTAGGAGTCAATATGAGAGGTGTCTGAGTATTAGCACCCTGTAACAGCTAACGTTCATAACCTTTTCTAGCTTGTCAGCTCTTAAAAATACAATAAGAGAGTTGTAATTGTGACCCTCCATCACAGATTTTTTTTTTTAACTGAAGCATAATTTATCTTTTCAAGTCATTTTATCTCATAACAGTTTCTCAACTAAGTAAGAAGAAAATAACTAAGGTCAGATAATCTGTGAAGGTTCTCAGTCATCCAGGTCATCTTTCTTCAAAAAGGTTAAGTCTGGGGCAGCTGGACTGTTAGTAGATCTGTGAAGACATTTGGCCCCTCTCGGATGAGAGGCGAAACATCTTCGCAGTTGGCCCACACTTAACCTTTTTGAAATAATGTGAGATTTTTTCTGTAGAATTTTAATTTCATCTTCAAACTTTTCCCACATCAGCGACTTCAGTATTACATGTGAATCATGGAAGTATTTGTTTTAGTTAAGTTATCACTGCAATCTCTTCCTGATAAAGTAGCTGTATTGTGCAAACAAGAGCAGTCATACTTGATGATTCACTTGCTCTTAACAACGGAGAGACACCGTTCTGGAAGTAGTTTGGAGGTTTTAGCGTAGTGTGATGGAGAGTTACACGGAGGACAGAGAGTTTCACAACAGCAGTCGTAGACTGTTGCATCATGTTGTGTGCGCTGTCATTACATTGTAAAACAAAGTGATGCAGGCACTGACCAGAATCTTAACCTTCATCGTGATTAACACCGTTTTAATGATTACCAGTTGGGAAGTCTGCTAGTATGCTGATCATATGTGTTCAGAAGCTGAATTTAATGAGTTCAGTGAACTCTCAGTGGTACATTCATCTTTAAGTCGACTTAACATGAAATTAATGAAACATACTGTATATATGTTTGATGGTTTACACTGTAATTGATCAAAAACAGCACATATTTCTCACCCACATCATAAAACTCCCATAAATCCCATAATCCACTGTGGTAATCACAATTACAAACTGTGTGTTCATGTGTGGGAATTACAGTTTTTGCGTTTAAAGTTTGTCGTGAGACTGTTGCAGTAACAAAAAGTGATACCTATAGTGTTGTTAATCAGAAGTGAACCATCATCTGTCGAAATAGTGCAGTCAATAGTAGCGACGGTGTGTTGGGTAGATTTCACAGATCTAGCCCAGAGTGTAGTTTACACCTCTGTTTGTTTTATGGAGTGTGTTAGCGCTCAGCGGAGAATTCCTCTGCTTCTTATTTATGACAGGAAATGCACATCATAAAAGGCTCGTAAGCACTTATATCTCCGCTGGGAATTGGGCTCGTAGAATGAAAAAAGGACACTATCACGCTCCCACACAGACTTGCAAATAGATAAACACGCGCAACTTGCTCAACAAAGCGAAGGCAGAAATATATACCAGACACACGCATACGGGCAGGCTCCGGAGGGACTCTAGCTGAGATAGTGGCCCCTGGCCCCTGGCCCCTGCACACGCGCCAGTGCAGGCTTGGGGTCAGTCTGTGACCCTTTGACGGAGGGGTCGGCGGAGGAGTCCTGGCCAACACGCTCTACCCGCTCACCTCTTTCCGTCCTCTGCCGGGACACTGCTCGGCTCCTCTGGGAAGGCACCCCATTTGATCTGCATACATCCGTTTCTGCTTAAAGTCTGTGCAGACTAAGAGACAAAGAATTTGAAGTAGGGCTTTGTGGGCGTTTGTGCATGTATGGGTCTCTGTGTGCGCTTTTACAATAGCCTGATGGTCATAGAGACAAATGTCTTAGCTCAAACAACATTCGTGAATAAGTGTGGTAGACTGCGTGCGTCTGTTTTTTTATTAGCGGCATTGGTTTTACAGTATATCTGTGTTTTATCTGTTGGTGCGGAAGAACTTGTTTACTGTTTAGGATTCCAGTCAGCAGTGAAAGATGACCTGTCCTAATTTACCCGCTTTCCTCCCCAAGCTGTCCCCTAGCTCTCTCTTTGCCTCCTCCCACCTCCGACCAGTGCAACTTCCTCCATCCGAGGAACTCTCTAACTCATTTCCACCTCCTGCTCCTCCATGCACGGCCAGCTGTAAAGTCTTGGCGGTATCTACTATCAGTAAAATCCAGTGATGTCGTCATGATTTCTTCGGAGTAAGAGACTGCAGCTTGACCACTGCTTTGGGCGACTACGCCCTCAATCTGCAGCAGGAACAGAATGATGCTTTCTCTGTTAGTTTCCTGTACAAGCAATGGGGCCAACTTAGAGCTCCTGGAAGTCAAACGTGTTCATTCAACCCAAAGTTCTTCTGCTCGGTTCTGAGTTCTCCTGGGTGGAGAATTCCTCCACGGCCTCGACACCAGATGGAAGCTCTCCTGGCGCTATGAGCTGGCCGGGTCATTTCCTGTCAGGAGGCCTGGTGTTAATCAAGGCCTGAGCCAGCAGGGAACGCCCCCTTACTCCCCTACCTCCTCCTCCTTTACTGTTTTTTACAGCCCCTCTCCTCTTACACCCCCATCATCTAGCAGAGAGACTAAGAAATACACATTTTTCCCTCCTCCCCCTATTTTCCCCTCTTGTAGTTTCTGTTCTTTTGTCTTCCATACCATACCCCGGCTTTGTTTAGTACATGTCATTCTGCGTTCAGTGTCTTTAGGTGGTCATAAATCACAAGGAGCTAATGGTCTGTGTTATCAAAGTGTCCCTATGGAGGACTGCTGGTCCAGCCAATAGATAGAAGGAGATAGTAAGGAATGAGGAGAAAGGAGTCTTTCTTTACTTGCAGTCTGGTGTCTGGTCACTTTCAGTTGTGTCTGTTAGCGTCTCCTGTAGTGTGATGGACACAGTGGGAGATAGGCTTATCTCCTTGCTCCTCCTGCTCAGCTGACCTCCAAAAGGACCAGAGACAGGCCTACAAACTGGAGACCGTTTGGGCCGAGATCTCCTGCTATGTTTTTTTTTTAATCACTTAATGGTTTACGTGATACATCTCCAGTGTTCAATGGCGAAACGCTGCCTCAGCTGTGGTTTTTCCCTGAGAGACATTTACATGCTTGGAGGTTCTTGACTCATGCAAATTCTACCTCATGTACACCAGTTTTGGGTTTTGATGCATGAAAAGAATAATTCAGTTAGAGAAAATTCAGTTAAGCTAAGTATGAAAAACACTCCAAGTATGAGGCCCGCACTCAGCTTTGGCATGAAAACATAATATTCCATCAGGTTTTTTGTTTTCTCTGTTGCTGTGTTTTCAGATTTGTGATTTAATTTTGATGACTGCGAGCAGTCCAAACTGTTGCTGTTTTTGGAGAGTGTCTCTTTCTCCCCTAACCTAAGAAAAAATAACTTCTATCTGAACCTAATGTTTAATACCTCAAATAAACCTTAAAGTGCAATAAATCCAGTGCCAGCTTTAGTAGAATAAAAAGTAGATCTCAAAATCGATGAGCAAGCACACAGCTAGGACGATGATTTAGCCAAAGTTGGCCAATGTTTTGGGGCTTCCATTGCTGCCAGTGGAAATCCAGGCCAAGAGTTCCTCTGGGCCAAGATTTTCTCCTTGGTATTAGCAACTTGATACCCGATATCATGAGAAAGACACATTTCGGCTAACTTCCATAAACAGATATCTGCATATGAATGCAGATACGTTTTAACGAAAGCTAATAAAAAGCTAAATCATTGTTTAATCAATAGCCAATGGGATCCAAGATCCTGGATGCAACCAAAGCTGCCGATTGGTTGACACGATTGAAACCAGAGTGCTTCCAATCTTTGTCCCGTGTCTACAAATTCTGCATTCGTATGCAGATATCTGTTTATATAGAGATTACATGCATCATTGCTGTGGAGTATCTTCCTTGCATCTGTCTTCTATGGATACTGCTGAAAGACAGCACCCCATTTTTCACACTCGCTTGGCGCGTACGCCAAAAAAAAAAAGCCTCTGTGTTTTTGGGCACACTACAATCGTTCTCCACCCCGAGCTCTGTTGAGATCATGTGCAAGACTTTCCCTGGCTGAGCGTCGGTCTTCCTGTTGGCTCACCACACACACGAATGAGATAATATGATTTAATCGTACAGCTCTTCTAGACTTTGAAAATGTTGTCGAACCAAATGGATGAAACTCTGATAATAAAAAGAGTTTAATTTGGGGGATTTCTGACACAAATCTTCACTGTTTTTCAGCCACTCCTTTCACAGTGATTGTGTATGGGGGGAAAAGTCGCGCTTTACATGATGGTCCCAGAGGTTGGGTGCTACATCAATATCGCTTTCATTCTTGGTGACTTGCTATAAACAAACTAATAATCAGTCCAAAATGAATGTAGTTTTTAGGTTTAATCTGTCTTTTCTGGGTGAGAATGTTCCATTTTCATTCATGCTGCTGCTGCTGATCTGCATATAATTACACCCCTTCAATGTAAACCACCTGACCACAACAAGAGTCCCGCCAGGGAACATGTGACTGTGCATAGAAGCTACAAAGCCATTGTCACGCCTGAAGACTTGTACATTAAAATGCTCCCGATAAATACAGTTTTTATGAATTTTAATGTTCGGGTTTGGTTGAAACTGCAATGGATCTTTGTCCATTAAGCGTCCCTCAAATCACAATTACAATGTTTTCACTTCATTACACAAACCGCAGCTTCAAAAACAATCGAGGCAATTCCAAGACAAATGTGTCGATTTGCATTTTTATGATGGTTTTTGTTTGTTAGTTAGAAGAAAATTAAATAAATAATTCAAGTACTTTACTTGGAGGACTGTAAACAGGCCTCCCTACGATTTCTTAGCAAGTAATTCATTTCCTCTTAACACTAAGCAGCCGAACAAAATGCAGCCTGCAGAGGTTCGATATCCGGCCTTTAGTGTAAGGTGTTAATGTTCGTCTGTCCACGTATTATCAAAAGAACCTATTTCGCCATCACATTTTCTGTCTGCCTCTCCATCATTACATCTTATCTTCTCTTAGTTCTATCTGCTTCTTGGCCTCACACACACACACACACACACACTCACACACTCCACCGCTCTTTGATGCTGACAGCTGCTCGCCGTCTGCGCCCTGTCTGTGAGCTCAGCACTATCACATCCGACTCAGCCCACTCTGGGTCCAGGTAAACGTCTCTCTCTGATGGGCAGAGATGGAGGGATGAATGAACCGTTTGTCGTAACTTTTTTTTTTTTTTTTCCTCCGCGGTCTCACAGATGGTGAGAAACAAATTTCGGGCGAAGAGTTCAGTCGGGCCCGGCGTTATCACTGCCATCCACACAGCGTGGGCGTATATACGGTGATAATGACTGTCTGCAGCGAGGATTGCTGCAGTGAGGCCAGTGTAAACTCAGTCCCCCAGAAAATAAACACATTAGAACACACACATATACACACACACACCTCCCCTTATAACTGTCGCCTCAGGCCAGCGAAGCCCCCGCCTCTATTGTATACTCCCCCAGTATACCAGCTCCTTCTCTATCGTCCATGACCCAGAACACACAAGCTCAAGTCTCCACATTGAAAACACTGACTATTTTTGGCCTTGCTTTAATTTCCCGCTGTAGCGAACTGTAGCGATAGCAAATCCTAAGAAAATCCACTGTAGGGGATGTGTTATTTCCAGGATGGGGATGTATGGTTTTAATTTTCTCCCTTTCCTGTTCTCTCCTCCACGCCTCCCGTCCCTTTTTTTTTTGTTTTTTTTTTCTCACCCCACATATTGCTGCTGGAAGTGTTGCAAGTTCCTGAGCAACAAAGTTGTTGTACACAACCTCACTGCTTTAATGAAACACTCACTTATTTATCGCAGAGTGTTGACAAGGCGACATCAGCCCTGCGACGTCTCATTCAGGTCTTGGAAATGGATCACACGGCGTGTTAAACGCGCGGAGAATTAAGATGTAATACAACAACAAACTGTTGAATTATGAGTGGATTCTTTTCGAATAATCATATTATCAGAACATATAAGTGCTATTAAACACACACGCCTCTGCAGTCTGCCCATGTAGACACATGGACTCACTCACACGCCGTAACACTAACATCTGTCTCTCAGGTGGGAGCAGCCACCCTCTGGTAGGCCTCCTTGCATCACTGCACCAGTCAAGAGGCTGAGCACACACACACACACACTCACACACACACACACACACACACAAACAGATCAGCAGCTGCCTCACACTTTCACTTGAGCTTGAACTAAATAATTCCTGAAACTAGCCAGCTTTGTAGTCCAAATGTTTTCACTCGGGATGCACTGTGCTGCAGTTCCTGACCCCATCTGTGACAGTCCTCCGTCGCTCCGATGTGTGGGAGCGGATTAGCCCGTTGTGTGTTTTGAACGACAGGATTATGAAGTTTGTGTGTTTCTGTAAGGCTGGTGTGTATGACTGAGTGTGTGTTATGAGGAGCGCAGCGTGTTATTTGTGTTACGCTAACCCATTTCTCTGGAAGAAGTGCATCTTTTCAGCAGAGATTTCTGTGGGTACGCTCTCCAGCCTCAGAGCAGGAATATGAGACACATTGCTCAATTAAGGTTCACATTATTAAGACAATGGAAAATTGCGATTCGACCATTTAACAGTACAAATACATATTTGTGTGTTTGTGAACAAAAGTAAAAAAAGGACATGCGGACAGTTTGGAGACGTTCCCTAAACCATGGGTGGCGTCAACATATCGAGGTCAGAAATAATAAGTGGTATGTCTGCTAGAGCTCACTGCAGCACTGGCTTCATCCACCCTATAATCCACTTTGATGTGGACCTCAACCCCTACCAGGATGTGATGTTTGTGTAGGATGCCTGCCTGGACGGCTAAGTATATGTATGAATCCCGTTCGGCTGTGTTTGTGTCGTCGCTCGAGCCCGTGTGTGATGTTGTCCAGCTCCGGGGACTGAAACAGGAAGTAGAGGGACGATTAGGAGGATCTGACATTTGCAACGGGAGCTTCCTGTGATAGGAGGCTTCCTCTGTGTCTGTGGGACTCACCACCTTATCTCACTGCCTCCTCTCTATCTGGCAATGACTTCTCTTACAGTCCACTCCTCTCGCATTCACAGTTTGCCACGCATACCAGCTATTTCTGTCACACAAGTTGTTTATTTCCAAGTTTTGTTCGCGTAAGGTACAAATACTTTCTTTGCAGGCCTCTGCATCCACCCCAGCACAGTGGAGGTTAATTGAATTTAGTTTGTGGTGCGCAGCATATTTTCAGAGTCAAGATAATGGAATGGGCACATCTGCTTGGACACAGGAAACCAGGTTACCCCGAGAAATCAGGGGAAATTGAACAATGCATTTCCATGCACTGCTGTAACCTGGGTCTATATTACGAAACCGCTCTGCCGACGTTGCGCACATGAATACATATGCATTAGAAAAGCCATCTAGAAACCTGGTCACGTGTATACACGGCCAAGAAAACTGGCTCCACAAGTCTGATTTCCCAGAAATTGGGTATTCATGTTCAAGAAATCAGGTTACAGTCGAAATCTGAACGCTGTTTCACATTATTCTGAAAAAACCACAGAACATTTTTCACTGGAACTTCGTTCGGCTGAGGAAACGGTCCCCGCTCACAGTGTGTTCTGTGGAAGTTTTTATATTTTCATAAGTATGCCATGGTGTTTTTGCTTCCCTGTTTTTAGTTCCCATAATGCCCTTCGCCAACCACCACCTGTGATCTCCTTTTCAAAAAAAGGTGAAGTGAAATGAGAAGTGAGAGGCCCTTCTCTTTCCAGAATTTGTCTGGGAGATCTCCAAACATTTCTCTGAACAGTTTGAATTGGAACTTCATTCATTGACAAAGAAATAGCAATAGACAGCGTCTGCTGTCTTGTTTTCACAACTGTGACCTCCTATGCGGCTGTGTTTTTTTTTTTTTATTTTAATCCTCGTGATGCTGATCTTTCATTTTTCCTCTCGATTTCTCTGTAAAAACACTCATCCCTCCTGCAGCCTCGTCCTCCTCCTCGCTGTGGGATTACACTCTGTTACAACCCGTCCCTCCTGCTCTGTGTTTCTGTCACTTCAGAGCAGCGTCAGAAAGTTGTTCGACTCTAAGAAGCAATTGTTAAGTTTGTGAATCTTTCTGTGTGGCAACTGCGGAGCTCTTGTAGAAGTCGGGCTTTTGTTTCTCATCACTCTCCTGCCCGGAGAAGATGTGACTCATCCCGCAGCACAATAGTGTCTGAGTGAGTAGATGAGCGTGAGTCATAGTGAAATGGATGAGTGTGCACGGAGGGGGAAAAAAGAGAAAGATAAAGGGGGGTAAAATGAATCCCCTAAACGTGCCACAGCGTATGAGCAGTGCATTGTCATCTGCTCTGGCTTTGCTGTGGAACTTTGTGCTTTTAGAGGGGAAAGGGAAAAAAAAACACTCCAGATTAATCAATCAATCTGTGTGTGTGTGTGTGCGTGTGTGTGTGCGTGTGTGTGTGTGCTGCCCCTCAACATGTGGCTTCAATCTCTGTTTTCTGTTGCGTCCCACCCCTCTTTTACCCTTCACAGAGACTTGTGACCATCGAAGACATCTTCGTGGTTGAAAACAAGTCGTTTCTTACTGGATTTCACACAGGGTTCGTCCTCTACATATCCCTACAGAAAATTAAAGAAAATCCCATCTTATGCAACAATAGTGTCCTATAGTAAGGAGTGTTCAGGTTCAAGATGTGTCCATGCATGTGTGTGTGTCTCTGTGTATGCCCCTTGTGGTGTATTGACTGATGAGCTGGTAAACAGACCCAGCATCTCAGATATCGGTGGAGTTTATTGGTCTGGGTTCAGATCTGGCAGGCCTCACTTGTTTATTTGGCTTTCAGGTATCAAATGAAACCCGCAAGTCTCTCTCACAATCGCGTGTGTATCCCCGCGATCCCACCGAGCTTCGCAGAGTCAATAAACAGTCATGCATGAACTTGTTCACACAAATACACAGCTCGTTGTGCATCACGTATAGAAACTAATCTCTCGTTTCTGCGTTCCCACAGATACACGCTCACATTGTCTGTCTTTTTCCCTTCCCATCATTGCACACTTCTTCTGCTTCCCCCTCACGATCGCTGACACACACACACACACAAACACACACTACATGCAAAGACATACAAGGTTACTGCGTTCCCATGCTTGGCGTCGGGTCAGCTTGGTTCCAGAGGTCAAACACAAATTCTCCTGTCCCCTCATCAGCGCGTAATTCAGACCAGCAGCACCCAGGGACCACCAGAGGGTAGAGGCTACACAACCACCCCGACCAACACGTCACCCGCCCGTCAAACACACACATACACAGCCACCGACACCAACCTCCCTCCTCCCTCCTCGCTCCATCCCTGCAGCCGCTATCAAAGGATCTGAACAGCGTCAACATTATCTATCTCTGTCTCCCGTGGGGGAAGCCAAGCACATAGCACAGTTATCACTCAGCAAACATGGACACACACACACACACACACACACACTCTCTCTTTTTCTCTTCTCTCTTCACACACACTCGCTCATACCCTCAAAGACCTGCCTGCCTGCCTGCGTGCTTGCGTGCGTGCACACACACACACACACGCGCGGGTTGCAGAGTTAAGATCAAAGGTTAATCATGTCTTTTCATCAGCTGCACCACCCTCTCCTCTATCTGTCCTCCTCCTGTCTAATGGTTGTGTTTATGTGTGTGTGTGTGTGTGTGTGTGTGTGTGTGTGAGAGAGAGAGAAGCTGTGTGTACATGTGTGCGAGCAGACATTTGTCTGCGGTTGTGGGAGCTTTTCTGTCCTCACAAGTTTGACGCTTTGAAAGCACTTTTTTTCTTCTTTTTTCTTTTTTTTTGCTTGCACATGGTAAATAAACAGTCCTGTCCTCCTCTTCCATTGTTTTCTTCTATCTCTCTTCATCTCCTGGATGTTTTTTTTTTCTTCTTCTTATGAAACAAAATTTCTCTGTTTACATTAGCTGATTTAATGGGAACCAAGTGTTTCTGTTGCAGTTGTAAAATTGGCTATTAATTTGATGTACGCTCCAATAAAGCCTGTGTAATAGAGCCTTTCTATAATTTGATAAGTATGTGAGATTTTAGCCGGGTGTTTAAGAGTCTGCAAGTGAACTGAAAATCCTGCTCGTGACTCTTTGAGCAGTGTTTCTTAGAGTTGGGAAAGAAAGAGCGAGGGGGGAGAGAATGGGGCATTTCGAATCGAACCCCCTCCCCGCGTGAACCCCAACCCCTGTCTGAAACAGGAAGTGCTTATTCATTCAGGAGGTGTACATTTACAGAAAACCCTCTCCTGCACCCTCAAATGGAGGTTTTTTGGAGGTACAAAATGGCTGTGATGGAATGTAGTCTACGAAAAATCAATGTGTGATATTTAATGCCCGCATGCTTCAAGGTTGTGAGAGTGAAAGACACGGCTGAAAGTGACAGCCTGACATTTGAAACGTCCTCCTGTTCTTCAGTGTCGAATATAAGTTAGCCTCTCGCATTCTCGATGTTTACTCATGACAATCCCTTTTCAAACAGCTTCATCATCTCAAACCATGTGTTGATATTTAGAAATATTCCTCCGTGAGTGAGTTTCCAGATCAGCACTCCAGGCGCTGTGCGTGTAAAACAAATTAAATGAATTATGCATTATTTAGGAAAGAGATGAGAGCGTGCAACAAAGTATATTAACAGTTTAATTTGTGCAGCGTGTTCATTTATCAAGGGTGTTTTACAGCGATCAAGATTTAAAAATTGAGTTTGAGCGCGACGATTAGATGCATTTTATCCCAGATTATACTTGATTGATGGAGCTCCATCCACAGTCGTTTGTTTCCCTGTGCATCTGGCTGGTTTTCATCGGGGAATTCGAGCGGCGTTGGCATCGGAAATGATATTCAGCCATGAATTACGGCACCCTCGCTCCAAAGTTCATTAATGATAACCCCAGCCGTGAGGTTGGCCTGGAGCCGCGCCTCTCATCCAGCTCTTCGTTAGCATGGTGGCGTGGGCTCGGAACAGCTGGGCTATACTCAGGGCTGCCATGCACATTATCACATTATCATGCTTCTTAGTGTGTGGGGTTGAACATTTGCCATCAGGCCTCTAAAAGCACTTTCACCCACTGATCCGGCACAAGCCTGTGCTGCTTTTGATGACGTTGGAAGCTACGTGATCACAGTTTCATCAATAAAGCAGCGTGTATCCCTTTGAGTCCGCTATGTTTGATAGTTTACGGTCTGTCTGGTTGGACATTCAAACAGTTTCTGCTTTTCATTGGAATAGTTTCATTGGAGTGTTTGAAATGGCAGATTTATTGTAAAGCGTGTCAAGCAAATAGCCAAGTACAACAGCAGACAGCATGCTGTAGAGTAATACGTAGGGTCACACCTTGTCTGTCGGCCACAATGGGTCGATTAGTTTGAGGTTTTGTTTCATACATCGCCACGTTTTAGAGTACTGACTGCGAATCCAGTGAGTTAAATGTGGAAGGGTTGCTTCTCTTCCAAATTATGACACAAATATTTCTTTAGAAAATGACACCAAAAAGACATTAATGGGGCCTAATAGAGTATATTTATGTAACTAACTCAATTTAAGAAAACAAGCCAAACAGAAACTATAGAAGCTCATAACTGTGTTCCCGTTCTGTGCTCTCCTGTGGGTGGCTGCTCATTTTCTCTCCTAAAAATTATGTCGACTCTCTGTAACGTACCAGCAGCTCCTCCGGCTCAGCCATATGTTGTATTTGTATATTTTGCAGCTAATGTTTTAATTATGTCTCTTGGTGGTACAAGTGTGAATTAATAGACTTGATTAGATTATTTTTGCCATTTCCAAACACAGAAGGCACGTAAAGAAATAGTTCAACATTTTTAGCAACTTTACTTTCTTGCTGAGAATTTAATTAAAACCACCCTCGTGTCTCTACAGTCAGCCACAGCTAGCGGTAAGTTAGGGTCAGTACAAACACTGGCAGCCTCTGCCGGTACAGCTAAGCTCACAAATTAGCACCATGTTTGTTTAATATAGTTTAATTTCTATAAAGAGCAACATGTAAATAGAGCAGAGTTTCGACTGGTTGCCTGGCCTAGCCGTTTCCCTCTCCATGCTAAGCTAAGCTAACCGGCTGCTGGCCGTACAGAAATGAGCGTGGCATTAATCTTCTTATCGAACTCGCAGCAGGAAACCAATTAAGTACATTTCCTAAAAATCTTGGAATATTCCCTCAAAGGTGCCTCTTGGAGATTTCTTGTAAACAGAGATCAAGTACGATCAGTGTTTTTAACCACAACACATTGTGTGTATCCTTAAGGCCTGACCGACGTCTTGAATGCATTTGCTTCCTCATAAAACATTTGCAAAGCAGATTTGTATATTTAAAACTCTGCATTGTTAACATCCATGTTTGCTAGCTCGCGGTCCCTCTCTTCACTGCATATGTCGTTGCTGCGTTTCTTCATGAGTGATGCAATGTGCGCATCCACTATCCAGGTACTCACTCGTGAAAACATTCCTCCATTAGCTCTACTTGTGGTCACGGGGTCTCATCAGTACCTTTCCCATCTCGTTTTCTGTATCACGCTCACACGCGCTGCACTGCAAACTAATTACCTCTCCATGTTCGCCGTCCTGTCAGTGATCAGAACTCCCTGCTCCTCTGCAGAAGACGTTTCTGTGCTAAGAAAGGTGGTCTGATGCAAGCTTTATTTTCTTCTTACCTGAATACTTCTGCAGATGTCTGTCACAGAGCGATATCAGGCAGCCTGCCCTCCATATGCATGGATCTGTGCACTGATATGATAACTTGACATATATTATTTCACTCATTTTGTTGACTAGCAGCAGTATTTTGCTAAAAGCTGGACAGATTCACATTTTGAGCCCGACATTCGGCTTTGATCCTTCACATTGCATGTGTTTATCCCAAAGGGTTGGGTCATGCTGTTATACCTCAGTGTCTCCCTCAAATCCCAATTTGTGTCCTGTATGGTAGTCCATTGGCACCGCGTGTGCTATTGCAAAGCCTCTATTTTCCACCATCACTGTCAGTTTACAGGTCACAATTTCTGTGCTCCTCCCAGATGTGGTTAGAAGAACGCTGTACTTTTGACAACCCTGCATGTCACACCCAAGTATTGGACCGGTGTTGATTGTCCCTCGAGTTGTGGGTTTGAATTTTTCGAATATACACACTAAGTGTAATAAAAGAGAAGACTCAGGAGGTTAAAGCCAATCTTTGTATGTATTTTGTGTCTGTGTCACTGCGCTCTAGACTTCAACTGAAATGTGATCTGGCCATTAATGTGAAGCACTTAAATGATGTGTTTGATCTTCTCTATTCGGATCTCATGTTGAAGATTTATTGTAAATTATGCTTACTTGCATACTGTGTGTTCGTGTGTGTTTGTGTGTGTGTGGGCTGTTGTTTTTAACCTACAAAACTTGAAATATACCCGTACTTAACTCCAAACAACAATTAACTTCTGTTTTTGTGGTTCTTTCAATTTGTGTTTGGCTTCAAAAAAGACAGCAGAGGAGTACCACCACCAACCAGTCAGGAGAAGCTGTAGCAGAAGTTTAAAAATGGGCAAAAAAACACACACACACACACATTGGGATTAGAGGAGGAGGGAAAGTGACTGTGTTTTTTTAGCAGGTTTGGAGTTGGTGCCTCACATCTGGGCCACAACCTCGCTGTATTATCTGAGATGGAGAAGTCGGACCCAAAAAAAAAAAACTATACTCCCTCAGGAGGACTAGAGAAAACAGCTCAGTCGTGGCAGTGGTGTGTTTGTTTCGGAGTGGCGGGCTGACGTGTGTTAGGGTCCAGTGAGCAGTGTAACAGTGCACCCTAGTGACCGTGTGGAGAGCTGCATCGGCTTGAGATTGTGTCGAACTGAAGAGGCTGCAGAGGAGTTCAGATCTCCTCTCTGAGAACATAGTCGTCTCTGAGTTCTTTAAGCGCCATCATCGCTGTTCTCCTTCTCGTTAAATTCTTATTACTTCTCACGGCAAAAAAAAAAAAAAGCGAGAGCCCGAAGCTTTCATTTTTTTATTGCAGAATGGAGGCCTGTGACAAAGACCAGATGTTCTTGCCAAGTAAAATATGTTAGCGCTTACACAATATCATCTCAAGAGTTGTTTTTGAGGCTTGGATTTCTCGATTCAATACGTTGCAACGCAATGCAGAGTCCAGCCACAGCCAGAAGACGATGAACTCAGTCCAGCTATTGGTAGAGACAAACTCATGTGTGCCATACGCAGTCACAGAAGTGAGAGTGCCACGACAGTCTCGACGTCAGGCGACATTCCTCAGGCGGCCTTTGAAGTGTTCTGGTATTTCCACACCACCGTCTGATGTCTGAAGTGCCGATCTTGTGGAGGAACAGAAATCAGAGTTGCAGTGCATCATCTTCACATTAATATGATCTTCATGGTTTTTTTTTCAGTGCTTTCTGTCTGTGTGCGTCTTTATGTGTCCGACGGTGAACATGTGTTTATGCGTTCTCGTGCACCGGTGCAGCTTGTAATTCTAGCCCAGCATGTTGCTCCGAGGAACAGCGCAGATGTTCAGATGTTTCTCCTTGGAAAACAAACACAACAGAGGCCATTTTCTCCAGGACAGAGGGACTGTCAAAATAAGAGCTTGCCCCCGTCTTTGGACCTCTCCTCCAACAGTGACACCCTTATTCACAGGCAGATCACTACTTGCCCTCTCCATCATTTAAAAAAAAAACTGTTGGATATATTAGTTTTATGTGTGAGTTTCTTCCTCATTCTGTTTTTATGTGTGTTTGTGCATGTGTCTGGGGTATCCATTAGTCTCGTGGGGCACAGGGGAGGGGAGAGGTTTCAAATCTTGAAAACTTAGGGAGGAATTAGAGAAAACACGATGGGAGAGCTTGACTACCCTGCCACCCTCCTCCTCCTCCTCCTTCTACTCCACCTTTGATTAATGTCTTGCTCCTCGCAGTGTATGACAGAGCTCCACAGGGCCTCGCAGGGCCCCAGGTGAAGACCTCAGGGAGACAGGAATGGAGAAAAACAAGAGAAACGCATGAAGAAAGAGTGCTAGCCCGATTGCTTTTTTGCACGTTATACGCCAAACACCGGTCTTTTGGCGTTATAATGATGATAACGTGGGTTATTTTAACCTGACACCCACATTAGTCTCGCGCACGAAAGCGAGGCGAGCTGAAGACATGAAGCAAAAGTACACGCTGGCACAGAAATGTAAGTCGTTTGTATCAGAGCTGATAGTGAGAGATGAATGTGACAGAGTCGGAGCGGAGGGGAAGCAAACAAGCTGTTGGAGCTGTGAAATTGAAGAGGATCAAAGTGTCACTGAGTCATAAATAAATCCTGGTCCCTCCCTGTGGATAGATGGAGAGGACGTGTAGTACACTGATACTAACAGTGCTGCGCGACAGCTCTGCGAGCATCAGGAAAACACAAAATAACCAGCTATCTCCTCTCTGAGCGAGTGTGTGTGTGCAGCTGGGTGTGTATTTTTGTTAACACTTTCGGCTCTTCAACAGACGGACAATGCCACGATGGTTACTCATGAAAACCGAGGAGGTGGTCCATTGAACCCCTATTGGCCGGCACATTTTCCCAGAAGTGTGTGTGTGTGTGTTTGTGAGTGTGTGTGTGTGTTTGATGCAATGTTGGAGACTAGCAGTGCTATAAGCTTGTTTCCTCTGGGCCACATGTGCTCTTTGGTGCTGAGCAGACTCAGCGCAGCAGTAATGAGAAGTCCAGGTGCAGATTTTACCCTCAGGGAGGAAGTCCTTGTTTACTCAGATTTAACCTTGTTCCTGACCTCCCTTTTCTTTAGGTTCTTTGACCCCGTAGACATCGTGTGTTATTGAAGTCGCATTGGAAACTGTTGAAATGTTCAGTCAGTTACCACCATGTTAAGTCTCATATTTAGGTTTTTCTACACATTGATACAGATTAGAAAAAAAACAGTCACTGGCATGTTTGTAAGATCATCTTCTCAAGATGACGTCTGAGAGAAAACACATTTTCACTCTGTTCACAGGGAAGGCCGTGCACAGCGTGATATCCATGCAGGTGTCTCAACATCTTTTCTTTTTTTTTTAACTGATCACAACCTCCGATTCTAATAAAGGTGGGGCGCTTTGTAAAGCGGAAACTGAAAGAGAATGCTGTGATTTGCAAATCCCTCCACCGATATCCAGTTGAATACCGTGCGAAGATATTTAATGTTTGAACTGTCCAGCTTTATTGTTTTGTTTTTTTTGTCTGAATTTGATGCATTCTGTTTACACGGTGTCCCAGCTTTTTGGAATCAGGGTTGTACATAATGTGGGATAAAGAATACAAGTGTATTGACATTAGGACGCCCTGGTAGCTCATCTGGTCGAGCGTATGCCCAATGTGCAATGGCTCAGGTCTTGCCGCAGGGACCCAGGGTTTGATTCTGACCTGTGGCTCTTCGCTGTGTGTCATCGCCCCTCTCTCTCTTTCCCTACAAAAAAAATAGTTCAAAAAGCCCCAAAAATCATCTTCAAAAAAAGAGGTGCATTGATGTGAAAATGTTAAACATAAAAGATCCTCAGACAGCTAAGAGTCATAAAGCTATTTCAAGTATAGCTCTCTCACTACCATGCAGCCTCGTCATGCATTGGCAGGGATGTTAAAATGCTCCTGATTGTTTCAGATGAACTCTGTAACTCTCTGCGTGTTGTAACTCTCACCAGCAGTGACAGATCATTAGGATGATGTCACTGCAGCCTGTGCTGGTGATCGTGTGAACGACAACATCGTGTCGAGCATGTTTCTGCTCGTGTGGTAGACCTTTTTAAAGAGCCTATTGGTTTTGTCAACCAGCTGCAACCTGACAATTTTCAGTTGCAGAATAACAGAGCATCTCTGACTCTAGTTTTTTGCATTATATTACAAATGCATGTATTAAAGATATAAATGCATCACTACTTAAAAATACCTACCTATTCTGATTTACTTTTGTCCAGTGTAACTTTTTACCAATAATTAGGACAGAAGGCGCTGTGGCTCCACAACCTGAGCTGTAGTTGCGCAGCAAACTCATTAAATTGTCTGTTAAGTTTAGACGTACATTGTGCAGTGGCAGATTAAACAGAGCCTTTGCTGTGTGCTTGTCTGCCTTTGACCAACAGAGGGCTCTATGTCAGTTGAAAAAATATTTACAGGTCTCACAGGCATCCCCCCCTCTACTCTAATAAAGGTTTGCCTATAACAGATACACTGTAATAAAGTTTTATACTGTTTAGACTGTTGAAGGGACTGCAGCTGTACTACACACTGTTCATTCAGCTGTATTCTGACTGCAAAACAAGCTGCCATTTAGTCCAACCTAGTGCTCTGCAGAAGGTGCACTGCCTGCACGGTCACTGGTGTCCTTTAGGGGGCAGAATAACCTTACTTTGGCTCATCGAGTGTGCGTACTTAAGTTTGCCAAAAGCTCTGAATGGCCCACCTTTCTTTGAGTAGCAGAGGGAGCTGCTCAACTCAGCATGATTGTCTCCCTGTGAGCACAGTTTCTGTGTGCAGACAACAGGCCTGCTGCCGCCCGGCCTCAGGAATGATCTCGAATTGAGGAGTGATGAAAACTGTCCTTTTCCCGGTTAGGACACACACACACAGACGCACATGCATTCACACTTGTGTGTTGCAGTGTGCACGTCGCTTAATCATGCGGGCGCACACTGCCAGCAGCATATTTTGCCAAATTAAAAAACAGTGTGTCTGTCCTGGCTTGGCACACACACACACACACACTCAGTCATCGCAGTGCTAATGACATTCTTTCACATGCGTGCAGGTATGATTGGGGGAGCAACAACCTTGCAGGTTCAGCTGTTTGCCTGACCTACTGGAGAGAGCTGATTTTTCCTGAATTCAAGCTTATAGTGGTTTCCGGGTGTTCATCATATCCATAAATCATAATGTATTTGGATATTAACAACGTATGAGGACAGGAATAGGTATATTATTTTGTTAAAAAGCTGTGCTGAAGAAAGCTGCTCACGTTGTGGCATTGTGGCTGTTTTATAACTGGCTCTTTTATTTGAAATAAAAATAGGAGATGGATTTTTCTTTTGAGGTTTCACTTGCAGACAAGATCACATTCAATGCCGTCATTCAGTTCTTTCATACTTATGTAAGGGCTGCGGTATAAAGAGATGCTTGGGTTGTTGTTTTTTTATTACATAACGTTTTCAATGCCAACCAATTGCATGATAAAATACCTTTGGCTTCTCAAATGTAATCAAATCTCCCTGAATGTTCACTGTTTATTAAAGCTCTCTTATTTCACATAGCAGAGTAAGCCACTGCTGGTAATGCAAAACAAGCCAGATGCTCGTACATGCGTGTGTGTACACGTCCTCCACGTACTGACACACTTTAAAGCGTACACATGCACAAAGAGAGTCCCTGGGATTTTTACAAGCTTACAGGCGTATTCGGTGCAGGCGGACTTTTTAGCCTATGTGAGGGTATTGGTGTCATGTCACGATGCTCTCATGAAAAGAAACGTGAATCCTGGCACGATAAGCGCCTTGTGACAGTCTGTGAACTCAGACACCCTCAGATCACAAGAGCGCATGAATCTGAATCTGTACCATTAGATTATTTATATTACATTTTAGCTGCATTGATACAAATTCACTGTATTCAAAGGACCAGTGTGTCGGATTCATTGGCGTAGTTGCTGTCTGGGACTCCCTCAACTCCCCCTCGCGAAAAGCCGTATCTGGAGCCAGTGTTTGATTTGTCTGGGCTGTAGAAACATGGCAGTGCAACATGGTGATATAAAGGACTCATTCATTACGTTAACAATTCTTATTTTCAGGTGATTATACACTCATGAAAACAGTTTGCAGTTTGCCTCCCTTTGTAGCGTCTTTCAGCTCGTTATTTTGGTATTACATCTTAACTGTTTTGGTTTAGTTTCGTCAAACTGTTAAAACTAAAAACTTAAATCTGAATCTAAAAACATAAAATCGGCAACTGAAAAGAATAACAGAAGAATATTTTGCTCAAAGCTCTGTTGTGTCTAAATTCAGTCTCATGGAGCCGTTAGCGTGACCAGAGACCCGTTTTTCATTGATAGCACGATCACTCAAAGGCACCGACAAGAAACAACTCCCCAAATCATCACCATGGTAACAAACATTCAGAGCTTCATTTTGTTTTAAATCAGTGCAACATTTGTATGCACGACTTGTGTATTGCATCCAATCAGCTCTTCTGATGAATGTTTTGCAGTAGATATGCTGATGGTGTTCGACTGGTTTATAGCAACTACTGGGAAATTTATTAGACAGAAGCGCTAACACACCAGTCAGCCAGACAGCCACAGTAGAACTGATGTGGAAAAGAGATTTGTTTAACATTGTTAAACAACAGTTACACACACACATACACACACACACACACCCCCGTCCCATGAGAAGGAGGGGACTCATGTTGCATTGCGTGCAGAGTTGTAATTTTGTCTTTGTCTGGAGTCGCTGGCATTCTTTGCGCCTTGCCAGATTTCACTGATTTACCTCAAAACCACGCTTGAAACACTGTAACCGCAGTGATTATCATACACACCGCCATTCACACACACACACATTAATACACACTCACAAACAGGCAGCACTGTAATTACAGAGGATCAAAGTGAAATTCAGCGAGTCTGATAGTCCGGCTAATAGTAGACGACAGCGAGGTGAAACACAAATCATGAGGAACAATATCAAAGAGTGAGCCCTGGGTGAGCATCCGGACACACAAGTTTCTTTTATGGTGATGAAAGTTTTCATATCTGCAGCTAATAATGCATGAATCAGCTTTTGTCTGTGTGTTCTGGGTGAGGGTCCTTAGTGAGTAGTAACCTTAATATGAAAAACCATATTTTAGAAAGTATATGACAGCATTGGTGCAGATAAGATAAGTTGACATAAAGTGTCAAGATTTGCTCTTGTCTTTGATTAGCTTGGTGTGCAGCTTGAATGAGAGTGTATCCATGAATTAATGTGCGTCTGTGTGTGTGTGTGTTTGAGCCTTTCGCCTGATCTGCTTTAAGAGACCTTAAGTCAGACGGGGAAATTAGCGGCTGCCACTCTCTAATTGAGCCGATCACTTCCCTCTGATTTAAGCCACTTTTTATACACACACATTCTCAAGCACACACGTAGATCTCCCTGATCCACTTATAGCTGTATACACATGTACCCTCATTCTTGTTAGTCATTTATTATACCCACGCACACGGGTAGAAACTCCCTTTGGCAGCGACAAGGTGTTTCCCCCTCAGTGGGTGAGGCCTGTTTGATCTTCTCACGCCTGTTTGCAGACAGGACAACATCTGAGGGCCTTGTTGCCAAGCCACTGTGCTGCCCACATGCCCATCCACTAAATCAACCGCCCAGCTGACATGAAAGCACGCAGGAGACAGTGTTTTACATGCAGATCCCTCTGTTCTCCACAGTTATGCTGCCTGTGGTCTGCTCTAACCATGAAAGCTTTTCATCGTAAGTGGCGGGGCTGAGACCGCACCCTCCTCAGCGTGTGATTAATGATATCCACTGTGAACACGCAGGCTCCTGTAGGAGTGGAAGGCTTAAGATGCCGGCATGCTGTGGCTACCGTGTGTGCCTGTCCATCTCACTTTACATTTTGTGTTGTCTTCATTCGCCGATGAAACACACTTGGCCCCCACGATGTGCCTACGGCAGGGCCTCGTAAAGCCTCACATCAGCGAAGGAGGTTGGAGTTTAAAGTGATTATTAGAGGCTCCGTATGTATGTGTGTGTGTGTGTGTTTGTGTGTGATTGTGTGTAAGACTGTATGAAGCAGCCCAGATTAACAGGTCTTGTGTTTTCTCTCAGGCCTCTCTGAAGAGGATTAAGACTTAACACCGGAATTCAGACAACCGTGGACCCAACTTGTAGGGTGCTGACACGGCAAGCTAACCGTTGGCTGCCACTTGCCTGTAGTGAGTGTCTGGCAGTGTCTCACACTTTTGGCACTAGTTGGTCCTCTTCAGTGGCCTTTCAGCCTATTCATATGTTTTCTGGCAATGCCAGTGCAAATCAAAGCTTGGCACTAGCAATTCATCATTGCACTCCTTTTACATCGTCAGACCCAAGATGGACAGTTTTAAATCGATGCAGCAGAACCCACGGACAGTATAAAGAATGCACAGCATATGTGTTACATCAGGTTTCTGAAGAGCTGTTCTGAAGCTCAGAATATGCAGCTCTGGCTGCAGACATGTTGACTGTCCACCATGGTTAATCTAAAAATTGGCAAAGACGTCGATCATCGGCAGATCTGAGGCCTGGAATCACACCTGGTTGCTCAAACAAGCCACCTGTAACGGCACCCACCTGTCAGTCAAAGCAGCCACACTGTTAATCCTGCAGAACTTTAAGCTTAATATAATTTGAACAGGTGAGTTCTATTTAAATTCACCCTCAGTACAGTCGTCATGAACAGGGAAATTAGCTATAGAGACCAAAACTGTTTTTTGTACCAGGCTGTAAACTGTGTAATGTTTCATGTTTATTTCTGCTGTGAAGTTGGACTTTTTAACATGGGGACTTACGGAGACTGACTCACTTCTGTAGCCAGCCTCAAGTGGACGTTTGAGGAACTGAAATTTTTGTCACTTCAGTATTGTCTTCACGTCACAGTGAGAATCAGTGATATGTTTTCCTCTTCATTGCCCACAATGCAATATGAAAGCCCACAGTGCGGGTAGATTTGGGTGTGTTATGCTTGCGTCAGTGAGGAGCTACAAAATGTTATCATTTGGCATGTAGCATGTGTTTTGTTGAGTATAAACACAGACTAATGACTCATTATTTTCTGTTGGAGCTCAGCTGTAGACTGTGTAATGTTTATAAATGCAACTTTACAGCAGAAGAGATGATGTAATGCAACATGTTTAATATAAGTTATGTCATCCCTCTGTAGTTAAAATCAGCTTAATTACTTAATGTGCATTGTTTCCCGAATCAGTTATGCCGGTGTCATGATTGCAGCACACACCGGAGCAACTTCCTCCTGACCTAGAAATGACACGGTTTCCACGGTGACGGCTAGCATCATGTAAGGAAAGAGAGGCATGGCGAGCATGTACTGTAGCTCTGAGAGCCAAACGCTCTCTGTCTTCTTTCATCCTGAGATACAGTAGCAGAGAGACTTTCCTTCCCAGCATTCCACACAGGATCACCTCGTCTGATACTGAATTTGTTAAAAATCCTCCCTCTCTGCCTCCGAAAGGCACGTACTCTCATTCTTCACTCAGACCAGAATAGAATAGTTGATCAGGTTTCAAAATAAGCCGGGATATTTATAAGTAGTCTCGTTGTCTACATTCCACTGATAAGTATAGAGCGATTAGTTTTGATTGTGGTGTCAGGCCATAGGATGTTGAGTTGTTGCAGTCTTTCTTTTGAGGGTTGTTGAGGAAACAGACTGTGTTTTTCTAATTTAATGTTCCCTGTGTTCTTTAGCAGAGGCCATATTTCCTGTAAGCACAACTGCGTGGCGGTGGTCATGGACACAAATGCTTTCTTACTTCCACATTTCTTTGATTCTTTCCACTTGATTTCCACTTGAAGATAACTAACAAGTATTTCATGTGCAGCCAAAGCCTGATGTATCGTATAGACGTACACATCCTGCTGCTGTAAATGCTAAACATTTCCCAGCAGCTGGACTCATAAGGTCACGCAAGACCACTGCGGTTCAGACCGATCTGCATACTATGAGGAACTACTGGCAACCATGGCACGAGTTACAGGCAAATGCTAGCACTCAGTTTGGATACTTCCTTTAGTACACTTCTGTGCAGTACACGGTGTACTTCTCAAGTTTCGGTTCGAGTGTGGTCGTTGTGCCCTTACCGGAAATCTCAACGTTTTACAGCTTTTTCTTTTTCGTCGTATTGCAACCATGCGGAGCATTATGCCAACATCTGACTGCCAAAATAAAAATAGAAAACATATGTACAGCTTACATTCGTAGGCACAGTTCACTTCAGCTCCAGCACCTTCCTCTGCCACCATTTTCATATTCATATTCATATTTTCATATTTTGAGAACAGCGCTGAAGGCTTTCCTCGATGTTAAGAGTTTGGCTGCGTTGTATGGTTCGTTGATCTGACTGATGAAGTTTGCCTGTAATAGACGTTGATAGAAGGTTCATCCAATCACTGAGTGCCAGCAGTGACTTCCCAGATGGTTCTGTGTGACTAAGCATCTGGTGCAGTCACTTCTGTTTGAGTGACATTTACTTAAAAACTCCAGTGCTTAGCTGTTTTGTTGTTTTTTAAGTGAAAGTATAAACTTTTGATTCATTTTTTAATTTTCAGTAGGAACTTTTGGGCTTGAGGCTGAAGGCCACAGATGGAAAGCATTGAGAGACGGACTAACCTACTGTTGGTTTCAGTCTTTTCATTGATTCTGTGAACAAACAAAAATATAGAATGACGCTGATCTTTTCCTTTAAAGGCAAAACGCTGATTACGAGGAGAAGGCCATCGTCTTCACTGAACATTGCTGATTGTGGAACATTTCAAGTCAACCCTAAAAACTATTTTTTCACATGACGATGTTTACAGGAGTTCACGTTTTTTGACCTCATAATGTTTGCATTTTGCACAAGGGAACAGAGTTTGCCTTAGGCCAGGAGCATTTGTTATATTAATATAATGACGTCAGGTTTGTGCAGAATTTGTAGAGTAGCACCACACCGCTACATTCCCACACTTTTGCTGTACTGCTGAGAGCAAATCATCTCCACTGGGCAGTTCAACCTGGCAGCGATATTACTTAAAGGGTGAACATGTAGGTTTTAAATTGACAACATCAAGACTTTGAGCGTCGTCTCTGCATGAATCACTTCTCTCTTTGAGCGTCACGGGTTGCGCTCACACCCCTTTCAGTAACTATTGCTCACCTCCGGCTCTGTTAGATTGAATCTAAAAACCCTCAATCAAGCATTTCTTGCAGAGACTCTTATTTGTCTCCATATCGAGACCAAACTACACTCTCTCTCTTCCTAATCTATTTTCACGGCACAGCAATGAGTCACTCTGTCAATTTTCTTGCTGACTGTTAAACTGAGTTGTTTCGGGAAGTAAATGTGTTTAGACGTAGATGGCATTTGGAGATGGCATGTACTTACTCATCATTTCCCATCAGCTTCTCAAAAGCTGTAATCATATGAAGACAGAAAGATAGAAATTGTGCTGGAAGACAGTTAGGTGGCTGTTAAATAAGCATTTATTATGCAGTCCATTTGAACAATCCGGAATTCACCTCACGTGTATGCGTGAGAGACATCAGAGAGTGTGTGGTGTTGTAAATGTTCTGTGGTGCCGTTATGGTTTGGTGGCATGGCGGCGTTGCGTGAGACGAATTCACACACAGGTGTTCAGACCTCACGGCCAAGTTGGTTGTTCCCGGATCAGCACCTGGTTCTGCTCCTACTCAGGATCTGCAGCGCCACGATCAGCGCCTAAACCACAGATTGCCTCTGGGGAGGGGGTGGCCTGCATCCAACAGCCTGCCACAGCCCCAGACGTTGCCCTGGGCCAGCACTGTATGCTTTGGCAGCAAGTCAACCAGCTCTCTCACGGCAGACATGCAAGCTAGCAAACAGATTTACACATGTCCGCCTACCTCGCCCGTATGATCAATCCAGCCCATTTCTACCACAAACACATGAATATGATCACAGCCCAAGCAGTGGGCTTGACCAGATGCTCACAGTCAGATCTTGTAAATTTGCAGCTTGTTTCCACGTTGTGTTTCACAGTTTTTAGTGCATCATCGTCTTCTCTGACAGTATAAATGCTCAGAGACAAACATCAGTTGTAGTTTGTTTTGCTTTTCTCCTCTGCGGGTGTCTGGAAAGATAAGACCCACATATGACTGAGTCTTCACGCTCAGCTCCGTCAAATGGCCCTGCTGTTTTCCCTGAGAGTTTACCTCAGAGCAGCACAGGCTAGACGCTTCACATTCCGCGAGACGGCAACTCAAAACAAAAACCCGCCGCGCTAAATTTGATATCGTCTATAAGGGAAGGAAAAAGGGACTAACAGAGAACAAATAACAGAGATTAAAGCCTGACATAGTCAAGCTGTTCAGTGTACGTTATCCGGCAGTGCTGACATTGATGCATTCCTCAGCATATATAATGTACCAAATAAACTGAAGGAAAGTATTTATGCAGGTCAGTTTTCAGCCTTGTGAACGTTACATCTTGTCTTTACCGTGAGGGGGGGTGGGAGTAATATCAGCTTCTCTAACATCAAGTTACACTATTTTACAGGCAAAGCTATTTTACAGTCCATCAATGTCCGTAAAGGAAGATTTTTCTTCCTACGTGTCCTTCACATTTTTACTTTCATCTGCAACTCATTTCTCACGTATGCAGTGTGAGTTTCATTTCTTAAGTAGGGCTGTACATTATGTGATCTCACATGTTATATAATCTCGAATAAGAGCTTTGGTTGTGCTCCCATGATGGCAGAAGTCATGCAAAACCTTTTGAGCCTCATTAATCTAATCAAAGGTGGAGTGGTTGCCAGTTCAGGATACTTTTACTGAGAGAACAGCATAAAGTATCTTGTGTTACCGTTATGGATGATCCTGTTTTCTGCATTTTGTATTATATCACTTCGATTTAACGTTTTTATTTAAATGGATAAAGACATCTGAGCTCAATTAGACCACATTTTATAACACTGTGCTAGCAGCAAGACTCTAGGGATGGCATGTTGGTATGTTGCTTGGCCCACTGACATCTGAACCAGACATTCACAGTCCCCAGAGTATGAACTATGCTGACTTTGGTGACTTCTCCTTTAGCGCCACGCTGAGGTTCTCTTTTCATTAAACGTCTTGATAGTTATTACATGGTTTGCTATGAAATTTGGTATTGATGTCCGCCCTCAGGATTAAATGTAATAACATAAAGTGATCTTTCCGTACAACACCAGGCCAGGTCCAAATTCAAATTTCCATGTAAAGGCAATTCTGAGATTTCTTTCAAATTTCATTAAATATGTTGGAAAACACGTGAAAAGATTTTGAACGATATGTCACTGAAATGTGGAGTTAGAGGTTCAAACAGTTTTTCAGTCCAGGATTTTGTGGGCGGTCCTTAAAGGGCGGCTCGATGACACGCTGAGGCCACCCTGAGCAGAGAGACAGAGATGAATTCATCTCGCTGTGTGTTTCAAAGTCACTCATGTCTGAACTCATCTTATACGTTTCAGTCTCTTCAAAATGGCTGCACACCTACAGTCCTGGAGCTGAGAACTCATTTTTACCTGATTTTCAAGCCTAATTTCATAAGCCTGTCAATATTTTTAATCATTCAAACTTGGCAGGTTGGTTAATAGTACTTACTTTTTTGGTCTGACAATCTCAGAACACTTATTTATTCTCACTTTACACGGACTTTAATACCAAATACCTGAAAAACTGAAGACATTTCAACTTCAGCTGCACTTTTTGTGTGGTTCTAATCAGCAGATGTTAGTATGCTAATGCGTGCTTTTGCGCATGACCCGTATCATGTTTAATGTTTAATGTGACCCTCCAAGGAACGGCAGAGGAGATAATTGTGCTGCAACACATTGAATGCAGTTTAATGTTGTGCACAGTCCTTTCACGAATAGACCAGTGTTAAGAGGCGTTATATACGTGTTGTATCACAGAGTCTGTCAACGACCCGGAGAGAAAGAAGACGTGAAATGGCTCCTGTAGCTTAATCTTCTTATCCCAGCACCCAGTTCACAGCATTTAACTGGGAGGAAGTGGGAGCTTAACGTTCCAGTCAATGAAAGTCTGCCACAGGCTGAAAATATGGAATAATTCCTCTGAAGTGCAACTTATTGCAAAAGTGCTGTGTAAAAGCATAAATGTGCTGATCTGTGGCATTGATGTTGGAGTTCTTGTTAGTTGTTACAAGCCTCTCAGTTTTAGCTTTGCTGATACAGACTTCAGCTTTGCTTTTACATCTCTTTTATAGCTGATCGTCTTGTTAACAGAAAGCAGCTACATTCCTGAGCAGAGCGAGGGGGAAGTGCAGGTGCCAGTCGACCTACTTTGCCAACAGTAAACCGCCTGCTTGGCGGCCATCCTTCACTCATCTCTCCATCCTCTCACTTTCTCTCTGTTTACTTCACTTTCGCACGCTTATGCTCTTTTTCCTGCAACTGCCCACTCTCTTTTTGTCACAGCCTCTCTGTTTGTTTCTCCTTTTATCTTATGCTCTGTCATTTTGGGTTTGTTCCACAGCGGGGTCTTTGCTTCCCTACGCACTTCTTTGGAAAGGAGGGAACATTAGCTTTTGATTAGACAGCAGCGTTTTCTGCTCGAATAAAGGCGCTCTTGTCTTCTTGCTGCCATGCGTTTACCTTGATAATTGGTTTCAGCACACACCCAGCTGAGAAAATTACTCGCAAAAATCAACATCTTACGGTCAGTTTTTCACAGATGCAAATGTTTTCTTGCATGTTTAGCTTTCTTCTCAGGTCAGTTTTGAGAAACGTGGGGTGTTTCTGATTTCATGTGAATCGTGTGCACAAGAAGTCACACGACAGTGACCCTAATATGCTAACAAGATTATAGATTTTCCTCCGCTGTGTCACACTCTTGGCATTCATATATAATGTCTTTCTCATGTATCTGTGTGTTGTTAGGTTGTGCAAACCCGGAGGAGCTGACCACAGAGCGAGCCCACACTGCCGTGGACGAGATGTTCGAGACCCTGCGAGGTCTGAGCTACACAAGAGATCACCTGAAGCAGCTGCGCTCCGTCTATACCGCCAGCGATGGAGTTCACCAGGTCTAAGACACACAAACACAGGCCGTTAACATCAATACACACACACACACTGGGGGTTGCAGGCTGGCTCGCTTAACTAATCCAACATCTTTGATGTTTTCAGTCAAGACGGTCACACGCGTTAACGACAATCCACCATCGCAGCCTGCGCCAACATTCCCCAGCACACCTAAGAAAGGCAGACTGTTTAGTTAACATCGTTCATACGGACAGCTGGTTTCTTTCACACATTTTATTTACCTTTTTTTTTTTTTCTACTCTTGCCGTGGCAGTAACACATGCACACAAAATTAGCGGAGGGACCTCTGGCCTTCGTTGCTTTTGTGCCTCTCCAGCTTGCGTCACAGACGCACACAGCACAGAGAAAGAGTTCACTGTGAGCCTCTTCATAAGCAGCCTGCTTCTTGCAGCTTATATAACCGAGTAGGGCCTCTGTGTGGATCTCGAAAGCTTTGTCCTCATGAAGCGCTCTTACCTTTTCTTACGGACAGTCAACAGTGCAGCCGCTGTCCTTCACGGTGATTGGGTAACTCGTACAGAGTATTACAGGTCAGGAGCAGAAAGGTTAGTCGACGCAAGACATTCAACAGAGGTCGTAATTATTCCTTAGCCAAATACACGGACATGAATGAACAAAAGCTTTACAAGTGCAGGAGCTTTTATGCGTTTCTCTTTTTGTGTTTTATTCCTTGTGTCTCTTCTTCTTCTAATTTTCTAACTCTTACATAAGTCCTCCATCCAATCATATCGCTAGTCGATAGTGGAAACATATAGAGTAAGAGAGAGAGAAGATTTATTCATTTGTCCTCTAAATATAAAGCTGCATTTACCAGCCAGCTTTACGTAGCATAGGTCCAAGATTTGGACCAGTACGTTCCTCAGGAGTGTACTGGTTGCCGGTGTAACTGGTCCCAACCAAGAAATAGTCCAGCACATAACCTGGACTCAGTTTTAAAGTAGGAGCTCGGACATCCGGAGGAAGCGCGGAGTCGAGAGTCACTGCTCCTTCACATCAAAAAGAGCCAGCTGAGGTATGCATCCTGGGCACCTTGTTCCGGGCCACGTGTAACTGGTAGGAGACCCCGGGGCAGACCAAGAACCCGCTGGAGGGACTACATAGCCCATCTGGCCTGGCATCACCTCTAGATCACCCAGCTGGAACACATTCCTGCTAAACCTGATGGATGGATGGATGGATGGATGGATGGATGGATGGATGGATGGATGGATGGATGGATGCATGGATGGATGGATGGATGGATGGATGGATGGAGGATGGATGGATGGATGGATGGATGGTCTTTTTTTCCTGATGAGCTTCAGAAGCAAAAGCCAAAAGTGAGCGGGATTTCTCTCTAACCATGGTAAAAATGCTAATCCTGAACTCTGTTACTCCATCTCATCAGTGCAGCTGAATGACATAAAATATCATACATGTTTTAGTCTGTGACAGTTCGGGTACATGAATGTTAGTAGCAAAGTGTTTCTTTTAGGACAGAACTGTCTGTTCCCGTTCCTGCTGAATTAGGAAAATGATTTAATATAAAAGTAGAACAGCATGAGGTCTGCCAGCTTCGGGCTGTTCTTGAGAAATCCATCAGCCTCTCTCACCATGCATCCCCTTCACCGATGATGCCAATACCTGTTGCCGGTCATGATGTCCTACCCTGATTTTCCTGAAGTGCAGAGCTCTCCTCCTCTAGGACACGGTTCAGGACCTCTTACTCTTGTCTTTTCTTTTTTTTAACGCCGGTCATTTAAGTTGTTTTGTTTCTCACAGCGCCTCAAACAAGGTCGCAGCAGGTCAGTGGGATTGTTTTCATCCGAGCATGAACCACCGAGCACTCCTGTCCTGTTAAATTCAGAAAGTAGGGTTATATTGACGATATCAAGTGGATTTAATATAAATGAGAAGATCACAGAGTCTCTGCTGGCTTCAATCACGCTCTGTTGATTCCAATCATGATTCATCAGAGCAGCACCCGTATTCCTTATGTCACGTGGCTACTTATTGTTCAGGTGCATGAAAATTGCACATTTCCTAAGCACATGTCATGCCGTGAGTGACTGAACGCTGAGAACTTTCCGGAAAAAATACATCAATGAGGTCTGTGCGAAGGAGCCAATAATAGCTGGAGCCTAAAGGTATCTATTGACCTCACCGGATGGGGTGACGCTTGATTTCTTTCTTGTCAGAAAAAACAATCAGTGTGAAGCAACGAGACGGGAGGGGATTTATATAACCAATCAAAAACCAATGTGGCACATGGAGCGAGAGTGCACACTAGATATGTTATGAACATCATGAACAGGAGCTGCTTCAGGCTCCATGAGTGAAAGTGGAACGTGCCGTCCACCAAGCTCCACAGAGAGGCTCCTGAACAGCGTGGACATCCGAGGATAAACAGGCGTAACGTTTCAAACAAAACCAACATTTGGTGTCTGTCTTCGCCAGACAGTGATGATGACACAACTATCAGATGGTAGACGCAACTACTCATTCTGTTCTAGACTGAGAAATGTCATCAAAACACTGTTCTCATAGCCAGACAGACAGCCAGCCCTGTCTGGACTTTTTTAACCAGTCCACCAGCCAACAGATGCAGGATTTGTCCCAGCGTGCCTGATGGGCACTCCTCCCGAATTGTATTTTTCACCACAACATGCCAGCTTCATTCGTTTGTTGATCTCAACCATGTGCCTAAGCGACATAGATCACCTGCTTCACGGTGCTTTGTGCTTTCATCTGAGAATGTGTTTACAGAGAAACTCCTAGTTACCTAAGCAAGTTAAGTAAAAATGTAGATTTGTGTAGATGTGCGCACTTCCAAGCCTGTATTTAGGTCAGATACAAGATAAGAAATTCAGTGAAGTGGACGGGTATTCAGGAGACCTATCTACTGCTGTGACACAGCCAGCGGCGACTTCAGGAAGTCACTTTGACCTGCCAAGAAATGATTTGGGCCATAACCTCCCTGTCAAACCACAAATTGTCATTTTTTACACTTTGGTCTTTGTACAGATTAAACAAACGCGACATAACATGTTCAATTAACTGTGGAGAGGAACACAGTGTACTCCGTGTACTGGCGTGAGTACAGGATGTGCACTGTTTTTTAAAAATGGGGGGGGAAAAAAAGAGTACAAAGCGCCCAGCAGTGAGAATTTATTTCGTGTGTTTAAGGGATTTAAATGAGATGCACTGTACAGCTTCATTATAATGACTTCCAAAGACATTCCAGTCTGTTCTGTTCTGTGTTCTGTGTGTGTTTTCGATGTTGTCACCGTGTTGTTTTGCAACATTAATTTGTTCGTCCGCCTCTACGCCAAGAGATCCTGTGGGGGAAACCGATACTGCCATGTGAGGGGGTGTGTGTATGTGTGTGTACAGACAAATATTTAAACGCCGGCATTATCATATGACGAATACTAATATTGTTTTTATCATGTGGGTGTCTGTGGATTGCTTTTAGCTTTTTTTGGATAGAGAATGGAGTGTGCGTGACTGTGGGTTGGATTGGTTTGTTTATACCCGAGATGCTGTTGCTTGTGTAATTGTGGGCGCGAGCGTGTTATTTAGCCGGAGGTGAATCATTAATGTGTTTACCCTGAGCTGACCCATGCAGTAAAAATCATGTTGATAGAGGTAAATATCAGTTTATATAAGCCATGATTTGGGCAGCAGGACTTCCCCAAACCTAATCCGGCTGCTCCTCGGGGACTAGAGGAGTGGGAGGCTGTGAGGCGTCAGTTTAGTGTGATACATGCTGATAACTCCATATTGAGGTGAGAGGATGCCTGTGGGCTGAAACACCTGGATGCATTAACATTTGGACAACATTGTGTGTGTGTGTGTGTGTGTGTGTGTAGGTGTGTGTGTTTAATGCTTTAATCAACAGATGGGGAGATGGAGGCTTTGCCGAGTGCTCAGATATTCCTTTCAAAAGTCCCAATGGAAAAGTTACGTTCCCCAACTTGCGCAAAGTTTTGGCACAAGGCCTCAATGTGTCAGTAACTCTAGCCTCATGTAAAATGAGGGAATTTATCCATTACGAAAGATATTCAGCCTGTCTATTTTAAGACCATTCAGAGTACTCAAATGTAGCACTGCCAAGTCTTATCTGGGTCTTTATTGTTCTCTGAGACAGCAAACTTGTGAAGAAAAAAAAAAAAAGTCCTTGACTTCTTGATCCACGAGCTTTGAGGTTTGCAAACGGTACATTCTGTCCCATGTAGCTGAGCAGAAAACCCCCTTTTTTTTTTTCTCCTTCATTTCACGGATCACCTTTTAATAGCTGAAGATGAAGTTCAGCTCCTACAGTAGAAGGATGTCGACATTTTATTGAAACACCTCCTTTAAACTTTCAAAATGACCAGAAAAGGTGATGAAATATTGTGCTTGTGTTTGTCTGGGCAGCTCATGACTATGGAAAAGTGTGCCAGGTGCTGTAATGGAGAAGCAGGTTATGTCATATGATGCTGTCAGTATGTTCATAGGGCTGTTTTTCATCGGCACAAACACACTCAGCTTAATCAAAAATAAGATAAAATATGGTTGACCTTCAGCACGCGATGTTTTTCTCAAACATCAGCATCTACAGCGCGCTGGAGCTAAATGTCATGTCACTATGCTACCATGAGCACAATGACTGCGCTAACATACCGGTTTAGTAGTTCTAATGTTCACCATCTTAGTTTGCTCACGTTAGCACGGTAACATTTGCTAATCAGCCATGAAAACAAGGGCAAGATAAACTTTGTCATTCAAGACTTTGCACATGAAGAGCGGACAGTTTACTTCAGCTCAGTGTGCAGAGAGAACAACATGCACGTCTTAGAACAGAGGCAAAACACAGCTAAACTGGAAGAACATTAATGTGTTTCACAGCTCTCGTGGTGATCCATCCAGTTAAAACATTTCACAAAATGAGATATTTCAGTCTGGACATACTGGACGAGATACTGCCACAATCTAGAACCCCAGTGTTAGCCCGGCTAAATCTTTAGCAGCAGAAAAGGTGGGTTAAGAAGCCCAGGCATTGATTTTTGATTTGTGTTATCCCCTTTAACAACTCATTCAGAACAGATCACATTGCTGTTTTTAGCCACATCCAACAGATTTTGTTCACCCTCGTTGCAGCAGTGCTCCTCTCCCTGAAGTGACTCATAAGTTAGAGGCCCGTTTGGGTCGACCACGGCTGTTTATAACTCCACTGTCTTTCCCACCCACGTCCAGTGATAAACACACAGATGCCAACTAGCTCTTCAATCCCATTTCTACACAGCTGTGTAGAAACTGTGGAATAGCCACACTTGACACATCTATATATATAAAAAATGATACTGTTTTGTTGGTGTGGGTGTTTTTGGGTCTAACTATTGTGTTCAAGTGTGTTATTTGCTGTTTGTGCTTTTCAGGCGACCTATCGTCCTTTCCTGCGCCAGATCTTGGAAGAAGTTTTCCACCCCGACAGACTTGAGTGTCCCGACATCGAGCACATGTCCGGAGGACTCACGGACCTGCTCAAGACCGGCTTCAGCATGTTCATGAAGGTCAGCCGTTGCTCACACACTCACGTATTCAGCGCTGTTACATCCTCTTTGCCAGCTACTCGCTCTTCTTCCGCTGCTTGAACCTGATTTGACAGTTTGCTGAGCAAGCCTCTCGTGTCTGCACATATGCAGTGTTTCCCCCAGGAGGCCGATTAAACCAGCACTATGTGACTTATATTTACCCGTAATTTTAATTCCCCTTTAATCTACATTTACTGATTCAACAGCCAGGAGCTGAAGGAAAAACACAATACGAGGGAGCGTTTGCACGCGAACCACACTTTGTAGGCCAAACAGCCACGTGTCTCCACATGGAGTCAGCAGCTGCTTCTTTTCATTTCACATTTTTAAAGCACAGTTTTTCTTCGCGACATGAATGACCCACACCCCCCAAAAACAGTGGGAGCCCGCAGAGCAGTGGCAAAAATGTGATCTGTCACATGAACTTTCCAGAATCACACAGCTCGAAATCTCCGAACTTTTTTTCAGCCGAATTGCTCGCAGTTTCAAAGAGGTAGCTGGTGAATCACCACTTGCAAGTAATTGCGAGTAATTCGGTTGCTACAGAGTGTTTGGAAGACACAAAAAGGCCTGGTCATGAGCACTGGGATGCAAATTTTACCATAACTTGCTCTACCTTCAGCCGTCCTCTTTAGCATTTGGCCATGACTGCAGGGTTCAACTTCTAGTTGCGTGATTTTGTAAAGATCATGTGACAGACATTTTCGTCACTGCTCTTTGGGCTCCCACTGGTTTTGGGGGTCATTCGGTATTCATGTAGTGAAGAAAAACTGTGCTTTAAAAATGTGAAATGAAAAGAAGCAGCTGCTGACTCCATGCGGCGACACGTGAATCTATGGGAAAGCTTTATAAATGGTCCTACGGTGGCGCTGTTGGTGATCTGTTTGAATTAAAGCGCACACCTCTGTACCAAGTATGAAACACCATGAAATTTTACAGACTTGTTCAGAGTTTATATCTACACACGGGCATTTGTTTGCATGAGGTGCTTTTAAGCTCGAAAACTGGATCAAATATTTCAGACGCAGAGTGACTGAGTCACTTTTTTTATCCAGAATAACAGACCTCACAGGAGTGGTTTGTGTCTTTGATGGACGTTTTGGTTGCTGTATGGGTGGAGGACGAGTTACGCGCCAAACAAGGTGCTTTTGCACCCTCGATGCACACGGACCGTACGGCTCAATATATAGACCAATCCTTCATCTGGAACTGTGATGATGAAGCGAGTGTGAGTCTGCAGGGTTAGAGGAAGGAGGGCTAAGCAATAATCAGACAAATACACTCAACCATCAAAGGTTTGGCATGTTGGGAGTGTAACAATGCAATAAAACAATGCAAGTTGGAGTTGCTTCTTTCAAATCGTTGACTTCGTTATTGTTTTTCTCAGCCTGAAACCATCAGACAGACACAGAGCTGAATTTGGGGGTTATGTTAATATTTTGGCCAAATGCTTTTCTTCACCAGACATGTAGTTTTGGGCTTGTGGGTAATGTATATCCACCGCAGAGCAGATCTCTATCCACATTCTGATTATCCCACATCTGGGCCTGTTTAAACTCATGATTACCCGGGGGGAGGAATTAGACTCGTTGTGTAACCATGGCCTGGTTTTTACACAAATTAAGAAAGTTGGCCCACGAATCACCGACTCAGACAGACGCAACCTATAAACCTGAACTCTATAGGAGTGCTGTGCATGCCCTTTATGCAATAAAACACTCCAATAAAACTTCTATTTTTAACCACAGAGCCCACTGTATACTCTACAGCTTGTATCATTAAACACACGGGACCTCGCTGTCTGGATTATGACCAAGTGAGAGTTTATGCGCTGTTCCTGAGACTGTCATCTTAACCAAATGGTGTATGTGCGAGTTTGTGTCTGAGGTTCTATGTTTAGTCTTTGTTTAGACAGAGTCCCAATTGTACTGGATATTTGGCTTCAGCTGCACTTCCTCCATCTGACGAACACCAGCAAGAAGTTCACAGCAGCAGCTTCACACAGTTTGCTGTATGCGTGCCAAACTATTGATCCATGAGGATCCAGCGCTTCTCTGCACTCAACACTCAACTCTGTTGTGAAGGTGTTTTTTAAAACAGGAACACGACAGTTCAGGACACCGAATGCGCTTTGGAATCTCACACTTTAAGAGCGATGATGAAATTTATGAAAATGATGTTCAACATCAGGAATTAAGAACTCACTGACCTTCTCACAGACCTCTATGTGAGCAACGCTGGAAACATGCCCGTGTTCCCAACGTGAAAATCATAAATACATTAGGATCAGGTGACATTTGTAGAGGGAGATTTAGCATGTCCAGTTGTTGGTAGTGTTGGAGAGGAGGTATTCTCTAAAGAACTGGAGGTCTTCAGGAGGTTTTTGAAGATAAAGAGGGACGCCCTGATCTGGTAGGAACTGACGTTCCACAAACGGGGAACAAAACACGAGAAGATTCTGGATTGACCTGAGCGTACGGGTGGCAGAGCCAGGCGCCGTTCACGGGATGAGGTAATATATGGATGGATGCGTGCAGAACCAGAGGCTACTTTGTAGTCAGCCTTAGCAACTTGAATTCAATGCAGGGCGGCTACAAGTAGCCAGTGGAGCTCAATGATTACCGGGTAACGTGTGAAAACCCGGCACACCGAGTTCTGGATCGTCTGAAAGGGTTTCACCGTACAGGCTGGGAGGCCCGTCAAGATGGCGGTTGTTTGGTTGTTGACTCTTTACAGCAAAGAGGCAAAGAGGCAAAGTCCATCCATTTTACATAACCGCTTATTCTTCTTAGGGTTGTAGGGGCCGGAGCCCATCCCCGCTGACATTGGACGTGAGATAGACCCTGGACAAGTCTTCAGTTCATCACGGGCATAATGGATGGATGGAAGTCACCTGAAAGTGTTTTACAATGATCTATGTGTGGAGCGTGATTTGATGCACCCTGAGGCTGGACCAGTTAGGAGCTACTCATACAGCTGGTTTCTCGCCTAAGACAAAAGCAGCTCACTGCCAGCAGCTTCATTTAAAGAATTCAAGTCATGGGGGCGGCCCGTGGCGTAGCGGGTTAAGCGACCGCCCCATGTATGGAGGCTACAGCCCATTTACTGCGTGTCACTCCCCCTCTCTCTGCCCCCTGTTTCCTGTCCATCTTCAGCTGCACTATCATTAAAGGCATAAAATGGGCAAAAAAAATCTTAAAAAAAAAAAAAAAAAAAGAATTCAAGTCATGAGAATTCAATCGAGAAAACTGAGTGTGCAGCGTGTGACATTGTCATTAGAACATAGAACAACACTTCATTTCACACCTCATCTCTGCACACTTCTTCCTTGTTTATCCCATGGCAGCGCGCATGGTTGAAAACACTCTTGGCTGCAGCGTGTCCTCTGATCCATTAAACATGCATGTGGTAATCTACTCGCACATGGAGCTCGGGTATCCGTGATGAAGCGCCAGGGAATCAGTCTGGAAACACGAAATATAACATGCAGCAGAATACACACCAGAAAACACTTGTTCTCACATTTCTTTTACAAAACACATGTTGAATCATGCCCGACACGTTCCACCTAAGCCTGCCGGTGCTTCACGTGTACAGCCACTCTCTCCTCGGCTCTGCCCCCCACGGCTCTGATTGCTCGGTTAACATTCACAGGCGGAAGACGTGACCTGACTGCGCCTCGCCAACCAATAGCACAAAGCTATTGTTCCGCCAGCAGCCAGTCGCACTTAGTAGACACACCAGACCTTACCCTGCTGTTAGAAGTCGTGCTTAAGTGACAGTTTGTAGTGATTTTGCCATAGCAGCATGGCTGACCCTGTGAGAACGTGTTGTTTGTGTGTCTGCATGTGTTGTGTGAGCTGTGCTAAATTGGGAAAAGGCTGACTTTTGGGGCAGCAATTAAGATATAAGAGTCCACACGTCAGCCGTGACACTGTTTGGATTCTCTTGTCGGTATCACCACAGTATCTCAGGTGTCCAGATGGGAAGTGACTCGGTGTGGAGACAAAGACAGACACAGATAATAATATGAGGAGGCAATGATTAAGTGTTCTCTGAACAAAGCAGGTTGCTTGTCACCGACCGTTTTGTAACGGGAAACACAATCCACTGACCCCATCACAATTTCCCGTCTTAACTCCAGGTGAGCCGTCCGCACCCCAGCGACAACCCTCTGCTCTTCCTCTTCCTGGTCGGCGGAGTCACGCCCTCAGAGCTCCGTCTCATCAGGGAGGTTGTTGCGGCACACAAACCAGGGACCCAGGTGAGTTTCTGCGTGAACGTGACTCTGATGCGAGTCTCTAATGTTCAGCACATACTGCGCATATTCTCTCACACCTTCAATGCAAATAAATGCTGTGTGTATTCACGCCTGTGAGGCTGATGTGAGGGAATAAAAGAATACATTTACTCATGATTTAACTGCGCTTTCATTTTTTAGGTCTTTCTATAAATTAGGATCAAACTCCACATGAGAACTTCAGGGCGTAGTCAGGGTGCAGAGATGACTAAAACAACGTCTAAAAGACAGAAATATTGTGTATAAAATAATGCTGCAAATGCAAAAATAGTTCCTTCATAGTTACTAGATTTACATATATATCAAACATGTGATTAAATTTACACTATTTGAGATATGAAGTCTGCAGGACGAGAGAGTTAGGAGGGTATTTATAGGAACGAGGTTGACGTGGTCCTGCTCCTGAATCTCTAATAATGCAGTTATACTATTATACTTTTATGTACCTCATAGCATCCATGTTTTTAGTACATTTTAAAGAGTATTTTAACATTGTGGTATTGCTACTTTTATGTCTTCAACCACAGACAATAGGGATCTGAGGAATCTGCCATTTAATAACTGAAAATGTGTTTTAGGTTTTAAAAATCAGACAGATTATTACATTATTTGTGTGGATCCCGTTGTAAATCTCTGTTATACTCTCTAGCCCTAAAACATGATGTAATCAGAGGTAAACATGAGGCGGCACTTTGCCGGCACATTTAGGTAACACTCTGAGGGCAGGTTTAACTGACCCCCTTCAGATTTCAGGCTGAGTGAACGAACATAAACACTGACCTACATCCGCAGGTGGCTCAGATCAGGTGTACAGGTGAGAGCGCCATCTGATCTTTCCACGCATTAACACAGTAATTGAGTACAGGAGATGTGTGTCTGTTGAGTCTGTTCGCCTGTGTGTCTGGGTGGTTTAAGTGCTGATTACATATGCGGACCACACTGACATGCAAAACATGCAGATGAATGCGTTTTCCTCTGTGTGAGAGGGAGCGCAAGGAAGGAGAAGAGGGAGATCAGGCCGGGTAATGTGGGTTAGTCTTAATAAAAGGCTTCGAGAAGGAGGCCAGAGGCAATGAAAGGCCTGGTGAGGATCAAAGCCTTCCGTCTGTAATCAGGAAAAACGAATAAAGACGAGCTTATACAATAACGTGCTGGCCCACACACATACTGACCTCAGCACATGCACTGCAGCCTTAGCACATATGTGCATAACACACTGTGTACAAGCAAGTGTTTATGTAAATGATGGCAGACGTTAATGAACAGTTTCACTGAAAATAAGCGGCAGTGTTTTGGACTAAACTCTGAAACGTACCGACTCTGCCACTAAAAACAGCTCCTTTGCCAATTTTAGGTGCTGACCCAGAGTTAAAGCAACACTGCTGCAGGAACACAAAGCTTCTCTGTTATACAACATGAGAGAACCGGGGCTCTTATTCCAGCTAGAAAGCAAAACTCAACGAGGGCAAACTTCAGCCACACGCTGCATGACAATATATGGTGGCAAATGAAAGGATCGGTGTGTAGGACTTAGTGCTATCGAGTGTACCTAGCATGAAGGAGAAACTATAATTAGTTAATAAAAGGTCTTGGTCAGTTTGTCCTTTCTGGGCTACGCATGATGTAGAAACATGGCGGTCTCCATTAAAGAGGACCAGCAGCATTTGTAAATAGAGCCCGCTAAATCTGACACGCTGGACCTTTAAAGGAAAAACCAACACAAACGGCGTGTCTCACTGTATGTAGTACGCTGTGTACACAACGTACTTCCTGGCGTAGAGCGCTAAATTCTGCACGGTAGCACTTCGACATGCAGACTGGAGGAACCGGGGATCAAACCGCCGATCGTCTGATTAGTGGACGACCCGCTCTACCTCCTGAGCCACAGCCACCTGTTTTAGCGCTGCAGCCGTGCTGAGCATTAGTGCTTGAGCACCAAAATGTAAATATAAAACCTACGTACAACTTGTCTTCGTATATTAGGAAATTCACCACAACCGCCTCAGCTTGGCCGGCATTCTCACAAATCTGGTGGTCCCTCCCCGTCTGCCACGTAGCCAAGACGGCGAGTGTTTTAGTGAAGTGTTGGGCCACCACATGTTGCCAGAACAGCTTCAGTGTGTCTCTAAGTCTCTAAACTCCATCGGAGGTATGATTCAATCCTCCACAACGTTGCTGCTGCTGTTCTCCTGAAGGGTAGGACCAGTGACTAAACCGATGTGACACAGATGACTCTTCAGTGTGCCGTCTGTCGTCCTGGAGGAGACCACTCCCATCAAAACAGAAATGTTTCATAGGAGGATAAAGCCGACCGCTCACAACAACGTTGTATTGAGTCTTTTTCCTCTGAGGGGACAAGTGGATCAAAATCGTGCCAACAAAAATGTCCCGCACAATAGAACAGAGCCACCAGATACCTTCACTGACTGGGTCAACCATTCAAGCCTGTGCCGTTCTCTTGGTGTGTGCCACATTTAAGACTGTGGTGAAGGGTGAATCATCTGACCACGTCACCCTTTTCCACACTTCTCTTTATGCCATTATCATCAGGCTGTTCTTCTTCTTAATGCACGGGCATCACGGTCATCAAATGGGAGCTGTTGACCAGACTCTATTTACAGCTCCCATCGTTCCCATAGATCCCAATCCAGATGTCACTTTTCCTTTAGTCCCTGGATGTGGATGTGGATTGTACCATACAGTGTACCTGTATCCACAGCAAGTTCAATCACTCATTCCTCAGGCCACCGCAGGACTACACTTTATTTTCATTCATATTAAAGGTCATACTCCACCTGAAATCTTTGCTCAGTGTCAGACTTCGCCCCCCTGTAGACTCGATAGGTGAATGTAAAAGGTTTCGGCCTGTAGCTTGCTTTTTTACATGGAAGAGAAGGAGGACCACACAGCTTGAGTTCCCAGTGGTTACAAAGCCCTTTTCAGACCTGCACCTTTTTATGTAAATGTGACGGAAACCTTACACGTTGGTCTCATGTCTGAATAAGCAAAGAAGTCACTTTTACTTTGTTTATTGAGAGCACTTCCTCTAATTATATTGCCAGCATTGGGAATCTGTCCATGTCTGAAGAACTCTGAAGCAAAAGCAGACATTTACGAATCAGGCACTGATGTCTGAATTACAAAAAAAGCTGTGAATTTACCAGATTAATCCAGCAACATTACATATTCTGTTTGAGAGGGGTTCAAAACACTTCCCGTAATTGTCCAAACACGCATCTTCTGTCTCATTCTTGACACTCAAGCTCATCCACGAGTATCACCTACCAAAAATAAACCTTTTAATCAACAAGCCACCAGAAAAACAACCAAAACAAGCAGGGCTCACATCATAGCCTCCTTCATGGAAGTAATTAAACCAAATTAAGAAAATAAACCAGCTCCCAGGGCACCTGATACACGTACCTGCATGAGTGCCAATTTGCACGTCTGCTTCATTTAAAAGTGCCGATTTGCACACAGTGACCTACTCTTAATGAGCGCCATGTTTGTTGTGTTCTGCTCCAGGTTCTGGTTCTGTCCACCAGATTACTGAGGCCGACGGATATACCCGAGCTGCTCTTCACCACCCAAAGACTGCTGCCTGATATCGGCGTCTAGGAGGTCGTCACGTTGAAATGAAGGCACGCACACGTGAAGGGACATATGTGTCACAAGCGTAAGGTGTGATCGGAGCTTGGAGTAATGACATTCACTGTTGAAAGCTGAGATGATGACACACAAACGAAGCAACATTCCTGTCTATGTCAGAGTGTTCTGGTGGATTTAACCCAAAAGTTATTAAAAACAAGTGTTGGGATTATTTTTCTCGGAGGCGGTAAAGAAAATGTACATTTTTGTTTGTGACTGACAGAAAAAATGGTGTAAAATCACAACAGCACATCAAACGTTAATACAATAAAGTCAGTGACTTTTCAAACACGCCGTTGTGATGCTTTCTTCACAGTCCATCAGGATCGGTTGTTAGTCGTTTTGACCGGGCTGTGTTAAAAGCGGGCCGTGCGTGTGAACTCAAAGAAGGTGGTCAATACACACTCTCTGTTAGCAGCCGTTCACACCTCGCTCTCGCCGCATCATAGGTTGACAAATAAGAGCAGAATAATTAACATGTCGTTTCGCGCTGTCTGCTAAGGTTGATAATTAGCTCACACTTATGAGCTTGCCTGCACCTTCCTCCCTCTCCTACGCTCCCTTTATTCTCTCCCCCAACATGAATCACCTCAGCTCGAGCTCTGTAATTTCACCCACCTGAATCAATGGTGAGTACAAGTCTCCCACATTTTGTCAGAGAGAGAGAGAGAGAGGGAGGGAGTACGGTAATCCGGTAAATCCTGTTTTGATTCTGAGAGATTGGAACAGGATATTCAGAATTCACTAATCAGATTATGGATAGTACGTAAACAGATCACTAATATAATAACACGTATCAGGTTTTATTGGAGAAGTACTTCATACAATTTTCTCCTCATCATGTGGGAGATTCTCAGAAGAGTCCCTAATGAAAACACGGACTCTTCCGGCGCTGTTGGCTCAGGCGGGTTTTAACTTCTGGGGGTCAAGGACTGAGTTTTTAAAGACAGATCTCAAGACATGAGAAGCCGCTGTACGATGCTTTTCATAATTTCTATTTTCAAAGCAATTTTTTTCCCCAGGTGTGTTCATAAGTCAGACTCTCAGACATTTTTTATGTGTGAGTCACTCCCCCGTCACAATAGCAGACGTCTGTCTTATAAAGCCAAGGACTTCACATATTGTAGACGCAAAAAGTCAAGGATGCATCTGTGCAGACTTATAAATGGAAAAAAAAAACAGAGTCAGTGTCAAATTCATCATCATTTTATTGTGAACAAGAAGTGAACTTGTAACAAATAAATAACAATAGGCCCTTTGGATTATTTCTTTTTATAAAGTGCATCAGTGATAATAAACTCCACATGCTACATAGTGTCTGCTGCCCCTCTAAAAGTCCCACCCACCCCACCTCGATCTAAATCACTCTGTCATGCACGATGATGTTTCAGGATGCTGCAAAAAATATATATATACACTGCAGTTACTGACACACACACGAGAGTACACAAACAAACACACGGCTGCACAGTGCCCTGGCTCAAGTAGCTGCTATAATAATACCAGCACTCAGCAGTGCCATGTAGTGGCGGTCTGAATAAAGAAGCGCCACAATGGGCAGCGCAGCTAAAAATAAGCAGCAGAGTCCTTCAGAGCTGCTGTTGCCAGGACAGCTTGTTTTACAGTTTTATATGCAGAGAGTCTGAGTGAGGCTCAGTCAGCCTCACACTGCCGCTTCTGTGAGGAGATGAACCTCCTCGCTGCTCCTCCTCACACACGGTTGTCTGACAGGACACCCACCTGCCCATTTAGAGGTCACAACCTCTGTAAAGATTCAGCCGCCTCTGGCTACCACTGTTTATTTCACACCTGCCTTTTCAGTCAAACTGATACAGGATGTCAGTGTAGAGGCATGAACCTTCTCGGTCTCCTTCCACCTTCAATGCTTTCTCTCCGTGGCCACTCTGGACCACTTTCAATTTCTACCCCCTTCCTCTTCACACAGAGGTGACAGTCCTGACTTTTGCCGACAGCGCTTGCTTGAAGCGCCTCTTCAGGTCCTGCATGTTGGGAGACTTTGGCCGGGGGATGAGGGTGGAGCGCCTCTTCTCCGTGGCCACGCTGGCAGAGTTGCTGGAGGCGGGAGGCGGCTGCTTGGCTAGCTGGCAGCACAGCCTGTGGAAAGCCGTGTGCACCTGGCTGTAGTCCTCGCTGGCTGATACTTCATAGAAAGAGCAGCCCAGTGTTCCCGCCAGCAAAGGGCCCTGCTGGGAGTCGACCCGCCTCAGGTGGAGCAGATCCGCCTTATTGGCCAGCAGGATTACCGGAGGCATATTTGCACCGCCTGCACGGACGACCAGCTGGTGCAGCTGATCGATCAAATCGAAGCTGCGGCGGTCTGTTACAGAGTACACCAGCACCACTGCATCGGCCCACTGGATGGAGCAGGTCACATGATCAGGTAGGCTGATGCCATTATCGGTCATCTGGGAAGGAAAGAAAAGGGCAGACTGCTTAAAACACAACACAGACCCTTGCTTTGAGGAAAATATGTAATTTTCTGTCCTAAAGTTACAAATAAAACAGAATTCGGGCCAGATTTAACTTTCCTGACTTTCTGCACCCGATCTTTAGCCATGACTGGAATGCTGACTGAGGCAGACAAGAGCTATAAGGTTACTCCTCGAGAACAGTGAGGTGTGGGGTGATTGAGGAGTCTGGATCAGGATCAGGGTATCATTTACCCTGGCCTCAGACATCCATTAGCCTAAATGGGAGATTAGACAGCCAGACTGAAGGGCTCTACTTCAGGAGTAACACACACACACACACACACATACAGATCTTGGCGTTTGGACTTGTGCCCAGTCAAGAGGCTTGGATGATCTTAACAGCCAGACAGTGAATTAGATTATATCATCTCTTGTATTGGATTATCCTCAACTGATTTTCATGTGCTGAACTCTGTCCTGACAGTCAGCCCAAAGACAATAAACTGAACTCTGCCTGTCTGAGGAGGAAAAACTGGCTCTTACCTCCACACCAGGAGTGTCTTGCACCTGGATGGTCACTTGCTCTCCATCGACCTGGACTTCTCTGGAGTACAGATTACCTTTACAGAGAGGAGACAAACCGTATTTTAACACCGAGGTTCAACAGTTTAAGGAGTCAGTTCAGCTCATGTCGTCCTCAGACTCGGCTCAGTAACTCACCGGCGTTTCTCTCATAGTCTCCAATGAAGCGCCTCGTTAGGAATCTCACCACGAGCGCTGAAATAAAGAAAATAAATCAAAATTAGACGCTTAATCAACAGAACAAAACACAAATAAATCACTATAAATTTGCAAACAGTGTGCTCGTTTTCTTACCGGTTTTCCCAACTCCGCCGCCTCCTATCACTGCCATTTTAATGACCCGGTTTGGAACCGAGTACTCGGGTGTTGGATACTCCGCAATGGTCGTCATGTTGTGGATGAGACGCATTTTTTTTGTTGCCTCCTCTTGTTTGTCAATCCCGTCCGGGGGGAAAAAGAATCAAAATGAAGTGTTGTCTGGTCCAAACTGGAGCTTTCTTATAAAGCAGGTGAAGTTAAATCCTCTCTGACTCCTGGAGTGTCTCAGTAAGAAGCCAGCAGCGGCAGAGATGCGCACGAGAGGTAGGAAGCAGCGCGCGGACTGAATGCTGCTGCGGAGAGGCGCACGGGTCCTTTTATAGCTCTCTAACGGCGCTCACATCTGATTGGGCGCCGGTGAATCCCCCCTCCTTCCTCCATCCTCTGCCTCGTGAGCCCCCGCCTACACGTGGACGAGCGAGCGAGCAACGCTCCTGCAACAGGTGGGACCTCTGGGAGTCCTGACAAAACAGGCTTTATACTGAAGAAATGTGTTTTGATGCACAAAGTGACTGCGCAGAGTTCATTTATGTTGCTCCTTTGCATATTTTCTGCATGGATGTGATTCACTGCTGGCCATAAAGTTGGAATCTTTTTGTTTTCAGACACATTTCTCTTTTCAGGTTAATTAATAAATATATCAGTAAAGAAGATAGACTTTATCTATCAAGTATAGAGTATGTAATGAATAATTCCATTCATACTCTAGTCACTTGTATATCTCATGTGCCTGTTTTGTGTTTGTAATACATAACTGTGAAGAATTTCCCTTCAGGGATCAATAAAGTATCAATCTATGTATTCTGGTTTAAGTAATATAAGTATATAAGCATTCTTATTTGGAGAAATAGTCAGTGCAAGTTATCTTTTATGTGGCCATAATGAAATCTATCTACTAGTCTTATAATAATATTAATAATTGTACTGGTCACTCAAAGGGTGAATTCTTTTAAGTCAAGTTTTACACAAATAAGTCTGAAATACAACTCCAAACACACACAGAGGACTGATAGATATGTAAATATGGAGTGATGTGCAACCATGCAGCCATATCTTGCTCAAGGGCACCTCAGCAATGTCCGGGCACCTCTCCAGCTACCAGTCCACACTCTGTATTGTACTTCGAGCTGGACTTGAACCACTACCCACCAGTTCCCCAAGCCAACTTCTTCATAACTAAGCTACAAATAGTTTGCCAACATTATTTGAGTATTCGTGACATCCTCAAAATACTTTCTGCATGATTTGTGTCTTACAGCCGACATCACAGGTTTCTTTTGTGCAATTACAGGATGCAGATGGATCCTGCTCAACCTCCCAGTGTTGTGTTGCAGCTGGTAACCTGTTCAGACATGCCTCTACACTTGTGAATCGTCCACACAGGGGGTTAATGTCTGCTGATGTTATACAAATACAACCCCCACTACACACACACACACACACACGCTCAGACATACCTTACAAGAACTCATGCAAGAATTCATGCTGGGCACGTGAAAGCAACCTGCACTTAATGTCCAGAAGTGGACACAATGTTTCATCCAGTTAACTGAGATTTGTACCAGTGCTGTGAAATGAAACGTGTTGTCAGAAGAGCGCTGCAACACAACAAAATATTTGTTGATATTTCACATAATATACAAGTTCAGCAGCTGCTCTCCCGCATCGATTTAACCTGTATTATCTCTTTGTCCCATTTTCTTCTTCGCCTTCTCTGTCACATCCCCCGCACACCTCCCTCTCCCCCCTCTCTCTCATCTTTCATTTGTGCTCATGTGCTCTGAGGTATTTTGGCATCCAGTCCTTGTGTGATTATGGTCTGGTATGTATTTTTGATAAGAGTGCCGATGACAGGCGGCTGCGCTGAAATATGAAATTAGTGCCGAGGATTCGTGAGCAGACATGGTTGCTAGGTGTGTACACATGCACGCACAGAACCATCCCTCTAACCACATCACAGGCGACAACTCCACCCCGGGCTGGGCGAGCCTGTTTGCTGCACTAATAGTGTGTAAATACTGTGCATTCTTGCATTTCGTGACATCTAAGGTGGATTCCCTTAGAGATTTTTTTAATGATGTGAGTGAGGTGTCATCATTTGGTAACCTAAGCCCACACTGCAGCATATTTGTAACACAGAAGGATAAAAGGCATTTGCGGTTGTTCCCTCCTCTAGCAACCAGGCGAGAAGGCTAATGATGACAGATAATGGGAGGATGCTGTGGAGGTGTTTAGAAATGATGGAGTGACTCACGCCAGAAGCCAAGGCAGCCGAGTGTTAACATGGTGGCTTCAAACTGAAGTGCAACATCACCGAAAACGCAGCAACGCTCATGTGATGATGACGACGATGCATTTCACGCAGCAGTACAGTATTTGAACTCATCTGTCTGTCTGTGCCTTCAGGCCGGCGTTGCCTTCACTTTCCCTGAGGGAGGGCTGGAGGTAAATTAAAATACCTTTGAGTCAAAGCTGACAATTATAGCTACAACAGAGCAGAAGAAGGCCTGACTTGCGAGATCAGAGTGTCACCCCACACATTGGTGACAATAGATGGTTAGGGAGGGTAAAAGCAAGGGGGACGGGGACGGGGGGGTAATCTTTTAGTCCTTTTTACGGGGTGTGGACAATTATCAGGGAGAATTCAGGGTATTCACTGCAAACAGAGGAATGTCGAGTTAATTGGGGGTTGGCGGTGGGGACAAGGGGCAGGTGAAATCAGGAGGAGGAGGAGGTGTTCTCAGAAGGATGTCCTTGTTGACACATAAGTGAGGACTGATTTCCCGAGATGGCCTCACCTCCTTTTTTTCTTTTTTCTTTTTCTTTTTTTTTTTTTTTACAGTGGAGCATGAGAAGAAGAGACACTTGCCGCCCTCAGGCCTGATCCCACAAAAGGATGGTCATTTGGGATATCAGAGAAACTGGCAGTTTGGAGCTGCCCCAGGGGCAAACCTCATGAGCCACGGTCATATGTTTATCAGTATCTGATAGATGCTTATCATTCTCATTGCCTTTAATCATTGCACACCAAGGTGATTATTAGGAGACAATTATTTTACAAGAGTTCTGGTCTTAGATTGAGTTGCCTCAAAGCTGCAAAACAAACTTTTGACTTTTAAGATTTTAAATGTTCCATAAAAATTCCACACTTAAATGACGACTTAAAGAAATCATTTCATGCAAAGGCCACATTATCAAGTCTTTTGCGGGACTGTATGATGTACAAACACAAGGGTAATTGTGAAAAGCAGCTCCATTCACGCATCTTTTCATAGATCTCTTCACTTATTTGTTTATATCCACGAGCGCATTTGCATCTCCAGTGACCAATGGAAATTGTATTGGCCTGCCGGCACAAGCAGCTCTCGAGCCACACAAAGGAAGAGAGGTTGTTTTTTCTTATTGAAATGTAAACCTTCCCAACATGTTCAACCATTTGCATACCTGTGAATGTCAACAGTCGTAGAAGGGGGATGGCGATGGTGGTTTTAAGGGGGTTGTGTGTGCGCTGTGGCATTGGTTCTGAATGACAATAGTTATCACACACACACACACACACATCAGCTCCTCCTCCCACTGGAGGAATGCCTGCACAAGATTTTACACTGAAGTTAGGCCAGTTAGTCATGGCCAATTTCTGAAGAAACACACAACGTAAAATAATCTAAATCTCGATTTTCCATCTCTCATTCATCCTCCCCTTCTCGTGTTTACATTCCACAGCTGATCTCTGGCGTAACATTGGGTAATTGGTTTCCACTCTCATTACTGAGGATTGACGTGCACGTGTCAATCCCCAAACTGTTTATGTGTGCCAACATGTGTGGCTGCATGCATGTATGTAGAGACAGACAGACAGACAGACAAAGAAGCACTAGGTGTTGCAGCAAAAACAGAGGATCAGGGTGTTTTCGTCTGGAGTGCATGTGACCGTAGATATGTATTTAAGGTAAGACTTTAAACTCTGGGATTATCCTGTTTTCACTGATTGAGAAGTTGTTGTTGTTCTTGTCATGTGCAAAACCTGTGAGGAAAATACACTCGATCAGCGCATATTTGTTTTGTTTTTGACCACATTAAGTGGATGGTTAAGGTCATTTTTTAGTGTTTTGATGGAGAAAACTGTTGTCAAATACCACTGAAATGTTGCAAAACAACTTTTTAATGTTTTGTCCAATTTTTTAAAGGTACTTTGCTAAAATTTTTACATTTTTAAAATTTCTTATAAAACAGCTGCGTAATGCTTTTTCTTCCAGTCTGATGGAGAAAAACATGTCCACAGGTTAAGGAAAGGCAGACATAATTAACAACTGTCTTCTCCATAACAGTTATTAAGTTTGTGGCAACATCCTCCACACCTCTTCCAAGTGCATACAGGCAATAATGGTGTCATCAGCACATGTATAGGTGGAACAGTAATGAGCCCAAGATTGAACCCTGTGGCACACCGATTAGACAGAAAAAAGGGGGCGTACGGGAAGCCGTGCTGTGTTTGGGAATCGAAAGTTATCATTAGATGGATGAGACCAATTTCTGACTGACCATTTCAGCTTCAGACTCATTTTTTAGGAATTGTGATTGTCCAAACATCCATGGCAACCAATGCACGCACATTTAGTTCTAATATAATTTCTATAAAAAAAATCTTGGGAACCAGGCTGTAACGAGACAAAATCATCATCGGTGTGTCAGAGGCACGCAAACGGACGGGGACACTCTGCTCTGGACAAATCGTGTTGGGACACGGGGTTCAGCGATTAAGATTTATGGTTTTCAGTCTCTGTCGGTAATTCAGACTTTCCCCCCTAGGCCCTGTCTGCCCGTCTAGCCTGCTTTACTGCCCAGACTGAACGGAGCTGGAGCCCATGCTGGAGGCTCAGAAGCAGGGCCTCTATGGTGGTTTAATACAGACAGACAGCTCCCTTGGGGGCTGATTCTGGGCCAGAGCTGGAGCTCTGATCTGTGGATGTGGTTACTGAGTGGTCAAAATGAAGCCATTGCCAAGAAGTGCTTCACATCCTGGAAATTGTTCAAGCAGCATGAGAAAGTTTAAGCAGACTCATGCTATGTTGTATTGTGAATAATACGTTGGGTACGGAACGATTTGTTTTTATCTCTGTGTGTGCGCCAAAAAGGGAAAATGTAATAGCTTTAATTATGCCAGCTCTGGTATCTCTGGTCTCTTCACAGTCCTTAGCGGGGCACGTTGGCCCGTAACAAGAGCCCCGTCATGAATAAGGATAAAGATGCTGCTGTGCACGTGCAGCCTGATTCAGGTTCAGGTGTAGAATACATGACGGTAAACAGATCAGTATCTGCACGTGGACAATAATCTGCCAAATATTAATTAGGATCACGTTTTTAGCCAGAAACAGTCACGCATCTGTTCATCATTATCCATATCGTTAACCTTAATTACCGCGTTGTTTTGTCCACGTGTCTGTCATCTTTTGTCATCCCAGAGGCAGCTTTCCTGTCAGTCCAGAGTCTTCAAGACTAAATAAAGTTTTGTGTGCAAACTGAAAGACAGGCTCAATCCTGTCACTAACTCTCACAGGAAGAATGGACCTGAATGCAGGTGGATTAGGCACCTGTGAACACAGATCTGATCGCGTCAAATAGGCGCCCCTAAACCAATAGAAAACACTGGAAAACATGACAACACTAGGATGTCAACAGCCCGTTTTAGTCCGTGACCTGAAGCACTTTCTCTCGACATACTGAAGACAGACAGATGAGAGTGCGCAGGGGTGGTTTAAGGTCGATGTGAAGTAAATAAGGTGAAAATCGGCACATCCTGGAAGAACCTTTTCACCGTGCCCTGCCGGGAAATGTTAATACCTGCTCGCAATTTTCCATTTGTCCGGGTTACAAAGTGTTTTCATGAGACAGAAACCTGAAGTGCTTCGTCAAAGGACTTAGGGCTCATTAATCCTTTGATGAATTACTTCTCGTCTTCTCTTCCTCGGCTGAGCACTCTGATTCAGGGAAGTAATTGAGTGTCTTCACCTTGTTCCTGTGATTCACACTTAATCACTGATGCTATTCTGCCGAGCCTGCAATTGACCTGCACCTTGTTTTATCTGCGCTCAGGTCATGATGTTTGCTCATGGCGAAGGTTACAGAATACTTTATCGTGAGTTACTCCTCTTTCCTTCCCATTAAAGCTACAAGAACTGTCCTCCAAACCCCGCCAGTGCTTGCGCATGCAGGCAGACTCGGTGGACAATGACAGTATACACTCATGACTGAGCGAGCAGCCTTCATTCATATGCACATGTACGCCCACGCAGACTCACATGCTTGGGTGTAATCTCAGTAATTATGCAGCACAGACATTGCACAAGGATCCAAACATTTCCACACAAATGTGGGTATGCCTGATTCAGACGGAGACGTGGTCTCAAGGTCGCTCCTCTGTGCCTCCGTGCAGCGTCTATCCTTTGTGAGGGCGCTCCACAGGAAGAGACCATCTGAGAGAACAGATGCCGGATGTTTTAATCAATGCGTGCGCTGGCGAAAGTGCAAAGTGTAACGATAGTTGAAAACAGAAAAGAAAAACCTCGGCATGTTTCGTCACCTCACCTGTATCCAGTATAAGCCGAAAGACGTAGCCGATGGCATGACGTTTGCTCACGATCACGTGGATGATTGCGCACATTTTCAACAAAGTCCTACACATTTAAGTGCTGGTAAAGCAGTTAACGCTGCTTCTGCTTCCTTCCAGCACCCACCATAAATGGTACATGGATGCTGGTTGAGTTTTTTTTTTTTTTTTTTTCCTTTTTCCCCTCCAGCATGGCTTTCGGAAACACATTATGTCTGCTGTAGAGAGGAGTTGTGGTGGAGCTGGGCCATTAGGTTGCCACAGTGTGAGAGAAAGAAAACAGACCGGGCCAAACTGCTCCAGGCAATAATGGAGGATACGTGTCAGTGTTCTTGAAGGGTACACACTGTACTCTCCCAGAAAATTGGCATCAAGTACAATGAAAAAAAGAGAAAGGCATGCGTCAGACACCCCGAAGGAGGGGGGTACCACAGCATCACGTCCCAGTGGTCTGCCTTCATTAGACCACTGCAGAAACAGCTGCCTCTTCCTAATTCACTCATGGCAGGCAGATTACCTCTGACTAAAAATACTTCAAGTTAGTAATGTTACTGATAAAAGTTCATGAACTTCAGTACATGTTATTTACTTCATACGTGCGTTCATATATTGCACAGCCTGAAGGTTAGCATGAATATCTTCAGTGTATACAGTCTCATCTGACAGTTTTCACTGGTTTGACGCAGAAAAAGAAGCTCGAGGTCAAGAACGTGGTGATTATTCTCAGACGAATGTTTTCACTTCAAGCTCATAATAAAAAAAAGACTTGCACATACTTTTTATGTAGCTGCGTCAGAGAGGAGCTCAACATCTTGAGAAATTCAGCATAAAAATATATGCATAGAGACCTCAGCAGAGCTCAGAGAAGGAATGTGTTCACTGAAATGTATGAAGTTAAAGGTATTTTGTTAAAGAACCCCTAAAATCCCCAAATTTCCTCCCAGCTCTGTGATTTTAAACCTCAAAGTTCACAGCTGAGTTTCAAAACATCAGCAACGAACCTAGGAGGAAATCTTTGAGATCTGAGGCCACTCTTGGGTAGTGATGCACGCCATGCATGGGGGGTGTGGTGAGGCGGCTAATTCCCATTAACTCCATGGTTTTTGTTTTTAAATGTTTACTGTCTACATTCAGAAATCGTCTGTTGTTTAGAGTTAGACCACATTCAAAGACCCTTCCTAAGCTAACTGTTAATGGTCAGTAAGTATTTTGACAAAGCTGCCACAAAAAACAAAATATTACTGAATGTGAATTTCCATCCAGTTGTCCACATGCTTCACATTCAGACGCTGTATCGCTCCTGATGTTGGCACCTTGTATGGCAGCCATCAGTGCATAAATGTGTGTGTGAACAGGTGAATGTGAAGTGTTGGATCATGACTTATGTCATGATTTATACATCATGTTTGTTTCCAGATGTGTCTAAATGTGAACTGTGGCTTTGAAGTTATAGAGAAATATCAAGTAACTTGGCTGACACAACTCGGTGGGATTTCTGTACCCATATAAACTCTCTACATGAGCATTTTTCTGCTGAGACAGAGCTCGACAATAAAAACTGTGTCATGGTTCTTTACTCTGATACGTCAAAATCTCAAGCTCAAGCCTGTGCTGTGTAATGGCAGATAAAGGCTTCACTTAGCAGACCTCCAGGCTCTCAAGCACCTGGCAGGATGAATTAATGCGGTTCACAGGACTGGAAAGTGGGTCAGGCTCCAGTGCTTTCTGCAGCCATCTCAGCTCACTGTAGACATCCAGTTATACAAACAGATCTATTGTTATTGACCGTGATGAGGACGGGATGCTGCTTAGCTCCCACAGGAGGAGAAGGGCAGCACAGGAATCTGGAGGAAAATATGCAGGGGATATGATATATGGGTGCATACATATATATGTGTGTGGGGGGGGGGGCATATTTCTGATACATGACCTATTTGAGGCCAATTAGAGGGACAGGATTGTGCTAATCTCGCACAAGATGCTGTGTTTCATTATATTATCTCAAGAGCTCATTCACCTTTTATGATCCAAATAAAGAAGGGTTACAGGGACACCCAGAACTCCCATAAAATGATAGTAAAACGGTCGTCAAGTCGGAGGACTGTCGCCCTCCTTGTGTTAATTGGGTGAAAAGTTGAAAAAAACTAGGTCAGCGCTTTAAATAGCCTAACCCCATTATCCAGTGACACACTGACATCAGTATTTGAATAAGCATCATTTGTGATGCTTTCCGTTTGTGTGCCGTACATCAGTTTAATTGCATCATGAGTCACCCATGTGATGATGTGCACTCACTCAATGCACACATGCAGATATAGTTTCCAGTGCTCCCTGTATTAGATGGCCGCAGTGAACTCTTCCACTCGCTGCTTTGTGTCACGAGAACAATCCTGCTATTGTGCCTGTTGTCGTCGTCTCGCTGGCTCAAAGTGTTTGCAGAGAAGCAGAACAGGTGCATTTTGGGGTAGCTGAGGTTGCAAGCAAGGTCGTCACCTGAACGTACATTTATATTACGTATAAACGTAACTGTGCGTACAGTGGTTGAGGTAGTGCAACAGTGCAAGTGAGTGCAAAGAGTTGGTTTAAGGTAATTTAATATGTTCATCATCTGAGGCAGCACCCACCTCTCAATCAAAGCGTCCACGCTGTTAATTTTGTGTATTTTTAAGCCTTAATATAATTTGAACGGGTGAGACCAAAACGGTTGCATCAGGTTGCAAACATGTGGTGAGTTGTATATAAAGTGTTGTATATAAATTCACCCTCAGTACAGTTGTCATGAACGGGGAAATTAGCTATAGAGACCAAAACTGTTTTTTGTACCAGGCTGTGAACATGTTTATTTCTGCTGTGAAGTTGGACATTTGAACATAGGAACCTATGGAGAGTCACTTCTGTAGCCAGCCTCAAGTGGACGTTTGAGGAACTGCAGTTTTTTGGCACTACCGCATCAGCTTCTCTTCACAGCAACGGAAGTTGTCACTAGTTTATAAAGCACTGGAGAGTGAGGGAGAGAAAAAGCAGCCATGCGCGATGCCATCTTAAGTAGAGTATGCACATTAATCAATCATTTTTATTTTGATAGATTTTCCATCCACCTACAAAATGTGAAGATTTTCTTTTTTTATCTATAAAAGATTTGAACAAAAGTCCAGACGTATTCATGCTAATTCAAGGCTTTAATCATTATTAGACGGATGTTATTAAACAATAAAACATAAAAACTTCCAAGGGACGGTGGATGCATTTTGTATTTTACTTGATGAACACACACATTTCTTGTATTATTCTGTCTTCCACGTTTAGCCACAGATGACACACAAAACAGTCATCCAGCATGCCAATGTGTCAATACAGCTGTGAGTCTGTTACGCACCCACAGAGGACAGAGTGCCAGTATCCAGCATGCTCTGTTCCCGTGTTTAGAGAAGCGGGGGTACCGTACATGTAAACTAGCATCCAGATGAGTCCTGAACAGCGTGTACCAGCAGCCAATAAGCACACTAACGATTGTGTGCGCCATAAGTCACTTCTCCTGTGTTCCAGCCAAGTTCTTATTGTTGTTCTTCCCACCTCCCTTGGTAAAACAGGTCATGTTTGTTCTATTAGGTTTTAGTGCTTGATAGGGCCCATGAGTTCAATATGAGGTAACTTGACCAGGATAGTAACTGTAACATGAGTTTGTGCAATAACGTTTAATTATTCAGAGCATCTGTGCTGAAGGTTTGTGGTAATGACTGATGTGAACAGACTTTTCTGAAAGTGTTTTACACTCGACAAATCTGTTTAATCACCTCATGCGTCTACATTTTCTCCATGTTTGCCAACCGTGGCAGCTCAGAAAGCTCACCAGATAATAAATTAGACAAAGGATCTTTGGTGCTATTCATACGAGATAAGTGAAAAAGCAACCTGCCTCTCCGTGATTTTTCACTTTTTTCACACGGAGAGGCAGGTTGCTTTTGATAAAAGGGATCAATAACTTCACAGAAAATAAAACAAAAAGTACTCACAATGGATTATGTGGACAAAGTATCAGATCACATGTTGATCTATGAGCTGCTAATAATCCTATCACTATGTCATTTCTATGCCCACGTGAAAGACAGTTTCAAATAATGCACAAAATATCAGGACTGCAATTATTAGTTTACATGTTTTGTATTAAACAGCACTGAAAATTACAGTTTTGAACAAAATGGTGCAGTAATGTCTCACGTGTGCCTTCAAAATAAAGCAACTTGATAAAAATTTGAATGCTTAATCAATAAAAATGTCAAACATTTTAAGATTTGGACTCTGACTCATTTTTTATCTGCAGGCGTCACAATCGTAGACCTCGAACGTACACCGAGGTCGCCAAAAAAGAAGAAGAAAAGCTTTCTGTTGCCTGCAAACGTCTACAAAACAATTTTAATAATTTGTTTCTAACCTTGATGCTTCGGCCTTTCAAAGCTGTAATGAATCACAGCTTCTAAACTGGAGGATTATTTTCTTGGCGGTACGGATATGATGCATAATTCATGTGCCTCTCTTTGTAGCCGCTCAAAGGTCATCGCTGTTTCTCGTTTCTTTTCTTTTTTATGCTTTATTGTAACAAGACGCTTCCTGTTATTCAAACATCTTGACACAGTTTCAAAGTCTTTGTGTCCCTCATCCTCAAAACACGGAGCATACAAGTTGGCAATACAAGTGTAGATGTAACAAAGCAGGGGTGCTGTTTCTTCTGTCCATCACGGGATAGGTCACTGAATGAAAACGGTGTAAATCATGCTACAGCCTTCATAGTCACCACATTTCAACACAGCTCAAGATATGAGCATTGAGGTGTTCTTCCTTTTGTAGGCTTTTGTGACGTGCTCCCAAAAGTATATTCTGTTTTTTTCTAGTTACCCTGCTTCCCCAAACTCAAACTCAACATCTCCTCTATTGTGTGTGGGGTTTTTTTTTTTTTACATAAAATATTATATGTTTATGGTTTTCCAAGCTCAATAGATTCTTCACTGTCAGTGTGTTCGTCTGTAGAGTACACTTGCACCCACATGAACAATCCACCAATCAGCTCTACTTTTGATCTCAATCCAGGCGAGCAGAGGATGTCCTCTGAGGTTCACCTGGATACAAAAGTCCTGTCAGCTCCATCCAAACATAAGGAGGCAGTCGCATCCTGGAACAGGAGAGATTAAAGCCCACCTTCTCTGTTCATCTGAAGCTTCGTGCACAGCTTGAAAACAAAGATTTTATCTCATCAACAGGGCCCGGGAGTAGATTATCAGACCAGGAGCTGTTTTCATGCCTGCTTTGGTTTCAGGACGTCAGTGCATGTGCATGAAATGTTTTGTTTTTTTTCACACGAGGACATTATCCATATCCGCATATTATCCAGTAAGCAGATGGAAAGCAGCTATAATTACAATAAAAGCAGTATGAGTCAGGAAAAGGGCAGTTGCATCCTCAGCGCCTCGCAATCCTATTAATACAGACTGGACTGAAATAGAAAGTAAGTCTGGGAATGTTTTGTATCAGGAGCCCACAAGCTACCACCACATGTAATTGTTTCCCTGTCAGTCAAAGTATTCAGAAATAAACCCATGAGAAGACGTCAATCAACATATTTCTCAATAAACTCACGGTGCATACCAAACGTCTGATTAACAATGAAACATCCCCATCCTCCACGGCTCAGAGCAAGTTATTGTCTTATTTGTTTTTCTGTGAATACTTTTATTCCTCTCTCCTTTTCCCATTCCTTTTGAAGTCAAGAAGAGGCATAATTATTTGTTGTTTTCCTTTCTTTTTGTTCACATGTAAATGCTAAGGAGATAATTGCCAGGGGATTGTTGTGAAAGCACAAACAAAGCCAGTGGTGAATGACAGCGTCCTGAGGGCCTGGAGGTCCTGCGGGGAGCTACAGGGAGAGGACACTTATCTTTTTAATGTCACCCCCCCCCCCCTCTCTCTCTCTCTCTTAATTATGGTCAGCTAATTGGTGGTTTGAGCGAAGAATACCTGCAAATTAAATGATTAGTTAAAATCGGGGAAAATCTGTATTACAAACTGCTGACATGGAGTTTAAAAGACATGAATGTTTATCAGGATGGGAGGGTCTCATGAGAAATGAGAAACAAAGCTGCATTATGGGAAGTGTGGGATTCAGGGTTTTTGAAGCTCGGCCCAAAAGTCAGAATATTGCTGCTGCTGCTGCTGCTGCTGCATCAGTTCTGATCTAGTGAGTCCCCCATTTTTATGCAAATGAAAGACTAAATTGTTTATGTGTCTATTTAATTGAACTGATTGACTGTTGACACCTTTAATATAATAGAATAGAAACGCTGCTGGTTTCAGCCATAGATTGTATGAAACATGTACATAGTATCCGTGATGTAACCCACAGGTTTATAAAAAGTTTTTTGGGCTTGGCAGTCCTGTTTCTTTCGCCTCCCAGCTAATCTAAAAACATCGGTGGACCTGAGGTGTGCTGAATGAAGGCTGGTTTCTCAAAGAACTCATCTGTAATAGCACCCACCTGTCAATCAGAGTCACCATGCTGTTAAATCTACATAACTTTATGTGCCTTAATATATTTTGAACAGGTGAGTTCTATATAAATTATATAAATAAAACAGTTTTTTGTACCAGGCTGTAAACATGTTTATTTCTGCTGTGAAGTCGGACATTTTAACATGGGGACTTATGGAGACTGACTCATTCTGTAGCCAGCCTCTAGTGGCCTCTCGAGAAACTGCAGTGTTTCACGCCGGCTTCACTTCACAGCCACGGAGGTTATCACTTGGTGCCAGCTAATAAAATGGGAAGTTTTACTGTTTACCCTGTGTGTTGTGTGATTGTGAATTTAACATATTTTAATTTTGGATCATATGAAGACCTCACTTTGGGTTTCAACCACACGTGAGCTTCACTTGTCAGTATGAATATCAATAAACATATCATTATATCATATCATTATATTTAATATATTCATAAAGACAAAATCTCTTTAAACGCGTCTCAGATATGAACTACAACTCCCTCACACCACTGTGCCAAACATTTGCTGTTTATTGGTTGCAGCTCACCTAAGCCTCATCACCCACGCCTGTAATTGGCCTTTCAGTCCCGTCAATCAAACGGGAGTAAATCTGAGCCAATCAGCGCCGGAGTTCTCCTCTCCTATGGGCGGGGCTACCTCGCTTCCTCACGCATCACGCTTGTTTCCTGGTCGTTGCTAACAACCTGCTGCCTGCAACTCCGTCGGTCCACCGTGCACTCATGCGTTGACGGTTTCCAGCTGTGGTGTTTTTGGGGGGATGTGTGCGGGGATGAAGCCGTGTCGACGCTGAGTGCAGGCGGACTCTCAGCTCCGGGCCGGCCGCATGGTGCTCCGTGTCTCTCCGCTGTACGCTTTCTGACGCTTGGGGTTTGCAGTCTGGCCTCCAGCCGCGGCTGCGAATTAACTTCATTTCTCAGCGTCGCCTTGCTCTGAAATCATGTTTATTTTATAAAGAATGGCGGTGAGGGGGACACTGTAAACTAAATGACTGTCAGAAACATCGCCTCCATTTGTAATATGGTGAGTATCTTGCCTGCTTGATGTGTGTGTTGCTATCGATTTGCCTGCAGCCACTGTGTGTTTGGACCTGGTGTGTAATGATGTGCATGGGTGAGTCGCCTCCCCCCCTCCCTCGCACCCAGACACTCAGTGCAGGGGGGTGCAGATCAGGGATGCACAGTGATTTTAACGTGCCTGCTGTACAGGATGTGCAGTGGATCAGGTCCCGGTGCACTGACAGGCCTGCAGCCCCCCCCCAAACATCATCTGTAGCGTTGACATTGTGTGTGAAATAACACTGTGTGTGATTTGTGTGTGTGAATGAAGCCGCTTGTTGTGATTGCATAATGTGCTGCTGCTGCAGACGGCTGGGTGCATCCTGGTAGCAGAGAGACACGGCTGGCCTTCCCTCTGTTTAGACTGGATACCAACGTCTGGGACATTACTGCATTACTGACAATGAATTAGTCCACTGTGTCCCATACAGAGCATCTTATAGACTGTTACAGACATGCTGGTGAAGATAGAGTCACAGGCAGCACTGCTGGTCTGAAGGTGATAATAATAAATAATTATTTAGGAACATTTGTCCAATTAAGGCTGCGCCGTCAATTTATTTTTCATTATGCAGCCGAATGCCTCTTGGTTAATCAATCGTATTGTTCATAAAATGTCTGAAATGGTGAAACATCTATCCAGGTAGTGTGTTTCATTCGACCAGCAGTCCAAAAACCAAAGATGTTCACTTCAAATATCATAAAGAGGATCACATTTTGAGATTTGCAAACCTAAAACCAACAAAGAACAGCAATAATCATGATAGGTTTATTTATATAGCACCTTTTTAAAAACAGAGATTACAAAGAGCCAGACACTAAGGCCAAACAAAGCGTGGTAGGGGGGAAGACAATGAAAGATGAGGACTGTGTGAGCAGACTCCATTTAAAAAAAAAAAAAAAAACACGACTGTATAAAAAAGAAATGCTTGAAAAACGCTCATCAAATCATCACAGTTTCCCAGAGTCTGAGATATTCACTTTACTATCACGGAAAACTGGAAATCCGGCACATCTAAACTGGAGCCAGCAAGTTTATAATTTTTGCTTTACAAAGAATCATTTGAAACAATCAATTCTTTATCAAAACAGTCATCTCTGCAACCCCAGCGCTTTGTCCAACATTGATATAAAATAAGAAAACAGATAAACACTTGCATGACTTAAAGGCACTCATACTCACGTTGTACAAGATATCTTAACTATTTTTTACATTTATTGTTTACAGGATGTTGGTCAAAGCTCTTCAAAGTAAAAGCACATGAAAAAATGCGAATACAAAAGGCTTAAAAGGTTTGCAGACTGTAGTAATAATAAATGAGGTGACAGTCTGCTGTGATGACTCTTCACAGCTGTCACAGGTCAGGTTCTCCTCACATGCATCGTTTCAGACAATCGAAGATCGTCTTATTTCTTTTTAAATAAATGATGCCACTGCGTGCTCCTTCTATAACGAGGACCTCGAATGTCAAAATGTGGCATCAGGTGTCGGCGGGGCGGCTGCACGGATCATGTAGATTTTAAAGGACGTCCAGGTCTGTCTGCGATATTTTAGTGGAATAAAGTGAAATGTTTCCCACACGAACAGAATCAGTTTGTGTGTGTGTGTACAGTACGCGGGCTTGTGCTGCATCTCAGACTGGAAACGGTAAATGGGACAAAGAGGTATTCACTGGCTGCTTTGACAGAGAGAAATGACAGTCATTGAAAGTCAAAGCCTTCCCCAAACTAAACTGTCCTCTGTGTTCGCTCAACAAAGCTGCGCTTCATTTGGGAAAAGCTTTGAGCTCTGACAAGTGAAAAGACTCTGACGAGAGATAAGTGGACTGTCTCAGCAATCAGGTGCAAAAGACTCCTGACTTCTGACATGGATCTACCCATTTAGACCGTTTTCTACTTTGACAGGAAGTTTTCTTTCGGCTAGAAAATCACTGGAGAGGAGCTACAACATTATATGAAGAACATGATACTTTGACGTCTGGCAGGAAGGATCAATTATGTTGTTTTTAAAGCGAGGCCTCAAATTCAGGTTTAAACCTTCATTAGCTGGCTGCTCCTCCTTGACTGTACACCGTTTCCATAATGCATTTGCCTATATGTACATAGACAGATCGTACTATGGCTTCAAGGCTAAAATGTGAGCAAACTGTGTTACGTGAGATGACGGCGGTGATGTCCGGGAGTAAAAATAACATTTGCATGTCTCGCGTGTTGTCTCTGGTCTCTCTTTCAGGGCACCAATGCCTCTGCTCTGGAGAAAGACATCGGCCCGGAGCAATTTCCAATCAATGAGCACTACTTTGGATTGGTCAATGTGAGTATCAGTAAATCCTCCCGTGCATTAACAAAGGTCATTGCCAAAAAGAAAAAAAAAAACACACTGGCGTCATTTTTCAAAACAAACCGCTGTGAGTCATGTCCTCTGCTGGACAGACTGTTGTTTGTGAGTCTGTTGGCCAATTCAGGGACGTTCTGTTTCCTTTATACACTCGATGCAGTGTTTGCCAGTAACTGAGCACCTGTATTTTTCCACCAGTTCGTTCATCAGATCATTTTTTAATTGAACCCCTTTTTTCGTCTTCATCTTTGTCCGTGTCCCTCCCTTCCTCAGTTTGGGAACACATGTTACTGTAACTCAGTGCTGCAGGCGCTCTACTTCTGCCGGCCCTTCCGGGAGAATGTGCTGGCTTACAAGGCCCAGCAGAAGAAGAAGGAAAACCTGCTCACATGCCTGGCTGACCTCTTCCACTCCATCGCCACGCAGAAGAAGAAAGTGGGCGTCATCCCGCCCAAGAAGTTCATCTCCCGCCTACGGAAAGAGAACGGTGAGAGCTCACACGTGAGACGGGAGAACGCTGAATAGACGAATGCTAAATATTCGCTCCAGACAAAATATTTTGTTTACGGGGACAACCAGAAAGTCTGTGCACCGTGCAGTTTGCACAGATGTTTTTTGGGCTATTTGTCTACACCAAATTGCACTCATGTGGCAGCCAATAAATAGGCATTAGATTAATTCACTTAAAAGGTGAACCTGGTGCAGCACGGAGAAACGGCTCTATGAAAAAGTGAACAAGAGATGACGCAAACTAAACATGTGCAGCGTATAATCAAATTTAAAATGAGATAAAATCAGTAAGAAATGTTTTGTTCCCTCTGAATTAGTCCATCTCTACAGAGAGGTTGAGTCATCTTACATGCACTCTCATGCATTGGGCCCCGCGTGAAATAAACAAAGCCGGAATACAACAGGTAGAGTGTCACAGTTCAGATCATTAATCCACCTGGATAGCCTCAGTTTCTATGACATTTCAGGTTTGACCGGTCTGATTGGCTGCCACAGCGTGATGTCAGCTTTCCAGAAGTTGAATCTGGCTCAGCTTTTTTCCCCCTGCGGCCTGCACCACCGCAGCCAAAACGCAGTACCCTCAACACTCAAATGAATGGAAGGAACTGTTGTTTCTTTTTGTCGCAGTGTCGGATTTGGTCTGAATGCGGTCTTAGTTCCACCGTCCTGATATCATGCATGCAGCCTCACTGATGTGAATTCCTGGAACACGTGAGTGGAAAAGAGCCACCGTTAATTCACGAGTTACACGTGCTCTTTTCTTGCTCTCACAATTAAAACGTCCTTGAGCATGCCACGTTTTATAAGATAGCCCTTTCTGTTTGTAGCCGTCGAGTTCACGCTCCGCTCCACATACATGTTCACAAACAGTGCGAGGTTTGTGGTTTTGCGGTTGTGTCCCGGCAGCGCTGTTTGCTTTTAATGTAGTCTGAATATTTGAGGTGAAGGGCAGGTGCACGTCGGGGGTAAGGTCATTCAGAGAAGTAGAGCTGACAGAGAAGCTGACTGTTCTCCGCTGTCCATATTGAGGAAGCTCTTTATGTGAATGAACAATGCCATCTCTGTTGGGACCCAGCTTTGGTCAGCTGCCTCCTCTCTGGTCGCTCTTTCTGCCCCTTCTACTACTACCACCACGCACCACCACCGCTCAGCACCGCTCCCCGCGTCTCCGTTTTCACGTTTCACATAATGATCTGTCAAAACAGAAGTGTGTGTACGGATGTTGGTATTTTTCAGCGCAGCCGGCTGATTTTATTTACTCCGTCTCGAGATCTCTCAGAAGTACGTTCTCATTGGGAGGTGCAGTCATCACTGTGATTAATTACACCTGTGTTTGACAAGTCAACGCGTCCTCGGGGACAGAGGTCGATCCGCATCAACGCCCGTCTCTACTGATTTCATGTAGGATACTGTTGAACACTGCAAAATACTACAGCAATCATTAAAGTATGAGATTAAAGGATGACAACCACAAATGAGACCGTAAAATAACTCTATTTCTCTTCTGTCTTAGTATTTAGACTCTTAGTGACCAATGAAAAGACATTTTGTGACATCATGTGTGGACGACAGATAGAAGGAGGAGAGCTTTGATTCAAATATAGACGACAAGCTCTGAACCGAGTAACACTGATTCACACACGTCAGTGTCAGATGGCCATTAGCCTGGATTATGCTGATTTTAATCTAAAATAGGTTTGAGGCCCGTTTTGCTCCATGGAAACATGTAGGACAGCCTTGCTGTTGATAGTTTACCAGCTGAGGTGCACATAAACAGGAGAGTCGAAGCTCCGAACCACCCGCACATCATCAGAAAAATCCATTTTCGCTCTCAATCCACGTAAATCCATTAAAAATATCAAACAGTTCACTGCTGACTGTGTAACAGATATTAAAGGTGTCTCATTACAGTGTGTTGGGTTTATTTTGTGAGCTAGTTTCTCAGAAAAACGGAGAAAAAAATATTTTTGGACATGATAACCCAGTTTTCATCAAACAGCGAAAATATATAGCTGTATCTGAAGGTAACAAACACTACCTACCGACACCTCTAAAGCTAACTGATGGACCGTCTTCACAGCAGCCATTTTGACATGATTTAGTAGGGCCAGCACAGGTGTTACCAGTGATGCTAATTAAGGTCTCATTCCATTCAGGTCAGACAGAGGCTGTGTCCCAATTCAGCGGCTGCGTCCTTCGAAGCATGTAGCCCCTGAATTGAGACACAGACAGAGTCAGGGTGCTGCTGGAAAGCCTCTGCTGCACTAAATGGAACAGCACCTCACTGAGTGTCATTGGAAACACCTGTGTCGACCCGACTAGTTCATGTCACCGTGAAAAAGATCTATGAACATGTTTAATCAGCAGAGACTCAAAGAAGTTACCGACATAAAAGAGATATAACAGAAGCCACCTGCTTTTCAGCAACTTTATGCTATGCTAAGCTAGCAGGCTTTTGGTTGTAGCGTTAAGGAAAGACAAAGAGTGGTATGAAGCTTCTCATCCAGCTCAGCCATAAAGCAGATAAGCATATTTCCCCAAATGCTGAACTTTCTCTTTTTAAATAAGGCTGTGATTCAGGACATATATTTTTATACACACAGCTGCTCGACTGTATACGTAACTTGCATTTTTCTAATATAGGCCTGCTTTAGGCTTACGTGTGCTTGCTTGTTAATATTGGATCCAGTATGGGCAGATAATCGTCATTAAATGTCTGGAATCAACTGTAACGTCCCCGTCATTTCACATCTACGAGGTCCCCTCCCTTTAACGCCAATCTCGGCCTCTCCTTCCAGATCTGTTCGACAACTACATGCAACAGGACGCCCACGAATTCCTCAACTACCTGCTGAACACGGTGGCGGACATCCTGCAAGAGGAGAAGAAGCAGGAGAAGCAGAACGGACGCCTCAAGAACAACGGCACCGCCGTCACCACGGAGACCGAGACGGAGAACAAGACCGAGCCCACATGGGTTCACGATATCTTCCAAGGCACACTGACCAATGAGACACGCTGCCTCAACTGTGAAACGGTGTGTGTGGCTATGCGCCCAGTAGAGGGGTAGTAAATTTTTATGTCCCTGAATAAAAGATCTCTCCTGACTAAGTCTCAAAAAGGGATTAGTCTTCTGGAGAGGTACGATTCAGTGTGCACACCCGGTGGGCTCCGGCCACCCACTTTACATCAGGGCCGTCGGAGGCTTTGTCCTTACAATTTTTGAGGGCGACGAGTAGGAAGCGTTGCCCTGAACAACCTCTGTAAACACCACGGCGCTGCACTGCAGAGACACAAAGGCCACTCAGTATAATAAGCATTTCAAAGACTGGCTGTGCGTCTATAGGTGTGGGCGGAAGGGTGGGTTGCTCTGTCACAGCGCAGCGGGCTTATCCTCACTGACTCAGTGGAAGAAAGCGTTTAGTCACCCCATGTCTCTTCCTCTTTTCACAGGTGAGCAGCAAAGATGAAGATTTTCTGGATCTTTCTGTGGACGTGGAGCAGAACACATCAATAACACACTGTCTCAGGTACTATCAGTTTATTATACATCCAGTCACAGCTAAAAAGGCTCACGGCAGAATGTATTTGGTGCGAGCGAGATTGAATAATCAGGCCTCCCGTGGCACGCTCTCCCCTCCAGGGACTTCAGTAACACAGAGACTTTGTGCAGTGAATACAAATACTACTGTGAGACATGCTGCAGCAAGCAGGAAGCACAGAAGCGGTGAGTACAGCGCTGAGTTTAATGCCACGATGCGATGCTTGACCATGCCTCCGCCTTCTCTGACCATGTGTGCTTTCTGTGCAGGATGCGTGTGAAGAAGCTCCCCATGATCCTGGCATTACACCTGAAGAGGTTTAAGTACATGGAGCAGCTGCACCGCTACACCAAGCTGTCCTATCGGGTGGTTTTCCCCTTAGAGCTCCGTTTGTTCAACACGTCCGGGGACGCAGTTAACCTGGACCGCATGTACGATCTTGTGGCTGTGGTGGTTCACTGCGGCAGGTAAAACACACTGCTCCAAAAATAAGTGCGCTCACACTCCAAGATGCATTGCAGTGACGTTTTGGGAAATATGCTTGAGGCTCAGTTCCACTGGACTGATGGCACCCGTTACAGACAATCATTGCGATTCCACCAGAAGAGCTGTGTTTCATAAGCGGCTCTCCGCTCTGCTCCGTGGAGAATATTGAATCTGTTTTTATCAAACGTCCACAGAGCAGATCGAGCTGGACGTTCAGCGCAGAAACAACATGATCATGGTCGACACCCTGTGCAAACTTCAGATTGTAAAAACAGTCAAAAGGAAACATAAACTAAGAAAAATGACCAAAATCTGAGCATGTTAACATCTGGTAGGAAATGAAGCCGCATGGAGAACACACAGTAACAGTGACGTCACAAAGCCGTGCTTGGGGGTTGGATAAGAAGGTCAATACCACTCTCTACTCTTACGTCTGTACAGTAAATTCCTCAAGGCGCTTCTCGCTGAATGTTTGCCCTTCACCGTGCACAATGGTGCATGCGACACTAGAAATCCTTTCTTGCGTCCGTCTGGAAGGAAAGTGTCTCCGCGCTCAGCTTAAATCTGAGCGTGCCTTTAAATGTCACCTATCGATGATTAAACTGCTGATTACGATGATTTGTCTAGCACAGATGTCGAACAATGTGGGAGTCTTAAGATTGCACAGTGCGTACAAAAGAGTTACTGTTTGTCTCTTGTTTCCTCAGCGGCCCCAATAGAGGTCATTACATCACCATAGTAAAGAGTCATGGCTTCTGGCTGCTGTTTGATGATGACATTGTGGAGGTGCGTCACTGTCTGTCTCAGCCTTGACTCATCTGTTTGTAAGTTTGTTCTCTCGGTAAATCACATCTTAACTTGTGTTGTTGTGCAGAAAATCGACGCCCAGGCCATCGAGGAGTTTTACGGGCTTACCTCAGACATCTCCAAGAACTCTGAGTCGGGATATATTCTCTTCTACCAGTCAAGGGAGTGACTGGAGCTGGATCAGTGACACACAAGAAGAACTGAATATGATTTGTTTTTTGTTTGTTTGTTTTTTTAAAAACCTTAAGCTGAACCCAGAAACTCCTGCCATCTTCATCCCATCCTCCGAGTCAGGCCTCTCTGACGTTATGTGCCAATCGTTGGTCCTAACCCAAGCCTCCGGGCATTACCTGTGCTACATCCCTCATCTCTCTCTCTCTCTCTCTCTTTCTCTCTGTGTACTTTGCTTCTTGCCTTTTAGTCACCTGCATCTGGACTGCACTTTAAAACAAAAGCAAAAACGTTCAACAAAAAGGAGTCTATGCTTGATGTAGACGAGTTGGAGAAGCCTGCAGAGGTGATTCTCTACCAGGAAGGCGGTTGAAGGTGCACATACATACCATTGTCAGAAATTGTACTATATCATTTATATGTATATAAGGTCTACTTCCATGATGTGTCACCCCACTCATACTTTCCCCCCTTTACCGTCCAGTCCTTTGATATGTCCTTGTCCCCGGTGGATGCATGAGAAGTGAGTGAAGTTGGAGACAAACACTGTATAATAGAGAGAGTTTGTGTGTTTCCGGTGGTTTTGAAGCAATATCTGAGCATTAATTAGCGAACTCACAAGATGAAAACTACCTAAACTATAACTGTTGACCGTGTAGAGGTTTTGTCCCGTAGAGAAACACTATGTGAGCTGCTGTCTGTCTGCTGTGCAACTCATCTCAGTCTAAGCAGATACCCGACACTACATATGAACGGAAGTCCTGCTGTTTCCTCTATCCTGAAGGATCTCCATTCAAATCAGCCGCTTTTTTTTTTATTCTGATAGAAAACCCCTATTTATTAAATGTCACATATTTATTATAGTTATTTGTAATGCAGGCTGTTAGATAATGAAGGTGTGTCTGTGTGTGTGTGTGTGTGTGTGTGGATAATACGGCTCTTTTGAGAGCTCTGTATGTTAAAACTCTGTGTGAAGGACATGGTGTATGTAATACACAACTTTATAGGACGGCTTAAAAAAAAAAAGTTGTTCTTCTCGGTTTCGTTTTGTGGTTTGCATGAGACAGATTAACACGATGCAAGTGAGGCACAACCCAGAACTGCCCAACCTTTTCCTCTGACATGAAGAATATACCCGTGCAATAAGAGGCGAAGTTATCCGATGTCCGATTACATAAAGTTGATTTTTAATGTTAGTAGTACACATGTTTCTTAGCGGCTGTGTTCGTGATATCAAAGTAAGCGCCCCTCTCCTCCACCACTGTGTAACGCGCACTACCTGCTGGGATTTTAACCTTCTTTCATCCATCCGTTTTTTCTTTTTGTAAACCTCACACGGCATCGTTTTGTTGAGCTACAGCTCTTTTTTTTTTTTTCTTCTTTGGTTCGTCTCTGATTTTGATGACATACATTTTGTGTGTGTCATGCGTAGCACATTGGAGGTAACATTCGAGCTTCAATGTTAACTCATACGACATCCTTACTGTATATGTACTGTAGATGTTTTTCTCTTCGGGCCCGGGGTTTGTGGCCGTGCCCTGTAGAATAGTGCAACTTGTTTTCAAAGACATTCCTTTCTACTGCACATCAGAGGAATTTCAGATGCATCTCATTCATAAATAAGATGTAGGAATAGGATGAATTTGTTAGCTTTGTGTCTGTCCGTTCAGGAGAGGCAGGATTTAAAGTGAAAATAGTCAAAGGTCGGAGTCTCGAACGCTCTCGTTTCTGCCGTCTCTTCCATTTTAGTCTGTTACTGGGTTACGTCACGAGGAATACGTGCCAAACTGAAGTCAATGCTGACCTTGCAACAGTCTTTAACAGAACATTATTTTCTTTGTAAAGATACAACTTGTACATATATATTATGTAGAAAAAGAAAACACTTCTGGAAATAGGAAAATATTTTTTTAAAGTGAAGATCTTTAAAATGTAAAGACACTCATGGCAAAGATTTTAAGCATCACGCTGACCATCAATGAAACCCTGTTAAGAAATACTGTTATTTTACAATCACTTGATTAAATAATCAGTCACGTTTGTCATGTTGTTACACTTTCACTGGCTTGAACTGAGCCAGGGTAGAAAACAGTAGCAGGATTAGTCTGAGACATTTTAGACCCAGGTGACAGGAAAAAGACTCTTAACGCGCCGATCTTCCATTAACACTTATGCACTCGCCCTCACTGAGACGCTCAGTCGTTGCACTTGGTCTTATATCTTACTGTGATAGTGTTCTACGTTGGAGAGCTCAGGTGCAGAGAGTCCTGCACCAGGTGGGATCTGATTGAGCTTGTGGGAGGGAAAGAGGAGACGGACCGGAGTCTCCATTTGGCTGTAAACTGAAAGTGCACTTTATTAGTGATGAGCTTCGATGCTTTAATATGAAGAACCACAGTTTAACACACTCATTTTGAGTTTTGTTTTTTCCTCTGTTCAATAAAATGACTATCAACTATCTTAATGGAGTCTTTGTGTTGAGTCCTTTGCTGCTTCCTGTCTCGCCTGTTATAAACATCCCATCTGCCTTGGCTGCGCTTCGTGTTGAGCGCTTGTTGGCTAATGTTGGCATGCTGAGACAGCAAAACTATGAAGAGCATGGTAAATGTTATGCCTGCTTTTCAGTAGCATGTTAGCACTGTCGTTGTGAGCTTAGCATGCTGACTTGAGCGGCATGTTGGGTCCACAGCAAACAAATATTATAAATACATAAATTGCATTAATATGGAGGAAAACTATATCAAAACTTCATATACAAATTAAAGCCAGTCGACACTGCATGACACTATTTTCTACTTTTCAACAGTTCAGAGGCAAATATTGTACATTTTTAATTTATTTAGCCCTTTCCAGATGTTTTTACATACCAGTGTCTAATATGATACAATGTTTTACATTAAACCGCCCAGTAAGATGTAAAGTAGGGATGCACTGATTCAAACTCCCTGTAATGAGCAATAAAAATACCAAAAATTCTTTTGGCTCTGGCCCGAATGTAACAACTGAAGAGACTTAAGGAGTGTTTTTAATACTTCACATATATTTTACTGCTCAGACATTCATATTTCTACTCAGAGAAGCTGTAACCAATATACCGAATGACAAAGTGGAATTGCATTGTGGAAGAATCATCAACAGCGCCCTCAAAACCTGCTAAGTATGGCATTGGTACATAGTTTAAGTCTTGTCAGTACGTGTTTGTTGTTTCGTAACAGCTTTTTTGGGAAAACAAAACATTCCTTGGAAAACGTTAATAATACAGTCTTATCACCTTTTTTTTCTCAGAAATGAGAGAGAAAAACCAAACATCGCCTGTAAAGCGTCCAAGAATATATCTTAGACTCAAAGAAACTTCCTGTTTGTTTTGGTTTTCACTGAAAATTAGACAACATGTCCATCTGCACAGTGTCCTCTCAGTCAACCCTGAAACCTCAGATAATCCCCCAGGAGAGAAAACACAGCAGCCTGGCAAAGTCTTTACTCTGTGTTGATACTTCCACATGTTCCCTCCTCTTTCCCCTTGTTTTCTGCTTCAGCTCTCACTGTGAAATCCGCAGGAAACACGAGACAATTTGAGCATTCGTCTGTGAAGTTAGAAACGTGATGCAATTTGCAATTTAGTGCCAAATATTACATCTTCTGTGTCTTCATGAGTGAATAAATGAGCTTCATAGATCAAGTATCACACATGACTTAAGATATTAACAAAATCTATTACTACTCCACCAACAGCAAGAAGTCCAGCTCGGCATCAGTCCCAGATTTACTCACTTGTCTGGCAGCTTCTTAGCCCAGTTACCTTGCCCACTTGCCTAGCTCTGGTTCTGGCACGACACCACCTCTGCTCCCTGCCAGCATTTGCCCTCAGCCTGAAAACCTCCTCCTCTTCTTCCAGGTGGTCCAAAACGCCAGTGGTACAAACACTAACACTGCCCCGGTGCTCTGAGCTCACAGTCCGGGCAGTGGGGCTAACAAACTGAGCTAACATTAGCTAACAGCAGCTACAGTTGGCAGCAGTTTACTTCACTGTCCTTCGGGAAACTGTGACCGTAAAGTGTTACATACTTGTCGTGGGTGGTTGAACAAAGTTACATCAGATGTAGAAATGACAGAGTCGCCATTCACCTGATTACAGGTCACTGTAGCATCAAAATCATTCAAAATCTGTTATTTTATGGTAGAAAAGTTACACAGTGTTGCTTTAAATTGAGACTGTTCACCCAGACTGTTCTCCAGCCGACCTGCACTTGAACCCATCTGAACTCCACAGACTTTCTTGCTGTGTGGCAAGTACTAACCACTGTGCCACCTGTGTGTATTCGCCCTGATGCAAGATGGTCATTTAGTGCATCACATTTCTGGACAACCACCCAGAACTGTATATTATGTCCCTGTTTGGTCTTTTAATAAGACATAAGGCAAATTATAGTGGTGGATCTTTTTTTGAAAGTGGAACCCGATGTTACTTTTGTTTGTGAATCCCCAAGTGAAGACACACATATGGTTTAAAACCTGTGTGGCCTGGAACAAAATCCTGTAATCTCTTTTCCACAGCTGTGTCCTCAGGAGCTTCAGCTTAAGCTGATTTCTTCTCAGGTTGGAGTTGGGTGGAGTTGTCCTGGGAGATGTGAGTTTGGACCACCATAAACTCAATTGACAAAGTCAGAAAAGGGGAGTCAGAGGGTATTAATCAAATTTAGTCTGCACACTTAGAAACCTAAAAACACCTGTGTGTGTCTGTGAATCATGGCCTCCAATAAATAAACCAGAGGGGTCGTAAATAATCCACTTTATGTCAGTCAAAGATGCATTTAAAACCAGTTTTTATGTCCAGAAAATGTTGCCAGACTATTTACACTTTTCAAAACTACTTTTGCAAGTGATGTTCCAACAGTAATGTCAAGAGTAGAATAAATATTTCTCCCAAAAAAACAAAAAAAGGACAGAATTTCATGTATTTCCATGCTTAAAAACCCACCGGAGCTCATCGTCAGCACTGCTTCACTTATCTTTCCGGAGGTATTACCCCGCAAAGGAAACAATTCCTCGGCTATTGTTGCACGTACGTCATCACTTCTACTTTGCAGCGCTTCAAAGGACACCCCCTGAATCACAAATTAGTTTAATTACGCATAATTATAATAATCAACTGCATCATTAGCTCACCCACATCAACTGAGCACTACCGGTATGTTGATTAGGGAAAAGCCCACTGCATGTTAGATTAACTGTTAAATGACACAAACTCCCCGTCTATAACAAATAATGTAAAGACTGATAACGTTACACAACACCATGTTGTCAGGAGATAATGTACATTTGCTCTGATATTGGGGTCGCTCAGTTTTTGCAGAACACACGCAGAGTGGCATCCAAATTGAATATTCATAATGAAGACACCTGTGGTTAGAGCGGGACTGTGTGGATGATGGGATGATTTTTTGGGAGTTGTTTAGTGCGAGCTGGGGCACAACAGGACGAGGAGCGACTGAGGGCGTTTGTCTTTCCCAGTAATTTGTTGTAAGATTTATAAATGAAGCCACGGCGAAAAGCCGCAGGTGGTCTTAGACATCACACTGACTTCTCATTCTGTTTCTATGGAAAGATCCCAGACACTTCTCAGAAACGCTTTGTCCCCCACGGAGAGCTGAACCGAAGGATAAACGAACACCCAGGCACAAAGACACACTGGCACACACACACACACACACACACTCAATTTATTGTGAAACAATGACAGTGTCCTTGTTATCAACACATTGCGGGAGTCCTTCATCTTCTTCTAAGAAACTGAAGATATGGTGCGGGTCAGTGATGTGGAGCAGCAGAGCTCCAACAGAAAGAGAGAGAGACAATGTGTCAGTTTGTTAAAGTGTCAGTTCTATTTTTGTACAGGGTCATTTCTGTAACAAGAAAACAGATTGCCAAATCAGCGCAACCTCTTAAATACTGAGCTTTTACAGAGCACAAGACGTGTTCTGTTGACGGGGGAAGAGATTTTCAGGCAAAGTATCGCTCTAATAGTTCCGTTTTTACCATGGACACTTTGTTTAAAGTCAATATCATCACTCAGACACAATCTGCACTGTTCACACTGTCCTCGTGTTCATAAAGCAACCCGCCGCATAAACTCTATTGATTTGAGCATGCTTTGCAGCATTGCATGATCGTCTTTATTCTGATTGTGACATGTTTTTCTTTAATAACAGATTTGATTTGCACACTCTCTATGACTTTTTTTATCTCCATCTCTTCATCTTAATTCTTTGTTTTGTTATTTGTTTTGACTGGGTTGCTGAATCTCATAGCTTCCTCTGAAATTAATAACAGTCCAGCCTTATTTCCCGCTCAGTTCCCAAGAAATTATGAGGATATTGAAAAGACTCAAACCTCGCAGTGCTATTGCAAGTGCTTAGTCATGGCTATTTTGGTGACAGCTTTATCGGAAAAGACCAAAATAAACCTGCTGTTTCCCACTAATTATTGGAGCAAGCTCTATAAATAAATGTTTTATTTAAATTCCCCAGAGAAAGGAGGGCTCACTAACTTCCACTTAATCTTTCTGGACAGGCAGGCGAGCTTGTTTTGGTGCCACAACGAGCACAGTCCCTTAGAAACCTCAAACACATTAAACATATCAGTATGTCAGTGCCAGGCAGAGTGACTAGCTGTAACTGTTTTGCATTAAAATCACCACAAACCATGTCCAGCAAATATTCAATACATAACTAATGTTTTTTATCACAGATGAAGTTGTAAACTGCAGATATCTGACTTCATGCACTGCTAACAGGCACATAAAGCTGCAATGCACTTGTCTCTGTTGAGTCTCAGGAGCTGTACGGTCTTGTGTAACCTTAAGAACCACAAACTATTTACTCTTTTGTTTATGAAAAAGGATGAGTCAGGTCTTTATGGTCAGCACCTGCATGATACTAATAAGACATTCCTGGATCCTTGAACAGTTTATTTGCCTGAACTTATTTCCTTACTGTGCGGTTAGCCTTGAAACAGCTGGGTGGAATGCCAAACAGACGACATTTCCATAAAAGAGAGTGTCTACAGAGTGAAGGCCAATTTCCAATTTGAGTTGAAATCACACAACAACAACAAGGCTTTCCTGAGAACTCTCCCGCTCTCTATTTATGCAGTATATAATGAGTCAACTTGCAGGGAGGTTGATTGGCTGCTTTGGAAGAGAAATCAAGAAGGGGAAACTGTTATGCACATGCAGCTCTTAACTTTTTGTGGACCAAAACAAATAAATAACAGGGAAATACAAGCAATAAATAGAATCTACTAATCATGACTTCAACAATATGTGTGTGTATTTCACCAATATACATTTTTCAAATAACAACTTTAAAGCAACATTGTGTAACTTTTCTACCATGATCAATAAATTTCTATTCAATGTTGCTTCAATACCATTTTTTATCCATTACTACAGTAGCTGTGTAATATATATAATATGAATGAAGTGCAGATGAGCTTCTGCAGCCATTTCAAACAGTGACTTGTGCTGCATCGTCTCTCTGAAGACTCCCTCAGTTATATTAATGTTAACACGGGTGTCCCTCAGGGCTCAGTCCTAGGGCCGCTTCTTTTTACTTCACTGTTAACACTGTTATTTCCTGACAGGCAGAAGCCTTGCACCTTTTATAGTCTGCTTTTAACATTATTCAGCACAGAGTGAATTATTTGATTTTAAAAAATGAATTAATGTACTTCACAAAGTACAAGAAAAATAACTTTTAATGAAAATGATAAGTAGAGGTCTGTTACCATGGCCCAGCGCTGGCAGAAAATCTGTTTTTTATTCATCTATTGAGAGAGAGAGATGTGTCATTACTCTGATTTTATTGGCAACGCGTGTTTGTTGCTGACACGTGTCAATGCTGAGCCACATTTGTTGACTATCCACTAAAAGAGAAAAGATTCAGAAGTTCAAAGTGGCAACGAGACTGTTCATCATTTTCATTCAGGTGTTTTCATAGAACGAAAGCCTTGAACACTTCCAGTTCTGCCATGTGGATGCAGAAATACCCTTGTAGTCCATTTATTGGATTTAAAAAATACACAGATATACAGACATGTTGTACAGCTGCAGTACTGTATAGTTCTGTTTTCAGAGACATTAAGACTGACCTTTATTGCCTCCTCTTCAAAGTAATACTTATGTAACTATCTTTATTTTCTTCATTACACACAGGAAGGGTAGATTTCCATCAAGCTCTAACCACATTACCTTCCTCAGAACAGGTCCTATTATTTTATATATATATTTTTTTGCCCATTTTTGGTTCAGAGGTTTGACCAGAGTCATGACGCTTGACTGTGACGTTTGTTTTGGTCAGGACGAACACACCACAGCTCTCCTGGAAATCACACTCTTCCCTTCCACTCTATTTTTTTTACATCTCTGTGCCAGAGAAAAATATCTTCCCGCCCCTACGTGACGGCTGACTGTTGGGCAACACAGAGGGGCATGTGGTAAAAAAACAAGTACTGAATGTCCCCTTGCAGCCCTGTGTTGGTTCAGGGGGCCCTGGGCAGACAGACGTGCATATATCATAGGAGATCATCTGGAAAATGTTTGTCCCACTAGTGCAATTAGCAAGTTGGTGTTAAGTGAGAGGTTCACCATACGTTAGAAGACATTGATTGAGTGGTGCTAACTGTAAGCACTGTGTTTGCAGACTTAACTATTTCCATTTTACTATTTCTACTCCTTTCAAAGTAAGTGCACTACATTTATCAGACATCTGTAGGTTACTGGGCACAGATTAAAATACTAGGTACTATCATTCTGCAAGTATTGCAGCTGATTATATCTCTACTTCTCTTTAAGTAAAACTTTGAATGCCTTGTAATGGAGTACTTTTTTTCCTGGATCTTGCATTTCACTGTGTGAGGACCTTTCGATACACTGAAATAAATATGGTGTTGAACTGCCATCTAGTGGTGAAATTACATGACTGTTGATTAAAAACTGAGACACATTATGGGCAGGTCTGAGGTCAAAAAGTCACATCCAAACTATTTTTCTTCTCACATTTAAGTCAAAGACAAACAAAATCCATCAATCAAAATGTTGTCGTGTTGATCGCACTGCAGGGACGCTTTAATTATTATATTCTTTGACAAACACATTTCATTTCTGTCTGCTTTTCCCCCCCGACGACAGTTTCATCTCCTCACATCTGTTCTCGACAGACAGAGACAGACAAAAGGCAGACACATTCAAAGACATGGTCGTGGCTTCAGTTGGTGTAAGTAAAACTGTAAAGACTCAGCAGCCCCGGAGGTCAAACCACAGCCGCAAGAAAGTTTCCAAATATTTTAATAGTTGTACGTGTTCTCTGTGAGGCAGGTCTCGAATCCACCAGGTCTTTCTTTCTTCTTTCTCTCCCCCTCTAATGTTCCTTTTTCCTCCATCCCTGTTCAGGGTGGGGGTGTTCAGTACCGAAGGCCAGTCGGACACGAGATTGGCGCCAGGTTTGATCGCCTGTTTCTTTCCGTGAGAGTATCAAATCTAAGCAAAGTGTAACAAGCCCCAGCGGAGCACTAACCTTCGAAACTCACACCTGCATCAACGGCACTCTACACCGCCAGTAATGTAATGTAAAAGGATGACTGTTATTCACATTAATCACATCATCCAGATGTGTTTTCACACGAAGCATTCCAATATCCAGGCAGGGCTCCTCCTTTTGAGGACAAGAAGAAGTTCACCACAGTGCACCTCCTGACAAAGCAAACCATGTAATCACAGCGCAGACTGACATCTCTGCTTAGCAGCTGAGACATTCTTCAATCTGAATCTTTGCCAAGTGGAGGCAAACCCTTTCGAAAGCCATTGACATCTCGTTGATCTCCTCCTTTCCTCAAGAAAGAGAAAAGGTCACGACAGCCTCGGAGGCTTTAATGACGTGTTAAAAACAACTCTGTGGAAAAATCATGAACCAAATCACCTCACTCTGGGCTCCGCTTTTGTGTTCCCGCTCTTTCAAGATCATGAAAGGCATGGCACATGATTACCAGGCTACGTCTGGACTGCTCGTTAGAAAGCACCTACGATGATTTCATGAGGAAAATATTACCCAGCTGGATCTTTTCTGCACTTCAACTGATCAGTGAGGCATTTAATCTACTTCCAATGTCAGCTGATGTCAGGAAATCACATGTCCAAGGCACCAACCTTAAGAAACAGACAGAGCATATCCAATCCTTTGACTTACAAATAATTTTAATCGACTGACCCAGATGTGCAGTGGATGACAGCGCAGGAGGAGGAAACGGTCTGGAGAAATGCGTTGGGAAAAAAGCAGTCCAAATTCTAGGGTCGTTTTTCTTTATTTGATATGATAGTTGTCATAGAGAAAGGAAGGAAGTATTTATCCGTGGTATCTTTGGCAAAAGATTTGGCCACTTGATGTCTGATCTCACTGGAACTGAGAAGAAGATCAGCAGTCACGCCTGTTTGCTCCTCAGCACCCATTGGCCCGGTGCCTGGAGCCAGCCCTCGCAATGACCTCACACACTGGTTAGTGCCAAGGAAATCGGCCCTTGGGTTTTCCAGCACAGGCTGAGAATGGCGAATAATGAGGGTGGGGTCCAGTTTTGACCAATTATTCACGCACAATGTTGCGCTGATGTATGAGGCCACAGTGATGAGCGCTCTGTCTTTCCCCTCTACCTCTGTTTTGTCCCTCCCGTCATAAATTGTGAGGTCCTCCTGTACAAAAATCTGCATCCTGCTCCGTTCCAGATGTGTTTAACGGCCTCTCTGGGCCACAGACAGCACTGACTCTCTTGGAGATACAGCCTTGTCGATCTGACTCATTGACTCCTCTGTTGAAGTGTGACTCGACAATCACAGCCTGGGATGACTGTATCTTGTGCTTTAGGTTTAAGAATGACTTCTTTTACGTTCTCGCTTGACCATCCGTGTTTTTGTTTCCTCCGCCTTGATTTTTTCACTCTCTATTTTAATATTGCCTTTGATTTACACGCTGCAGCTTGGTCAACCATAACCATGTCTGCATGAGCTGTGATATACAGCCCCATTAATATTCCCCCTCTGGTCTGGCTGCGGGATCAGGGCGGGTACTCATCGTGCTCAAGCTCCAGAAACTCAGCTTTGAGCCAGCATTGAGTACATTAAGAATGTCCAGAGGAAACATCACATGGTCCAGCAGCGTCGAGTCAGACTTCTTCAACCAAACTGGAAACTTTGGCTTTGAGTCTGTTTGGGGTGTCCTCCAGCTACTGTCTCTTTGGTTTGGGTCATGAATTGAGACTTCACTTCTACTCAAACTTCGTCACTCTGGTCACAGAGGAAACAGTGGTTTCATCCTTTTGCTACCAGAAGACAGCTAAAGATGTAGGAATGCTCGCTAGCTGTCTAATGGAAACACTTCGTCTGGTGTCCATAGAAGAGACGGAGCACAACCATTTTCAAGCCTCTCTCTCATCTATCCATCCACAGTCTAGGGTCTTTCTCTCCATGACCACAGCTCACCACATCAGCACACCTAAGTAAATAACCCCCCCGCCGGGATCACACAAGGACAACTGAACTGAGACAGCGTCTACAGGCTCCCTCCCAGTTATATCATGGTAGCAGGATCCTGGCCTGTGTCCCAGGAGCCAGGACCTCTCTGAACCAGCTGCAGATCAGACAAGAAGCTCATTGTGTGGGAATGTGATGAGGAGGCATGGCGGAGGTTTCCATGACATGGGTTTTCTGCATATTCTACACATTTCTTTTCCGAATATATTCTCCAAGCCACTCAGAGTTTTTAATTGCAGAGGGTATTTTGTCTTCTGTGAGGATACATGGCATATTAGTTAGTGTGGGGATTCATTGTTTACACTGGAATGACATTGAAATTGTATTATGTGATCTATGCCACTCATGATATTTTGCTCTTGATACAAAATCACAGTCCATGCAGCATCCTCTGATGTGGGATACTAATCACTGCAGCTACAAACACACCACACGATTTTTAATAATTATCAGCACAGACAGGTAGTAAATTAATTTAATTTCCCTCTAATTCACTAAACAAACTCATTTATGCAGTAAATTAGCATCAATAGATCTCGTTTACAGAATACAGAAATGATCACTGAGTGAACTGTAAGACTCGGAGTTCATGACCAGAGCTCAGTTTCTGCTCTGCAGAGCAAACGCCTGGTTTTAGACATTAGATATGGTTTGCAGAGCTGGTATATAATTGGTTTGCCTGGTGAGGCAGACAGGGTGCAGGACAGGGCAGTCCCTGGAGGTAGGGAGGCCTAATTAAAGGGCTGAGAATACTAAAACAACTTAGGCAGGCATCACGACTGGGACGTTGCTGCTGGGATTTCCTCAAGGATTTTATTCAAATGCAAACATACTGATGCATTTGTACACGTGTGCGATGCACAATTACTATGATGGATGTTCACATAGTACAAAAACTTTCACTAACTATTCAGAAACTTGCAAACACTGCAGTGTTTTCATGATGGAGCAGTAGCACCATCTATTGTTAAAACGGGGCAGTAGTGATACTTTAATGCCAGTAAATGTAAATTGGGGGAATTATTGAGCCTGTTGTGGAACAATAACTACAGAGGAATCCTTTGAGAGCCCAAAATACAAAAAAGGACAGCATTCATGGTTTAAAGAGGGATTTGTTATAATTTTTTCCCTGCATGTGCTCAATTCTAATTGCCCCTGTCATTACCACACCATGACAACACTGAATATACATGTATATACCATTTTAAACTGTCTTTTGGTTGGTAGATATTCATGGTAAATAAAGCAGCATTTCTAAACCATGTTTAAAGGTATTAATGAACAAAAAAAACAGGAATTTTCATGTCATTCATGTCATTTATTCTTTAAAACACAATCATAAAAGGCACAGAGAATATATTTGTTGCACAACACAAATCAAATCATAGTAAAAATCAACATGAATTTAATCTACAGTACTGACTATATTTTTAAAATCAAGCCATTAAAGGAGAAATTAAGTCATATTGGAGGTGATAATAGAAGTGTTCATACAGTACACAAGTTAAAATGAGAAAAAAAATAAATTAATTAAAAAATGTCATATTGAATGCATACAGACATTTCTGCAAAATAGCTAATGGTCCCATTCTTGTTTACAGTAACTAACACTATTTAAATTTTGATTAAAAAAAATATTTCAGACTTAAAAAGAGAAACCAGTTACTCATGTCATAAACATGTCAGAGTTGAATGTTATTAATCATCGCTACGTCTTACTTTGTCGTTATAAAAATAACAGCACCAAAAATTAAAAAAACAAAAAAAAAACACACACTGCACACACTAACACTAAAAATCACAATGACTAATATCAGTCATGCTCAAGTACTGGAGGAGATGAAGTTAGCACTGATCATTAGCACCACAGTGTACGTCCTACTATAACCTGCTACATAGATGGATAGCTGAGGAGTAAAGATGCTCCCTACAGTTTGCTGTCAGACTAAGAAAGTGCTACTGTGCAGGCTGAGATTTCCCCTGAAATGAACTTTTCATTTTAAGACCATCACTAAAACACTGTTAGTGTTATCTATGAGAAACTTAGTCACACAGTAAATATAGTAAACTAAGACAACTGATCAATTAGCTGCCAGACTATTTTCAGTCATCTATGATGTACTGACCTCTACCAGTGTCCCGTTAAGCTGCCCTCCAACAACTCTGAGCAGCCTTTGCATGGTACAGTATCGAAGGATATAATTGCTTTATTTGGTGGAAGCATGTGTGTAACTGTACTGTACAGATGAAATCAGAAGTGGAAATACCTCAGACTTTATTTCACTGACGTTCTAGGTGTTGACAGAGAGGTCAGAGTTCACAGGTGGCTCGCTGTAAGACGTCCAGGAGACAGGCTCCTCATTGCCGTTAAATGCCTTAAAAAAAGGATTAATATGTTGATTATATTCACAACAAATAAATACAACAGATCTAAATAAATAAAGCTTAAGTTCTGAAGTACATACCCTTATGGGCCAGGGGTGTGCATGCATGTTTTAAAGTGGAAAGAGTGATACATCTGAGTTTCGAGTGAATTTGAAGCTTTTGAGCAGCTGAGCAAAATCCAAGAATGACACAGTCCACACCCACATGGTGCATCTCTCTCTGTGTGTTTGTTTGCACTGTTAAATCTTATAGAAACTTACAAGACTGCGACTTGGGCTGAGAGAGCGAGAGCGCACTGGGCTGGCACTCCTGCTCCGGCTCCTATTCCACTGCAAAAACAGACACCAGTGTCACACACATGATACTGTCCATGCTCTCACATGATTCTCTAGAGCTGCACTGTAACGAGTTCATTCTTTTTTGGGAGCATTATTCAGCCAGTACCAGAGCGCCTCTTCTAGTCACAGCCTCGCCCTTCACTACCACAGCATCTCCTTCCACCAAGGCTGGCCAAACGTGGTGCATCACCAGAGGGGCGGTGAACTCAGAGTCATAGCTACGACGATACCTGTCAGACAGAGACGTGCGAGAAAACAGCAAGGACGAGAGCTGTGTGTCATCTAAGTGTGGAGGGTGACATCTACTGGTAGAGATAGCAAATAACAAATAAATATCCTAACTCCAGTAACAGAACGAACAGTGTGGAGCCCTGATGCAGAGTTCCGACACACTACTGTACAAAAGGACTGACTTGTTGTCGTTGTAAAGTTCTCCGTCGCTGGCAAAAGCCAAGTCAAGCGGGGGGTCCAGCGTCTGCATGGCAAAGGCCATCCTGCACGTGTCTCTGATCAAGGCACTGATGAGGACAAAGTCCACTTCTGGCGGGAACGAGATCCGAGGGTTCACATTCATGGCGTTGATCACATCCTGGGGAGATGAAATACACAGTTTCGGTATCAAACTTCATTCATTTGTTCAGAAATCCTGCAGAGGACTCAAGAGGGAAGTATTTAGTCCTACATTGACGCTGGCCTGGACATCATAAAGGTCCAGGTTTCTGACGATGTAGTCCACAGCTGCATCCTCTAGACTTTCTGGCCCAAAGTGGGATGAGGACAATGTCTTTCTCACAGCGCAGCTTGAACTGACGGTAAGCCAGTTTTGCTGTCTTAAAGGATTCCTGAGACATGATAACATACAAATGAATCATATACTAGCAAATCATATAAAACCCTAATTAAATCAGGCAACTCTGCAGTCCAAATAAGCAGATTTGGCACTTCTGATCTACAGGTGGCTCTACAATTACTGCAGTCATACCACGACAGCAATGAAGATGATTTTCTGGACCATGTCTAAGTCAGCGATGTAGCGTCGAAGCATGGCCTGGGCCTCCAGACGCTCCACAGCATAGAGGTCACTGAAGCGTGATATGAGGCGTGCATGGCGGGAAGAGCTGGTGAGCTGAGCTCTGGTGGGCGACTCGCTCCTCACGGGGCTGGAAGAGCGACTGAGCCTGGGCAAGGGGCTCGGAGAACGACTTCTCACCAGCCTGATGGAGACGGAGAGGAAAAACCACATCATCATTTCATACACTCTTCAGTGCGTGTGCATGTAGGGTAATTACCCTACATGCACACGCACTAAAATTGAGGTGCGTGTTGGGTGCAAGTGTACCTCTCCTGCAGCATGGCCTTCTCTGTGCTCAGGTAGGACACTTCATCCCGCAGCAGGCGGATCTGCCGCTCGTAGTCATCAAGAGCATCCAGCTTCCTCTTATAAATCTCCACCTGCTCGTGTGCGGATCGTAAACTGAGACACAGACACAGTTCACATCAACAAAACATTGCATTTGAAAACATATATATCATGTCAGCATTTGACTGATCCCCTACTCGGCTTTCAGCTGTAATATTTCATCTTCAGTGGCCAGCAGAGTAGTTGCTGATTTGCTCTTTGTCTCATCCAGTTCCTTCTGAGCGTCGGCCAATCTGTTAAAGCAAAAAAAATATAACATGAGGTATGAAACTCTGGCTGGCTGCAGTCCATTGCTCCTCTTCTACTGTCGTATATCACTCAGACTCACTCTGCTCGGATGGAGTCCAACTGCAGGCGAGTGGAGCACAGCTGAGTGTCCATCTTCAGCATGTCGCTGTCATGGGAGGCAGAGAGCTCCCTGATCCTTCTGTCCTTCTCCACTGAATCCTGATGATAACAAATGATATACAACAACCACAACACCAGATGGTCGTAATGGAGGAAAATTATTGGATTTGTCTATCTATGATGTATTATTACAGTAGATTAAACTAAATTTACATTTACAGATTACATTTTGAAAGTAAGTAACAGATGATGCCACCTGGATGAGCTGCAGACTGGTGTCGTCAGTGACCGACGGCCTCGCCATCGAGAAACAGGTTCCAAGCCACGGCAGCAGGCGCATTTTGAGAGTCTCCACTCCGGCATAGTGTCCACCTGATTCACAGGTGAGTGTTGAATAGTTCAAGAGTGATTACAACCTGGTTAATGCTTTTGTAAATGAAAAACTACCTCACTATGATGTGAGTGTAAAGCTTACCCTCAGCAGCCGTGAGGTTGAGGATGGCAAACAGCTGGCCCTGGATCTTGGCGGTTAGTTCAATCAGCTCACAGCATCTGTTTAGATTCTGGTCACAGGAAATCACCTGCAGGGATAAAAATGAGTCAGTCATTACATTTACACCTTAAAGAACAATAAAGCATTTGAAAATATAAAAGACAGGGAAGGTCATGAGTCAAGACTACAGACTAAACAATCAGGACCATTTTAGATATCTGCAATTAGGGGGACAATAAAATATCAACAATTTAATAATTTAATTTAATAGGAAGAACGGAAAACATGATATAAGATAAATGTAATTAGATTTTTGCCCAAAGTTAAAGGCAAACATTAATTTACACCACAGCCACTGTTATGATATTCCTAAGTTTTTGTAGTGTTGTACTTTGGTTGTTTCACCAAAGATACTGTACGAAAAGAATACAGATATCTGTTAAAATTCTGTTGGCAGCCTGCAGAAATGCTGTTACTATTACAGACGTATATAAGACAGAACTGTTCATTCATATTATAAGAACTCAGGAGGAGAAGTGGACAGGGTTTGCATGTTGGTGACAGGACGTGTCAACAAGACAATGAATCATTGCACATTAGATAGAAGCTAACTGGTTCTGAACTGGATGTGTCATTGTGTTTTTCTTTTACAAGCATTTCCTTTGTGTGTATGTTGTCTAGTTAAAGTGTGTGTTTTTGTTTTTAAATGACAGACAGCATCCTACAAATCTGCTCTTTTCGGTTGTGCCCACTTTATATATTTCATAACAGTTAAGTACAATAAGATAAGATAAGGGCAGATTTTCCGTTAAAGTACCAAAGAAAGAGTCCAAGAGAAGAAACAGGGTTAACTAACCCAGTTTTGTTACAACACACAACACAACGACATGTTGTGTGCTTTTATAGTGTATTTACTATATTCCTCTTCCGGTGTAACCGGAAGTGACAGGATGTGAACCATCTGACGTAAAAAGATCTTTGGAATAGTCCGACAGTAGCCATGGCGACTGGCGTCCATAGCAACCAAACTCTACCTGGAAAATCAATGTAATCTAAACAAGTGCATTCCTTTACTGTAGTTTTGATGTTGTGTTTTAAATAGTTTAATACGTTTCCTAACCGCCGTGCTTCAACTGTATTATCCACAATTTAAATGATAATGGGTTAAGAAATCTCCATTTTACGGGAGATAGTGAGAAAATCAGCAGTCGACATTGGTAAACAAAGCAGATTATAATTTAAAAGCAACAGGCTAATGCTAATCAACTGTATGCTAACACAAATATTATGTTTACCCACTAATGTATGAGATAACAGCCGTGCAACAGGTAGCTCAGCCGACACTGATGAAGTGCTTTGGTCAGATTTAGGTCGGTCATCACTTATTAATGAACTTACATGGTAGTCTTTGTGCCAGCTCTCCAGCTTGTCCTGTAAGACGCTGAAGGAAGATGTGTTGGTCAGTCTCCTCAGAGTGTCCGCCATGTCCGTCCACAATAACTACGGGATAGGTTTTAAATAAATGCCCCCAGGAGGAGCAGGACGACGAGGAGGAGGAGGACAGCAGCCCGGGGTATAATCTCCGAGGGGAGTGTAGTAAAAATTCCTGTCTTGGCAGATTTCTCCACCTACGACGCAGATGCCAAGCACCGCCTCAGTTGTGGCAACCAAGTGAGGATACGAGCAGACAACCAAACCACACACTGTGTTTTTAAACCAATATGAGTCGCAGCTACGAAGCCTCCCAGCCTGTCCTCTGCAGGTTCTGCTCTCCACTGATGTAAATACGATTGTAATGTCATACCGTCAAACGACACCAAAGGCCCGCAGAGTAAAGCCTGCGGCTCAGTAACACAGATATGCTGTTTCCGCCCAACTGAGCTGTGCTGCATCAGATCCGATTAATAATACTGCAGGTCATACCGAACTGAATTACACGTTTGATGTTTGACAGAGCATTAGCACATATAAAACCATGACAAGCGGTCTAAAGTTATCTGATCACAACGAGTCATTTCAGCCTAAAACTAAGAGCAAGGAGCAGACAGATGAGAGGCGAGCAGGCCTTGAATGAAGGTATGGTATATGCACTACTGATGCCCATTTATATTTCATATCGATAAAATACAAATAATACGAATACAATTATTATTATTAGTAGTAGTAGTAGTAGTGGTAGTAGTAGTAGTAGTAGTATTGTTGTTGTTGTTGTTATGACAGAATTAGTGTTGTGTGGAACATAGATCATGTATCAATGGTCAGTGATCTTTAAGACATTCAGTTTTTTATACTCAAAAACTGATTTTCAGCAGAATACCCCTTTAAACCTAATCGTATAATTTCCAATATTTGATACTAGTAATAATTATCGATTTGTGTCAAAGCATCTGAGTTGCTTGTTCAAGCTTGAATAAAAATATTTAAGCTATTTATTGCTTATTTTTACTTTTATTCTTATGTTGTTGTTGTCCAAAATTATTAAAGAAAAGTTAAGATACATGAAAATCTGCAGAAATCTATAACTGAATCACTGAATCAAAGTTTTTTCGGCTTTAGGACACTAATATCTAACAAAAAATAGATTTTGGTCTGTTGTTGAATGTTTTAATAAAATTAAAAGATAGATGCTGACCACACTGTGAAAAAAAACATTTGTGTTAAATCAGTTTGATGTGATTTAATTAAAGGTTAATTAAGGTTGAGTGTTGTGTCCCGCTCGGCGGTTTATGTATGGAAAATATGAATGGACGTGTTTCTCTATTTTAAGATCTGTCTGTCATTGGCCGGTTAAACTTGGAATGAACCATCTTTTGTTTTTAATGAAACGTCCCTTTTCTAAGCACGCCCACTACAAATATAAACTTCTTACTTTTGATTGTTCTTATTAACATTAACGTGAGCATTGTTTATTCATCTGTTTTATATATGTTTACATCTTCCAGTCGATAACTTTAAAACTTAACCAGTGTTTCTCCTTCGACTGTGAAAGGTGGTACGATCCGCTGTCACTCGGCGAGCAGGAGAGGGAGGGTCAACATGGCGTCTGAACAGGTCCGTTATCTTCAATATTTGTTGTTATTCTTGTTTTGTTTTACGCCATAATTTCATCGGGTGTGTCTTAATAATGCAATAATATATACTCCCAAGCGATGTCGTGTTATAAATATGAATGTAGCTGTCTTTGTTGTCGACCTTAGGATGAAATCTGTGTAATAAATACTGGCCTCCGCTCCGTTATTACAGCTAGCTTTAAGTGGAAATTTAACAAAAGCTGTGATTGTAGCACATCTGCTGTTTGGCTGCGAAGTAATGCCGCTGTTACACATAACATATAAGCTGTATTGTATCGAGACCGCCGTGTTTATTTCTGTTGTGCCGCTGAAATGAGTGCAGTTTATTTTTAGTTATGGCCACAGACGGGCAGTCGCGAGGCATTTAACTGAGATGCATACCAGTGACAGAGAGCACGAGAGACAAGAGAGCAGAGCAGTGAGAGCTGAAAGCTAAAGTCTGACATATGACTGTGTTCATGCACAGTAAATGTAGATACACAGAGAGTGGTTATGAGCCTTCAAAACAAAAGTATTTGTTATGAAATTGTTATTTCTGACGTGTGATTTCATGGCTTATTTATTCCTTGTGGTACTGTATACATTGTTCATATTGTTCATGTACATTGTTGCCTTCCAGGAGAGTTCAAATGGGCCCGTGAAGAAGTCCATGCGAGAGAAGGCTATAGAAAGACGTAACATCAACAAGGAGCACAACAGTAACTTCAAAGCAGGCTACGTGCCCATAGAAGAAGAACGTCTACATAAGACAGGGCTGAGAGGACGCAAGGGAAACATGGCTGTTTGCATCGTTGTCCTCCTCTTTCTCCTCGCCTTAATTAACCTCATTGTGAGTACTATAAGCCTGAGTGTGCATCTCCATCTTCGGTAAACAGACACAGAGTCATCATTGTGTGTGGTTGTCGCGTGGTCTTTCATAATCTGTCCCTCAGATCACTCTGGTGATATGGACAGTGATCCGGATCGGTCCCAACGGATGCGACAGTATGGAGTTTCACGAGAGTGGCCTGCTGCGCTTCAAACAGAAGGCGGACATGGGCATCGTTCACCCACTGCACAAGAGCACAGTCGGAGGCCGTAAGGACCAGGACCTCGTTCTTGTCGGCAACAATAATCCGGTGAGAAATACAAACATGTTTACAGCATACACTGAGAGTTATTAAAAAGCTTACAGGTGTCTTTTATTTATGTATGTTGATCCAGGTCGTGTTCCAGCAAGGCACCACTAAGCTGAGCGTAGAGAAGGACAAGACCTCAGTCGTCAGCGATGTTGGCATATCTTTCACAGACCCTCGCACACAGACCACCTTCTTCAGCACAGACTTTGAAAACCACGAGTTCCACCTGCCCAAAGGAGTCAAAGTTCTCAGCGTTAAAAAGGCCTCAACAGAAAGGGTATGTATGAGGCTAATAATGTCTAATAACGTTATTTATTATGTTAGTATTAGTGCTTTACAATCTGTGCACAAGGCTGAATCAGCACACAATAGCGAAAGCATTAAAAAGTCCCCAGGAACACGCTGAGCTTCGTTAGTGTAGAATGGAATTTAGACTCTATGGCCTCACAGCCAAAGGTTCCTTGTTTGAACCCAGGGTGAGGCTGAGTTTGTGGGTTATTTCCAGGTACAGGGAGGAGACTTCCTCCCACATTCCAAAGACACGCACTTAATAGTTGGCGATTCTAAATTGTAGGCTGGGAGTGGCTTCAGCCCCCTGTGACCCTGATAAAGATAAGCGGTTACAGAAAATCGATGGATGGATGTTTACACTCAGGTAGAAATTCAGTCTTCAACATGGCAAGAGTAGAATAAGTATCTGAATGACCTTGAGCGGTCCAAAAAAGCCCAGAATGGAAATATCCTGAGAGACGTGGAGTGTGCAGTTCACCAAAGCTCCCCCGTCTAGTCTGACAGAGCCTGAGAGAATCTGAGAGAAAAGCAGGTGTGCACAGCTGATAAAGACACATCCAAGAAGGCTCAAAGCTGCATTCAGTAACAGCGGCCTGAACATGAATAGATAAAAAAAAACATTTTTAGCTTTAATAAATGTGGAAAAATAATTTCAACACTTGGCTTCATATTGTAATTATTATATAACACATACACGTGGGGAAGAACGTGGAGCCTAAAACTTTGTAGACCTCTGTGTATGCTTATCATTGTGTTGACAAATATCATATTTTGTCTCTGATTTCAGATCACCAGTAGTGCAGCATCTGACCTGAACATTAAAGGGGACAGCAAGGCCATCATTCGCGGAAACGAAGGCGTCAACATCATGGGTCGGACTGTAGAGTTTAAAATGGGTGGAGGCATCGAGCTCAGGGCTGTAAGTATGAAATGCAGTAATATGATTTGATGTCTGATGCTGGAGGTTTTGCATGAATACAGTTTAAAGCTGATGAAGATGAACATGTAATTGCAGGAGAACAGCATCGTCCTCAATGGATCAGTCATGTTCAATGCTACGCGCATCCCTAATTCCGCAGGAGATGTGTATTTCGATGAAGGCATGGAGAGGTACAAGCTCTGCATGTGTGCAGATGGGACTCTGTTCCGTGTGCAGGTGAAATATCACAACATGGGTTGCCAGACTTCAGATAACCCGTGCAGAAAAGCTCACTAGGAGACTCACCTGCTGTTACATCTCCCTACAATCTATCAATCCACCACTGAGGTCACACTACAAATTTGCATATGTAGAAGAGCCTATAGGCCATTCATCATTACTGACATGTAACAATACCTCTGCAGTTCACCTGACTTATTCTGTATTCCTCATTTTGTGTGCCAAACAAGGTTGCGTTACTGATCATTGCCACTCGGCCAAAGATGTTAACAGACTTGTAAATGCTGAAGTATTTTTATTGCTCATCAGGGTTGTCAACTTTATCTAAAAACTGATGTCATATCAGTGCAGAACACTCACGTATTTAACATACTGTGGTTTACACTGTCCATTGATAGGAATCTGAAGCTACAGTATTTACTTTTTTGCCTTACCGTACCGTATTACTAATTTACAAACCTCACTTTGGGTTTGTGCAAGACTTTATTTGCTGTTCATTGTCTCTGGCAGCTGTGTTTGATATTTACTTTATTATATTCACTGACAAGCGTGAGACACTACATGTAAATTATTACATTTGGGAAATGTAAAACATGAGATACATTTTAAGCCATCCAGTAGCTGAAGGGGTCTCTTTCTGCCCATCTTGGACTCACATCATGCACGTGCCAATGGATTTAGAAGGGAAGACAGAGGATATAATATATGTAATATTCTAATTTTGTCGCAAACCTTTTTTACAGCGAAATAATACAGTATTGAAAAAACAGGAGGAGAGTGTGTGCACTAAGTTATGCTACAGATCGATGCAAATCTCTTTAAAAACGTTGATGTTCATGAATGTCAGGAAAGTTCAAATCATCAGTAGCTCGGTTTGAAACCTATATTGAGTGGTTTGTGCAATATAGTATAAAAGATTTGATTTTCATTTTGCTTTGGATCGTCTTTGTCTGTTTTATAACAGTAATGATGTTGAGAAATGTCATGAAGCCTGTTGTGAGAGTGTTTTTGAACTGAATGAAGAAAAAAAAAAGGCAATCAGCCTCATTTGAAAAATTGTCCAACATTTCATTGCTATGTTTGTTTCAATAAAGAAACACGTTGCCATGTGAAACTTCTTATCACTGGTTTCAGTTAATGTCTCGAGCGTCTACACGGTCATCAGAGATCGGAAAGGAATGCTGCGTATCATTATGCTGTTTTATTATCTAATGTGCAGAGGGGGCATGGTTCTCTTCGCCATAAACTTTGAGGATCGGTGATGATTATCTATCATATGTGAGGAGGAAAACAAAGACAGTAAGACATTAACCAGGCGTGTAAATGATTGAATGAATCACTGAATAGCGTGGTTGTGAAGGGGCATGTTAAGCCAGACGCAGCGAAATACTCTTCAGACTTTGATCAGAACTACTGGAGAAGGTTAATGTGCTGAAAGCAATCTGGGTGTGAAACGACAGTCACACGACACAACAGTCTTGTCAGCTTGAAAAAAAGAGGATACACAGGTGAGTTTGACATTTTTAGCCAATTTACTGTTTGTATCACTGTAGATTTATTTTAATTTAATAAACTACTGTCTAAAGACGAGTGATAATTGTGTTTTTGTAAATTGATTTAGTGATTTTAGTAATGATTATATTAAGACAGTCTGTCTTTCATACAACACACCCCTTCATAATAAAATGTATTATTTTCTGTTTTTTGAGTGAATCGGCTAAGTGTCATCCCTCATCTATCTGTTCCCTCAGGGCAGGTTGTGATGGCAGCAGCACAGGGGCCGTTCTTGGCCACTGTGCTGCTCCTTGTCTCCTCGGGGCTCCATTGCTCCTCTCCACTACCTGCTTGCCCAGAGCCTTGCGCCTGTCAGAGTGCTCCTCAGTTGAACTGTTCCTCCTCCAGCCTATCCCTGGTGCCTCAAGGCATCCAAGACTCTGTCACCGACCTAGACTTGTCTCACAACCTCCTTGGCTCTGTAACACTCGACCGGCCGCATTATAACCTCAGGAATGTATGGCTGGGAAACAACAGTATCACACGCTTGTCTCTCTGCATAGAGAGAAACCTGGGAGGCCGTTATGATAGAGGTAGACATCGCTTGAGACCTTGGAGTAGACAGGGATGTGTATCTTGGGCCCCCACCCTGCAGCTGCTATCTGTTGAGAGGAATCAGCTAGAGCAACTCCCAGAGGGTGAGTCAGTCCAATACACTCATATATAAAACACTGTCAGAGCGCATAAACAGCACAATAATCATTTCTTCCAGTGAGATCAGCATAAACAAAGTGTAAATGCATTAAAATGTATTTAGAATCAGCACCACTGTGGCAAGTTTGGATAGATATCTTGCAATGGTGTCTTCTCATGCTCACATTATTGTTATATATTACTCTTGGAAACTTCCATATCAGCTGTTATCTCTATATTCAGTACCTGAAAGTAGAGTGTCTAAACAAAAACTCAATCATCTTTTATTGAAGGATTTTGATCTGATGAATTTTAATGAGATCAAACTTGGATTGCCCTTATCAACCATTCAGATCATTTAGTTCAGTAAAAATTGCTACAAAACCATATAAAAAATGTGATTTCAGGTAAATGGCTCACCTTAAACCTGTAATATATGTAAAAAAAATACAGCAGTATTGCCAAAAAATGGCAGAATTGCCTCCGCTAGTGTTATATTATTGAATTATTATTGATGTGTTTAACATTTTAAGGTAATTTCAAGGTCTACTTGTGACCTCTAGGCCGGAAGTGTCAGAAGAGTATGAGTTTCCTGTTCAAAGGTTGCTGGTTCAAAGCTCAGCTGGGGCCTTTCTGTGTGGAGTTTGTATGTTTCCCCTGGTGTCTGCCCACTTTCTTTCTGAGTACTCCAGCCTTCTCCCACAGTCCAAAGACATGCACTTAACTGGTTAATTGGTGAATCTCTACCGAGTTAATCAGTGGGTATTTGTCTCCATGTGCCTGGCGATAGGCTGTCCAGGGTGTACCCTGTCAGTCAGCTGGGATAGGCTCTAGCCTCACCATGACCCTGATGAGGATAAGCAGTTACAGATAATGGATGGATAGATAGAAGTTGACTTAAATGTTGTGTATCAGAACTTTTTTTTTTTGATCTTCTCACCCATTAGATAGGTCTGAAACTACCATTGAATGTCTTTTTTTTTTTTTTTTTAACTTTTTGGGTGTGTGTGTGTGGGTGGGAGATTTAAGCCTGTATCTGATAGTGAAGTTGCACAGTCGACATGATGTACACCTTTAATTGCCCTCTGGTGTGTCGTTGAGAAATGTCCATGAGTCAGACCTGAAAGATAGGTCCGCCTCGTAGGCATACTGTTTGCCAAATTCAGTCTAAAAAAGTAGCCGGAGGTCTGCTAATGCATCTATACAGTAGAATACAGTAGATCTATGAGCTGTGTGCATTGCTGTTATTGTCCTTTAATTTGATTCTCACGTCTAAACAAACAATTTTATAGATATCCCTTATCTTTAGCACTTTGCTCCACTCGAAAATGATTAAACCTCCCAAGGTAATCACACTGCGCACCCTTCAGTCAGTCACAGCTTTTATTGACATTCCAGTGGCTCAAAGAAAGGTGTAAACATGCAGTACAACTTTTACATTTTCCCCTGCATCGTGTTATTTCACAGAATTCCTTCTTGCTCGGTTGAACATATGTGTGTTTCAAAGAAATGTATTCACTGTGGGGTTTTTGTTTTTTTTTTAAGCATGTGTGGACAGCCCATTTACTTAGCAAGAGCTGTGTTGACAGTCATAGACTTCTTTCCTGTTTGGTATTCAGCTCACAGAACCCTTGGTGCCTCTCTAATGAAGCACAGACCCACAGTGGCTTACTTCAGCCCAGCAGTCTCTGGGAGATTGTCTCTGGCTAGTGAAAAGCGGGAGACAGCAGGGGAGAATGAGCACCGCAAAAAAAAAAAATCTCAGCCCATAATTAGTCATATTCTGAGAGTGTTCACAGTCAAAATAAACCAGAAGAATTCGGATTCATATTCTCGGGAAGGGGGGTTCAATTCAGGCATTTTATAGTATTCACAAGGCCTATAGAGAAGTCCAGTGAGAGAAAGAAAGAGAGAGAGGCATGCAGTTACATTATTTAATCCCACCATTAAAAACACTGCAGTACTGCAAACAAACCAAGTTCATATAGAGCTTTTCACCTTGCTAATCACAGTAAAGGAGGTAAAGCAGTACAGGACTGAGAAGAAAAGACAGACTGACCTCTGTTATTAACACTGGAAAACGGTGTCACATGGTACATTCCTTGCTCCCTTCAGTGGACACCCCGTTATGGCTCCTGTTGAGTTCTAATTACGGCTTGTGTTTTCTGTAATCCAGGTCTGGAAGGTAGTGAGTTGCTACAGGTTCTGCAGCTCTCCTTCAATAAAATCTCAACTCTACGACCAGGAGACCTCAGCCACCTTCAGCAGCTAACAGAGCTACACCTACAACATAACCTCATCACCACTCTCCATCCACAGATGTTCCAGGATTTATCCCAGCTCCAGGTAATGCTTGTTTCTGAAACAACGGAAAATTCAGTAATCAAACTATAAACTTGTAATGCCATACCTTATTTATTTATCTTTTATTTTCAAATAAATATTTTATAATTAAGAGATTATGTACCTTTCAAATCGAGAATATTAAACAATCAAGTCACATATCTCAACATCTGCTGTATGTCCACACCGTGTCCCCCTCAAAGGTCCTTGATCTGAGCTTCAACATGTTGACCAATCTCCATCCCTTGATGTACCTTTCTTTGCGTAACATCGGGGCAGATGTTAGACTGAGTGAGAACAGGTGGCAGTGTGATTGCAGTATGCGTGGTCTAAGAAGGCGCATGGCTTACGACAGCAGCAGGAGCATGAAGCCCTGGAGTGTGGTGTGTGCGTCCCCCTCCATCCTCTCTGGCAGAGACCTGCTGCAGTTGGAGGAGGATGACCTCAACTGTTTCAACACTGACAACAGACCAGAGCTCCACCAGGATGTGACAGTTTACCGGGGCTCTGAGATACTACTCTCTTGCGCTGCACAAGGTAACACGGTCAAAAAAGTGTGATGTAATTTAATGCATACAGTATACTATAACAATGTAGCTCAGTCAAACTGCATGACAATATTGTGTTTTTTTGTAGATTCAGTGTGGTGGACGCCCAGTGGTCAAGCATCTGTGAGCCAACCTCAGGCTGATCTACTCATCAATGACATCACAGAGAAAGATACAGGACTATATTTGTGTGTGTCTGAAGAACACAAAGTTGTGTCAGTTTTTAACCTACAAATCAGTAAAATAGGACGTGCGAGTAGAAAGACTAGAAGTTTACCCAGAACCAGCCAACAAATAATCCCGCAAGACAACCCAAATAGGATCAGCAAAGAAAGGAATCAGACTACCCGAGCTACTAACTCATCTGACTTGGCTCTGGCCGTGTGTCTGTCTATTTTGTTCACGTTCCTGATAGCCTTTGTCCTTGGAGTCCTTGCAAGACCTTGTGTAGAGAATCTTTGGAAAAGGGTCACCAAGAAGAAAGGCTCACATGAAACCAATTCTGTCCCACCTGTCGATCAAAGACAATATGACAATGAGGCTTACACCAATGGTGATGACCCAGAAGAGGTAATCCCTCACAGGGAAAGGAGAGTCACATTTAGCACAATAGACTATAGAGAAAGCACCTATTTTGATACCGTAACTGGTAATGACCAGGAAAGCATCAATGGTGATGAATATGAAGTTCGGAGGAGTTCAGAGGAGAACCAGAGAGATGGTCGCACACACACAACAGAGTCTGAACACATCCCAGACCCTGTTGAGCTGAAAAACAGGAGAAGCTCATCTTCATGCTCAGATTCTTCATTATCATCTGAAGATCAAACTAACCAGAGAGGCCACACAGCACCCAAGTCTCCTCAGCTGGCAGAGGACTCTGCTCAGCAGAGAGTTGATTCACGGACAACAAGAAAAATAGTAGTGTCACAAGAGAGTGAAATATCTGGATCTTCTGAGCCCTTCACAGATTGGTCACCACATGCAAAGGACCTAAGCTTGACAGACCCTGATTTGTGGCAGGAGAGTGGAGAACAATTTGAATTTAGTGACTCTGTTCGAAGTGCGTCTGCAAGGTCCAGCAGTATTGGTGGTTCTTTTAAAAATTCTAAACGTATTCTGGCAATCACTTCAGATACACAGTGGAGGGATGATATGTCCAGCTCCAGCTCCATTATTAGTGAGAATGAACCTACGTCATACACTGTGAACCCATACCCAGAGGAGGATATAGGAAGGGACCCTAATAAATCTGCAAAAAGATACACAGACAGGCCTGCAAAACACCCCTCTTCCTCTTCTTCCAGTGACAGTGATGTAGAAGACCACAAAGTCATACAAGAAACTACAACGCCAAGCACAAAGGACATGGCAGAGCTTCCAATCAAAGAGTATCAACCTGTAAGCCATGTCAGAGCCCCACTGCCACCTAATGATTCATCTTCCAGTAGTGACACAGATAATGAAATAACACACCACACAGTGAAGCAAGAACCTGGGAAAGTGGACCTTGAGCATACTACACGTGTCAACAGGAGTCAAGATATCAAAGCACCATCACTGGCTTCTGATTCATCATCAAGTGATGTTGAAACAACTAACCAGATAAAAAGACACGTGGCACCCACTTCAGATGTACAGAGACCAAGACACCCCTCTTCCTTTTCTTCTAGTGACAGTGATGTAGAAGACTACACAGTCAAACGAGAAACTACAACGGCAAGCACAAAAGACATGGCAGGGCTTCCAATCAAAGAGTATCAACCTGTAAGCCATGTCAGAGCCCCACTGCCACCTACTGATTCATCTTCCAGTAGTGACACCGATAATGAAATAACACAACACACAGTGAAGCAAGAACCTGGGAAGCTGGACCTTGAGCATACTACACGTGTCAACAGGAGTCAAGATATCAAAGCACCATCACTGGCTTATGATTCATCATCAAGCAGTGGAAGTGATGTTGTAACAACCAACCAGATAAAAAGACAGGTGGCACCCACTTCAGATGTACAGAGACCAAGACACCCCTCTTCCTCTTCTTCTAGTGACAGTGATGTAGAAGACTACACAGTCAAAAAAGACACAACAACACCAAGCAAAAAGGACATGTATCGACCTGTAAGCCATATCAGAGCCCCATTGCCACCTAATGATTCATCTTCCAGTAGTGACACCGACAATGAGTATACTACACGTGTCAACAGGAGTCAAGATATCAAAGCACCATCACTGGCTTCTGATTCATCATCTAGTAGTGGAATTGATGATGAAACAATCGATCTTGCACCATCACATTCTGAGTCATCTTCTAGTAGTGACAGTGAGGATGAAACAACAAACCACAAAAATAAACAGGATCAAGGCAAGACATACATGGAGAGGCATCCAATTAAGGTACAAACAAACACACAAACTTCAAGTCCTGACCCACAAACACAGTGGGCTGCTCTAGATGTTCAGCATACTACACAAATCAAGAACCGTCTAACTATCAAACCACCGTCACAACCTTCTGATTCATCATCTAGTAGTGACAGTGAGAATGAAACAGCACACCATACAAAGAAGGAGAGACCAGAGTTGGTGGGAATTTCAAAGCTTCCATTTCAAGAATCTCAAACAGTGAGTCAGGATTCAGAAAAACAGTGGCCTGCTGTCAATCTTGCTGATGTTACTCGTATCAAGAAGCGCCTAGATATCAAAGTATCATCACAACCTTCTGATTCATCTTCTAGTAGTAGTGACAGTGAGGATGAATCAACAAACCAAATAAAGAAACAGGCACAAGGGGAGACATGGATGGAGAGGCTTCCACCGAAAATATCTCAAACTTCAAGTCCTGACTCACAAACACAGTGGCCTCTTCTAGATCTTGAACATACTACAAGCATCAAGAAGCGTCTAGATGTCAAAGCAACATCACAACCTTCATCTTCTAGTAGTGACAGTGAGGATGAAACAACAAACCACGCAAAGAAGGAAAGGCCAGAGTTAGTGGGAATTTCAAAGCTTCCATTTCAAGAATCTCAAACAGTGAGTCAGGATTCAGAAAAAAGGTGGCCTGCTGTAGATCTTGCTAATGTTACTCACATCAAGAAGCGCCTAGATATTAAAGTATCATCACAACCTTCTGATTCATCTTCTAGTAGTGACAGTGATGATGAAAGAACAGGTTACATAGAGAAGCAGAAGGCAGGCATGGTGGGGATTGCAGTCAGTCAAGACCCAGAAACAGGGTGGAGAGCTGTAGATCTTGGTAATATAAATCGTGTAAAGAAGTGCCTAGATATCAAAGCACCATCACAACCTTCTGATTCATCTTCTAGTAGCAGTGACAGTGAGGATGAAACATCAAAGCAGATAAAGAAACAGGAGCAAGGGGAGACATGGATGGAGAGACTTCCACCTGAAGTATCTCAAACTTCAAGTCCTGACTCCACAAACACAGTGGCCTCTTCTAGATCTTGGTGATATTACTCACATCAAGAAGCGCTTAGATATCAAAGCACCATCACAACCTTCTGATTCATCTTCTAGTAGTGACAGTGAGGATGAAACATCAAAGCAAATAAAGAAACAGGAGCAAGGGGAGACATGGATGGAGAAGCTTCCACCTAAAGTATCTCACACTTCAAGTCCTGACCCACAAACACAGTGGCCTCTTCTAGATCTTGAATGTATTACACCCATCAAGAAGCGTCTAGATATCAAAGCACCATCACAACCTTCTGATTCATCATCTAGTAGTGACAGTGAGGATGAAACAACAAACCAGATAAAGAAACAGGAGCAAGGGGAGACATGGATGGAGAGACTTCCACCTAAAGTATCTCAAATTTCAAGTCCTGACCCACAAACACAGTGGCCTCTTCTAGATCTTGAATGTATTACACCCATCAAGACGCGCCTAGATATCAAAGCACCATCACAACCTTCTGATTCATCTTCTAGTAGTGACAGTGAGGATGAAACATCAAAGCAGATAAAGAAACAGGAGCAAGGGGAGACATGGATGGAGAGACTCCCAACTAAAGTATCTCAAACTTCAAGTCCTGACTCACAAACACAGTGGCCTCTTCTAGATCTTGGTGATATTACTCGCATCAAGAAAGCGCTTAGATATCAAAGCACCATCACAACCTTCTGATTCATCTTCTAGTAGTAGTGACAGTGAGGATGAAACAACAAACCAGATAAAGAAACAGGAGCAAGGGGAGACATGGCTGGAGAGGCTTCCACCTAAAGTATCTCAAACTTCAAGTCATGATCCACAAACACAGTGGCCTTTCTAGATCTTGAGCGTCCTACAAGCATCAAGAAGCGTCTAGATATCAAAGCACCATCACAACCTTCTGATTCATCATCTAGTAGTGACAGTGAGGATGAAACAACAAACCAGATAAAGAAACAGGAGCAAGGGGAGACATGGATGGAGAGACTTCCACCTGAAGTATCTCAAACTTCAAGTCCTGACCCACAAACACAGTGGCCTCTTCTAGATCTTGGTGATATTACTCGCATCAAGAAGCGTCTAGATATCAAAGCACCATCACAACCTTCTGATTCATCATCTAGTAGTGACAGTGAGGATGAAACAACAAACCAGATAAAGAAACAGGAGCAAGGGGAGACATGGATGGAGAGACTTCCACCTGAAGTATCTCAAACTTCAAGTCCTGACTCACAAACACAGTGGCCTCTTCTAGATCTTGGTGATATTACTCGCATCAAGAAGCGCTTAGATATCAAAGCACCATCACAACCTTCTGATTCATCTTCTAGTAGTAGTGACAGTGAGGATGAAACAACAAACCAGATAAAGAAACAGGAGCAAGGGGAGACATGGCTGGAGAGGCTTCCACCTAAAGTATCTCAAACTTCAAGTCCTGATCCACAAACACAGTGGCCTCTTCTAGATCTTGAGCGTCCTACAAGCATCAAGAAGCGTCTAGATATCAAAGCACCATCACAACCTTCTGATTCATCATCTAGTAGTGACAGTGAGGATGAAACAACAAACCAAATAAAGAAACAGGAGCAAGGGGAGACATGGATGGAGAGACTTCCACCTGAAGTATCTCAAACTTCAAGTCCTGACTCACAAACACAGTGGCCTCTTCTAGATCTTGGTGATATTACTCGCATCAAGAAGCGCTTAGATATCAAAGCACCATCACAACCTTCTGATTCATCTTCTAGTAGTAGTGACAGTGAGGATGAAACAACAAACCAGATAAAGAAACAGGAGCAAGGGGAGACATGGCTGGAGAGGCTTCCACCTAAAGTATCTCAAACTTCAAGTCCTGACCCACAAACACAATGGCCTCTTCTAGATCTTGAGCGTCCTACAAGCATCAAGAAGCGTCTAGATATCAAAGCACCATCACAACCTTCTGATTCATCATCTAGTAGTGACAGTGAGGATGAAACAACAAACCACGCAAAGAAGGAAAGGCCAGAGTTAGTGGGAATTTCAAAGCTTCCATTTCAAGAATCTCAAACAGTGAGTCAGGATTCAGAAAAAAAGTGGCCTGCTGTAGATCTTGGTGATATTACTCGCATCAAGAAACGTCTAGATATCAAAGCACCATCACAACCTTCTGATTCATCATCTAGTAGTGACAGTGAGGATGAAACAACAAACCAGATAAAGAAACAGGAGCAAGGGGAGACATGGATGGAGAGACTTCCACCTGAAGTATCTCAAACTTCAAGTCCTGACCCACAAACACAGTGGCCTCTTCTAGATCTTGGTGATATTACTCGCATCAAGAAGCGTCTAGATATCAAAGCACCATCACAACCTTCTGATTCATCATCTAGTAGTGACAGCGAGGATGAAACAACAAACCAGATAAAGAAACAGGAGCAAGGGGAGACATGGATGGAGAGACTTCCACCTAAAGAATCTCAAACTTCAAGTCCTGACTCACAAACACAGTGGCCTCTTCTAGATCTTGGTGATATTACTCGCATCAAGAAGCGCTTAGATATCAAAGCACCATCACAACCTTCTGATTCATCTTCTAGTAGTAGTGACAGTGAGGATGAAACAACAAACCAGATAAAGACACAGGAGCAAGGGGAGACATGGCTGGAGAGGCTTCCACCTAAAGTATCTCAAACTTCAAGTCCTGATCCACAAACACAGTGGCCTCTTCTAGATCTTGAGCGTACTACAAGCATCAAGAAGCGTCTAGATATCAAAGCACCATCACAACCTTCTGATTCATCATCTAGTAGTGACAGTGAGGATGAAACAACAAACCAGATAAAGAAACAGGAGCAAGGGGAGACATGGATGGAGAGACTTCCACCTAAAGTATCTCACACTTTAAGTCCTGACCCACAAACACAGTGGCCTCTTCTAGATCTTGAGCGTCCTACAAGCATCAAGAAGCGTCTAGATATCAAAGCACCATCACAACCTTCTGATTCATCATCTAGTAGTGACAGTGAGGATGAAACAACAAACCAAATAAAGAAACAGGAGCAACGGGAGACATGGATGGAGAGACTTCCACCTGAAGTATCTCAAACATCAAGTCCTGACTCACAAACACAGTGGCCTCTTCTAGATCTTGGTGATATTACTCGCATCAAGAAGCGTCTAGATATCAAAGCACCATCACAACCTTCTGATTCATCTTCTAGTAGTAGTGACAGTGAGGATGAAACAACAAACCAGATAAAGAAACAGGAGCAAGGGGAGACATGGATGGAGAGGCTTCCACCGAAAATATCTCAAACTTCAAGTCCTGACCCACAAACACAGTGGCCTCTTCTAGATCTTGAGCGTCCTACAAGCATCAAGAAGCGTCTAGATATCAAAGCACCATCACAACCATCTGATTCATCATCTAGTAGTGACAGTGAGGATGAAACAACAAACCACGCAAAGAAGGAAAGGCCAGAGTTGGTGGGAATTTCAAAGCTTCCATTTCAAGAATCTCAAACAGTGAGTCAGGATTCAGAAAAAAAGTGGCCTGCTGTAGATCTTGGTGATATTACTCGCATCAAGAAACGTCTAGATATCAAAGTATCATCACAGCCTTCTGATTCATCTTCTAGTAGTGACAGTGAGGATGAAGCAACAAACCACACAAACAAGATGGCAAACAAGATGGAAGATTTACACAACTCCCCAACAACAATCAAACACTCTGGTTTTGGTACTCTAATTTCAAGCAGTCCAAAGAAAGACCATAAAATCACATTAGAAAAATATCAAGTTATTACAAATGAGATGAGGGATGAAAAAACAAGTGGAAAAACCAACACACCACCAGAGGTAAATTCAGAACTTGAGGCACGGTGGACCACGATGAACCTTGGCACCTCCCGCTTCAGAAAGCGTCTTGATATCTCACCGAATAAACGTGAACCACCAAAGCTGCCCTCATCACCACCACCTGCCTTAGATCTGTCAGGAATGACAGAGAATGACTCTCTAATCACTTATAAACGTTTAATTTTCAAACCTTCATCGCCACTGAGTAATTCTTCTTCCCACAGTGACCCAACTATAGACCAGGCAAACAAAAGACAAACACATGCTGAACTGGTAACTGTTGCACAAGGTCCATCCCATAGTATGGGAGATAGGAGTCCATCTCTTGCCCCAACAAGAGTTTCCAGTATGACCTTTGATGATGTAGTAAGGATAAAGACAAAGCAGTCTAGACACACCATAAATGTGGACGTGCCACCAGAGATAAGGTGGACTGGCATTGGCCGTTACCTGTCTGACCCATCTATCTCCAGTCAGATGGATAAAGGCTTATCAACTCCACAGCAGCCTCCACCTGCAGAGCCAGAACTCCCGACACCTCCCGACTCTTCCAACTCATCTCTTAGTACCAGTTATATTTCTCATGCATCCAGCAGAGCTTTTGACAAGGTTGACAATTCACCCAGCAGCTCAAATGAGATTTTAAGGGTTTTATCTATATCTGAGCAAAAGAGGGAAAGGAAAGGCCTCAGTGCCATAAAAGCCATGTCATCAGAGAGACAACAATGGGACACACAAGAAGCATCTCTATTTGATGACCATGGCCCACAAGTTGACACCAGTTTTAACTATGCAAAACATGACGAAGATGTCAAGCCACTGGCGAAAGAGCCACTAACACGACTGCATACTTCTTCTACATACTCTACAGTGGATTTGTTGTATGATATTCCCCACTACAAGAGCCATGACACTCCACCTCCTTTTCCAGCAACACCACCACCAGATGAGGCAGTAGAGCTCACATGGGGGTCTTTACAGAGCAGTAAGAAACAAGGGTTGGAGGGCACTGGATCCTATCTGCAACAGAGCAGAAACACAGAAATATCTGATCCTTCTTCAATAACATCACAAAACCTGGCGGGCTACATTGACTCCTCAGACATTAGTCATGTTTGATAGAGATGTCACTGCATCCTAAATACTGATAGAAACAAGCAAATTAGTGAGATAGTTTGCTCTTTAATTATCCAGGGAATAACAGAAATGTATGAATTTTATTCTATTTTATACATATTAACCTTGAAATGAAATGTAAATATGAATAACTTATGTGGATTTGAAAGTGCAATACAGATGTTTAATCTTTAACATTTGCCTTATTTCTGTATATTGCTTTTAAAAAAAATCAAAGATATCTTCTTATAATCTTGAAACAAGGTTCCATAGCATCTTCATGTTTATGTGTTAATATACCTATTAACAGACCATGTAATAAAACCATATCTATGAACAATATAATGCATCTTCATTTGTAGTGGTAAGTACATCTGAATAATGACACGACCATGTATTCCTGATGACACTTAATGTTTCTAAAGAACGCAATTATAAGCCAGTAAGTTAATAAACCCTTTTATTTATGTATATAGACATAGGTTATAGTGAAAACAGACATATAGACACTTACATAGTTTACATACATATATACAGTTGGGACAAGGGTGTTCATCCTCCTGCATTGTCATGGGAGAATACTAAAACATTACTCTCTACACAGTATTTGGTAAGCAATCCAACAACTACTTCAGTCTAAGATGTTATGCTGATGGTTGAAGCATTGTAATGATGAAATGAATGATTTAATTTCATATAATTCAGCTGCAGTGCAGTTCAATGACATGAGAGCTGATGTATGTCATCTTCACAACAGATTCCAATGGACATTTCATGTTTATCATGACTGTGGTGTAAAAAAGGTAAAAAAAAACAAAAAAAACCCTCTTCCAATAAATTAAAATTAGATTCTGTATGATGGCTACAGCTACCTAAAGCTTAACAGCATGTGTATTGATGTGTATGTTGGGGGGGGTTTAATGCAGGAGGGAACTCCTGTTCCACCGTGAGGTTACAGGTGTGTTCCAGGTCTTAATAGACACAATCATGTTGTTCAACAGAATTAAGAGAACATGATCGTGAATATCAAAATTAAGCACAAAACACTTGCACAAAATCCTGTACAAAACAAAAAACGCTTTTGGAAAAATGTTTTCAAAAAATCTCATCCATTCACAAAAGGCTCTGTTGGGAGCATGCATGCAAATATTAAATCTGACATTTCAGCATCACACCACAGCCAAAGACAAAAATTTATACATGTGTTACAAGAACAGTATACTAGGCGAAAAAGAACAGCATAGCATCATCACACAGTTCCAAACTGTCAGTGTCCATTGATTTAATTAGATCCTAAGGGTGGTACAAAGCAATGCTTTCAACAAACCTACCTTTCTACTCAAGCTTTAAAGGACCTCGTCCTGAGAGGGTCACTGGTCTTCCACTGTAGTTATATTAACACTGTCAGTGTTGGGAGAGATGCTACTAGTAAGAGGAGACCTGAAACTATCAGTGGACTAAGGAGGACAAAACAGATGTCACACATCGAGACAAAATGGACACCAACTAGCTCTATGTCAACTTATAACACAGCCCAAACAGTCTGAATTCATCCTGAAATAATCCCTGACCACTCTGTGTGTGTGTGTGTTTGTGTGTGTGTCTGTGTGCGTGTGGAATGTGTGTTCTCACACATGTATATACATTTGGGTTTGTTGGTATGTGTGTGTGGGACACACAAAGTGACTTCCATGTGTTGAGGCACAATAATACTCTTACCTACACAACGTAGATACATAAATTGGTCAGCAGACCAATAAATGCTGATCAGAGCACTAGTGGCTCACCGCTGTACTGTAATAAGAGTTAGTAAGCAGCAATGCTGATTTGTTTGGTGTTATGAGGTCTGAAGCCTTTGCAGGGGGGCAAACTGATAGCATTAGCTGGAGTAAAACAGCAGAAGAGAACAAACACTGGAGGGAGGGGGAAAAAAAAGATCACTGGCACAAATCAATAGTAAACAACACAGGTATCAGAAACCTGCGATCAACCATTTGACACAGTGTGCTTCTTGAAGAACTCCTATCTAACTCAAAATATGACAAACAATAGTTAGTGCCGTCTGTCCAGAAAAGCTCAAGTTCAAGTTCATTGCACAGATACATAATATTTAAATGTGCCCAGGTCAAAGTGACCCTGTTTAAGACTCAGACACAATGCATGAATGGTCACTTCTGTTGGTTTCTCTGTGCTGAAGACAAGGGGTGAGGAGTGGTTCCCCCACACAATACCATTTTTGCTTCCATCGTCCACGTATGATACCATGTTATCCTAACACAGACAGCAATATGACATGTCACAGTGAGAGAGAGCAATGCCACTGGGGATTGCTGCAAGCTTGCCCACTATGCAACTTCGGTCGGGAACATAACTCCACAATGGCAGCCCTCCGAGCTCTGGGCAGCATGCACCCAGGCTGCAAACCCAGTGCCCCCACCCTAGCCCACCCACATTCCGAACCCCTCCTCTACCAGGAAGCACCCACTGTCACTGCTTTACCATTTTTGTATTGTTTACTTATTGTTTGTTGATTCTCATAGTCGTTGTTGTCACAGTTGTATTTTTTCCATTTCTCCATTTTGCTCCGCGCCTATGACATCTGTCTTTCCTTGTACCATTCCACAAACTCATCCAACAAAACTGGCCCTGGAAGGAAGACCAGAGTACAGGAGGTTAGATTTGTGAAGACCTGTTGACACATTTACGTGTAGATGTGCGTTCACTCACAGGCACCATCCTCATCATAGTTACTGAGGTCCAGGTTGATTGTCCTGCTGAACTCTAAAACATTGCACCATTGGTCTTTGTTGATGACTTTGTACTTGGATTGCTGAGGGACAATAAAGAAATGCCGTACATGAATACGGAACAAAGAAAATTTAGTCTCAACAACCCAGTCAAGGTCAAACAGGATTTTCAATCCTACAAACTGCTGTTTAAAACATGAATGTTTTAGAGGAAATTTGATGACCTCTACCTCTAAAAACTGATTAAACACAGGAAACAGAGGCCATGTCTTTCCCAGGAGAAGACCCAGCATACACTTGGCTGTGTTCAAGTCCAAACTCCTCTGATCCTTTTCCTGTCCAATCAAAATACCAAAAGCTTCATGAAATCAACGCAGTGTGTCAACCACACTTTAAGTAACAGCCTAATACACAAAAACAGGGTGAACAGTTATCACAGTGTGGAAGCATGTGCCTTTCCCCCCCCCCCATTCACTGTATCAGGGGTGGGTTGCTTTCTTTAAATCAGTGGTTCCCAATGTGTGCTTCTGAGCTGCCCGAGGGGTTGCCAAATGATTGTGGAGAATAGAATAAAACATAGCTAACACTGTGGCAATCAGTGTGGATTGGGAAGCAGCTCTCAGTGATATTAACCCACAAATGAAATTCAACACAGGGGACAAAAAACACTATGTACTACAGGCTGTGTACTATGGCCCAGTTATCACAGTAATAGGAGAATGTATTTTTCTATTATTGTTCTTTTAGGTCTAAAGCAGACATGCTGACTGCGACGTTGCCAGTATTTCAATACATCTAAAAACAACATTTAAAGCCAGGGTGATTAGGTCTGTCTGTGGGCAGAGCAATGGGCCTTATGTGTGTAGGTTTGATAGCTTTCATGTGTGATATTATATTATAATCACGTTGCTGAATGCCATTCCAGGGAGTTTGCACTTCTAAAAAGGTTGAGAACCACTGACTGAAATCATGGTTTATTGTCTACATGAGAGAAAAGTCTGGGCTATGTCAATAGGCAACACGCTGAATAAGTGCTTTCCCACTCCAAGTGAAACTGGAAAATGATCTTGACCTATTCAAAACAGCAAGTAAGGTGTGAACATTGGCTTGAATAAGACCTTACAAGAATTGTAATCAGGCGCACTTAGCCAACCACTGTTTCCTCCAGGGGTTTTGTTATTTAAGTGAACTGAATAAATTTTGTTTTGTTTTTTTGCATGCAAACCTTTTTGCAGAAAATATTTAGCTTGACTCACCCGAGCAAAATCAAAGGCATATCTATAAATGAGCTTAAAACTGGTGCTGTCGTTTAGGACAGATCTCAGGTAGTCGAGTGAGTTCCTCAGCCTCTCTGTGGAGTCGCACCTGGTAACAGCAGAAAAGTGCCTTAGACAGACTCTACACTTCAACGCCTATTCTACTGAGTACCGAGGGCACTCTAGGCTGACATGGCTAGAGAGAGACAGAGCAGTCTTGAAAACAGCATGCAAAAAAAAAAAAAAAAGACACAAAGTAGACGTACTGCAGCGAGCCCATGCCTCTCAGCCACTCCTGGAGGGTGAAGTATCCCATACTCTGGGCGTCCAGCTTCCAAGCCAGAACCAACATCACCACCTGGGCACAAACAACAACCTTTGTAGCTGCAGACATCCTTAAATAGAAGATGTGTCAGTCCTTATTATGAATCTATCAGCTGACATGACACGTCTATTACATGTGGAACACAGGAAACAACTGAACTCAATAACCCTTGAAAGAGAGAAGGAGTGAAACTAGGTCTGCATATTGATTTTTTTTTTGAAGAGAGAGACTCATCACAGTTACCACAGGCCAAAATGGTGTCAAAATGACTTGCTTGGCTTGAGTGGCAGTCAGAAAGAGAGTATGCCATGAAAACTGACACCATATAGATGCAAGACTTCTGCAAAGGAGAACCAAAATGCAAAAAAAAAAATAAAAAATAAAATCTGCTTACATTCTCTGGCTCCACTCCAATGTCCTCACAGAACTTCTCCATGCCCTCTGGGCCCACCACGTCATCACAACCTATTTTAGACAAACAAGTGTGAAGCCACACGTGAGCATCAATTGGCACATGTTGCGTTAGAAACTAACGCCACCGATCAGTGGTTAAATGTGCAGAAAACGATGATGATGTGCGTGGTGTGATCGCTTAAAATGCCTCACCTGCATATTCATAGAACCACTCCAAGCATCTTTTACTGGAAAATGTCTCCTCCTCACGGATTTGTGATGTTTCATGTTTTCTGAAAACGCTGCGGGTGAAAAGAAAGCTTCACTCACAAGCTCAGCAGCGGTACTACATGCACAGTACAGCAGTAATGAGTGTGATTTAAGAAGGCTGCAAAATAAAGACACCATGCACGCAATACTTGTTAAAAGTGCTCCTCCGTGAGACAGACACCGGGGTGGGTCTTTATCAAAGAGATATCACACCTGTCCTGGCGGCTTTTCTTGGCTGACATGTCATCTCCAGCAGAGGGTCTCCTCTTTTTCCTAGGAGGCATGGCTCTAGAGCAACAAGCTACAGAAAGGAAGTAAAGACCAAATGAAAGGGGGCTAACATGCAAGCATGTAAGCACGGAGTTTAATGCATGGCGTGTCAGTGTTTTACACATAAGCACCAGCTGTGATTACCTGAGGGGTGGCTATCCTGTCCAACGTCTTCTGTCAGGTTCTATCAAAACACACACACACGCATATATATATATAAAAACATACCACACACTTGTGAGCAGGATATATGTGTACACGCTCGCACACATGTAAAAATACACAAGCTGCCAATATGTATTTACCAGCCTGTGCAAGGTGTGGTGGATCTTATGGATGCTGGCCAGTGTAGTCAAGTGGGAATTCAGCTGAAAATCTATTTCCAACAAAAAAATAAAGATGGCATCAAAATTTCAGAATAAAAGCATAACATCCACACACAAACCTCCTGCTCCTGATCAAAACTTGGTACAAGGGTACAAGAAGGTGACATCATCAATACAGCACCAACATCAGGGTATAGACTCTACAGGGCTTCGTCTGATTTCTACATCAGGGTCTGAGAAAACGACAGGAAAACCTCTCACACGACTGAGGGAGTGACTCTCTCTGCATTCCTCGAAAGACATGCAAACTCGAAAATATTTTGATCGTGCATGCTACCTTGTCGCCAGATGTCATCTACACATTCCCGTCCGAAAGCTGTCATCAAACACCGACGCTTGAAACGTGTTTGTAGAGGCCAAAACCGGGCAAAAACACACACACACAGCCGAGCAGATAGCACTAGCTGCATACCTAAAATAGCAGTGCAGACGCGCAACTTGCACAGAGTTTACAAAGTATCTAGAGAGTTGGGAGTATGGGCGTTGTAGTCCATTTCCGTCAAAGAGGCCATTGAAAGCTAAGCACCGGCTGTGCTATTAAACTACAACTCCCAAGCCTTGACAAAACAACTACTTCTTTCAGACCCCCTCTACCCCCCAACATATACCCCAACTGATTGAATGCATTTTACATTGTTTAAAAAAAATATCTCTTATCATATGCTCACTGGCACACAAGCATTGCGCAGACAGTTTTGCAGCAGCAGCTGGTTGTAGGTGCCGCAAGGCCGGGACAGTGCTGCTGCACCAGGCAATGAGAGATGTTTTACACAACTGCGTCACAATTTTCATTCTCTGTACTAGTCCGCAGTTGACCAGAAAATTGACCTATATACACTGACATCACGTTGGCCCCAAGTTTGAGTTGAGACGCTCAGTGCGTCCCCAGTAATCATGTATATATTATTCACAACGCGCCGATTACCATCGAAAAGCCTGTGAATTTAACCAACGTCGGCTGCGTTCAGCTCAACACAGCTAGCGCCACACAAAAGAATAACTTCGGGGGGAACTGCCGTGTCAAACTGTGACCTCCTGCACGTCCAAAACAACTAAAATTACAGTAGCTATCCTCCCTTTGTTGTCGCCCAAGACAGCAGCAGTGGCAAATACAAAGAGACCAGCAAAATAGCACGGAATTCAGCCGTCCTCGTCAAAGCCTAAACGGGCACGGCTTAGAAGTTAAACGCAGGAACACAAAGCGTCTGTTTGCTTGCTCTACGACAAACTCTGCAGTATCCGTGAAGGCTCGCAATATGACGGAGAAAAGCCTCTGTAACGTTACTACTTACTTGCCGCATCAGAGTGCATTTTTATGAAACATACAACTGTCTGTGGGAAGTCCGCAGACCGGCCAATAGGCGGGCCTTGTCAGCGTAAACCACGCCCGCGGCCGTTGATTGAGACTAAGCCCGTTTAGTTTCCGCCCACACTCGCTGTCTATTGGCTATCAGAGGTGTCATGTTACAAGAAGGCGGGAAAACAAATAGACCCCGCCTCTGCTCGAACACCATTGGTCAGAGATCCCAAACAGGGTGAACTATCTCTGCCTCTCATTGGTCCATAGATTTTTACGAGCACGCCAATCATGAGAATTTCCTCGTGCAAGCCTGAAACCAGCCCACGATGGAATCTGATTGGTCGGTTCAGTCATAAGTTCATCCTCCCCGGTGTTTAGCCGCTGTTTGGGTTCGTTTGTTCATTCACTGTCAAGTCACCCGGGCGGAGATTGGTGGCGGTGGCGGTGCATTTAGCAATGTGAGTCATGTCTCATTTTATGCTGGGATGGGGATCCGACAGCGCTCACCTGTGCCGGGTCCCTGTTCTGTTGTTAGAGGCCGAAAGACGCCTGTAAGCAGTGGCGCTGCTTGTCAGCTGACTGTAATTCACAGTTATCACTTAAAACGAGCGGATACACTCAAACGCACCTACGATGCCTCTTGGTCCTCAATGTGTTAATAATAATATCACTAAGATTAGGGCTGTATAACTAGTCAACAAGTTACCTAGTAGACTGTAATAAGTAACATTTGACTAAGAGTGACACCAGCTGGAGAGTCAAAATACCAATCCCCCTTAATACCACTGTTTTTAGTATTTTCATATTACCTTCAAGGTGAAACAGCCTGCTGTGTCAAAGCACTGCAAATGGCCGATAAGATCACTGTGACTCCATTAATATCACTACTCCCACCAGAAAAACACTGCTTGCTTTGGTACTGGCAATATTAGTTGCAGCAGTTTACTGAAGCAGAGTGCACTTCTACTTGTCTACTTGTTATTGTCAGTGCTGCCATATGTGCTGGACATACAGAGAATTGAAATGCTGTTTCCCTTGTGTCCCTGGTGCAAACAGCATTATACATGAAATATAAAATGTAACAAGTATACAAGTATAGTATACAAGTTAAAAAGATATCTAAGAAAAATATGGCAAATCTAAAAGATAGAATCAGTGATAATATGACAAATATTCTGCGGTATAAACAGAATGAACAACATAAACAGTGAGATCTATGGTATATAAAGAATTATTGTACTTTTTACTCCACTACATTATACTGTCACTTACAGTTGCTAGTTAAGATCTTACATTATCTACCCAAAGAGTATGTAAAAATAAAACAGATAGACCAGCTACAATATTAACATACAACCTATACACTAATATCCAATATTATAATATTGATCATACAGCACTGTACACATTATTTCTACATTTTTTTAATACATTTAGCTGATAATACTTCTGTACATTTACATAAACAAACTGTTATTTGTTATATTTACTTACTGTAGTATTTCTACATCTACTTACATATTTATTGTTGTCCGATACTGTGCCGTGGAAAGTAATTTAAAGATTAAATAAAGTCTAAAGTCTTATTCTTAATGAATAATATCAGCAGGGGATTATGTTCAACTTTAGGTTGTTTTTCAAAGGCGGCTCTATTATTACTTTTATTTATGTGGACCTTGATTGAAATGAGTAACAATTTCAACAAGATGTTTTTATTTTATTTAGTAGTTGGCCGGACCAGAGACTGATGCTGTGCTTTGCCCCTGACTACCACTCATTGTTTTAAACAATATATTTATTGTTATTTTCTCAAACACAGGGCAGTCATCAGGAGAAAACACAGCATTAAAATAGTAATAAATAAATGAAGTAAAATAAAGTAATCATCCCACAAACCCAGTCCCGACAACCTCCAGACAAGGGACATGATAAAAAGAGTGCTATCAGAGGTGAAGAAAAAGGTACATTTAGTGAAATAAATGCAAAATCTACACACACAAGACATAGAAATTAAATTATACATGTCTGCACACACATTACACATACAGTATCAACAGGTGTGCTTTTCTTTGAGATTAAACATCATTTTTTCTGATGCAATGTATGTGTAATTTCTTCAAGTCACATGGAGACAGGGGGAGGACCTGCCCCTTTCAACAGAGCAATACATTTATTACCAGCAATCAAACAGCCGCTGGTTATCTTACTTCAAACAGGCTGACTTTTGATCTCAGGCGGTGATTCTTTTACAGTACGGGGCACTTCAGAATGTGTGCTTTGTATACAAGAAAATAAAATAGTTATAGAAAATGGGAGAGGTTGCTACAGTATTTAACTGAAGGACCTGGGTAATGCTGTTGAAACTTCTTTGAACAAGAAAGTGAATCTGGGTTAGTATTAGAGATATCCCTGCATTTATTATCAGTGGTAATAAACCATTCTTTGACTCGACGTCTAATAACCACTAGTCTGTCTCTGTAACAACCAGTCCCTGACTTTTGGCTAGTAGGAGTATGCTTACTAATTAAGTCACATATTTTAGTACTCTTTACTCCTCTGCTCAATAAAATAGGCTGTAAAGTTAACTGTCTACAATTTATTCTCATATTAAATATACTTTAGATAAATTTTAAGTATGGAAATAAGTTATATATTAATAGGAAAAATGTCTTGGGGTGCAGGCTAATATGGCAAACTGTGTGTGCAGTGAGAGGATAACCTTAATATGTATATGTGTCCCGTGTGTGTTACAAATTATGTTTCACAAGACCTACACAAACCACTGGGAGTCACAATTAAACAATTTATACTAAAAAAAAGGCTGATTGGATCTATTGAAATTGTCCAACAGATAGATCTACAGTATGACTAATGTGCTCATTTGCAAATATAAAACATAGGACCTTTATCTGTACTTGTTTCTGCTGAGCAATGGTTTAAAAGAAAAGACTACTTCAAATAAAGGTGTGTACGTGGAGGTGCAGATCATGTACAGAGGTGAGTCTAAACGTAATGTAGGTTGATGTAGGCAATGGTTTAACCACTGATAAGAAAAGTAGTAATTTCCCTTAATATCTACATATATTCATATAGTTTTTACATTTCTAATTCTATATTTTAAGATCTTATTTGTTTATTTATTTTTAACCCAATTAATTGCTTGTCTTATTTTGAAAGAGCCCGAAAGAGGCCTGTGTTTTTAAAGGGGGGCGGGGTTATCCAGAGGAGGAGTGATTATAACCTGAGACATATCAGACACCGAGAGAGAGGAAGTGTTCGAGTGACGCTCTTCGGGGTTGCACAGTAAGCAAGTCTAAACTAGATACCTGGAGGACTCTCCTGCATCATGACTTCTGCAGAAACTGAGCAAACTATCGTCGTGAAGACGGAGGGGCCAGCAGCAGCAGCTGGCACTGGTCCAGCAGCAGGGAAAGAGGGGTGGAAGGTAAGAGGCAACATGTACATTTGTACAGTAATCTAACTTATCATGAGGATCCAGACATGACCTGACCTCTAACCTGCCCTGTGTGTGTTTCAGTGCCCCATCAGTGATCATCACGTCCACAGAGACGATTTGAGAAAGATTTGGAAAGAGTGCAGAGAGGAGAGCTTCTGGTATAGAGGTAATATCTTTTACACACACACTGAAATTTATCATTATAACCAACCAGGAAACCAAAAGTTCTGACAAGCAATTATGGGTTTGACCCCACCACATGTTTGGCTTGTGTGCAGTCTTGCAGGTGTATTGCATAAGTCTTTTGTAGCAGTAGTACTGGGGCTGGGCTCATTTATCAACGCTCTGTTAATGGAGGGGGGTGTGTTTACATTCTTCTCATTTTGGGACCTCTAAAAGTACCCTCATATGTGGACACAGTGTTTGTTTTTCGTACTTTGTGGTGACTTCGGTGAATTGTTATTTTAAGTTAACTGTGGCTGACCTCCTCTCAGGTTTAAGTTGGGTGGAGCGAGGCAGGGAGTGCCTTCAGCTTACCCAAATCTCTGTACCTATCTGTATCCTTAAAACAATACTAACAACATATTTCAACAAAACTAACAACATATTTAGTGATATGTCGGTTATGCACACCCACACAGCTCAATCACCCTCGGACCAGAGCTTTAGTAAGGCTAAAGTCTACTCACATACTGTGGTGAACAGCATACAGGACAGAAAACACTATGGCGGAAAGCATAAGCTGATATGATTTAAGATTCTGATCCATGTTTCATGTGTCAACACTTTTTCTGTAAGTAACCTCTTACATGTCCTTCCACTCACTGACATCCAGCTGCTCTTTGTATACTCTCACTATGCAGTTACGTAATCGTGACACGGCAACATACACAGTACCTCCTGAATTAGAAGTCAGACCGGTCCCCTATTTGAAGTTAGATGGACGAGTTGCTGAGTCTTACTACTTGGCAGGACAAAGTTCAGGCAGATTAAACTAAGCTTCCATGACAGGCAATGAATGAACCGTGGGCGGGAGCAAATTGTCATGTTTAAACAGTCAAACGTTTACCACTTGGTGTGCAGCATAAGTTGCAGATAAACGTTGATCAGCTCTAGACCATTATCTTATTTGACTTTCGTTTTGTTTCTTTGTTCAGCTCTTCCTCTCTCTGTGGGCAGCATGGCTGTCACCGGTGGTCTCATCTACAATGGTAAAGTACTGTAATTCAAAACCCTTTTCTTCCATGATGTCATGACAACGTGATATAAAGCAGTCATTTTTGTAATCATACCATTTGGTTTAAGTTAATTTTTTTCCCCCACACAGGTGTCTGGAAATCATCAAAGCGATTTGGCCCCTTTCCAAAACTAGCAGGTGTGTATCATACAGTTTTTTTTTTTCTCAGTAGCTTTTAATAATCTCTCAAAAAATCACTGGCCCCTAACTCAGACTTTTCTTCTACAGTTGCTGGGATCCTTGGTTATCTAGTGGGGAAAGCATCTTATGCTGGAACTTGTCGAAGCAAGTTCCAGAAGCTTGGCGTTGGGGAAGGACCCGGATTTGGAGGATTTGGACCAGGATTTGGACCCTGGTCTGAGGGAGGTCGCTTTGGACCACCTAAACACGCCGGTCATGGACACAGGTGAACACATTTAAACCAAAATCCCTACAAATAATTTCCTACTGTACATATACAGAGCCCCGGTATTACATCATGAGCCATTTAAACAGGATAATCTGTCATCTTTTTGCTGTAACACATCTGCTTTAAATAAATTAAATAATGATGATGCAGTGTCACTGATCCAGAATATCATCCCAACAGATGCCATCATGTGTGTGAAGAATGTAAGAAAAAAGCTGAAGCTGCACCTGCACCTGCAGAAGTAATGAAAAGCTAGAGGTAAATACATCAGATATATTAAACAAGTTATTAGAAACACATTTAGTACACACACCTCTGGAGCGATTAAACATATCAGTGCACAGCAGGATTGGCTAGGTGGCAACTAATAAAAACTGAGTTCTTCCAAACATGTGAAACTGTGAATCAGGAATTAAAATTTGCAATGCGTGCAAGTAAGTAGTATTTAAGTATTTAAGTACTTGTTGCTATTTCCAGAGCTTTGTACATTGACACACTCATGTTAAAATAACCTGTTTATGTTTTTCATTTTGTTTTTCAGCATCATCACAACCACTGAAGAACTGAAGTGTGTCAGCATGGATCTATCAGGGGCAGCTTTTCTGTCTGTTATAAATGCCACATATTTTTATCACGTGTGTAATTTAATCTATTTTTATATATTGTGCAGCTTTTCAACATTCAGGAGAAACCATGCAAAATAACCAGCAGGGGGAGCTACTGTCCTTTCAGTCGTGGGACGTTTGGACGGCATTTCCATTTTTATCTTTGAACATGTATCATTTGCAGTACAAAGTCTCTTACAGGGAGTGCAGCAGAGAGATAAAGCACGTTCATCGGGTTAAATTTCACTTTCAATTTCAGCTGTCATATACAAATCAGTCAAACAGAGGCTGCTTCGCCATGCTTTGTTTTCTTTATTCCTTACACATTGTATGTACTGTAAAGCCTCCTGAGGCAAACTATGATTTTGGAATATATAAATAAAATTGGCCTCTCGCTTTGATCACTAAGCAAACTAGTCTCCGTTTGAAGAGTTCATAGCACAGAGAGCAGATGAGTGTTATATTTTGGCCCTTTCAGATAAAAATATTTTAACCACATCTGTTATTTGGAGTTACGTGCTCAGCTCTTTTGTCTCAGTAAAAACTCAAGCAGCAGCACTCTATATGGGCTGTAGCTGTGTGACCTTTTTTCCGCTATTACTGTAGCTCAGCCTAAATGTGAATAAAAGCACTGACACAGAGATTTCTGAGGTGACTCTACAGGATCATGGTCTTCTCTTACAGATGTCATGCAGTGTCATCCACATGACTATAGCATTACGGCAAGAGATTTCTTGCATTATTTTAGAACTCAACCATAACCATGTTTTATTCTCCTAAATATGTTTTTACCAATATCCAAATAGGACTGGACAAATTTAGAATCCAACCCAGTTTACCAGCCTGTCTAATAATAAAATATGGAAACTGTGTTGTATGCAGCAGAAACCACCAATAATGCTGCAACTGAGATTTTGCCACAGTCTACAGCAGCCTCAGTGCTGCAGCCTGGTTAAGACAGAGCCCAAACATACCTCACACACACACATTTTCTATGTTTGTTCTATGATAACAAAGTGAAAAACAATAAAAATTCAAGTTGAAGAAGAGACCAGACAACAGAAAATAGTGAGTTTGTGATGGGTCTGAAATAGTTCATTATTAAATCATCTTTTTTTTGATTGTTTGTTTGTTTTTTAAAAAGAGGCTTAATAACTGCAATGTTTTAACTCTTTGTGAAATAATGTGGTCAACTTGTTCAGGAAATAAAAATGTAGCATGGGAGATTTTCGGAGAGTTTATCAGCCTTAAGTCCACTTGATAACACTGTACTTTAAGCCCTAATATTTATCATTCATAAGCAGTATAAAATACTTAATACACTGTATAAAACACATAACAATGTAGCTGTATTATATTTAACTGATAAGTATGTTTCATGGGATCATTTCAAGCATGACAGAGAAACTACAGCAGCTGTGAAACTCATGAAGAACACTAAAGGTTCTATGTAGAGCCAGTATTTGGTTTGTCCCTTCTGGTCTGCTGTAGAAACATAGTTTGTCAATATGGCGGACCCCGTTAAAGAGGACCTGCTCCTTCTGTAGATATAAAGTTTAATTCAAGGTAACATAAACACAACGATTGTTATTTAAAGGTGATTATACACTAATTAAAACATCCTCATAAGTATCATATTCCATTTCTGCCAATATATACTACTAAAGAAATAATATATACTGTAGGAAATGAATGAAAATCACAGAGGTGTACCACAAGTCATCAAAGTGTCCAGAAAACACTGCAACTCTTTTTTTTTTCTTTTTAGTATTCTTTTACGTCAGTACAAGTCGGTGTAGGTGTAGCTTCCTCCAAAGGTGAATTTGGCCTATAACCCGAGTACCCGCCTACTTATGCGACTTTCGGTGTACGCCGGTAGGACAAAAAAGCGACCCGTGTGAGAACGTCACCCTCCGGACGTCATCCAATCAACAGGTCGTTCTCTCAGGATTGCCACGTATTTTGTGAAATAGAAAGCTGTATTTTATGTGGGCGGACACCATCACAAGCCAATCACGACGAACGAAGGAGGCGGGACAAACAGGGCCACCGACGGGTAGAGATGGGAAGTTCTGTTCTTTTTAGGGAAGCGGATCATTTGACTTGGCTCTTTCGGCTCCAAAATGGCTCTTCATTTTACCACTTATACCTTTCATAATTCAGCCAAATTTTGACATATGATTTGTATGTGTACACATATATATTCAATACATCCGTTGTAATGAAGCATTCAAGTCAGAAAAAGTAAAAATGACAAATAGAAATGCAAATATATGTATGAGTTTGATAGGTCTGACAACAGAACAGTCAGTGGTGGATGGGGGATTTATTCATTGCATTTTATTTTATAAAGCAGGTAGAAAAATTTTACTATCTTAAAAAGTAGCAGTATAATAAAGTATTTAATGTTTATCAGTCTATAGGCATATAGATCATTATAGGTGATATTCTGGATCAGAAGGCTATTGTTTTGACCTGTATGAGTAGCTTATATACAGTTAACATAAACAGCATAAAAGCACATACGTTTGAACTTATGAATGCAAGAAAAGCTGGGATTATGTTTAGCCTTGTGAACTGCCAAGTCAAATACAATCAACTTGCTCAAAAACAACAATTTAATTCATTTGAGCCTGGGTATATTTCCACAGAAAATACAGAAAGGTGTTGTTTTACGTTTGCTATTATCTGATTTTGTGTTGAGAAGAACATTGGTTAATTACGCTCTTTAGAAGAGTTTGAAGACAGATGTTCTTCTCTTCTATCTCGTTCATAAATAACTGTGTTTGTTTGCGATATTAAGACAAATTGCTTCACTTTCCGAACAACTGAGTGGTCTGTGAGCGCTCCCAGGGGTGCTTAATACGGCACAACACCGGAGCCGGCTCCCCGTCGTTCAACTTAAAAAGAATCGGCTCTTTGAATCGACTCTTTCACGATCGGCACATCACTAAGTCTGACAGTGGAGCTCTCCCCAACACTGAAACAGACCGAGAGAGAGAGAGAGAGAGAGAAAAAAATCTCACCACCACGCAAATCCTTCCAATGGAGGAGGGCCAGGACGTTGAAGCTTGTTCGGCAAATGAAAAGAACGTCTGCAAGCTAGCTACCTAGCTCAACTTAAAAAAAAAAAAGGGGGAGAGAGGAAACAAAAAGTTGTGAGTAATGTCAGCTTTACGAATATTGAAGTAATTGAGGACACTGCGGTCGGTATGTGATGTAGTTAACGTTGTCTTACGTCAAGTTCCGTTATTAACTTTGCCGTTGAGGTTTAAAAAAAACAAAAAAAATGTTAGCTTTCCAACTGGTACAGAAAATTTGGCTGCCTTTTAGCATGCTAAAAGAAGGAGTTTGGCTCCTCTGCTAAGTGTGAGTTAATCGCCTAGCTGCCTTGCAAGTTTAATCTTAGGTAAAAATCCTGTTGTCATTGGTTTTATCGCTGCCGTACGAGCTAGCACGGCTGTTAACGTCGCGATCACACCAGTAATGCTGAACGTTAACTTATAGTTGACATCTGACTGCTCGGCTAAATCAAGTTGCTGCTGCTGCTGCTGCTAACTAGCAGTTAGCACTTTGCTAAATACAGTATCAACACCAGGCTGAGGCTAGTTGCTAACTAAAAAAAAAAGCTACCATGAAACGGCACGTTACTGTCATGTGTGTCCAATTTTAACGTCTCTTTTTGCTCACAGTTTTCGTGTCAGGCATTAAAAATCAACAACAAAATGGTTTGTTAGCCGCAGTATCAAAATAACCACGCACACACACACAGACAGAAGTGTGTGTGTGTGTTTTTTGAATGCACTAGATTTATCTAGGACACAAAACAGCGGAATGAAGCTGCGTTATTTAGTTTATATCCAGGTGAAGCACTTTTGGTTGTGTGAGGTCACACTTGATTATAGATGGTGTGTTTGTGAGCCATAACATGCCCAAGCATGGTGTGGTTCTTCATATGCATACATACACATAACAGTGAGGGAACTGTCAGCTTTTTTCTTTTCTTTCTCTTTTTTGCATCTAACATTTCTCTGAGGACTTCATTCTCCTTGTTCGGAGTGCATCTGACATACAATGAAGCATTTGTTCGCTTTCTGCTGTGGAGACACGAGCGGTGGCACTTTGGATACAGACAGAGAGGAATCTGGTCAGTCTGCTGTGCGGCTGGAGGTGGTGGAGATGGCCAAAGTATTTCAGACAGACGGAGGCATGGTGACGAGAAGAAAAAGTGATTTTTATGTTCGCTCATGGGCCCACATGTGGGAGTACTGTGCTCTGAGGAATGAGAACTTTGTTGTGCATGTTTGCATTTGTGAACATTTTTAGAGGTTAGCCTTATTAAAAGAAGGTGAAACTAAATTTAAGTTAAAGTTTGATTTTTGCTGCAGTGTACCATGTTGGACGGTTACTGCAGTGGCACTGCTGTGAAGTGGCACACATAGTTGAAGGATTTTATACACTTGGCATTGTTGTACTAGCCTTGACCTACTAGATCGAAAGTCTTCGCCACCGGCTGATCCCTGTTCATGTCTGCCGGGATAAGCCTCCGATGGCAGTACAGATGTTTAGTGTATTCTAAAACTATAAGGGAATCCCCCACTAGATTGCAGATTGCTATATATCTGTGATTATCTAGGGCATAATTCTAGTGAATTAGTGTTTGGTTTAATCTGGTAAGACATTAATGACACTGAAGAGTATAGGGATGTAAAACCGAGCTCTGTAAAACACAGCCACAGTGGCCCCCTCACTAAGCTGCCCCCCCTGCAAGGATTAACTGTTAACTCAGCAATTCAGTGGTGACTACACAAATATTATGTAACACAAAAATAACTCTGTTCTTAATTTGGATTTTTGTTGTTTTCCATATTACGAGCATCTTAAATACGAGCAGCATCCAGCTTATTTTGTCCTTTGAATCTAAATGTATCTTTACCTTGCTTCTCTTTACTAGTATGTTGTCGCCTGTCCCCCTTAAAACAAATGTCTTGGATGGTTCAGCACCTGTTTCCATGCCCTTTGACCTCCCAGCGGTTAAACTGGTTCTATATTGGCAGCTTCTGCAGGAAATCTTGATTTGGCCTTCTTCAAAACCATCTGAACTGTCCACGTTAATGTCATTTATATGGCCAGATTACTGGAGATGACCTCTTATCTAAGTCTAGTCTGACCATCTGGATGCAGGTGTTTCGATTTGCACATGGCTAAATTATTAACTTGGCAACTGAACACATACTTTGAGGAACTGCATATAAATTTGGCCGAACCAAATTAAACATTGCTAATTTCCTTGTGTGCTAGCACCCGTCTTTATGGCCACGTAAAGAGCATTGAACCCAGCACATATTGTATCTCTAGAGCACGTTTTGTCTTCTGCTGTTTGTGGGAAATTCACGCTCTTCACTGACGGCTTCCTGTGAAAAAGTGAAGATAAGAACATTCATGAGTTGGCCAGCGGTTAAAAGTGGTGATGTTGCAAAATGGTCAACAGAATTTGTTGTACTACTCTACATAAATCAGATTAACAATTTGTTTTCTGATATTTGTTTGTGTGTCTAAAGATAATGAATGGTGAATGGTTTTAGAAATCAGCACTTCTCTCTCGTCTCTCTGACCTTCATCTAACCACCATCGTCATGAAGCTAACTTTCAAAAGTCTCCTTCGCCTCTCAGTGCAGTGTACATTAAAGCGCGGCATCGCTTACTCTGATTTACACGGGCTAAGCATTCTTTTCATTGATTGCATTGAAAGTCTTGGCGTAATGTAGTACACAATAAGGACCGAGTTAGCTAGAAATAACCTATAATTGAGCCCTGCTGAGGAAGATTATCCTTGGCTTTGGGAGAGAGGGTTTGGAGCATAATTGATGTTTGGGTCTGCCTTCGCCAAAGAAACCACCCTGTCTTTGCCCTCAAAACGGCCTCAGCTGAATCGCCAGCGTTTCTGCCATGTTTAGATCCATTGACGCTACTGTTAATGCGCCATACTTTCAGGCTATACATGTCCTCCAGGGCAAGATGACGATAACAAGAATATCTGTTGAAACATGCAAAAAAGGTGTTTGTTTATGCACTTCCCTTCCCGGTCGGAAGAAGCCAGTAATGTTTCCGCTGGAGAGGTAGTGATTACAACAAGGCCAGGCCTGTCATTTAGTGTTGGAGGGAGCCAGATATAGGCTATTCCCGCTTTTGTCCAATTTACTGCCTGTTTCTGAATATGAACTAGCCCAAATTCTTCAAAACAAGTACAGTGAATACGCATGAATCAGACATTCTTGAGTTATTTTGTATTTTCTTTTTCTTTCCAGATGCAACCGTTACTCATTTATGAAGGTGAACTTGAAGGAAGCGGCACAGAGCTGTTAGTGGAAGTTGATATGTGGCATAAAGCTGAAGAGAACACAGTGAAAGTGAGACGGGACAATCTTGCCTTTGTCAGGGATATCTCTTATATCCTGGATGAGCTATCAGCCTCCTATTTGCAGCATCCTCTGCTGCGTGCTGGAAATTGCAGGGCGGTTTGCGATGAAGTTAAACATTGATCAGATCCGTTGTGCTCCGCTGACCTTTAGCCCGTCTCACATGCTGCAGTTACGCCAAAATGTGCAATGTTTAAACTCCGGCACACAGATCTGGTTAATGCAGCGATACTGATGTTATATCGAGATATGAGATATGTTTTGGTGCAAGCAGAAAAATGTGTGTTTGAGAGCTTAAATATAGAGCAGGGGCTTAGTCTGAGGCTGTATTTGCTACAGCGTTCAGGATGTGCACGGGGTTTGGCTTACCCTTTTTCTGTGGTCACACTTTTTTGTTTTTTGGAGTCGCTGAGTTGGAACAGGAAGTCAGATGTATTATTCACAGGTCTGTCAGCGCGAGACGCGAATGATTGCATCTGAGACTTTTTTTTTTCTCACAGAGTTTGTGGTGGGTGGGATAAAGGTGCGTACAACGGTATGTCGCTGAGACAACTTTTCGTGCTGTCAAGGTTTTTATTTTTTGGTTTTGTTTTGACTTGATATCTACACTGACCTGTGTTCACCATCTGTCCTCAGTGCTAGAGTGGAAGTTCTCACACTTTAACTTCTCTGTCTGGCTGCTGTGTGACTCAGTGGCTTGTTCTTCCTTCCTTTGTTTGACTACAGTTTGATAATGTCAGAAGTTTATATTCTCTTACGCTTAGTCTCTTTTATTTATGCCTTTATCTCAACGCGTTACTGGATTATGTCTCTACTTTGTACTTTACAAACGGTCATGATTACATTCTTCTCTGAGACAGACAGTAACAGTGATTGTATGACTGCATTCGAGATTACCTGACTATAAAAGGAGACCCTTTCAGCCGCTATGATGATAAACTGTAAGGAAAGAAGAGTTTTGGAGGCGCTGATCGCTTATGTAACTGCCTCTTGGATGTAGTGTGTAATCTTCAGATTATTACTCTCCCCAAGAGGAGGTTTTAATCCTGTCCCAGCACAGAGCCAACCCGAACTGAAGCCAACATGAGGTCGACCTATCACTTTGCTGTGACCAAGAAAGACTGTCCAACAACACTCCGCCTCGATGACCCTGTCGTTGCACAGGATGTTGTTTGGTGTCAAACCATTACCAAACAAAACTCCCTTCTTCTTTTGACAATATGATCGTTCCAAGACGCAAGTACTGAAATGTATATTCTTGACTTGACGTGTGACCAGTCAAAGGTTAATTGGATCTGCCTGTTGTGCTTCACTGGTAAATAACCGAGTCAGTTGGTGTGTCTGCTCTCTTGTCAGTGTACCGTTTCGTTGTTAAAGACATGATTTCTGTGCTCTCTCTTTCAGATCCTTGTGCAGTGAACTTGCGGACCCTCCTTTCTCTTTCCACTTCCAGCCCTTGCTCTATGGCCTTAAGGTACGTAACACTGGTTAAGTGAGTAGTGTTGCACTGTGTGGTGTGCTTTAGGTCTTAGAGAAACTGCAAGCTAAGTACTGTGGGAACGAACAAGGTGTTGAAGTAATCTCTTTGTTTGTTTTTTTTGACTGAATTCTAGCTAGCATTTGGAGTTGAATTTTCTTCCTCTGCTTGGCAACACATTGCCTCATTCTCCTCTGCAGGCAAACAGTATCTTCATACAGGTCAAAAGTTTAAGCAACGTTTGCATCTATTGGTTCTACTTGTGTATAACCCACAACATGACATAGATCCTTAACATGGTAGGGCAGAGATCGCTGGTTTGTCGCAGCAAAGTAACATCTGTCTTTGTATGCTTATCATGGAAGCGGGTCAACATTATGACTCATTATTTTCAAACAAACGAGAAAGAAAACCAGTCATCTAAAAATGTAATGTGACAATTGGATGATAAAATTAACATGCGCTGGCATTCTTAACTTCCCTCACCGTGCACAGAGCGAAGCTATTGTTAGAAGGAAGTAATGGTGTTTATATCGAATTACAGTAGCGCGCGTGGCACAGCTGATTAATAAAATAAAACAAAAAAGGAACAAAAACACGGAACAGAATGCCACATGTTTATTAACGTCACGTTATCATGGTTGTCAGTCTGGTTAGCCCTTCTCCTCCCTAATGTGACTTCAGCACACCGTGTTAAAGTAGCACCCAGATGGTGTTGGTGTTTGTGGCAACTGGTGCTTGAGGTACCTTCTGTTCTCATACGTAGAGGTAGTACAAGGAGGCTATTTCATATTAGATTTTAGTTCTAAATGTAAAACACAATACTCACACATATTTATGGATTACCGCAGCAGTCTGAATGTGATGGTACAACAACAGTCTGGTTGTTTCAACACAGCGTGACACTATGTTGTGTCACACTAGCTTTTGCAAGTTTTAGAAATAACTCAAATACTATACAGGTGACTAGAATAGGCTAGGTGTGACTTTTGTGAATTTTAAACAATGTTATTCTACTATGAATCCAACTCTTAGTTGCAGTTTTAGTGCTTGAAGCATCTGAAATGAACTCCTTGCGTTTATCTTTTGCCATTAGCAGCAAAAGTGGCAACTGAAGCAGGTAGTTATCTGGTTAAAGAAACGGTGGACAGTGAGGGATAACCAAAGAGTCGTACTGCAGTCGTGCGTTGCATCCACTGGTGTGCAGAGTTGATGCAAAACAAAACGTGCTCAATCAACTTATCTGTTGTATCGACGAGGGTTTGCTGGCTGACTTCATTTATTTTATTTGCCAAAATAGATGTTTTACTTCTGTTTTGAAAGTGGCTAATTTTGGACCCAGAATGCTGGGTCAACAACAACATAAAAAATGTCTGTGGTTGTGTCGAGTTGCTTGCGCAAGGAACGGTAAAGCTTGTGAAGTTGAAAAACACTTTTGTGTTCCTCTAAATACTGCTTTTTTTTTGTTTTTTTTACTCATTATACTATTACGACCTCTGGGAGATGAGCGTCATCTCAGAATGGTAATTGGTCAGGACAGAAAATGGGATCGTTTTTTATGCAGGGTCTGGTCAGGTCACATTCTCACATTCTTCAGCAGTGACAACCCCGTTCTCTGTGGGTTGCCTCACAGCTGTCAATCAGGATGTCTGGGCAGAACCAGCTTGACATCTTTGTCCGAGTGTGAACGTTGAACGTTGCATTTCTTGTTCCTGTTTGCAGACGTTGCCTACATACTTGGCTTGTAGTTACCCAGACCTGAGAAGTTGAAGTAGATAGTAGCAATGTGCTGTTCTCAAACAGAGGCTGTGAGGAACTCATACATCAGAGCTCTGACTGGACCATGACTGAACATTGACTGTAGTTGTTTTCTCCCTTGACAGCCTGTTTGATCTGACTCTTATTGATTGAACCTCTTGAACTTAGCAGGCCTTTCAGAACAAATCAATGATATACTGTATATGAAAACAAGCAAGATTTATGTCTCTGAAAGTGACAGGATGGGATACATTAGTGTAGAGTCTTAGTCTTAGGAGCGTAGTGCAAAACTGTGGCTCAGTTTCCATGTCGAATGCTGGACAGATGTGTGCACGTCTTTCAAGTAGCAGTTTTGCTAAATATATGTGTTAACCGCTGAATAACCTCAACCCTAACCACCCCCCCCCCAACCCTTTAGTACTAAATTAAGTTAGTATTGCCATGGTAACCCTAAAAGACATCATTCATATGAAGTTGTCACAAACACCGGAGCAAAAAGGTAATTTTATGGCTTCATAACTTGAGGTTACGCTTGAGAGCCCTGCACAGCAAGACATTTTTGTTGCATCTATAATGCGGTTGCCGTTTGTGCCATTAGAGGGCAGTGCAGCATTGTTTTGATATCCAGGTTACCTGACATGGACCTCGAACTGTTTACTGACATCAAGTGGTGGAGCACCACTTCAGATCTATGCACACCCAGAGCGATCAACATGACTGTAGTACAGTTGTGCTGACGGTGTACTGACCAGCCCCCCACAGCTGACTGCAAAAACGGACTGTGACTTCTGGGCCCCAGCCCGCTAGTTTTCCTGTTTTCTCCTGCATGAAAGCAGAACAAGGCAGAGGCGGGTGGGACCCAGCATGGCATTGGAACGCTGCACATTGTTCCCAGAGCTTCCTCTTCCACATTCCTGGGCTGATTGGGATCTGGGCCTCCTGTGCTGAAGTATTGTTCTAACTCAACAGCACCACAGACCTGGCCCCAACCAAACCACAGCTGCCTCCACTGACCATTGTGGTGCTCAGGCCGGGTGATGGCTATCTTTGCCTCATCAGTCATCCCTCTCTCTTTCTCTCTGACTCATTTAGTGACTCTCGCCAGGATCTGCTGCCTCAGCCTCTCTGCATCTATGCATAGGCCTTCCGAACAAATGTTCATCAACGCCACTGATAGATTTTTTTTTTTTTTTAAGTCCAAACCAGTTAGGCAATAAAATGAGGTCAGTCAGTCACACAAGTTCACTGTATGATTTGGTGTACATAATGATAGTAGACGACACATCTCAGGAGTTATAAAATATCTGTCTCTGTCCATGCAGCAGTGTTGTAGAAATGCTTGCATATTTAAAAGGCTAAATTAAACACTGAAGGCAACTCAAGCAGAGCCTGACGAGTCCAAAATAGTCTGAACTAAACTAAGACTGCCATCCTAGAAGCCCTTAAAATGATGTTTCCCATGTGTTACCTAATTTCTTTGTTGAAAAAGTAAAAAAAAAATAAAAGAATTTAACAATAAACAAATGTAACTGTATGTGGAGAATAGGAGGTGCATTCCATTCAGCACAATTTTGACACTTTTGGACAAATTAAGTGTTTTTAAGATGCCAACTTTTTTTTTTTTTTTTTGCAAAAGTGTTGGTGAGCCAGAGTCCAGCTCTAACAAGCTTTCTGGTGGTTTGCCATCAAATCTTGCTGAGCGTGTTTTCTTTTTTTTTTTTTCCCAGCAATTTGGGGCCTGTCAGTAGATTTTCAACAATTAGTTTGTGCTGCTGGGTGAGCTGTCTGCCTGCTGGCCTCTAGGGGGCAGAGATTTCCCCAAAACCGCTGCACTGCATTTATCATTGCATTTTCCCCCAGTTTGTGCTTAGTCTGCAGACGAGGTTTGGTGCCGGATAAAAATATTTTTTAAAAGTATAGTTGAAGTGGATGAAAACATGTTTTTGTGTGAGTATTTTTAGAAATCACACAAGGAAAGAAACAGTTTTTTTTGTTTTACTTGGTCTCTCACGCTCAGGACATAGATTGTCTTCAGAAACAGTTACATCATCGCACTGAAATTTTCACATGCTGCAGTAGACGTTGTAAGCACGTCCTTGATAAGTTTCTAACCAGACTTACAGGTCTTACAAACAATGCATTTTAGCACTCATATCTTCACCCTAAGGAACCATTTTCTGTGAAGCAGATGGCTACTTATAAATATTTGACACAACCTAAACCAACAAATTAGAAACACAGGCATGAAACTATTTGCTTCTCATGTTGTTGGGAGACAGTTGCCTGCTTGGACACAGCGGCACAGTCCATTAATTTTACATTAATCTCTTATTTAGTCCGCCAGCCCTGAAGTGTTACTCTTAAACTTGCAAGAGGCGCAACTTTCTTGACCTGCCTTTTGTTTGCTTTGGCACGCTGCTTTGTTTTACGTATGACAGGTAGCATACACCCACTATATGCTTTGTTGTCAGGCTCAACCATGTCCTTGTGTGGCCGCAGAGCCAAAAGACATAAAAGAGCGCTTAAAGCTGCAAAACCGAGTCGTAATTCCAGTTATACCAACTCCTTTGGTTACATTTAGTCACTTAATTCAACATTAAAATTAAAAGCAAGATAAAATAACTGTTGTGCTGTTTTGTTTTTGCCAGATTGCTTTATCACGGTGCGTAGCTAGTGATGAATCAGCAGAAAAGACTTCTCTTAAAGGTGTTTTAACACTCTGCTGCACACTGGCGCCACAGTCATCTTTAATTTCTGTGAAGTCTTACAGTTTTGTTTTGCCATTGAGGACTGGCTATGTTGGTTGCTTGGATGGCCTATTAATTTTTGCACCCAGTCCCAGAGAGCAGCAAATTGATGATTTCTTTAGGCAGGGTGCTTTTATAAGAGTCAGCACAGTGTAGTCCCTCTCACTCCTCAGCTCGGGATATTTGGAAGGATTTGAGTTTGCTGCAGGTACAAGCTGTGCAGCCAAGCAGAGCACAGCAGTCTGTCATCACCGCGTTTCACAGACCCCATCACTTTGCTCATTCTGCTTCTCTTCATAATAGCTCAGCACAGTCGTGCAGAAGTGAGAGCGAGGGGAGGGGCTGCTCTTGTTGTATGAGTAAGTTAGCAAGAAAGCAAACAAGCATGTGAGTTTTTGTGCGAATGCTAACAAATAACACCATTCTGTCAATGATAAGGGCTATCAGTAGACGCAGGCGGACGAGTGCCGAGCTTTCCTACTTCTTCCAGTGTCTGTCAATCTTCTTCCTCCTCTCTTGGTCTCTTTGACTCGTGAGCAGCCCGGGCCAGCAGGGTGTGGCTTGTGTCGTCTCTGTTGTGATTGGCTGGCGGCCCAGACTCATGTTATCTCCTGTGGAACATGTTCTAGTCCCACCCCAGATAGTGCCTGGCACTCAAACGAGGCCCGGCCCACACACAATTACATCACAAGCCATGAAAAGTGCCATGTCTGTTTGCTTCCTCCGTTCAGAGAGCAGACAGGTAATGTTGCAGCGTAAGAAGTTTCACTCTGTCACCGTGGCTAGCTACAATAAACAGCTTCTGTTCTACTAGTTAGTCCAGACAAACAACTTAAGGAAGCCTGACAGGTGGTGTCTTTTCTGGTTTGTAAGGGCAGATCTCAGGGTCCACCCGTACAGGCCTTGACAGTGAATGTGTAGCTGCTGCCTTTAGGTAGCCACTGGAGACGGGGACTGTACTCTGTCTGCTTGCTTGTCTGTAAATGGGACAGATAAGGCAGACAGGTAGCTTGTATGGGAGAATGACATGTCGCAGGCTATTGGACTACGCACCAGAGTGAAAGACAGAAAAAGTCTTGTGGAACATGGACTTTCTGAAGAGCCTGGTTCCGGCTGTCATCTCAGGCGAGGGGCCCATTGAACATGGGGGAGCCTTGCCCAAGGACACGGGTCCACGGCTCCTTCGCATGAAACGACTGGGCCTCCTAGTCATGGGACAGACCATTGACGAGGATCCGGTAGATCCAATGATGGAGGTAGATCCCGGCATCGGCTCCTCCAGGCCTGCCCGTAACAGAGCCCGGCTCAAAGGTACAACCGACTGCATACTGATGCAGTAGTTTATCTGTGTTCGTTTTGTGTAAATTAACTATCTCTGCTAATTAAGTAAGGCTTCGTCAGAGGTGCTTTTTGTCTTTTACCATTTAACATCTAACCAAAGGTTGGCTTCACCCCCAACCTATCCGCTCACATGCTATAAGCACCTAGACGTATAAATGTAGTATACTGTGTACATGCTAGGTTGGAGAAGAGGGTGTCTAGAGCACCATCAGTTGTCAATATGTCAAAGACACACCTGTGTTTAACTATGCTCATATATACAATCACACAAATGGATAACATACAGAGCAATCTCTGCACCCTGCAGATGATATCACAGTCTCAGTTACATTAAACTGATGCAGCATGTAATTTAATAAAAAGATCCGATATCCACTTCTCAAAGTGTGAGGAAAAAGAAGGAGGTTTTAATTGGCGTACATGGCAGCCTCGGCCCGATAATGGTAACAACACAATGTAATGAGCAGCTGGGAGTTGGTTCATCTACCGTCGATGATTTCCAGCATTTACATAACATTAACTTCCCGTGCAGTTCACAGAGCGATCGTTTAGTCAGGAGAAAGAACAATGTCCGTTTGTTTCAGATCATATAGAGGAGTGGCTGCAGATTTTTTACACAGTTCATAAATGCATTGATGTTGTTCATTTAGACCATTGATTACCAACCTGTGGTGTGAGAGGCATCGCTTGTGGTGAATAACCTACAAAGACTTACCGCCACACTCTGCCGCTCTACAGATCTTTTTATCCTCTTTTAGAGCATTGTTTTGGTTTCACTCTCCTCAATCTTACTGTATAATTCAGCGTTGGTGATTTATGGCAGCAGACTGAAAGAGACTATTTTTTACATTTTCCCAAGGAAAGTTTCACAGAAAGTAGTTCGTTAGCTGGTTACAACAAGAAGAGTTTTCTCTTTTCACACTTGGACAGAGCTGGAGCAGAAACACGCCCTACACGTCCTACAACAGGTGGAGAGAATTGTGGGATTTTAATATGGTGACGACTCTGTCAACAGAATTACTTTCACCAAACACTGCATCTGTTAGCCGTGGAGTTACATATAGATCTATAAACGGTACTGATACAAAGTTAACTTTGTTTCACCATTATCATATTACTGTTATTCCAGCACACATACACAAATGGTTATCTTACCTCAGTGCACACCGCAAACACACACATAAGACTAGTATTAAAACAATTTGCATATTTTTCACTCGCTTCCAAAACAAATACGCACACTAGCCAGATCCAGATCTTTACGAGGCGGTGCTGTTCATTGTGCCTAAGCAACTTTATATAGTGGTAACGTGGTCACGCCTGTGTGTTTGCCAGTTTGTTTTGGAGTCTGTCTGTCCCAAATAGCCAAAAACAAATAAATGAATGCAGCTTTTGCTCAGCATCAAGGAAATTCCTGTGTGTTTTCAGAGGTATTTCTGTCATCTTTTTCCCCCATACGTGACCTACACGCCCTGCCACATAGGAAGACTACCGTCATGGCTGCAGCGTGCACCTCCGCATTGTTTTAATTGATGTGGTCTTGTGTCATGCCAGCTGATGAGAGCATAACCTCTTGGGAAAACATCAAAGGAAAGTTGTGATGCATGATTTGTTCTTCTGTGCTATTCCACTGTCTAAGGATGCTCAAATATTTACAGAATGACTATCAAATCACACTCAGGATCTGCAGATAATCAAATTTAGAGGACTGCTATTGGGACTTGCCTAGCATGGTGTTTGTAGGAAAAGTTTTGAGGTTCTAAAGTTGTGCTGACAATGTTAATCCTCTGAAGTAGATCTCCTGTTGTGTCTATGGATACAGTAGTTAAAGGTTTAGCAGACGTGTGTACACATACAAATTATGTGTGCGTGCAGGCCAGCCTGTATGCATCAGCGGCGGTGCGATGACTTGTCGTCAGGCTCTCTATGGCTTCTTTGCAGTGCTACCTGTCGGAGCACGCTTGCGCCCTGTTTGCTCGTAGCTAAAGCATGACTGAGCTCTCCCTTCTGCGCCGCTCACCTAGCCCTCTTCTCCTCCTAAGAACGGGACGGCTAAACTAACCCCCAATAACAATGATAGCAATAACAATAATGTGCTGTGAAGAGTAAATAAAGTTTTCTTTCGCTTGGCTCGGGTAACTGTTGTGTGAGTTTGTGCCTAGCTTAGACTATCGGTGATTTGTTGATATTCATATTAAAAGAGCAGCGAGGTGACTTTTCTACAGGCTGGACTGTTTTCAAATCTTTCCTTTCTTTCTTTCCAACTAGGAAACATCCGTCATATTAGAAAAATCTCCTTTTTTCATCATGTTGGTGGTGGCGGGGGTCTCAATGGTGAGTTATGTAATAAAAAAGGTGATGTGATCAGTGCAGTTAGTTGAGGTAAGGTGATATATAGAGGTAGTAGTCTGCTGTGTTCATACCTCAGGATAATTTGCCCTCTGTTTAAATCATAGCTCAGTGCCACTCCCTTGTTGCAGAACTGGCATAGCCTGAGTTGGCTTTTAAGGTGGTGCTACTCTTTTCTTTCTGTCATTAGTCTTTCTTAGCACACAGTGACATCAGCCAGCCCTCCGACGTACAGCTGAGTTTTTGGGAAGGGTTTGATTGGGACGGTATTTAGTTAATGGGCGCAGCAGGTTTCCTGTTTGTGATTTGGGAGTGTTTGGAACATGTGACTGAACATGAGTGTACACTCGGTGGGTTGTGCTTCTGTAATGAAAGATGTGCATGTGATTTCTGTCTGAGCAGCCCATAGGGTGTGTGCGTGCGTGCGTGTGTGTGCGTGCGTGCGTGCGTGTGTGTGTGTGTGTGTGTGTGTGTGTGTGTATACAGACAGGTCGGACCAACTTATTCATTGTGTTTCTTAAACAGTTATTAGCCAACTACTGTGAAACAAACCCCCGTAATGGTGCAGCTGACTGCAGACTCTGCACTTAGTGGGAGTGTGGTGTCATAGCTGGGAAGACAAATGCCATGAATCATTGTTAGTGCTGTTTCTCCAACCAGTGCTCCCACTAAATGCTCTTCCATAGTGAAGACATGAAGACAGCTCATTTAAAAAAAGTGACTGAGCAATGAGCCGACCTTTTTGCGCCTGTGTTAAGAGTTTTAATTCAGATTTGCCTTGTTTGCTTTGTCACTCCATAAAGACGATATACCTCTGACCTGAGAGTGACTTTTTCTTTCTGAAATGAGTTAGCCCTCTTTTATTTTGCAGGCAAATCTGAGATAGACCCAGTCATTGCTTTGGATGTGCTTTGTGACAGGAGTTTTATTTCTATTTTATATATGAATATGTATAAAGATGAAGAAAACTCTAGTCTAATCCTCTGTCTAAATGTGAAGAGTTTGTGACTTAATCATTCGGAGGAAAATAGTTGGTTGACTCGGGGTGAATGTGTGGAAATAAGGAGCCGTGCAGGTTGCAGAGTTGTGCTGCATACTCAGATTGCCGTGATGGATCTAAATGGCGTGTCCTCTGCAGCCCAGGCACCACTGGGGAGGTCAAGGATTGAATTACAGCTCCTATCGATTATTGTTCCCACCACTGCCCTTCAGAGAGGCCAGGACAGGAAATGCATCCTCCACCCTGTGGGCTCCTGGGAGGAACAGCTCCCCTATACTGTCTGCAGTCAGGATGGCTAACTGTCAGTCACTGTGCCCACTTTGTGAATGGAGCTACTATAACCTGCCCTGGTTGTGCATTTAGTTGAGATTATTTAATCAGTGAGCTCTTTCCAGGAAGTCCGTTATGATGCTGCTCGTTTGAAGTCCTCCAATTACGTCAGCTTTGTTGGATTTGTAGCTCTTAGCGCTAATGTTCTCAGAGCGGTGATGTTGTCAGTTATCCCTCCGCATTCCTCAGACAATAAACCAGGTTTACACAAAACAGTGCCCGCACTCTGCATGTTTGTGTATCAACTGTTTTGCAGATTAGGATTATTATATGAGCTGTAATCCTGTTTTTAAATCATAATGTACGCAGTAGTCTCCTGCCAGATACTTCCTCCTACTGCCCCGGAGCTTGAGCTAAAGGCTTCAGTAGAATGAAAAGCTTGTTTTAGGTATATTAAAGGCTTAAGCTAGTGCCAGTTGCAGTGTACTCGATGAGAGTCAATGCCTGAAATAGGAGGAATATTTGAAAATAACTAAACGTGATGCAAACCTAAGGCTGTATTTTAGCTATCTGGCCACTTTGTCCTGCAAAACAGTGTGAATATGAGCAGCCTGATTCAAAATATGGCTCTATAACTCATGTTAGATAATTTAAACAAACAGATTTTAAAATGCTAATGAAACAAAAATGTGCAAAGCCGTACCAAAACTGTGGCGCCGTTGTCGCCCACATACTTCAACACAATGTCCATTTAGAGGAGTTCTTTGACATTTTGGGAGATACTTGATAGCTCTCAGACAGACATAAAAGTCACATTGATTTTTTTCATCTAACTGTCGGCAAGAATAAGCATATTTCCCCAGACTACTCCTATAACGTAAGACCAATTATACATGAAATCTGCCTGTAAAGGAGCGATCATCAGAACCATCAGCGTTGCACTGAAAGTCTCTTCATATTATATAACTTGCAAGATGTCATCAGATGAAATAAACCGTGCAATGAGACTCTGAAGAATCCGCTTGTTTATTACAAGGCTGAGTTTCACAGTGGAAGCCTGCATCAGGGTAGCACCAGCCAGGGCTTGACAAAGCGTCTGCTTGTGTTGTGTTTGTTTGCAATGAGCTCTGCCTCATTTTGCATAACTTGTGTAGTGGAGGACATGTGACAGAGGGGAGAGACCGAGGGCGAGAGAGAGAGAAATGAAGACTAGACTAAAAGAAGACAAAGAGCATTTGTCTTTCACAGCTTCCCCGGTGCTGCTCCCCCCTCTGAATATTTTGTTAACAAACTTAATCCTGCCCTTGACTACAAATTGCTTGATGTCATGTGGATCTGTTTTTTTAAGACCCCGCGAGGGCAAGAAGAAGCGCTGCCATCCACACTAGATTCAAATATCGGACAGATCAGGTGTGCGTCTGTGTGTCTCACATTCACACAAGCACACACAGTGGTCTGTAGTGGGTTGTTTATCATTCTGTGCGTTGCCATGCCTGGTAGGTTTTGGACAGAGGAGTGATGTAATGCCTATGACTCGACTGGGTGTGAACGGTTACTTTAACAAATGGATTAGCTGTGATTACTACCACGCCACGAACTGAGCTGATGCTGCTAGGAAGTCACACAATGTCAGGTGACCATGTCCCATACTTTCGTCATATATGAGGTCATGTTAAGTGCAGCTAGAGTACACTTTACTTTGTTGTGAAGATGCTCACAATTTATACATACATCATTTATTTATTATTTTGGCGCTGCGTTGTTGTAGTCTGTGCACAGTCTGTGTCCCCCACCTTCAATTTAACCTCCCGTTTCTTTCTTTTCTTTCTTTCTTTCTTTCTTCCTCTCTCCCATTCTTTCCTTTTCCCTCCTACTGCAGTCAGGGGTGACGCATCAGTATTGCTGTGGAGCTTACAGGAAGTGTCGTTTTGATAGGCCAGCGGAGAGGCAGCACAGTAGCAGCCTCTGACATGCGTATGCTTTGCTGAACCACAGCCAGGGAACACTCGCAGCATTTTGATGACATCACCGATACTGACTCCCCGCCTCTCTCTCTCTCTCTCTCTCTCTGTCTCTCTCTCAGAGAGAGAAAAGAGCAGGCATCAGTAAAAGAACAAGAGCTAGCTCGGAAGAGGAGGGGCCGCTCGTGAGCGAATAGAGAGGGAGAGAGAGAGAGAGGGGAGGCGGAGGGTGGCTAACGGTGTTTAGTGGGCTAGGACTGGCACACAAACACACACACACAGGAAGAGAAGAGGAGAGGGAATATTGCGGTGCATTGTTAAGACTTCTGTCGTGTACTGTTCTGTTGCTGTTTCTCTCCTGTCAGGAGCAAAAGTTCTCACGCAGTTTTTGTCCTTTTTTCGCCTTTCTGGATTTTTCTGCACTGAAATGTGGATGAGGGACTCTGTGTCGGATTGGCAAGTGGGCAGCAGGCGCCAGGGTGGAATACTTCTCTAACTAGCCAGGCTATGCTCTCTCTCCTCTTCTCCCAGCGCAGTTTCACTCTTCAGTGACCGAGGCGGCAGAGGAAACAAACTGGTAGCACTTTTCCCCCCTCTTTTCTCGAGCCGCCGCTCACGCTGTCGTTCAGGATGATGCCTTTGACTAGCACCTGTGGAGGGTAGTATTCAGCTCCAGTCAGGGCAGAGGAGCTGCAAATGTGAGAGGTTTATTTTATTTTTTATCTTTTTTTTTTGAGAGGGAGAGAGAGGAGTGGAATGTTTGGGTTTCGTGACAGGAACCCTGTAACAGAAAATAAATAAAATAAATTGTGCCTTCTGGTGAAGTCTAACTTTTTTGAGAGCCGCCATGCTGAGCCTGCAGGATTCGGTCTTCTTTGAGATCAGCATCAAATCTCTGCTCAAGTCTTGGAGTAGCAGCTGTGAGTACCTCGCCAAGCTTGCTCTCATGTTTACATACCACACTTGGCCACCAGACTTATCTACGACACACACACACACTCACGCACACAGCATTGTACATGCTTGCATGCAATCCAAACTATGCTTGAAGATTTCCTATCTCCTCCCTGTATAGGAGCAGTGGTTATTAATGGAGTTGTCAGGATGACTGATGATCTGTAGCACAGGTTTGTTTGATGGGTATGCGGGTTGCAGCAGCGTCTTCCCTCTCCATTATCATCATCATAATTCTACTGGCTCCTTGTTGTCCCACAGATAATGTTTCTATTGATGAGCATCTGATACAGAGCACAGGTGGACTTGAAGTACTCTGTTACCGAGAAGGCACCGGCACTCTGTTCATCTCTGTCAACTTTTAACATCCAAATCTCCGTTTTAAGTCTCCCTTAGCAGCACTCAACACTTTTTTCCTCCTACTTCCATAACCCTCTTCCCTCTTCCCTCTGGGGCAGCTAATGTTTCCCTACTATTGATCCGTCTTCTGGTTCCCTCCTATTATTAGCTTCCCATACAGCCCATATTACATCAGGAATGAAAAAGGCGCTGTCTCCTCAGTATCATTGAAATACAGTGACGGACAAAGGTGGATGGCAAACAGCAGTTTGAATTTTGCAGCTGCTGATTCATCACTCCAAATTTTACCTTGCGCATTTCTGAACGGCTGATGTTTGAAATGGGTTTCAGTAGTGGTGCTAAGTTTATGTTTATAGTCGCATCATACAGCGCAGCTTTCACCGCGCTGCACGCTTTTGAAGTGTGTCTGATTTTTGGCGACGTTCGAGCACACGGTGAACGACACATACAACGCAGCTTTGTTGTGACAGCAGAACCTCTGAACAAAGATTCCTCTTGTCCGAGAAAAGGGACGTATGGTTTGGATCACCTGAGTTGTCCTAATCGGGTTATGAGATGCTTCCAGAGACATTAAAGTGATATCATCAACTCTGGGGCCAGGCGAGCGAAAGGTTATCAGAGTACAAATCATATATTTATAGACGTTGATGAGAGCTTCAGGTTAGCTTTCCCTTTGTTTCTCTCTCCAGCTCTCTCTCTCACACACTCACACACACACACACACACACACACACACACACACACACACACACACTTATAACAGCAGGAACATGTCGTACAAGTTTGTTCTAGATAAAGTGAGTTTATCATGTTTGGATTTTAATTTGGGAACAGTAATCAGGCCAAATCAGATCTGAGAAGATTAGACCAGAGACCTAACGTGGCTGTAAACCATCCCATGATTTCTATACATATGGTGTTTTATAAAGACTCCTTTCTCAGAGAATAGCTATGATGAATGAATTGGCCTGCGCTCTAAGTGCATGTAGGTAGGTTTGGCTAGACGATGGATATTTTCATCACATGCGTGTTTTGATTGAGCAGTTATGGAGGTAATCTGTCCTCTTAATTATCAGGGTTACCCGCAGCGCATTACAGCAGAGACGGGCTGCCGAAAATGTGTTGGAGCACTTCCACTAGTGTCAGAGGAAATTGTCACACTTCTGTGACATCTATTGAGCCCCAGCCAAAATGACAGGCCGCATATTTAAAGTGTGTACTTGCTGTTTGTGCCATTAATAGAAAGATACATTATCATATCAGATTTACGAGGAATGGTGTTGTTTTGTATCATCTGATCGTACAGCTCGACTGGTTATTGGGACGTTCACTCTGCACGTTGGTAAGAGCAGGCAATTCAGGACTGTATCAGAGAGTCGAACCCAGTTTTTCTGATGTCTCGCAGTGGACTATGGTCAGCAGTTTTGAATGCAGCACTTAGATCTAGTAGCTGAAATGATGCCAATGTCACCATTTTAAATGTATAGAATAAGAGCGTTTAAGAGCCGTGGCAGCCAAGCGGTCGTGCTGAATTTCTCCATGTAGTAAACACTCAGTGGATTGATTAGTGAGCAGAAAATTAAGATTTTGAGACACAGATAATCATTTTGTGACATCGCTGACTGGTATAATGTTACATAAGTGTAGTTACAACATATATCCAAAGATGAAGCATCCATTGTGGGCCGTTTGATCAAAAAGTAGTATGCTTACTACGGACAGTGTCCGAAGCCGTGTAGAGTTTACATGTTCTCCTTGTCTCTACGTCAGTTTGCCTCAGCTGCTCTGGTTCCCTCACACAGTCCAAAGATATCCAGGTTACACAGATAACCCTAATTGCCCATAAGGGTAGATGTTTGAATGCATTCCTCTATATATTTCCCATGTGATAGACGGATGGATGGACGGACTCATCCTGCTCCTTATCTAGTGAGTGTAGGGATCGGCTATGACCTTTCCTTAAAGATGCACCTTTAACAAAATGTGTATTAAATGTGTTACTGTGATTCAGTTATATCCTGTAATAAGACAGACACATAGACACTGTTATTCTCAACTCCCTCCCGCCAAACATGGAGCGATCAGAGGCATTTCAGGACACAGAAGAAGTCTCTCCCTCTAGGTGATAGATAATTGAGAAATTAAAGTATTAAAAGATTTTGTATCTTGTCTGGATCTTTAAAGCATCTGATCCCGGACATTGAAAAGAGTCTGTATTACATTACACTTAATTCATCTTCCCCTCTTGTATTGTTGCCATTGAACCTAATTAGACCCTGTATTGCTTTTTATTTTTCAAATTCTAGCTTTACAGCGCTGTTTTTTTTTGTTTTTTTTTTTAGCTTAGCCGCAAAACTTCCACCTGTTGAGTCGTCCAATTACTGCCCCTCTCCCGCGCTGGTTGCCAGTTTTTCATTGGGCCTCTCAAACAAAGAGGGCCTAAATTCGCAAACACTCTCTAAGCTGTTCTGCTACAACGTCCAGCCATGTTCTGTCTCTTTGCAACGCGCTCCTCCCCTCCAGTGTTGTCCAATGTTTCACTTTGTTGCAAGTCTAGATGAGCATCCAGTAACATGTTACATCAGTTCTTGATTCATGATGGAGCCTGCATGGTTACTCAGTGATGTCTCGTCAGGGTCTGATAACAGTTTGGCGTTGCTCTTCATCTTTTTTTAGTTTCTTTTTTGATCTGAAGAAGTAAAGGTGAAAAGTAAACTAGTAGTAACTCGTCAGTGCCTGAGCATGTTCAGGCACAATAACAGAACTGGCACTGCCACACCACATAAACACTGGCATTGATTCTTTTGTTTCTCTGTTTTAAAAAAAACAAAACATTTTTTAAAAAAATGGACGCACTCACTGCCCTGCATTCCAACAGTATGTGTGTTTGTGCTGTTTTTGCTGCTTGTCCTGATAGGGGAAGTGAGCAGGCGTTTGGGAGGGCTTTATTATAACTATGACAAGGTGGAGTCACTGCTCTAATAGTTGTGCAATCCTGCAGGGTGCTCCGTTTCATAAGCAGAACCGTGAAACTCTGGAAGAGTTTTCAGGCTTTTTCAGGCCTCTCATGACAAAATCTAAACATTGCCTTTAGTTGCAGTTTGTCAGTTCTTACCATCACAACTGTAGGTGCTGTCACTGTCCACCGTTTAGGTCAAGATGTTCTGAATCTCTGAGATAACAGGCAGCAGATATTTTCAGGAACATCTGCCAGTAGATTCAGCAACAAATCATTGCACTTGAAATGCTTTCCTCAAAGCCCTCAAGCATCGGGTCAAGCTTTGCTTCTTTACATATTGTTAGCAAAGTATGCTAAAGCTTTTGCATTTAGATTTGAATGGAAAAAAGGAACATGAGTTGACTCCCTAGTTTCAGTCAATGCAGTTCCTGGTTTAAGACGGCGAGAAATCTTTTAGGGTTTTTCATTCACTCGCAGAGATGTGTGTAGTGGGGTCAGCTTTGGAAGGGACTCTTAGTTTGGCATGCCACAAACGACTGGCATGGCATGAGGAGACGGGGAGAGAGCGAGCAAGCAAGCGAGGGGGGTTGGGGCGATGCAAAGACTTGGCCCAGAAAAGGATCCCTTACGTTTTTTTTTGTCATTAAACTGGAAAAGTACAGTGTTAGGGTATTCATTTGTGTGAACCAGTCAACAATCCAGCTGGCCCAGGGTGGGAGAGGGGGGGAGAAAAAAAAAGAAGGATGGAGGGGGCAGAGCACCCAGCACTGATTGGATATTAAGAGCTGGCTATGTGACATCATTGGGGGTGTTGGTGAAGCACAGTAAACAAAGAGGGAAATGCTTGAAAGGCTCTCTGTGCTGCTGGACAACACGACCACAACACAGTTAACGCTACTACGCTGCCCCTGCCACCTCCACACTTTGATTTGCTCTATAAAAATAGCATGACCGTTGATCTATAAAACAAATCAATTAGAACACACTTTCGACATTTGCATGTTTTTTTCTTGGTTCAGTCTATTTTTTAGGGGAGGAACCGTGATTTTTTTTTTGTTGAGATGTTGAACAAATGGTGGCCAAAGACATATTTAATGGGAGATTTTAATATTTCAATCGATTCACAATTAATTCTAATAACTCAACAGCTACAACTGTACATTTATTCTAGATTCTATGTTAAGTAAAAGACTTAAAATGGTAGCCAAGTTTAATGACTGCAGCCCGTGCAGGTTTGCACAATTTAAAACCATCAGTACCTTTTTGATTGACCCTGAATTAACTCAATCTGATGCACCAGAACTGGTGCTGTACACAGTTAAAATATTACTAAATACTAGATCGAGTCCATTGTATTCAGCAATACAACAAACAACAGAGACAAAAATCCTTTCCAGACATAGTTTGGAGTTCTTGTTGAATGCAAATGTTAATGTAAGTAGCCTGAATAAACAGAAACAGACAAAGTGTGTGACAAAGTGTGTTTCATGGTTGGTCAGCTTTAAGGGGCCTTAGCTTCTTCATCAGTGTACAATGCTGAGTGTGTTTGTGTCATGCATAAAAGCTTCATATTTGGGGTATGAATGTTTTTCCTTTGCTGAAAAACATATTTTTTCCTGTAATTCTGCTTCTCAGTGGTATCCAGACTATTAAGAATGCATGAGTGTTTCTGTGACAACCAGGAAGAAACAGAACAAGGCTTTTTCCTGGGAGGGAATGAGGTAAAGGGTCAGTTCACTATTGGCTCTCCACTCGGCTGGACTGGAACCATTGTGGACTAGACTGGAAGTTGTGTCCCAGCTGTGGCATAAATCTCAAGAGCACTATTGAATGTTATGAAGCCTCGTGCCTTTGAATAGACGGCAACTCTGCTTTTTTTGGAGCACGTACTTAGACAAGTGTGTCACAATGCTTATGCAATCAATGTTCATGCATTTCATCGGATTGGTAAAGGGAACTGGTACTTAAGTGTCTTTAAAAGGTGATTTATTGCCTGCGTGTGTGTGCTTACAAAAACCCCAGTGAGTGTGTGCGTGTGTGTGTGAGAGAGAGAGAGAATGAGTAAGTAGAATTAACTTCAGAGACTCAGAGAAGAAAATAGACTTAATTTGATTATTAATGATTCAATTGAGGCGATGACTTTGTATGATCTTTTGCATAAGGTTTGGCTTCATTATTTACCCCACATGACCTCACAGTCATAAGGCTGCCAGAGTAAACCTGAACATTACACCCATAAGTTCCAAAGCTGTAGCTTCCTGGCCCTTTCCCTAAACATCCAAAGCCAGACCCTAAAGATTTGACTATAGCCTTCTATTTGAATAGAATGACCAAATGTTCTGTGCCAGATGCAAATGTGCAGAGAGCTCAGTGACCCTGGATGAATGTGCTTCAGGAAGCCGGTCGAAATACTCCTGAAGGACCTCTGTGGACATCCAGTGTTTAACTTTCCTCGCCACTGAACTTTCTGTCCAACTGTGTCATGTTTGGCTTTAAAACCTGATTAAACAGCCATTCCTGCAATCTTTGACTCTACTGTACAGCAATTTATTATGATAAATCCCTGAAGTATACTGAAGTAACAACACAACGCTACCTACAGCTGACGTTACACCCAATACTCACGTAATCCTCTCTGACCACAGTGGCAAATTTATATTTGCATCTTCTTCTGTGTTAAAATGAAGAACAAAAAGATGACGAGCCCAGATACAAAACAAAGTGATCAAACACCGTGACACCGTGGCTGGCTTCAACATGCCACATCCCACAAGGCCGTCATGTTTAACTTGAATGCACACAAACCCACTGATCTTTGGATGAATACAGAGACGTACGTAGATTTAGTAGTGTATCAGTTTGTTCAGTCATTTCCTGCAAGTTGTAAAAGTTAGTCTTAACTTTCTGCCTGGTAATCTTTCAAATGTGCTACTATGAAATATAAAAAATAGTATAGGAATATCACCAGCAGCAGGTTAGCTTAGCACAAAATGAGAAACGACTATCGTGCCTCTGTCCAAAGAGCCAAGAGACAGTCTGGCCCATAACCCACCAGAACAGCAGCGTATCGTTTTTGCACGCTTTGTGTGGACGAAGTGAAGGAGACATAACGTGGTAATTAGTGAGATTTCTGCGGATTTTGTTACCTCTGCACAGAACCAGGCTAGCTGTTCCCTTCTGTTTCAGTCTTTGTGGTGAACTAAGCTTAGCTAGCTCTATATTTATATTGTAGACATGACAGAGCTGTCAGTTCTTAGTTTTAGGAGAAGTTCAACATTTTGCAAAATACATTTATTCATACATTATTTCCCTGTGTAAGTCTGCATGCTTTTCTACCAGATCAGCTTTGCAGTATAATTCGTACATACCGGCACTGTTAAAGAGCTGGTTGTAATATTTACTTAAAGATTTTCATAATGAATCACATAGCTCTAATAGGACTTATGATTATCCTCATGTTTGCTTTTTAAGGAGATTTGAGCCCATTATGGGCAATATGAGTTTAGAAAATGAGTTTACAATTAGAGCTTGGAATCAAATGGAGGTTGTGTGTTTGCTCTAGTCAGCGCTGAAATATGTCCCTCTTGCTCTCTCATCAATTCAGTCAATTTGCCTCTGTAGGAAATGTCTGTGCTCCTGTTTGGATTAGAACTAGAGCATGACATTGCGTACTTTCCTGGAGCGTTGTTCTTAGTCTGACCCTGCTCCTATCCACTCCCTCTGTATTATTTCCTAACCTCTGCCCTCTCGTCTTCTCTGCAGCTTCTGCACCAGTCAGCAGCAGCGTGAGTAGACGCCGTGCCCCCTCCTCGGTGACTCCCCTCTCGTGGGAGAAACACAACATCGCCGCCATGTCGAGCATCACCATCGACCCCGAGCTGAAGCCCGGGGAGTTTGTCATCAAGAGTCTGTTTGCTGAGTTTGCTGTGCTGGCTGAGAAGAAGATCGAGATGGTGATGGCTGAACCGCTGGTGAGTCCACGGGGGGGGGGGTGAAAGCTGGTGTCAAGAAACACAAGAAATGGAATTCGATACGCAACACGTGATGTGGCACACACACTGCCTCTCTTTTGCAACTAACTGCCATGCCTTTAGACACTTCAGGAAAAACTGTGTGAGGAAACAGAGCCACACTTTACGCACATGAGTTACACGAAATATAAAATAGTTTATTAACAGACTGGAGTAATGACTCCATTTATTCATTGTATTCATCCCAGTTCTTTATCCTTTATGTGGAGACTCCTGGCAGTATAATAACCTCAAGCTGATAGAAGTCTTACCTCACTCTCATTCAGCTTATGCGCCACAGTAAAATTTTATTGTTCCCTCTCGCCCGCTGCTTGACTGACAGCAATCTGCTATTGTGCAAATACAACCGCCATCACTGCTGGATACATAACACACTTATTCTCTCTCTCACCCTAACAGGAGAAACCCCTGTCCAGATCCCTTCAGAGAGGGGAAGATGCACAATTTGACCAGGTCAGTACATCCACAGTAGTGACCAGGAGGCGTGGGTGTATGAATGTGACATTCTCATTTTCCCAGGACCACCCAGTAGTCCTTTTGCGTACCTCTGCATGTGTGCGCAGTATCCGAATCCCCCCAGCTCCACCCACTCGGTGGCCCGTCTGTCCCTCATCTGTAGCTGGTGCAGAACTGTATACAATGGGCCCGCCTGCTGCAGAATGCTTTGTTCAGCACAACACAAAGCCAACGAGGATATGGTGCTATAGATCCAGCTGTCCCCATTGTGAGTGAGGGAGTGAAAATGAGTATAGAGAGCGCAAAAAAGTGAGAGTGTAGAATCGCTGTGTCATCCTCAGCTACTAAATCAGCATTGGGTGCTGGAGTGTATCTGCCCGATGCCATAAGGGCAGAGGGAGCAGTTGCATAACTCTCCTGCCGAGCATCCATCATCCACCTCCCTCATCACACTGCATTGGCCCTTAACACACGCGCACGCACATGCACTTGAATACTTTCTGCATACTGACCACTCCGTCTCATGTTTTATGTATTCTCTTAAACTCTTCACTGTAATCTTGAGTTGCTAAAGTGCTGATTTGTTGTTTTCTTCTTCGTAATAGAATTTACTGATTCCTCATCAGGATACAGCTGTTACTATACATCAACATATAGATCGGTATAGATCATCTCTAACCGTGGATTTGTCATGTTGATGTTAATGCAGTGCTAGGCTGAAAAGGCGCACAGTCTGACATCGCTGATGATGATGATGATGATGATGAGGTGTTTGGAGCACGGCTTACTACCACCACCACAGTCTTACATATGAACACCACAGAGCCACATGTGCTGTGAAACGGCTCAATAGTGTAGCAGCGCTGTGATGTGCTCAACATGTCATCCAACACCGCACTCCAAATTGCAATCAATAGCTCCAGTATGTCGCCCAATAGATGAGAAAACCTCTGGTCTATACTCACTGCATATGTTCTACTCACTGCATGAATATCCACTTTTAATTATTACTCACGGGCAGCATTGTGTAGAGGCTAGGTGAGCTAGTAATAATCTAATGTGTGTGTTGTTGTTGTTTTCCAGTTAATAAGCTCTATGAGCTCAATAGCAGAACACTGTTTGCCCTCCCTACTGCGCACACTGTTCGACTGGTACCGGCGGCAGAGTGGCACTGAAGACGAGTCTTACGAGTACAGGCCTCGCTCTAGTACCAAGTCCAAAGGGTGAGATGCTCATCTTCGTTTCCTCGACTCCTCTTCCGTGTCTTCTTCCCTCCTCTCCCAAATGAACAAATCGTTAATAAGTGATAACAAATGTTGGTCAGTTTTAAGACGTGCTTTGCTCAAAACCTCCTGGCTGACAGTTATGTTCTCTCCCTCTTTATAGAGACGAACAGCACCGGGATAAAGATTACCTTCTGGAACGGAGGGACTTAGCCATAGATTTCATTTTTTGTTTAGTTTCAGTGGAAGTTCTTAAACAGGTGAGCTGTCTGACTCTGCTTTTTGCATACTGATTTACGACTCCTATAAAAAGCAATCGCCGAGGTTGCTGAGGTCATGTGACGACTGAACGTTTACATAGAAAAGGGGAACTGCAGTGCTCGACCTAATGTTTATTATTTTATCCAAGCAGATGTAGCTTTGATAAAGCTTCACCATAGGTTTTCTCACTATACTGAATTTCTCATATAATTTCAAATGGAATAGTCATTTTTATACATCTGTTTAAGACTTTGACCACCTTTTTATTGCTGCCATTTTATTGCTGTCATTCAAATGATTAGATATCCGTAACCGTCAGTGCATCACTGATAAGAGAGCTGGCGTTACTGTGCCGGTTTTCTAACACAGTCAAATAGGTTTGACTTTTTTTATTTACTTTCTTATTTTCTTCGGTACAGAAATGAACAGCAGCGTTGTTAGTGAGGTCTTTCCCTACAGCAGGGGGGAGGGGACACAGTAAATAAACACAATGGCAACAGGCCAACTCTCAACTGAGTGTGTTTCTAAAGTGGACTGTCCAAATCCAAGCAGCATTCTGAGCCGAAAGCCAATCCCCGGAGACCAGAGCTAAGTTGTCCTTGGCGTTGCTCCTGTAAGGGAGGGCAATGAATGGTAGCAAAGAGAAAGAATGAAGACTATCAATGCTTCTAATAAGACCAATGATTCCATGTTTCCGTCACAGATTCCTCTTCATCCAGTGCCAGATGTTTTAGTACATGAAGTTCTGAACCTGGCATTCAAGCACTTTAAACACAAAGAGGGGTAAGTAAGAGTCAACGCAGAAAAAAAAACAGTGACGCAGATGAATAAGAATAAAAAGTGCTGATGAATATACTCTCTACTGTGCTGTTCTCACTTCTGGGTTTTGCTTTGCTCTAGGGAGGGAGTCATTTATTTATTTATTCACTGTGGTTTGAATAGTCTGGCTCTTCAAATCATTTATAAACTGTATCATTAATAACTAAAACAAAGCACAATCAGGCTCCTTCAGAGTTCTTCCGCTGTTTTGATGTCAGACATATGACTCAACGTCTTCCACAAATAAATATGTCTTTGTTGAAGACTTGATTCTTCCTTTGACAGGTACTGTGGCCCCAACACTGGCAATGTGCACATCATCGCAGACCTTTATGCAGAGGTCATTGGAGTCCTTACACAGTCAAAGTAAGTCTTAACCTCCCTCACCTTTTTTGGGGAGCTTTTTTTTTTACTGTGTATATATTTATCTTCTGTCTGTGTTTGTGTGTGTGCTCAGGTTTCAGGCAGTGAGGAAGAAGTTCATCACAGAACTGAAGGAGCTCCGGCAAAAAGAGCAGAGTCCCTACGTAGTCCAGAGCATCATCAGTCTCATCATGGGAATGAAGTTCTTCCGGGTCAAAATGTACCCCGTGGAGGATTTCGAGGCTTCTTTTCAGTTCATGCAGGTAAATTACATTCATTTATTTATGCACGTATTTCTGCCACAGTGTATCTATAGCAAGCGTGGCTGATACGCGCGTTTGTTAAATTGCACCGGACAGTTTTGTTTTACCGCCGGCCCTTTGTTCGAACTCAGCAGCTCTCCGTAGCAATGGCTCATAAAGCTCGATGAGTAACGATCAAAGGTGAGGTCTGCCAAGAAGTGGGTGTATGTGTGTTTCTGACTCTGAAGAGATGTGAACGAGGCATGAGTGTCTTCATTAATCTCCATACAGCGGTATGAAACACACTCGCTGTTATCTGTGACTTCCTGATGTGTTAATGGAACATACTGTGCTTTATGTCCACCACTCTGTTTCAACATATATCATGATTTCTGACCAGTATAGGATGTTTTTTACCTTTTTGTATTGATGTTTAAGAAACAATCCATCACAATTAAGTTTGTCTCCTATTAAAGTCAATAATACAATTAAAACTGTTTTCAAGCCTCAGCGCCTCGGCCTAAAATTCTCAACCTCTGGGTCTGCATCAGCTCATGTCTCCGTTGTTATTTACCACGTGCATTTCCTTGAATTTATACATATAATATTACAAAGTGTTTCACAACAAAGGCAAATGACGCAGAAGAGGACAGAGGTGTGATTTTTCTCAGACGCCGTACCGTTACCCGCCACTTTGTCTGTGTTTATGTCTGTATCCGTTCATACGTGTGCGCCTTTGATGTCTCTTTCCCAGGAGTGTGCCCAGTATTTCCTGGAAGTCAAGGATAAGGATATAAAACATGCTCTAGCAGGCCTTTTCGTCGAGATCCTCATCCCGGTCGCAGCTGTGAGTAACATTCTAAACCAATTTCCACTGTTTGACTCGACATGAGTGAATCTCTGCGTGTAATTTTGTCAATTTGAGACTGGTAATCACTCTTTCATCCTCAGGCGGTGAAAAATGAAGTCAATGTGCCCTGCCTGAAGAACTTTGTGGAGATGCTGTACCAGACAACGTTTGACCTTAGTTCCAGAAAGAAGCACTCTTTGGTAATAATTATACCATCCTAGTTTATCCTCTTTTCCTCCCCACCCCTGCAGTATCACTGTTCACTCTGCATCTTTACTACTTCCTTCTCCTATTGTGTCTCACTCTTCCTGTATTTCGTCAAACATTTCTGTTGGCCGCAGCACACACAGTCTGAACATGAACATGCAGAAAAGTTGGCCTTAAACACAACCGCACTGTTGGTCCATTACTGTTTACTGACCATCTCCAAGATTGCCAGAACAGTTTTCATATTAATATTTAATATATTGAATTCTTTTTAATGTTTTGAATGCTTCGAGCATGTTTAGTAATGTATCTGAGATCCTTAAAACTTTTGTGCAGCTCCGGTCTCAGCTGAAATCTGTTTTTTTTTTTTTTGCACATGCTGAATTACGAAACATGCATACAAAACTCTCTTTTGATGCCGACACTGTCTCATCTCTCTCCCCAGGCTCTGTATCCCCTGGTGACATGCTTGCTGTGTGTTAGTCAGAAGCAGTTCTTCCTCAACAACTGGCACATCTTCCTCCAGAACTGCCTCTCACACCTGAAGGTACTGCTGTCCTAAACCTTCACACCCGATCCATTTTAGAGTGCGTGTGTGCGTGCGCTCTAAAGAATAGCACAATGACTGCATTCTTCAGATGAAAGTATTTTTAGGACACCATACTTGGTTTGATAAGTCAGCTTAAACCTCAGAAGTCTTATGACTCCTCTTATGAAACCTAAAATTTAATTTTGGTGTTCTTGGTGGCAGTAAAAAGTGACATTAGTCGCCTTAAATTCAAGCTCATAACTTCTCTGTTTTTCTCTCGAGTGATTACATTGTGAAGACATCAACATTTATTACAGTTAATAAATGAATTATTGTTGCTCTATTGTTGGTACATGCTGTAATACCACAGATTGAAGATTGTTTTGGTTGTGTGCTTTGTGGTTCTGCCTTCAGATCATAATGTACTTTCCCCCTCCATTACCAACAACCAGATCTGCACAGGAATAGCACTTGATTTGATAAAAGTGTCTTTGTTTAAAAGAAAAACTTTAATTTATGATCAGCGTGAACAAAACATGGAATAAAAGATTGTGTGTCTCTAAGAATCACAAAGTGTGATTTTACAGAGAAGGAAAACATAAAGCTACCTTCAAACCTCCATCTCAGCGAATGCACCTTGCATATTATCTTATCTCAAGTGCTGTTAATTCAGGTCTGTTAATGACTCCTTTATAAACCAATTACAAACAGATCAAACCTACTTTCCTCCTGTCCCTGACCATCATGGAGCCCGTTCAACCCAGAGGCTCATTGACCAGATTACTGACCGACTGACTCAATGACCGTCTTTTCCACTATACATTGATCGCCCTCTGGAGATTGTATGATCTTGTGGTGGATAGATTTCTGTTTGCGTCTTGTGATCGTGATTTCCGGTTGGTTTCAAACGGCCGCCTGTCTCCTCAGTGATCTCATTCTCTTTCACCATCGTAATTGTTTTAGATTTCCTTGATTTGAAAATCGTAATCAGTCTTCTGAGTGGTGACGCTGATTCTCTGATTGAGATGATTTCTTTTACGGGTTTGTGTGATGGATGATCGAGTGTAGTGATGATTTTAGTGATTCAGGGTTTCACGTCCAATCAGTGAGATTTTTTATTTTATTTTTTTGTTTTAACCCTGTGGCTGTTTTTAATGGTCCAATAAGACCAATACATAAAAAAAGAAAACAATAATAGCTGTTCATAACAGTTATTGTTTTCTTTTGGTTCGGATTGGGACTTCATGAAATTGTAATCAGAATAAATCAAAAGTTTTGACAGTAAATGACCTCATTTGAGGGGATAAAAGACAAAGTCAAGAGCTAACGTCAGATCAAAGACATAATTTGTCATTTCATAATCTGATTTTGAAAACCAAGTTACAACAGAAAAAGTTTGATACATGTCCAAATGTGACCTAACTTTGTTGCTACAACAGCATCATTACATGATTTTATTTACTTTTCTCAGTACATTTGAATGAAGTTTGTTCTCAGATCTGTTAGTCTGATGTATTTAACTGAAACATGAACTACAGTAAGAAAAAGAACAAGCTTTTTAGACATATTCCATATTAATTGTGTTTCCTGAAACCTAATCAGTGTTGGTGATAACACCGACTCCCCACAGGGTTAAAATACAGTTTGCATTCTGGGTGTGCTTGTCAGTGATTTGAATGGACAGCTGAGTCGGGTATCGCTGCTTCTCGGCTTTTGTAGATTCAACACGCTTCTTTTTTTCTCTTAACCGTTTCTTCCGTTCACATCTTTAAATGTCCTCCCGTGTCCCACTTTTAATCCACGCTTCTGTTGATGTGCACTTTCTCTGTCCCACTGTCTGATTTCCAGACCACAGCACACTTTGTTTTGCTTTGCATTTTACACTTTAAAATAACGATTAGGCTCACTTTGTGTTTGTAATATCATATCAAATACAAATGGACTGTTGTTTTGTATTACCAGCATGCCACTAATAAATCCACACGTGGCATGTTGAACAGTTCATTGTGTTTGAATAGTGTCGATTTATGTACTGTCACACTGACAAGAGTTGAAGACACTTTGTTTGCTCTTGTCATATTTGTTTAGGTTATATTTTTGTTTTTGCCTTTAACTTGCATGTGTCCCTCCCCAAACCCTGCATTCTTTGTCTCCTGTCATTTGATCTTCTTCTCACACCGACTCGCTCCAGATGCCGTCTAACAACAGCATCCGAAAGCAGATTGAGACGCTGCAGGTGAGTTATCTGGCGTCGGTGACCTGCCCGGTGCTCCCATTCCTCTTGTTAAACGGTCCGGGTCCTGACCAAGATGTAGGGGTAGTTCTGCCCTCTTGGCTAATGAGGTAGTCAGTCGTGAGTCCGTAGTGCCGGTGACATTGAAGTGTTACTGTTAAAGTAGAGAGGAGGAACGTGTGATGTTGTCCTAGAGCTTGTCGGTGAGTTTTTGTGCTTATGGGCAGACTTTTGTTTGATATCTAGTTGCACATATTTCAGTAAAATATGGGTGTGTGGGCATTTATTAGGTAACAAACGCTTTAAAACATGTTGTTTTTCTGTAGCGGACTAACAGCAAAATTATCTCCATCATCATATTTGATAAGCGGATGAATCAGCTGTAATTACAAGTACAAACAAACCCTGCAATGTTATGTTATGAATTCTGTTTTTTGTCATCTACATCAAGCAGGACAGTCAGAAAAGTAGACACAACAGGGCTGACGCAACGAAATGCAAAATTCTGTTACTATCCAAAAATAAATTATCTTGACTATTGATGCAATATTTATTAAAAAAGCTCAATATTGCACATCCATAAAATATATTACCAGATGGTCAGAAGGTCATAAAAAGATAAATTAACTTGGCTCGCATGGATCTGGTGTTTTTGCAGTGTGTGTTCTGGTCTTTCTTGTTGGTGTTGGTGTCTGGCTGGCTGGTTGCACAGTGCGTTCCCGGCCACACTGGCTGGTGTTGACATTAAGTCTGAATATTCTTTTTTTTTTTTTATTAAATCGTTTGTTGTTGTGTGTGACTGACATCCTTAATGTCTGCAGCATTGAGGTGAAAGGTTGATTTCCTTCCAGGTTTCTGTTGTGCAGAGGCGTCTGTCAGTTCCATGAACACATTTACATGATTACTGCAGACTGAACTAACAAGGTTAAATAGATGCATGAAATATTACCATCATGATTCAGTGTTCAGATGTAAGGCTTAGGTGTAAACGGGGGGGAAAAAAAACTATTACTTTAACAGTTATAATTATATATGAACATAAGCTGAAAAACCTGTGACACCTTGTGATAAGTGAACTGAATGCTTTGTGAGCTCTTCAAATAGAAATTTGATTTAATTATATACAAGCCATTTACAGATGATTACATTTTACATCACAGTAATGTCTCGAGCAGCCCTCCTTGACACTGGAGACTACATTTATTTGAACTTAGTGATCTATTGTTCTGTGTAACTGTGATTTGTTGACCTGCAGACTGAAAGATGATGCATATGGTCGCGTGGAACATCATTCACTCATTGTCCCCTTTTTATTTGGTTTAGTTCTCTCCAGTTCTGAGAGATCTGCCTCTGACATATCTTCCACCTGCCATCTGTTTTTTTTACAGTATAGCCTGCTTAAGCCAAGGCATGTCGTGCCATAAGCATTTCCGTTGTGCCCTCCCAGTAAGAGATATCTGTGCTAATCTGGGGGCAGGGCCAGGCTGTGATGATCTCTGTTTTTAAAACGGCGTGCTGTTGCCAGATTGACGGAAAGATTATTTTTAGTATGTTCGATACGGAAATATTGTTGGTGGTTTATTTAAATTTAAGATAGTGGAGATTACTTTGATCTTTCAGTCCATGGGTGCTTAATGCAGGTTTTGGGCAAACCACAAACCGTCATTGTGTCAATAAGGTAAAGCTGACATATGGAAATTCCTGCAGCATGCCCACATCACACGCTCTGAGCGTGGTTGCTCACAGTGTGGGCCTGTGCATGTATCTCAACAATATGGATGTTGGCTATAGCAGGCTACTTGGTTGGCCTGTCCAAAGAATTTGTGATATATTGACTGGATGTTTATTTTAGGACAGAATTATTTCATATAAAATACATTCAGCAACAGAATGACTCTTTTCCTCTGGTTGAAAATGACTCCTCTCTTGCGTTTTCTTCTTAAACCCCATCATAGTTTCGCTTTTTACTGATGACCACATCTGAAAAAAATCTGTAGACCATGTGGACTAACTGTTCAGACATACAGTTGTTTTTGTCTCACAGGTAGGTAATGAAACTGCCATAAATTCAGCTGCGCGGCTCATAATCATTCTTTTCACATCCTCAGAACAAAGACCCCAAAATGTCCCGTGTGGCGCTGGAGTCACTCTACAGACTGCTCTGGGTTTACATTATCAGGATCAAGTGTGAGAGTAATACTGTCACACAGAGGTCAGTTCACCCTCACACACACACACACACACACACACACACACACACACACACACACACACTCACCACACACGCACTCGCGCACACACATGCACACAATCAACCCCTTTGCAGGAAAAGTTGCTTAAATATTGGCTTTTGTTGTTCAGCACTAAATAAGCTTAAAATATCTGCCCTTTTCCTCACTAGTCGACTACTCAGCATCGTTTCAGCACTTTTCCCCAAAGGCTCCCGGAGTGTGGTGCCCAGGGACACGCCCCTTAACATCTTTGTCAAGATCATCCAGTTCATAGCTCAGGTAGGTTCGGAACACGGATACCTGGATTTCACAGCTATAGATACATTACGTAGTCACGTGTAGCGCGTGTGAGTGACCCCTGCTCTGTTGGTGGTTACAGGAAAGACTGGACTTTGCTATGAAGGAGATTATCTATGACCTCCTGTGTGTGGGCAAGTCTCACAAAACGTTTGCCATCAATCCAGAGGTAAAGTTAAGAGACAAAGCTTCAGGTTCTGATGTTTTGTAAGAGTTGGTTTCTTCTCTGCCTCTTACCTTCTCCCTCTGTTCGCTCTGCCAGAGGATGAATATCGGTTTGCGAGCTTTCTTGGTGATTGCTGACAGCTTACAGCAGAAAGATGGGGAGCCTCCTATGCCTACGACGGGGATCATTATGCCTTCTGGGAACACCCTCCGTGTCAAAAAGATCTTCCTCAACACCACCCTCACTGATGAAGAAGCCAAGGTCATAGGTAGGTTGGATTCTTGACAGTGTATCTGTTTAATATCTGGGTCCTGGTGTTTTTCCTGACTCTGGTCTGTGTTTCCAGGCATGTCACTGTACTACCCACAAGTAAGAAAGGCCTTAGATAACATCCTGCGACACCTGGACAAGGAAGTGGGGCGCTCCATGAGCATGACCAATGTACAGATGTCCAACAAGGAGCCAGAGGATCATGATTACGTAAGCTGGATTCATACAGTTACTCCTCCATTACTGTCTGTGGCTCTGTGTGCTTCTGACCTGTAGCAGGATACTCATAAGCTGTTTGTGCCACAGGGGAGAGAGGAAGCCAAAGATTGATCTGTTCCGTACGTGCGTGGCCGCCATCCCAAGACTGATACCAGATGGCATGAGCAGACAAGACCTAATAGAGCTTCTAGCCAAGTAATTCACCCTCCTCCAACCCACTGCAGACACATGACTGCACAATCTGCTGCAAGTGAGATGGCCTTCCACATGTCCTTTAATGTTTTCTTCCCTGTCGGCTCCCCCTCCTTCTCTAGACTAACCATCCACATGGATGAGGAGCTACGTGGCCTTGCCTTCACGACCCTCCAGGCCCTGATGGTGGATTTCCCAGAGTGGCGAGAGGACGTTCTCTCAGGCTTTGCCTACTTCATTGTCCGAGAGGTCACCGATGTCCACCCCACGCTGCTGGACAACGCCGTCAAGATGCTGCTGCAGCTCATCAGCCAGTGGAGGCAGGCAGTGCAGAGCAGCAACAAGAGCCACGACATGCAGGTTGGTCGAACGAGCTTCAGCTGCATTCTAGGTTAACTGCGGTAAAAAGTTCACAGTGATTTTAACTCTGAGTTCTTTTGAACAGGGCTCAAGCAGCGGCCATTCTCTGTCCCTGGAACGCAGTCCTGCGTTAGGGGTGTTGCACGTGGTGGAGGGGTTAGCGCTGGTGGTGCTTTGTAGCTGCCGCCCTGCCACGCGCAGACTGGCTGTTAACGTCCTCAAGGAGGTCAGAGCACTGCACACCGCGCTGGGCCTGGGCAAGGTAAATACTTTTGTCTCATTGCATTTTGTTGTGATTGAAAAATAATACTTTTTTTTTTTTGTTAGAGGTACTCATCTGACACTTGTTCTTCCTCCTTCCATCTTTTCAGGGCGATGAGGAATTGGCCATTGATGTAATGGATAGATTAAGTGCATCAGTGTTGGAGAGCTTCATTCATCTCACAGGAGCCGACCAGGTATAAATTCCGTTTCGTATTTACAGCCTAAAACTCTCAGATACTCTGAGACTGAACTGCTCTCCCTCTCTTTCTCTCTGTAGAGTAACCTGCTGTACTGTCCCAGCGGGATTGATCTTCAGACGCTAGCCGAGTGGAGCTCCTCTCCCATCAGCCACCAGTTTGACGTAGTAAGCCCCTCGCACATCTGGGTGTTTGCCCATGTTACTCAGGGCCAGGACCCCTGGGTCATCAGCTTCTCCAGCTACCTGCGGCAGGAGCACCTGCCCAAACATTGCCCCACTGCCCTCAACTATGCCTGGATGTTTGCCTACACCCGCCTGCAGCTGCTGTCACCACAAGTTGACATAAAGTACGTTCCCTAAAGCCTCTTTGTGCTCTCTCTGTTTGTACGTTGATGTAATTGTGTGCGTTTCTGTAGTCGTGGTGGTTTTTATTATAGACTGGTAATCTTTGAACGAGCCATGTGGAGATGTCTTTGTGATGACCTCATGTCAGTCATGTTGACTGAACCAAATAATACAAGCTTAATGGAGTTGACAGAAGATAAATAAACGATCAAGACTGACAAAGCATGTCAGATACTTATTTTTGCCGCTCTATCGCGTCATTCGTCTCTAACCGCTCCTGTGTGTCCGCTCGCAGTAGCCCCATCAATGCCAAGAAAGTGAACAGCCTGAACAGCAGTGACTCTTACATCGGCCTTTGGAGGAACTACCTGATTCTCTGCTGCAGCTCCGCCTCCTCCTCCCCCTCCATGGGTTCCTCATCCTCCACCTCTGGCTCCGTCCGCTGCTCCCCGCCTGAGACGCTGGCGTCCACGCCGGACAGCGGCTACAGTTATGATTCAAAGGTCAGAAGCATCACTATAAAAATGGTAGCAGATAATGATGTTAGGTGGTTAAAAGACTTGATTTATTTGTGCATTTCAGCCATGACACTGCTCTTTCCGTTAATAGATTGTTGGCACTCCGTCCCCCTCCTCCCTGTTCAAACACATTGTTCCCATGATGCGCTCTGAGAGCATGGACATCACAGAGTCTCTTGTGTTGGGGCTTGGCAGGACCAACCCCGTGGCCTTCAGGTACACAGCACTCAGCATGATCTATATATATATATACAGTTCCTTGGTATGCCTTTTTGCTTTTTCACCTGTATCTTTCCCGTCCCTCAGAGAGTTGATAGAGGAGCTAAATCCCATCATAAAAGAAGCTCTAGAAAGAAGACCTGAAGTAAGTGCAGTTTGCCGGTAAACCTCTCTGTCACCGCTCAGGCGATAAACTGAGTTACAATGCTTCTCTTCACTCTGCAGAACATGAAGCGACGCAGGCGTCGTGACATCCTCAGGGTCCAGCTGGTCCGGATATTTGAGCTACTGGCTGATGCTGGTGTCATCAGTCAGATGTATGTAATCCATGACAAATACGTATAGTATGATTAAGAATTTTCGCTTTCATACATTTGGCCTCTAAACATCATAATCTTTTTGGTACTTTTGTTTTTACAGAGCCAGCGGAGGGTTAGATGGAGAGAGCCACTCTCTGAACAGCACGCTGCTCGAGTATGTCGATCTGACCAGGCAGTTGCTTGAGGCTGAAAACGACAAGGACTCCGACACAGCTGAAGGACATTCGCTGTCACTTCAGTGCACTTGTGGCCAATATCATTCAGAATGTCCCAGGTATGTCTCTGAAGTTTCCACTTTTGAGGCAGTCACAGACAGATTATTAACTTGAAGGTGTCTTGTGTATTCATTTTGTTACTTGTTGTGTTCAGTACACCAGAGGAGGACCATCTTTCCCCAGCAGTCACTGAGACACAGTCTGTTCATGCTGTTCAGTCACTGGGCTGGACCCTTCAGCATCATGTTCACTCCCCTGGACCGCTACAGTGACAGAAATATGCAGATCAACCGCCATCAGTACTGTGCACTAAAGGTACACACAAACACATCTAAAGATATGAATGGTGAACTTGCATAGAAGATAATCTAGGCTTAACCAACTGCTTCTTTATTGTTCCAGGCCATGTCTGCAGTGTTGTGTTGTGGACCTGTAGCTGATAATGTTGGCCTTTCCTCTGATGGCTACCTCTACAAGTGGCTGGACAACATCCTGGATTCTCAGGATAAGAAGGTAAGAGAAACGTTACACTAAAAGAATCTGGTCTGGTCTGGTAGAGAAAGAAAGAAATGTTCTGACTACTCACCCAAATATTCAGAGTGTAGAAGAGGAAGGAAGTCCAAAGTTCAAACTCCACTTGTTTGTATATATTAGACACAAAGGCAACTCCTTCAGTCCTCTAACAAGGTCATGAAGTATATCACATACGAGGTAATCTCAACAGATGCATGTAATGCTGGCAATCAACACAAGACAAGTTTGTGTGATAAGTGATATGCGTCGTGCAAAGTTGTTTATAAGGAGAAGTTGATTGTGTCATGTTCGACCCTGTAAGACTTCCTGAGGTCAAAGTTATGCAGAACAGGTTCACATACCATGACGCTAGCGCCACACAGCGGTGTTTAGAAGTACTGCAGGACATCAGCAGCCAAGCTAAATCACAAGCAGTCCCCTTTATTTCATTTCTTATGAGATGACTTCTTTGGTTTGAGTGATTCTGTTAACAAAATGTAGAAAACGTCATGTAGCGATCCATGTTTAACTTCTGCAAAATGTTCATGTCATTACTTAGTCCATGTTAGTCATCCTTTTGCGCTTTAATTCTTCTGGGTTAAGTGCAGGGTTGTGTAGTGACTGTTGGAAGAAGTGAACCTATGGTTCTGACTGTCGCCATGTGGTCTCCTCTAGGTTCATCAGCTGGGTTGTGAGGCTGTGATGCTGCTGCTGGAGCTGAATCCAGACCAGAGCAACCTCATGTTTTGGGCTGTGGACCGCTGTTACACCGGCTCTCGTCGTGTGGCTGCAGGTTGCTTCAGGGCCATTCGCCAATGTCTTTCACAACAGGTACTACACATGCCCAGTTTTGAACAACGTGTTCAGTTCTTGTGGGTTTGTTTGTCGCTTTGGAGCCAGAAAACTGCTAATCAAACACTACCGTGCATTTTATATTTTCTCTCAGGGATTACCAATTTGACACTGTGGTGCTGCTGAACCTGATTCTGTTCAAGGCAGCGGATTCTTCCAGGGACATCTATGAAGTGGCCATGCAGCTGTTACAGGTCCTTTTCCCTTTTACACATGTACACACAGCTCTGCTATTTGCGCTTTTATCATTCATTAAATACAATGTTTTGATTGATGATTGTTTGTGTCTGTGTGAAACTAACAGATCCTGGAACCCAAGCTCTTCCGCTACGCCCACAAATTGGAGATCCTGCGAACAGATGGCATCTTGACGCCTCCCTCGCCTCTGCCACACCTCTACTCTGTGTCTTACTACCAGCTGTCTGAGGAGCTTGCGAGGACTTACCCGGAGCTCACCCTGCCCATCTTCTCAGGTCTGCTGCATTACATTTCGACAGCTGTCTACAGCTGCTTGTTTTGGTAGCAGGGTGCTGTAATGTGTGGGATCGTTCCATCAACTGGAAGGTCTGTCCTATCTGTGTGGCTAAATCTCCTTAACCATCTGATGCTGGAATGAATCAGTGGATGACCAAAGTGAACCGAGGCATTTCACCTCATTATAGCAATACAATCGTAGTCACGTATTGTGCTTACCGTGATACCACTGCGCCTAAAATAACGTCACTATAATGACAGTATTCAACTGAAACTTATGACTGTCCTCTTCCCGTTCTCACTCCAGAGGTGAGCCAGCGTATCCAGACAGCGCACCCTGGTGGTCGTCAGGTCATGTTGCACTACCTCCTGCCTTGGATGAACAACGTGGAGCTGGTTGATTTCAAACCAGCTGCACGGCGGCCGGAGGACTGCGGCAGCGGCGAGGACGACGAGGACGTGCACGAGCGGGAGATCATGATGGTCAACAGCCGGCGTTGGCTCCGCGGAGAGGGCTGGGGTTCCCCGCGAGCAACAACCATGGTGCTAAACAATCTCATGTTCATGACGGCTAAGGTGAGACAGCTGATGGACCATATGCACACCTTCATATTTGGATTTATGAGAGCGGGATTGCTTTGGAAATGTTTGGATTTGAGATAATGAATTGGATCTAATGGTGATTTTATTCTTACAGTATGGGGATGAGTTTGCTTGGTCGGAGATAGAGAATGTATGGACCACTTTAGCAGACAGCTGGCCAAAGAACCTCAAAATCATTCTGCACTTCCTCATCAGTATGTCAGGAGTCAACAGTGACCCTAGCCTCTTGCCCTACGTAAGTCACAATGTATTTAGGTTACGCACCGTATCTGTTGTATCCCCATGTGCAGTCCACCACTCACTCCTCATGTGTCTGACTGTGTTACGTGTGTGTCCTCAGGTGAAACGAGTTGTGGTTTACTTGGGCAGAGATAAGACTATGCAGCTGCTGGAGGAGTTGATGTGTGAGCTTGAGTTGACTGATCCTGTTAGCTCAGCGGTCACTCACATGGACAACCCCCCCTATTACCGCATCACCTCCAGTTACAAGATCCCCTCAGTCACCTCAGGTTAATCAGCAATGTGCACGCACTAGTTCACAGCTTAGGCTTTCAATATTAAACGATGTGTTTTTGAATGATAGATGATCAGCGTTGCGTCTCTGCTCTCACAGGAACAACCTCCAGCAGCAATACCATGGTGCCCGGAAACGATGGTCATCACGACAGCAAGATCAAAGACTCAAACATGGAGGACAGGTACAAGCTGAAATGCTGGCACTGTGAAAGTGATGAGAGGACTTAATTATATCTCACACTAGAGACACACAGCTCCCCTTATAGAAAAGGTTAAGATTAAAATGTCTGCTTGTTTATAGATTCAATTAAGATGAAGATCAGATGAAGCATTTTAAAGACCTGAGTTGGGAAACGTTGCTGATGCAGTGGATTATATGCAAGTTATTCACTGTGGCGAGGGGAGAGAATTAAATGCTGGCACTATCCTTTTAAATCAAACATGTCTGTCCTGCAGTTACACTCACCTGGACATCTACAGTGGTCTGAACAGTAATCTGAACCGCCAGCACCACCGTCTGGAATCTCGTTACAGCAGCAGCTCTGGAGGCTCCTACGAAGAGGAGAAGAGTAAGAGCGCAACTCTTTGCACCACTAAATTGAACACGACTCATGACTCTCTTTTTTTCCGCCAACATTTCTGCTCATCATCGCTCTTCTCCAGGTGACTCCATGCCGCTTTATGCTAACTGGCGTTTGAAAGTGATGGATCACAACCGGCCGGAGCCTCTCCCCTTCCCTCCTACAGGAGGCTGTTGGTCTCCTCTTGTGGACTACCTGCCGGAGACAAATGCTCCTGCTGTACCGCTCCACAGGTACAACATACACCACCTTTATTCACTCTTCCTCTGTTATGGTGTCGTGTTCTTCGCTAAGTTAACCCACATTTTCTTTTTTTCAGATGTAACATTGCAGTAATTCTGCTAACAGACCTCATTGTGGACCATGGCGTCAAAGTGGAATGGAGTGCCTACCTGCACCTCTTACTACATGCAATTTTTATAGGTAACTCACTATTTAGTAATATTTTGGATGCCTGTATCAGCCAAGGACTGATTCTGTTTTCTTAGTTTGGGCCTCCCAGGTCCAGATATCAGATATCTTCTCATTAAAGTCACATGATTTAACATCTCTCCCTCTTCTGTGTCTTCTTCCAGGGTTTGATCACCAGCACCCAGAAGTCTACGAGCATTGCAAACGTCTGCTGCTTCACCTGCTCGTTGTCCAGGGAGCAAATAGCAACGTTCAATCTGTGGCTATGGTGCTGTTACGCAACAGAGACTACAACGAGCCGAGGGTCCTGACTGTGAAGCCAGTAGCTCCAGAGTTAAACCTCACAGGTCAGTTCTGCTGTGAAGAAAAGGACAATAACAGGCTCAAACTATTGTTAACGTGACGGAATTTGAACTGATGAGATTTTTTTTTTTTTTTAGAGAGACAGAGAAATAGTGCACATACTCATTTGTATTGCCAAAGACAGATCACTGGGTGGCAGCAGCGACCAAAATATTCTGAACAAGGGTTTCTTGTCTTCAAAGCACGCCGTGCAGCTCAATGTGTACAATCTTTGAACGTCACTTGTTCCTACAGGAGTGCAGGAGTTTTTGCCGGATTGCCAGCCATCACCTATGACAGACTCGGGCCTCAGCTCGAGCTCCACCTCATCCAGTATAAGTCTTGGGGCAGGGGGAACTGCTCTGCCCCACCTCTCCCCCACACTCCTCAGTGAGGTGGACGCCACTGCTGAACAGGACGAGAAGGTCAAAGCTCTCATTGAGTTCATTACCTCAAGGTGAGAAGACCCCGTTTTATTAGTACCTCCTCGAACTTGTTGTCTGAGCTGCGTTACTCATTCTGTTCAATCGTTTGCTTTCATGCTTCCAGCAGTGTCTGAAAGGGCCGGTATTTTTACAATGCATGGGTTTGGTTTTGGGGTTGGTGTCCTATCGACCTCTTTTGCCTGGCGTGATAACATCAACTGATGTTTTGAAGTGTGCCGTGATTTCGTGGCTTTAACGTGTCACATTGCCTGATGCGTGCGTTTGCTTGTGCCTTGTAGAAAGCGGGGCCCGCTCTGGAACCACGAGGATGTGTCGCCCAAGAACCCGAACATCAAGAGCGCTGACCAGCTGAGTGTTTTCGTCAGACACGTAGTTACTGTCTTCAAGAATTCTCAGTCAGGTCTGTATGGTGCAATGACTGTTTGTTGCCTCATATGACTGATCTCATCTTGGGATACAGGTATCGACAGCATTATCATGTTTACCTGTACGTGTGTGCATTCCTTCAGGTTTCCAGCTGGAGTCACTCCTGAGTGACGTAGCCCTGCAGACAGCTCTGTCTTGCTCCTCTCGACACTACGCTGGTCGCTCGTTCCAGATCTTCCGGGCACTCAAGCAACCTCTCACTCCGGCCTTACTGTCTGACATTCTGTCTCGGCTGGTAGAGACCGTAGGAGACCCGGGAGAGGAGGCTCAGGTCAGAACGAAAAACCATTGAATTGACCTGCTTCACAACTAATGGGGATTGTGCTAAATGCTTATCTTGATCCAAACGGTGTGTGTTGAGCTGTCCTACCCAATCACAGTTGCATTTAGAGGACAGTTGTTGATACTTTCTCGACAGAGTTGTTAGTCCTGTATCTGCAAAATACTTTCCAGGAAGCACAACTGCTGTTTAGATTAAAGATTCAGATGTTGTACAAGTATGATATTTTATCCAGAGTCATCAGTTTCTAACTGTCAGGCTGATCTCTGCTGTTTCTTTTCCACCTCAGGGTTTCGTCATTGAACTACTCCTGACACTGGAGTCGGGCATTGACACGCTAGCAGACACCGTAAAAAATTATGACCTTCTCACTGCCTTAGCTCAGTAAGTCCTCCTCCTCATAACCTCTTTATTTCACTATGTTTGACTCATCCTTACTTTAAATCACGCACTACGTGATATGCATGTTAGAGAAGTCACTTACAGAAAGATTTGTCGTTATTTGCAGAACCCCTACCCGTGATCACTTCTTGGGGCCCAAGTTTGCCGCCAACAGAAAGAGTACAGGCCAGCTGAACCTGAACAGCGGCGGTCTTTTCCACTACGTCCATACTCGCAGCAACTCCCTCCGTGCCAGCCTGATGGGTGAACGAAAAGCCGACAGACGTAGGAGTAACACCCTCGACGTAGCAGACAGACTCGGTGGCAGCCACGGAAATCTGGCGCGCACGCGGAGCTTATCGGCACTAGGTGGGGGAGGGGGTCCAGGAGGGGACGCCATCCCCCCCGTGGACCCGTCGAACCTGATGGCCACCGTGTTCTGGATCGCCGCCTCGCTCCTCGAGTCGGACTACGAGTTTGAGTACCTGCTGGCCCTGCGGCTACTCAACAAGCTGCTCGGCCAGCTGCCTCTGGATCGTGCGGACAGCCGAGAACGTCTGGAGAAGGTCCAGGCCAAGCTGAAGTGGTACAGCTTCCCTGGACTGCTGCAGCTCTTCCTGAAGGGCTTCACCTCTGCTTCCACTCAGGAGCTCACCATCCACCTGCTTAGCAAGCTCATCAGTGTCTCCAGGCATACGCTGATAGACCCTTCACAAGTGGCAGGTCAGTGTGTAGGACATAGTGTGTAATGTGTTTTTGCTTTAGACCTTTTTAAAAATCCGGTGGCTCTTTGTCTAAACTGTCTTCCTGTCCCATGTCTGCAGGTTTCCCTCTGAACATCCTGTGCCTCCTGCCACATCTCATCCAGCACTTTGACAGCCCGACTCCTTTCTGTAAGGAGACGGCTGATAAGATAGCCAAGGTGTGCGCGGAAGAGAAGTCGGCCACGCTCTCCAACCTGGCCCACATGATGAGCCTGTACAGCACGCACAGCTATTCCCGCGACTGCACCAACTGGATCAACGTTGTCTGTCGCTATCTCCACGATGCCTTCGCCGAGATAACCTTGAACCTGGTGACTTACTTGGCCGAGGTACGCAAGCTGGAGATCAAACCTGTTGCTGTTAGCCACATCACGGTGAGAGCAAACCACTTAACGTGTCCATCTTTTTCTCCCTCAGCTGCTGGAGAAGGGCCTTCCCAGCATGCAGCAGTCCTTGTTGCAGATCATCTACAGCCTGCTGAGTCATATCGACCTTTCAGCAGCCCCGGTTAAACAGTTCAACCTGGAGATCATGAAGATCATTGGCAAATATGTTCAGGTGAGCGTTTGCCACACTTCCTGTGTGGTTTTGGTCAATTTACTCATTATTTGTTATCAGTTACTCTTATTATTTATCTACTAGGTAAAATAAGCGTGTATCTATCTGTTATTTGTTATTTTACATCATTTGTTACGTTATTTTCTGCATGTAGCAGGAATCGAACCGTTGATCGCTGCAGTGGTGGGAGTGAACTAAACTGTCATGTGGTTAAATTATGAGGTGTTTAGGTATGTTAAGGTGTGTCTTTACTGGACATAGTAATAGATTACATTACATCACATGCAGCCTGGTGTCTGTTAATACTGGGCCGATCTGGTCTAACCACAGCTGAGGAGACGAACGAATCACACATCCCACAGGCTCATTGTTCAGACGTCTTTTTGATGCAGCTGCAGCTCTTTATGGAAGCCTTTTACTCGGTCTGACCCAGGGCACTCTCTGCTCCTCACTCACAACTACATCCGACCGCTGTTATGAAATTATTGCCCGGGGCCGATTCTGCACTGGATTACTACCAGTGCAGCCTTTTGTGGAAGGCATTGTGTTTGTGCGTGTACAGTATGCTGCTGCATGTGCACTGGTGTGCACTGTGAGTTGTATTTGTTCGGCAACCTTTTAGCGTTCCCTGACGTTACACATGCATTGTAGAAAATGGTACGCAATACAAATGGCTCCAGAGATTGAGTCTATAGCCGCTGTGGTTTGGTCCTCTTGGTGGAAAAATATGTCCGTTCACATTCATACATTCTCCAGAAGCGCCCACACGGCCTGTTTTGTCACAATGAACTCATTATATTTGTGTTTTCTACAGAGCCCACATTGGAAGGAGGCCCAAAACATTCTGAAGTTGGTGGTGTCTCGCTCGGCCAGCCTCGTTGTTCCTGATGATGTGCAGCGCTCTTACAGCACAGAGTCATGCGGCTCTCCAGAAATTGCCTTTACGCGCATATTCAACAACTCCTCCAAGGAGCTGCCTGGCAAAACTCTGGATTTCCACTTTGACATCTCAGAGGTCAGTGTCCTTCCACTCCAGTTTTCCTCAGTGCACTTTCACAGGATAAACTCTTCAGTATTTCATTGCCAACTGGCATTATTTGTCTCTACAGACACCAATCATAGGTCATAAATACGGTGACCAGCGTACAGCAGCAGGCCGCAATGGAAAGCCGCAGGTGATTGCTGTAACTAGGAGTACCTCCTCAACGTCTTCTGGCTCCAACTCCAATGGTCTGGTGCCTGTAAGCTGGAAGAGGCCTCAACTCTCTCAGGTACCTGCTCAAAATGTGTACTCATTCAAACCAGGTTTCATCCAAACGCTGTTTCCATCCACCACTGTAAGGCAAATATTTGGAGTTGGTGCATTGAGATAAGCAGGTGGTGCTAATTCTCCAGTACAACCAATACGGACAGGTAAAGTGGTTACATTTACAGCAGCCTGACAGATTTGTATCTGTAGCTGTGTGTTTCAAACCCACACAAGCATCTAAACACATTGATCCCTTCATCAAAACCCAGTATCACCGGATCAGGAACATAAATCAAACTTTTTTACTTAGAATATCAAGGAGCACAGTTTCCTCCAGTGTACAAACAAAATCCATAAATGCACCAAATGGTTAGAAATGATAAATTGTCTATTTCATGGTCACTCTCTCACTCCTTGTTGCTCATGGATCCGGTGCCAGAAAGAACAGAGTGAGTTGTATGTCGTACAGAGAGTGAAACAGGTTTTCTCATCATGATTTTGTGTTCTTGTTGCAGAGACGAACCAGAGAGAGGCTGATGAATGTCCTGTCTTTATGTGGGCCAGAGTCTGGCATTCCCAAAAATCCATCTGTAAGACTCCTCTCCTACTCTAAAGCCTCTGACAAGGTCTCTGTAAATTCCCTGTTAAGATTACTGCTGTTGTCTTTTTGTCGCTGATTTTTAATTTTTGTTTGAATAGTGATTTTTTTTTTTTTTTTTTGAACATACAACAACTGTATTTGGACTTTTTGATAACAAAGAGTCTCTTTGCTTCCTTTGCAGGTGGTATTCTCCTCCAATGAGGATCTGGACTCTGCAGACCAGCAGACCAGTCTGATACCCACGGTGGAGGAGGTGGTCAGAGAGGAGGAGGTGCAGGGAGAAGATGCAGGCAGCGAGCAGCAGTTTGGTGTCTTCAAGGACTTTGACTTCTTAGATGTGGAGTTGGAGGATGCCGAGGTAACGCACGCGCACGCACAACGAGGCTCGTTTGTCAGATTATCTACACAGCGTAATAGTTTGCATAACTCATCTTTAAGACACCATTTTGAAATCCACTCTAATGTAGAGTGTAAGGACTCTGATGCAAGGAGAGGCTCATACAGTTTGGTCACTTTTCATCACTACATTTGTAGCATACTGCACTTAGTCACGTGTTCCAGATTAACAAACTATTAATGTCTTGTTTGTCCATCTTCCGTCTTACGTGTCCTGACTGCTCTAGTAGAAACATGTCCGTGTTTTGTAACTGTCTGAAGTCTACTAACACACTTATTCCTTCTCTTCTGTTGCCACAAGGAGTTGCAGGTAAGTCTGAGAGCCGGAAAGCTTTTTAGAGATGCCGTTCTCTACAGCTCCCCCGGTGTCTCTTAGTGCTGTCACCAAACAAAGTGCTGTAGTGCTCTTTGATTCAATTGTGGCTTCTGTGGTTGTGAATCCTTTACTTTAATAGTTTTAGACCTTTGGATCATTTACCATCCCAAAATGAGAAAAATCATCTCACCCACTCATGTATCCGTGTTTTTTTTTTTTCTTTTTATATACGTTACGTGTTCGTCTTGTGCTTTTGTTTCCTTGCCCAAGACTCTTCTTACTGTGTGTCTCACTGCTGTTGTTTTGGTTGTCCTGCAGGGGGAGAGCATGGACAACTTCAACTGGGGGGTGCGTCGCCGCTCCCTGGAGAGCATGGACAAAGGGGACACGCCGTCTTTGCAGGAGTGCCAGTACACCGGCAGCACGCCAAGCTTAAACCTCACCAACCACGAGGACACGGACGAATCGTCTGAGGAGGAGGTACTGAGCGCTAGCCAGATTCTCACCTGCTCTGGCCTTGTAAGTCTCACTCTAATCAGGGTCCCCCTCCTCCCACACCCCAACTTCCCCATCCACCCCACCATGCTCCTCACACAGCCCCCCGCTGGCATGGTGTGCGCGTGTGTGTGTGTGCGTACTGAGCTGGACCTGCTGCCAGTGTGGACAGGGGCTAGATGCTTGCTTCTTCGCTGGTGGTAGATTCCCTCCTTCAAACTTGAGCCCAGTCCCTCTACTTCTGACTGCTAGATTAATGCTGTAGTCCTTTCTTATTTTTTAATCTTTCCGGTAAGTACAGGGCAGGAAGAGTCAAATGAATTGGTTCAGTTCACACAGACTTGAGGTAAATCACTGATAATTGTTAGTTTATTAACAAGAGGAGAAGAAACTTGTGTTTGTTTTTCAGATATAAAAATATAAAACATGAGTATAAGTCTTAGAGTTCAGATTAACAGCATGCTCCTTTGCATTTTTTTTAACAGTGATGCTGCTTTCCTCTAACTCTTCTTTGCTTTGTTTCTCTTCGCGAGCGAGGTCTCCTCCGAAACTGCCAATAATAACTCCATTAATATAAACGCTTCACCTCAGACTAATGAGGATGTTTTCATTCTCTTCCTGTCTTCTTCTGCTCTTCTTGATCTTGGTAGTGCACGGTGAGAGAATGAGCTTTTGCCTCTGGTAGATATTTCGCCCCCCAAAATTTTTTGTTGTACTCTGTGCCACTAGAAAAATGAGCATGCAACATTTATGTGTGTCCTTAAACAGAATTTTGAAACTATTTAGTGTAATATACAATTAATATTATTCACGTTGGCATGTTAGGTTTTGCTGAATTAGTTGGATGGAAGGCTAAAATGACTAAAAATGCTCTGCTTGATAAAGAAACGTGTGTAATGTTATTGTTCAACTGCAAATAAAAAGCAACCGGCTGAACAGGCATATAGATTTAATATAACATAGAATAAAATAAAGATTTGACAGTATCAAGGTGAATTCAGTGTTGTAGTATATAATGAATAAAGTGGCCCTTTTGATTTCAAACTAATCATTGGCTCTAGTAGTTAATCAACATATCAAACCCAGCACATGATCAAAGTATGTTTATGTTCTGTGTCGGCATAGCGACAGCCTTAGCTCTCCGTGTACTTAGCTTAACCAGCCCTCGTGTTTCTTCTCCAGCTCAACAGTGACTCTGCTACCGACGATACCGCGTCCAACCATGTGGACTCCTTGCAGCAGTCTCAAGAATCCTCCAGCAGTGCCCTGACCGAGGAGGCCACTGTCCTACCCTCTATGCCCTCCCTTCCTCGTCTGGATAGCCCCATTTTGGAGATGGCCCACTCAGACAGCACCAGCAGCCAGCTGCCTGAGGTGCGATCAATCGGGAGCAGCAATAAACTGTGGTGCTCGGGTGCTTTCTAGCTTGCTTCTTCCCCCCCCCCCCCCCACCGCCCTTTCTGTTCGTCCTTTTTCTGCTTTTGCTCTACTCGTTGGCTTGTTTGGCTTGTCATTGAGACGAAAGATCAGCTACCTTCAGGGAGTTTTGGACGGGGGTTCAAATCGCTGATTGTGTCGGGTGAAGCCGTTGCATGTTGCTTCTGACTCCGTCTGCCAGCGCTTGCTCGCTCTGTTGCTCTGCTCTGGGTGTGGGTGCCAAAGGTGTTAGCCCCCTTGCTCCTCTCTTAATGTGGTCTATCTCTCTGTGCTGGGGCTTGCTTGTATGTTGGGGCTCGCCTCCTCTTGTGATTTTGGGCGGAGATGAAAACAAAAGCTCACCTCAGGTTAGCGGTTACTGCTCGTCTCCAATAACACCATTCCAACTAAATCCTCCATTAAAAACTTGTGAAATGGACACCAGCTCCTTTATCTCCGGCAGACGCATGTGTGAGTATAAGTCCATTACAAGTGGTGTGTTAACTTAAAGATTACAGTTAAGTAAACACCAACCAGTGGTGCTGTAGCCAGTAAAGCCCTTCAGGTTGCTACCATATTAACAAGCCGTAGCTTTTCTTGTGATGAACAGCTTTGCTATCCACTGCTACTGACATTTATCACTCATACTAACAACGGTGAGTATATCATGTTGGTCCTGACTTGCATTTGCACGTGCAGTGTGGGAATTTCGCAGCATTTGTCGAACACCGCAATCTTTTACCTTCACGTATAGGCGGCTCATACATATTTATTCATATTAACACTGAGTAGGTGTCGCTGTCCCTCGAGCGGACGGCGCTCCACACACAAAACTGAACGCAACTTTCTAGGAACTCGATCCAGCCAACGGTCTCAATATCATCCCAAGGACATCTCCCCCATCACAGCCCCAGCTCTTAGTGTAATGAGCCCCAGATAAAACCATCAATACTCTTACTCATTCCCTCCAGGATGGCCACAACCACTTCTAAAAGCTTTCTGTAATATAGCTGCTGTCTCTGTGATGTACTGGCTGCCTGCCACGCTCAGCGTTCTCAATGCATTAGACTTTAAAAAAAAACAAAACAAAACAAGAAAAAACAAATGCTCCTAATTAGAGCCCCTTTCTTGAGCCGCCTCCGTACACATCCCACACTTTGCATATAGATTCATCTGGAGCTTGACTCGGATACGGTAGCTGTTTGTGCTAGTCAAATATAAATGTATTAATTGTTGTGGGTTGTAAAGCCAAACCCTCGTTTAGCGTGTTGATTAGTGCTGTTTGGTGAATTTGTTACGTCGCTATCACAGTCCATCATCTCCGTGTAGTTACAGAGTGCCGGTCATAAATCAGTTCATACTGATACGTGCGTCAGAGCATGTACAGTACGCCTCATTCATCTGCCGTCCCGCTTCATCACGATGCTGCTGTTTTATTAGCAGTGAAGGCTGTTTTTTTTTAATAGCGTTTCAGTGATATATTGATATTGGTTTTCTGTTTATTGATCCTTTTCTTTTTCTTTAATTTCTCATGAGACACGTGAGCTTATGGAGTTACATAAAGAGCGATCTCCAAGGAAGTGAGCGTCGTAAAAAACGCTGACTTTAGTCCCTCTTGTATAATTGAAGCTAATATATGTGCTTAAGTACAGGCTGTGGCAGTCTTAATTAAACCTATAAAAGACGTCCGGTAGTCGTTCTGTGTTCTCCAATTGATAAGTGCTGCCATTGTCATAACAACCAGGCAATCTAACTGTTGGGGGGGGGGGAAAGATTGTTTTAATGCCCAGTGTGTTTTTATCTTCTCTCTGAGCGCCCCTCTGGCTTGTCTTACAGGACGCTGTAAGCATGACGGCAGCCGACGAGCTGAGCAGCAGCGTGAGCGAGGACACGGGGTTTTGCAGCGCGCCCCCGCTGCCCTCCGACCCGCAGGAGCTGTGCGACCTCCCAGACTCGCAGGACCCTCAGGATGCTCAGGAACCCCAGGAGACCCAGGACCCTCAGGAAGACCTGGATCCAGCCCCCCCTCCCCCGCCGGCCATAGACACTCCACCGGGGTCCCTCTGTGACGAGGACTCCCAAACAGTCCTGCCTCTAGCTCTGCCCCTGCCCATGCCACCCGAGATGAAGCCAGATCCAGATCCAGACCCGGACAGCACCTGTGGCTCTGTTTGGGAGGAAGATGTGACGCAGGCCCTGAAGGAGCTGGATGAGCGCTGTGAGGAGGAGGAGGCCGACTTCTCCGGCATGTCCAGGTAAGTTGACTAGTCAAGATCACTCCACAAGTTTCACAAACTTTCTGAAAATAAGCACACCGTGTCACGATTACCTCCCCCATCTAATATCTGCAACAACATATTGATCCTGTTCTCTTTTCACACATACGCACATCCTTTGAGGCTTTAGACAAACCAAAGCAAGATATATGCACCCCAATAAGATAAGATAGACTTTTCTCTCTTATAAGTCTATCTTATCTTCAGTTCTTGATTGATTGTGATGATAAATATCAGATAGACCTGACAGTGCAAATCTTTTGTTCCAATAATTAAATCATAGGTGATAAATCATCAGTAAGTAATAATAATTTACTATGAATTCTTATGCAAAACGTTTGACAGCTTTACGTTCTGTAAAAGCCAAAATCCGACGTTTCTCTGCGTGAGTGACGGAACATTTGAAGGTTAAATCAGCACTGTTAAATATTAAACCGTCCTTCTCTGCTCACTTCATCGTAGCCGTTCTCTCTTCACACGCGAACGTGTGCCGAGTGCGTCAGAGAAAGATGCGTTTGTGAAAACACTTCGTCTCTCTCGCTCCCTGCTGAGAAAATGTGTCGGTTGCATGTTTTGGTCTGTCCAACCTTCACCTGGGTGTATGAAATGTCACATTAGGGTTAGTCGTAGGATTATCTTTTATGTATCGACCATAAGAAGCGCTGTCTGCTGAAGTCCATGTCATGATTGATTATTGCATATTGGCTTTGTAGTTTCTAATCAGAGCGCCATGTTGCAGTTTTTACAAGGTGACACCAGCTTTATGAGTGAAACCCTGATTGGAACCATCCATTTGAGAGAGCGACGTCTCTCTCACTTTTACTGTAAAGTAAAGTAACCTGCGTGTGAAGGCATATGGATTACAGCGCACGGCTGTACCAGCTTCTGTCAGATGAAGTCCGCCGAGATGGTTTGATGAAGTCCCCTGGCGTGGCTCCCATGTGGGCTGGAGCTGTGGAGGCGGGTCAGAGTAGGCTGGCTCCAATCCACATTTAAACATTCCCTCTTCAAGGTGGGCCAACTCTGGCTGGAGGACGGCTGTAAAGTCTGAGTTTTAAACGGCACTGAGGCAGTATGAAGAAGCAACGCTGAACAAACGTGCAGACGCACACACATACACAGAGTTACTCACTTACTAGCACTGTACTCAAGGTCTTTCACTTAGCTAAGCCATGCATGATTGATAGGAGTGTGTGTGAGTGGGGTTGTACTCTGAGTGATTGTCTGAAAACAGCAGGTCACTAACCAGTTTAGCGTTGTATGTCTGAGGATTTATGTGAGTGGGAGAGAAGAGAAGATTAAAAAACGACTCGGCAGCGTTCTACCTCTGCGAGGTTGGGAGCTGGCTCTGTTTTTTAGAAGTGTGTGTGCGAGCGCGCGCGCGCGGTGTGTGTGTGTAGTTGCCAGCTCGTATAGAGCTCTCTGCAGTCCTGTGTGGGATGGGAGTGCAGTGCGCTAGTGCTGTTAGCAGTTGCAGCACAGCCGAGCTGCAGACAAGGGGAGAGAGTGAGGGAAAGAGAAAAGAGAAGCGGTAGTTGGGGTGAGGATGAGGACAGAGACTGTGTCCGCTACAGCGCTCGGCAGCGCAGGCTTTAGATACTTATATTCTGTCTGCTTCTTCAGGCTCTTTGGTCCTACAGGCCTGTGAGTATGTGAGACGTTTGCATGATGCTAAAATGCTAATAGCTCATGTGTTGTTATTATGCTGGAGCACTGCAGCAGATTAGAGCTCTCAGTAAGACTGCAGCATAATCTGCAGTGAGGCAAGCAGAGATCCAGCGATGCGAGGTTGTTTACTTGCAGCGAGGGAGGATGAGCATGCGTGTGTGTGCGTGCATGCGTGCGTGTGTGTGTGTGTTTACATTTGTCCTTCAGTAAAGAGTAAGGGGAGTGTAGAACATGTCGGATTGTAGCTTATTGGCCCCCGTGTGTGTGTTTCAGTCAAGATGAAGGTGACGCAGACTGCTTCCCAGAGATCCAGGCCTCTCCGCCCCCTTCGCCCTTCCTCTCCGCTATCCTGGCAGCGTTCCAGCCTGTTGCCTATGACAATGAGGAAGATGCTTGGCGTTGCCATGTCAACCAGATGTTGTCGGATACAGATGGGTCCTCTGCTGTTTACACGTTCCACGTGTTCTCCCGGCTCTTTCAGGTAAATGCCTCTTCTTCTCCCCAGGGTATTCTTGAGTCTCTCTCTTTTAATCTCTTTTTTTAATCTGTTGCATCTACAAATTTCGATTCCTCGTCAGCACACGCAGCAAGATTTATTTCTCTCCTGTTTCGCACACAGAGCATTCAGAGGAAATTTGGCTCCATCACACATGCATCTGTTCGCTTTCTCGGGGAACGGCTCCAGCGAATGGGCAACCAGTTCCTCAGCTCCCTGGAGGTCATGACGTCTCGCTCGCAGTGCCCCACCGTGCTGCTGGACGCAGAGACGGTGAGGCGGTTCTGCATGGCAGAGCTGAAACACAATAACACGGTCGCAGTGACGAGTAGCTCTCATTATTTTTATTTTTTTTGCCACGATAGTGCCGCATGTTGTGCATATTCCTTAATGTGTACATGTGTCCCGCTGTAGATATTTTTGTGTCACGTACTGTGTGTGTTGTGGGTTAATGTATGTGGTGTCCTGTCTTGCTGTTGTAGCTGGTCTCTTGTGGACTGTTGGAGACTCTGAAGTTTAGTGTGCTGGAGTTGCAGGAACACCTGGACACCTACAACGCCAAGAGAGAAGCGGCGGAGCTTGTAAGTCGTCACGCATCGTCCACACTTGTATCTCTCACCCCCCCCATTCTGTTTGAACATTTATTCATCAGGACATGTTGCCACAACTGCAGTTTAAGTTGCTGTGTCAGGATATGTGTGCAACTCCAAGGAACTGTCTCATAATGGGCTCTCGTCTCAAGAGAGATAAGCTAAGGAAGTGTGCAAAGAGGCCTCTATCCTTTTACCATCGCACCATGGAAGGCCAAGAAGACAGGGAGACAAATAGCTGATGCTCTACAAGATAAGTTTGTCTCATCAGTGTGGCAGACATTGAATCAGTGTTTGGTATGAGTACCTTCAGCTGCAGTTGGTGCTTGCATCACCAGTGACATCCCCCGCTGAGGGGATAAAAATAACCCCTCAGCACTCCTAAATCAGTTATAGAGAGCCAGGCGGGAGAAGCTGTGAGGGTGGGAGGAGGAATGAAGGGGGGAGGGGATTGAAGAGAAGAGATGAGATTGCAGAGGGTTCTGGGATGCAGGGGCGCTAATTGAATGAGACGGCAATGGTCCCTGGAGGGCTAGATACCATCCCGTGCTCTGGAACAGGCCTTCTTTAATTCGCTAAGTACAACACACTTATTAAATCTCCTCCCTGACCAGCCTTTATTATGTACACACATAAATGCAGATGCAGACATTCAAGGCAGGGGAAGAAAAAAAGAAGCCCTTGTTATGCCAATCTGCCTCTCCCTCCCCTAATGATTATGTTTTTCTCCTGTCTTGTCTATCGCCCACTCCTGTCCTCCCAACTCTGTAGTGGCTGGAGAACTGCAGGAAAACGTTTGGGGACAAAGACAGCAGTCAGCGACCCAACACTCATGCACAGGTAGGAAGGGACACTTAACTTGCTTGTTGGCTGAGAGTGTTATGTGTCATTTGTGTCCATCGATATGACTTTATGGCATCTGGTAGGAAAGCTGTATATTGAATGAATTTTGTGACCAGCGAGGTCTCTGCAGTGCGACCAGGCAGAGGTCCAACTGAAATGATTTTGCATGCCGTGTAAATCATGTCCTGTGTTCTCCTGAATAAGTCAGAAACTAAGAGGGAAATGTTTATATTGAAACACAGTTTTGTATTTGTCCGTCCGTTTGGATGAAAAACCTCCATATGGCCAATCAGATGGCTTCGGTCACATTGAGACAGACAGCAGCCTGCTACACAAAACAACAACAACCCACATTAGCGTTCCTGCTAAAGTCTCAACTCCTTGTCACAAATCTTGTCGTGCACCAAACAAACATTTACTGAGGACACGTGCACTGCTAACAGCATTTTACAGGCTACACGGCTGATTGGCTGCTCAGTTTCAAACAGCATGTTGCTGGTGTGGTTTTTACTCTTCAGTACCACTAACAACACACTTTCTGCTCGTGACGTGTAGGCTACAGAGCAGGTTAGTTTACTCCCCTGCCGGTGCTCAGCCTGTCAAACACAGACGTCAACGCGGCCCTCCAGCAGCTGAGAGGGAAAAAAGTTCACGATATTTTCTCTTCCTCTTTGATAATGAAAGAAATCTTAACAATACGTTTTTTAAAAACACTTTTCTGGAATCAAAAAATATATTTTCTACATTTACCAGGTAGTCCAACTTTTCTCCAAACAATCCCCTTCTTTGTCCGGTCTCTGTATAAATATGAAGCGATATGGTGCTCACAGACGACTCCAAGAACAATAGTGCAAACTGCCAAAAGTTCATTAAAAAAACTAGCAGTCTACGGCTCCACACCAGAGCAGAATCCGGCGTGACTACAGATGTTTATCCCTCCAGTTGTTCACTGAATCCTCTGGATCTCCCCTGCAACTACTTCACGTCTTCCTTATGTTAGTTAGACTGAGGGCAGACTGCACGCCACAGTGACTCTCTATCGCCTCTTGAGGCACAAGCAGTATTACAAGATAGTATGAGCCAAACGCTAATTTCAGTAGATAACTCTGCAACAGTTGATGATGATTTTTTTAAACGTCTAAACATTTATGAACTGTAGTTCAGGCCATGTTTACACATTGCTCCTATCAGTCCAAGAGTGAATATTTTAAGGCACTTCACACTTAAGTCGCGTGGAGTCTCTGCACGGTGTCTCACTCCACATCCTAAAGTTGTTGACTTAGCTCCGGCCTCTTGCGCAGATCTGTGGACGTCACGCTCACAGCTTCCCTCTGTGTTTTCCACCCACACAAATGCTGTCGGGTTTAAAACTGATGCGCCGTTCTCCGAGATCTCCTACTCCTCTCTCCTCCCTCGACCACATCTTCTCTCCCCCCTCGTCACACATGCTGTTAATCGGCCTCTCTGAATAAAGGTCTCCGTTAACTGCCACACTCAGCTCATAGGTGTTTCAGCGCCGAGCCCCCACCCCTGACCTGTGTGAGGGAAATGATGACAAAGCACCGTCGGGTCACTGTGTCTCCTCTGCCATGTTAAAGCTCACTAATTCTTGGTCTTTCTCTCCTTCTGTTTTGTTTGTTGTTTTTTTTGTGTGTGTGTGTGTGTGTGTGTGTGTGACCTGCTCACCTTCTTGCTTAGCAAATGGAAAGTCTAGCAGTAAGTGGTTCTCATATTATGGTTAATAATCATGACATCTGGACAAAACACTGATCATCTCATCTCTCTCTGTACATACCTGCTGCTGACAGCCACAGGCTGTGCTCTGCCACCACTCCCACCCGCCTCTGCCTTGATTGGTCATGTAACCCAGCTCGACTCTCCCCATCCACCGCCCAGTCATAATTTACTGTCGCAGTATATGCTTCTTTTTTTATTTTTTTATTTTTTATTCTCTTGCTGGATAATCGATGTCATAACCGCTTTGTACTGCATACTGATTCTGTCTGCAGATAGATGAGGACGACTGAGCGTGTATTCAGTGTAGAGTTACTGACGATTTCAGAGAAGGGTGCCTGTGTTGGTAGACGGCGGCTGGAGAGATTACATCGTTGTCAGGATTTTTTTTTCATTTTGCATGAGTACCGTTTTATTTCATCTCCCTCCATGTTTTCCTGGATTAGGGTCTTAACTTTTAGTAACTATCCACTCCTCTGGGTTGTAGTCCTCTGTAGTCAGCCGCACTGCTCACGGTGACCCGTAGGGAGCGTCACAGGAGGTGGTGATGAATAGTTTTCTAATTGCGATCTCATGACTAATTCTCCTAGCGTTAGACTCACCTCTGGCCCAATCCGGACGGCACTTTTGCTCTAGGCCATGTTAACCTTTTCATCTGCTCCCACGTCTCTAACCCAGGATTACCCATCCGTCTAATCATACGATCATCAGTGTGATTTTTTTTTTTTTTTTTTTAAGTGCAGGCCAAACCTGTTAATGCCGGCACGTGACTCTTGTGTACGTTTCTGTGTCTGTAGGAGCTGGAGTTATGCCGCAGGCTCTATAAGTTGCACTTTCAGCTGCTGCTGCTCTTCCAGGCGTACTGTAAGCTCATCAGCAGAGTGGACACCATCAAGAGGGAGGCAGAGGTAAGACTAACGCAGCGCTGGGTTTGTTGTCGACGGCTTAAATATGCTGGATCTGCTGGAGTTGATGTTTGTGAAAGGAAATAATATTATAGATCATCCTGTAGGAGCTCTGTTTTCCACAGATTGTTGGCTCTCTTTCTGTAGTCGTTTGTCGTAAACTTAGTAATTTTTAAGATTTAAATATTACTGAACATAAAGCAGTAAATTGTTGTAGAATGCATCTTTTCAAACACAGGCTATTTACAGCAATCATTGCTGAATGTGACTGCTGTCGATCCCTCTCTGGGCTGCATCTCTGTGGAGCTTTAATTAGATTAAAGTAATGAAATTAAATCATTTCTCATACTGTATGGTGTGATCGAGTCCGCTCCTCCAGTTAATATGTAGTCAAGAGGATTTTTTTTTTATTTCATTGCTGACCTCCCCCGGGAGATTTTGCCGTGATACGCCGTGCTCTGATATTGTTTTTTTATCTTGGAAGGTGACCAACATGTCTGAAGAACTCACTATCCTCGAGAGCTGTTTGAAGGAAGCAGAAACAGGAAATGACAGTCAGGAGGATGTGTGCATGTCAGACAATGCCCAGACCAACACGGAGACGGCCATCCAGTCGCTGATCGAAACTCTGAGAGCCAGAGACTTCATCTCTGCCATCACACAGGTCAAAGTCTTTAGGTAAGATGAGCACTGTAACGCAGATCGACAACTTTTTCTGCTAATGTGACAAATTGATTGAATCAGCTGACCAAGAAAAACCTAATAATGACAATTTAATAAAGGAGGAGTAATTCTGTTTGCCAGAAAGTCGCTGTTCAACCTTTAACCTTCAACCTTTTCTTAATGTTGCAAAAATGAGACTAAGTGATCATGAAAATAAGAAGTTGCAGCAATAAAATGTTACGGTAGGTTCATGTCAGACTGCCTTGTAGAGTTGAAGACATGAGCAGCATCCCTTTCGTGTCACTAGGCAACTCCATTATCTGCCGCTGTCAATCACCCGCTGTAGCCAGCGTAACTAATGCCAGCAGCCATTTCAGTCCCAGTGAGACAGTTTACTCACATACTGTAGGTAAAATTCAGGGAAGTTACAACTACTACCAAGTTTTTTGCTTTTTTTTAAAGCAGCACTGCAGTCGTACACATATTTAAAGTGGGATACTCAGCAAAAACTGCAATGCATGCTGGACAGATATAAAGCAGGGCACCTGCATGCTCCGGATGAGTACAAACTTTCTTTCACCCGCAGGTCTTTGTGGCCCAACGACATCTTCGGCAACGAGACAGACAACGCAGTCCAGACCCTCCTGCACATCTACTTCCGTCACCAGACGTTGGGCCAGACGGGCTGCTTGGCAGTGGTGGGCCCCAGCAGGGACCTGTCTCAGGCTAGCACCCGCCTCATGGAGCTCAACCTGCAGATCCGTGAGGCTCTGAGTCAGGCGCAGGCCTGCCAGCCCCACGCCACCATGGTCAGCACTGGACTGTGAACCCAACCAGTGGTACTGGACTGGACTAGACTGGACAAAAAAACAAAACAAAGAACAACACCCCCGCCCTCCTCCCTGCTCTACACAGACCTCACCTCAGCTGTAGAGAAAGGGTAGACAGTGAGGGGCTTCAGAGGAGGACGAGAGAGACTCCACCTATAAAGGGCTAAAGGATGTGTGGGAATAACTGTGACTCTTAATATATATTATTATATGTATGAATGCTTAAAGCTAACATCTTTTCCCAGACTAAGCCAACTTGCAAAATTCAGTTGCAATAAGTCATGTGGTGGTGTGCCTGGGAGAGGATAAGAGAGGACGCAGTGGGATGATAATTCTTTTTTTTTTTGTTTGTTTTCTTTATTTCTTTTTTTTTTTTTTTTTCTTTTTTTTTTGGTTTTTGCTGGATCTGACCTGATGGGCCTATCGAACCAACCGGGTGTCCTCCTCCTCCTTCTCCCCCTCCTCCTCCTTCTCCTTCTCAAGGGGGGAGTGGTGGTGGCACCCTGGGCTGGAAGATGGTAATCGAAGCATGTAAAGAGGAGGTGTCGTATGTGTGAGGACACACCGTCAAGATTCTTAAGCAAACACAGAAAAAATCTTGTTTAAAATAAAATTGAAAAAAAAAATACAAAAAAAAAAAAAGTTTTCAAAAGCATGCTTGAAAGAGAAAAGCACTGCAAGAATATTTTTTTGAGAAATGTATTTTTTATTAGAGCTAACATCCTAGGTTGTAAATGTTAGGATATTTAACATGTAATTGTAACCCTGCGGGAACTGTTTGCCTTCAGGGAGTGTAAAAAGAGAAATATATCTGTTTATTGATCTGCTTTGAGAGGAGAGTCCCCTTGAACAGGTCTTCACGCAAAACTCACTCTTTAACCAAATAAGTAGCTGCCTTTAGAGACTCTCGACTGTGTGATATATATTGGATATTCTGGTATACGCTCACACACAAAATGCATATAATTGCACACAGGTGCAGACTGGCTACAACTCATTATGGAAACATAACTTATTTTACTCTGTATATATTTTAGAAAATGTATAGTGTAAAACCAGTATTTTTCCCTTGTACTTTTGTGTAATGCACTGTTCATCCGAAGAGGATGTATGTATAAAGCTAATGTGATGAGAGAAAGCCAAGACCAGATTTGAGTCATTAATGATCCGCCTTTCTTTTTTTTTCTTGTCATCCAATCACACAAACTTCAAAAACTTCCCAAAGGCTGCCTTGGTGTTTGGTTGTGGTCTTGCAAAAAAAAAAAAAGGGGGGTTCATTTGGGGACAAGCCCGCCTGTCTGCCTTTGTGGACGGTGTTTGGCATGGGAGATCTAATGTAGCCTTCATCTCCTGTTTGGACCACGCCGATCCAGCCAAGTCATAATATGCATTCCTTCTCTCTCCACTGTGATCTCTTTCATTCAGCACGTCACCCCCCCCCCCCCCCTCGTTCCCCTTTCCTCCAGCGTAGGCGCCGCTTAAAGCCTCATCATATAAGGGGAGACTTAAAAAAAAAAAATAATAAAAAGGTTCGCGTTTGTCCATGTAGGTTGATCACATTGCAAAGTGGCGCTCATCCTCGGCCACATTTTGATCCTGTTTTTCAGACGGGAGAAGCGGCTGTCATCGAAGCTGCGCTGTGCTTTCAGAATGGCCCGACTTGCTGCTGTGACTGCAGGACATGAATCGTTATCTGAATGCTTTCTGAAAATCTTGTCATGGCACATTGTAACAGTCACTGTACTCATTCCTCAGAGAGCTTTTTTCCCCCTGCTTGTCTGGTACATTTGAATGCTGTTCTTAATTATTTAATGAATATATTATTTACCTGGAAGATGTTTTAATGTAGAGGTGCATTATACTTTTTTTTTCTTGTTCACTCACATACCAGCCTTCTCTCTGGATAAATAAAAACCTAATCATACAGTACGAGCTTTGTCTTTAATCGTGTTTCCACAGTTTTAACGTTGTTATTAAAGGTCAAGTGTGTGAGGATTTGTTAGTCTCGCAGCAGAGTTGCAGATTGAAACTTTCCTGTGTGTAGGAAAAACTACGGTGGTCGTGCAACATACAAAAATCATGGACGTGAGGTAGCCTGAATGGCGTCTAGGTGCTCAAACAAGACACCTTTTAACAGCACTTACCTGTCAAAGTGTCCTCGCTGTTAATCCTGCATAACTTTAAGAGTTAATATAATTTGAACAGGTGAGTTCTATATAAATTCATCCTCAGTACAGTTGTCATGAACGGGGAAATTGGCTATAGAGACAAACTGTTGTACCAGGCTGTAAACATGTTTATTTCTGCTGTGAAATTGGACATTTAAATATGGAGACTGAGTTGTTATTTTGTAGCCAGCCTCAAGTGGACATTTGAGGAACTGCAGTTTTTGGGCACTTTTGCATTGTTCACTTCAGGAACGAGGCCTGCTCCACCAGTAGATGAGTCATTTGTTGTTTTCAGGCATTTATACACGAGTGAAAACATTTATTCAGCCGAATATTCCTACAAATGGGACCTTTTAAAGTGCTTTGTTATTGAAATATAGCAGTGTTTGAGGTAAAACTAGCAGAATTACAGCACTCTAGATTAGCCTAGAGCTTGTTCATGTTCGTCTCCCAGAGTGCACATAGCATCTTAATGGAATTCCATTAAATTTAACAGGCCTTGAACTAGAGTACAGATGAATGAGGAAAAGCTCTTAGGACCTACAGAAACATGAATTCTGTTATAGCCTGTAGTTCTTATGACCCACTTGGCCCCAACTATAGACGGGTCAGGGTACGGCTGCAATGAAAATTACAATTCTCACTGCAATGAGGGCTTTAAGGAAGGAAGTTCAATCCATAGTCCTAAATATTGAGCTTTTCCGTCCATTAATGCTCAACGACAGGAGGTAGTTATTCAGTTCAATGGTGCTACATTAGCATAGCTTTTTTTCAAGGCAACTTATTCATTAAGATTTGAGGCATTGACATAATTTTAGTTGCCTTTTGTGCCACCGATAACATTTCAGTAGCTAGTTTGAGTGAAATGAACGCGTCAGTACAAAGTGCAAGGTAGCCATTTATTACATTGTCACGTGTGTGGTGCTTACCATTAATTTCATCAACACAAAACAGGCATGAAACTAAGATTTGAAACATCAAATATACGTTTTGCATCCAAGATGCCATTATTGCATCTGCAAACCTCCTCCACAGAACATGTACCGATGTCACGGGGCAGAGTTCAGTCGAGAGGCCTCCTACACGATGTACTTGAAGCTGAAAGTGCTCTCGCAGGAGAGCCGCTTGCCTTTGCATCTGCCGCACAAGTCCTGTCTGTGGGGCCGCTTGGGGTCGACGTGGCGTTGCGTCATTGCACAGGAACAACGCGCTTTGTTGCATGTCTGGAAAGAAAGACTGGTTTAAAAAATCATGACATGAGTGGTTTAAGTAAAAAAGCAAGCTGGAAACTTACATGACATGTGATGTCCTCAACACGGTATGGGTTAAAGTCCTTTTGGCATTTCCTACAGTACTGTTTGAAGTAAACCTGGAACACACCATACTTCAGTTAGAGCACCCCATTCAAATTGCAGACTTTGGCTACCAATGTGATGAGTTTAATAGCAGGACTCCATCTGGAAACTAAAGATTAGATACAACGTGGACACCAATCTCTGAACATCAAAGTGCCAAGTGAATCTGGACTGCTTTACTTTTCTACATGTAAAGTGCTCACCTTGTTTGTGCCCTGAACACACCAAACGTAGGCGCTCTCCCATCGCAGATTGCATTCTCTGCAGTGATAATATCCGTACTTCTGTTCCAGAAACTGAATTAAAAAAAAAAAAAAAAAAGGAAATCGGCAAGTTGGTTCTCTCCCTCAGTGTTAATGACAAATCTTTAAGCTCTGTTCATCTTCAGTCCTCACACCAAACTTGCAGATAGCTAGATTTGGACTATGGTGATTGTTCTGATGGGATGTAGCTCAGCTTTTTTACCTTATGTTAGAACAAGGCGGATATAAACCAAAGCACCGACAACGGGCTTTATATCATCTGACATTTCTGGAGTTGCCAGTGAGTTAAGACTGATATGATTTTAAAGGCCAAATTGGATTTAAACCAAAGTGAGTTTTATCTGAAGGCAGAGTTTATATCTGAAACAGGAGACCTTCCAGATCAGAGAAAAGTCTCCACAACTCCTACATGCAAGAGATCTCATAATGAAGTGAGACACAGCTGGAGCAACATCAGGACTAATTTTAACATAGGTTTAACTTTATAAAATCAACTTAAAGATTAAGTTTCCCTTTTAACCCTACAGTGTTTCCTTATGATCCACTGGTTTGGACTAAAATTTACTATGACTTATTTATATGTAGTTTGTTGCTTACGTTTCATCTTAAATTGGTTAAGTTGTTAATTTTCATGTAAAATAATATTTCAGCAAGAGTTTGTTGCTACAGAGACAGGAGTCGAACAGTATGAAAGTTTTAATTTGAATATTTGAAACATGTAAAATGAATTCCTCATATTTACCTCAGAGATCCTGGGACTAAAGAACCAAACCAAACTCAAGACCGGTGTTTCGGTTTAACGAGCGACCGTGTTAACTAGCGACCGCTAGCCGAAAGCATCTATGGTTGTCGTAGTTACGTAGCCGTTGAAAATAAGACAGCTGTCCGTGTATGTGGTTCTTTATTTCCATTAACGTAACAATGTTGAAGAAAATTACGCCATTAGTCTTGTGTAATATTTCAGCTACACACTCCCGTTTCAACTACTGACATAACTGACAACCACAGATACATTTAGGCTAACAGTCACCACTTTACAGGGTCGCTCAATAAACCGAGACACCTGAGTTTGCACGATTAGCCTAATGACTAACATTTTGAACTCATGGCTGTTTATGGTACCAGTACATGACTTATACTAAAAACGCTTTAAACTTTAATTACAAATTTTAAACGTTAGTTTGTTTAATTTAGCCGTTAATGGTCCTTCGGTTTGAATTAATGGTCATTTACCTGGAACCTCACGCGCGCCCTGCCCTTTGACCCCTCCGTCGGCAGCACGTCGTCACTCTTGGCCGGCTCCACAGCTTCACTCCTCACCTGTTGTTGTTTGGACTTCAGCTTTTTGCGCTGCTCTGACACCTTCGCGGTCTTTTCATCCTCCTCACCTGCCCGGTCTTCTTCACCCGTCTTCCCGTCGCTTCTCCTCTCGGTCTCCGGTGGAGGCGGTGGCTCTCCGGTCTGCGCCTCGCCGCTGTACGCTTCTACGTTGTTGTTCTCATCCACCAGGAAGGAGGTGACGCTCCTGTAGGCGATGGGGGAATACACGGCGAGGGTGCGGGGGTAACGCACGCCGCCCGCTGCCTTGGGGCTGCCGGGTGTCGTCGGCTCCTGCCTCCGCTTGCGCCTGAAGTCTCGCTTCAAGGCCACCAGGGTCCTCGGGCCGATGGAGCACTGCACCGAGGCGTCTCTCTTCGGGTTGACCTGCACCGCCACATCTTTAGTGTTCGCCTTCCTGAGCCTCGGGGTGAGTTTTGGATTGATTTTAGATAAGATGGACTTCAGCTGGGCGCGCTGGTGGTTGTTAAAGGCGTCCGAGGTGTCTCCATAGTGGGAGAGGTAACTTTTATACTTCCACCCGGGCTCTTTAGGCCTGGGGTATCTGCCCGTGTACGGGTTGTAAGATGAATAGAAATAGCTGTCGACTGGCTCGTCACCATACGTTGCCATTTTGTTCAACCAACCAACCACGGTAGGTGTAGCTATTTAAATAGATTGGGCAACACGAGCGCTCCATCAGGCCCAATTAACAACAGGTGTGGTCACCAAAAAACAGCGGACACGTGACGAAGGTATGCATGTTTAAGTTTTAGTTTCTATACACGTTTATTGTCTTGACACATTTGTTTATAATATACACATATTGTACACTTTGTTCAGACTGTTGGGTCCGCGTATGGAGCACAGATACTGGATTGGCACCGCAATGAATAACTTTTGGTCACTTTTTTTGCCCTCTCACGCACGCACACGCAGTTTTAAAGCACCTTGAAACTAAACGCTGCCATGCTTTGATGGTTTAATGTTCATTTCACAGACTGAAGTTAAGCTTTACATGTAACACAGCAATGATTTCATGACCTGATGGGCAAATACATGACACAAAGCACCTTTTCCAGCAGTCAGATCAGTGATAAACATTCTGGATTTCCCTGCTTAGTCTCTGTTTTCCAGGTGTGTTTTTTTTTTATTATTATTCATGATGGATTCACTTGCAGGTTGCAGCTTAAACAGGAGTTGGGTCCGGAGGACAGGGGTCCAACATGATGGTGTTTGGGTCGCTCACTGTCACGGCACCGTAAGATGCGTCAACGTCCTCATCTTCAAACCTTTGATATCCTATATCCTCGCCGTCCTTTATGGGGTCTGGTTTGTGCAGCACCTTCTTCCTGTACATCCTGTAGGCCAGGATGAAAATGCCGGCCTCTGCCGCTTGGAACAGGGCGTAGAGCAGAGGGAACATGTACATCCCACCCATCAGCTGAGGGGGGAAGGCCAGCTTCAGGATGGCAGTGCACAGCTGCACGTTCTGGCATCCCGTCTCCAGAGAGACTGACCTGCGGCAGTTTGGAGGCAGGTCGAAGAGCACGGCCAGCCCGTAGCCTGCAGCGTAGCCGCACAGAGGCATCAGGACAGCCACCACGTAGACTGAGGGCGGGATGGTGGACAGGAGATCCGGCCCAAGCATTGCTCCGGTTAGGATGAAGAGCATCACGAGGGTGACCAGGAGAGACCACAGAGAAGCCTGGAAAGACACAATATTTCAGGATGAGGGTGATTTAAATGCAGTGGGTACTTTTAGTGTATCGGCTGCAAGGTCAAGATTGTAGCTTCTGGGGATTTTGTGCCATATAACTGACTTTTGAAACACATGGCTGGAATCCCCATCATGGCATCTCTGCTGCTTAATCTTACAGTCTACTGTAACTGATGTGACCCTCCCTCATGTGTGGCTTTTATCAGAAATGTGAGGGAGGAGCTCTTCCTGACACAGAGCCTCTGATGTCACTGTTCCTGCGGTCAGCATCTATGTAAGGCAGGGAAAATTACGCAGTGCGCTTTTGTGCGCAAAGGTGCTCCTTAACCCAAAGTACCCAGACACAAAATTTAATTATTTAAATGGCCGAACTTAAGTGGAGAAGTAACTCTGAGAAATGGTTCCCGATTAAATTACCTTTAAAACTTTGTCGGCCACACGCGTGTAGCGGTACCTCAGCAGAACTCCTAAACCAATGGGGATGAGAGTGCTGCACAGGGTCAGGATGATGGCCCCGAATGGCATGAGGTTCACCACAGGTGTGTTGATCCATGCTCGGCTGTAGATCCACAAACACAGCGGCATCAGCACGAGCGCCAGCAGGGTTGAGGATATGGTCATGATGATGCTGTGGAGAGGAGCGCAAAGACGCACCGTTACGGCAGCAATAAGGGATGAACGTGGTTCATTTTGGTAAAGTTATATCTCACTGATTTTGGGGAAGTATATAGAGCTATAGAGTCATGCGTAAAGTTGATCAAACTCTGTTATATGAGTGCGTAATTTACCGAACATTACGCGCAGAGCAGATTATGGTTCAATGTTAGAAAACTTAACTGGCTACATGCCGTTTCTTCTATGTGAGCACAGCATATCTACCTTAGATTCATCTCCCCGTGCACCAGCAGAGACATGATATTTGATAAGTTTCCTCCCGGGCAGCAGCCACAGAGGAGAACAGCCATCGCCGCAACATCATTCAGAGAGAAGGCTAAAGCCAACAGAAAGGCCACCAAGGGCATGATAACAAACTGACACACCAGTGCCAGCAGCACCCCGATGGGTCTGCGGATGTGTTCTCCGAGCTGGCTAACGTCCACCGTGCAGCCCAGCCCCAGCATCGTGAAGCAAAGAACAAGTCCCACAAATACATTGATTCCGTGACTGAGCGGGGAATCCCAAAAGGCAGGCATCAGGTGAGGGGATTCCGTCGGCGGAACGGCCATGAAGTCAGCCCCAACGGCAGTCCTGAATTTGCTGGCTTCGTGGAATATGGCACTAATTAGTCCAGCCATGGCGGTGTCCTCTGGAGAATCCACAACTTGCTTCAAAGTGTCCGACATGAAAAAGCCAGCATTTTGTGCGTCGCCACCGAATAGGCTGGAGTTCTCCATGGCGCAACAGGAGGACTGAGGCTCGCCGATCGGTGTTCGTGCGTAAAATGATTCCCCTAGTGGCGCACTGTCACTAATAAGAAAGCGCGGAGGATCCAGTGGTCGGAGGATGTGATGGTGCCATGGCACTGATAGTCTTAAAGCGACTCACTGAGTCAGACTGGTGCCACGGATTGGCTAACTGATAGACGCACATAGCTGGAGGGAGTCTGCACACGGTCTTCAGCCTCAGTGAGTGAGTGGATGGATGGACCAATCAATAACGACCAGGCTGCCCTTTTTATACGGCGCTCCGCTACCTATAAGGAAAAAGGTCCCCAAAATATCAATCTAATAATTTAATATTGACAGTTTTCCATTTGGAAAATTGCATCCAGTCAAACAGAGGCTGTTCTGTAGAATTATAAAGACCATCAAGTCACGAGAAATGAAGCTGCAGTGAGGACAGCTGTTTGTCGAGGTTGGGTAAGCTCAGCCTGACAATCTTTATAGGAGTGCAGTAAACTGTAAAAATCTGCCTTTTGTTGGAGCTGCGCATTACGCACGGACTTTATGGTGCGCAGGTCTCATGTTTGATTCAATAGAGGGTTATTAATGTGGGTTATTATAGCTGAAGAGTCTGTTAAATATGAAGCTGTCAGCTGAGATCATCTGATTCTCTTGTCTCCGTTGCTGCTGCTGGAAACAGACAAGGTGCTGTAGATCACTGCGGAGTAACCTGAACATGACGATGTTGGTGTCTTTAAGAATACTACTGTATATTATCAATGCATTGACCTCTAAGTATGATGTTGCTGAAGCTTAGATGTTGGGTCATTTAAATCCTAGTAATATCTAATATTTTCTGATTTTAAAAAATGAAATCTGCAAAGTAATGTTTGTAATACATGCTCATGCAGCAAATATACTGTTTATTACTGTACTTACATTTAAACTCTTAAATGCAGAACTAAACTCTACGGGATTCATATCTTCTTCTTCTTTTAGATCAGACAACACAAGTTAAATGTACAGTATTGTGTCCGTCTCACCTGCGTTGAAGTTTGACTTCACTGACTGTTTCTACTGTGTCTGTGTCTCTGCAGCCAACAGAACATCTCAGACTAAGTCCTGTACATCAGGTACCACACACAAGAGGAAGCAGAGCATCCAGAGATAATAAATACGCTGACATCACGCACGTCTTCGGGGCACTGAGGCCGGAGTGGGACGGGACAGTTTGCACCAGTCAGTGACTCAGGCTTTCATCTGTCTCCTCCCCTTCCCGGCGACACACTGTAGGACCCCATTAACCAGCCGGGAGACTCCAGGTACGTAAGCAACAGCTGTGTGTGTGCGGAATATATAATGTGTCACCTTCTACTTTAAAAGCTCTAAGACATCCAGCATCCAAAAATGATGACGGCGCACTATAAATAAACTGATGTTGGCAATTCAGTCGAACATGCACTCTTTACTAAAATACATTTATAAAAAACAGAAGCTTGAAAAGATGCAACAAGTCTGCTACCGTCTGTGGGACTGACTCACACTCATCTAAGTGAAAGATGGGCAGACAGGAGAGTTTCTGTCCACCAGTTTAAGTGATCAAACCTGTAAGTGAGTCTGATTTATACGTCTAGCAAAAGCAATGTAGAGATCTCCTTCTGAAGGCGAGTATTAGAGATCACACAGGTACAGAATACATTTCACAGCTTTCTCTGCCTGCTGTCTCCGACGTTGTGCGCTCTCATTTGAGCAGTTTGTATCCTTCAAACAAACTCCAACTGAAACATTAAAATAGTTTGGATTTGACCCAGAAGTGAGTTGTTGTACCTTCAGACCTCGCCAGGTTCTTTTCCCAGTGTTGTGATTTATCCACAGACGTAAGGGAAAAGCAATTGACCCGAAGAGATTTGTGCCCTTTGGATAAAAGTGGTTAGCATCGATGCACCCTTTCTATTTTCAAGTGCAGAGAATCTGTCAAGAAAACACAGCGAGTGTGTAGTTTGATCTCAGTGCACATGAAATCAGTACTTTACTTTACAGTGACAGCAGAGGAAAGAGAGGATGACATGCAGCAAAGGACCCAGACCGGAGTCGAACCCAGGTGGCTGCAGCAAGGACACATGGGGCACATAGCCCTCCAGGTGAGCTACCAGAGCACCACACCTTGTATTATTTTTAATATTCAGAGATTCCAAAGATGCAAAAAGAGAGAGAGAACAACTTTTCAGCTTTTATTTGAAATGTGAATTTACACAGGGAAACTGAATGTCATGTTTGTGGATATAAAAAAAAGTTTAATAACAAAAACTTTCACACAAAAGGTGTGGTATGTCTTTTTGCAACATTCGTTGTAGCTTCCCACTGAATCTGAGCTTTAACAGAGGCACCTCTCTCTTTAATAAATAGTTTCATTTACAGAATGAGTAATTAGTTATAAATATGAAGGCGCATTTAAAACATTTATTTAAAGCAATTATAAATGTATTGATTCAGTTACAAAAACAGACAAACAGGTAAAGCAAATCAACCAAGCAGAGATGCAAAAACTGCAAATAATATTGGCTAAACCAGAAATTGGCACAAAATGATAAACGAACAAACAAAACATGACGTTCAAACTCAAGTGAAACTTTAAATTATAGGCACTAGATTCATAACAGCCACCACACCAATTACCAGAACAGCTTCCCTAACACTGGCACACCGTTTGATTCATTTTCATAGCACAAGAGGTAAAAGCCAGCAAAACATATTCGTCTTGTCATCTTTGTTCGAGACGTTCTTCCTTTTTTTTCATTGCATGAATGATATACACTGAGTGGAATCTGATACGAGGATTTACTGAACCACTTTAAAGTTTCCTTTGTTTCATTGGCTGAAAGGGTGAGAAGGGGCAAAAATATGTTCAGGTTTCTTTCAAAGAATCAGATCTAACTCAAACCTAAAGTCAACCTGTTCTTTATAATCTTAGCACTTTAATGGAAATGTGTAATCTTGGCAAATAGTGTTCAAATCAGAAGGCTTTGGCCGAGGTGTCATCAGTCACCAAGTCCCCATTTGACACTTTAAAAACAATAAAAGGCTTTGGAGAGTTAGCTTGCAGTTGAGGTTCAAAATGTACATTTTAAACAATTGAAATCTTTAAAACAAAATACTGATATGGATGTTTGGACATACATTTCTTAAATAATTTGAATAAATAATTTCCAAAACAAACTTGTGCATACATTCTGGCTGATTTTACATGAGGAAAGATTCTTTAAAAAGGTCATAACCCACACAAGAGGTGCTTTCACTGTTGCAAGACATCCACGAATTCTCTGAACGTTCACGAGACATTTTTCACCTGCACAGCATCATCATAGAGATCACTCACCTACTTCTGTAAAACACAGAGCATAAAGAGAGAAATGTGTGGAAACATTTCAACCTGAGGGAGGCGGGGAAAAAGAAAAAAAAAGAACAGGGGAGGAAAGCCGGGCGATGAAGTAATATGAACTGTCTGACAGATGATTGCAGACAAACCAAGGCAGGTGATGTGTCCTCTGCTGGCGGAGCTGGAGTTGGGCTGGTTTCTTTGGCATTGACTGTCTGCACTACATGCCTGACCCCCCCTCCAGAGCTGGACCTCACAGAGAAACACGATGGGAGGCCTTCTTTGACATGATATGGGCACTGTCTTCTCCTTTTATGTTTTAAATCTGAATTCTATATATTTTTTTTGGACATAGTCTCTCTCTTTCTCTTCACTGTAAAAGGTATCTAGGTAGATAAAGTGCCGTGTTGTTAATGTCTGCCTCCGTGTGTTGATCGTTTGACTGGAGCGCCCCCTGCTGGCCCATTTCAGTAACAACCTTCTCTCCAGTTCTCACCAGTGCCGCTGTAGGACCGAGGAGCAGGAAGAGATCTGAGAAGGGGACGAAAAATGGAGGTTAATTTTTGGCAAGGTGAGCCAAGATGTTTGGACATGACGGTGTGTGTATGTGGTGTACATACCTGCGCACAGGTTGGGCCAGTTTGCTGCGAGGCAGAGGGATCCCCCCTCCTGCAGAAGAAGCACTGGGGCGCGGCAGGCCGCTGCGTGGAGCTGCCAGGGAGCGGGTGGGGGTGGAAGTGGCAGAGCCGGGGTTGGATGTGGCCTTTACCGGCTGCCTCAAAGCCAGCGGGGATGGGGTGGCTGGAGTTCGCAGCTTGCTGGGAGAGGGTACTGAAGACAGGCAGAGCAGGAAGACAGTAAGTGGATTGTCTTTCTAGATCATTTGTTTTCAGAGGTTTCAGTCTGTCAGTGGTTTGAAGCAATGATCAAGAGCACGATGGTGTGAGACAGATAGAAAACTAGGCTAGCTCACAAACTGTTCAACAAAACATCTATCAGACATGGAAACATACGTTACGTTCTCTTAACCACATTCATCACAAATGAAGTCAAACCTGTTATGATGCAAGTTTAGAAACTACAAATGAAACTTCATTAAAACACTAACAAACGAACAGAAAAGTCTAATTAACTCTGCTGCCTACTGTGATGACTGAATGACACACACACACACACACACATACAGTATACTAGTGAAAACCAGAAGCACACGTCATAGCACGACATCAATACAACCACGGCGTGGAACCACAGTCACAATATTTACAAAAAAAAAAGGAAAAAAAAGGCGGAAACCCTCAGTGAATACTCACTGAAATCACCTTCTTCTCCAAAGCAACAGGAGAGTGGGACTAGACAAAATGAAGACAACAGAGACAGGCCTTAATTCAGGGCTGGGAGGAAGGTGCTGAGGATGGGCGTCAATGGGGCGGGAGAGGGGGCGGCGGGGGTCTCTTATTGCTCGTTTGTTTGCAAACAAACTTGTGTTACACGGCCGTTGACCAACATGAGCAACGGCCCGTCTTGTCATGTCGCAAGCGACCTTTGCGGTTATGTGTGGAGCGGTGGATAGTGATGGCAGTTACAGATGTAGTGTAGCCTTTAAGCGATTCTGTAACACTGGGTAAGTGTTCGGGTTGAGCACACAGTGACAGTCGCTAAATGAAACAGACAAACCACTTCCAAAGAAAGGATAGAAGCTAAACGTGATGATGTGCAAAACTTTGAAACCCTGAAAATAGCACAAAGACTACTTATAAATGATGAAACTGAGAAATTTCGATGTGAAGATCACTGTCGTGCAATGTGATGGCTGTGATCTTCTGATCCACCAGCTCTATTCACAAATAGAACATTTTTGAGACATGTTACTACCATCAAATTCACAATAGGTATATCATTTTCCAAAGACAATAAAATTCCTCAGTTTCAACATGTTGCCTGTGTTATGTTTAATTAAACATGGGCTTTCAATGTTTTGGACATCGGCACATTTAGTTTCTTTTTTACAACTTTTTTGGAAACTGGTTTGTAGAAAATGTGTCATCGGGACCAGTTTTGAGCTGCTACCTGGAATTCATCTACACTCGGCTGCCAGTTTATCAGGTATGCTAAGCTAAAACTAAAGCAGTCTAACAGCTCTGCAGTAAATTCTACCTTCATGAAGGTGAAACAGGGTGTGTGTGTAATTTGACATTGTAAAATTTAAAAAAGGACGTGACAAAAATTATTGTTCAGCACTTTTTTTTTTCCAAATGAGGGAGGTCTAATTTTAAAATTAAATTTTTAATATATTCTGCTCGTACAGTCTATAATGGTAATTGTACTCTCCCTCTGCAGAGAATCACTTACCAATTAATCTGCAATACAAAATAAAGCTGAACTTGATGATCAATCTGGAATTAAGTGCTTTTTCTTCTTCTCGTTCTTCCACTTTATTGTGTAGTTTGATTGAGTTAATACCAACATCTGGTCTAACTTAATGTGAGCAGCTACGTTACGGATACGTTTAATGAGAAAAAATGTTGATGTGTTGAACACTGATTTCCCCCCCGCTGCATGTAAACAAGACAACATGAATGCGGTCTGCTAATGATGCAAGAAAAACAGGAGGTCCATGTAATTGAATCCACGTTACGATGGCCATCAATGATGAACGGATAAATGACTTTTATGTAGCCAGACAGATCTGAGCGACAGTAATGCGACTCTGATCGTCAACCATGGACCAGCAACAGCGCACAATCACTGTTTTGACATTTCTGAGCCAGTGTGATCGATTTCATGGCATGACGCGGTCCTCACGTGACTCAGCGCTCTCCTCCAAGTGTGAACGTTAAATCCTTTCAGTACAGTGGCATACCTCAAGATTATCTCTGCCAACAACCACCGTCTAGCAACAGAAACCGACGCTAGAGCTTCACTCAGACCTCTCGCTGTCTCACAGTTTGCAAGTTGGCAACTTAGTGCTTTAATACGCCTTCCTCAGATCCATTTCAACTCTGTATGATACAGCTATATCATCATTTACTACACCTTCTATACCTTCAGTACACAGGCGGCTGATATTAAGTCATACATTGTGTACATGTCTGTGTGTGAGATCGATCTCAGCCTCCAGCTGGTTTAGGAGCAGGCTGTTACCTCGCAGGGCAGTTGGGCTCTGGAGGTGCTGTTTGGGTTTCGGGGAGGAGCGAGAAGGGGTCGAGTATCTCGGGAGCTGAGCTGCTGCTGGAAAACAGGGACATTTCAGCATGGGAGTCAGACTTCATTCTGCCTGAGATTCACAGTATAACTGGATGGGAAAAATAAAACAGCATCCACTGAGGCACAGGAGGCTGTAGAAGCCCGAGATGCAGTTTGATGCCACCAGGGGGCCCTCCAGCCAAACAGGCACAGGCAGCTTCATTCAAGGTGGAGGAGCAGCAGGATATCAGAGTGAAGTGTCAGTGCCACCGTCCAGTCCTACCAGTCTCCGCACAGATAGAGAAATGGAGGCTGTTTTTGTTTGGGTTTTTTTTGTTACGCATGCTTTACGGTGAAGAGAAGTCGGTGAGAGAGGCTGGAAATTCAAGTGACTCGCATGCCCAGTGCAGCCAAAGCTCAGATAGAAAAACATATCAGGAGTAAACCTTTCAACTGTAAAGTAAAAAAAATGAAATAAAATTCAGCAGATGAAAAGGCTCAGGCCACATGAACACCCTGCCCCTCAGACGAGCTGGCTAAGACAGGATAAAGGTCAGCACACGTTTAACGGGCTGAACGCTGACCTTTGACCTCTGTCCTCTCTGCAGCTAGTAACAGAGACGGATCACTGTTTCTGGATTAGGGACAAAGCCATTGCCTCTATCTCCCACAATATTAACGTCGCTGATGCCACGAGCCGCTCTGGATTCTCAGTGTTGCTGGCGCCATGCTCTTGATTCTGCAGGATGAGTGTGTGTGTGTGTGTCCCCCGCCTCCCTCAGGTTGAAGTGAGAGTGATGCCAAGGCAATAAGAGGAAGGATGCGTGTGAATAAAAGATATTACAGCTGGAAATGATCAAAGACAAAGAGGATTCCAAAACACCAAAGCCATGGCACTACAAAGCAGCACAGTCCTCGTTCTCTATGTGCAGCCACAAGTATTAACACAATCCCCGCTCGCACAATGACTAACAAGAGATTACACAGCCTGTCGTGTTTCTAAATAATAATACGTCAGCTGAAAACACATTAATATCAGTATTTAATCTAATAAGCTTGTCTTGTAGCTACTACAGTGATTTATTTACAACTTTACAACACAGGTTTGTCTGTTTTGCAGCATGTTGTTAATGTACGTGTCTGTTGTAATACTCACTAGCAGACTGATTCTGGTGTCGAGGAGAGCCAGCCATTTGGCACTTGCAAGTTGGATTCACAGCTGCGGCTGTTCTTGACGGGCTCCGGACCTTGGGCCATCGCTGCAGAGGAGCGAGTAAGGTTGGGAAGACTGCGACGCAGCTTTTCTACAAGAATAATAATAATAATAATAGTAACAGAGTTAGCTCAGGCTAAATGACAGTGTCCAGAACCAGATGATGAAGTTACTGACCGCTTCTGCTCAGCTCCATTTACCTTCGTTCTTCACCACGTTGGTCTGCAGGTCATGCCCGTGGCCCTGCAGCGAGTGGCGAGGCTGCTGCAGGCGGCTGATGATGGGCTGAGGCGAGCCCCGGCTGTGGCTGTAGTCGATAGAGCGCGCAGGGGAGCGAGAGCGGGGAGAGTTCCTGGGGGAGGCGCGGGGAGAGTGTCGAGGGGAGGGGCTGAAGCGGTTGGAGGGCAGGTGGAAGGCCGGGTGCACCGCCTCCTCCTCGTCCTCCAGACTGTGTGCGTCTAACTCCTGGTCACTGAACGTGCTGCGCCGCAACGAGTGACAGGACGAACCCGAGCTCCGCCTGGATGCTGTCGCGGCGTAGTCTTGTCTCAAACCTGATAAACATAGATACACTCACAGTCACCACCCAACATGAAAAGAACTGAAGCTGAACCGTACTGCTGGTGCAGGTACATACTCTCTTCCTGCATGCGTGCCAGTATCTGGACATCAGTGACATCGTTGAGTTTGTACGTGGTCGAGGAGCCCACCGAGTCCTCATCCATCTCCGAGGTGCTCAGCTCACTGTCCACCGATGACTGCGGGCTCACCGCCGGTGGATTCCTCTCCGCTGCCGCGTTTCGCTGGTGCACTGGCAAGAAAATCAACACCTCAGTGACACATATTCAACAATAGCAACAACAGACAGCCACTCGGTGACCGTCAGTGACTCATACCTGCGTTCCCAGGCATTAGTTGCTGTCTGACAATGGGCACTCTGCTGGGAGTTGAGGAGGGGGAGTTGAAGCCACTGCTGTAAGGGCTGTTGGCTGCATTTGTGCTATACGGACTTCCATAACCCTGCTGGTTGTAGGGGCTTCCATACAGGCTCCTGCGCTTGTTGGCTGTAGAGTCAAAGATTACATGGTTACTCATTACATTCAGAAAAAAACATTACTGTTTAGACAGTGTGAAGATCCACAGCCACGCCTTTGTACAAGCAGAGTTTAAAAACAAGAAAATATGACTAGATTAACTTTTAATATGATTGATAGTCTTTACTATTTTGCAGCATCAGATGTCACATCATTTCTTTATTTATGCTATTTTATCTCTGCTTTATTACAGATCTGTGTTACAGTGTTTGGGAGAGAAGTTTGAAGTGTTAGTAAAGAATGAAAATATAAGGCTGTTCAACATTCTTTCATTGACAAATCTGTCACAACATGTTCATGTTATCGTCTACAATAAATCCAGTCATGCAGGAGGATTGATTTTGAAGATTGGTGTAAAAGATGAGATTCTTTCCTTCGTTGACCAGTAAGAACCGATGACCTGATGGTAGTTCATCCTCTTAAAAATGTCAAAATATTAAAACCTACAACTAATCATGTCAAACTTTCTTAAAGTGAATAAAGTTGTAGTTGTAGTAGATGATTTGTGACAGGAAGAGCTCAGAGTAGGCAGCTTACAGTAGCAGAAGGTCTGCGAATTGTAGAGGTCAAGATGCTGCATTGTGGGGAGGAATCAACTACTGAAAACCTCACTGTTCACTGTTTAACTCGCCCTGTATGTTAACATATTACATCCATACTCCACACTCTGACAAAGCCAGTGTTTGACCACAACACCAGCAGTGCTGGCACCTTCATGAAAGCTCTACAGTCTGGGCGAGTCTCTTAAACCGTCTGCTGAGTGTGGGCCTGATAGAGTTCCTGCATCATCAGCCGCGAGAAGCGCTCAACAATGCATGCCATTCAATCCATGCGCACAGAGCACAATGCTATTCTCTGTGGGAGCTAGTCAAAGGCTGCACTCTGCAGAGGTCCTCGTCTCCGTCATGAGATCTGACTCTGGGCAGGCTGCTGGTCACTGCTGGACGGTTAACATCTCTCTGTTCCTCTATCTGACTCGATGTGTTTACAAAGCTCGGTGGTGACTGGAAAGAAGCCTTTTAAGCTCAGCCACCTCCTCCTTTCACTTTCTCCCTCTCCTGGTGCTCTGCACTCTGTCCTCCTGCATTATTTAGGAAATACCATCGTGTCCACTCGGCTGCCATCCGCCACGGATCAGCTACTGTGGAATGTCAACACAGCAACATGTAGGCCTGTGACACTGCGCACTTTAAAAACAAAGGATGCTTCGTTTTGCTTTTAAAAAAGAGTCAAATCGAGAGATTGAAGGTTCACCTGGTGGAACCAACCTCCAATATCAGAGCCAAGGTTACACTGAAAACAAAGTAGTCAGCTACTTCTTTAAAGCTCCACTGTGGCTAAAAATGTGCACGAACACGCCACTGACAAACACAAAGACATTTCTGCGAGTGCTTGCAAAACATGACTCATCTTTTGTGTACTGGGAAGTTAACTAACTATGATCAGGCAAATCTTCCTCTATACGGAGTCTGAGCGACAAAATCATAAGGATGTGAACCCGGCCAGAGGTTCTGTGTCAAACATTTCAGAGGTGCCCTGTCACAGTGACTCTAGCAGCACATTGTCAATTGAAACACACACAGAGCGATCTAAAGGGATCTGCAGCACAGGGACCAAACCGAAATAGAGTGTCCTCGAATCCTCATGTCCTAAAACAAGAAAAGAAGTCAGAGGAAGAGAGAAGAAGTTCCTACTCGCTACTCGTGATTGATGCCATTTGGATTTACTGTGATATGAAGTTGTACTGATAGAGATTTTTTTTTTTTTCCGTCTTGGCTTTTCAGCTGCTGGAAACTTCAGAGCACTTTCCACCGAGGCCAAAAGAAAAAGCTAAATGAAGCCAGCACACAACAGCCCGATAGAAAATGAAGGCCTGAAGGGCTTAGATGGTGAGGAGGAAATGGAAGACAACGGAACATATGAACATATCACAAGATAAGAGCAAACAGAGGGAGTCTTTGTAAATAAGAGAGATAAATACCTCAAAGGAGAAGAGCTAAAACCGGCAGAGACATTCAAGAGGGAGGTGAACTAGCTGTACAGTATGAGGTTAAAGTCGAAGCTTTTATGGGCAGGAGGAGAGCAGGTCAGCTATGTGGCTGTGGTCGGGACCTCTCGGGTCCTGTATGTACAATAGATCAACAGTGCAGAACAGCTGTCAAAGCAGCACTGTGGAAAAAAACTGTTGAATCGCCCGGCAACACATGTTGTGACTGTTTATCATGGAGAAAGTAGCGCTGTCTGACGAGTGTAACTCAAAGCCGTCTCCTCCCTGTTGTTGGTTATATAACTGAGGCACGTCATGTGAGGATTTGGTTTGAACAGGGTGCGCACAGACAAAAGGCTTGGTCACTGCTGACTCTTAAAGTACAGGTCATGTTTAAAATACGTGAATGTCTCGCCTGAGTGTGAACTCGCTGGCACAGACACAACGTTTAGACGGATCCAAACATCTTGACTTGAATCAGCTTCTGGCGAATTTCTTTCTTTCTTTCTTTTTTGACACAAACTCAAGCCAACACCATGGCAACAGGGTTTCAGTGTCTGGGTGTGAAGAAGAGTACCCGGGGAGCCATGAGGGTGTGTCCAAAATGTACATGCGGTGCCCGCGATTTTGAGTCTGAGTCTCGTGTGCAGAAAAAGGAAACAAAAATCTGGAATTGATTTGACTGAAATGTTTTAACCACGCTGTCACAGTCAATCACTGCACAGTGGAAGTGACGACAACATCAAAGCCAGCTGAGGACAACAACTGGGTTGTCTCAGTGACAGTGGGGATATTTTCAGGCTGGAGCAGGATGACGTTATCTTCCTTACACACCTACTGTGATGAAATCACCACCGTCACGCTTCCCTGAGCCTCACTCATGTCATTTGTAGTATTAATCAGCGGTCAGTCAGGTTGTGTCCTTTGTTCACCGAGCGTGCTCTGAGGTTATGTTCACACACAGTTTTTAAAAGCCTAAAAACTCAGCCACCGTAAACAAATGTCAGGATCCTGTGCTGGGGACGTGACTTTGTCTCCAGGTGCCATCCGGATTCTTTGCACGGCAGAGCAGAGAAGATCACAGTGACCAACCTTCAGCGGCCCATTGCTCAACACGATCTGTCACATGAGCATACCACTGTCAGAATGGAAATGACCCCTCTCAGTTTAGCTGCGAGGATTTGAGGCCGGTCCTCTTCACTAAAGGGACTAACTATAATTAGTGGCAGCCATAAGCTCAAATAACAGACACAGACCGAGCATAAAGACCTAAAAATAAGGCAGACCTGAGTGATACGCTGAATATGATGAAATATAACATTTTGTTTATGATTTATACTGTGTGCAGTTTCTAACAGCTTACTCAGTGTAGAGTGAACCGGACAAGGACGACGTATTAAATTACCATAACAGTTATATTTTAAAACTCAAACAGCAGCGCCACACAGCTCCTCGACTTCCAGTACAACACTACTCATTCAGCGTGGACCGGTTGCTGGTAGCATCGTCTCACTACGCAGATGTAAGTGTAAATAAATAAATACTGTACATGCCCTAAGCACCTAGGCCAAAATCATAAATATTTTTGCACACCCCGTGGTGAAACATTATTTTTCACACACAAAGGCGTACGAAAGGTAAAAACTGAATCCCCTGTACACTCCGAAAGCCTGAGGATGAAGCTCCAAGTGTCTGTCAATCATTTTCTGCTCATTTAATCCCACGTCGAGACTCCCAAAACACACATATGCTCACAAACAACAGCCTCTGCCTTTCAAATGATTGACCACGCAGGTACACGCGTACAGTTCATCTTCCCTTATTCTAAAGGGAACTGCACATGGAGACGTGTCTGATGAATACCATCTGTTCTTTGTCTGTACTGTAGTTGGAGAAATAAATGGGTTCAACACGGAGTCATTTATTTTGTGTTTTCTTGTGATTCAAAATTCAATAAAGGGAAATGGTACGATTATTACGGAGGCTCACTCTCGTAAATAGAAGCTCTGAGTAATAAGAACGATCACAACATTTACAGCCTCCTCTTGTCTGGCCATCAAGGAGGGTTATTTCTGAATCTATAAACAAGCTCTACCTTGCTGGATCAATAATGCTACATTTGCGTCATTTACAGTCGTCCCTTCAAATAGCAAGTTCAATAGCTCAGATTCAGGACGGAGCAGTCGGGAACTACATTGTTTTATTGTCGCAACACTCTTATCTGACTGGATTCAAAGTGAGCCAGAGTTGAAGAGCTCAAGTGACTAATGATATGCAAACTGACAGCAAGAGACTGAGTGACAGCACAGGGACGGGCTGACACAGCAAGACTTTGACCAAATCAACCAAAACAAAACCAAAAGTGGCACTGGCAAGTCAGCGAATCCCTCCTGCTGCTGCTGCTGCTGCTGCTGCTGCTGCTGCTGCTGCTAAGTTGAGACGACATGTTTCATGTTGACCGTTTACCTGACAGGGTGAGGTCCAGTCTGTGGATGAGCGAGCGCTTGGCTGATTCCATCTCAGGACTGGGGTTGTCCAGAGCTTGGCGGCACCACACAATAGGACTCAAGGTTTTCTGCAGGGGACTGTTCAGTTTGGCCTCGTACAGCCTGGAAAAAAACAAACAAAAGAGTTAGACACAATGTCCATGAAACCAACACAAACTGTCATCTCTGTCTAGCTCACATCTCATGTGTGATGTGACCTGGCAGCTCTCAGAGGAAGTGAGATTGAGGGGATAACGAGCATTCAGACGGTGTTTTATCACAGTATGCTGCAGCGAGGCACGGTCGCCTCACAACAAGGAGGTTCCTGGTTTGAAGCTCAGCTTGTCCCGTGACTGTGTGGGTTCTCTGCGACTCTAAATTGCCTGTAGGTGTGAATGCGAGTGTGAATGGTTGTTTGTCTCTACGTGCCATGTGTTGAACTGGCGACTTGTCCAGGGTGTACCCCACCTCTGCAGTAGCTGACAGGTTGGACAGGCACAAAAAAAGGCCTTTATGTGGCTGATAACTATTTCTGTTCATTCAGATCAATTTCATACTTAAATATTTGAAATCTGTGTGTCCAATAGCACGACCTGTTAAAAAGCGACTTGCAGATAACCAGGAATGAGGACAGCGCAACTTTCCGCTCCTGCTGCAGAAAACTTTAAGAATGAAGCGCTGTCACCAGACCAAATAATGTGGAAAAAGTCACTGGGTTCAGCGCTTAGTCAGCTGTATTGATTGAGACTGTCGGAGCCTCTTAATACTGATGGGAACACATGAAGGTATAGAGTAACCGAATTGGCCACTCGTTTCTGTTTGTCGGTTAAATAAGTGATTTAAAAAATGTGTGTTTGTCCTCGGAGAAGAGAAGAGAAGAGAAGAGAAGAGAAGAGAAGAGAAGAGAAGAGAAGAGAGAGTTTCCACTCAGTAGAGAAATCTGAGTCAGCAGCTGTCAGCTCTGTTGCAGCCATCGAAGAAGCCTTTCATGATGAAGGCAGACACATTACAGGGGAAGTGCAGAGAAATACAAGCCTTAAATCCGGGGCTGCACACTTCTTAATGTTTATCAACACAATGGCCGCCGCTCACGTTCGGCACCGCACATAACACAGCCCCAGCACTTCATACACGACCTCCGCGCTGTGAAACAATGATATGTGTCATGTCCACATGCGGTCAAGCAGGAGTGTGACAAGTATCTATTGATAGGGCATGACGCTGCAGGAGAACGGAGCCGGTCTGATGCTAATTCAAGGATTACAGGGGTCCATGACAGGAGCTGGCGAGACAGAGTCACTACACGGTAATCCCAGATATCAATCTGATCCCGAGCACAGACAACCATAATGAGACCGGCTCTGCTCAGCATGAGTGAGCAATGTCTGAAAGTACTCTGATGTCAAAAAGGCCCGGCAGCTGGCGGAGGCTCACTGCTGCAAGCAGCTGAGGAAGACTCTGCTGTGAGCTACCTTTGTTGTAACTATGTCATTAAGTCGTATCAGGAGCTACGCCCTCACGCTGCTTATATTACAGTGTCATTATGATAGGAGATGCCAATCAAACAAACTCTTCCTAACAAGGCGGATAACAAAGAGCGTCCTATCATTACATTCATGTTTGGTCAGTTACTATCCCAACAGACGGCCTGTAAACTCATCCAGCGACTGGCATCAGCCCCGTAACGAGCAATCCTCTCGGTGTGTAGCTCTGCCTCTTGAGGGGATTTCCTTAAGTTGAGATGAGAGGGGAGATTTAGACAGCGGCAACACAAATCCAATCGTACTCCGGGAGTTTTTTCGAAGGATTACGCTTCTAAAGTGTGTCCGCGCAAAACCACCTAACTCACGAGAGCTCAGCGCTGGAGGAAGTGATACAAACACAATGTGTTGGAGGGAGGATTAAGAACAGTAGTGTGGACGAACATGTGGGCCAACATGACGCCCCTACGTGACCCCGTTTATATTATTAATACCCATTGTTTGATCGTTTCTAATCCTCGTGATCAGCCTTTTGACACGGACATAGCGTTTATTCCTACATGATGAGATGACGGTCCTATTTCAAACCCCTCGCCTTCCTCACTTGGTGCCGCAGAGCACTTGTGGCCGCGTGCCAACTTGTTGTGCTAAAAGGGAATTCAGAGGAGGAATATAACCATGGCTACCTCTCCCACATGTCTGCTGGAAACAGAAAAACAAGTTTGATTTGAACTGCACACGTACGCACACATATACAAACACGGATCTCTTGCCGCCATTGCCATGACAAGGCGAGCAATCTGCCACATCACAAAAAAAGGATTCAACAGATGATCGGGGACCTCTGACAGCTGAGAGCCTGAACCCCAGAGACCTGCTGATCAAGTCTCGGAAACTCAAGCTGGAAGGGAAGTATGAGATAATGGAGAGAGCTGAGGTATTGATTGTATGACAAAGCATGTCTACTATGATCACACAGCCCGAGAAAAAGGGGCTTGGCATTGCCCACATGACTCCTGCCAAACAACATCCCTCAGTCAGTGATCCACAATGAGACTCCTTCAGATTTCAGGAGAGCTACTAAAGATTGTTGATGTCAGCCGTTTTGTCGTGGTAGTTAATGTGTACAGCAGCTGTTAAAGTACTGTAGACACACAGACACGGCTGTAAAGGCGAGATACCTCCCCAAGACGAGGCTGTCACTCACCAGCTGTCCTCGTCTTCGTGTAGACAATCCATGTCCTCCAGGTCTAAGATTTCCACTTCGTCCAGGATGGACGTTTCCCCTTCATCCGTGAACCCCCCGGTGGTGTCTGAATAAAGTGAGTTCATACTCGACACGGAGGGAGCAGCCGATGCCCCCTCATATTCATACGCCCTTCTAAAACTGATACCGTCGTAAGACAGTCTGGGGCTCAAACAGCGGTTGTTCTCCAGAAGCCCACCGTAGCCTCCCGTACCGACGAACCCCACCCCAGGGAAGCCGGCCAGACCGGCTGCCATCCCCGCTGACAGGGACGACGAGTCGTAGCCGTCGCTAAGGGGTCTGTGGTTCCCTGACATCGCCCCGGACGAGGACAACATCGTAGACCGACTCCGGAGCTGTTCATTCTGCTGCTCGAGTTTCTTCACCAAGTCCTGGAGCTTCCGCACCTCCAAGTCCGCGTTGATATTTGAGTTGATATCCTCCATGGTGGATCCTCAGCCAGCACCGACGAAAATATGCGGTGGTCGGTGGTGTTTTTTTTTTTTTTTCTTAGTCGTTTCCCCGCCGACAGTCTCTCTGTTCGCGGTCACTTCACTGTTCTCTACGTGTTCAAAGAAGACACTTTGGTGTTGGACCGACTTAAGAAGCTCAACATCGTCATCTTCTCCGGCTCTCCGTGCTCACGGGCAGGGTCGAGGCCATTTTCATAATACTCGTCACCAACTGTGAAAGACCAACAGGCGGCGGATGGCAGACGTCACTACGCACGGCGTCGGGGGCGAGCACGTAACCAACACCTATTTTACACGTGCACAGATTTTGTTATGAGCTTTTTGTTTTGTTGCGTTTGCGTGACGTAATACGTCATACATTTACGTTATTAGTCTTTAAAATAATATTATCAATATTTTGGTACATATATATTTAAATATTTATTTAATTTTAAATTTAGCACCACAACAAAATAAAATACATGAACTGTAGCATCCATTTTTTCTGGATCACCTTAACTTCAGGTATTTGAGGATGTGGTTGTTGTTTCACCTTATTTTTACCTGTGCACTTGATGGCGGGAGTTAGAAAAACAGGGTACCAAAGGCTCTAATATTTTCTGTTGACCATCTCATTACTTATTATCCCATCTTCTCATATTTTATCACTAGTATCATATAGTTTTGTCTCGTCCAGTTTGTAATGTTATGCCAATCTAGGTTTGGTGTTTCTCTTTTTTAATAAAACACCATACAATTCAGAGTTACTGTGATATTTTCTCTGGACTTTAGAGCCTACTCAGCCTCTTAGCTGCCTTTTTAAATGGATAGTGGCCGCTACACCAACAACTCAAACAAACTTGTTTATTTTCATATACAAACATTACAAAAAAGGAGCAAAGTCTTATATTTATATAGTTTGTGTCTCAGTCTTAAGAGAGTTCCAGTGCTTCCTCTGACTCTAGCTGCTCCTCTGTCTTTTGAAACACGGCTCCTCTTTGCTCTCCTGCTTCATCTCCAGCCTCCACATCCTCCTCTCCCTGCCCCTGGCTGGTCATAGATGCTTCCAGTCCGTCCTGGTCGGCACTGGCGTTCTGTGACTCCACTCCCTCGTCATCCTCATCTTCTACATCCATCTCAAAAACACGAATGTGCCTCAGATTGGCGCTTAGCTGCCGGGGAAAAGAAAAAGTTGATGTTAGGAAACCAATTAATTTATTCACTGGCATACCTCCTCTTCTCTCTGCTGGCAGAGAAATGTGAGAATACCAAAAGTAGATCATCTGACTGTATCGATCCCTGGAACAAATATAGAAATATCGCAGTGCAGTTCATTCACACATAATATCCCAAACTAAAATCCCCATACTCTAAATATAAACGGAAGTCCCAGATATAAATTTAACATACCACACAGGCCACTTTGCGGATTCCATTTACAGCAACAAACTGGGCTTTCATGCTTTCCAGTTCACGCCACTGATTCCCCAACACCAGTTCTTGACAGGGGATGGCACCGCTCTGCTGGTCCAACCTGAAAACACGGGTGACTAATGTAGCATCTTATGTTTTCTTCTGTCTCATAAGATATTTTAATCCACTGATTCAATCCTAACAATTATCTTCTCTGTCCTGGTTGAGATTAATTGACACAAACACACCTCAGGTTAGGCTCCCAGTTGAATTGAGTCTCGCAGCTCAGGGTGGACGCAAGAGGGAGCTGAGCCAGGACGCGCCTTCGGTTTTCCTCTTCTGATCCTTGCAAGACCACAGTTAGCATTTCATCGTCATAGAAACGAGCATCCAGGCAGCTGTACACATAATTAGGCCTGAAAAAGAGAAAATCATGTTAAGTTGTATTACAAATGTCTTTACTCGATGAGGGTTTACGCTGCATTTATGTCGTGTGGAAGGAATGACGTGAGAGGCACTAACTGAGCTACAGCATTATCATCATCTGGGTTGTCAAGATGGTGGCTGAGGTCGATGGACATGACACTGTTGGGGAGTTGTCTGTACAAGCAAAAATAAAAAGATATGGTTATAAACACAGCTTTAACACACAAGAAACTCACACTCACTCAGACGTACCTGTTTGGATCTGTTCCTTTGCGTAACAGGTAGAGCTTGGAGGGGGAAATCTCTGGCATGCAGAACAAAACATAATGCATTTTGGCTTTCTTGTCATTCCACCTGTCAGACAATAACAAAATATGATTAATACGAACCTGTCTTACTGTGCAGAGTGTTATGCTGTTTGTTTTTTTACTTACAGAGATGGAAGTTCAAAAAGTCGTGGGGTGTTTTCAGAGCTAGAAAGACAAAGGACACGAACAAATAAATGCAACTGTAATTGCATTCATTTTGTGGAATTTCGAATACTGCAGATTATTAACAGAGGCATAAGATCATACCTCTCTGGCACAGTGTACAGGGGCAAGAAGACAGCCTGTTTCACAGACTTCCCAATCACTTCCTGCATACACATAGACAAACAATGAAGGAACATTTCATTAAAAACATCTAAAGTTGATTTAAAAGTCAATTCATTAAATAAAGGTATACTATTATCACATTGTTATTGTTATATGCCTTAGCCAAAAAACATGTACTATATTGTAGCTACAGTATGGGTAAAAATGCAGCAGTACGGCTTTTGATCTGCACAAAGAATGAGAAATATTGTTCCTGTTCTGGTTTATCTTCAGTCCCTGACATTTATAACTAAATGTGTGATTGTGCTCATGAAAAACAGGAAGCTGGACAGCACACGAAACTCACTGCAGGTTTCTGTAGACACTGCTCGATCACTCCCTCCATCATCCTCTTGACGAAGTGCAAAGACTTTTGGGGATATGAAGGAAACAGCAAAGGGCTCTCTAGATAAACAAGACAAACAAGTGATCTGTTAGTTAGTTTGAAATTAAACTAAGAGAAATAAATAATTTAACCTCAGGTACACACAAACACACAAGTAATTATTGATTTATTGATTGGATCTTTGTGAACTTCCAAAGTCAAGATCATAGTTCACCCTTTAAGTGCGTGCTCTCCTGCAAAAACTTCAGCCACTGGTTTCCCTTTGTGTTGGGCGGAGACACGAGGTCCTCGTCCTCATCCTTCAGGTACTGCATATGAGAGAGAAACCAGTCTGATGTAAGACAGCAGCTATTGCAAAGCTCCAAAGCTTTGCAACACAAAACCTCTTACCTGACCAACTCGTTCTACGTTGAAATACTTCCCTTTACGGTCAAAGAGTTCTTCATTCTGTTGAACCGGATAGTAAACAGCTATAAAATATATAAATATGTTGAAAGATGTGTCATCACAGTGACATCATGCTGACCTCACCTCACTGAAGTGCTCAGACAGGAAGTCAGCAACGAATGCGATGTCCTTCTGAGTCATCTAAGGGGTTAACAAACACATTAAAATTATAAAATATTCAGGAACACTTAAAAATCAAAAACTTCTCTCAGTATATTTGTTTACTCACCTTGTTGAGCTCTGGTGGTACATGCTCCTCGCACATTCTGAGCATAGCTGTGGGGAAAAAAGAGCAATCATTAAAACAATACTTGGGATCTTACAAATGATTACATGACGAATCGTAATTTTTATTCTTACCTACATACAACCACCGAAAAAAGGCCTTAAAGTTCTTCATACTCTTGTCAATCACCCTAAAAGACAATAAAGTAGTGATTCTATGCAGAGCAGTGACACAGGACACAGCAGCAGATACACAATTTATACAAGAAGAGTGTTGCTAATGGAACAAGAAGCATATTATTTTTTTTTTTTAAATCACTGAACTCACTGCAGAAGCTCGTTGGCTTTCAGAGAAAATGAACCCACAGCTGTGATCGCCCCTGAAATCACAAAACAAACACATGTACATTAATTATTAAAGATCTGATTTTCCTATTAATCCTGCAGGTTAGCGGTGCGGTACCTTCTATAGCTGCTGAATCTAGACCGAGCGGCTCGAACTTCTGCTTCCACAGGGACATGCCTTTCACCTCGCTGAGGTGATACAGCAGAGCCTCAGAGCCACTGCAGGCAGAGAGCAGAGGGAGAGGTTAAAACTGAAGGATCTCGGGTAGAAGGCAGCATTGAGGTGAAGGGAAAGGCTGAAAATACCTCTGCAGGTGGCTGATCACCAGCTTCTGAATGCTTGAGTAAGAGGACTCAATGGACTGGCCGAGCTTCTTCAGGCCCTGTGATGAAATAGAGAAATGTATGTTTTTCAGTAACATGAAAACTTCTCTGAACTGCAAATAAATTCAAGCTTCTCCACTTCTTACCTTGACAGTCAACTGATTCATAAGAAGAGCCTGTAGTTCAGGGCTAAATGAAAGCACAAAGCCAATGGTAAAAACAAACACATCATTTGTCACCATCTACAGGACACTCCAAACACTGCAACATGACCATGAACAAACAATGACAAGAGAATTTTCCTCTGTTCTCACCTCGATTGTCCCCACAGCAAAAGCTCCAGGAACTCATCTTGAACTTGAGTGCTTGTGTTCTTTTCCTACAAAGAAGGATAATAAGACATCAGTTTCTCTCTCTCGTTTGAGCTACTGTAATTTACAACAATCCATGACCACTGACCTGAACAAACTTAGTGAGTCGAAGATCCATCTGCATGAGGATGTCCTCCCAGGCTTCACACATACATGTGAGCGAGAGGTGCAGGTATTGCAGCAGGGTAGAGATGTGGGTGAACTTGCGTGCCATCCTGGTCACCTCAGGCAGACAGTCCGACAACAACCCTGTGTCCAGCTGGAAGACAGGCGGACATTAAAATAAGTAAAATACAAATAAAAAAAACACGAGTTAGATTGGAGATGAAAAAAAGAAGTCAACTCATCCATCTCACCTGAATGTAGCAGATCTCTGGGTTATTGTCAGCGGACCTGACTTCTGTGATGACAGACAACGACTTGAGATCACTGGACAGACTCAGGCTGCGGCATGTTCCAGACACCTGTAAAGCGTCAATAAATGAAAAGAACACAACAATACATTTAGTGATTCATCTTGTGTGCTTCAGACATCAGTTTTAAAGGCTTAATATTTGATATTTGAGACTCTAGAGTAACTGTAGAAGCTAAACTTTGTTGTGGAGACACTTTCTTACATTTTATTTTAAGATGCTTACAATGCAATTCCAATTTTTTCAGTGACCAATATTTCAGTAGATTGATGAATTCTTTTGGAAGACGTAACAGACTCGGAAAAGAGTCTTACCCCTGTTAGAGTGGCGATCTTGTACATCCCGTAGGCATAAAGCTCTACAAAACCAGCGTCTCCTCCAAGAACAAGTATGTTCAGCCTGTGTGGAGACAAAACTGGCTGATGAAATAATTCCCAGTGCATCTTAAAAAGAAACAATTCAGACTAAAGAAGCTTCATTTACCTGACTTCTCCCAGAAGATTCATTATCTCATCAGACTTTTCCTCACTGTAACACAGATAGACAGATCCATAAGGCTGCTATCACAAGCAAAATATACAGCGGACAGCTAATCAGACTAATGAGTTATGTATTAAAATACTGCCCCACCTGAAGATCTTGGAGGTTGTGCTATAGCTATGGGGAAAACAACACAGTTGAGCAGTTATTCAATCAGCGATCGGAGTTTCTGTCTTATAATCTGATGTGCAGTGAATGCTGGGTACCTCTTGGGGAGTGTTGGTAACTTTGGAAGAAAAAGTTTAGATTCATCCTCTGAGCTGTAGAAGGAGCTGAGGGCACTGAAACACATGAAAAGGCAGAACATTCACATTACTCGAGAAAACCTGATGTGCTTAGTGCCATGAGTTTGATCCCTGAGCCTCACACGTATACATACCTGCTCTCCTCCACCACCTCCATCCAATGCATGCAGGTCACAGGGCTCTGCATCGGAAACACGTGGAGGATCTCTGCTTTCTCAACACCACACAGGACCACCTGCTTAGTGTCTCCGAGGCTGAAGGCCAATACTGGGGAGTAAAGGAGGAATCTAAGTATAACCACTTCATGTATCCATCAACAAGCAGACGACTAATAACAGAAAAATGTACACAGTCTTACTTTTCCCATCAGGTCGCCAGGCAAGTGCAGTGATCTCCTTCCCAGTGTACTCACTGGGTGGTAAGCTCCAAACACGCTGGAAACTAGCCAAGCGGTGTAGCAACAACTATGGACGAACACCAACCATTAAAAAAAAAAGCATAAACCATAAATGATACCAAGACATCTTTCAGGATACATAAACGATTTTCAAGCCTACCTCTCCAGTTGTGTTGGCCAGAGCGATAAGATCCCTCTTGGGCGACCATGCCATGCACAGCACGGGGTTAGGAAGCTGCTTCTCTCCCACTTGCCGGAAGGCAGGCATGTTGTCGACTGGAAAACATGAAAAGTTTTAACAAATACGAAAATGACAGAGATGAGATTATGGGGAATACTGTAATGTGATAATGTAACGCAATCTTTGTTGGTGCTGCTAGAGTAAAACAAGACAGTTGAGTCTGGGTTGTAAGTATGTTAGGAGTACATTCTTATTTATTAATACAGCGAACACCTCTCCATACTGTCAGACACTTGTAGACAGAAAGATGCTTTACTGTCCATACAAGCAAATTTGTTGCCACAGTCTGCACAAAGCCTCACAGAGCTGTATGAAAGGCTGACTGAGGTCCTGTGCTCTGTGTGTGATGGCTTTATTGTGGAGCTCAGAGAAGTTGAGGATGGGGAGAAATGGGTGGTGTGTGTGATGTGAGTTTGCTCATTGTACAAACAATCAAGTTACATTTACTGACAGTGTATAGTACACTTAAATATACTCATACTATGCGTACAGCTTGTGTCTTTACATGGCAGCATGGCAGCTCGACCATGTGCTGTTGTAAAGTCATTTCCAACCATTTTGATGCACTAGAAGTTTCAAGCAAATATCAAATACAATCAAATACATTTACAGGCTTTCCTGGTCCTGTATGGCTGTAAATTGACTATTTGTTCGGACTGTATTGTACAAACAAAAAGCACCAAGCAGGAACATAATGGACAACAGATCACATCCACTACATGACACTTTGAATGACTAATACATAACTTGACTAGCACCGAGTCTACTCATGACTGTTTGTTTATCGCGTGCTAAACCAACTGACACTCAGTGCTAACCAGCTCGAGAAGTTACCGTTGAGAGCTGTCAATCAAAGCCGTCCGTCCCAGCGCTGGATGTGATGCTATCAGGCTCGTTAGCAGCAAGCAGCCGAAGCTAACGTCGAGAAGCCGAGCTGAACGACGTCACCGGCGGGAAAACAACAACTGCAGCATACCGTAACGGATATGAAGGAGTCAAACACACTCTGCTCTGCCTTATAAAAAACTATATTTTTCTTTTTCTTCGTGATGTTTTCAGAGTTACGCGGACAGCGCCATTTTTTTCACTGTCACCAATCACCGTGGAGCAACGGAAGCCGCGAGGAGACTACGTTTGCTGAGAGGCAAAACGCAATTCGTAAGTGTGACCAGTAGAAACTGTGTAAGAGTACACTGAAGAAGATGTTGTTGAAACTGCTTCACACGTCGTATTTGTGCTTTAAAATATCTGTGAGTATATGTTTGTAGTATAGGATATCAGCATGTGGGGTCACATTTAGTTTTTGGTACTTTTACAGTTTTGTATTAAAGTGCAGATCAGTAATTTCATCCAGCAAATTATTATTCTTTAGTATTGCTAGCTGCTGCCTAATAACTAATACATAATTGTGAGTATTTGTGTGTCTGCAAGTGGGCTTTATTTTGTTGTCTTTTGTGACAGTTTTCTCAGTGTAAGATATTTACCATTCCCTGTTCTGGCACAACACAGGCAGCACTCCCCATCAGCATTCACACACATCCCAGGCCTGAAAACCTCCTCAAACGTTTTAAAAACCTGTGATACACACACTAACGCTCTTTCAATGCTTTGAGCTCAAAGTCTGAGCAGCCCGGGTAACAAAGTGAGCTAACATTACTAACATTAGCTAGCAACGGCTATAGTTCACAACAGTTTACTTTGATGTCCATCAGGAAACTCTCCATAAAACATGATCCAGTTTCACCAAAATCAGTGAAGTAGTTGGTAGTGCTGTAAAGCATTATGTACTTCTTGGAGAACAAATGTACGAACAATAGAGACCATTCACCTGATAACACGTAAATGTAGCATCAAAATGAATTAAAATCTTATTTTAGGAAGGTAATGCAATGTCGCTTTACTGACTCTTTGACATTACATACTATATATATTCTTGTGTCAAGGCTAAAACCCAAAGATATAACCTTTACTAAGGGTGTGACATATTTTTTTAATCCAAACACAGCACAGGCCTAATATGAGAATAAAATCTCTCTCTCTCATGGCTATGGAAACACTATAGATAAATACTGAGTGTAGGCAACATATAAATATAATCTGTGATGCAAGGAGTCGTGTTGTGGTGGACACGTAACGGTATAAAAAGGGTGTTGGGAATGTTCCAGTACTATTCTTACATAGATCACAGCACAGATACACGTCTGTAAAAGTCACCAGAAATAATGCAGGTATTTTTAAATGATGCCTTAGTGTCAGTTATTACTAATTGGGGTACGGTGACGAGTGAGGAGAATTTTAGAAGATTACTGATTAGCTGGTGTGGATGTGAAGTAGAAAGTTATTACAGTGGAAAATCCTTTCCCAGCTTATCAGCGACACTTAACTGTAATCACCGGATTGATGAAGAACCAGAATAGCTTTGAGAGCACCAAATGTGATAGCAACCTAGAAATAGACCAAGTGAGGCTGCGTGGTCCTCAACTGTCTGATATCCTTCTAACCTACTGTTTTGTCTTTAATGTGAGACATCTTTTTTTTTGGTATACAAAATAAGACGGTTCTTTATGTTATATCTCTGGGTGGACAGTTTACATGCTCCATGTGAGCAGCATTGACCTTGACAAAAACACCAGTCTTTGCTAAATCCTCCTCGTTACATAGGGTGAGACAGATAAGTGGTTGGTCTGGCGTCAATGGGTCAACTCAACTGGACACATTGGTAACACTGACAAGCTGCTGTTACCTCACTGTGTCATATTAGATGTCTTCACCAGACAAACCCAGCAAGTAACTGATGCATTCAGCTGGACATTACTACTGAATGCACAATGAGAGCCTCTGAATGTTGCATGAACTTCAATTGTACTATTATGCATGCACATTATGAGTGTGTTGTCTCAAATATTACAGCAGGATGCATTGTTTTCCATGTTTAATTAACAAATACTCGTCCTGCAAAAATGTCACCACTACCTTCTGTTCCCCTGGACTACCATAACACTCTCTCTCTTCTTGCCAGTATTCTGGCTGTGAAACATGAGCCGGGGCCAAATATAGCCCCACACAGTGAGCAGTTAGAGACCGGGACAGATGGGACAGCAGGCCACTGCAGAGGCAGTACGCAATTGGACCCTGAACCTGAGAGATCCTGCTGACTGTCTGACCAATAAGACTGCTCTTCTGGAAAGAGACGCTTCTTTTTGGCTCATTCTTTCTTTAATAAACAAGACAAACCTGGAACCACGAAACTGGGAGAAGGTGTTTGGACACATAGCACACTTTAAGGTAAGTTTTGCTCTGTTTTTGTTGATCCTCTCAACAGCATTTTACGGTTCAACTGTTGATTAGTGACCAAGAGTATGACTTAAATCATTTAATGTAACAGTATAGCTGTTTAAATGTAGTGGATATATACAGTATCAGTCATAGTGGAGTATTACAGACTGTGTACAGAATTCTGTCATGTTCTTTTAAGGATATTCAGATTCCTTCTCATTTTAAACTACATATTTGAATTAAATATAACAAATAAAGTGAATTTATATATATATATATATATATATATATAACATATAGGTAATATTTAAATTGGCTTATAAATCTTGAAATATTAGCTAGTGGAAACTTTGACAGCACTGACAGTTGTTAACTTTCTGTCAATCAGTCTGAACCTTTTACATTTTCCACATTCATATTTAATAACCACTGCTCTACTGTTATTGTTCTCTTTGAAAGTCTCGGCTCGTACGTCTTTAATGCCTCACCCTGTCAGTGTGTGTTTGTGCTTTTCAAGTCGTACCTGTGTGTGTTTGACTGAGTTTCAAGGACCCTCTCTCTTGAGCTCAGGGTGGGCGAGTTTGTGCTGCTGCTGTGAAACATAGCCCAGGAGATTAAAAATAACAACAGCTGGTCTTCAGGACGCCATGAGGCACTGAGTGTCACACTGCTCTGTGCATGTATCCACACCAACATACTATGCATCTCGGGTCAACGCCTCGAGAGATCAGAGCAGAGGAAACATGCCTTTTTTAAAACTACGTGTGTCTGTGAGACTAGCACATTACATGTAAACTAGGATGTAAGGATGCATCAGGTGACATAAATGTACAGGTACAAACACTGGGAGCACATTTCTCCATCATTTGTTCACAAAACGTCACAGGAGAAATGTTCTAAATGTATTATATGAACATACAGATATTCAGAATTTATAGACGATTTCATGCATTCAAAGAATGAACTGAAACAATACATATACAGTATATATGTATTATTAAGTATCAATGCAACTGTAGCCCTACTACCACAGTGTCAGCATTCATCCAAGCTGAAAGGTTAATTAATTGTTTGACATACACTGACAGTCACTGGGACTTTTGATAGGTGAAGAAAAAATATCAAACTTATCCAACATTTGTATTTAATTTTAACTTTCCTGCACTTCATATCATTCTGGATGAAATTACTGTTTCAATTCCAGGTAATAATATTAACATTTATAAGAACTTATTCATGAGTACTAGTAGTAGCAGTAGCAGTATTTTGACTGTGTCAGACAGAATAAGAACCTTGGATAACATCAGTTGTTTTTTAGTCACCAAAATATTATTTTCAGCTGTAAATGTCACACAGATGAGAGCAGAGTTGGATACATGTGTCATAAGTACAACGAAGAACAGATTAATGGGGTAAAATGTCCCGTCAGAGACAGAGTGAGTAATGCCGGTCATGTTCACTATGACCTCAGTTAAGGCCTTTGCTAATACCCACCAACTGTGTCCAGACAACACTGGACTGAGTCATCCTTGCCTCGTATGGCTGCGAGGGGAAATGAGCCAGTATTGTGAAGTCTATATTTTAAACTTGACTCCTCTTCTTTGTCATTTCCATTTCCACTGATAGTCGTGTCATGTATACGACATAAACTGTACTGTATACAGTGTAAATGTGTGTAATTTAATGTGTATTTCAGGATGCAGGACGGGAGTTGGAATCAGCCACTCCCCATCTCTCTGCTGCTGAAGGACCCGGCAGGAGGCAGGACTTTGGAGGGCGATGGGGGTGTGTTTTCTGAGGCATCCTCTGATGGGGAACTCTATCTGGACTCAGTGACAGAGCTGGATTCTGGAGATGGGGACTTTGCAGATCTTACTGCATTCTTGAGTGCAGATGAGATTAATCGTAGCCTGGACCTGGCCTGGGAATCCTTTGGTGACCCGTTTGAGTCTGAAAATCCAGGCCCATCTCATCCTACATCCCAGGAGCAGGCTCTCCAACATGTCCCCTCCCATCCCATGCCCCCTCAGACCACTGAAAACCTCATTACAAGCCCAAACCAGCAGCACCAGACCAAAGCCCCCTGCCCAGCTGACAGTGCAGCAGTTGAAGTCTCTTCCAGCCAGAACGCCCCCCTCAGCAAACCCATACAGGTGTCCAGTGAGGCTCCGTCCACTACTGAGAAGGTTGTCCGCCACAAACCCATCCAGCCAGTGTATAAGCAGGATAAACCTCGGCTTCTTCATGAAGGCCTGGAGCTGAATGATCGGGCAGCTTCAGCCACAGAGTTCTGTAGCCGAGCTGCCACGTTCATCGAGGAGCTGTCATCCATCTTCAAAGGTTCTGCTCATTTGGAGCAGCAGGTGGAGGAGGACTCCTCCTCTCCTGATAGTGGTTATCTGTCCCCGAGGAGTCGGCGGCCGGTCCCTCAGGGCTCAGTCTCTGCTCCCTCCCTGCCTCCCAGCCAGCAAGAGGAGACACAGTACAACCAGCCAGCCATGAGCCTGGAGTCGCAGTCTGGAGGGCCCGCAGGAGTGGCAGCTTCTGCTAGGTACCAACCCTCTGGAGCGCCAACCTCACATGGACCACTGTCTCCACCCTGCTTCCTCCAGAAGCTGAAGAGTCAGGAGGTGGCAGAAGGAAGCCCCATTCGTCTGGAGTGCAGAGTCATAGGAAACCCACTGCCGCTCGTCAGGTAAGATTTGATCTTTGTTGGCAAATCACTGTCTGGAGCTTTCAGTGGTATCACATGAGCTTCCTCGGCAGTCGGCCCACTTGGAACTGAACTGAAGATGTTATGTTTATATTATCCTGAGCACTTTTCCTGTCTTTATTGAGAGGGTTGAATTTAACAGGGATCTGCTCTCTTGATATTATAACATACTTTGTCTTATTCATATCACACATTTCAAATACCGTAGTGCAGACAGATTGATTAAACTCTTATTCCATAGACTGCGAAAGAAGTCAAAGAAAATGTATTTAAGAATGAGAGTGTGCATTGAATTTGCTGATGCCAAATGTCAAGCGTATTCAGAGAGACAATGGGAAAATGTAAAGTTAAAATGGTGAAAGAAATGAACAAATCCAAAATGCGATTAACAATTACTTTACTGTACTGACTGTGGCTCAGGAGGTAGAGCAGGTCGTCCACTAATCCGTGTTCTTGAGCAAGATGCTGAACCCCAAATTGTGTGTGAATGTGTATGAATGGTTAATTTGCAAAAACTGATGAGCAGTTGACAATGCCACCCATGTATGCATGTGTGTGAATGAGATATGTAGTATAAGTGCAAGACTAGAAAGGTGCTCTGCCAAATTACACCAAAAATATAATAAAATTCTAACTTGCAAACAATTTGTTTAGGTTTTATTCAGGTTTTGAGATATCTGTGAGGTCTCTCCTATATAATGTACCTAAAGCATTAAAAATGCATTTTTGTCAACATGCAGTAACAACAGATCTGCTACTGTGGAGCAGAGCTACAGTTTTAGTAGGGTCTATTTCTTTGATTGAACCTGTTGACAGTGAACTCTTTGGACAGTAACTGAGACTTTGTTTTTGGAAAGACGTGCTGCATCAGATTTTCTTCAGTGTTTTCAGCACCGCAAACAATTTTCCATTTTCCACCTACATTATATCCGGGTGGAAGTAGAGATCAGGTCAGGTAACATTAGTGGAAATCTCTGTGCTTATAGTCCGAGTCTCCAGATATTGAATGAATGCGACCTGAGCCCTGACCTACAGTATATGAACAGACGTTTATATCACAGTGTGAGTGATGTTGACCAGACCAAGTGTCAGGACTCAGCCTTGCTGGCCTGGCCATTAGAGATAAGGTGGGCGAGATGGGAGGCGGCCAGGAGGAAGTGAGAATTACTCATGTGTTGACAAGCAGAGCACCTGGTCTCAGGTTTTTATTTTGGGGGGGGGGACTTCCACTCTGTGTAAGCACATTTGTGCATTGCTACCTGAGCCAGTGAAAGCAGACTGCGGACTGTCTAATTTATGCCTGGATGAACTGTTTGAGGGGACAGAACCCCCTGCCCTTGGTTATTTGCACCAGTTCAGACTATAAATACTCTCCTCTCTTGTTTCTAGATATGTAAACCTCACAGCTCAGTCAACATGCTTGTTGTTTACTACAGAGACATACCTGTACTAATTAAAGATGTAGTCTATTTGAATGTGGTGATTGGTTTCAGAGCTTGATGACGGCTTTTCTGCAGTGTGTGTTTGGTTCTCCTGATTGTTTGTCTATCTTCATCACTACATTCATCTACTTGTTGCAGCACTTCATTTACGTCATATTTCACCCTGACATGTTTAGTATCTTTCGAGACCTTGCGATCTTACCTAGAATGTATCCAAATATGGCTCCTTATCATGTCTGAGTCTGTAATAATAGACACTCCAAAGGATCCCATAGAATCAAAGAGATTCCCTGTCATGAAGTTTTGAGCGGACAATGTGTTTTTTAGGCGTTTGTGTAATCAGAAGACATAAAGTCGGTGGCCCAGGACGAGTATCACCCCACTAGGCCATGAGGGGCCTCTTCCGCGGCTGTATAAATAGTCTCCAGGCCAACAGGAGCCAGGCACAGGAATGCAGGCAATGCAATGACAAGGCGTTTTCAGTCACCAGGCTCCACATCTCCCCACACCTTCTTGGGGAATATGAAGGTAGTGTGTAGCCTGTTTGACCACAGGGGAAACAGGAGAGTCCAGACATACTGTAGCCATTCTGACGTTACATAACAGAGAAAATGAAAGGAAAGCTGAAAGAAGTGAAGCGGAAAAGTAAAAATTGTAAATCGCTTTGCTTTTTTTACCCTCTCTGTAATCATGAGCTGCGTACAGTTTACAAGTGTCCCAGAAAAGGTTCTGACATTTATGGCGTTGAGATGATGTCGCAGAAGGAGATGGAAGGATTTTCTGAACCGCAGATTTGTGCTGTTGTTTGATGGACTGTGTGTGTGTGTGTGCCAGTGCAGTCAGTGACATGCACTCAGTATTGTTCGTGCACTGTGCTGTCGCTTCATGTGTTGGCTATGGATTGTCAACACTAGATGGCAGCAAATTATACATTATTCACAACAATGCTGAGCATCTTCTGGAGGTATCTTCTTCTGTATGTGTAAGAGATATCCACATAGTGACAAACTAATAAGTACAGCTGTGTTTATCATCTCTGCCTGTACTGAGATGTCTTAACAGCTTAGTATTTTCTCTAAACTCAAACATCTGACACTCATATGTCTGAATTTCTTACCTGCAGACACGCAGCTGTGCATGGTAGGGGTGTGTAGACCTGTTTTCCTAAGCGTACGTTTATTGTGTGTTTCACTCAATTAGTGGCTTCCGTTCAGCCTTGTATGTGTGAGCATGCAGATGTATGCGCGTGAATCTGAACGCCGTCCCGTGGGGCAGTGCCTTTGATGCAGCTGCCAGCGTCCAAGCAGGTGACACACCCCCTCCCCTCACCTCCTCGTTCTCTCAGCCTAATGAGCTGGTGCCGAGCTGATGCCAGCGTTTTGCACGGCCAGTGAAAGAGACATTCCTGGTGGTTGGGTGCTGGGCGCGGTCTTCCATGGTCAACCACAATTTGTCTCGGCCGGAGAGTCTTACGGTGCCGAGCGCCTGGTATTCTTCAGTATGTCTTCATGCTCTTCACACACAATGCTTTATGCAATGCTCTGTTTATAATGATGCATCTCTGGTATTGGGATGCGTGTGTGTTATATCCTTGTGGGAACCACTTTGTGCATTTTTGCAGCCTGAGGTCATTCTGGCTTTTCTTTATGCCTTCAAGAGGTTAGTTTTGGATTAAGATTAGGTGTTGGCATGAGTGAATGGGGAATGTATGCAGTCAGTGTGTTTGTGTGTGGTTAAAGAGAGCATTTCTAAACCAAATTGATGATGTGAGGTTTGCCTATGCGGCACACTAAACACGCTGCGGGTGCCTGATGACTGATTTCTCACTATTTCAATGCGTTGAGAAGCAGACAGAAAATCCATCTCCAATTGTGGCACGCTCAGCATGCTATTTTAGGCATTTGTCTGATGCTCTTCCATGTCATTACCCTAACTGCCTGCTGTGAAAACAAGGCATTTCAAAACTTGACTTGGAGTTGAATGAAGAGAGAGAAAGAGAGAGAGATGGGCATCTATGGTATAGAGCAGCCTCTGCTGCTTGGTTTCAGGCGAATACACAAAACCACAGGGGAACCGTTTAGAAGATGAGAAGCCGGCAGTGAATTTTGTTATAAAATCTATAAAAGGCGGTGTCTGAAACATCGGTAGGAGACGACATACCATCGATTGATGAAGGAATTTAATGTCAAATATAGATTATGATCCTTTTCCAACAGGATCAGAGACGTCAGCAGGCAAACAGACATAAAAGGACACACAAACAAACACAAATATGTAGCCCAAGTATTTATTTTGCAAGTTGTCTAAGCGATATTCAAATTCTTGACAAGGACATAAAAGACATTTCCCTCTAATAGATATGATTCAGTCCTGGAAACCAAACCATTTGATCAAATTGTGGAATAATCCGTCCACCTGCAGCCAGAGGGGCTAAATCACATTAATCTGAGGCTTCAGGAAATACCTTGTGTCACCTCCTGTTATTTACTGGCTTCCGAAAAAAATTCCCCCTAGTTTGTACTCTAGGTTTGTATTCATCTTTTTATCTTTGAAGTCCCTCTCAGCAGTTGCTTGTAATTAACCATGTAGAGGATATCTGAGAAATGTTGAAATCATTTTCTTATTAGGTTGATTTGACATCATGAAAAACAAGAAAACAAGAACTACAGATATATGCGAGCATCGTTTGCTGACGTAGAGACAGCTGCCCTGGTTTCATGGTGTGAAGTGGTGATCTCTCTTGCTCTGCTTGCCCGCACATGTAGTTTATTCCTCATACCTTATATTACTTACTAGCTTATAATCAGCGTTCCAGTATTTCATTTAGTGAACAGGCACACATCAAGGGATCATCAGAGTCAAAGAAGGGTTTTCTTTCCTCTGATTTATGATTGTAGATGTTTTTTTTGTCAAAGGGAATTCAGACAGAACCCGTAGGAAGTGTAAAAATAACATAAAATAGTGTTCATGTCAGTGGAACATGTTCAGGGTTGTTCACACAAATAAGGGAATGTATCATCTTGTTGCTGCAGATTACTCTACCAGCTCACTGTTACAGTAGCCCTTCCTCCTACATTGTGTGAAACAGACTTGAGTATGAGGTCATAGCAGGTGACCCACTGCTGACTCATGACGTAGCCTGACTGTTATGCTGACTGTTCGGCCTGTTTCAGGAAGGCCAGTAATTTTAAATTTTCCCTCATGGGCTCATTTGATCTCTGCAGGAGGAGCGGGGGGGGGGAAGGCCTGGTATTTTTATACCTGCTTTTTCAGAAATTTTTGCAAGCATGATGTCATTTTAATATTTAAGCTCCAAATAACGAGCGAGCCTGGAGTGACCGCGGGGGGTGCACTCATACTTTAAATTAATACTATATGGGGACTATTTGACAGAAGCTTAACATTCCTGAAACGTGAAAACATTTAAGAGGGTGGAACTTAAACTACGGATACTGTATGGAGATTTCTCAAGCTGGCGTGAGGTAGTCAGTTTGACGTATTATTTAGTTCTCACCATGCTGATAACTGAACCGTGTCCATGACTGTGTGTGTGTGTGTGTTATACGTGTACAAAGATGTGTTTAAGGAGTGAGTACATTTGAGCTCGCTCTCTGCAGTCCGCCAAAGAATTTCTGGAGGTAACCATAAATAGACAACTTAATGTAATCTATATCACGATACACCGGTCACTGTCGGATCTGGCCTCCTGCAGATTGTCCACAAGAACGCATAAAGATATTCAGCCATAAAACACTCGGATGGACAGCACGTCAGAGCTATTCCTCAGCGGTACGTTAATGGCAGTTATGACGAATGGAGCTGTGCTGTCTAAGCCTCGGCGGTGGCCCCTGGCCCCCCGCTGGCGTGGAGACAGAGTGTGAAGTTTCACCCAACGAGGTGAGACTTTTCCTGCTCCTCCTCTAGCCTCGGAGTCTAGAAGGCTCCTGACCTTGACGCCTTTATCACAAATACAGCCTAAAGGAACACTTCTCCACTTCCAACGTGGACATACTGTACCACCCAGCTTACATTTTCTATCTGTGAATCTTGATTAGTCAATAAATGAGAGGCATGTTGGGTAAAACAAGGCTACGCAGACAGAAAACAAGCAATAACTTGTACATAGTGTGTGGGCATTAGCGTAAATGTATCAGATTTCCAGCTGTTAATCAAGGGAATAAAACTCCAAGTAATGTTAGCTTTGTGCATGGGCGATACTCACAGCCAAAAGCATTCTGGGCTCATTGACAGCACCATGTTGAAATCACATTTGGTGCTTAGTGGGTGAGTGTTGTACACCATGAAAACGGATTTGTCACTGTTCCTGAGGTTGTTTTGTCCCAAAAAAAACGTAGTTGACTAACTATGTAGATAACACACTAACAGACTGACCCGGAGTACATGTCCAACCTGGACAGGGGTCATTAAATGACTACCAAACTAAACAATCAGGCGAGAAAGAGTTAAATAAGAAAGGGAGTAGCGTTAGAGTGGAGGGAAATGAGATTTGTTGAGAGTTATATAAGTGGATCAGTGACAGTTGAAGAAGTGGAATACCAGATTTAATATGAAGCATGTCTGTTGCGGACAAAGGCAGCAGTCATGCACGGCAGGAGGATGGTAATCTAAGACAAGTTCAACAGGAGGATGGGCACAGGACACTCCATAAATCTTTAGTCCGTACTAAAGCCTCTCCTCCACACAGTGTCAGCAAGGCCTGTTTGACCTCTTCGGTAAACATCCACACACTCACCGCCACCATTCAGCATCTCCGACAGGCCTTGCGTGGTCAGTGACGAATTAACTTACAGTCGCATCAAAACAGCTCACATTTCTTGGGCCTCACGACACCAAAAAAAACTTTTTTGAAGTGTAGGGCACGGATGGAGGGAATCAGAGGTCTGCCAGTCATGTTGTTGACAGTAGCAAGCGCTCCAGATTTCCTCTGAGGCGCTCGGGTCGTGTCTGTGTCTGTTCTGCGTTCAGTTTAAGGTTTGTAGTTTTGAGTCATCCGGGCCTCAGGGGTCTGTTCCACAGCTGGGCTGTGAACAGTAAGCACTGGGTTACATTCCTCTGTTCACCTGTTAAATGACTCTCTGCTATTCATCATGCTTGATAAGGCATGGCCATTAGATTCAGCTTACAGTAATCTGCCTTTTGATGAGATATTTTAGGCTATTATTTTTCCTGGACGTCGGATTCCTGTGTGGCTGCCAAAGAGCCGTGTGTTTGATGTCGAGCCCGCTTCAATTATGTATCTCCGACGATATTGGAGTGGTGGAATTTAGTGCGTGTTGTTGTGCGTCTCGAGTGTTTTCGTCTGTATGGAGATAGCAGCTAGGCTCTCCTGGTTGCTTGAAATTGTAAAATGCGCGTACTTGTGTCGTGCACTTGGCTGCGCGTCATGCGCGAATCAGACTCTGTGCAGGGATGCTTGTTTTACGAGCAGACGAGAGGTCAAATGGGGCTCATAAAAAGCGAGCTCAAGTCTTCCTTCCCATGTACATGTGGCAGAATAACAGCTGTGTGAATGTTAAACTGTCTTACATAGAAACTCAAGATATGCATCTTTGTACCCAAGTCTCTCCGTGTTTGTCTTTTGCACATCGCTTGAGTAAAGCATCCCTGCCTTTAACTCCACTTTCACTTCAGTGCTGAGGCTCCTGATACCGCGGGGAGAGACAGTAGGCGTAGGGGGGGCTGCAGGATTCGGTTTCATACGAGGGGTGGAGGAGGTGGAGAGGAAGATGCTCCATGTCTGGCTCATGTGTGTCTGATCAGAGCTCAGATCTACAACCATAAATTCAGAGTGTGGAGGAGAGGTCGCAGAGTTCAATCCCTGACTACACCAACATCAGCCTGTTGCCTCTTATTGCCATTTATCTCGTCTGGTGCTATTTTGCTGGCAGTTGTTTTCTTACAGTAATTGCTTATCTCTTTCGGTCTTCCACGCGGCAGAGTGCACAGGGTTCAGTGCTGACTTATGTGCATCCAGCTGGTGAAGCATCTTATCAGCCTGTTGCTGACTGTCTTAAAGACTACCTCAGACTGGCGTTAAAACTGAAAATATTCAAGGATGCCGATGTTGTGGTCACACCAGGAGAGGTGGTCTGGCTGTCATGGAGGCAGATATTTTTGTATGCTTGTGTGTTTGCATGTTTGTGGCTAAGTTCGTGGGTGGCTGGTTAAAGAGGGGGATCACGCACTTTTCTTTTTTTTTTACTTGTCTGGGCGTACAGATGGCCAGAAGTATGCCGCTTCTTCTATATAAAAACTCTCAGTTGCACCTGGCCTGTGTAATTAACAAGATGTCGGTTATAATAGTAGGAGATAGCTACTCTTTGAAAGATATATCTTTACAGTAGGTGACTCAGAGCGGTGGCCGTACATGTGACCACAGATCTGCTCAGTGCGGTTAAGCCATTGCATTAACTCTATCTAATTGTTGTTCCCAGAAAGTTATGATACATACCTAAAATTAGCGCTGACATAGACTGTCATGTGGCTTTTCTTCGGCTGTAATTACTCAGTGGCAGGAAGATCGATGATTGTGGTCACGGCAGGAGTTAGAAATTTTGACGGAATTTGAAGCGCAACGTCTGACGTAAACGCGCTCTTTTGTTAGGTGTGAGTACATGTGTAGAAACCTACCGTAGCTCGCATGTTTGAGGGGGGGGAAATTTAATGAATGCTCTATAAAAATTAAGAAATTCCTCCATCCCAGATCAGTCAGAATTCCAGTCAGCCACAGGTAGTTTTACTTTGAAAAATACCAGAAACATAAGTAACCTCTCTGTTGGTCTCTTTGATAGTAAACCAGTGAGACATCTGAGTTTGTTAGCCAGCAGTCCGCTTCCTCTTCATGTTGCTGTTTAAATGTGTGGGATCATTAATTTTATACGGTTGATATGTTTAATTTGGGGCTCTTCTGGATGCCGCTTTTGTTGGTTTTCACGCTGGATTTATTTGACAGTTGTGAGGATATATTGTCCTCGCTCGTATGACATCATGAGAGGACATCTCTTTTTTCGAGGGGGGGCTCTGTTTTTGTTAGTGTCATGCGGTCTCCTTGGAGCAAAAACACAAGTTGTCCTGACAACATGCCCCCATTTTTTGGTGATGTCAACTGACCCTTAAAAGACCTTCTTTTTTTTTCAAACCGCGAGATATTATGTGCAAGTGGGCGTCGAATTGAATATGCATGAATGTTTGGATGTGTGTGTGTGTGTGTGTGTGTGTGTGTGTGTGCATGCTGAGTCCATGTGCACCTGTGTGTGTTTGTGTGTTAATAAACCCAGCGTGTTGCTTGGAAGGAGGAATTTCTTTCTTGTTGTTGACTCCATCTGCACATTTCTATGTATTTTTTTTTTTATTTCTTCTTTTATTCAGGTCAGACAAAGCAGTTGGTCTGAGACTGCCGCTGTCAGTCACTCTGTAATTAATGGGAACATCGAGGAACTGTAAAAGCCCTTCCTCTTATTAACCCATGTTTTATTGTCACTTAGGGGAAGTACGGTGCTTTTCATGTTGTTATCGCTACAAATGGGAGTCTTCTTTTACGGACCAGAAGAGTCTGAACAAAAGAACCGCATGATTACAGCGTGTGCCACTGGGACAAGGAGCGTTGTAGACTTTTACGTCTTACAACCTCCCAAACAAACAACTTGGAAAGCAGGCCTAGTAACAGGCACCACAAATAATCCCATCTGCTTCTTCGTCCCAGCGGTAGCTCTCTCAGGCTCTTCATTGACAGCGACCAAAATATCGCCGAGCCCTGTGTGTGTGTTGTGTGTGTGTGTGTCAGAGCCTGAATGGAGCCCCTGCAGAGAGAGAGACATACACACACACACACACCCTTTCATTCTGCTGTGGACTGTCCGTCAGACATCAACTGTCTGGCTCTAAAAGAACCACAAGTGCCAGATTTATATTTGCTGAATGATGTGAATATGGCTTTTAAAGTGTTTGGGATTAGCCTATATATATATATGTGTGTGTGTGTGTGTGTGTGTACAAAGCATGGCCAGTCACAGTAGCCGCAGCCATTTGTCTTGAACTCGCCAGGTGCTGCCAAGTCAAAGTGGTCTATTTAGATCCTGACTTATCCAAGCTATTTTTGTTCAGGCCTAACTTGGCTTTTTAAGTGCCCTGCTTAGTTCTGGCATGTGGAATTTATTAAGTAAGGTCCAGTATATTTAGTGCACTCTTGTTTTGTGTTTCACTGTACTGCACTGTAGCACTGTCATCTTTTTTTTTTTTCATGACCCCCCCCCCTTCCTCCTGCAGTCACAGATGAGAGCCCCAGAGGTTTCCATGGTGAATGGGTCATTTGGCTGCAGCCCAGCGTTCTCTGTGGTGCTTTTGATAGTCAGACTGTGGCCTGGACTTGTATAGGAGCAGAAAAAAGCGCGTTTTGTTATTTGTTTGGGAGACAGATGCCACAAAGAAATACACAACCTTAAATCTGCTTGTTTAAATGTCTGAAGCCCGCAAAATGCGTCACATTTCGAGGACGTTTACCTGTTTCCAGCTATGAGGGGTTTAGAGATGCAGTGAGTTTGACTAGAAAGCACAGGATTTATCCTTGTTTTAAGGAAGAGAAAAAAAACATGGAGACAATTCAAACAACCACTGGAATTATATGAATGCATCCAGTGTGGGCAGCATTTAGACAGTTTTTTTGTCTTTTAAATGAGTCTTAAATGTGTTTTTCCTGCCCTTGTGTCTCGTGTGGAATTTGGCAGATCGAGGCTGCTCCCTCCCTCTCTTAGCCCTCCGCTCAGTCCGAGCATTGTCTGTATGTCTTACTGTGTGACTCAGAGTGGCAGTCCCGGTGTGAGCGTGTCAGCAGCTCAGTGCGTGTCATGCTGTCAGGAGGAGAAGCTCTTGTAGCTTAAGATCAAGGAAATCACTTTTGTTTAACTAACAGGGGATCAGCAGGAAAAGCTCAGGTGAGTTTGCTGTCTTTCTCGGTGATGTCATTTGTGTACGCAGGTGTAAGTCGAGCTAACATGGTAAATCTTTTTTTTTTTTTTTTTCATTTGATCTTCATATTTTAACCATGCATTCATTGTCATAAGGGAGATTAGCAGATTACACTCACCCTGCCTGGAAGTACAGTCATGTGGTCGACATCTCGTTGAACCCTGCTGATGATTTAGGACTTTTAGGAGACTTTTATTTTTTATTTTGGAAACATGTGATGCTGCTCTCTGAAACAACAGTATGTAACAACTGTCTGTAATTTGTATTTGAATGAATGAATGAAGTTATGAATAGGTGATATTGTTCTTTGTTAACAAAAAGACTTGCTTCAAAAGTCTTCACAAAGCTGTCTGAATTTAAGTGTGTGTGTGCGTGTGTGTGTGTGTGTGTGTGTGTGTGTGTGTGTGTGTGTGTGTGTGTGTGTGTGTGTGTGTGTGTGTGTGTGTGTGTGTGTACATGCTTGCATGTGTTCATGCTGGGGGGCATCCCCATGAGTGCCGAGGTGTATGCATTTGTAGCTCAGCTGCTGCATGTGTCTGTCACTATTTTAGTTCTAAGTCTCTCTCTCTCTCTCGCTCTCTCTCTCTCTCTCTCCTCTCTCTCTCTCTCTCTCTCTCTCTCTCTCTCTCTCTCTCTCTCTCACACACACACATATACACAATTAGTGTATATAGCATCATTGCTAATACATTCCTACTAACCACAGTACAAATTTCACATTTTATATTAAAGCCTGTGATGATTCAGGCTGAACCATTTGCCGTCTTGGCACACTGAGGTCTGCGCTCCTGTACTGCGTCAGTGGACAGCGCTGATGGACAACATAAAGGAGACAAACCTCCCTCTTTGTTAAAATTCCTCAGAGAAAAAAGTATTTGTCGTCGTTTCCGGTCAGAGCTGCGACTGTCGTCCGCAGCTGTCTGCTGTCCGGAATATTCCAGTGAACTCCTGAACTGTGATCCTGTGCCCCGATTAACACAGCTCCATCACCAGATGACATCGGCTGCTTTATTAAGATGGATTCCTGCATGTATCATCTTTAACCGGGACACTTGTTGCATTTATGCACATAGCAGAACACTTACTAGTGTTAATATTTCCTTTTCTCTTCATGACAACACTCAAACAAATACATACAATTTAGAAGAATTTGTACATCTACTGTAGCTGCAGCTTGAAAAAATAAGTGTCATTGTCACGTGTAGCCCCAGGGAGCATGAAACACCGCAGCATTAAGCGACTTCACCAATAGATGGCACTAAATTCTACACACCGGACCTTTAAGTAGTCTGAAACCGAAGCGCTTATCATTTTTACACTGCAAAACTACTCAACAAGGTGAACACCACACAGATGTTTGACATATATAGACTTCAGTGAGTTGGACATACATATTCGCAATCATTTGTAGTTTCCTTTTAGCTCTGTTTTGGTCTTACGCGAGTCTATAAATAGAACTTGGTGTTTAGGTACCAACATGTGTCTCTGTTTCCACCAGCTAGTTTCTAACTTTAACTGTCTGCTATTACGTGCTGGGCAGGCAGCGAATAGTGGGTTCATTAAAGCAATTTAAAATAGTTGCCTGCTGCGTGTAGAAAAGATGCTGATGAGAGCAGTGAGAGTTGTGGGCCATGAAACCAAAACAACGAGCTGAAAGAATGTAAAACTGCTCCGTAGACTTGAAGGGAAACTGCAGCGTCTTTCACGTTGCATGTAGTCTAAACAACTGTAATGTTTACTACGGTCGCACCTTTGGTCTAACAGGGACAAAGTGCATCCATGCAATAGATGTTCATTAAAAAATTCAAACCTGCTGGTGGTGCTAGAGCAAAAGTCTGGGGATCACAATCACCAACGTTTATAGGAGTCTTCCTCTGAAGACTGTGAATGAATATATTCAAATGAGAAATAAAGCTCCACTTTAATGTTATCAGAGAAAATTAACTGTTGAAGAGAACTCGTGTGTATGAGAAGGAAGAAAATCGAGTGTGAGCATTTGTTAACTTGTTCCTGGTTTAACGATGAGATCATATTGTTTAGCAGGTAAATGATGCATTCAGTGGTACAAATATTGGTACCATTGCATACCTGGTGGGCAGGTAAATGATGCATTATGTGGCATTATAGAAAATTACTGTGATGAGGAAGTCCGTGGTGGGAATAAATATTTTGCAGCTTCAGTGAGGTTGTGCTTGTAGACCTCTCACTGTGCCCCGTAGAGCTTCCTTCATTGCTGGTTTCGGGACAACCCAACACGGCCTTGTGTTTGCATGAATTAGGAGATTTCTCTGTCGAGGATAATAAAACCAACATTGGTTGCTATAGAGTTTGGGCAGATTCAGTTGACCTCTATTGTAGTTTGTAATTTGGGATAAAGAGAGCCTTGATGCCGCTCTGCTTGTCCAGTTGCACTTTGGTTGACTTCTGTGGTCCATATCTTAGAAACCGAACACTGAGCAAACTTAAAGTTAAAACAAAGACAAACATGTCTCATACATCTAGTCTGCCCATGCCCTTTATCCTTCATTGATTGATTGACGTGTGGCTACGTCTTTGTAAGCCCGTCACTCCTACATCCTGTCAAGGTCATTTTTTGCGATGGCGCCCTCCTCCTTTCTTTTCCTCCCTTCGCTCTCTGCGCTCTGGCCTCCGCTCGTTTTGGGTTTGTGGTGAAACTGAAGCCTTGCTTCATAAAATTTTCCATCAACAGCAGCAAATAACAACAGGGTCAGACGAGGAGAGTACGTCCCTCAACACACACACACTACGGAGGCCGGGGCAACGGGGTCTGGTTTGGCCCGTCCGGTGGAATGCTCTCTCTCTTCTTCTTCTTCTTCTTCTTCTTCTTCTTCTTCTTCTTCTTCTTCTTCTTCTTCTTCTTCTTCTTCTTCTTCTTCTTCTGTGTGTGTAAAAGGTTAGGGAGCAACCGTCAAACTGAGATCATCCTCCTGTTGATATCATGAGGCATCATCTGGCATCAATTGACTTAAGTGAGATGTGTATAATTGCTTTCTCACATGCTATCTTCACCCAGCGAGCTGTCGACAGGCTGGTTGATTGTGACGGTGGGGATGTTTAGTCACCGTCTTGGCCAGGCGGCCTTAGGGTGGGAGATGAATGAAGGGGTGAGGCGTTTACTCAGACGTCTGTTCACTTTCAGCTGTTTTGCATGCGTGTTTGGAATAGTTGTGTTTTATAGTTGCATTGTTTTAAGAGGAAATGGGTGGTAATGCTGGACTCTGCCAAGAAATTTGTACCTTCACTCAGTATTATTATTTTTTTCAAAGCAGTGAGTGAGTACTGTTCCAACACACCCTGCTTCCCCCTCCAAATGAGACTATTGATGCGGAGCTCCTTCTTTGCTGGACTGTTATGTGACTCAACAAAGTTCCCACTCCCCAACCGGAGAAAACACCCCATGCTGTTTAAGGCCGAGCACCATGTTCAGCACATTCCACAGAAATAGAGAGGGGATTAAATAAACATTACCGTCTGTCTCTAAATGGGTTCAGTCAGTAATTATGCATAATGGTGGATCATTAAGGTTGATTAATAAGGGGTTTTATTGTTGTGCTTGTTGAGAATGGTTTGTGCTTCCTAGTCAATCCTCGGGGAGAGCACAAACTGATGAGTGCTGCGCTCTGCTCTGTGTTTCATCAAAGTGTGCCCAAACAAATGTACATTTCCATTCCTTTACTCCTACCGAGCAGATGGGCTGTGTTTCTACAAGGAGAGCCTGGTAGATTTGTGCCATAACCCGAATGGAAAACTACTAAAGGCTCACTACAAGACCGCTCATGAATACTTGAATTACAACTTTATTTTTGCATTTATGTGCACATATGTTGCTGCGTGGCAATGCAGTGTTTTCTTTTCTTGGGATCTGGACAGATTCAGGCCACCCTGTGGTAAACATATCCTGGATCTGTTCATTATAGTTACACACACACACACACACGTACAGTACCTCCAACAGCTTTAAAATCCTTCACCACCAAAACAATCGTCATTAGTTTAATGACCTCATGTGTTGCAATAAGCCCTTTTCTGTGTGTGTTTGATTTTACGGTGCACCAAAACATATCCAAATGATTTTCCTATATTGGAGGGGATTTGTATTGAATGGTTCACATCAAACTTTGAGCATATGGCTGCAAGATCCACAGTGAATCATTTTGATTAATGCAGCGAGTGACTTAAAAGAAAGCAGCGAGGGTTTAACCAACAAAAGAAACCTGAGTTTCCCAAGCAAATCCCCAGCAGACATGGAAGTCACTCAGACGAGTTGTTTCCCCTTTTCTCCGCCTGGCTATAATCCTGAAAAATGGATTTCAAAACCGCACAGACATATTGGTTTACTCAAACAATCAACTTTTTACTCCCAATTGCCGGCTGCTTGTCAGGTTTGTACGGAAGAATTTGGCCTGCATCGCATAACAAAGTCATGTTACAAAGGATGTCCGAGCCCTTCTCTGTCTGGATCGCGTGTTCGACACGCAGATAGCCGCTGAGGGTGTTTGAAGCGTGGCAGATGACTCTTGACCTCCGTTGCCTCGAGGCCCAGTGGATAAGGTCTTCCTGCTTGTGCAACGGACAACCCTTCATTAGCCTCATGTCACGATCTGTTTCCTATCGTTTAACACACCGGCGCCTGGCTATGTGATACAGCCAGCCAAGTTTCCGTTGTTTCACTTCATCAAGCGATAAGACAGAGGAACTACTCTGGGGAGTGTATTGGGCCGGGGCGGGTTGGCGTTAAAACAACGCCAGGCGAAGCAGAAACCTAGTGACAAGGCATTGCAACGCTCCACCTGCCACTGCTAATGATGAATGGCTCAGTGCGATCCGCCTCAGCAGTGACAGAGCGTATCATTTCTCCTGTCTGACCCGGCCTGAGTCATGTTCACTCATCTCCTGTTCCTGCATTTGCCATCCGTTCACTCATTCGTTCACTTTCCCCTCCGTGTCAGTCTCCCACGCCCACTCTGTCAGGTGTAAATCCTCGGCTATGAAGCGTCGTCTGAATATTTAGGCTGATGGATTGCTTTCCGGAAAAAAACAAGAGTTAGCCTGCCTCTGACTGACACCCCACAGTGTATAAAATCAAGTAATGACCATGTGGCAGGATGTCGGGGAATTTTTATACAGCTCTCCAAGAGAGCTGGAGTGTCCTCAGGTCGGGGCGCTGGGTGGACAGAGCAGCTGTTCTTCCGGCATTTTGGAAATTCCTTCTCCTCCCCCTGTCATTGCCGAGGTTATGAGGTGAACAAGGCATATCCGACCTCTCTTTTAATAGTGCTGATACAGTGTGTCAGTGGAGCGTGGGTATCTTTATTTGAGGCTTCGTAATACACTATAAAAAGAAGGCCGGGCATTAGTGCTGATAAAAGCAGCGGGCTCGCACAAATCATGTGATTTGAGGCCAGCTAATGTGACTGTGTGTGTTGGTAAGAGATGGGTGATGTGACCCCTGTTGTTTGATGCTGCATTTCATTTGTGGTCACACGGTGCTTTAATCATAACCTTGAGCAGAGAGATGAGACGGATGAAGCTGGTTGTGTTGTGTCGCCTCTCTCATCCCTCCTGGGTCCCAGATCAGGCAACAAAGTGTGTAGTGTAACAAAGTGTTAGCAGACCCCGGGGAGGTGGTACACGGGAACCAGGCGCCTGCCCAGACACACAGACCTCTGATTGGAAGGAGGGAAAGGGTGTATCTGCTTCCCGTAACACGGCGTCTCGTCAGTGCCTCGGGGTGGCTGACGTTTGGCAGATATGGAAGTCAGACATGCCCGCAGGGCGTGTGTGAGTGTGAGAATGAGTAGTTATTGATGTTAGTTAGGTTGGCACGCCTCCATCATATTTGGCAAAGGTGTATTTATGTTGAAGTATTTGTCAAGGAGAGTAATGGTCCTTGCTTGTCTGATGAGATTTTATTGAAAGTAGCCAGAGATTTCAGGAATGATTCCTATCGCCTGACCGTTTTACGTTTCTTTTGGCAAGAAGTCAACGAAGACAATGCTGAAATGATATGACTCAAATTTCTCTGTAAAGCTCTGGCTCTGGGTTGACAAGTTAATAATCAATTGTTAACTCTGTTTAAAGGCTCCCAGTGTTGTTGCTTCCCCTGATCTCAACAACAAAGTCTGCTAGAACGATGGCCAGAACTAACCAGACGTCATAATTTTCTTTGAAGCACCGTCTAGACTGTGCACTGCTGAAGGTCACAATGAATTGATGATTAGTTTTACACTGTGACAGTTCCAGAAATAACCATAGCTTAATCAGGCGACAGTAAATCAAGATGTGCAGCTAAAAATATGAGTTTAAAATGTTTTTATGAGGTCAAACGTCAGCTTTTTCCACTCTGGCTGTGTGTGCACTATGCTAGCGCAGTTTGCTTAAGAGACGACATCAAACTTTAGTTTGACTCTTCAAGTGATTACTGTAAGGTTTTGACTGGCACGACATGTCAAAGTAACCAAAAGCTGACTCACCTCCTCTGCCAGGTGGTTCTGTGAAGGCCGTGAGCTGCACAACTCTCCCGACATACAGATCTGGAGGGATGGTGACCTGCACACGCTGGTGATTACCGAAGCTTTCGAGGACGACACAGGACGTTACACCTGCGTGGCTTCCAACAGTCTCGGAGCAGACAACACCTCTGCTGAGGTTTACATCGAAGGTCAGATGTTTTCATATCGGGAAGTTAATATATGCTTTCTTCTGAGGCTTTTACATACTCATACTAATGATCTGTCTTTATTCTCAGCATTTCTTATTATAGAAGTAACCACTGCTTTGTTTTTGTCCCGTCGCAGGAGCTTCGTCATCAGACTCAGAAGGAGAAGGACCTGTGTCAAAGTCCAGATCGGGAAACATGCCTCAGTACGTGTGTCTCAGCATGACCTCTTGTGACCGAGTGAACCCTTGAACTCCTTGAACAGGTTAACTGAGCCCTGCAGCAGCTAATCAGGTCTGCTGTCCTTTAACTAGACCTCCTTAAAAGGCCCTTAAAGAGCAATAACCCAGGCCTAGTACACAGAGTAAACTCTGAACCTTCATAATGAGAAGTGCAGGAGGTTAATATGGTAAAAAAAAAAAATCACCCTGTCAGACTTGTCCCTTTTACTTATTTCCAAATGCAAAACCTTTCCTGCCTTCACCCTCTTCTTTTAACATGTTGATTTAGTGAAAGTTTGGCCCGATCCAGATGTGGATGCATGTTTTAAGTGTTGTTAACCTTTCAAAATAAGCCATTTTTCATTATTTAAGCTATTTTTTTCAATTAGTACTTACTTTACTGTCAAATATAGCACCCATGTTTATCCTCATGTGCATAGATCTCAAGATGCAGGCTGTAAACATTTGCAGTTATTAAAAATAATGCATATGGAGGGCTGTACGTTCCTCACAGCACCCGCTCTGTGCGCTTTCTAATTCTCGAAAATGCTTTTGATTATTATCTGTTGTATAAATCTGCTTCCATCCGGCCTGCTTTCCGATTCCCTTTCTGTTTACACACCAAAGCCAAGTTCACTGATATCATCGTAATTGCCGGGGAGACAAAGTATCGCATTTTAAACGCATATAGAGTCGAGAAACGCCTTTATGTGTGTGTGTGTGTGTGTGTGTGTAAGAGAGAGAAAGTCCTGATTTATGTTTTGTTTATTTTAGAGTTCAGAAGAAGACCACTTCAATGTCTCTGACAATACGCTCAGCGTCACCCAAAACCACCGAGGTCCTTCCTCATCGTTCCACCCTGGTCCAGGCCTTGTCTCAGCCCCTACAGCGGGTGAGCACCTACCGCACTCAGGGCAATAAATCCACACAAGCTCGTAGATCATCCACAAAAATGTGGGAAAATTCTCTTCAGTGACACGAGCAGGCGTTTTTTTCTGAAGTTTTTATTGTCTTCTAGGTGCAGAGCCCAGTGTCGTCACTGTATGGTGCAGAAGTATCAGGTCCTCCTATATTTACCAAGGTACGTCTGACTACATGAGATACTATACATGCACTATGTGGTTGGGTGATGCTGATCGTTGATCTTGTTTGCGCGTAAGATTTTGTAACCTGGCTGCAGGAATTTGCTCCCGTTTAGTCTCAAAAGCAATAAAGAGGTGGAGGGCCGGTGTTGGTGCTGCAACGCATCTTAAAGGTCTTTGATGGGGTTGAGGTCAGCGCTCTGTGTAGGAAATGTTTTGTGGCATGAAACAAAAAATGACTGTCGCCACAAAGTTTGTTGCATACTATTGTTGAAAATATTTTGTAAGATTTCCCGTAAGGCGCCAACCCCAAACCATAAAACACAGCCAGAGATACATACATACTTACATACGGTACATCATGCATGCAGTACATACTTAGAACCTGATACACATGTACTCCATCTCCTTGCCTTCCCATAATAACAGTATGCAGTACTGTGGCTTTCGGCAGTGGGGGTCAGATAAAACATAAGCTTTGATGAGAGCTCCTCCTCCAGCTCAAGAACACCCTTCAACACTCCCCCCCCTGACATCCCCTAACTCCCTCTCCCCTCAGGCTGTGGGTCTTGTGATGGTGGGACTGAGACGGGCTGAGGCAGAGCTTCAAACGGCCCTGCCAAACCCACAAGGGTCAGGTCTCTTTCACTCTCATTCAGCTAGTCAGGCCCTAAATCATTTTCCACTTCATTACAAAAAGACATTTGTTTTTCTTCGCCCCCACCCGCCTCCTTTAAAAAACTGTCATGGGCTTTAATCATCCCAGCGGATGTGTTCGCGTCTTGGTGAAGTCAGCACCGTGATGTCACCCATACAAACACACACAAACTGTCAGCCCGGCGATGCACATTCCACCCCCGGTGTTCCCAAAATTACCCATGCCAAAGAGACACAGTCACGACTCACGATTCATTAACACTGACACTGAGTGCCTCTGGTTGATGGATACCAGTCTATGTAACTCTGAGCCTGCTAACCAGCAGAAGAGACAAACACAGTGTTGACAGTAGCTTCTCCATCAGCCCGTGTGGATGTTTTTTTAGTTCTGCAACACTGTAAGCTGTCGTGCGATTGATCGGACAGGAGTTAAAACTGCCATTTATGAGGAGGAGGTCCTGCAAGTTTGAGGCTGGGAATGTCCTCGTGGGGGTGGGTCATCTTCTCAACTATTCTATTGGCCAAAAGCTCAAAAAAACATGTTTAAGTGTCTTAGATAAGAGTATAAGTGTGTAATCTTAGATATCTGAGCAGAGAGACTTCCAAAAGCTGTTGAAATGGTTTCTTGTATTTGACAACCTGTCAACTATAACCTGCATTACAGTTCATCATTTTCCAAATATTTAAGAAATGATTATATTTTGAAATACAATATTTTGAGAAAGTAAACTTTTTTTGTGTGTTAGCTGTTAGCATTTGGACCGAAACTGAATATTTTAGGCTGAAGTTGAAACAAACGAAAAGTTTTGGGATTATGTGATGCCAAAAGCTATTCAAAGCAGACAGATCCAATAAGATGACAGTGGATATCAGGTTCTTTACATATAACAAATTACTGTATCTGGGATTCATGTTAGCCAAAGGAAAGCCGGCAGAGAGTGATTCTCGGTTCACAGGGGAGCAACAAAAAGTAAATAAAGAAACTGAACTTGGTGTCTGTTTTGTGAGAGGTTCTCATCTCCAACAAGCTCTCGTCTCCGTCCGTACCAAACTGCAACTCTGAAGCAGATTTATCGTTTTCATTACCGGTTTCAGGCTCTTCTCATTTCCTCATCATCGTTCACTCACTCCTTCTTATTTCCTCTCCTTTATTTTATCCCTCCTCTGTGCAGCTGTTGCAGGATGCCCAGGCATCCGAGGGCCAGGTGGTGGTTCTGGAGTGCCGGGTCCGTGGAAGCCCTCCTCTGCAGGTCAGATGGTACCGCCAGGGAGAGGAGATCCTGGACTCCCCTGATTTTCGTATTCTCCAAAAAAGTGAGACATCCTTCTTCGTCATAATTAATTATGTTTTAACACTGAAATTGGCAGCTGATGCTAATGCAAAAATATTTCTGTTTGTCTTCTCTTCCACTGCACCTGTGATATCGTATGAATCAGAACCTCGATCTGCAGCTGAGCCAGGTATGTCACCTCTCACCTTTCACGTTCCCAACAGTCAGTGGTTAAAATTAGTAACGTATTATTAGCTTTGTCTGGAGACTCATGTCGAGCTTCATAGTTTCATCAGCTGCAGGCTTTCACTTGGTTATGACTACAGCAAATCACAATTTAATAAGTCTGCGCCTCACAGGACGCTCATGATCACACCCACTACAGTCAGAGGGAGTCCCTGGGAAAGTCTGAGAAACCCCAACACCCGCAAACTCCAACACATGAACACACACAAAGTCACAGATTAGCAGTGACACACATGCTAATTTATGTCAGACTGTTTCTCACCTGTGTGACTCAGGGGTCATTTCAGGTGTTGCGTTCAGGCTGTGAGTCACTCAGACACAGCTGAACATCTGTGCAGCAGTTTGTGCGCGTACGTCTGTTCTTCATGAGCAGCTACGTCCGTTATTGTTCGTCTTTTTCTGTGTCTGACTACGAACAGTGATTCACCAGTCTAGATGACATGCACATTATCAGTCTGCTGTGTACATAACATATCTAATGTCTCTTTACGTCTCATTAGAAACAAATCAAGTGTCAACAAGTTGCTCCACTCCGCACCTGTGCAGGTGGTCGCTGGTCTGGTTATTAAAGGTGCATTGACGGTGGTTGTTTTGTTTTTTTGTTTTAGAGGAGATCTGCACACTGGTGATAGCCGAGGCCTTTCCAGAGGATGGAGGTCTGTTCTGCTGCACCGCATCCAACCCGTATGGGTCCATTAAGAGCACGGCTCATCTCACCGTCACTGCGGGTGAGTCCACAGACAGTAAGAAGTGTTCAGCAGGCACCACAACTGGATGTTGAAGCCAAAGTACAAGCCAAATAGCCTGATAAGCAACTTTGCAGGAACGCCATGGCTCACTGAGTTATCCAACCAGCACCATCACTGTGTACCTGACACTAGTTGCAGTTGTGACCCCTCTGGTATGGGTAACATTTCAAGAATGATGTCCCTTGACCTAAATTACCAAAGAAAAGAACATTTTCTACATGAGTTTATGTGTTATTGAGTGCAGGCAGGTCTTGTTGGGGACAGGAAACGGTGGAGACAGAAGCTCCAAAATCTAAATTTTTGGAGCTTCTGTCTCCACCGTTTCCTGATCATTAGTACTAAAATGCTTCCCATCTAAGAGCCGGTCTTGTTTTCAGAAGATGTTTCTTCTATTGTCTTATTTACGTGTGCAAATTCTTTCTTTCCTCAAAAAATGTAATCTGCTCGATGAATCAGGGCTTGGTCACACTAATTTCTAATAGGCGAGTGAAGTCATGTGGTTTGGGGTCGTCTCATCCTTTACCCTGTTTGTTATTGCGTAGTCTATATGGAAGAGGGGTGAGAGGTGTGAGTGGATGAGTGTATCATTGCGAACACAGCGGGACACAAATATTTATGTGTGTATATTCTTCTAGACAGGACTGTGCGTGTACAGTACAGGACTCACCGCAAAGTTAAAGGAAAGGCTGAATAAACAGGAATTGCATCAGTCTGACTGAACCCAGCTGCTACTTTAGATCAGAAGTAATGCAGCCGTGTGTGTGTGACCAGCATCTACTCATGTATGTGGGGGACAGAAGGAAAAACTAAACATTAAAGTCCAACATTTTCCACTTTTCTCTTGTTTATTTCTGTCAATAGCCGAGGACTCTTCCAGTAATGGCATGTCTGGTGATAGCTCAGGGTTTGAGGATGCGGCTGCCTTCCCTCCACCTCCCCCACCCACAGAAATCAGCCTCCTAGAGCTGCCACCCAAGATGCTGCCTCATCCCGGCTCTGAGGCTTTCCATATCAAGGAGCTTGAGATCTGGCCAAGTGTGTCATCTCTGCCTCCAGTACACATGGGCTCAGAGGCGGAAGACAAGGATAAGGGAAGAGGGTCTATACAGAACGGCCAGCCAGCAAATCTACCTAATGCGACCACGCCGCCACCCCCACCTCCACCACCACCTCCACCTGTGCCTCTATCGTCACATCACGACCTAATGAGAGAAATCATAGCCAAGGCGGCTCCACACTCACCTCCATCCCCAGGCAAGCTGTCTCCATCCCCTGGGAAGGACGGGCCTCCACTGCCTACCAAACCTAAACCAAAGCTGTGAGTACCTGTTGTATCCCCATGTGTCTGCGCCCCGGGGGCAGGCTTGTCACCAGGGAGGGCCTGTGGGAGGGAGACAGACTGGGAGGCCTGTCTGAGGTCTAGTTAAAATGATAGCGTCTCAGCTTTGTGAAAGGGTTAATGGGGGAATCCCAGGCCGTTTTAGAACAAAAGCATTCCCTTGCCTTTATGCTGGTGTCAATGTGGCATCGTGTTTGCCAGGGCAAGTCTGCCAGCTGCTGCCTGTCTCTGGCTGTAAACAGATCTGCGCCGCTTTTGCTGGATGGCTCCTATTGTTGTCTATCTGACCTCGGACTGCATGCCCAGCCCAGGACAGAAACATTGTGGGGTTTTTTCCTGAGCACCTTTCTGTGAGCTCTGTAGGGATCAGGTAGGATGTCACTGTTATTACAAGAGAGTTGGGCATTGAATAGCCTTGTTTCAATGGTCCTGTGTTTTGAGATGTCTGCCGCAGACAAGCCTCTTGTGCATGGATTTTTTTTTTATCTCACTTGCTGTTGCTTTTCTTTTTTTTTTTTATTAAAGTATTGTTTGATTTTATTACAAAGAAGCAGAAAGCACTGGCAGGAAATCAGAAGAGAGAGAAGGGCTGGGAAGTCCATGATTCAAACCAGACTCAAATCCTCTTGGCTAGCAGGATGCCTCTAAGATACACAATTAAGTCGGGTGTTCTTGCACTATATTGGTTATTTTTATCTCCTCTGTACTTAGCTTTTCAGCTAGCAGCATGGCTCTCGAGACGGCAGTGTCAGTCTGTCTGTATGTTGGTAGATCGGTCTGTCGACAACCATTGCTGGACGGTCATTGAAGTTTGTACAAGTTTGTATGAGTCCCTACTGACTTTGATGACCCTGACTTTTCTTCTAGCGCCACCATGAAGTCGACATTCATGGTTCAGAGTAAAATATGTAAAAAAACTATTAAATGGACCCTCAGGATGAAGTGTACTGTCTATGGCCTACTTCTACTTGAGCGCGAGAAGTTACGTATTCCTTAACATCTGCAGGATAGATTTGTACAAACCTTTATTGCTCCCAGACAGTGAATCTTAATGACTTAAAGGACCAGTGTGTAGGATTCAGTGGCATCTAGCTGATTGCAACCCCTTGCCTCAGCCTCTCTTTGCTAGGCCATAGAGCTACTGTTTAATTTGTCCGCTCTGGGCTACTGTAGAAACATGGTGGAAGAGGACCCGCTGTATCCATAGATATTCTCATTTTAAGCTAACAAAAACAAAGTGATTATTATTTTCACGTTCACATACACTAATGAAAAGGCTAGAGAGGTGGAGGGGTCCCCAGAACTATGGGGACTATGAATGCTCATGCGTGTTGGTCGTTTTGGTCGTAATTGTAAACTTTTCAGTCAGTTTGTTCTGCCCATCAGATCGTGACCAAATACGTGTAAAACTAAAGACCCATTTCCCATTAGCCTCGGTTTTTCTTTGGTCTGCTAACCTGCTAGCCTTGTTGATGTTAGCCTTTATCTTAAAGCTCCACTGTACCTAAGTTCAGCCTCGCAGAGCTGCCAGCATGGCCGCAGACTCTTTTTGCTCTTTTGCAGTCTCAATATTTCCCCTCATAGCTTGTCAAAACATACTTGCAGCAGATGGGAAGATATTTTTTTATATTACAATATAAATATACTGTTGTGAGCAGTATATTCCATCAACAGCAGACGGTTAACAGTGTTATGACAGGCTGCATTTCAGTTCTAGCGCAGTAAAGCTTGATTCTTGCATTGCACAGTCGATTATTTCCACTGCATGTGTATGCATGCTACAGTATTGCATATCTGTTGACATAAATGTTATGACTTGTTAATTCTGTGCTTCCAGAGCTGAGAATATAGAGGAGGAGACAGAAAATTACAGGTAAATATTTGACTGTGAGGTTGTTGCTCTGGATGTGATTTGAGTGGCGCCACATGTAGCCTCATTAATCAAGCTATCACGGGAAGTGAGCACAGATCATTCCACTGTAAGAGATGATAAATCAGAGGCAGCAGTTTGACAAGAAGTGAGTGGAATCATATTGTAAATGATTCATGCATGTGTTGTACAGACTTTATATAATCTGGATAAATAGATCTGGCGTGGGCTCTCCCTTTGGAACACGATATGTCATCTGGTTTTTACATCGAGCCAAGTAGCCTTTGACATTTTAGTTTCTTATTGTTCTATTGATCTCACAACAAAAGTTTAAACCTTACAAGAGAGATGAATGTACATTTTTGACAAATAAATGTATTTTTGTCTCTATATCAGACTTGAATGAGGCAGTAAAGCTTCTTCTCTCAGTGTTTATCCACTATAACAATATAGCTACAAACAATCAGCTCCCAACGGTGAAGCAATTACAAAGCATAAGCCATCCCCCTCCATTTTAAATTCTGTAATTACACAGTAAAATACCAGCAGCCCCGCCATTAGCCAAAGGTCACATTTCTGTTAGACTGCACTCTGTTTCCTCAGGTAACACGTATGAACAAAGACTGACCACCTTCGACCTAAAACAACCCCCCTTTGAGCTTATCACTGAGTATCCTGTGACGCATCCTGTACCGCTGACAACCGTACGTTTCTGAAGAGCCATTTTTAAAATATGCAGCACTGGTCGCCGTGTTGGTCGTCCTGCTTCTTCCGCCTCCTGCCTAGTCTAAAAATCTGCAAAGACTAGCTGAATGACACCTGGGTGCACAAACAAGACACCTGTAATGACAACCACCTGTCAATTAAAATGGCCATGCTGTTAATCATAGCTTAGCTTTAATCCTTATGTAATAATTCACCCACCCTCATGAACGGGGAAATTAGCTATAGAGACCAAAGCTGTTTTTTGTACCAGGCTGTAAACATGTTTATTTCACTATGAAGTTTTTCATTTTAACATGGGGACTTATGGAGACTCGTTCTGCTGCCAGCCTCGAGTGGACATTTGAGGAACTGCAGCCACAGAGGTTGGCGCTTGGTACAGACTCGTGTTGTGTTTCATCTCTGTAAGCCATACGCTGCTATGAAACATGAACACAGTAAAGCACGCTTTAACTAGCCTCCTGGTTTGTTAATTTAATTGTCTTTTTTACAGGAGTTCTTTTTTTAATAAGCTGCAGAACTTTCTAACAAACCACTTGAACCACTTGTTGAAAAGCAATAAATTCAACAGACGGAGTGGAAACTGTGACGCTTATGCTGTGTATTTTTAGAATAAGGCAATATCATGTAAACAGCCTAATTGTTCCTCAGCATTTACATAAACTCCAGCAGGATCAGTGAGGATTGAGTTTTATTATCCGCATGAGCAGTTCACCTCACTTAGGGCATGAATGTAGACTTTAATACTTTAATAGAATTATTAATCTGTATTTATGTAAATTTAAGCTTTTACTCACAGCTAAATGTCCCCCTGAGTTTTTACAGCACCCCTTATTATTCATAAAAGGACAGCTGCATTAAATAACATTACAATTTTAGCACCAGTATTCGTAGCGATCGGAGACATGTGTCCATGTTCACAAATCTAGAATAAATCGTTCTAAATCAGAGGAATAACATACTGGAAGCCTGTTTAAGGGATGATTTTTGCTTCAATAACACTGAGCTGATGAGGTGGAGGAAGTGGTTGTGTGACTTGGCAGGCAGGAGGGGCTGGAGGAGACCCGAGGCTGTGAAAACAGACCTGGCTGTGCTGAAGGAAGAGAGAGCAGGGTCGTAGGTATTTGGACTTGATGCCCGGCGTTGATGTCAGACGTCAGGATAAGAATCAAAGGAAATTCTCAGGGGAGAGGCTCAGATTGGCCAGTTGGATGTGAACCAACCCTGAGGTTTGGAGAGAAAGCTGAATTTTACCAGAATTGAGAGAATAGATAGATTGCAAATTGGCAGCACCGACGTATTGTATGATCCTCTGGAATCTGACTTTTTTTTAAGCAGGATTTTGTGAAGTAATTCAACAAGTAGAAAGGTGACTTGATTTTTTGTGCTTCCCTCTCATAAACTGCTTTGAGGATTAAGCATACGAAGCAAAAATGTTACCTGTTGCTTTAAGCATGTATGTGTTATGTAAGGCGACTAAAGGTTATCTTGGGATTGAAGCCGGTTTTAATGTGAGATGATAAACTGGGCTCCCTGCAGAAGGGTCTAAATAAAGATATGAAAGGGTTTAGCAACATGAAACACACCACGAGACAAGCCCTAATTCAGCTGCATCTCATCATAAGGGCATCGCTCCCTATCGGAAAGAGTTATGGTCTCTCCCGATTGAACAACACGCCCCCCCCCTCTGCTCAGGGTTCAACCGTAGACACGTGACCTTCTGTAAAATCACATCATGATAGACTAATAACACCTGGATCTTGTAAATGCGTGTTTGTGCTCATGCACATGTTTGTGAGTGTGCGTTGATGAATGAAGTGTCAGTGCTGCCCGTGTCCAGTGTTGGCTTTCCTGTATTGATAAAGGGACATGTTTGCCTAGTGTGAAGTTTCACAGAAACGTTCCTTGGTGACGTATCCTTTGTGGTACAAGAGGAAAACACGGGAATGTGGTTGTGTGGTTTTACATAGTAGCTTTGCTGTTGTTGCTTTCCTTGTGTTGCTAAATCACCTCCAGGTTGTAGGAAAAGTGAAACTTTAAAGCAACGCTGTGTAGAAATTGGTATTTTTGCGATTTAGTGCCTCGGGTTTCAGAGAGCAATATCGCTGTGGTAAACATGGTCAGTCGTATACCTTACTCGTCCAACAGCAAGAAGTCCAACTCAGCGTCTGTTTTTCAGCTTTTAATTTCTCCGAGCTCTAGCCAACGACTAAAAGTCAGTCCCAGACATATTCTTGTCTAGCGGCTTCTTGCTTGATCTCTTTCTCATTTTTCCTTCCTCCGTCAACGTCCCCTTCGGTCATTTTCACCTCTGTCATTATGTCTATAGAGGCTGCTGAGTCTGGTTACATTGCCTTTTTTCCCAGCTCCGGTTCTGGCACGACACCAGTCCCAGTGCTAAAAACCTCAACTTTCTGGTGGTCCAAAACATCTGTGATACAAGCACTAACACTCCCCCCAGCTAACCAACTTAACTAACATTAGCTAACAGCGTCTACAGTTTGCAGCAGCTTACATCAGTCCATCAAGTTGATGCACTGTAGCCAGAGGAAATCATCAAGTTGTATGGTGTAAGAAGACAGACCAGACATGACAGAGACACCATTTACCTGATGACAAGTCAGCGTAACATCAAAATGATTTAAAATCTGTTAATCTATGTTAGAAAGGTTACACAATGGGGCTTTAAAACAAAGATAGTGAGCAGCTGTTTCAAAACTAAAGACAAAGGAGGAGACAGTCAAAAATGTCAAGCCAGTGCAACACGTTGAAGGTGTGACCACCCTGATATTGACCGTGATAATAGGGGCAAAGCATTATATTATAGGTTGGGATAATGTCTGGGTGGGTGTCACACACCGAGCACAAGTAGCAGAGGCAACAATTATCCTCAAACTATTCCACAGCTTAATCTCTCTTTCATAAGACTGGGAATCAGCTTTGACAGTCGAAATTGTTCTCTTGCACGGATTTCATTCCACAAAGTGTTTTTTATGTCAGTTGAAGTCTCACTAGCAACGTGTCTGTGGATTTTTTTTAATTTTTATGCAGCTCTTACAATATGTTCATTTTTACTCAGTATGCTCAGATTACCGATGATGAAAAACAGGCACACATCAGCACTCAGCAGGACCTCAATTTAGCCCTTTCTCTCTAGGCTGATTTCATGTTTCTGTAAAGTGTCTACAGTGATTCAGCTTCAACTGTTTTGCTGTTCATTTCTTATGATAAAGATGATAATAATTACTGATTGCCTGGGTAATCTATGTAGGTTGGTTCCATAAAGCCAGACAGAAGTTGTGTATGTGATTTTAAACAGACCTACTAAGACCTACTGGACATATAGTAAACAGCTCCTGCACTTGATTATAAAGAGTTTTGGTTTGATATATTTTAAGTGCATCAAAAGCAGCCCTGGGAAAGGAAAGTGGAGGCCAGGCTACATCTGTTTGTGTCAGGGGAGGAAGTGGAAAGTTTCAGACTCTGAGGGAATTACACAACAGGCAGCATGCAACATACAATGCAATGATTATTATAGAAGAAACGGACAACGTATGTGTGACGTCACCCACAAGTTTCGGAAGAGCCATTTTGAAGCTCAAAATCTGGCTGGCTCGCTGGCTGCCACCATGTTTGTTATCATGTCGCTAATGTAAAACGACTGTGGATCATCAGTGGACCCAAGTCAGGCTGAATGACGCCTGGGTGCTCAAATGAGCCACCTGTAACAGCACCCACCTGTCAGTCAAAGTGGCCACGCTGCTCATTATGCATAACTTTAAGCCTTAATATAATCTGAACAGGTGAGTTGTATATAAATTCACCTTCAGTACAGTTGTCATGAACAGTGATGTTAGCTATAGAGACCAAAACTGTTTTTTGTACCAGGCTGTAAACATGTTTATTTCTGCTGTGAAGTTGGACATTTTAACATGGGGACTTATGGAGACTGACTCGTTCTGCAGCCAGCCTCAAGTGGACATCTGAGGAACTGCAGTTTTGGGATTATGATAAATAAAAAAAAATTAATTGGTGTTTAATGCAGTAACTCTACTGTTTCTCTGCATATAGATCAGATGACAGAAATCTGCAAAACGATAACATGACACGATATACCGTAATATTGAATTGTTGCTAATGCCTCACCCTAACTCACATAAACACATTATCCTGAACACAAAGAGCTTAGAACAACGCTGTGTAAATGACGCCATGTGTATGGCTGATTTTAATGCTTCCATGCTCTGCAGACTTACACACTGCAGTGATAAAGATGAAGAATGGCCTAATCCACTTTAATGTGGCCCATATTGCATGCAGTTTGACCTTATACCTTTCGATCCCTGTCCGCTGACATACCACTGAGATTAAATGATTTCTGCAGTAGCTCCAAACCACTTTAACCCCACTGAGGCTGTTGTCAGGGGAACAGCATGCAAACTAAAGGCAACAAACTGCTCTTTGCCAAAAGGCCTCATCAGTCTCACACTGTCACACACACACAGAGAAACTTGTGTTTACAGTGTGGAACAGCAGCAGGTGATTGGCTGTTTCTTTCTGTGTTATATCAGACTCCTACCTCTCAGGCTCGTTGTGTTAAACTTAAAGCAGGATCTATATTCTTTCCGTGTTGCGTTGCTGAGCAAGGAGCCCCGGCTGCCAGTATTTGTCGCATATCTGCGCTGTGACTCAGAGCTTCCTCTCAGCAGTGTGTTTGTGTTTACGAGGTGCAAGTCATGAACTCTCTAATGAAGTATTAACAATCACTTTCTTGTCGAGGTGTTGCTTGTGGTTTTATGGAAAGAGGGAAAACATGCATGTTAAAGAAACCACATATGGCACAGGCTGCGCACGCTGAGCAAACTTTGCTTGTGGTTCATCGTCATCAAACATGTAATTAAAAATGGAAGTAAAACACATGGACTGTGGATCAGTTCCCTAATGAATACCTTCACTTCAGTGAACGCAGGCCAGAGAGGTTTTTTGAAGAGATAGTTGTCATCAGATCAGGGGGAGTAAAAAGTTGAGCAATGTAAAGCAAAGTGAAGTCACCGGAGACACAAGAGAGCAGGAAAAGCAGATAATTTCACATCAACCTCCAGAGTCAGAGATGGGCAGTCCTTAAAAGGACATGGGAGACACAGGATTGGCTGAGACGCCAGACCAACTAACCACTGGATTGGTCGGTCGGGCTAGAATGACCTGCGTGGAATGGAGAAGCTTTCCAAATAAGGAAGAGAGATGTCGGAGCTGACCTTCATAACACAGGCGAGGGGAGAGGGGGGGCTGGGAGAAAGAGGGGTGAGCTGTGGGGAGAGATGAGGGGAGCGAGAGATGAGGGTGTGTGCTTGGGAGTTGACAGCATGGAAACTAACAGGCCTCAGTGATCCCCTCACGGAGAGCAGGCTGTTTCTCAGGAAAGAACACCCTGGTATGTTAAACACTGAGAAACACACAGATAAATACACGTTGCCGTACGTACGGAGAATCACATTGTTTCCGGATGAGGTCAATCAACCTCCTGATTAGATCCTGACCCCGGCCTGGCTGCTGGTGCGAGCGGTGTGTGTGGTATAGACTCCCGCGTTTAGACACACTCCCTGTCAGACACCACTTCCACTTGTGGATGTTAATTAGAGGGTGTGACAATGTATACACGCTCTAATCTCAAGACACGACTGTCACAGAGAACCCACTGTGCAGACGAGTCTGACTCGCCTCTGAGCGTGAGTGAGTCAACTCAGAAGGGATGACTCGCACCTCAGCAGAGAGGAAGACCCTCTCCTGTCACTCTCTGACCTTATAACTTCAAAAAACACCACACTGGACCGGATCCTTAGCCCCCACGTCTTGTATCAACACTCTGTGACTCACCGGGAGCCAGGAAAACACACACCGCCTCTAAAAATAGAGGCATTACACGCAAAAATTGAAATGAGAACTCCCCAAAAAGCTTTTGTTTCATCCCACAAGAATGAATGAGAAAATTCTCAGATTGAGAAACTGAATATTTGTGGACACATTTCAGTGAATGAAAGCAGATCTGGTGTTTGCACACACGCACTCAGTGGAACAGGGACTTTGCCTCCATTACTCAAGTTGTCTCCAAAGGTGCAGTACAGTATGAGAGTGTTACATAAAACTATTATATTCCATATGCACGACATGTAGATAATAGTAACAGCGCTCTGTCTAGATAATGTTTCTGTGCGGGGCGTAAGAGAGAGCACAGATTGTGGATTTTATTTCCAGACAGGGGCGTTGTTTCTGTCATTTGTGTCACCTGAAGCTTAAAGAGTTGTTCACATGATTAATTTCTTCAATCAGTCTTCCATTCTCTCTCCTCAGTCATCCCGTCTCTGCAGTCTTTAGTCCCTCAGGAAACAATAAAAACTAAAGCAATAAGATACAGGTGTCGTTTTCTTCATCTCCGTCTCATAAGGTGTTTTTGTTTTTGTTCCCTGACTCCCAAACGGAAGTAACTCCGCTGTACAGTATAAGGCTGAAGCTTTTATTTTGAAAGGTCTCAAAGCAAAGGCTGGGAGCTTTTATTGTGAAGAGGAGGAGCTCACAGACAGACTAACTCATGCAGAGAGAGAGAGAGAGAGAGAGAGAGGGAGAGGGAGGGAGAGAGAGAGGGAGCGACTGAGTCTGTCACTGTCTGGCTGCTCGGCGCACTATATATGCTCCTCATACCTGGCAGGGCAGCACTGCAACGTTAGTTTACACTCCTGCAGGGAAATATCAGAGCTGCTTCACACCGAGACCACAACACTGAAGGTAAAACTAGAACTTTCACTTTCATGACAACTCTTTTAAATTAAGCAAACTTCAGCAGGACTGATGGAACGATGAGGAAATGAGATAAACTTAATGAGGCTTTCTTTTAACTTTTGAACTTTGACTCTCTGACAGGAAACTTTTTAACTGTTATTGCCTTTTAGGTTTATTTATTTATTTATGTTTAATTAAAAAGTCACTGGAGCTGAAAAACTTTGTCATTAAATTTGAATTAGGGAGTGTAGAGGGAGATGATTGAGGTAAGAATAAGGACTATTTTGGTCATGTGTTCCTGGTACCGGCACCGGCACGTTAATGTCTAAATCATATGTTTTCAGAATGGGTGTGTGGTTTTTCTGGGAGCGCACAGAGGCTGAGGGTGATACCCATTCATTTGCAGGAGGCTCTGGAAAGGTAGTGAGGTCAGGCTGTACAGAGAAAGAAGAAGAGCGGCATCACTGTGACTAACTGAAGTTTTTTCTTTCTAGTGTTGCGTCTTTAACGCAGGCCGACTGTGTTTATGCGGCGAGGCTGATTTGTTTGCAGAGCTCCTCGGTTGGAGTCAGATGGATTAGTTAACACAATAGCGTCTGTTAGGTTAGAAAGCTCGCGTCTCACTTGGCTCGAACTCCCTCACTGAGCCAGCTCTTCACTCTTTGCCTCTCTTCGTTCCCCTTCCTCCTTCTACTCCTCCTTCTCCTTCTCCTATCCCTCCTCTCCTGCTGCTAATCCCATTTGATGGCAATGTCTTTCCCACTCCAATCCAGGGAAGAATGTCTTCAGCATTCTTGCTGTAGAGAAAGAGAGAGAGAAAAAAAACTCTCCGTCTCACTTGGACAGAAAGAGCGAAAGGCGGAGGAGTGGGGAGAAGAAAGGGAGGGGAGGGATGGATGGACGCACATATAGAGAAAGGGAGGCCTCGCTGATTGAAGAGAGCCCTCTTCACCTACACTTGGATTTGAAATACGAGCCCAGATAGAGAGCAGAAGAGGGGGGGGGCAATAATAGAAGAAGAAAAGAAAGTAGGGCAGGGAGAAAGTGGGTGAACGGAGCAGCCGTGAGCTGTTGGTGTGGCTGGAATAAGAAAAACGCTCTGTGCAACGTTTTAAAGAGAGCGAGAGAGAGAAAGAGGGGGGGGGGGGGGGGGGGGGGTGGAAGGAAAACAGTCTGGTTCTGTTTTATGTGGTGTGTGTGCAATTAGAGCTAAAGAGATGGAGCAGGAGGAGGGGGAAAGAGGAGGAGGAGGAGGTGGTGGTGGTGGTGGGGTGGGCGGGGTACCCAGGGTGGAGAGGGGTTGAAAATAAGTTAAGGACACCAGGAGAACAAAGACTGAGGGAGAAGCTTGTCAGCTGATGGAGGTGAAGCAGTGAATGAATGGAGGCTGCAGGAGGAGAATAAAACACTTTTTCATATGTGCAACATGTTGAGTATCACGTGTTCCTGGTTTCAGGGGGTCAGACAGCCCTACTAAACTAAAATGTTCTTAGAAACTTGGACGTTTGCTGGTCGGCTTTGCTCTTGTGAGAGTATAGGAAGTCATGCATGGAGAGGAGGAGAGTGCAGGAGAGTGATGTGTTTGAGAAACAAGCGTAGACTCAAAGATTTTACATTGGAAGTGATCATTTCTGTGTAAACTTGTGCTACAGTTAAAATCTGACGCAACAACACGTCAGTAAACGTGAAGTAACATCCAGCCTGACACATTTCCAACGAGAAATGACACCAAAACCACCACGTCACATCAAATCCATAACTCGCCCGTCTGTCTAAACTTACTCACCGTCTGTCAGTCTGACGTGAGATCAGTCACTCGTGTCTGATTAATGACGTGCTCCAGCTCGGGGGCATCGAGCTTATAACGACACGCTGCAGTCATGATGTAATTCTCAACAGTGAATACAAGCGAGGAAACCGTGAAGCAGGTGTGTGTGTGTGTGTGTGTGTGTGTGTGTGTGTAGGCGCAGAAAAACAAGATGCACCTTGTTTTTTTTGTCTAAGTCTCACGACTTTGGAGATTTTATCTTGCACGTCAACTGTCATGAACTCTGGTCCAAACTGGTCCAAGTCAAGGTTCAGGTGTAGGACTGTATGTGTGTGTGTGTGTGTGTGTGTGTGTGTGTGTGTGTGTGTGTGTGTGTGTGTGTGTGTGTGTGTAATGATCTCAAGCAGGTTTTGTTTGTGTTGTAGGTGTGATACCAGAGCTCAATTTAACTCTTCGGATATAAATCATTGACAAATGGCAAGGTCACGCTGTTACCAAGAGCTCGCAGGTGTTTGTGGAAACAAACATACAGAGGCCTATAGCCTGAAGGCAGGTCTTGTTTTACTTAGTGCACAGCTTAGGAGATCTTTTATGCTTCTTCAAATCTCACTTTTTCTGTTTAGAAACACCTCCAGAACGTTAAAGAGAACAGGCACGTCCTTAGTTCCCCTCATGTTGTTGTTTACAGAAGGAAACCCCTCATTACTGGCTATGTAGACTCAACTACTTCCTGCCCCCCCCCCCCCTTCCCGGCATGCTTCTTGTCATCAGCTGGCCGGGCCTAATAAAGCGGCTCCGTCTTTTGAGCCAGCTGCGGAGTTAAGGAGATGGGCGGCAGATAAACCTTGCGGATGGCTCCCGGCGTGCACCGAGAGCAGCGGTGGATCAGTGCATGAGTTTCTCACGCACCCCGGGTCGTTATTGTTCAGGAAGCACACACAAGCTGCCCCGAGTAAACACGGGCATTCAAGATGTCGAGGTCTAAAGCAAGACGCTGCTGGTAAAGACCCGCTGTGTCTGGCACGCCTCGGTGTTTAGCTGACTGATACATCGCCGGGCTGTAAAACACACTTTCAATTAAGTTACTGTTAAGCTGTTCCTGGATCTGTTTATGGAGAAAAAATGGAGAGGCAAAGTTACTCCAGACCAGATTCCTCTTTGCCTTCTCCTTCCTTCTTCAGTTTTTTCCCACATTAAAGAATTTACAGACAGGATCCAGCCCGAGGAAAGTATTTTTCAGGGTGAAAATGGGAAGACATAACGACTTTGTCTATTTATACCACCAAAAGTTGTGGCAACAAAAAAAAGAGAGAGGCAATGAAAGAGAGAGAAGAGAGACATGAGAGTAACACTGTGTTACAGAATGACAGACAGAGGAGCTGGAGCGTTTTCTCTCAGCGGAGCTCGGCGCTCTGTGGGCCAGTTGGCCCAGACCAGATCAGCAAAACACAGGGCCGTTGGCATGGCGACAGAGGAACACTTCCCTCCTAATCCAGCCCCGCTCCGCCACAGAGACAAAGAATAAGAGAGCAGCGAGATGGAGGTCTGTTCTGCTTCTCGAGCCGTTTGTAGATGCCTCGTAATGGTTTACACAAGGCGCGGGGTCAGGTTTTACAGCAGAGCACAGCTGGGATGAAAGGGCAGGACGTCGTGTGCGCGCGGCGGCCTCGTTCAAAGCAGGTCTGGAGGACGACCTGGAGCTGCGGGCTGCAGGGTCACAGAGTCTGCGTGACCCCCACGTCCTTTGCTTGATGTAAATACTTCAGTGGGCCGTAAAACTATTCACGCAGCTGCAAATTATACAAGCTGACCTTTTCATGCACGGAGCTAATATGAAGCATGCCAAATGACTAAACAAGAAGCAAATCTAATTGCATTTAGATGCAAGTCAAAAGTTCATTTTAATGTGGCTGGGTGATCACAGTGTGAGTAAGTCATGATACAATGCAGGAGGGCTGCACAGAAGTTTGACTTAATAAGTTGCTCCTTTTAAGGCAAAGTAGTGAGTGTGAGCTGGATCTGCCTCCTGCTCAGACATTTACATACATTTACATATGTCAGAAACATAACTGTTAAACAGAGATCACCGCTGCTCTTATCTCCCTATGTCAGAAAAACACAGGTAAACGCAGTGAAGGTCTTTGAGTTCCTTCAACGCTGAAGAAGTAAAGCCTTGTGTCGGCCCGAGAGTGATGAGGCTGTGAGGAAATGAAGTGTGTTTCCTCTCTGCTGGAGCAGACGGGCAGGGTGCTTCTCCCCGACGCTCTCGAGAACACAGCCAAAAAAGGAATCAAACCGCTGCAGAGCGCTTGCGAGCCTCGAGAGCTGCCAAACTATTCCTGTAAAAGCACTCTTTTGGTGGAGGCCCGAACAGGAGGCCTTTGGAGAATGTAAAGAAAGAAAAATGTATACAGAGAGAGAGAGAGAGAGGGCCACACTGAAACAACGGTGTGCTCCTGTGTGCAGCCAGTGAATCCTGCGAGGAGAGCACCAAGGTTGCAACGAGCTGGAATGATCGCGATGAAGTCTTTTGAATTAACGACTATTTATTTGGGCATGTGAAGCCTCCTCTGGAGGGGAGCGTATGACCAGAATAACTAGGCTGGGACAAACTAATCAGTCATGTTGCTGCTGGATTTGTTACACTGCGCTACAGCTGTCAGTTTTGTGTAATATTTACTGCCGTTGTTTGCAAGTCTATACAAAGGGAGGTTAAAGAAAGAGGAGGGGGGCTTTCTCCGCGTTCTCCCAGACGAAAAATAGTCGAGAGACTCCACTGATTATTCAACATCTGGAAGAGATTTGGGCACGTGAACTTGGTCCTGGTGGACTCCCGACAACATGCACCGCTGGGATGCACAGTATATTCTGAACAGGCTGCCTATGAAGAACTCATCAGTCTCGCGTACACACATACTCTGAAGGTTTCTGATAGACCTCCTTCTCCTCCTCCTGCTCCTCGAGGAGAGCTTCGAAGAGTTCACTCTCTGTCTTGTGGTTTTCTTTAGTCCTCTGATGCAGAGGAAGTAAAAACTTTAGCTTGGGAGCTGCCTGATGACACTACAAAATTTCAAAACCTCCTCTCCTCTCCCACGATGACGTGACACCACAGTGAATCAACCCCGAAGCCGGGGGAGAGACTGCCACACCTCTGTGAAAAAACACAATACTTCATCATCAGCGGGACCCATCCCTGGCAAAATGACACCGCAACGTTGCATTTTTGTTTTTCTTTCATTACAATGCCATTCAAAGCCACACCTCAGCTGTGTGGTACGCGCGTCCTATTTCTCAGTCATCTGTTTTTCTCCCACCACGACACTTATCTCCTTGTTCCTTTACCATACTTGATGTATTGTCAACAAGTTGGCTTTTTAACAAGTCTTTGTTAAAGGCAAGAGACTGATAACCTATCAGCCCGTGCTGCTGGTGCAGTGGTTTCCTTCTCAGGCAAGAACGCACTCTCTAACACACACACACACACACACACACACACACACACACGTAACACTGCTTCGCCTGAACTTCAGTCCCGACGAGCTATCGCCTTCAGACCAGAGGAAAAACAGTTCCGCTGAAAACCGGACTCTCGCCCACGTGTTGCTGTCATCCTCTTTATTTCTTTAATAATTAACACGTTCATGATTTGCCGTGTTTCTGCCTCACCCGGCTGTCTCAGACACTATTGATTGGCATTTTAACTCCCATCGATTATGCACACACATACATACACACACATCTGGCATCTAACACTTCTGCCAGTTGTGTTCTGACTACAGTTGGATGGAGACCAGGTGATGGTGTCATGCATAAATTGAAAACAGCTGCATGATTTTGTAACATTTTTACAAGTGTGTTACTCCGTTACACACGAGACTACCCCCTCCCCCGTAAAGAATGAGCATTCCATAAGAAAACATGAGATGACTTTAGCTTCTGGTGACTGTCACTGATGATCGTCCCTCTGATTCGCAGGAACGCGTCCCAGCTGAAGCAGCTGCAGGACCAGATTCTGTTGGAGCAGCAGGAAGCAGCCAACTGGCAGCAGCAGCAGTTGCAGCAGGAGCAGCAGAGCCAGGAAGTCCCGCCTTCACCTCATCAACCACCTCAGGAAGCGCCTCCACCTGCCCCGCCGTCTCCGCCTCTCCCACCTCCTCCCTCCTTCCAGGAGCTGGAGAGCAACGCAGCCATGCAGGCCAGCACCTTCAACTACGCCCGGCCCAAGCAGTTCATCGCTGCTCAGTCCTCAGGCTCCTCGGAGTCCAGCCTGTCCTCCCCGCTGTCTCCCACCACCTCACACAAGGCCTTCAGCAGGGTCATCGTGCCCCCTTTCACCAAAGCAGGCAGCGTGGAGTCTCCGAGCTCTCCTTCCTTCCCGCCTCCTCCTCCACCCTTCATCGGCTCTAGCAACATGTCCTCTCCAACAGGACCCGGCCAAGACTTCCCTCTCCCTCCGCCTCCACCACCTTTGCCCGTCTCGTCTCCGGGCTCAGATATGTCCTCACCATTCTCCTCCATCCCTCCATCTCCAGCCCTCAGCTTCCTGTCCTCAGTGTTGCCCTCCACGCCCTCCTCACCCGGCAGTCCTACAGTCAACGCCCTGGGTCTTCCTAAAGGCAACGGGACTGTGTAAGTATCCCTGCAGAGCTTTCTTTACAGCATCTGTCAGGTTACGCAAGTTTCCTTCATACACGGTGAGTCTCAGGCGAGTTGGTCAGATAAACCTGCTGCCAACTGCAGGCTGAGTGTCTGCTCGATGGAAGATGACGTGTTTACATTTTTATACGCCGTGTTTACAGGAAAACTATAGAGCTCTTTTAAATACACGCAGACCCGCACACGGAGCGTTCTCAAGGTGCGAGAGCACACTCAGATTTCAGTGTTATAGTTTGCGTGCGCGGCAACTGTCAAGCTCCATCAACTCCTCAGAGTTCTTCGTCCAGCTCATATGGACCGCAGGGCTGCAGGATTTAGATTTCAGCCTCTGCATATTGAGTTAGCCACAGATAAAAATCTCTTGTTGTGTAGATAATCCTCTTCTGACGGCTGTCCCAGAGGGAGAAATTTTGTTTCTTTTTTCTCCTCCCCCCGCCATCAAGGGCATTCCACCTCCAACTCTTTGCCAGTCATTTTTCACCAGCCCCTCACTCCTCACTCCTGCACTCCCCCTCAACCTAACCCGTGCATTCCTGCTGCTAGTTGTGAGAGATAAGAAGACACATTGTGGAATGCTATAGCTGGACATGTCCAGATAAGGGGGTGGATGTGCCAGAGAGAAAGAGAGGAAAGAGGAGCTGCGGCATAGATAACGTGAGATAATGAGCGTGCGTCACACAGAGCGCGCTTTAATGTTGTTTCCGTTTTTTGTCCGTTCAGCAAAGCCTTCCCCAGGAAGTCCTCGGTCACCAGGACGCCTCGCGCCGCCTCTGACTCGGACATCCAAGGATCCAAGGACGCCGTCATCCAGGACTTGGAGAGAAAACTGCGCTTTAAAGAGGAGCGATGCAACGGTCAACAGGTGGGCGGGTGTCTGTGTGTGTCTAACTTTATTCCAGTACTTGAACTGTGTGTTTGCAGGCAGTTAGAGAATGAGCGTGTTCGGTAACACAGATTAACACGTCGTACATCTATTCATGCAATTAAAAAATGTATTCAAACTTGTGTCATGCACCCTCAAATAAAATGTTCATCCATTCATCATTTCATCCCTAATTAACACCAGGCGTAGGAAGAGTAGCTAGCTGTGTATAAAGTGTGTGTTCTGCAACTCACACACTAACCCCCCCCGCTGACCCCCATTAATCCCTGCTTCCAGAGGTTAACGTATGAGGAGAAGATGGCTCGCAGACTGCTGGGTGCTGACAACGCTGCCACAGTCTTAAACACACAGGACACAGAGGAGGAGCCAGTCACACAGGTACGGTGGCTCTTTATTAGGATCCACACACCTGGAGGGGAAAATCACACACACACACACTCACATGGAAAAGTTTTGAACAACATGTCTACACCTGCGGTGTTTACTCTTTTTATACAACACTAATCCCACTGTTGCATGCGTACGACACAATCACCCTTCTGTTTTCTGTTTTGTCCTTTGCCGGTGTCATTCCTATCTTATGACTGCTGGCTTTCCTTTTTATATACTGTTGAATCAGAGCACACACACACACACACACACACACCCCCCACGTCCCTGTAAACACTGTTGAAGATCGAGTTATGAAAGCAGAGCATAAACACTGTGAAGTCCTCTAGAGCCCTCCATAAAAAGCTCTGTTTATGCAAACGTGTAGAAACCAACGTTGCTGCAAACACCCCGGGGAGTAACACCGTTTGAAGGCTCGTGTGGCCATTTGTCTGAGTGTGAGTTGACTGCGAGTGACCAAGAAGTTCTGTGGCAGTCTCCACACGGTCGTTTGGATTACCAGGGCTACTTATGGAGGAAGCTATTGCCTGATAACTTATGTTTTGTGATTTCAAATCGGGCCACATAATCCACCTCAGTCACAAAGTGTGTACAGCATGCAGTGCACAGAGAGGTGAAACTGCCTCCGCTAACAGCAAGCACACAATGATCAGTTAAGCGAAGTCACAACGCAGACGCAGTGAACGTCACTTAAAGACAAGTTGGGCCCACGCTGACTCATGAAATCGAGTCAGCACCGTGCCATCTCGGTGTGACGTCGCCTGTTGGCATGATCGGTTCTGCAGCACTGCATGACTCTAAGCGTCATATCATTTGAGCATGTGAATACAAATGAACTGTTTCGAGAGCAGGTAAGATTGAGTGTGCACACACAATGAAACACACAACACACAAAGACTGTCAGACACAGAACAATTTTTTTCTCTCAACAGGAATACCAGTCATCCGAAAGAGAATCTTTCCCTCAAAAGGTTTTTGAAACCTTCGTTTCTCTCCGTCACCTTCTCTTTTTCTTTTCATTCACTGTGTGAAAATGTGCACACAAAGTCACGCTAAATGCTCGGATGTGTTCACTCTGGCCTCACAATTAGCTGATAAGAGAACAAAAGGCGACAATATGGTCCCGTAACCACTGAGTGGTCCATTCACAGGCAGGTGTGTCTGGTAAACACAGCAGAAGAGGTCTCTGCACCTTTCCACGGTTTGTTGTTGTCCAGTGCGCGTAGTTCAGATAACGAAGCATGCTCGAGCTTGATTGCGACACAAGTCACCATGTTTGCTTTCACCTCTGCAGTGCATGCTGCGATAGCAATTAGGAGAGCCAAGCATTTTAGAGAGGAGCAGGCTGCTGCAGCAGGATGGGCCATGCATTCGCTCTGAGCGGCAGCAGTGAGTTCAGCAGGATAAATGCTGGTTCTGCAGCTGTGCCCGAGGCCTGTCATTATCTGTGTGATGTATCATCAGATCATGCCGTTCTGCAGATGTTCCCTCTGCGGAGCACCACCGCTGAGAGATTGATGGAGATGGTGGGAAGGAGGAGTGCCTCATCTGGGCAGGGAGAATTAGAGAATTGGGAGAAAGTCAATAGTTTGGGTGACAATGAAGACAGGTTTATGGGTGTGCCAGGGGAATGTGGAACAGGGCAAACAGGGTTTTTACTGAGAGCTTTCTGCACCCTCTTAAATGTGCCTGCCTTTGCCACATGATCACAAAAACCTAGAGTAGTATTTCTGTCTCAGCCTCTCTGTAATAAATCTCTCTCTCTGTCTCTGGCACGCAGGAATACAAAGTGTCCAGCTTCGAGCAGCGCCTGATCAGTGAGATTGAATTCCGCCTGGAGCGTTCTCCGGTGGAGGAGTCGGACGACGACGTGCAGCACGATGAAGACTCCCCCGGCCGGGGGGTGGCACCGTCCTTCAACCAGAAGCTCAAACACTACAAGGTCTTCGAGGGCATGCCGGTCACCTTCTCCTGCAAGGTCAACGGAGACCCCAAACCAAAGGTTGGCGCTTGTACTGTACAGTGTACAGGATGTCATCGCCACGAATGATTAAACATTGCTGGCGATGACTCTGCAGAGATTATTAATGTTAGATAAATGTTTGTTCATTTTGAAGCTCGCTTGGGAGTTGCTGATGTGTGATGTTGATGATGGAGGGTGTTGATTTTGCTCATATAGGCACATGCTCTGGTTTGTGATAAGGGCTGACGGCCTGGCTTTGCCCACATTAATGACGTAGTGATGACAGGCTGCAGAATGAACCGATGAAATAATAGGAGGGAAAAGAGGGAGAGACGGCGAGTGTTTCCTTCTATTATCCACTGATTAAGGCATCAAAGCCAACCATAACACCGGGTCTAACAGCTCTGCTCTTCTGTGTCACAGGTCTACTGGTTCAAAGATGGCAAGCAAATCTCCAAGAGGAGCGAGCACTACAGGATCAGCCGCGACGCCGATGGGACCTGCTCCCTGCACACCGCCGCGGCCTCGCTGGATGACGACGGCAACTACACCATCATGGCAGGCAACCCTGAGGTGAGCGGACGGTTGCGGAGCTCTGTGGACATTTCGTGCACACACGCCTGTCTCCAGCCTGAAGAGGAAGAGGGCGTTGAATGAAACAGGAAATCACTAAAGCCCTCGTGAGGGTCAAACGTTCATGTGCTACAGGCTCTCTAACAGCTTTTTCCAGCCCTATCACTCACATTTTATTTCCTCCTCCCTGTAGTGGAGTGTCAACACCTCATAAGCTCCCCCTCTCTCTCTCTCCATGTCGCTCTCACCCCCTCCAGGGCAGGGTGAGCTGCACCGGCAGGATGATGGTCCAGGCTGTGAACCAGCGAGGCCGCAGCCAACGCTCCGCACCCGGACACATGCGCAGGTGAGGCGCCGCTGACTGACAGGAGAGAGGAAAGACAAAGGGAATATCTCTGCGTTCTCTCGAGCTGGCTGGCTGGCACGCTGTCAGCCATCTGCACGACGTCTGTGCTCGCTCACGCTGCCATTATTCTGCCGTTTGTTGATCTGCCTGTTGAGGAAAGAAAAGCTCCGCGTTAATGAGAGGGAACACCTGTTTGCTGTGTTCTGCTTTTCATTGCTCTAATGACTCTGCGTGTACAGTACGCATTCATCCGAGCCCAGATATCGGAAAAACAAAAAATCACACAGGGGATCACACACACACACAAAAACACCTGTAGTCTGTTATCTAGATGAACACTCCCTGTGCTCAGATGTGTTTTGAGTGAGAAGACAGGTCGAGATAGCAATCAGTGTCTCGCTTTCTTCTCCCTCCGTGGTTGACTGCAAGCGGAGCGGTGATGTCGTTGTTATAGGGCAGAGTCAGAGGAACACCTCTGGGTCCTGACCTGCGGCTGCAGGGTTGAAGGAGACTCTCATAGGTCAAGAAAGAGCATGTGGAAGAATGCCAGAGCAGGAAATAAGGTCAAAAAGTGTCTCAGAGGGGCTGTATGATATCAGCAAGCACGAATGTGGTGAAGTTAAAGGAGTACTGCACTCTGTTTTTAAGCACAGACTACCGAAAGCTGGAATTTGTGGATAAAATTTGTCTTTTTTTGGCAAAATTCAGACAAATTTATGTTAAAATTCCACGTTTTAATTAAAAGTTCCTTCAAATTTGCAAAAATTTTTTCCAGAATTAGATTTTTAATTGATGTTTATCCCTCTTTCTATCAGGCCCAGGTCCAGGTCTAGAGACAGCGGCGATGAGAACGATAACATCCAAGAGCGTCACTTCCGCCCACACTTCCTGCAGGCGCCCGGTGATCTCATCGTCCAGGAGGGTCGACTGTGCCGGATGGACTGCAAGGTAAATACACGGCTCCCCTCTCTGCTCCTGATGAGAGCGCAACCTGCGCTAACGCCAGAGATGAAAGGAGGAGGAAGGAAGGTTCAAGGCGTCACTCATAAAGCAGACTTCAAATAGTTAAATACTGATGGAGAGACTTCTGGCTGCTGCTGAAGTTTACAGCTTTATTCAGATTATCTATATTTATCACAGTGTGTGTTCCACTGGTGGAAGACTCGTCGAGGAAGTCATTGGAGTGTGTTTGGTCCACGTACTGAAGGACATATTTAAAACTTAAAAGGAGAAAAAAATTATACACTATTTTTTTTTTCTTGGTCTGGTATGGCATGTCAAGCTATGAACTTTAACATGAAGAAGACTTTTTTAAATGTGACCGCAGTTTGAAGGTTTTTTGTGGACAAGTTGTGCCAGAATCTGCCGTTCGTACATTTTAACCCTCTGCCTCTAAGTTTTAATTTGTATCACAGCCTGAAATAGTGGAACAGTTGAGCCAACAGCTGACTTCTGCTCTTAGCTCCCGTGCCTCTCATCCTGTAGGTGAACACAGTATTTGATCCACGCTGCTTTTCTTTGATAAAAGAAAGAAACAGAGTTCGAAATAACTGACTGAAAAAGGAAAATGCCCGCACCAAAGAGAATATGTTAATCATAGTAATAGAGAAAGCCATTTCAGATCCGCCCTTTAATTCAGAGTCTGTATTGCTTTCAGGGAGGCTCCGTGTCGGCGCTGCCAAAGAAACGTTTGCCTCTCCGTGCATTCCAGCTTCTTTAGGGAGCAGGGACGAGATGTTTCATCACTTCCTCGCGTTATGAATGGCTCAGCGCAGACAGGGAGAATACAGAGGTGTCATTTTTCAGGGATTAAGTGGGATCAGGTTTTCTACAATTATTTCCCCTCTTGCACCACTTGTGCTCATTTTCTCTCTTTATCTTGTTCGTCATCACCTCGCCGCCCCCGGCCCTGCAGCGCTTAGAAACTCTTTGAGAACTGGTACGTGTAATAAAATAAAACCAGACCCACAATTAACTCACTATAAAAAGACGCAGAAATAAAGTCTCAATTCCTTCTAAGCCCTTAATGTCAAGGATATTTATAGGCAATATTTATTTCCAGATCATTTGAGGCTTTTCAATCTTTCCATGCTTAAAATGTCCCAACTTCTAAAAGTGTCCTTGGACCAGTTTCCAGAAACGCTTATCACTGCTTACTCTGCGTTCCTTTGGGATTGTTGTTGTTTATTTGCATATAAAACCAAACATATGCATAACCACAGTGGCACATTTTCCAGGTGGTCAGGGCCGAGTACGTGCTGAGTGTCTCTCCTCTTGGTGCAGTTTATTCCCATGACAAAGCACGAAGGCGACCAGGCTCCTCCAGACAAACACAACACAGACAGATTAACCAAACACTCCCAATAAACACACACTGCCCCCCCCCCCCACACACCACACACACACACACACACACGCAACACATGCAGCTAATATACTCCTTTTCCCACACGCTGCACTACAAACAAGCATTCACACATTCACTGAATTTTATTGTCTGCTGTAGGTGAGCGGCCTGCCCACCCCTGACCTCATCTGGCAGCTGAACGGGAAAACCATCCGCCCCGACTCCGCCCATAAGATGCTGGTGAGGGAAAACGGCGTGCACTCATTGGTCATCGAGCCCGTCACCAGCCGGGACGCTGGCGTTTACACCTGCATCGCCAGCAACCGAGCCGGCCAGAACTCCTTCAACCTGGAACTCATCGTGGCAGGTAAACAGAAAACAGAAGAGTAGTTGGCATGCAGAAGATACATATTGGTGTGATTTGGACCGCCTCGGTAACGTGCTCCTTTCCACAGCCAAAGAGATGCACAAGGCCCCGTCATTCGCCGAGAAGCTGCAAAACACAAGCGTGGCCGAGGGTCATCCTGTGCGACTGGAGTGTCGTGTCACAGGGGTCCCCTACCCACAGATCTTCTGGAAACGGGAGAATGAGTCATTCACTCACAACACAGACAGAATCAGGTAAATAAAATGTGCACACTCCAACATTTGAATAACAGAGTGCTATTCCTTAAAGGTCGAGCGTGTCGGATTTTCATTGCACTCTCCTCGCCCCCAATCTTACACGCTTTAAATGTGTGTCAACTTTCTTTCCCAGCATGCACCAGGACAACTGTGGCTACCTGTGTATGATCATCCAGCCAGCCATGAAAGAAGATGCTGGCTGGTACACCGTGTCAGCCAAGAATGATGCCGGCATCGTATCCAGCACTGCACGCCTCGACGTCCACAGTGAGTTTTCCCCCTAAAACACACACACACACACACACACACACACACACACACACACGCACACACACACACACACTGCTCGTGTTCCTCTCTGCACATTACTAACCGCCACCCCTCCCTCTGCTCCGTCCTCAGCCCAGTGGCAGCAGCCTCACCTCCCCAAGCCCAAGAAGGTGCGTCCCTCCACCAGCCGCTACGCCGCACTGACAGAGAGAGGGCTGGACGTGAAGGCGGCGTTCTTCCCCGACTCGAGCCCGCTGCAGCCCGGTGGCCTGGTGGAAAGCGATGACCTGTAGAGACCTCGGGGAGGCACGAGGATTGTGACGTCACCCACCCACCCAAAAAAAGAAAAAAGCTGCCTATGCACTCCTGAGACAAATATAACCACCTGAGGGACTGAACTGCAGACACAGAACTAAAGGGTCAGTGGGTGGAGCGAGCTGGTGCAGCCCTGGTTTTCATATGTTTTTATAGTATGACACAACTCATTATATTACAGAATTCATCAAAGTTGTTTCCCCATGCTTCATTTTATCAACTGGACCTGGAAAATGATTGAAGTGTTTAGCACGAGGAAAGGAAAGACATGCTCATGTTTCATGAACTGTACGGTTGACGCTGTAGGGTTGTCTTTTTAAGTGCCTCTCATGTCTGTAAAGATAAAAAAATATATATATATGAAACATAGAATTACTATGCATGTTCAAGTGGTGCCATTTGAAATACACACACAGACTAATACTGTATCTATACGTAGCACTGCACCAACAGAAGTGGGGACATGCCGGAGAAGAGATGACTTTAAAAAAAGAAAGAGAGAGACTGAATGACTCAAAGCGCGGTAGCTTTGACGAAGGAGATCACAAACTTTTATTACGTGGGCTTGTGTAGCACAGTATCGTACAGTCTCAGTGTTGTCAGGTCGTAGATTAGCGTGCAGATATCGGAAAAGGCCGGGCCTTACAGAAAACAGTATGTTTAGTGTTTTTTTTAGCAAAAGAAATGTTTTGGGGAAAAGAACGAACAGCGTGGATGAGGTTTGTTTGCGGGTGGAGCGGAACTTAAGGGGGAGAAAAGCAGGTTTTTTTTGGTGACGGACATCAGCTTTAACGTGGTAAGTTGACACTCGATTAGAGGGACGGGAGGTGAAGATGACAGAGAACTTTGGTGATGGGTCATTTTTTTGTGATTTATTTTTTTCTCTTTTCTTCTTTGATGGTTTATTTACAAGTGTGAATTGAAATGTTCTCACTGGAGAGAGAGAGAGAGAGAGAGAGAGAGAGGGTGCTGTGAAAGGTTTCCGTGTGTTCGTCACACACAGACACACACACACACACACATCACAGATTGTCCATTTTATTTTTGTATGAAAAACTTTCCCAACAATCTTGACATAAATTATATCAGCAACTTTTCTGTTCACTGATAAAAAACAAAACTCTTTTCTGTATCATGAAGTTTTATAAATATATTAACTGCCTTAAATCACGTTTAGGCTTCATACAAACACACACACTACTTTGCATGTTATTTTGGACACTTGTACAGTGCCAAACAACTTTCTTTCTTTTTTTTTCAGGATGTATAAAAGCACAACTTTTTCTTCCAGTATTCAGGGGTAGAAAACACTCTAAGCTGGTGAAAGGCAAGGTATATTTATATCTATTATTTTCATCACCTCTGTAACACAAGTGGATCTTTTTTCTGTGTCTGTTTGGAGCTTGCATCAGCTGACAGTTACTGTGTTTGCACATTTCTATGCCAATCAATGCCTGTATATGGATTGTTCTCCTGATATTATTTTAGGTTATGAAAGTTAATAAAACTCGAACTCTTCAGAGACAGCGTGAGATGTTTTTGTAGACTGGCAGGCTCTTCCTAAAACAATAAGAGAACGCCAAAACACACATTATCAGTCACAGTGGAAATACCAGAATTCTAATCAGAGTGCAAAATAATCACGTCCTTTAATAGAAAATACAACATTTAGGATACAGCTGCTCATTTCAGCACACAGTTACGACACTCGGGTGGTTACAGCATGACACAAGCAGCATTTCAAATCTCATCACTGGGCATGACAGTCACCTCCAACCTCATCCATCCACACTACAGGTCCAGAGCTGCAACCAGACACTCAAAACATTCCCAGAGCTAAAAATACCTCCTCCCACCTCCACTTCTACCTCTAATTTCCTCCAGCTGCAGCCCAACATGCCTGGCCTCCCTTACGACAGGCCCCTCCAGAGGTGGGCTAAGGGGGCCGCGGGTGGAGGGGAAACATGTGCTGGCTGCGAGGGGGGTCACCCAGGGGAGGTTCAGGGGAACAAAACATGAGCGGTCGCTTCACAGTCATGGAAAAAGACCAACAGTGTTCAATCGACTGATCAAATTTAGGACCTCAGGGCACGGAGGTCTGGACTGAGCCAGACACTCTGGAGTCAGCAGCGTTAGTCACGACCGAGTGTCACACACACACATGCACACACACATCAGACCACGCCTACTGTGGCTGGACAGAGTGACTCAGCAGGAAGACAGAAAGCAGCAGGACTGAAAGGATTTGTGTCTCCTGTGTCAACAACAAATCGCTGCCTTTTATTATTTTGTCAACAATGTTTAACTTCAACCATGAAGCACAGTTAAGTGTTACTTTTTTATCCAGTCAGATGCTCCTCACATTAACAGAGAGCTCCATGTCCCTTTATTTTAATCCTGATCTTCAGTCTCCAACCAGGCTTTCACCTGACATTGTTTTGAGTCCTTCAAACTCTCACTACATTGCCAGCTGCAGTCCTCCATCCACCACCAGCACCTGTCCCGTAATGTAGGAAGACTCCAGGAGGAAGAGGGCGGCCCGGGCTACCTCATCCGGCTCGCCAAATCTCCCCAGCGGGATAGAACGCACCCCGTCTTCCTCCTTCAGTCCTGCGGTCATGTCGGTGCGGATGAAGCCTGGAAGCGAGAGAGAGGGTGGAGGATGTGAGAAAGACGAGCAAAGAGCAGGTGCTGAGAGGAAAGGTGGAGTATTGTACTGTACCTGGAGCGAGCAGGTTAACGCTGATATTACGTGAAGCAACTTCTTTAGCCAAAGAGCGCGTGAAGCCTTCAAGGCCGGCTTTACTGGCGCTGTAGACACTCTGGCCGGCGTTCCCCTTCAGCCCCACAACAGAGCCTACAAACAACAAAAATCCATTAAGAAAAACTACAAAAATGCTTCAAAATAAAAGACTTTTGAAGCTAGAATAAAGGTTTTCAGACTGAAAGGAGTTTTCCGACATTCGAGTCAGCCACTGGCTTTAATTTATCTCAGTAAACTGATAAAATGAATTTACAGAGACATGCGATAAAATATTCACATTATCTTTCATCACTCATCATCTTGGTTTGATTTCCTTCCAACATACCACACATACTCGCTGCTGATTTACTGTCGACTTGTAGCGGATGCCACTGATTTAAGGCACCATGTGATTAAGTTACTGTGACAAATCTATCATCATCCATCATCTAAACACTTTTGGTATCCTTATTACTAGAAAAATAGAAACCTTTTGTAATAAATAGGCTTAAAGGAACCAGTATGGGCCTTCAAAGTGACTCTAAACTGCCACCTAGTGACCAAACTGAAAACACTGGAATCAGCACCTATATTAACGATAGCAGCTCGCTCGGCGTGCAGCATGCCGCGCAGTGCCGCCCTGCAGGTCAGCATGGTGCCCAGCAGGTTGGTGTGAAGCAGAGCCAGCATGTCCTCCGGCTTAGTCCTCAGTAACAAACCGTCCCTGTACAAACACACACACGCAAAGGTCAGCCGTGACATTCAGCGTGTCAGGAGAGGAGCTCACTCAGAGTGTCGGTCACCTGTTGATGCCGGCTGCATTCACAAGATAAGAGATGTTTCCACAGGTCTTCTGGATCGTCTCAAAGGTTTTCTGCACCTCCTGCTCTTTGGAGACGTCACAGCTGAGAGCCACGTGGTCAGCTAGAGAGCAGATACAGAGAGTCTGTGAGTCTGTTGTAATGCGATAATTCATTTCACACACTGTGGATGTACAAAATCACGTGAGCGCTGTCTTTGCTGCATCCCCATTTACAAGACTCTGCTGTTTATAGCAGCTACAGGTCTACACTTCCTTTACTTTGTAGCAGGTGCTGTGTGGGTCAACTAAGAAGGAGAAATAATGTTTCTGAAGCAGCTAAAATGTAATGCTGCTTGAAACCAGAAATCAGCAGTGCCTGCACAGTCACACACGGTTTGTATACCTCCATGTAGAGATGCCACAGTGGCTTGAGCAGCATCTTTGTTCCTGGATACGACGACCAGCCTGCAGCCCCTCTCTGCCAGCAGGCGGGACACCGCCTTCCCGATGCCCCTGGAGCCCCCACACACCACAGCCAGCCTGGACATGACACTGCAGGAGAGACAGACACAACAAGACAACAAGTGTCCTCTGTGTAACTTCACGTCCACTTTAATGTCTGCTTCAACGGTAGGACAAATGAACGCTGGCATCATTCTGCCAGTCTTAACTTGCATTCAGGCAAGATGTACCATATTATGTAGCTCCTGTTAGGGAGGAGGATAAGGTAAACACACAAAAAATGTCTTTTATACTGTAGAATAAATACAACCCAAAAAACAAATTACAATGTACTGACAAAGAAGCTAACATAGATCTAAATGTCTGTTAGCTTCTTTGTCAGTACAAAATTCTGTTTAAAATACTTAAAAGCAAGAAGAAAATACTATAAAATATAATTATATGAAGACATCATTGACTAGTACAACTATAAAACAAACAAAAACTCAAATGAAATAGATTTAATCCACCTTAATGTTACCACGAAGTCTGTATCTGACTACAGGTTTGTTGTGGGTGTTTCGGTTTAACGGGCGACCCTGCTAACCGGCGACCTTCAGCCGAACGTGTCTGTGGTTGCCGTAGTTACCACGACTGTTGAAAACCGAAACATACGAAGCTGTCCTCGTGAATACTTCTTTGTTTAATCTTTATTAACGTTACAATGTCATAAAAAATTATACCTGATTTGTCTTTGGTGTATTTTTTTGACAGCTACATTTTCAACGGCTGCCAACCACAGATACGTTACGGCTAACTGTCTCCAGTTAACAGGGTCGCTCGTTAAACCGAAACACCTTCAAGTTCACCTAAGCTAACGCTACGTGTTAGCTGTCTGCTAAAGTTAGCAGATTTCCAGCTACGTAACTACGACTGTATAATGACGTTTAGAGAGCTCACCTCGCCTCTCGACTGTTATTTCCCGCCTCGCTCCTCTTTAAATCAGTTTACCGACCAAAAAAAAGACTGTCACAGAGGAGGGCACTCATGCAGGCCGCCATGTGTCCTCTCCGTGTTGTTGTTGCGTTGTTCGCTGTTAGTCGGTAGATGGTGCAGTGGACACACACACACTCACACGCACACCGTGCAGCACTGCTGTGCACTGACACAGCACTGACACCGTTTTTTCTTCTTTGGGTTGTGCTATTTTGTTGTGAAAGCCTCCAAAGCAGCCAAACATCTCGTTAATATTTCTCCAAAACTCCATCGCAGCAAACAACCTGACACTGTCTCAGTGAAAGTTACTGTATGTTGCTGTTATGAATGTTTGCACACCTTGCACAGGCTAAATATACGACACTTTTCTCTATAGGTATATTATTGTTGTTGTATACTGTTATTATGATAATCTGTTATTAACAACAGCATTACCATAATCTTGCCACTGCACTATATCTACCTGTTTATCTTGTGTTTTTAAGTGTCCTTGTCCCATTTTTTGTTTTATTTAAATTTTTTTAATTTTTTTTATTCTATTGTATTTTTATTGTATTCAAACATACCGGACTGCAACGACGACCTCATTTCCCTCCGGGGATTAATAAAGCAGCAGTTTGTTCACTGCAATCACAGTACGCAGAGATGTTTAAATCACCTAACATAAATAAGTAGAAATTAATCAAATAAACATAAAAAGGTTAATACTGACGCTGACTAAAATAGAACATGAGTGGGAAAATGGGTGCTGGTGGGAGGATTGGATGTCTCCTACTACTACTGCTTTATTCATATAGCACCTTCAGCACCACCTTCAGTATCAGTTAATTTACTATTAAGGGTGAAAGAATAAAAAGATAAAGAGTCTCCCAGCCTTTCTGCAGGGGGTCTGTCTGAATCCTTCTTTGTTGGAAACTTGTACTGAAAATGTGAAGATATTTATATTTAAGTTTCTGGTCGAAGCGGTTTATATAAGCTGACCATATTTTGTAAAACTTACTCTCCTGTCCCTCTAATGGGAATGTTATCGTCTCTAAATCTAAATGCATCTTCACTTCTTCTCCCATCTAGAAAGGTCAGTAACACCTCTCTCATTATTTCTCTGTATGTGTTTGCAGTTGACAGTTTGCAAGAGGAAACACACGCTGCCAAATTACTGGAGCCCCAAAGGTCACCAATACAGAGAAAGGTGTTTTTATATTGCAGCTGTTGGAAGTCTTTTGACCTTATTGTACATATTAGTGTGATAACAACTTCTCATCACGGAGGCTATAAGAGTGTGTAAGAACATTTTTAGTTCACATTTATAATTGCAGCTCCCTCCAAGTTAACTTTTAGAGTATCTATTTATACGGACAGACTAGAAGCGATCCAACCCCCACACAAAGGGGGTTAATTGCAGTCATTCATTCTTTTTTTGCTTCATGTATCATTGTTCCCAGTGGAAACATTTTTCTGAACTGTCACTGGTGTGAGTGAGTGATGGTGAGAGTGGGTGGCCTTGGCCTACACCTGGATGGTCCATCAGAACGCGACTTTCTGCAAGATTGATTTGCTGAGGAGGTTAAATCACATTCACAACCTGTGCGAGGTGAGACCTGGACCTGTTAGAGCATGAATCATATGCACGCTTCAGCACCACAAACAGTGTAATTTACTTAAAATGTCATTACATCTTACAGCAGCGTTCATTAATAAACCGTGTTTGTGAAACAGAGCTTCATTTGTATTCAGGGCACCATGGTGAAGACATTATCCCCCTCTTTTACACCTAAGTGATCTAATGATAATTGCCAACAGCCATATTTTGTTATCGCACACACACACACACACACACACACACACAATTCGTGTCTGTAACCCCGTACAGAATGTATGTACATACTTAGACAGGCAATATTCATTTTTAGTATTTCTTGCCTTCGGGCTTTTGCACATAATCTCAGTTCACTGCAGATCTTCAGTTCAGACCCGCATAACAAAAACAAAAACAAAATGTGTTTTCTTGGTGATTTCCTGGAATGATTTTCTCATTATTGCTTCAATTGAGCCATCTAAAATCCCATTTTCCCATTGACATCTTTCTATTTTAAATATTTTTTGGGCTTTTGAACCTTTATTTTACAGTAGTGGCTGAGGAAGGTGAGGAGAGACCAGTCAGAATCGAGCCCTGGACAAGGACCGAGCCTTTGTAAATGGGGTAGTTGCTCTATAGGTGAACTACCAGGGGGGCCCCGGTAACTGTCAGGAGGAATCTGGTGACATATTCTTGTCATTGTGATTTCACTTTGAAATATCAGTGCATACTATATGCAAGGTAGCCAAATACCTGACCTGTTACTCAGCACAGTAAGGAGTTAAAGAGGGACTTGACCAACACTCCTTTCACTGACACACCCTGAGCTTGAACTTGCATTAAACATACATTAAGAAATTCTTGACCTTCACTTGCCACCCTAGCAGATATGAATATTGACTTTTACCTACACCCTGTGTAGCTGCTCCTTTTCAAATATCCACCTTCTACACTCAGACAGCAGCATTTTTCATCTGATTCAGTACTTGTAGGTCATCTCACTGTGTAAAGCAAGGCTATGAAACAACCGCGATGAAATCAGGCACAATGGTTTATATATACATACTCGTCGCCCTTATGCTCATTCATTGGAACAACTTATTTCCATGGTAACCGATCCACCGCAGGGAACTGTGTGCAGCACAATGACCTCTCTGGGTGCCTGTCAGTTCCTGTCAGTGTTTCCCAGCTGAACACTCTCAGAAGGCTCACCTCTTGCTGCAACACTCTGCTCTACAGCAGGACCATTTACTCATGGAGACACGCCAACCGTGACTTACCCCAGATATATTTAAAGCAACACTGTGTGGCTTTTATACTGGAGAATAACAGATTTTAAATCATTTTACGGTGACTCTGTCCTCTGTCCTGTTTCTGCACCATGTAACTTGTAACATGCAAGTCACTAACCACCAACTATCTCACTGATTTTGTTGAAACTGGATCATATTTTATTGAGAAAATGTTTTCTGGTTTTCCCTCTGATGTCCTCCAGCCGCTATGCCTCAACTCTTTGTGACTTACAGAGTTTCCTGATGGACAGTGAAGTAAACTGCTGCCGACTGTAGCTGCTGTTAGCTCAGTTTGATAGCTGGGCTGATGCTTGAAGAGGGGCTCAGCCGGCCTCGTGCTAGAAGCAGAGCTGAGCAAGTGGGCAATGTAACCGGGCTCAGCAGCCTCTACGGGCTTAACGACAGAGGAGAAGAGACTGAATAGGACGTTGACAAAGGACACTGAGAAAGTGACCGGGCAAGACGCTTCGGGTCAAGAGTAAATCTGGAACTGACATTTAGTTGTTGGTGAAAGCTTGGTGAAATAAAAGCCGAGCTGGACTTCTTGCTGTTGGACTAGTAAGTAATATTAGCTGACTGCTATGTCTTCTGTTGATGACCTTGCTTTATGTTTGTAGTGGTTGATCATGGACGTGTACTGTCCGTTACCATCAGACCGGTATCTCACTCTGAAAACGGGGGCGCTAAATTGAAAAAAATACCAAGTTCTACACATGAAGGCATTAATTAGAAACTGTCCTTTTACTGATATTTGTTATGTGTGTATACTTCACACAACTGGAGCATTTAGGTTATTCACATTTTGTGACGGACACAAGCAAGCCGACCTGTGAACAGCGGTTTAGGTGATATTTCTCCCGGTTGGACAGTTCTGCCCTGAGAGCAAGTGTCCAATGGACACAAAGTCATGAAACAATGTCGTGAAACAATGACATAGCCTGAGGAAATTATGGAAACCATTAGCTTTTTATTGTTATAGAGATTTTTACAAAATGTGCTATTCCCTCAAATACTTCAGAATGTATTTTCACATAATAGACTTGTGCCAAATAAGTTGATTTCAGTTTCACCATTTTCAAACATACAACAGCCTACAGACTACAGACAAAAAAAACAAAAAAAAAAAAAAATCAAGTAAGTCACCTTGGCATGAGGAAAATCTGTTAAGTTGAATCAAGCAAACTTACATTGCCATGTGTTCCAATAAATGAAAATATAGTTTATTAACTGCTGTAAGAAATGCTTCATGTTTCTGAGAACTGTGCAGCCTATGCATGTACGACATGTACGAGTCAGTATGATAAAAAAAAAAAAATATGATAGTGCATAAAAGTGTTAACACCTGTGTTTGAGTAAGTCTGATGTGTGTTAAAGGCTTACCAGTGAAATGAAAAGACACTCGGAGGAAGAGTTCAGCACAGAGCCTGAGGTTTGTGTGGTGATTGCCAAGACAACAAAATATCAGATTAATTCTACATAAGTACCAATTCATAAAGAGGCCCTAACAGTGATTTGTACCATCCTTTCCCCACACTCTCTTCAAATTTCAAACAAGCTACAATATATTCCAGCAGTCAGTTACACAGTGGTCCCCCTCAAATAACAACAAAATACTAAAAAAAATAAATAAAAAATGGGTCCGATTCAGTCAGTAAATTCATCCTCAAAGCCTAAATTTGGCCTCGACTTTAAAGTGTTTAATGCCCCCTCAGACCTCACGGGACTCGTAGAAGATCTGATGAATAAGTCACATTATGTTAAATGTTGTGGGGTCCCACTGAAGCTGGAGGGGGTCAGTCTCTAATGTTACCTAATCACACCTTTGATATTTGATCTGATGAACTGGTCTTCATTCATTATGTTTAATCACCGAACCTACGACCAAATACACCCTCCAATCACAAAGAAATCTTACAGTCATTCAAGTCAATACAACACTCAACATGAAAAACTTAGAGACGTAAATGTACAACAAAACCCAACCACAAAAAAAAATAAATCAAGGGGATCAAAGTGATTCATTTCAATAAAATCTTATCTTTTCTTTCGAGGTTCGACACAGCTCTTCTTCCTGTGGAGTGATACAATGATATGTTACTTTAGGCAAACATTCTGTGCTTTAGCTAGCTGTGTTTTTATTGCCACAAGTCACATTAGGAATGAGTTACAAGTGTACAAAAAAACCCCAAAAAAACTGAGAGGCTGCTGAAGGGTTGAGTGTGCTCCGGTGTGTGTGTGTGTGCCTTACGGCGTGTCCAGGTTAGTTACATGACAAGACTCTCTGAGAGCAGCAGGTGTCAGCCTCTGTGGAATTTATAATGAAACATAAATACACACTGACAAATAATCTGTTGTGCACCGTTACTGAAATGTTATGTCGCTCTTGTGTCGCAGAGCTATGTCTGGGTTTGGCCATTGTCGATGGAGGGGGGAGGGCGGGGGAGGTTAGGAGAGAAGCTACTCCGGTCAGTAAATACAAAGAAGGTACAAAGTAAGCAATATTTGACTGCGTAGTCTATCTTGGAGTGTGTTTTCCGCTTATTAAAAACAGTCCGGCATCGCTCTGTCGACTGCTTTGCTATTATCGCATGCAAGTATCCGATCGCTGCGGGTAACAGTCCTTTGGCACTTCAGCCTCAGCCACACCACGGGAGAAGAGATGTTTCGTGATGTGCAATGTCCACACGGACGTGAACTGTAGCTCGAGTGCTCGAATGTGCAATACGGCAGATTTCTCTTCTGATCCTCGGGTTTTTGGGTAATGCCTTTAGATCTGCAGAAGTATCCTTTTTCCTACAATACAGCACAAGTGATGATGACACTGCTCGTTTGTTTCTGGTTTGTTGCATCCAATACACCCCTGACTCCCGACTCTGCTGACGGTTTGAAATAATGGTAAAACTATTCACCGGCAGTCGGAGGTGAGAGGAGTATAACTGATGTGGTGAGATGGCATAAGGCGTGTGCCAGCTTAACCCCTTAATGTGTTGCACTACAAAAAGGCCAATCTATGAAATAAGTTAAAATGTGTAATATATCTATATCAACAGCTCATATTGGTTGTTTTAGGACTAATCATCTTTGTGTCCTTATGTACAATAAAGTGAGGAACAGTACAAGGCACACATTAAACAGCTGAATTGTTACAAAGATATAAATAACCAACAAAAAAAAAGGAAAAGTTCATGAGTAGTGTGCTCTCCTCTAACTCTGTGCACTGTGCTTTCAGTGACAACATATTATGTTCTTCTCTGCAGCTCTCTCTCATGTGCCACTAGCGTTCTTTTTCGGTGATCCGAGCCACGGCAGGCTCAAAAAGGAGTTTGCGTGTCACTGTGACAGTCCAATCCCAGCGACCTTTTCGAGCGCTGATGTGTTTGGTTTGCACGTTGACGTGCCCTAGCGAGGCTAGCAAGCAGCGGTCAGCTGGGTGTTGACTGTGCTTCACTGAAATGTGTGTGTGTGTGTGTTTTAGATGCTGTCCACGAAGCTGCCAGGGAACAGCCCGGTCCTGCCGTTCCTCTGCAGCGTGCCTTTGAACCAGCCATCTTCCCGCTTCCTGTGAACAAACACAATGTCGCCCTCCTTAAGTTCCAGCTCAGCCTCGCTCTGGGGAGGATATGATACCACCACCCTGTACCTGGGGAGGACAGCCAGAGGCACAGTCAGTTACTGATACGCAACAATGACAACTGATGAGTCATGATACCTGTGATATAGAGTTACACTTTCTATGAACGGGAGGGGAGATAAGCAGGAGGACAAGGTACCTCTCGCATATGATGGGCCGTGCGTCATGCTGTTGAGATAAAAGAGAGGAGCACGGCTGGCGAGGAGGAGGAGCGATGGGTGCACATCCATCAAGGGGACTGCTCTTCCGATGGGAAGGCTCGGGGGCTGAGGAGGAGGAGGAGGAGGATGAAGAGGAAGAAGCGACGGCAGAAGCACCAGCAGCAGCAGGTTCAGGCTCGAGGCAGTTGACAGAGCCGGAAGGAGGGGAGGTGTCGGGGCCCACTGCGCCATGCAGTGGCTCTCCGGCAGCAGCCTGTTCTGCCTCAAGGGTAGGCGAGGAGGGTGGTGAAGGACGAGACTTCTTCTTATTGGAGGACAACAGCTTCAGAAGACTTTTCTTTTCTCTCTGCAGCAGCAACAGCACAGAGTTTTGTTGTTAGAGAACTGCAGCAGCTCCTGAGGCATCGAGGCACTAGCAATTTTCACAAACCACACACAGGTATATTCTAGTGCCTGCAACTGGCTGTTTCTTTACCACAGACACACACCAATGTGGTAGAGAGAGAGAGAGGGAGAGAGAGGAGGAGGATGAGAGGAGAGAGATGAGAGAGAGATGATGAGAGAGAGAGAGAGAGGAGAGAGAGAGAGAGAGAGAGAGAGAGAGAGAGAGAGAGAGAGAGAGAGAGACCTATTCTTAGCACAGACAGGTTTTAAATTGTATGTTAGCAATGTGAGAAATCCTGCCCGCTGTCTGTTTGCCAAAGACAGAAACAAACTGTGCATAATAATAACCTTGCTGATTACTTGATGAATCTTGTCAGTGTGTTTTGCATCTTAAAAAACTACCATCAGGAATCTCAGACACTCCCAACCACTACAAGGCATATCAGTCATCTGTTCATCGAGATGAAAACACGCAAACGTTTACTGAAAAGAGCAACAGCAAATGAGACCTAGATAAGTACGCTCATGAAAATATGTAGACGTATCCAACCTTGACGTCTTTGTCCAGTCGGCAAGCCAGAGCGGCGCTGTTAGAGGCGGGATTGAGAGCGGAGCTGTTCACGGCGCCGATGGGCACGGCGAGGATAGGTACAGGTCTCAAAGCGTCACCCTCCAAGGACGCGGCGCTGACATTGGGTGGGGTCAGAGAGGCGGCGGCGCAGCCCATTGCTCGGGTGCAGCCCTGGGCGGGGCTGGAGGAAGGCTGCGGGCACACGGCGAGGTGGGGGAGATAGGTCACAGGTGTTGCAGACTGGATTGGCGTCACTGCCGCTGTGGGTCGGTCCTGACTTTGACACGCAGCTGAAAATATATATGTAAAAAAACAATATTACACATCTATCACACAACAAGACAACGTTTAATTTTCTTTTTCCTCGCAGTACATTTACCTGTCCTGACTGCATTGCGAGCCTGATTCACAGTCATCTGAGAGCTGACATGCAAAGGGACTTTCGGCTGTTGACCGGTGGCTGTTTGAGCCGCTGTTACCACGGCTGCAGGCTGGGAGTTGGTTGGTACAGCGCTGGAGCACACGGTGAGGGGTTTGTTGAAATCGGGACCTGGAACAATGGCACCGAGGGGAGCGGAAGAGGGGCTGACGATGGTGATCCCTCTGCCAGCCTGAGTGCACAGGCTCATGGGCACTTTGGGCTGGGTGCTCCCCGACGCAGTCCTGGCAGGAGGGGACATAAAGATGGGTAAGACCTCGGAGAGTGAGGTTAGAGGAGAACATCTGACCAACATGATTGTTCAAGTTATCTTAAATATCACAAACAGGTGGAATTACTCATTTATAGCCATGCATCACAGACAAACAGATGTTTAACCAGGCCTGTGAGTGTGTGGTGTGTTGACAATAATAAATAATAATAAGTGACTGAGAATTAATGACTGACCTGCTGACTGGGCTCATGTAGTTCCCCGGAAAGACTCCAATCTTGCCGGTGTGCATGGAGGTGCCCTTGAACCAGCCATCCTGACAGCGTTCCAGCACCAGAAACATCTCTCCCTTCCTTAGTTCAAGCTCATCCTCTTTACGGGGAGTATATGGGAACATAGCCACGTAGCTAGAACCAGAGCAAACAGCAAACAAAGATTTAGTAATACACACACACACACACACACACACACACACACACACATTAACATTTTGCACAGCATGCCATTTGTTCTGGATTTATCCCGCTGCCTAGCTGTACATCTGTCATCCTCTCATCTGAGACCCTCCAGTAGAGACCGAGCCCTCTGACCCAGAGAGAAATCCGCACTGGGAGGACAAAACAATTTGCGGGTCATCTCTCCAAGGCAGCGCGAGAACAGGGCCGGCAACGGCAGCCAAGAAGAGTCTCCGCTGAGATGTTCTGAGCCTGATTTCAGTGTCGTCAGAGGGGGGTGGGGGGGCATGGATGCCTCAGAGTCTGACATGCACGCACAGGCAGATCACGACAAGAGAGGAGAGGAGGCATGGAGTGGATCTAATTCTTATCAGGTGTGCGGTGCCGTGGAGGAGTAATGAGGGTAAAGGTGAATGGGGGTCAGAAGTCAAGGGGTGACAGAGAGGATCTCCAATGGGACCCAGGAGACTGTCATGCACAGGTTTTGACCCCTTCACCTGTGCACATGCTCACACTTTGCAGACTTGCACTGACAGCTGAGTGGGGGGGGGTCACAGACAGGCAAAGCCCCCCCCTTTGAACTGGGCATTTGCATTACGGCCCTCGGCCATCAGTGAGCAAACCGCTTCTGACATTTCACTGCACATTTAAGACGACTGCATATTTTTGTGTGGGACTGTTTTTATAACTCACACTGTGGGTCTTTGTCTCCCACTTTGGTCGCTTATGCTGGGGGAGGGTCTCTGTCCGGCAGCCAGTGAATATGCTGCTCCGTCGACGGAGGACTGCGGGGGAGGAGGTGGGGGCGGTGGGAGAGCATCCTGTAAAAAAAAAAAAAAAAAAGAAAGAAGAATAGAAAATCATATTAGCAGTTGGATCAACAATTTTACAACAGTTCATCATTTCTTTCCCTCTCGGCATGAAGCAGAGAGACCAACAACAAGCAACACGAGCTTCAAAAATAGAGTGTGTGTGTGTTGCGTAAGTTGAAAAACCAGTTTGTTTATGAGCAACAGAGAAAAAAAAGGGGAGAATGAGAGATCATCTGTCATCTGGGATATTCCCTCCGGTTTGCCGACACTGAGGGAGAGCCTGGTTTGGCAGATGTTACAATCTTGTCCCCGACTTCCCCTTGCAACTGAGAATTTCCTTTTCTGCTTGTTTGTTTGTTGCTAGGAGACCGCATAGCTAGAATCCATTGCAGTATTTAATTGGGACCATATGAAATGGAAAACACGTTGGTAGACACACTTCAGAGCAACCCTCAAACCGAGCATGAGTGGATTCATCTTAACTCACTTGTTTTCCCCCGTTGATCGTCTGTAACGTCAAAAGAGACTCGAGCTTTTGACACGAGGCTAATGATCTCAGCGTGCTCGTAGAGCAGCTCTAACGCTGTCTTGTCTCTTGTTTGCTACTCTGTTAGAGGATTAAAATTAAGTTGCCACAACATAAAACATTCGAAAACCCCAAATGAGCATGCGGAGTGTTAAAATAACGGTGACGACAACTCCTTACACCTAGGCGCAATAACGGCCCTCCCAAGCTCGAACACTGAGCAGCAGAGTAATAGCTTCCATGACACAATGGTGGAGCGGAGTGGCACATACGCATCGGCCTGCGTACATACCACCGGGCTGTGTGGTGTGTGTGTGTGTGTTTCGGTTCACTGCTGACGCTTGAGCTGAGATAATTAGGTTGCCTGCAGGCTAGAGAAATCATCTGTACAAAAACATCATGTAGTGTTCCCAAGTGAAGCGGAGAGCTCAACCTTTTGTGTACACATTCCTGCTCATTCAAAAACTCCACATGCCAGAGCATACACACACAGACAGACAGGAAGTATGCCTGCTGTTTTGTGTGGGCTGAAGGGATTTCTTGACATTTTTAGTTGTACTCGGTTGTGTTTTCCTCTCAGAAGTGACGCGTCAGAAAGAAAAAGTTAATTTCCGCATAAAAGGTTTCTCCGTGTTGCTATCTTTATGAAGTCCGTTGACAGTTTGTGAAACAACAAAAGCATCTTACTTACAACATCTCACAAGTATCGTGCTCGACAGAGAGCGCCCAGAATAACACAGTTTCACATCTGCACAGCCTGAAGTAACTATGTTGCTTGTTGGCAGCTGATGGAAAGTGCCATGAGGCTTCTCATCTAAACAAAGTTCTCAGGGGAAAGCAGAAGTTTTGCGGTGTGTGTTGGGCAAATTTAAGCATGTTTACAGATTATTTCATATTGTATATCTTTGTATCATTTTAGGCAAACATCCATCCATATTCTCTAGCTGCTTATGCGCATGAGGGTCACGGAGGGCTGGAGCCTATCGCAGCTGGCTGGTGCACACATGGAGACAAACAACCATTCAAACTCAAATTCAGAGTCACCAGTTAACCTCTGAAGTGCACATCCTTAGACTGTGGGATGAAGCAAGCAGACACGGGGACGAGAACATGCAAACTCCACACGGAAAGGCCCCAGCCGAGGTTGGAACCAGGAACCTTCCCGCCATTTTAAGCAAACCGGTTCAAATCTTATATTTCATGCCGCGTATCACACTAACGAGCAAAGTGCTGCAGAATATGGAGAATGACGCACAAATGAGTCAACTGTCTAAACAAAACAAGTCTGAGAATAGTTTTAACTTATACTGTGAGACAGACGTGAGAGAAAGATGAAGTATGGGTAGATACATGGATATATACACCTAGAAATGAAGATGGAGGTCTGTGTTTTTTTCCCTTTATTATGTTAGTTAGTTAATACCTTTCTAATACCTACATGCATATATGTACATATATGCATTTAATGGATTTAAGTAGGAATAGGAAGAGATGCTGTATATTTTACCTTTTCCTAATTTAAAACAATATTTCAAATAATCTGAACTGAAAATGAAAATGTGAATGTATTTCCTTTGGCCTTAGTAACATACTAAATATTAAATCTGTTTAGTATTTGAGAAACAGCCACATGCTAACTCAGAATCGATTATCTCAGTCATGTTTAACTGATTTGGCCTCATGTTTATGCATTTATAAAGACCTGTAGAGGATTCTACCTACCACAGGAATAGATGTGTAGCTCGTCTCCGAGGGAAATGTGAAGACCGTTGCTGTGGTAACAGGACTACTAGGGGGCGGGGTCACGATTAGTCCAGTTGTGCAAATGTGTACCTGTCAACAGAAGGGAAACGTGGGCCGTCAAATATAGCACAATGAAAGCACTGTATAGGCTCCACTCACTCTCTCCTGCCACATTGTACGTAACTGACTCAAAAACAGCGATGCACGCATGTGGGATTGTATTCCGGTAACTTAACCACAATGGTGGTCTGATGATCTGATTGGCCAATCAGGAGCAGGTGACCCACCCAGCAGGGAATTTGATTGGGCATGTAAAGAGAGGTAGCTTCTCCCAACTAGTCATCCACGTGAGTCATGGCAGTGTCTTGGTAACAAGGCCATACTGTTGGACACACAATGTCTCCCTGTAGCCTGTGGTCTGTCGCCACGCATGGCTGCTCCAGACAGAGCCACCTCTTAAAGGTGAACCTTTTCAGACAGCAAGGCAAGCCTCAGATTCAATCTTCTACCGCTTCCTTATCTATTGTGCACTGGGTGTGCCAAGGGGAGGCCAAATGTGCTCAAAGGTGACACTGTTAGTGAAATGGCTGCCTGAAAACAAACAAATAAAACTAGAATCATTTGGATGAATACATTTCTGTTTGAGAATACTTCAATTCGTGGACAATTCTTCCTCGTTTTATCTGTCGCATTGTAAAGTAAGAGGCGGTTCATTTCCAGGATAAGGAGTACTGAGGCCCCGAGGCAACAGGGGCTTACCTTTGTTGTTTTTTGTCTGGGTGTTGGAAAGAGAAGACGAGCAGAGGTGAAGGGGGGGAGAGGGGAGGAAAAAAGGCTGTGCATACAGAGCCTGGACAGTCTCTATTGTGTTTTTATTAAACACAGTGATCTGTAAATCAAATGTATTGTCAGCTCTGTTGTCACTGGCGCGGATCAGTTTACAGGCTTCAAATATTTCTTTTAATCCAAAAAATACCTCAATAATGATTTATAGGAAACGTCTGGCGTCATTACAAACGTGATTACACCTTCCACATGATAGAAGATAGAAGTCTTTGATTATACATAAATCTACAGGAAAGGTTACAGTTAAAAAAAAAAAAAAAAAAAATTCAAGATCCACTTTAAAAAGACAAGCGCTCTCCTCGTCTCTCTGTCTCACAAAAGAAGCACATAAACATACGCAGCAGATGAAAGATCGATGATTAATAGGGCGTTTTGGAACGTGGCGTTTCAGAGAATCTGCAGTTTCCAGATGACACAGAAAGCACGCTCAAGAAAAATGCAGAAACAGAATCAGCTATAAGCTACCAGAAGCTCCAAGTGGAACAACAATGCAGATGCTGGCCTATACAATATGATTATATCAGTGTTGTCTTTGTTTAAGGAGGGGAAAAAAAGTCAGCTATTGTGTGAACATGCAAGCCAAAGTGACGAACGGGGACTAAAACATTTGACCTTTATTTGATAGTGTAGGTGAAGGCAGACAGGACAGTGAGGAGAGAAAGAGGAGGGGATGACATAAGGTAAGGTCAACAGGTTCAAACTGAACCCAAGCTGCTGCAGTAAGGACTTAGCCCTGGTACATGGGGCACACACTCTACCAGGTGAGCTACTGCCCCAGTTTTTTAAAATCAGTCCAGTATTGAGTGCTGCAGTCTGCTGCAAAGCTTGTTTTTTGCCAGATTGTTATTCTAATTGTCTGAGAACATTATGAAAAAGGACCAGACAGAGACATTAAATGTTGTCCGTCCTTTCTTTCCTTGATCTGGACTGTGTCTAATCAAGTCTGGCTGAAGGAGAAGTCTTGTTCTGAAATCTCCTCTGTAGGCGTGAGGTCATAGCACCCACTCCCTCAAGCGTTGCAGCCTTGGAGCAGCTGGTTCACCCTCTGTCGCTCTCTCCTTGTTACACTCTTCAGTTTGTAGGAGCTCTTCAATCACATACTCTGTGCTACAAAAATATCCCACAGATGGCCATCAAATATAAAATGCCTCTTCCATCTTGTTGAAATCAGCTAAATATTCAGCCATGACACTGAAAGTCTCTGAAACTCTTCCCGGGCTGGAACTCTCTCCAACTCTCAATCACAAAATCAGTTTCCACTGTGTTCTTCCTGCAACAAGTCACTTCTCCTGAGAGTTTAGAACAAGGCCTCTGCTTCAGTGAGACTAGGGTAAGTAGAGAAAACATCCATTTCTCTGCAGGGTCCTTTTCATAGTGTTGTCAGAGGAAAAAACAAGCCCTTTTAGTCAATGTACACTGATGATGCACCACTGCCCCACAGGGCTGCAGGCATAGAGATCATTTTGTAGTTGCAGGCTGCGGTGCTTGATAAAACCCTCATATAGATCAGTGCCCTCCATAAAGGTGGGGACAGACCCATTTCCTGGCACCATAATGTTCGAGACAAAGGGCGTCACGGGTGTTTGTGGTTACTCAGGTGTGTTTAATCACTTCATTAGAGGATAGATTAGATAAGCGATCAGGCAGCTCTCTGCTCTCTTATCTCAGAATATCCATTCTTTCAGAAATCAATGCATTTGTGTTCGCATCTGCGTGGCACAGTTCTGAGACACGACTCAACCTCTGTGTCACTGCCTGGGAACTAACTCTTTATACGAGTGCCAGTGATTCCCGTTAACTCCGGAGCACAAACATATGGGATTAGCTAACATGATCATGGCTTATAGCCACGAGCAGCTGCTGTTAAGACTCTCTGTGTCTTTGTGTCACATTCATGGCCTTTTAAAATATTTCTGAGAGGTAAATGTGTCATAATGTTTGCTAAGATAGCAACCCAGAGAGGTTACATCTCTCTACTATGACCTGACTCTACTAGACCACAGCCTGTAGAGTCAGTCCGAAGAGGCCGGTTAAATAAGAGGCGACGGGGTCGTAGGTGACGAAAGTTTCCACCATATACATTATACGGGACTCTTAAATAAACATCAACTAATGAACTTCTGGTACCACTTATAGAATCATTAATTACGGTTTAATAGTTCAAAATGAATAGCATATAATGGGTAACATCTATTTGTTAAATTACACACACAGCCTCAGACTCGCGGTAAATCAGCAGGACACTTGTCTAGCCTGCTGTTCTGACTGTGTAGCACCGAGTCACAGCCGATCTCCAGTGGCTGGCAACATTAAAGCAGCTGTGAATTTCTTGTCATGTCGGGATTGGTGTGGAAACCTTGAGGGCTGAGCTGGAGTCGTTTTTGTGGACGAGTGGAGTCACGCATCCATGATTTCAAACGCTTGGATGGAGCAATGCCCTGTTTGGTATGATGGGAGGGGGGGGGTAAAGGGAAGTCAGCCTAATTGCTGACAGAAGGAGAGTACAGCCTTTGAAAAGCAACAAACAGCTTGTGGAAACAAAAGAGCTGAGGCTGGATTCGGGTTTTCCAGTTTGTACGATTGTGTGTTGAGTTTTGCAATTAAATCCCACTGAACAGGATATTGATAAATCAGCTGGATAAGTGCCATCTCATCCGGTACATTGCATTAAAGAATGCCATAAAGTGCATTCCTCACTGTGGTCAATAAACAACACCGATAATCATTTCTCCATCCTTCTGTGTACTGCTGTACCAGGCCAAGACCATCAAGCTTATTTGTCCGTGAATGCGCTTTTTATTTGGTCAGCACACGAGTACGACTTCCAGGAAAGGACATGCGATGCAGCTCTCCTCCCGATCTTACCTGTGAAGGTGCACTGCAGGAAAGCCCACCACTGATCTCTCCGATTCGGGCAGCTGCCGTGGGGTTACTGGAGCTGATGAGGACCGGCCCGCTGATCTCCATGGAGTGCCGCTGAGGGGGAGGAGCTAGCATGGGTTTGTGGGACATGGTGAGAGAGGTGAAGGAATGTCGCTTCTTGCTGTTCTTCTTCTCCCCTGCCCGCTGAGCGCCATTGCTCTGGGGCCCCGAGGAGGCCCCCTCGCCAGAGTCTCCGTTGGATTCTGATGGCTTGTCCAACTCTATAAGCTGCCGAGCTGCCGAGTTGAACTACGAGAGAGGACGAGAGGCTGGGGGTCAGTGAAGAAGGAGAAGTAAGGTGGAAATAACAGATAGAGGGGAAGGAGTGGTGAAGCTGAGAGTATTAAAACGATCATGAAAACTGTCACTCTCTAGAATAACCATGATTGTCATGGAAGACCTTTAGAAAGTCAGTGGAGATGCTGAGCAGCAGAATGATCTATCGGGTCTTTACACTATTAGTCTGAGGGAGCTGAGCTCGGAAAGTGAAGGCTTTGTGACCGCGTCAGGCACCTGTAAGGTGAATCAAAGGAGGAACACTAAAAAGGTTTGAGTTAATCACAGGGTGCTCTCACTTGCTGTCACACGTTGCCCCAAGCAGCTCCCTCTACTTAAGACATAAAAGCTAAGCATTCACTCCAATCTGGGAAAGAGCATGTGCAGATACATCACTGACATGTCGGCACACCGTCGCACACGCAGAATGAAAGGTCCAGTGTGAGATTTATGGCGCTTCATTTATAGGATATGATATATCTATAAAGAAAAAATACAAGCCTCATTCTATTTAAGCAATCATAGATTTTTGAATATAAACAACTGAAGAGGCAACACAAGCTCCTAAAGCAGTGAAATCAGTGACCTAGATATTTGGCTGGTTGTGCACACCCAAAACATTTTGGGGCTGCTCTATATGTTTGTGTTTGGCATCTGCAGTTGCATTATGAAACCCCAACGAGCACAACAAAGGAGTCTATTGTGCTACAGTGGCGCCTGCTATGCGAAAAACAACAATGTATAGCTTTAGATATAGTCTCCATTTTGTTTCTGCCAACTTCTCGCTCAGCGGATAGAAATACAAATATAGAAAAGGGTGGAACGCACATGAAAGGAATAAAGACAACTGTCACCGCTTGTCGTTTAGACTCATCTTTTCTGCTTGTTTATAATATCTATAACAATAGAACGCACGCTGTCAGTGACAGCTTTGAATAGAAAAATGAAATCTTCTGGAAAAGGACAAAGATTTACTTCAGTCTGCCTGGCGCAGAGAGGGAGACACTTTGTCTGAATCTTCAAAGACGTGTTGAGCATCTCCAAGTGAAGGGAGGTATCGTACACACTTTGCAAGACGTATACGGAATGAAGACTATGTTCAAAAGACTTTTCATGCTTAACTTCATGGTGCACCTTCTCCACCAATGATTGGTGACATTTTGACATTAATGACTCGTTAGCCTGCATGAGGCTTTAAAGTCTTATAAAAAATCTTATCTTTCTTACCTCCACATATGAGATGGGAAAAATTCCAATTTTGTCTCCCAGCATTCCCTCTGCCCAGTTTTCATCCACTCTTCGGATCACAGTCAGGATATCGTCCTAAAATCCAAGACAGAGAGGGGAACCGTGTGAGGAACATAATTAAGGTTGCTGCTAACTAAGAGTGTTTCTCATCCTCGAGGAACAAACAGCGAAGAGAAATAATGAGGTAGGGACAATGTTTTATTAAAAACGATGTGCCCATGAGTAAAAACACTGGCGTCTAAGGCATGGCATTATGTTTGGAAAACTACTTAGTAAGCTTGTTTCTGTTTTTGCTCATGTGGCATATAAACAGCTGATGACAGAATACAAAAAACATCAAAGTGCGACCCAAACAGCTGGACAGACATAACCGCTCAATTACTGTAGTTACGCTGTGCCTCGCTGTGTATGGCATTCATTCTATCCAGCTTAATTACAGTTGTTCATCAAGAAGTCTGGCTATATAAACCATTTCTCTGGGCGTTTCATTTAACAGCCCTTACATTCTAACACATGCATAACTTGAGAAAATGAATGCTTAGAAGACAGAGTGTCACTGTAATGAGAGGTATTTTTGTTTTACTACACTGACCACGTAGCAGAACTGTGGGTGTCGCAGCGCTACTGTGCCTCACCTTGGAGAACGGCAGACAGTCCTTGTCCGCCTCCTTGTCTTTGAGCTCAAAGTCGTAGAGCGCTTTGCACTGAGGTGGCGGCTGCGGCAGCGGCTTGATGACCTGGACAAAGTTGGTGGGGAAGAAGCCGTGGACTCCGCCCATCTCGCCGTGGTACCAGTTCTCGTCCACTTGCCGGCGCAGGATGATAATGTCACCCTTGCTGAACTTGAGGTCTCCTGGTTCCTTGCCATCGTAGTTGTAGAGCGCCTTGGCACAGGGGAGCTGGGGAACACCCTAAAAACAGAGAGTGAGAGTAAGACGTGATGTATTCCACTTAGGGTTACATTTACATTTAGTCATTTAGCTGATGCTTTTATCCAAAGCGACTCGCAAAAAAGGGAAACAATCAAGGTCAGTGTGGGGAAATGTTAGTGCAGCTGAAGCACTACTTGCATAGAATCAAGTGGCAGTTGTAGAGGGGGATAGATTTAGCATGTCCAGTTGTTAGTAGTGTTGGAGAGGAAGTATTCTCTGAACGGGGAACAACAGACGAGAAAAGTTTGGATTGCCCTGAGCGTACTGGTGACAGAGCCAGGTGTTGTTCACTGGAGGAGGTAACATATCCCTTAATGAGGACATTCAAGTAGGTGGGTGCAGAACCGGAGACTACTTTGTAGCCAGCATTAGTGATTCGAATCTGCTACAGGTAGCCAGTGGAGCTTGATGAGCAGCGGGGTAACGCGCTCTTCTGGGTTGATTGAAAAGCAGGCGCGCCGCCGCAGTTTTGGCTCAACTGACAGCTCCAGGAAAAACAACGAGAATCAGAAATAAAAAGAAAACAATCAAAAAAAAAGAACGAGTGTTTAATCTCAAAACAGTATCAGGACTTGGACGAAATGAATCAAAGACCAACACGCGTTTCATGTTTTAGGAAGATATTCAAACGGTGAAATGGAAAATATCTCAGCCAAGCACCGAAGAGGCAGAACAAACTTGAGAGCAGCCCATATAAAGGCCATCAGATCTAAAAACAGTGTTCGCAGTCTGTCTCGCCACTCTTGAATCAACTAGAAACCAGGATAATTAAGTTAGCATGTTATTTTGGACACTACAAACAACAGGGTACAGAAAAAAAGATACAGAAAACCTGTGAGCGTAAAGTATGTTTCCACAGAGACGGTTAACGGCCCTGTTTGTCCCCAGATAGTGAACAGATCTATGCTGTGTGTTCACAGTTTAAGTGTGATGAGCCTGCTTGGTTGTGACTAGCCGACTAACGCCTTCAGAGGGCCCAGGGCTCTGTCCCTTTATCTTGCAGAGGAAGGTTTTGTATCTCAGCCTGCTAGCCTAGAGCCGTGAAAGGCCCATTCAGGGAATGACAATCCGGGGAAAGAGGGACAGAGAGTAGGGGGGAGTAGCAGGATAGAGAAGCATCAATGTACTCCATTGAGGGTGGGTGTCCATGAGGAAGGCTCCAGTCCAAACCAACCCCCCACCATTTATCCCCACTGCTGTTACACATCTTTCGCAGTGATCAGAATCCCAAACACCACTAACTGACCGGATCACAACGCTGGAACTGAAACTGCAGAGTTGACAAGGAATACAGCGATAAGAAAAAATGGCTACAACTCAGGCCGATACTGGCAGGGTGGGAAAATGAGCCAGAGAGGGAGAGAGAGGGGTTAAAGCAGAGTTTGGAGCAGACTCTGCAGTCTTGTTAAAGCCTAATGAACCGTTTAAAGGCTCAGAGGAGAATAAAAGTACAGAATGAGCCGTGATGGTGAGCCAGGGTGACATTACCCTGCTGCAGAGAATCGCACAGCCTGAAGCGCAGAGCCAATCGGTCTCTGGCTCGGCTGGTCCAGCCTGTGGGGAGAAAGAGAGTGAGAGAGAGATAGAAGTGTGAGGAGGGGTACTGCAGCCCCCTGCACACTGCACTGGAACTGGGCCTCCTTTCAGGGGGGGGAAACAGGGCTTTTGAGCCCACCCAGGCCTGGCAGGGAGTTTCGTGATGAAAATGCAAATGAAAGTGGAAGCTCTGCCATTTTTGTTGCGAATGACAGATCAGGTTTAAGCTACACAAAGCCAGTACGATCTAATTACATGGTAAATATGAAATGCTTGTCCCTGTGAAACTGTGAAGTTTGTAAGCACTTGTTTGTACACCAAGGCCAAGACTTAATAAAACCTTTCGCTGCAGCACTGTGTCTGGAGTCAGCATTGTTATGTAACTGCTGCTGCACATGGTAAAAGTGATTGCACTCATAAAAGGTGTTAGTAAATAAAGTCTTGCATGTGCAAAACACTGGCGTGACCTTTCTGCGAGGCTCGGTGAGGCTGGGTACGGACTTCTAATCAGTCTGTTTCAGAGATTTTAGTTTTTCCTGGTGGAGTTTTTGCACAGAACAAACTCTCTCCTGACATAGTTTTAAGTTTTGATCCCACACTCTGCTGCCTCCTTCTCAGCTGCTTTTTGATCTCCCCATCCTGGCCTCATAAAAAAGGGTTTTCAGCAGAGGTACATTTCCATGTTTCACTCGACTTAACATGGTGAGAGGGAGAAGGAGAGAGAGAGGAGAGGAGAGAGAATGACTATAGGGGCCTCTGGATGTAAGAGGTGGTGTGGGTGTACAAGACGGAGCTGGGGATGGAAGATGGGTGGTGGTGGTGGTGGGGAGGGGGGAGTGGTTAATATCCGGTTTGGTGTCCATGGAGACGGTGCTGTTGTGTCTGCAGTGGACCTGCAGAAAGAAGTACCATCGGTCCTGACCGAACATCAAAAGAGAAGAGACAGCGGTAGTTGCTACTGCATACAATGTATTAAAAAAAACATCTCAGGCTGCCAGAAACACAAACACGTGTCACGTAAACACGCAATCATACACAGATCCTCCTCAAGCCTCCTCGGGGACAGCAGGGTAAGACTGTTTTAAAAAAGGTACATCGCTGCATGAATCTCAAAAAAAGTCTGGTAAAACGCCATCAGCGTGGCCTAAGGAGGGGCAAGAAAGTTGTTTTTTTTTCTCGTCACTCCACCTCTCTAATTGTTCTCAACATCTGCGGCGAAAGTTTATGGAAGTAATTATACAGCAGCATAAGCACTGTTGGGTTGCTGTATCAGACTTGTGAAACCTCTGACTTCTAGCCTTTTTTTTTAAGATTTAAAGTACGTGATTACACACAAGCAGCAACACCTCGTTTAAACTCTAGGTAAGAAAATGAGAGTCTGAGGCGCCACAAACTCTTGTGGTTTTTTATATTCGGAGGGGCCCCAACATAGTTCAATAATTAGCATGTATAAACAAATCAATGTAAAGATAATATCCTTTACTGATCAGTATATTTATCATTGTTAGCACAAGAGTGGGAAAAGTGAAGCATGTGATCAGTTGAAATGAATGTTTTGAGTTTATAATGTGTCATTAAGGATGAACTCAGAATGAGACACAACTGTTAATTAAATAAGCTTCACCAGGCAGCTCCTCTCACCACATTTTGACTCGTTAATGGTTGAAAGGAAAAACTCTCAGACGTCTAACCCTGAAAGACAAAGTACTTGTTTTGCCTTCTGACAAAAACCCGGTATCAAAGAAGACTTCACTGTTTTATTTGCCACTGCAGTGCTACAACGTGACCGGGAGCAGACTGAAACTTTTGTTCATCCGATGTGCAACCATCCATTGAGGAGAGAAGACAGGGGGGAGAAAGGGGGCCAGACCTTCATTTGTTTTTTTTAGACAGGACCACAACAAGCATGTGTGAGAACAGCGCCTCCTCTTCCGTGAGATTAAGTAACGTCAGCGAGGGAGAGAAAACAAAAAGCTAATGTTTGCACATACACAAAGTGTCCTTTAGCGGCTAGATGACTGCGTGCCTCTGTAGGAAACCACTTAGACGTTACATTAGACCTGCCACTTTCTTCATTACATTTCTACTTGCAGTTGAGAGTGCTAATGCTGTTATCGTACCTTTGTGTGAGGGAGAGACAGACAGGTAAACAGATATACTGAAAGCGAGAGGAAAAAAGAGAGAGTGAGAGAGAGAGAAGTCCAATGTGCAGAGCATCAGCTGGTGTGTGCAATTACTCCTGCACTGCAGATAATGCAATTAGACCTGTGTGCTAAAGGGATTTGGCTGTTATAGTGCTCTCTTCCACAGCACTGGATTATAACTGAATTAGCAAAGGGTTCTGCTCTACAGCACAGCCAAATGTCAACAGCCAGTGACGCAGACAGGCATAAAGACACAATGCACGCATGTAGCGCTATGAAGGTAAGACGAGGTCAAACAGGGGTAATTATGCCAATGGCTCGATTTTTTTTAACTGCAGTTTTTGGGGAGAACAAACAAAACATTTGTTTCAACAGGAGTTTCAACGCACCGTTCAACTGCCGCAAAATCATACTACATCATAATACAGTATGGACCTGCTGTGCATCAAACATAACACTCCACGGCAGCTTGTTTTTACAGCGAAAACGCTGTAAGGCTACAGGTAACTTTTGCTCCCTCAGCAGTCCAAGGGTTGTGTGTAACCACAGCAGACAGAAACCTTTACCCCCTCTGTGTAAGTGCCAGACATGACTCCACTCCCATATGGATACCTCCAGGAGCTCTGCGGGAGGTGGGGAATGAGGAGGGAGGGGAGAGAGGGCACTGCTGCCAAAACAGTGTATACAGGGTAGGGTGGTTGGCTCGGGGTGGGTGGGGGTTTTAGTCTGTCTGGTTTGCCCTTCTACAAACATTTCCAGGCCAAGTCAAGAAGACAATCTGCCAGTGGCAGGAGGAGCACGAGCAGCATCTGCTACACTGGCCATAAGACATTTGTTGTCCATTACCAAGTCACTGCTTACTGAAGATCTTGCCACCAACATCATGGCACATGAACTGACACATGATGGGAGCGGGGAGGTCTGAAGGCATCAGCCATCTTGATTCCATTAGTGCTGCATTAGTTTAATTGATTCCTAATGGGCTGTTTTTTTTTTTAATGACCGCCGTAGTGTAGGCTTCTTTCGCTGCCTCCAACGCCGCACCCTCTGAAAACCTGTGGTGTAAAACGCAGGAACTGTGCTACAGACATGAAAGTCGGTAGCTAGAAAGAGAACACACAGTTGGGTGAGTGATCGAATGAGAGCGGAGGCTCAGTTTGGACATGTAGTTGTATTTTTAGGACGCGTTTTGATGGTTGTGGATGAATCTGTTGTTTTAATGTGTTAATGTAACAAATTCCTGTATTTTATAGCACATCTTGGCTGCATGGGTCTTTAATTCTGCTGTGTATTTAGGTGGCATTTCCATGATTCCCAAAGTGTCCAATCAGAACTAAATGGGGTGCATCAAGTATGTCCAATAAGCATAAACACGAGGAACAACAAGAATGATACAAGAGGTAAATATATAAATAGGATACGCCAAAGGTTCACTCCCTGACACTGAAATAATTACAGCTTCAGATGAGCAGCCCTCATGACACAGCGTACTCATCTGTCGTCTCCCTCTCGGTGTGAGACAAAAGAAAAACTTCCATTCTCTGGTTTCTATGGAAACTCCAGATAGGAGCACTTTTTTCGCGGGGCTATTTATGGGTCTCCTGACAGTGTCGTGAATCTTATGAAAGAGTCATTCACAATCTAGCCGGCGTCCAAATTTGAGAGTGCGGTGACGGGGCACAGGGCAGCGGTGTGAAAGCAGTTAATGGCGATTACCTCAAAGAGACAGTTTGACATCGCACTGAAATACGCTTGCTCGCTTTCATGCCAAGAGTTAGATGAGGAGATCAATACCACTTTCATGTGCGCGTGCTAAATATAAGGCCACAGTCAAACTGCTGGTTAGCATAGCTTAACATAAACACTGGAAAGAGAGCCTGCCTCTGTCCAAAAGTAACAAAATTCATCAAGCGGCTCTTCTAAAGCTCAGTAATTACTAAAAAATATTGAATGCATCATAGGAAATCTTTCCTGCAGGACAGTTTTTGAAGTCCTCAAGCGAAGCCACACTGTCCAAGAATGAGCTAATGCTTACTACAAAAACAGGAGTCATGCAGCAATTCTGCTTCTCCAGTGATCGTGTGGTTGTATTTAGGCCACTGCAGGACATTTTGTAAATTAATAAAATTATTATTGTGTTATGGCAATAGCGGATTTGCAGGATTTGCCCATCATGTGATAAGCTCCTTTGATTTGCCAGGATTTGATTTCACTGGCAGAAAACAGACATTTTTTATTTGGTAAAATGTTGAGTCAATTTTTTTTCGCTGGCGAATGCCCATGTTTTTTTTGTTGGACCGCTTTCCGCTGTGCCAGCACCAGAACAGGAAAAAAAGAGAGGAATCAACAAGGAATACAATCTAAGCGACACTCAGCAGTGTGGAGGGAATCATTTATCTACTTGACTGCATTTTGTGGGGAGTGAAATAGGCAATAAACCATTGGAGCTTTCCAAGAGTTTCACCCTACGACAACTCGCTGTGCTTGTTTGTTTCCCTCACTACATGGCAAATGAGGTCTCGCACATTAGTCTACAGGCACAAAAACACTCAGAACAGTCTGGAGGCCAGATGGAAGCTTGGATCACATGTGAGAAGAACAGGAAGTTTTTCAAAAACTCTCCTTTTGACGTTCTTCCATTTTCCTACGCTGGTGGAAGCATCTCAAAAGCAAGACAATGTCCTGAACTCCTCCGAGCACCGGTAACAAAAACACATCAAGGGTAAACCACTCACTGACCCCAGCAATCTACAGTTTTAATGCTACTTTGTAGGTATAGCCTGGAGGGCTCACAGGAATCAGAGTGTTGTTGGACTATACCAAGTCCGAGGGGAATTGCTTTGATCACACAGGCTCCACAAAAACTACAAAACCAGGAACTACACTGAGATTTCTGTTTCAAACCTGCAGTGCAGAACTTTGGTCTTCCAGCAGTGAGTGTAATTGCTTATAAGTAATTATTAATAAGCACTGTCAAAGGGTGCTTGTGACAGATGCACCTTCACTTTTAGCGGCTTTAAAATGCATCACTGCCAGTGCACAGCGCGGAACTGTCGCCATAGACACTGCAAAATACAGAGAGACTTAATCAGCATTGTGTGAACTTGTTTGGCATGAGACTTCAGAATATGTTAAAGTACTGCACTCCAGCTTTAAGGTGGTGGTGGTGGTGGGGTCTATAAAAACATTCAACACATGGACATACAATCAGACATTTCTGCGTTGAGTGCACTTAGTAAGCTATAGATTAGTCATCAGAAAAAAAAGCACTTTTGCAGGAAGGGAGTATGGATTTATGGGAGAGCACACACACACACACACACTGCAGAGCTGTCACACATGCGGTTTTCATGAAGCTCTCGTGTGTTTGGGTGTATGTGTAGGCTCTACTGTGAAAATGCAATTGCACGAAACCACATGCACATGAACTGGCACATCTCTCTGTGCAGCCTTAATGTGTATGGGCTGCTTTCTTTACCTGTCTGGCCCCAGATAAGAGGTAATGGTTCTGGTTCTGGGTGGCCCTGGGATCACCCAGTCAGCCTGCCTGACTTAAAAAAAAAACTGAGAGAACACAACTCTTTAACTCAGTGCCAGTTCATACACTGGGCTTAACAACTGTTCTCACAGGAACCCGCTCGCAGTTCAGAGGAAGACCGAGAGAGAGCGAGGAAGGGAGATGCAGAAAATGAAGGGGAAGATCAAAATAAGGCCGGGAAAGGAAGCACAGCTTACCACCCTGAAACTTTAATATGGTACTCAGAGAGAGAGACATGCAAACTTTGGGTCAGTTGCCGAACTAGTCCTGGGAAGCAAGAACAACTGGGACAGGCAAGAACATTTTTAGGTGTCTATTTTAAAAGTTCCATAAACCAGATTAAGAAATCAGTCAAACAAATGCAAAATGTATGACTGTGTTAGACGACACTGTCCATCTAAATCTATTTTCATACTGCAGGACTGAAGACAAGTTAATGTTGCCTCTGTTACCAGTGGCATGAGCTGAATAAGCACCTCACTAATCGATAAAATATTTATTTAATCAATTAGATTAGATCATAAGATCAGAGGTTGATTTGTCAGGTATCCAATAACCTGGATTGGCACTAAGAGGGATGTTGCATATAGGAAGTTAGCTTGTATCCAAGCTACAGAGGGATTAGTTCACAAACATCACAGTATCTGTGTATTGAGTACCAGTCAATATGAGCTGAATACTAAGCATTTCCTCACATTACTCTCCACTGTGCTGGTGAAAGCGTGCAGTGTCTGTGGCCTTTTGTTCCTCTTTTTCATTCAGGGTGAGCCACCTGCTCTGCTCTGCTCAGCCTGACTTCGATTTATGCAGGGAGTTACAAGTCAAGGGAGAATTTGACAAGGAACTCGACAACCACCTACTCTGTGGTTTCGAAATATTAAATAAAACCTGCTACAGTCGCTGCAGTGCTTTGTCCCACTTATCTTTGTTAAATGTCTTACACGCCTGCACGTCTTTTCAATTGTCCAGTGTTGCATTTCAGACTAGTGGGCCACTGAGGAACATTTGCTTGCATTGGCTGGTATTTGTACGCCTCTACAGTGCACAAACAAAGTGAGGATATTGACACAGGACTGGCAAAGGGCCAAGGCACAAACACTGCATCTGTTCACTGACTCAAGAAGCAGCAGCACAGCACTGACCATTTTTCACTTTCTTAAGAAAGTGTGTGCGCGAGTGTGTTTGTCCATTCCACCCTCAACTCAGCCCAGATGTAACATGTAGCTGCTAGCTTTCCTTTATGTCCTCTGCATGCAAAGTGAGGCATCACGTACAGGAGCAAGAGGAGCGAATTCGCTGGGTCTTTCTCAGTCCTCAACTTTTAACTAGTTTGTGTCAGCCCTGCTCCGGCTTCAGGCTTATGCTCTGCAAGTACAGAAAGCATCAAAAAAACTTCCAGCTGTGTGAGCATAGAATAAAGTACGAGTTATGAATCTATGCTTTTTCATGTCTTGGTGCCGACTGGTCATAGCCACATTGGCCATTAGAGGCAAACACATGAGCAGGGTTCATAAGACTAGAGACATTTGACAAGCAGACAATTCTGCTGGCACAGACTCACATTACACAAGTCCAGGTTGCTGTGGTTACACGGCCAACAGTACTACCATTAAGCACTGTGGAGAAAGGAGAGACAGACGCTTGTGCCTCTGAAACTTATCAGGATGTCCATACACATGGGAGCTAATGGGCCCCTGCTTGACATGATCAGCATGAAGATCACACCGGAGCACAGAAAAACAGCCAGCGTATGCCTCAAACCTGTGCCGACATTTCAGCGCAGTGTTGCCACAGACTTGTTTGTGTACTGACTACACACCTGTGTTTTTGTGGGTGTGCGCTGTATACGGGCCGTCGCGGATCTAAAATGAGTGTGTGACTCATTAAAACAAACATTGGCCTGGCTCAACCAGGCGAGACTCACACAGGGCTCAGTTTGTGTAAAAAAAAAAAAAAAAGGTCTCAGAGTACATTCGCCCGTAATCAGAACGGCGGTGATGGGAGACGTAAGTGTGGGTGTCTAGTCGGTGCTTGTGCAGACAACGTGTCACGGGATGAAAGAAACCCCAAGTCTTTGTCAGCGCCCTCTCCTATTGAAACTCCTCTTCAGTAATTCATCACACACTGTCAGCAAGAGACCCCACACATGTGGAGTAACTGAGAACGCAGGTTTTCGGGTTTTGTGCTATTTACTTCCAAAATAAATTATTCATTTTTTTAACCACCTGTATCGTAAAAAATCTTAAATTATTCTCTTTACACATGCTGAAACCTGAAATCCAAGTTTTCCTTATCACTTTTGTTTACCTCAAAATCACAAACAACCTCTAAACTTACAGTTAACGGAGCGGTCTTCAGTTTCTTTTGACTGTTCTGACTGCAAATGAAGGTGTTATGTTAACCTGAGATGTGGCTAAGCAGTGATACGGATACGCCATATTCCAGCAGATATATGAAAAATTACATAACTGCTTTGAATTAAAGTGTGCAACACTTCATCCTCTGGACTCAGTACCGGATACCCGGTGCCTTTTCACAGCTGGGACAAAGATGTCACTCAGGGGACAAATGCAGATTAACTGCACCCCTGGGCCTCAAGGAAAAACAGAAAACTCCGCTCGGGCAGAACAGCAAACACACGCAGCTTAGAGAAGAAAAGCCAAAGATCTGCGGAGATCATTTGAAATATTTGATAGACTCATCCCCCCCTTCAATCTCACAAGGAGGTCTGAGACCACACAGCCAACACGCAGCAGCAAGGTGAGCCAGAGGCAGCCGCTTTGCTACTTGATCAAGAGCCAGTAATAGCTCTCGGGTCGGAGGTCAAACAACTGAAAACGAAAACTCCCAGCAAATCATGATTCTGCCTTAGGGATGGGAACTGAGCACTTAACATGCCAGCAGTCAAACGGCCCATGGATGACCAATCCTGGCCCACCAATCACAACACAGGGTGAGAGGTCAAACTGCTCTGTTAAGGCCATGCAGGTATTAGGGGCAGTTTGGGAATAAGGGAGGGACACATGTTGTCAAACAGCTGACCAAACAGCCAAAGAATAAATTCCGCCGACAACATTTGTTAAACAACATGGTGTCAACAGAAACCGGGAGGCTAGTTGACATAAAAATACTGGATTTACTGGTAGAAGCTGCATTATTATATGACGGCAAGCGCACTCAAAGTGGCTTGTAAAACTCTTGATAAGAGTTGGTTCCCATAACATTTTTTCCCCAAGGAACCTTGCCCACTGGACCACACATAAAAAAGCAGAGTGCTAAAGAGCGGCCTCACAGGTGTGACAGGACGGTGGTAAAGAAGGTCATGGCTGCTTCCTTTGCTATTGTCATGCTGACAGACTTGGCAGGAGATGAGATACGGACGGAAGAAGGAGGGAGGTGTGGGCCTTTAGCAAATGTGGCGTTTTTTGGTTGGTGGACCACCCAGAATTTTGTGTTAAAACCACCGCTGGGAATGACAACAAACACGGACACGTATTTGTTAACAAAGCCCGCACAATGTGGCCGAATGTAATCGCCAGTTCACACAGAGAACTAAGACAGTCCAAACTGTCCGGAAAACGACGGCCAGGTGGCTAGCACTGGGTGAATACATGAAAAGATGTCTTGCAACAAGATATAACTGCTACAGGTGAGCAGGTGAGTCAGCCCCCGGGGCTTTCAGGTGCAGAGGCACGTCACTGCAGGCATGGTTATCAACAAAACTGCACACTTTACGCGTATGACAGATGCGGGGCTCTACCATCTTTTCAAATCACCACATTTACCCGTGAGTCAAAGAGCGCGATTGCATGCCTCGCAGCGAAAAACAGCCAGAAAGCACACATAAATACGTGTTGACACTTAAAGTGGGTTTACTGAAGAAGGTGAACGTGAGCTGGCAAGTGGGATGAGACTCGACAAGCCCAGTGTTTAGAGGAGAAACAGTGACCTGCAACTACTCATGGCATTCCTCGGAGACACTCGCACACTAACACAAAACATCCTGCTCGGTCTGGGGAAAAGAGGCTGAAAGAGAGACTGAGAGAAAGAACTCGACTCTTTTGCTCTGTGTGTCTGGAAAGTCTAGAAAAGCCCAAAAAGACAAAGACAGGCACACACACCCTTCGCCGGGGGAGCTGCGTTACACTACAATGAGGAGACCACGGCTGCACCTTAATCACATGATTAGGTCTTTTGAACTTCTCCTTGGGAATTATGTAAACCCACATATGGATGACAATAATTTCCCACAGCATAACTGGCCTCTTGCACGTTCACTGTTTCCAAAACACGGTCATGAACGTGAGAATTGTAAACAGACGTGAAAGTGAAGATGAATAGGTTTGTCTCTGTACGTTAGCCTGCCTTCCCGTTTAACGTACACCTCCCTTTGCCCAGTGAATGATGGGATAAGCTCCACTACAGGGTATGGGACATAGACAGAGGTGTGAAAACCTCTCATTATCTACCTGCTTTCTGGACACTCCACAGTCAGAAACCATTCAGAATCTGCCACTGAGAAACTGCACTTGTCAACAAGTACTGACAAACTGACTGAAAGCGTATTAGATAAGTGTAAAAACACATAGTGGCAACCAGAGACCCAGACACACAGGTTGCTTGACTACATAACAAGTGTTTTGTTTCCTCAGAATGAGAGTCAGCAGTCAGCAGTAAGAGGAGAACGGGGGAGCAGTGCCGACTCACTGTCTAATAAACTCTAATCTCATTAGACCTTTAACAAGCACCAGCCTGGATTTAGACAGCGAGGAGGGAGGAGGTACACGGGCAGAAATATGGGGAAAAATACAGCTTGTGTCAGTGTCTCATAAGAGAAAATTACAGGTGGTTCCAAAATCTCTGACGCGCACTGTCCAGAAGGTCACGGCTACTTGTAGACCTCCGTGGGAAATACAGAGGAGGCAGGAGAAAAGTGTGAGTGTGTTGAGAGAGCAGGAATGAATAGACCAAAGGCCTCTTGAAAAATTCCCAGTGGAAAGCAGTAAGTATGTGTTTGCCAGTATGTGGGCAGTGTGCGGGTGTAATGACGGGGTTCTGTCGTGAAGGCAGGGGTCAGCCAGCCGGCCAAGAGGAAAGGCTTCGACAACAATATGTCGTCATCAAAGAGGGGCAGCGTGACTCATCGACCTCAGACGAGGGAGGTGCGCAGGAATTTTAATGAGATGCTTCAACATAAGGAACCCATAAACAACATTCTTCTTCTCTCGAGAAATAAATCAACTACAGAGAGATGAGATAAAAACACGCCGCATTGTTATTATACAAATAACTGGGAGACAAAACAAATTACAAAGTATTGTGGGTAACAAAACATTAGACTACATCCTTTAAGTCGGCAGCAAATGCCAAATTAAAAGAATCAATCCACTGAATTTTTAACATGACAAATAAACGCAGGTGCAGGAAGCCATCAAACACAAGAAGCCTCGAAAAATGAGAGAAACTTTCCTCGTATGAAGCTCTCATTTCCAAAGAACAGACAGTGACCTAATTGCATCCCCAAGAGCTTAGGAAAGAATAGTGTCTCATTTCCCATCAACTGAAAACACAAAGACAGACACACTTACGTGCACTCACATCCAATAAGTAGTTGAGTGAAGTTATTGTTGTTAATTCAAGTCTTATTACATGGGATTATTGCACATGTTAGACCTCTAAATGTAACCTAGATTCTAAACTATGGCTCATGCACAAAGCTTTTATGACAAAGATGGAATCGATCATAAAAGAAACTCTATTTTTAATCTGTTGGGAGTAAAGGTTCGACTCTCCAGAGGACCGTAATGATAACTGAAGACATCCGCAGAAATCCTCCTCCCCCTCCTCCCTCTCCTTCATTGGCTCCGACCCCTGACTGCCATGACTCCTGAACCCCGACCTTTGACTTCCAGACAGCTCCAATGGCTTTACTCGCTCTCACGCAAAAATACCAGCGAGCTATCTGTTCTCAATCTGTGTGAACAAAATACTGTGTTATATGAGTCAACAGGGCCAAGGGGAAGACAAAACATCCATGTAACGGAGCACCATGGAGGTGAGTCATCAACCTGACTGTGAAGAGCCAGACAACCACAGCACTACATTCAAGATGAGTCTTTTCATTCCCCTCATCAAAGAAATGCCAGAGGAGAGTGTCAAACAACTGCTGCAACCCTGGAGATGTTAAAGAGGAGGGGCGGAAAGCTGACTGTGCAAGGTGACACACCAAACATTTGTCCCTTTTGGTCGTGACGCCTTCACTTAACACTCATCAGCTTCTGTCACTGGTAGCCTTCCACACACACACACACACACACACAAAATCTCTCCTGGCCACTCTACACGTGTCGGTCAGTCAGTAAGATCAGAGGGGACCCGAAACAAAACCCTGTTGTGCATCTGTCAGGCAGTCCCCTCCGCCCTCCCCTCACGGCCATTCTCTGGCCATATAAGAATTGGAGGGGGAGCTCCGCTTGAACAGGAGCACTGCACCAGAAGAACCGCTTCAAGCCTCGAGATCACCCCCCCCCCCAAAAAAAAAAAAAATCAAGGGGACAGACGCTGAACAATAAAGAAGTGGGACTGAGGGTGTCACCCAGGGGCATTGAAGCACACAGTCCCCATGGCGCAGCAGCCAGAGATCAGGCTGGGCAATCAGCACAAGCTTTGATCTCTGCCTTTTATGTCCTAAAAACGTTACACCTGCACAGCCGTGTCTTTTCTTGTTCTCTGTCATCAGCAGAAAGCCTAAGGACGGCGGGATAGAGCTAAGAGGCATTCTACATTCTACAAATGGGAAACAGCTCTTGAATGCACTTCACAATCATGCACACTCGGGAGGGTTGCACAAACCGTGCCTACACTGCAGGGTTATAATCAACCGCCAATCTTAAAAACATAAGGGGAGAAATGATGTGCAAGTTTCCAGCGTCCACCTCTTTATCTCCAACAAACAGGCCTTTTCAGATTCGAGGGAAATTCCACAATGCACAAACAGCTTTGAAATGAGCACGTATCCTCTGAAGTGATACTATGGCAAATGAGGCGGGTCCCCCGGTAGCGATTTACAGCAAAGTCTCTGATCTCTGTACCTGCATGGCTAGGCAGATACATTATCAGCGCTTTGACATTCCAGTGATTCTACACAGGACCTTGACATCTTTTCATCTAAACTAAGAAGAAGAAGAAGAAGAAGAAGAAGAAGAAGAAGAAGAAGGGAAAAAAAAAGAAAGAAGAGAGGCCCATGCGTGTTCTACATTTTTTGCAGTCTCACATTTTTTTGGTGCTGGCTTTCCAACATGCAATAATGTTAAAGCATTGCCATCACAGATTTGAGAACATTTACAGCACAAAATGTTAACAATCTTGATAATTCAAGAGTAAAGATGACTAGAGATGATTTAATTCAATTTTAATCTAATGTTAACATGTCATTTTATGGCTTAGACAAAATAGCGTAAGTGTAAATCTAAGTTTTATAACTTTCCCAGAGAAGACTGTAAATAATTGAGAAAGGGGCAGTTCTTCTTAGAGGTAGAGGTTCAATAAATAACATTAAAATGGCACCAGAACATTAAAGAAAGACATGCCGTGACAGTCATAAGCTGCAGCACCTGCTTCCATCCTTCTGCGCGTTTCCACATAACCATTAGGACAAAAACACATTAAAATCTACTTACGCTGAGCTCGCAGAAGTTTACAGTAATCTAAAAAGGTAATAGAGACATATTTCTCTTTGTTTAAAAAGGTCTGTCTCCTTCTCTCTCTGTTTAAATGAAACCGCAGAGACGCTGAGCGTTTCACAATCCTCTGCTTCTTTAACTACACTTTACAACTCCTCTCTGTGCTGCAGATAAAACAACCTCCCTGTCGTCCCACCCTGCGTTTCTCACGTACGTCCACATGCAACACTACAGCAGCAACTTCCAAGTGCAAGAATGACTTCACATTGTCAGCAGCTGAGAAAGAACTGGGAAGCCTTCTTACAGGGAAAAGCCCAGCTGCGGTCCTAACGGAGAGCAGACTCATTTGTTGGCTCAACTATTAACTGTTCTCAATCACTGCCGTCAGTAATGTTGGGCTGCTAGTCAACTGGCTGGCGATTGGATCACCATGATAACAGTTAATCCACAGAAAGATTAGCGAGCCAGTAATGCAACATGCTGCTTCTAATCCACACAGATTTTCTCTGTTTTGTTTCAGTTTGACCCTAACAATGGGAAACACAGATTCATGCTCACTGATCCATGTTCAATCACAGTGAGAATACTAACCCGGACAAGGGTGCTCTTAGTCTGAGCTCGCTGGGGTTGTGCTCCTGGGGTGCCCTGGTCCCTGGTCCCGCTGCTGTGCGCTCTTGCCACGGCTCCTGACGTGCCATTTGTGCAGACCCCTGCCCCGGGACCAGCCCTCCGCGGCCTCTGCTTGATGCCGTCCAACAAGCGCACAAGAAGGATGTTGCTGGGGAGCTCATCCACGGCGCACTCAACCAACGTCCGGCACTCCGGGCAACGCAGCTCTCCGCGTGAGCCTAGGATGCCTTGGAGGCATCGGCGGCAGAAGGTGTGCTGACAGGGAAGAACCTTCGCTGAGGCATCCAGGCGCTCCAGACAGACGGGGCACTCAAGCAAATCCAACAACACTGACTCGTCCATTCTACGCGTGTTCTGCCACTACTTCAGCAGAAAAACATGACGCCGACTGGGGACCAGCACTGTCACGTCACTCCCATACCTCGGCTGTGGCCATGGCATACTGCATCGGCTATAAAACAGGGTCAAGACACGCACATTAAATCAAGTGAAAACACATTGTATCCGATGCAACAGATACATCACAGATGGCTGATACAGTGTGTTGCCTCATGTGTTGAAGATACATTTGATACAAGAGGTGACAACACTGATAAAAGACGATTGTTTTCTACAATTACGGCGCTGAAGGATAATCTAATTTACTTAATTACACCTGGAGACTGTGATGTTGTTGCATTAACACGCCATATGTATGATACAGGAGTGATAGACTGAGATTTATCTGAACATGAACTCTCTTTGTCCGGGGATTAATAACTAAAAAAAAAAGAAAAAGCAGCCTGGTGTAACCAATCTTATAAATGTGGACATCACATGAAGACACTCTAGCTTGTACAGCTGTGCTGTAACGATACTACGGGCATAAAATGTCAATATTACGCAACACTTACCAACACGAAAATCATGTACTGACACTTACGTGACTTTTTATGACAGTACTACTCGGCAATGAAGTGATTTCTCAGTTAAAAACGAGTAATTAAAAGTGTGAAGTTTGCCAGCACGCATCGCTCGCTAACCGGGGAGGCTACTTTAATCACCAACCAACGATTAGAAGTTCTTTAATCGTCCGTAACACTTTAAAAATATCGTTTTTCTATCTTTAACTCGTAAGCAATGTATTTATAACACTTTAAAATGATTCGTCCATTAAGTTCAATTCAGCTTACCTCTTTCAAAACAGGACTCCTCCTCTTGTTTGTCCTGTATCTCCCAATTTTTTTTTTTTCGCTTTCCTGCTAGTTAGCAAGCTACCTGGAATATACTACCCACTTTATCTGGAGTATTACCCCCCAACTACTGCTCTCCAAAGACGGCTTTCCGTTAGAGGTGCACACGGTGTGGTTTACACATACCTCTATCAGATATTAAAGTTAAAGAAGACAACATGGAAAGGACGCGGGCGAGACAACGGAACTCCAACGGCCGCACCGAGCGCCATGCTAGTACGCTACTTCTGTCCTGCTGGACTGTGTTGCTGGAAACTAGCGTTGTGTCTGTCCGTGGACGAGCCGGTTCCAAGAACCGAATCTTTTATGTTGAACGACGACGGGAGCCGACTCCCCCCAGTAATGTGATTACTGGAAACAATCTTACACATTCTTTTCTGTCTACTGCAAGACAGATGACTATAATGAGTAGGCTATATAGCCCTGTAAATCAGGCATTTCAGTAGTTTTATAGTGGATTTCACTTAGTTTCGTTTCACAAGTTTCAGTAAAAGAAATTCAAGTCTTACTCTCTCTTCTCTTACGCTATGTTAAACAATTAACAACGGTATTAGGCTGCCAAAAACAACACCTCTCAATCCATATAAAACTGCCGTCAGGGTGTAGGCTAGATATGGTAACAAACTGCCTCGCTGTGCGAGTGATAGCCTATGTGTGTTGTGACAGGCAGGGAATGAAATGTTATGGGTTTATGTATATTCTGTATAGCAGAGTGCAGATTTTACAGCAGAGTGAAAATGGTTCATGTTACATCTTGCATTTTTAATATAAGAGGGGAGTCAGATTTTGACAGATGTAAATTGTGACCCAAAAAAGTCTGACTCCCTTCCTTTTTTCCTCTGTGTTACACCTAGTTACAAATAACTTTATACATAAGTAGCAGAGGTCAAAGCATGCCAGCAGAGTGAAAAATGTTGGTATTACATCTTGCATTCTTATTTTTAAATCATAAGTCAAAACAGCGCTAAATTTGACTGAATTATGAAAGGTATAAGTGGTAAAATGAAGAGCTGTTGAGGAGCCGAAAGAACCAGCTCTTCTTGGGAGTCAAATGATCCGACTCCCTAAAAATAACCCAACTTCCCATCACTACTGGAAACAAGCGGAGGGGGGGAGTGTGTGGGATTCAAGCGTTGTCGGGAAACGGGTAAATTACAGTGGTGGGGTGGTGTAATATAGTAGTGAGTGCGCATGAACGAGCCGACGCATGATCAAAGCTGTAACATATGTAAAAAAAAAAAAAAGTTGTTAGATATGTATGATATTAGCAATAACTGATTCAGTAAAACGTTTGACAAGTCCCTGTCAAAACTACCCGAGCAAACAAATCGTACCGGAGAGTAGAAATTTCCGAGGTGCCCAAGAAGGCGGCGTCCAGCGTTGTCAAACGGGCGTGAACTGAATCGTCTAATGATATGTAATGATGTGTCAAAAAACAGCACCTTTTCCCAGGCACAGTGGAAAATAACACGTGTTTTTCACCTTATTATTTGACGACAGCTTTAGACATACATGTAGCTGAAAGACAGCAACCCTGGCTCTCAAATTAAAAGGCATAATTACTTAAAAAATATGAGGATCAGAATCACTTTCATTGGACAGGTATGTGTAAACACATGCAAGGAATTTGCCTCCGGGTTCACTTTTCTCTAATGGTACATACACATATACTAAAACTACTATGTTCAGATAAAAAATATATAAATTATTATATATAAATCAGTGTAATGGTGCAGAGTGCAAAGGATGCTCAAATAAATATGATTTAAGTAGCAGGTTGCTTTATGTACATGAACTAGATGGATATGACAGTATACAGTATGAACAGCATGCATAGATTATGTATGAGTGATGATATTTACATGTTTAAAGAAAAAAATTAGTAATTCCTTTACAGGCACGGTGGATGGTTGAGACATAGATTGTTCCTCACACTGCATGTGGATCATTTCAGCAGCACACTGTTACAGAAATATACAGCCTGTGTGTAGACATACATCTCTGTTGTGTGAATAGCTACCAGTAATTGGTTCACTTACTCCCAGAGAAAAGGTTTTTACTCTTCTTTTTTAGCAACGTACTGCAGCTAAATGAATGCCGGGCAGTGAATAGAGACATCTGGTGGACACATTTCTCGTGAAAGCAAGCAGATTTAGTTACTTTCTCACTTTTCATTTAGCAACAGTAAACGTGGACAGCCTACAAGATGTCAGTATTTTCGGTCCTGCTTGACACACTTCCACGTTATAATAGACAAGTACCATGCTTTGGATTACCCTGTATCTCTTCTTGAGGCAAAAGCAAACTGATGAACCTGTCACTGGCTCATATAAAAATAGACAAAAGGCCCACAGGGAGTAGGAGAGCACATTTCCAAAGGCGTTGCTTTTATTACAAAAAGTACATTTGGAGTAGACCTTTTGACTCCCAATAACCTTCACAGCAAAGGCACAAGCACAAAACTACTTGAGGGAGAGGAGAGCGAGTGAGATACAGCCAGACAATAAACATGTGATTTATTTTTATCTCATTCGGAGGACAGCGCATATTGAGCAAGCAGGAGAGATGAAGGAGAGGAAGAAAAGAGCAATAAAGAAGAGATTTATATGGAGGTGGCTCTCTTCTGTCACATGTGATCCCATGGGAGCTGGCAGGAGCCCTCAGGTCATATTTCCTCACTGAGAAGAGGCAGCGAATCCGCCCCTCCACCTCGGCTGAGACAATGGCCCCTGCCCTCCTTTTCTGCTTGACCCCTGTGTATTACCACACACACTCGCACTCTGCACACATTCCATGCTGTTTGGTACAAAGGGCTTCGGCAGACATTGCTTAATGTTATTCAGAGAGACAGCAGGAATGATTTGTAGACTTTGAAAGGCAATAATCTGCCATAATGACAGCACCTGAGGACAAAAATAAGATAACTGCCCACACAGGCACACACACACACTCTCTCATATGATGGAGGTGACAGCTGTGTTACTGCCTATAAATGGGGACAAGGGAAGCAGGAGAGGACATGACAAGACATATGTCCCAATTTCCATGAAGGGATAAACCTTGACTGAAGTATTGCCCTCTCTTGTACACTCCATTACTGTAAATAGATGCTGAAGATACAAAGTGCTGAAATGCAGTGAATACCAAAGTGGAAGAGTGGATTTTAAAAAGCAGAGTGCAGATTACAGGGCTATTATTTATAGTGTTATCCACAAGTTATACACAATTCGCTTTTTTTTTTATAACAACAACAGCATCTTAAATCTAAAACCAGACCGAAAGCATCTCTATTGCTTCATATGCTATTGAGCTCAGGACACTCACATCCACTGATCTCCATTTGTATTACTTTGATAAAGCTTTCAAACTTACTAACTCAGCCTGAGGCAACGTGCTTTCAAATTAGATCAGGGACCATAGCTGAATGTCAATGAATGCGGCCTGATAACGCTTGAGTGCATGTATTTCTCTGTGGGGTGATTTTTTTTTTTTCCTTTGAGAGCTGGGATCAGGGCGAACACAGGCCTTATGGAATATTCTAACCAAGAATTGAATTCATTTAATCACAAGTATAATGTCAGAGAGAGAGAGAGAGAGAGAGAGAGAGAGAGAGAGAGAGAGAGAGAGAGAGAGAGAGAGAGAAAATGGGCTGGTGTGTGTGTGTGTGTGTGTGAGACTGTAAGTCATATTCCAATCTGTCTTTTTATTCTCCTCGTGGCTCGCTCTAATTTTAATGCGGTTATCGTAGCTGACACTAGTCATGAACAAGGAACGAAGCGATCTGTTGCATTTATGTCTTTCCTTTGTGATTAAAACTACAGAGTGTGACATTTAAGGGGCTCTAATACAGGGGAATATAATAAGCATAGCTATGTTTTCATTTGTGTATATTAACCTGAAAATAACAATCATTATGTTTTTATTACCTTAAAATGAGACTTTTTCTACCTACAGAGGAGACGGGCCCTGTTCCATGCAGTCTGCCATTTTTCTACAAACCAAACATTGTTTTTCGTGCTTGTAACAGGCTGTATTCAGTTGGTTGCAATCCACAAAATCACCACAAGAGGCCACTAAATCATACACACTGCACCTTTAACGGCCATTTATAAGTGAGAACAATGATAACCCAATGAAACAGACATGAACAAACCAACAGTGGTGTTATAGCATGACTCCAAACTGACCCTACAATCTTCTTTCCACATTAAATACTTTAAGAGATAAACTTTTGGTCCCCTCTCGCTCTTATCGGTTGTCTACCTTCCTGTACCGTCTGAACAAGTAAAATGCAAATCAATGCAGAGATAAAACCAAACCATGCATAATACAAGTCACACAGCAGGACATAAAACAGAATTATTAAATCTGAAATGGAACAACAAACAGAGACAACATCACCACGCAGCATAAATATTGAATGAATTGCTCCGCTGTGTACGGCATGTAACAGCTTTAAGTGCTATTCCTCCCTGGCCTTCAGCTAACAGCGTAAATAAATTTAGAGTGGAATGCCACAACCCATATAAAGTATGTGCACAATATGTATGGAACAGTCTAAATTTAAATTAAATCCAACGCTGAATATGCGTCATTCCAGCCAAGCGTTACATAAAAAACATAAAATAAAGCCCATTTTGCATAATGTAGAACATAAACTAATGCATAACCCTATTGTGTTTAAAATGAAATCTAATGTGAAATTGACTTATATATTCATATTCAGTACGGCGCACAATGCGTGACCTCGGTTTGAAAATGCGCACTGGGCATTTACATTTGAATTGCTGTAATTTAAGCACGTATGACAAAAGGCATACTCCAGCTGACAGTTTAACGTCAATAATGGGAGGTTCATGCCGAGGGTTGTGTTTGAAATCTGTCAGTGTCATGCGTCAAAGCTAGTGGGCCAAACAGAAGATACCTGTCCCCATTTCTGGCGAGCTTCTGTTCCCTTTCACCTCCAATTCTGCTCTTCCTATGTAAAATTATGCTGATTTCCAGGTTCTAATCACTGCGTTTTAATGACAACTTAAAGTTACAGACGAATGAAGTGCTGAATAGTTCATAGTTTAAACATTAAAGACACAAATCTGATGATTGCATTTGGTTTTTTTTGTCAGACATGACAACCACACATGAAATTAATTTAAATTACAGTTATAGACTTTAACAGACCAGCATTAAGTTAGTGCAGCATTAAAGTCATGACGAGTTTGTTTATTCTGATTGGAAAATTACAATACAATCAATTACTTGGTTATGCTCCATCTCAGAGGAAACACACCCTCTTCTACTGTCACACTAAATCAGACATGGTGTTCGAACTCTGGAGGCTTCTTGTTATATTATTCCACAGGGGTTTCAACCACAAATAAATTTTGCTGGCTGACAGGAGGGTGAGGGGTCTGTTGAAGGGCTGTGGATGAAAATAGTCTTGTGTACTCACCAGCGACAGAACAGTCTGATAACCCGTGAAAAGCAGAATCGTTTTCTTTTAGACTTTTAATTAACCGTCTTTTATGAAGTAAGACTGCTCATTTACAAGCAGCGTGTGACGTGTCCACACTTATACAGTCTACATAGTAAGGTAGAAAAAAAAAAAAAAAAGGAAAATAAAAGTCCTCAGGTTCTTTAAAAAAAGTGTTTATTTCATATAAAGATTTACAATATTTAATTTATAATCAAATATTTAGTATTGTTAACATCCGTACCATTTCTTACATCATCAGCTCTCTGCTCTGACATCAATCTGACCTGACCCACATCATCACGCCCACCACTCTCACGCCACAGCACCATGGCAACAGCCTCACGGAAATCTTTTAAATTTGGGTTAACTGAAACAGTAAGAAATGTGGAAAATGTATTAGAGAACACTGAACTTCTTGTTTGGTGAAAAGAGTTGTAAGAAAAGGAGGTTCGACTGGTTCTGAGTAAATCTTGGTACACTTGTTTTGAGAATGACCTGGTGTACGTTTTTTTTTTTTTTTAAGCTATGGTATGAGTGCGTGACGTTTAGAAAGAGAGCACCTGAGAGGACCAGATCTTTGACTGAACCAACCACAAACTGAAACACAACAGGGTTTTAAATGCCATTAATCAACATGAACATACGTGTGTTTCATTTACAGACAGACTTTCATGAACATTTGACAGAACAAGTTTACTTTGGTTAATAGGAACACGGACTTGATAATGCACTTTTGAATGAACACTGGTGAGGAAATAGTGCCAGGTGCTGATAGTCAAAAGTATGAAATACAGCCTCAAGTGTACTAGTTATTCATCATGCAAGTGCGCCTGAAACACTGTTAGATGCGTGGCTGCAACACCTCATGCATAGATCCTTCTGCCAACGATGTGCGTGGTGGGAAGACATCAGATAGCTAGCAGATTGTCATAGCTGCCGGCAGCTCGGTTGCACAAAACATTATTCATCATTATCTGAAGAGAGAGAGAGAGAGAGAAGAGAGAGGGGAAAGAGCGTCATGTTGAGACAGATAATTTATTAGAGAGCCTGAAGTCGTTCAAATAAGAAATGACAGAAGAAAACAAGGTGACTCCAGAATAGGAACAGCAAAAACATGTTATATTCAATCCCACTGTTGTTGTTAGTCATGGAAATAGCAGTCAAACTGTCCAGCACTTTGATCCAGACTAAACTATCTCAATGACTATTGGCTGGATTGGACTCTTTTATCCAAAATGATTTACAACAATCAAGACACAGTGCGACAAGGACATGTCAATGTGTCAGCATGTCAGCTGGGAGGCAACTGAGTCACGAGATGACCACAGCATGCATCAGGAGTTGGGTAGCACAATGCTGAGGCTCTACACGTATTCAAGGCCCTTGAGGGGGAATGGGATGTTGGATGCTACGGATGGATGATTTGTTTGTGGCTGCATTACCACAGTAGATGGGTTTGTGCACTGCTCAATGCCTCCAAACATACGCAGTGTTATTGCTTCATGAAGGGAGGAACCTTTAGATAACACATTTCACAGATCCTTTGATAGATCCCCGAGGGAGATATTTGACATTTGCATCCCGCATTTCTTCTACTGAAGTCACTTAAAATAGAAAAACAAACCAAAAAAAGGCGTCAAATAAAGATATTCAGAGAGCGAATTTATCTGAAGACTGCTCCCATCCCGTGGGAAAGCTGTCAAAACCTGGCACAGAGTAAGAAAACACAGACAGACAGTGTTAAGGACGTGTTTCACATCTACTTAGTCACTTCATGACTTGGTAGCAATGTGAGGAAGAGAGGACTGGATTCCACGTACTCTGACACAGCTCTGTGCTCGGGGAAAACCACAGAGGACAGTTCAACAATGTTGCCGACAACCTACAATCGACTGAGGACTAATGACCGTCACTAACCTTCTTGGTATGCGCCATCTGCCATCACTAGATGAAGGATGTTGGGATACAGATGCTGGTGCTCAGTTCCCAAGATGCTCAACACAAAACTGGAGCCCAGGTCGATATTCTCATCTTCATCTTCATGTATAGCCTAAAAATGCAAAAAAAAAACCCAAACAAACTCAGTCAGTCAATCAGTCTTTAGCAGAAAAAACAAAAACACAAAAAGCTAAATGTGTTATTCATTTCACACCTTGATCTTATTGTACGCCTCAATGAACTTCTCAAAGCCCATCTGCTGCTCCAGGTTGAAGCGAAGTTCTTCCAGACGGCTGAAGATGCTGTCGTGTTGCGCGGCCTCGACGCCCTGGTCCTCTACACTGCCATCTACAGGTGCAGCAGTAATGAAGGTGCTCAGTGTGTGACAATAACCCATTTATTACGGGGCCACTTATTAATAAAAGGCATGAATCATCTGACATGAAATATGAATTCAAGATCAATTAGTAAAGTTAGCAAGATAATAAGTTATTTGTAGTACTCCTCGTACCTGATTGCCACTCTTCATTGAGCTGGCAGGTGTTAGTTAGGTTTTCCTCTCCCACGCCGTTACTAAGCAACTCCCCTGCTTCCTCATCCCCAGGACTCCCATTAGAGCATTCTTCATCCTCGTCCTCCTCTTCCACGTCTTCTTCCTCTTCTTCTTCCTCCTCATCCTCCTCTTCATCCTCATCCTCATCCTCGTCATCATCTACTGCCATCTGATTGTTCTCCTGATCCATCTCAGCTGCTATGCTGTTGAAAAGCTCTTGATCTTCACCCTCTGAAGGGTTTCCGTTGAAGTCGCCTGCACCGACCTCTGCAGGGCTCCTCATTAAGTCGCCTTCTTCTTGCAGCAGCCTCTCCATGGAGGCCCGGATGTCCCGTAGGTCTTCATCCTCATATGCACTGGGGAACATGGAATATTATGCTTATTACAAGCAACGTGCCATCAACTGGCTGTATTTATGGCTTTTTTTCCCCCAATGGTGTCTCCCATGCATAGAAAATGATTGATAGGACCAGAGTAACCCGTCTCTGACTACAGCAGTTTATGATTAGCCAAAACAAAATACCAAAGCATGTCTTTGCTTTTGAGATTCAGTTAATGTTTGGCTTACTCTTCGGCCTCTGACTGGTCGTCAACTTTAGCTGCCTCGTCCAGGTCCTCGATTTCAAGGTTGTTGTCTGGGGCAGCATTGGCAGTGGTCGCTGCAGAGTCCTGCTGAGCGCTGAAGAGACGACTGAGGTCTGGCAGAGAGCACGTCCGCAGCATCTGACAGCACAAAACAAAAACAGCAACATCATTACTGCATTCTGCAATAGATAGACCAGTGGAATAGGATCAGGTATGAGAAGTAGTAGTTAACTAGTAGTTATCTTTAATTCTTCAACTTCCAGAAAAATCCAGGAACAACCAAATGCTAAAAAAAGCACACTGACAAACCTACATTCATATTCTATATTTCTCTCTCTGTTGGAAATGTTGAGCTGGGTTCTGCAGATCCCGGTGTCCCTGATGAAGGTTATGAAAGATATAGGTTGATGGATGCTCTTTCTGTCCTATCAGACCCACTGCAGGTTCAGACTATGTGATTAATGGCTCTGGCTCTATTCCAGGCCCTCCTCATTAATAAAGAAGACTGAGACTCTACCTAAAAATACCACACAAGCCTCGACATCACACCAGGAACAAGAACAAGTGTGAATATCCTGAACCTCTGCAACAACCCGATCATATTAAATAATGTCATAGAGCCCGTGTTGTCATGTGATAATCTGCTAATTCAGTAATCACCTTTGGATTGTTGCTGTCAAACATGCCAGTAGAGAGGCCAATGAGGAGGGCGTCGTGGTGTTTGGAGCGCAGAGGTGAGACAGAGCGTGAGCGGGAGGCCAGAGAGGAGGATGATTCATCCAGGGAGGACTGGGCTGAGAGGATTGCGAGGGCAGCAGTGCGTCGGTGTGCCGGGGAACACAACTTTACAAACAGAGGCTCCTCGCTCTGCGCTAAACCTGAGAGAGGGTGGGGAGGGCAGATTTAATTAAGATAAAATCTGAGTGAAAAAAGTTTAAAAAAAAAAAAAAAGGTCTCACTAGACATTAATCTCACCGAAAGCTTCAGCTGCTTTCTCTGCACTCTTCTCAACCTCCTTAGTGAGTGCTGGTCTTGTGATACCCTCTGGTGGCCTACAAGAAAAATACACTTTAGCTCTTTAAATGTTGGAGCAGTAACATAATGATGCGGTTATCTTATTAACTCATATTGGGTGAGCAATAATGAATAGGTCACATTGGTTGTTGGGCTTCCTGCTCCCATGCCTGCTGCACACCAGCCGGGGGACGCAAAACCTGTTTAGGTGTCTCTTCCAAAACCACCGACTCCACGTCTGCTGGATCTGGAAGCATTCATACCAGACAGGATTGCATTATGCTGAATATAGACTGAAATATCCGATCAATATCGGCTTGAGTGTCAAACTAACCCTGAGCCTCGGTGAGGTTGGGTGGCAGTGTGGCTCTTTCTACTGCAGCGGCCACAGACATTTCCTGATGCGAGGCCTGTGTGGTGTGCGCCTTGTCTTTCTGCACCTCTGGGCTCTGCACCGCAGCAGACTGCGTCGGCTTAGAGGGCGACACTTCTTTAGGTGTCTTCACACTCTCAGCTGCTGCTGTCCAATTTGGCTTATCTGGGGAGAGTATGGCTTTATTAGTAAATGAATATAGTCGGAAGACATCATAACCGTCCTCTGAATCAGGGCAGACTTAACATAAATGTGAATTCAGAGAAGAGAGAGAAGTGGGGAAAATCTCAAACACATAACTATAATGCAAGGATGAAAATATCTGAACATTACTTTGAAGTACGCCGACTGAATGAAGACTAACCAGAGCCAGTGAAGTCTTCCTCACAAATGGTGACATTCTCCAGCTGCTGGGTGAGAGGCTGAAGCTCGGCCTCCTGCAGCACTCTCAGCACCTCAGAGTCTGGACCCCACACCTTCCTAGGGGCTTCTTCATGCAGCGTGCCCATCCGAATAACTTCACCCGCTGTTTGCTCTGAGATATCACACACAGAAAGTGAGAGACAGACATACATTTTTTATGTGACTACTGAAGGAGTGTGCACACATGCTCTCACTCAGGGAGAAGCAGACTCACCGATTGTTGTGATGCATGTCTGCTCGAGAGTTTGTTGGGCTACAGGGAGGACGAGCGGAACTCCTGCCTCCCACTTCTTCCTGTCTCCACCAGAAGGCGGCCTAACTTCTGGAGACACGGAGGTGGCTAATGAGAGGAAGAAAAAGCTGAGTTTGCTCCAGAACATTTACAAAGAAGCACTAATGTAGATACAATTCTCGCAAAGCAACATTTAATTTGATCACAGTATTTCCACAGCACAGCAACTGACATGTGGTATTATTATTATTATTAATGCTTACTACTTTAACTACAAGCTAAATTATTTGCAAAGCTTTCAATTGTTAGTGTACCAACATGAAAACTTCCCCAGTGTATTACCAGTGGATATGGCACCAGTTTCCTCTAAGGTTTGCTGAACCACAGGAAGTACAGGCAGTTCTGCTGCATCCCACTTCTTCCGGTCTCCGTTGGAAGAGGGACGTTTCTCTGCGTCGGACTGGTCCTGTTGGGGAGCAGGGCTCGGTTCTGCAGGGGGTGGAGGCGACTCCTCCGTCTCCTCCTCTGGGCTCTGGGCTTTTAGGTTCTGGTTAAGTCTGCGCAAAATCTGCTTTTTCTCACTCTGTTATGTGGAAAGCATTTAAGTGGTGTCATCTCTCTGACATCCTAACACGCTGTTACATGAATTAATGATTACATCTTATACACTCACCTGGATGACCGTAGCAGTCTCTGGATCAGGCAGGCTTTCTTTTAGCGGCGTAATCTGCCAAACACAAATTGCAAAATTGATTTGGCTTAGGAACACATAACCAAACAATATTAGATTTAGGGTATGACAGACTTTGTAAATATATATACTGACAGCTCCAACATTCTTCAGGGCAGCAGTCATGGATATAGCTGGGGTGGAGGGTTTGGGAGCAGGCAGGGATGGAGCTTTGGCAGCTGGGTCTGGCTGGGAGGGACTGGGCTGTGGAGGAGGACTGTCAGAGGTAGATGACACTGCTACTACTGCTGCTGCTGCTGCTGCTGCGGCTACATTTCCTGCTGCCATACCAACCTTCACCCCCCGAGCTGTAAGCTTTCACAATACACAACACCAAAGATTAGACTACACTAATACTAACGCACCCGGAAGATCAAGGTGGAAAAAAGACCGACAGAACTTACATGGTCCTCCCAAGCTCTCTTTTCTCTCTCATATGCTTCTTTCCTCTTCTTCTCTAGTTGCTCTTTCAGCACAGCGGCACGGGCATTCGCCTGCGCCTGGCAGGTGAATATAAACACACACAAAGGAGGAAGAATGAGGCTACGGCCAAACATGTTTTGGCTGATCAAAACAAGCATCTCAGTTGTTGAGTTGCTATTATGTCATCTCATTAATCCTGTCTCACTCAGCAGGTGGAGCGGACGAGTCTTTGAACTCGTCCCAGAGGTGTGACAATAATAGACCTGTTTTATTTGCTTCACACCGGTTGCCAGGTAATTGTAGAATTGATTAGAGGATTGTACTGCTCGCCTACAGGGCTCATGCTGCTTGAGCATTTAGCTTAATCCCTGACTTTCTAAACAACTGAGAATACAAGCTGGCAGGCTCACAGGCTGAGGCAGTCCAAGTTTAGATTGACAGTCAATCTTTCTCTTTTGCTCCCACTTTCAGCTCAATTGTATCATCGTGTCAATGGTTTAGGTGATCTGTTCCGTGTTTAATACTTCATTTTCCAGACAGACTCACTTTTAAAGCCTCGATCTTCTTTCTCCTGAGCTCTGCCTCCTCGCTGGACTCCTGGCTGTCAGAACCGTCGCTGTCATACTGAAACACACACCGACAAGAGCCAGGAGACGAGATGTCAGAGAAAACTAGGGAGACAGAAAGAAAAAGAGACACATTCAAGGTGCTCCCTGAATCTGAGAGTGGAGGACTGTACCTTCTCTCCTCTGAGTCGCGCTTTGATCTGCTGACGCTCATTGAAGTTCTGCAAGCGGATCTGCCTCAGTCTTGACAGGTACTCCTGAGAACAAATAGAGAAATGTTACATACTGTATGCTAGACACACACACACACACACACACACACACACACACACACACACACACACACACACACACACACACACACACACACACACACACACACACACACACACACACACACACACACACACACACACACACACACACACACACACACACACACACACACACACACACACACACACACAGTGAATCACAGCATTCATACCTGTGGTCACAAAAAGAACAAAAACAAAAAATGCATATACAGCACTTATAAAAGACACAGTATGATGTCAACATCTGTACATTTACACATCAGCCATTCAGCCAGAATCAAAACAACATATTTTGCAATTAACAGTGCATTATAGATGTACATATTTATGTATTCCATTCAAAGCAAAAAACAAAAAAGCTGCAATACAAAACTCAAAACGGAGGTGGTGTGGTTATTTGCAATGGGACATTATGCACAATAAAACAAAAACAATGGGATTTATTGTTATGAATAACAACGGGCATCGTTGGGAGGCGAAATAAAGAGTAGAACAGCTCACACTGGACACACTGAAACACCACGAGTTGGCATGAGTTTGTGCTGCTGGGTTGAATTATGGGTGCGTCAAAGGGAGTTTTGTGCAAACACATGGAGAAAGACGAGCCAAGCCAGACGTGCTATGAGTGAGGTTGAGAGTGTGAGGCCGGGCATTCAGGCCTGGGCTCCTACCTCCTCCTCTTTGTTGGCTTTGGGCCTCCTGCACCGAAGCGAACCGCCCCGGCTTCCATAGATTGCAGTCAGGTTTTGCCGAGTTCCCTGTTTACCGTTCAATTTAACCACATTTTAGAAGGACGCAGGCCCTAACATCTAACTGCCACAACAATCATGAGCCTGAGCCAGGGGGGGAAAGTTTCAATCAATATTTTTATTTTAACATTGTTTTAAATGACTACATTTAAATTGAATGGGGCTATTCCTAAATTCATTGTTTTGTTTTTACAGCATACAGATTTACTCATTGATTCAGTCACACCGCTCTCAACAACCCCCTTTCCTGCAGTGTATGGCAGGAGCAATAAACCTGCCCAGCACCATGCAGCAGACCAATAAAGTTAGCGACTAGCTCGTGAAGAAAGGCCACCTCCATGTCTCTGAGGGGTTGGTAAAAAAAACAAACCAGGCCAGTAAATATTGGACTATTCATCTGGATACTTCAGTGGCATGATTATGTTGCTTTATGTCTGCTGGACTGCTGGTGTAAGATGTCTGAGGTTGCTGCTCCCTAGTGGCTGAAAAATCTTACAATACGGGATTAAACTACTGTAGTTTGTCTTAGAGTTGAACTTGTTTTTATCTGATGGATGTGATAGAGGGGCCATCAGATATTTGAGTTGTTTCTTCTTCACCAGCCATTCCATTACTTTTACTCAATGGAATTTGTGCTAGACAGGTAGGTGTTTTTTTTTTTTTTTTACATGGCTGATGCCTGGTGGCTTTGGCTGTACTAGCAACCCTTTCATTACAAACAGAACATTTTGAATCAGTGTTTAATCAAACTTTAAGGTTTGTAATTTACTATCAATACATAATTGCAAAGAAAATCATACCCAGATGTGAGGGATCAGAATCACTATGGTGGAAAGAGTTCAGGATTTCAGTAAGGGGACAGAAAAATTCAGCGTGTTCAGTATACGGCACAATACGTACCAGCTGCCCTTCAGCGCGAACTTTGTTGAGCATGGCTTCTCTCTTCCGCTGTAAAAACTCCTCAACCTGATAGGCCCGTCCAGAAGTCATCTGACCACACTGCCTGAAAAAAAGAATAGGGTCATTAATACCTGAACAACTTTCGTCAATGTGAAAAGAGAAAGTCGGGTGTATAGTGTCATTTGCTGAAGGAGAAGCTGCTTGACTGACCTACTAAAATGGGCTTGTTTAGAAACATGCTGCAGCCTCTGGAGTTCTCTCTTGATTGCATCAGGGAGTCCAGCAGGGCCGTTGGGCAGCACTGGGCCAGCGGCAGCCGGTACACTTCTTACACAGAAAGACAACGCCACTCTAATAATAATTTAACACTTAAAAATCACTTCAAATACAGAGATATTTACACTTACCGGATGGGTCCTGCTGAAGATCCCTCCCTGCTGATGGCTTTAGGCTGTGGTTTAGCCATTTGGTCCAGAGCAGCGTGGTAGTGTTCATATGGGCTTTTACCTGGGGCAGGTGCTGGAGTAGGACCCTGCACAGAGCTTGGGACGCCCCTCTTTCCACCACCTACATAACACTGAGACAAGAGGATAGAAAGTGCTTGGTAACCATACGCAAAATGAAATGATAATATGTCATAATGAATGACTGATGGCATGAGGAACAGAAACAGGCATCCTGTACCTTCCTCTCTGGGCTGCTACCTCCACTGGAACTCAGGACATGCTTCCAGCCTTGTTCTCTGGCTTGGTTTATACGATTGATCTGTTACACACCACAGGGTCATCATCTTTCAGTTTAAAATGGAGGCTTACAGTAAACTGACACTTTCCAAATGCTTTTCGCGTTTACTCGATACACAAAATAAGACACTTAACTACACCCGAGAGAGCAACCCACCTTCTCCTTTTCATATCTCTTCATTTGGTCCGCTTTCAACAGGAACATCTGGAAGAAACAAAGAGGGAACTAATGAAACGAATGGAAACTATCAGAAACTCTACAGACGGACTTAAAAAATGCACCCACTTGCTCTCTCTGTTTTCTTTCTTTCTCAATCAGCTCCATCCTTTTCTTCCTGATGCCATCCTGCAGTATGGAGCAAAAGCATCTCAATCAAAAAGAGACATCTTAAAAAGACACCCGCTTTGAGGTCGAGGGGCAGCAAGACTGCTCTGGCACTGGGACGGTAGGTGAGGAGGGAAAGGTCGGTTAACGGAGAAAGATAAGTCAGGTGCAACGCTCCGAATGAGCTGGGAGCAGAAAACGGGTGGGAGGGAAAAACTGAAAATGCTGGTAGGAAGGGACCTTCATGGATGAGTAAATGAGAAGAGAAAAAGGAGGGAAATTTCATAGTAAATTCAATTATGTGGGGCTCTCAGCTGTACCTCGTGTTTTTTCCTCTCTTCCTCCACTTGACTCACTCTTCTCTGGGGGGCTGCTGGGAGAGGGGCCTGAGCAACATATGACACTGGGGTTCAGAGGTAGCCAACAGACTATGATGTAAAAACAAACTCACACACACACACACACACACAGATGGGAGACGTCTCCGGCATGCCAGACTAGGACCTCAATATCAAACAGAGTTTTTAACATCCAGAGCAAAAAAGAAAAAGAAAAAAAAAAAGTCATGAGCGATGCTCGAAAAGCATAGCGACTTGTCATCAGCATCACCAATCTACTAACCGGCTTATGCTTTACAGCTGGTTTCCTCTCTGCAGGCTTTTTGGCTGCATCTGACACCTTCCTCACAGTTAAAGGCACTCCGTATTTGCTTGCTGGTTTGGTGATCTTCTGGGCTGGGGCGAGTGGTATGAAGCCAGGGGCAGAACGCTTGGCTGGCCATACACACACACACACATTGAGGGAAGAATAAAAACATTTATCCATAAGCAAAGACTATTTGAAATGCAAACAAATGCACGTTATATATAAAAATGGTGCATATTTTAACTACTACTGATTGGCAGTTTATTTATCTAAGTTTAGGCTTTAGTAACACTACTGTAAATATAAATCGACATGCAATAGAGTGTTACACTTCACTTGCTTTTTCCAAGTTCTATTCTATTCTTATGCGCTCAAAGGAATTTATATAAATGTATCCAGTCAAATGTGATTCGGGGCAACTATCTGAACCCACCCATCACATAAAAGCACACTTCACTCTTAGCGTGTGGGTTGTAGCAGTTAGCAGAGTCTAGTGTGGGTACATTTCCATGAGACTGTGGTTTAGGTGAAGATCATTCACCCTCCACCTTGTGATGAATGAACAATAACGGGTGATGGAGGTGTGGACTGAGGGTAACAGCCCTTCTGCACTTCTGAATCTCTCCATAGCTTCCGGGCAGCTAAGCTTTTAAGTCACCTAATCAAATCTGAAAACTTTTATCAAATCCATCTTTGCACCACACCCACAGCTTCCGTTTCACACAGCCTTACGTCATGTCACCATGGCTAAAGATGCTCTAACTGCTGTTCAGCTGCAACAAATAATCAAGTATTACTCGTTTAAACTGATTCTTTGCCCATTTTTCAGTGTACTTAAACATAATAGATGTCATTTGCAGCACAACAAGAGGGCTAATGGCTCTGGGTGCAAGATTTAAAAAATGTGATTTGGGCACTAACTAAAAAGGAAATCGTGGACAGCATTGTGGTGGAGTTTTCCATGAGCCTGGGTGGGTCCACTTTAGTCGTGCCAAGCAAAGTCATGATGACATGCATTTCTACTACTGCCTCACAGCAAGGGACAGCTGCAGTGGGCTGCTGTGGTCTTCTGCTCACCTGGTGGCCCCTGCACCACACCCACTTTAGGCTGCTTGTGAAGAAAAGTATGGTGGAATTCCTGAGCAATGATCTAGAATCAGTAGAGAATAAATGTTTTTACTGAACACAGACACTTGTTGGTATGTAAATTCAGTCTGCATCAAACTGTGTGTTCTACCTGTGGTGTGAGGAACCTCTCTATCCTACAGGCTAGGAAAGGTTTGTCCAGTATGCTGCTGACTGAGGGCCTCTCCCGGGGGTTGCGCCTAAACAGATGTGCCAAGAGAGAGCGCAGTTCTTGGGTGTAGTGAACGGACACGGGAGGGTACGAGCCGCGGATGATCTTCAGAACAAGGTTCTTCATGTTGCCAGCCTCAAACTGAGGAGAAATACGCGTTGAACACATTTATTACCACAGAAACTGCTCAGGGCAATCATACTCCATCACAAGCAATGATGGAATAAAGAAGGGGTTATTTGGAGAGTGGATGAGACTATTAATGGTTACACATTCAATTATGAAGCTGAGGAAAAATGACTCATTCACTGAAACTCAGTCTGTCAATCATTAGAACATACAAGAATCAATATGTGAGAGAGCATTGCAATGCTGTGTAAAATGCACATTAAAACTACATTAATTAGTAAACAGCTAACACACAGAATACTTACTGCATGCTTAAGAGTGCACATTTCATACAGGACACACCCTAGGGCCCAAATATCACTGCAGAGGGAGGGAAAGTGAGAGGAGCGCACAAATGGACAGGCAGGGATAAGTTTTAGGGTAGCTTTACATTCATTGCAATGCTTTATATTCAACACTGAGATACAGCTAAATTTACTTCATTGTTTGTAGCTTAAGTGGATTAGATTACACGCATACTTAAAATAGTTTAAGAGGAAATCAATACTAGCCTCCAACTGTAGCTACAGACAAGCAGGTTCACTCAATAAAGAGGAGACATGATACCATTACATCACCCTGAAGCCACCACACGATCCTGCATGACTCACAATTTGATGGGACACTTTTGTCCCCTGGATTACAATTAAATTTTCATTAATACCACAAATGAGACAAATGCTAAAAATCAGGTTATTTCAGAACAGAGTGAATACCTTTTGTTGTTGTACGGTTTGTTTTCACAGATCTCTGGTGATAGATAATAAGGTGTTCCTATACATGTCCGTGCCAGTTCTACAGTGCTGCAAATGACAAGAGAATGGAAAGCAAATCATATTATGCTTTACCATTTCCAAATGGTGGCTTTACAGAGATCTACAGATCTATTCAGATGACAGTTTAAATACCTGTTCAGCACTCTTGCAATTCCAAAGTCTCCAAGCTGTACAGTTCCATCTTTTGTCAAAAATATATTCTGTGCAAACATTATGAAAAGACATGTAAATAAGCCGATACATGGCAAACAAACAACTTAACATCACCAAAAGAAGATCTTGTGGTGCATGAAGAAGAACCTGTGATTTTATGTCCCTGTGGAGGATTTTTCGATCATGCACATGCTTCAGTGCCAGGCAAATCTGCACGAACCAATCCAAGATCTAGGAAAGGGAGAAAACAGTAAACCAACATTGCACTGTATCAACTTCCTATCTGGGGAAACAGATATCAAAGACCAGAATAAAGTGCATATGTGTTGTACACAGTTTCACTCTGTCAACAGGTATAAAACATGCATGATTATCGCACAGAGTAAGTGGCTTACTTGCTCTTCAGAGAACAGTACTCCTTTCTGAGAGTTGATCTTCTTGAAGAGGTCTCCTCCCTCACAGTAGTCCATCACAATATACAGGCAGCCCCCCTCTGAAAAGAATTTCATAGGGCGCTCAGATAAGTCACAATATACACTTTATATTGCGTCCATCGGGATATAATTGAGATGAGATGAACTGATTCAGCTGATTGCGTGAATACCTTCAAAAGATTCCTTATACTGCACGATGTTGGGATGACTCATGTTGGCAAGAACGGCAACCTCTTTACGAGATTCCTGCCTCTCTTTGCTTGACATCTGTCAAAATAGGGAACACAGACTGTCATAAAGAGGGAAAATCACACCGACGGTGAAATGTGAAGCTGGTGTAACATTATGCATGGGAGCTTACTCCAGATATGCCAATCTCTTTAATGACATATTGGTGTCCATCCTGCTTGGATTTGACAAGGACGGCCTTTCCAAATGAACCTTCCCCGATTTTCTTCACCTTTTCGTACTTGTCCATGTCAGTGGGATGACTGGCTCCTCATGCTGGACCTGCAAAAAGACATCGAGAAACACGTTGCAAAGCTATGCCCGAGCTGAAGAGGCTTGGATCATAAAGCTTGTTTAATGACAGCAGCTCAGTTTTGTAAAAGGCAATGATTTGATCCACCGCTGATTAATCTCAGTAATCATAACTGTGTGTGGTCCTGTAGATATTAAGTTAATGTTGGCTCCATCAAGGAGTGTTGCTCAGACGGGGCTGCGATGCTGAAACAACACACAATACAGCTGGTAGCAGGATAGCTAACGTGACCGTTAACAGAGTAGCTAAACGAGGATAAAAAAAATTAAGAACACCCAACATTAAATATATGTATTATGACCGCGCGCAACACTGAGTAATATAATTGATGCAAATTATCTAATTAGATAACGGTATTTAAATGACATGTAAGGAGGCTAATTCTCAGCTTACCATTAGTCTTTCGGCTGCTGTCTCACACAGGCTCTGCTGCTACTTGCCTCCGCCCTCGCGCTTTCAATCTAACGTGCTCTGTTCATGCTGCATTCTGATTGGCCAGCTTCATATTTCTAGATCGGTAATTGGTTACTACAGCTGTCATCTTTTAGTGCTCCGCCTCCAATGGGACCGTTGCTGTGGACATTTTCCATAGCAACCAGAAGCCAACCGTCCATGAAAGTTTTTGAACGACGAAATAAACTTTATTCGTAATTTAAATGGAGCATTTCACACCTTCTGGTATTAATTTGCCAAAATATACAGCTGTTTTTACTTGAATTAATATTCAGAATAAAAAATTCTCTTAAAATTAAATTCACAAAAAATATTCAAACTGCACCATTTAGTACTTTAATATAGAAAGGAAATTTGTCCAACCTTTATTTAAAACACCGATCCCAGATCGTCTCTTCAAACGTCTGCTGCCCCTTAGGTGACCACATTTATAGCCTCGTCGCGGTCACGTGACCCCGCCGTACAGTACACGCCTCCTGGTTGTGATTGTATCGCGGTCGGTGCAGATGACGCACTGAGCTTCAGTGTTGTGAAGATGGCTCCCTTTCCAGACGAGGTGGATGTTTTTACTGGTCCACACTGGCGGATGAAGCAGCTGGTGGGGTTATACTGCGAAAAGGTGCGTCTAGATTAATGTCGGTCGTTAATTCGGAGTTTGACAAAGCAATATTACGACAGTGGGTACAGCCAACGGACCAGTGGACGTCAGCTAGCACGCCAGCTAGCACCCAGGATTGACTCACTCGAAGCGGGCGACTGTCTCATGACTACAGTGGGGACGTTTGGTAGCTCCAAGGATCGACTTATAAACTTCAAGTTGGCATTATATATATACTTAATTAGCACTGAACATATATTTAGTTGCTCTTATTAACTTTCATCCTCTGCCCGTTGCTAACTGGTTTAGCTAAGCTATCTTAACTAACTTAACCAGATAACTTGTTGTGTAACATGCTTTAAGTGTCACGTATGTTCACACAAACCTTGTGTAATGTTGTATATTTCCAGGCGGAGTGTCAAATATTGAGCCCGTGAGAGATAATCTCAGTAAGCGGACACTAGCTAAAGCACGGTGGTGGTGTAACGGATAATCGAGCGACCGTGTTTACTGGCGACTGCTTCCGCGGTTGTCGTAGTTACGACAGCTGTTGAAACAGGAAGAAACGTTTAGTCTTATTGACAAACAAGACACGAAGCAGATAGTTTCTTCTCATTGTAACGTGAATGAGGAAAAAAATAAACAAAGTGGCTTTCATGTGGACAACTACGATACTACGACAAACACAGACGGTTACCAGTTAACACGGTCGCTCGTTACACCGGAACACAAGAAGTGGTCACGTATGATACTTACGCCTTGCCGCTTAGCTGTAGTTAGCGGTGTTGTTTTGGGTCACGTATAGGAGCTGCCAATTATTGTGATTTAATGGCACCAGCAGACCTTATAATGATTATATTTATGTCATGTATGTCAGTATAAACACACATGACGCTACATAGTTATAATAAGTCAGTGTTTCTTTTTGTTTTTTCCACAGCTGTCAAAAACCAACTTCTCCAACAACAATGATTTCCGCTCATTTCTTCAGTCCCTGTGCGCCACCTTCAAGGAGTTCAAGATGCATGAGCAAATTGAGAACGAGTACATTATCGGCCTGTTGCAGCAGCGCTGCCGCACAGTGTACAATGTGCACTCTGACAACAAACTCTCGGAGATGTTGACCCTCTTTGAGAAGGGATTACACAGCGTTAAGGTAAATATGCACGGTATTTTACATGAGAGTTTTTTGTCACGCCTTGGTGCTGTGTTGCACTTGTGCATGTTCCTGCAAACAGAGCTCGGCTGGTACTTTCAAATGCATGGACAGGATAATATTCTGTATGTCTTCATATTAAAGTGCTTTGATTAAAAATGTTTTGACACTATTGTCTGTGGTTATAATAGCTATTTTATTTGTTAAGAAATAAGCCGGATGCAGGAAGAAGCAGGCTGAATTGTGTAATAAAAGCAGCAGTTGTTTCTGTGACGGGCTTAACAAGAAAGAAGGGTTATTGTTCTCATCCAGGCCACGGACAAACCCAAAAATGAACTTTCCAGAATGATGCAATTGTGTAAATTTTAACTTCCGCTTCGCAGTCAGTTTGTAAAACAGAAATAAACATTCGGCTGCCTCGGATTGAAATGCTCCTCTCTGTGCCAGGGTAAAACTATTTCTGGTGAGATAAATAAGACTGCGCTGAGATATTTTGTGCCTCTCTTTATTCTGAACTTTCCTCAGCTGTTGGAAGAAACTGTGCAGAATGTTAGCTCTGAGAAGGCTGTACATTGTAATTGCCTTGTCTAATAATCTAACTCTAATTTGATGAATCAATAATTGTTTTGTGTTTTTTAGAGCGAATGTGAACAACTCAACTACGCCCGCCAGCTGAAGGAGAGACTCGAAGCTTTCACTCAAGACTTTCTGCCCCACATGAAGGAAGAAGAAGAGGTATAAGATGTTTATTTATCTTTTCTATCTTTTAATTAATTGATTTCCCCAAAGAATGGGTAAGACGACAACACCATTTAAAACCTTGTTTGTTCATCCCCCAGTGAATTGCACTGTTGCATGCTGTTTATAAACTGAGGAGATTCGTTGCAGGTGTTTCAGCCTATGCTCATGGAGTACTTCACCTATGAGGAGCTCAAGGACATCAAGAAACAGGTGATAGCACAACACTGCAGCCAGCAGCAATGGGACTGTGCCGCCGAGGTGCTGAAGGGTTTCACTCTGTGGAGCCAGGCTGAGGAGCTGCAAAAAGCCTTTAAATATGCCGATCACGAGAAGACGGATTACGGTTAGTGAGCATGTCCCTAAATGTTAAAAACTATTCTTAGGCGGAGAACTCAGATGCCATAAGTCATTTGACGAAATGCTTCATGTTTCACATTCCTGAAGCGAGGTTATTGTATGTGTGAGCCTTGAGGGGACCATTATCACCAGTATTCATTACCACTGCTGTGTCGAGCTGACTTCAAATATTTAATATTTAACGGTCTGTACACTTTTTAAATGCTGGCACATAGAAGTGTGTCTCACTAATGCACACAGTGTTGTGGCAATGAAACTTATTGACAAATCTGATACTGAACTGACTCATTTCACAAGCACAAATAGCAAAGAGCCTGTGCAAGCTTCTTAAATCTGTTTTTACAGTGGGGGGTCAGTCAGAATAAACATCTTAAGAAGAGATTTTTGGGTTCTGGTTATTTACAATGAGTTTTTGTCATATTTGAGTAATTTTATAACAAAACAGAAAAATAAAAAAAACGGCCTGTGGCAGCAATGTGGAATCCAGCCATCATTTTAGATGTCAGTATGCCTTCTATGTGAAAAGCCTAAACTGTGGCATGTTTTGGTTATTTGTCTTGGCATTTGTTGAAGTTGCGTTTCATAAGTTTGAAATTTGAGCAAAGCTGTTTTTGTCCTCCTCAGAACTGGAAAAGAACGGAAATTCTTCAACCCACATCTCGCAGCTTCCTACAGAAATCATGCTGCGGCTCTTCCACTATCTGGGCCCTGAAGATCTGTGTCGCTGCAGTCAAGTGTGCAGCTCCTGGTCAGAACTGGCCAAGACCGGCTCTCTGTGGAGGCACCTCTACCCCGTGCGCTGGGCCAGAGGTAGGCCGCTAATCACTGGTGATTACCTTCAGGAATAAAATATTGTTTACACAGCCAAAAGAAGACATAGTAGTAGTAGTGGTGGTGGTTTTACACTGGTGATGAATGTTTTTGTGTCTCTAATGTAGGTGATTATTATAGTGGACCTCCTGGAGATCTGGACCAGGACCCTGATGAGGACTGGGTGAAGAGTCGGCAGAATGAGGGTCGGGCCTATCAGGAATGGGATGAGGATGCTGATGTTGATGAGTCTGGTGAGGTTTTGTCTTAAAGCAGGCTACAACAGCAGCACTCTGATCATTTCAGAATAATCAGGACTGTTACACTGAACCTGCATTTGGCAAGCTACGTACACCAGGGTGTGTGTCCTTTTTAAAATCACAATATCCAGCTGTTAAAGAGGTTTATGTTCTAAAATAGTTTGTAGTTGAAGTCCCCCTGTTAAAACGAGTCAATATTATTTATATATAATATTTACTTTTGATAGTCGAGTTAACACACGTGCGCAGTAGTTCCTTATCCTGTTGATAGAGAGGAATGAAAGTGTTGTGTCATAAAGTGGCAGGGCACTGAACATTTGCCCACATTCTCATGCTGTGAAACTTTTATCAGCCAATTCACCTTTTTAAGAGTTTGAACTGAAGTCACGCACCTTTTTAAATCTGTAACACCTAAAGGTGGTAGGCTGGCCTGCAGTGTAGCACAGGCTGTGTCTAGCAGTCCATTTTTTAAATTGAGTAAACCGTGTCATCGTTCTTGTTCGTTGTGTTTTCAGATGTGTCAGGCCACACGCAGGGCTCTCTGGCAATCAGCACTGCTCAGCGAGAGAAGAGGCTCCTGAATGGGATTATCCAGAACCTCCTGCCAGCTGTGGGTCCATCTGTGAAGTCAATTGTTCTGGCGTACAGTTCTTCAGTCTCCAGTAAAATGGTACGCAGAGCAAAATCTTTATTTTGGCACTGCAGTCACACAATTCCTGATCGTGAAAATGGTGTCAAGTTGTACTTTTGTCGTCTTCTCAGGTGCGGCAGATGCTCAGTCTTTGCCCAAATATCACACACCTTGACCTGACCCAGACTGATGTTACAGATTTTGCATTTGACAGGTAAATAGAGCCAAATCTGCTCAGTTCTTTATTAATACAGGAAACTCAGTACTCATCACCATGCTCTCGCTATCCTCCCTCTTTCAGCTGGTCATCTCTCGGAGGCTGTCTCTCTCTGGAGCACCTCGATTTGTCGGGTTGCGAGAAGATTACTGACCACACTCTGAAGAAACTGTCTGTCGGGCTGGGTGACCTCACATCCTCCACCTGCTCCGACAAACCCTCAAACCGACGAGCCAGGCTCTTTAAAAGTTCTCCTATACCCATCGCGCTCATGGAAGAGAGGAAGCTGCACCCAGTGGGGCGGAAGCAGCAGGCCATCATTTTCAAGCAGGGGACCGGACGTTGGGGCACCGCCTGCACCCCCACGCGAGTCTGGGTCTTGGACACCACGGACCTCGCTGACATCGAAGACGCCGCAGAGTGGAGCCGCCGCGACGGGATGCCTCTGTCCGAAGCGGAAAGCTTCGTAGAGGCGCAGCTCGTGGGAGGCTCGTGCTGTTGCAGGAGGAGCAGGAGGCGCGGGCACAGGACTGTCTCGAACGCCTCCTATTTGCACCAGCAGTACGCCATGCAGGGGGAAATGCTTTGCGGTCACTCCACCTGCTGCACTAGCGACATGGCCCTCAGGACTTTTACTGGGCCACAGTGCGGGTCAGGCAGCACCAGAAGCAGCACTGCAGAGTTACGGACTAAATGCTCCTCATTTGGGGGCCTGCAGTGTCTGGGGCACCAAAACAGGACTGACAAATCGGAGGCAAAGCGCTCGCTGAGGTTTCTCAGCCTCTCTGGATGTTATCAAGTCACAGATCTGGGCTTACGGTAAATATCATTATCGATATCAGCATAATTTCACATACAAACCTGGATTTATTCGAGGGTTTAGTTTATTCGGTAACTTATGTGATGCAATAAGATGAATGAGTCATCTTGGATCAGCTGACAAACGCCACGACACTCTGTCAGGTTGCATCGATGCATGAATTTCAAAACAGCACTTAGTGGTAAGTGGCAAGTGTAGTTATTTTCAGTGCCAGCTGGTGTAATGACACGTGCGGGTGTCGTCACTTGTGCAAGCACTGCTACTTCTCTCGCTATAAACTCCTCCTCCCTGCAGCCCTGCACGTACACAGTCTGGGTGAGATCCAGCATATGACTGGTCACTCACACACACATTGTTCATTTGCTTAAAGCAGGATTTTTAGTGCCCCCACTGCTGTTGTGCTATGCCTGTAATAAGAGGTTGCACTGTGTGTGTGTGTGTTTCAGGGCTCTGTCGCAGCGTGGCGGGCTTCCTGTCCTGGAGCATCTCAACTTGTCTGGCTGCCTCCTCGTCACTGAGGTGGGGCTGCAGGAGCTGGTGTCAGCCTGTCCTTCCCTGAATGATGAGCACTTCTATTACTGCGACAACATCAACGGTAACACTCCCAAGTGAAACTGCTGGGGGTCTTTTTTTCCCCTCTGAAATCCACATTTATACACACTCATGGTTCGTACGCATAGGAAGCAGGCTGTGCGATGTTGAACTGTGTGTGAATATGTCACAACATTACTAACCCACCTGCATAGCATGTGTTCTAGTGTAAGTAACAGATGCTACTGAGGTGGAAGGTAAGTGGGCATTACAGTAGCAAGCCAGTATTCATCTTATTTATATTTTATAATATAATAATTCAATAGAACTGTTGGTGTTACATGTTGTGTATGTATTTGTTAAGTTTTTTTTTTTTTAAACTTGTCCTATGGCATGCAGTTCAGTGGATGACCACAGTGTGGCGTTTCTCTCCAGGTCCTCATGCAGACACGGCCAGCGGCTGCCAGAACCTGCAGTGTGGTTTCAGGGCCTGCTGTCGCTCTGGAGAGTGATCCCGCCGAGCAAAAACTCCTAAACAAAACAAAAAAAACATCACGTCTCCTGTTTATTGCACTTTATTCTGGGAATACCGGTTGCTGTATTTTGTGTCACTCAGAAAAAAAACAAAACACAAAACTCCAATTTTGCTCCTGATATTTCCCTTTCCATCTATATTAAATGGAAATAATCTTTTAGAAAAGGAAAACACAAACAAAAGGGGTGATATTGGATTGGAGATTTGAAGTGTCTCAAAATGTATGTTGTGGTTCTTTATTTTTTGGGGGGGGTTAAAAACTTTTAAAAAACTAGAGAAGCGCAAACACCAAGTACTTGTACCCTGTTTCCTTTCTTGCTAAAACTTTACTGAGTTACAGAAGTTTTCTTCTTCTCCCCCTGCAGTGTTCAGTTGATTCATTCATAATCAGCATAGCGTAGACTGACCTACGTGCATCACAAAATGATGTCCTCCTTTTTTCTTTTTTTTTAAGCTTTGTCATTTGTTTTTAGAGGTCGATGTGGGAAATGAAACAGGCGTGAACTGAGCTGCCTCCCCTTTATAGACGGCTGTCATCTCGTTAACGGTTACGGGTTGGAACTGTATCTGCTTTCATACGTTTGATGTTCAGTTCACTGCTGCTGCGAGCTCAGCCACCGGTAAAGCATGTACAGACATAGGGACTGGTCTTAACCATTTTGTCCAACCTAGTGGAACCAGATTGTTCTTAGTCACCAAAACAAGCTTTTTTATTTTTCTTTATGCACTTCGATATTGTGGCCGAAGAAATGGACCAATGTTCATGGAGGAGGGGTTTTAATGCGCCCGGTAGTGAAGAGCTTTGAGAGAAGCATGAAGGCTTCAGAGTAAAGATCCTCAGACTGGGAGAAGCCGACTGTGTGCTTGGTCACATTTCAGTAGATTGTTCTTCATCTTTAAGCATTCTGCAGCAGGATTTATTTGCTTGTTCAGGAGTCTTGCATGAGGAGTTCTATTGGAAATGTTCGATTCATAAACGGAATAAAAAGTATCTTGGGGTTGAAAGCTTCTGTTGTTGATGTCGTTTTTATTTTTCTGTGCACACAATTAAGTGAAGCATAACACTAAAAACCTGCATGTGACATTTTAGTGTCTCAACACATTAAAAAACAAAAACAACAGCTCAGTCTATAAAATAAAAACTGAAACATAATGAGCGTCATAAAATGTTAAAGTTATGGCAGAGCTGATCACTTTGGATCGTACAAGCGTACCTGATAAAGTGGCCGGTCAGGGTACGTCAGCATATTAAGAAACTAATAGAAAGGCATCTTAATACAGGCCAATACAAAAGCAACACAAGCCTAAACGGCTCATTTACATACAGGCGCAGTGATGCACAGTCAGATGAGTGTCTCTTGTATCACGTGCGAACGAGGGAGGCCAGATAAACCCACACAGACAGGACATTGTTAGGATAGGGGTGCACGTACACAGCCAGTGCAAACTCCACATTTGATGCCTGAACATTGTGAACTCCGGTGCTGTACACCGCCTCTATGATGGGCCGGATCTCAGAGAATGGCATGTGCAGGGGGAATCCTGAAATCTGAAAGAACAAAATAACAAAAAGGACATTTGTAGTAATTTATGACACCACGTTTTCCGCCAGCTGGCATCATTGAAATCACAGATATTGATCACTGACATCATGAAGTGACTCAGCTTAGTAATTTTCTATCCGGACGCTCCCATTTTCAGGCTCACCCTGTTGTCTCCAAGCAGATTCTGCAGCTCATGGCGGTGTCCCTCAGCCACGTCTCGGCCTCCGCTCAGCTCCAGTTTGGGCAGGAATTGTTTCAGGGTGGTGGTGCAGTAGCGGTTCCAGCGGGTTGGGTGACGGGGCCGCCACTCCATGATCTTCTCCTTCAGGATCTTCTCAATTCTGTGGAGGTCAAGATGGTAAGCGTGTTTTGTCCAATGTGGAATTGCAGCCAAACAAACCGACATGACGCAGCATTAACTTGCCTGTCCTGAAGCTCTGCTGCAGCTGCTTTGTCAGTGCGCCGATATGCCAGCTCCTCCGGCTAAGGAAAGTTAGATTCAGAAGAAAACATAAGAAATACGACTCAGTGTACAAGACTAGTCAGAAATGTTGAGCACTCACTTGTACACTCGACAGCCCAGGGTGAGAGAAGGACCGGGAGAAGAACGGCTTCCACAAATTGGCCTTTGTGACGTCAAAACTCATCGTCATCGGTGACGTATATTCTTGAATGTTGAGCCACACCTGAACAAAAATTCAGAGAAAATTAAAGAAGCTGCTGCAACATTAAAGATGAAAAATGAATCATGTTCCTCTCTCTTCACTCACGTTGTCAGCATTGACCAGCGACCCAACTGTTTGCAGCGGGCAGAAGGTGTCATACTGTCCGTAGTACTGACCACTGCTGGGGTTCCAGATCAGGTAGCGGCTCTGCTCGTAAGTCAAGACGTATGCTGTGGGTCCCTAAAAAACGGAGACATCAAAAACATCAGTGCTGCTGCAGAAGGAAAGAAATGTTATTTTACAAAGTAGCTTTACACACCTCTGGAATAGCAGTGCCAATTATAAGCCAGGCCTTCTTGCCCATAGACAGGAAGTAATTGCACAACAGTACAGCATGCTCTTCTTCATCTCCTGCTAGGAGGGTGAGGAATTGCTAAAAACAAGAAGAGAGAACACAAAGTACTGTGAAGATAAGAATTATTGTCCCTCGTCACAGTAGCTCAGAGATTTCGCTCACGTCACAGGTGCTCCACAAGTCACAGGCGCCAGAAAACGAAACTCTGTCCGGCAGAGAAGGGATGAGCGAGACAAATCGTGCAACCAGCGCCTGTGTGAGGATAGAGCCAGGACAACAAGTCAGATAAGAAACTACACTGCTGAAAGAAGAACAGCCTCTTTCTATATTTACTCCAATCAAGCGACTGACCGCGGCCTCCTGGGGGTTATTCGGAAACGCATCCAGCAACTCCTGCGGCGGGTTGAGTGCTCGAATGTAACGTGTGATGAAGACCGTCTTCCCATTGAGGTCTATGACAGTGGTAATGCAGGGTCGGTCCGGGTATCCCTGCGCCGCATCCTTCTCAAACCTCTCTGAAGCCTGCAGTAAATGCTCGTCCTCCTGGCTGTCAAACTGCATTCAAAAGGTCGAAAGAGGAACACAGGTCAGCGGCATGCACGTGCGTTAGTGAGAGTGATGCGGTGATGGATGGGTGAATTACGTGAATGAAAAAAGGGGGAGTGTTACCTTCACTTCCTTTATCTAGCACATGCAGCAGAGCATAAGCAAGTAAGTGACACAAAAAGGATGACAGGTGTGAGAACCAATGAATACGTTCATGCATTAAAAACATGGATAACCAATTGTTTCAAAACAAGGGACCTCTTTTCCGGCACAGGGTGAGTAGAAGTGAGCTCAAAGTTTGTTCCTCCACTTAATGAAACCACTTCATACACTCTGTCCTTTGTTTTGGCACAATATGTCAACGCAAACTTATAAAAAACGTAAATGTGACACTGAATATGAAATGATACGACATGAACTCGACGTAAACCCGAGATGGACTAAGTTGACGCAGGCTGACAGAACAGAACTTAAACGTGACGCACCTTTTCCCTGATAGACTCTCCGGGCGCCAGCTGAGGTTCAATAGTGATGAACAGTGTGATAAACGCTCCCTCGCACAGACTCCGCAAAGCTTCATAACCGCCGTTAGTGCCGTGGCTCCGCTCCTTACTGTACCCAAGCAACACTGCTGGCGTATTCACCTTGAACGTTCCATCAATCTACCCCGTGGAATAATAATAATTTAAAAAAACACACATCAGTGAGCAGTTCAGGCAGTCAGCGTGCCAATAATGCTAATGAATGTGAGTTCACCAACACATAAAAAGTGTCTCACCCTGGACTGAGAATAAATGGTGCTGAAAGGAATCTTGACATTGCCCAGCCAGTGCTTCTCAACCCAGGTGTGTACCGACTTCCCTTTGTCCTTGTCGTTCTGAGGAGCAGACGGTGTTCAGTCACGAAGCAAACAACGATTCAAGTGAGGGAAGACGAACAGCGCTGTACTCACCACTCCAGTCTCATAAACCACCTCATCAAATATGTTGATGAACACTTCATCTTTGACTGACTGCAAGCTAGCAGAGCTGTAATCACCATTGGGTGCACTGCAGAGAGGAAGAAGAAGAGGTTTTATGTCTCTGTCTAACTGCGACAAGTTAATTTAGTGACAGTGTTTGGAGAGAGTTTGATGTTTTGATGGTATCTAAGTACATAAAGCTGATTTGGGATTGGCCACAAGTAGCACCATGAGGCTGTAAAACACCAACAGCAATTTGGGAATAGCCTGGAGTGTTTTGAATTATATTTCCTGGAACCATTTCCAGGTTTTTATAGTGTACTTACACTCCCCAGGGCTGTCTCCAAAGTGTAAGTGTGATGCGGTTACTGAGAGCTGGGAGCTATTCCAAGACAACTCGATTCAGTATTTCTGATTGAAGCCGTCTCATGTCGGTATAAACGCATGCAAAGTGAACGTTTATCATAAAATATGAAGACACGGTTGTCACCTAAACGGTAGCTGCAGCTCCTCGTTCCAGCAGGGGTTTGGTCCATCGGCTGTGTGTGTTTGAAGTACTGTGCGCTGGAAGGAAACCTCCACAAAGGGCCTCACTTGTACCTACATAACACCGATGACAAACACACACACACACACACACACACACACAACAGAGATCACATGTCAGTGAAGATCTTGCTGCCAAGCAGCTGTAAAGTACAGTTAAGGTGTATTATACCTGGCAGAGGAGCCAATCACTGCCCTGGATGGCACTCTGAGACGACTGTCCCGGTTTGCTGAAATAAAAACGCATTAACACAAAGTTCAGCGTTCAGTCAGGTGAAGAGCTTAACCCTTATTTCTGTTCTGGATTTGACGGGGTGCTCTCGACTCTCACTTGCTCTGGGGCCTCCGGACGGGGACGTCGTACGCCCGGATGATGTTGACCAGCACTTTGATGTCTCCGTCAGACAGATTCTGAGCCGTCACCTTCTTCCTTTCCTTCCTCTGAGGTTTCAGCGGTCGCTTCGGTTCGGCCAGCTTGAAAAGGTTTATTCCCAGAATCCTGACGGTCACAACAAACAGTCAACAGAGTCTACAGAGACTGTTCATTTAAACTGATAACATACCCAATGCAGATCATTTAGATTAAAAACATTACATGTGGGAGAGGATTATTACCACTAACAGTGCTCAGTCCCTCCAGGTATTTGCAATTTTATTTTTCATTTTTCACCTTCAAGCAGAGTAAGAGCTGTCGCAAATGAGACCACTAATGAAAAATGTTTATACTATTTTGCTTTGAGGCACAGAGGGCTACCAGAAAGCAGATTACTTCACTTGTTTGAACAAGAGAAATATATTATATATGATATAATATTAGCCAAATAATAACCATCTATAATAAGAAGAAAGTACTAAGCAGTCATGCATTCATACATCTTAACAAGTTCATGTCACTTCGTTCATTATCTCGAAATAAACAACAACAAATAAAAAACATTTGTCGGGATAACAACATAGTTCATTTGAGATGTTATATAACTGCACTAAACATGATTCAGTGTAGCAATGTATGGAGTATTTTGATGTATGAGTGTATGACCGCTTAGGGCTTCCGTAGATGTAAAAATATGAGATCGTTATGATGCATGTAGGTATATATTATAACAATATTACAAATTACTGTATTAAAAAAGGTTAGCAAGATATGTTAGACAGGAAAACATTTTTTTTGGTGAAATACTCTGCAAAACCCTGAAAGGACTGAATACTACACGAGGTCTATCATCTCCACTGCACTGCTACTGCAGGGTTCAAAGTGAATGGAGAAACGTGGGACAGAGAGGGTGGGAGACAAAGAAAGAGACTCTCAGCACATACCCTTGACCTGCACCACTGTTAAACAGGCACAGCGGAGGAATGACAGAAAAAAAATGAACAGAAAAGATTAGAACAAAGTGTGTGCAAAGTAACACCCAGCGGCGCGTTTGGTGTTTATGTTATTATGCGGAAATTTGAACACATGCCATTAAAAACTTTATTATCTGTTATCGTGTCCACATGTTGTGAGACCTGCTCTAAAACACAGACTTCAACAGTTCCAGAGGAGAGTGTTACTCAGCCAGGGGAATGAAGTTTTGTGTTCCAGATCAAACAGCCTGAAGCAGCGCCGGGCCAAGAAACATACTAACATCAGCCTGTGATTTATACAGACCCTGTCACTCTTCCCGATAGATTGATTTGGCTATTGATCCCCGTTAAAAGTAATCTAAGTTACTTAACCTTTCCTTTAGAACTTGTAAGCAGAAAGTTCAGGCGTTCTTTGTAATTTTTCAATTCTTTTTGACAAGAGGAACGAGCGTTGGATATATAGAAATGATAAATTACAACACGGGAAGTAGCCCTTTGTATACATGCTTGGATTACTGGTTTGTGACTGGCAAAGAAAAGATATATTTGACGGTGACATGCACAAAAACAACACATGAAAGAATGTCAGCTGTGAAGATGTAAACATCAGACGGACTATTTAGTTTGTCGGGGGAGTGTTTACCCGATGGTTGGTATCTCCTCTTCAATCACCAAGTCAGACAGGAGATAGTGATGCTTGGCGAGAATGAATCTGTTGATGACTGATTCTCGGATCTGTGGGAAAAAAGCCAAGGTTATACAACGCTGTTATGTAGTAAAGACTGGGACACTACATGAGTACATCACATGGGCTACTCACCTTCTGAAGGTATTTGGCTACTAAGGCTCGGTGTGAGTCCAGATGTTCTTTAGTGTCGATTATCTCTCCGTCTTTCAGCCTCTTCTCGTAATCCTGAAATCATTTTTAACCAGGAGAGAAAAAAAGAGGTAATCCATCATTCTGCTATGTCCATAATGTTCTGTGATTTTAAAAGTATTTCGGAAGACTGACCTGGAACACCTTATCAGTGACTTCCCTCTCCAGAGGAGGGACACACTTGTAATTTCGAAACTCTGGAACTTCCTGGTTCCTGAGCCTGAGCAGGCGAAATCTTTTGGATCTATCCAAGTCTTCATCAATTGCAAAGTTAAATTCCTCCTGCAGCTGTTCAAGCCGAAAGTATTCTGGAGCTGTTACTTCCCCACTGCTGGCCACCTGGTGAACGAGAGCCACGTTTTCATTGCAAAAACTCGAAACTCGAAAGTCCCCCAACATTGTTGAGACGTCTCGCTGTATACTGACACCTACTTTTAGCAGCTGCATGATGGAGGCATTTTTTGGATCGTTGGGGTCCAGTCGGGACTGTGTGGCCCACTCTCCAATTTTTTTCATGTCGTACAGTCCAGATGCCCCAATATATGAGACAGCATCAAGGCGACCCAAGCCACTAAAAACACAGAGATGGAAAGGGATTAATAACGCTAATTATTAATAATGAATTAGCCGGGTAGATTGTTACACAGACAAAATGCACAGTTCAGGGACAGACTTGAAGAACTACTCCGTTCTTCATACAGATCCATTCAGGTGCTTGTAGGAGGCTCTCAGAACATTTTGGGAGTTTCCATCAAAGCTAAAAGAGCCCTGAGATAAATTTAAAAGCAGCTGTATCACACAATACATTGGAATGTTTGTGGCATAGCAGTTTGAATATTTCGTCCATTGCACAACATGGATGTCACCGTTCAGCGTTTCTCATGAGCTGGTGAAGGCTTCGATTCCAGAGGAGTTGTCAGAAACTCAGCCTGCATAGCCTTGAGTGCAAAAAATAAAGTTTAACATGACTGACTTTCTATATTAAACAACTTTCAAGTCTGAGCAAGTTGCCAAGTTTATATCTTGCAGACATAAACTGAAACCACATGCTGCCTGGAGAGTTGGAAAATTAATTCCTGAATATAAACCCCCTCTGGTATGATTTGGAATACTGTCAGCAGTGATGTTAATCATGCAGAATATGCAGTTCACGGGTGAACTCATGCAAAACAACCAGTACCATCCTCCAACAAGTGAGATCACCTGTGTATGCCGGCAGGTTGCTGTGACACAGGCGGGGCGAGTGGTACATCGTCATCCCCAATCCCCCACGAAACACAGCACGACAACTTCCCGGAGGTCAACAGGGTCTGTTTGTTACTGCCATCAGCCTCAAAGGAGAGGGGCACGTCTGACAAGACACACAGAGAGGACGAGAGACATGAAGACAGAGATTGAGACAACTGAATGAAAAGTATGAATCGCATGTAAACGAAGATGTTATCCCTGTAGTGGAAACAGATTTGTGGGTAACAGTGTTTCAGGTCAAAGGCATTTCAAAGCACTCACCACTTCCTACACCCTCGTGGTCAAACATCACTCTCTGGTTGCTGCTAAACTCAAATTCCTCCAGAGGAACGTTGCCCGTCACAACCGAAGGTTCTGGCACCGGAACAAACACTTGAGCCAGGAGGGAGCACGATGAGCCAATCTCCTCAAACACCTGTCAATACACAGTAAACACACACACACACACAGGAAGAAATGAAAAACAAATACAGTTCACACAGTGTAGTAATCTATCACGGAGATGTGTGGATTAGACAAAGTGGCAGCGTGCTGAATGTTTCTGTACTGTACCTGCAAATTAATGCTCTGGGGACAGTTAACTATCTTGAGATTGAAAATCTGGCCGAAGTAGCACTCTGAAATCAGCGCTCAGGGAACGGCTGTCCGTTCTGGAAACTTCTTTGTCATTGTATAGGATCTTGGTGAAAAGAGATCGCCTTGCAACATCCTCTCTTCGTGCTATTTCAGCCCTGAAACAAGGCGTAAACAAACATGATGAAATACGTCTGCGGTGCAACAGTAACAGGGTCTATTTTCACAAACCCTCTTATTTCTGATCATCATCAGCTTTCTTCAAAACAAGTACACAATTATGTGGGTGACGTATGTGGATTTATTTTCTAAAATATTTACTGAAAAACTCTCTGTGTTTCTGCTCATACCTGGGACAGAGTTCACTGGCGGTGATGTTTCCAGATGCGGACAGCTCAGGGATCAAGATGGCCTCTCCTGGTCTCCTTCGTATCTTGGAGGCTTTCTCTCTGACCCGCTGCTCTATGGAGTCAAAGTCTGGCTTCTCTGGAGGCTCCGGTTTCAAAGATTCTTCTTCGACGGGACCTTCTGATTCGCTCGCCTCCTGGTCTTCATCTTCTTCTTCTTCTGTGTCGTCCTGTGCCGGACTTTTCTTCTTCTTTTTTCTCTTCTTCTTCTTGGATTTCTGAAAACAGCAAAGATAAAATGTGTGTTTTTATATTCACGTTGATTTACAAACCAGACTTTGAAATATAATATTATAGGTAACATAATTCCGGCATGCATTTATGCTTATTATTATTATTATTATTATTATTATTATTATTATTATTATTATTATCAGCCGATACAGAACAGATTCATCAGTCTAGCTCTAGCAGGTACCTGTTTCCTTCTCCGGAGCTTCCACTCCTCCAGCTGTTTCTTGTACTCTGCCAACTGTTTCTGGTAGTCCTCCTCGCTCTCTGCCTCCAATTCCACAACCTCTGCCAAGATTTCATCTTCGTAGTCTCGCTCGTCTGACGTCCGGTCCACAGCCTCTCTGGAGTAACAAATATTGCACATTAAGGGCGAAAGTGCAAGAATGTACATTATCCAGCAAGCATTTATCAGGAGAAATGAATGTGTACTGTAAAATAAATATGCCCTTAGACAAGATTTATGTTTATGCGTTATCACGGACGGGCAAATTACCTCCTGAGGTAGAGCTTAAAGGGTGTGTTGGTAAACTTCTGAAAGTCTCTCAGGGCTTTCATCTCCTTCCACACTTTAACTATGTTCTTCAGCAGAGTCCTGTCTTTCTCCTGCTCACTGTCTCGCAGGTGCCGAGTGTTCCTGCGATATTCAGCAGAAGAAATGAATAAGAAACTCAGGAATAGGAGAGGAGAGCAGGAAACTGACATCCAGGGTACCTGTTTGTAGAAGAATCAGGTGCTAGATGAAGCACACTCTGCGGGGACTCACCTAACCTCCAGACTGTACTCCGATATCCTCTGCTGCATGGCCTGAGTGAGGCCCTGTCTGCCATGGATGTCGAGCATATTCCTCAGCGCACTCCTCAACCCATTCAACTACAGCACACAGGAAACACAGCGGATATATCTGAGGCTTATTTGAGAAATGTCTACACCTATTCAGGAATGTTTCACAAAGCGGTTGTGACAGTGTTGCTACACATAGACAGCTGATGACGTTTACCTTGTCAGTGAGGTGTCCTGTCAGATTATTGCGCTGCCTGGTGAGGTACTGATCATACAGCTGAGCTAGGCGGGCCCCCAGGACATGTTCACGACTAAAGAGTGGGTGATGGGAGAAGATCAGCCCGGAGACATCTACATCCAGCTGGTAATCTCCCTCAGGGTCCGCTGCTCCAGAGATGTACAGATTCGCATATTTGGACTTGAGTGGCTAGGGGAAAGAACAACATCATCCATCATGTAATGCCCTGGAATATGATAACATAACATACATATACTCAGGGCTTGTGCACATTTAAGTATCTGTGCGAGCTTAAAGGAAGCATGAAATAGTTGGCGAGATTAATAGCACCACCAGGGAGTGTTGTAATGGAAAGTCATGCATGACAACCATGTATCATAAACAGCCAGTTGAACTACAGCGAATGCTTCGTTTTCCAGATGATCACATATGGCAGCTGTATGTTCAGTAAAATAACAGACATGTGAAGACATAAGTTCCTTAATGATACTGATTGGATACACATTTGCTTCCTACTGAGTCACTGCCAACCACTGAACCACATCTGAACATCTGTGCGACCTGCACTGTCACGTTTTTTCAGGGTTTGTCCTCTATGGTCCCGACGTCATTGCAAAATCTGAGATGAATTAATTGAGCAACATAAAGTTTAGAATTAGCTGCTTCCACCTAGCCATCATTTATTAATAACTATGTAAGTTACTTCTACACGCTACACAGGTAAAAGATTTTATATGAATTATCCAACTTTTACTGAAGACAGATAATCCAAAGACGGCACTCATCAGTGTGATTTTAGCTTTTCCAAAGATGAACTTAAGGGATCCATCCCCGTACCTACACTCTCTATAACCCTATGACGTACTTCTCCCTCTGTCACATATCTCCAGTAACTCTGTCACAGTACATAAATGTCTGCTAAGTCCACAAATGTTTTGGGGTGTAGATCCGGAGATAACCAAAAGCATTTTTCATTTAAAGAAGTTGCAACAGATGGCCGCCCGCCAGTGAGCTCAGTTCTGCCTGTTAGAAGGAAGTTTGTCTTTGCCACTGTAGCCAAGTCCTTCCTCATCGGGGGGAACTGTCGATCTAAACCTGCTCTGTGTGGAAAGTGTCACCAGATAACTTCTGCTATGATTTGGCTGCAGTGTTGTATCAGGTACCTTTCCATCAGAAATAGCAAAAATATGCCCAGCTGCAACACACACCATACTGATTTGGCTGGATATTAAATCACCTTCCGTTAATGCCTTGGAAACAAATCTGATAACTTGAAATCTAAAAACCTGTGATACAGTAATAATAATTTTAAAAAGATAGTAAACATGCTTATGTTTCCACAAATAAAAAGGGAAATTGAAATTCCAGCTGTATATGGTCTGTAGAGATGATATCACAGATGTGTCAGCCTCCACCTCTGCTCTTTTCCCTGATAACGTTCCTTTGTACCAAATGCCAAACTGCCCTTTTGCTGTTTTTTCAAAATGGCAGAGGCATTAGAGACTGCTCAAGTCTGAGGGAGCCACAACACTTTCAGAGTACGAATGTGCACGCTGCTTCAGATGTGGCAAATGAATAGCCTGATCGAAGTGTGAGTCACAGCGGGCGTGTGTCTGACCTTCCTGTACACAGTTTGCAGCGCAGGGTCCAGGTCCTCCTCCATGTTGAAGAGGGGGGGTCTGGTGGACGATTCCTTTATGGGGTCAGGCAGAGCCATGATCCTGCCGTCATCTCCAAACCACTTCTTTCCCTGAATAGAAGAAGAGATGTATACTTTAAACAAATTCTGATGTAAGTCAGTGCCAGGGTCACTAATGAGCTGTCGTGTATGTTGGTTGACTTTACCTCCTCCATTTTCAAAATGCGGTTCTCCAGAATATTCTCATTGGTCAGGGATATAATCGGCCTCTCCCCGACATACAGACCCTCGTCCTCCAGATAACGAGGCTTCATGTTTTCAGGCAGTTTAATGGAAGTCGGGACTGTGATTTCAAAAATAATAAATCAAAGTTACTGGTTCTGGACAGAATATTAAAGCTGAGATCATGGTTAAAGATGGTTTTGTAAATCACTGAATACCTGCTCGAAAACTTGGCGTGAAGAGGAGCTCACTTTCTTGCTGAACAAGTTTTCTGTACCCAACATACTCCGCTTTCTTCACCTCCAGGAAGTCCTGGGACGATTGTTCAATGACGAATAAATCCTCCTCTTCATCTCGAACTAAAGGAGCATCTTCATTCTTTGATGGGACGAAGAAAGTGAAGCATTTGAAATATACTCTGTCAGCTCGGCAGCTACAGAACAGATGGAAATAATCATCACACACACACATATAATTTATCGTAACTCTTACCTGGTTTTCATTTTCATCTTGGTTATCTTCATCTCCTTCAGGGTCTTCAACGTCTTCTCCTCCTTCTTCATCTCCGTCTGGCTCAGCTGCTTTTTTCTGTTTTTGTCTTTTCCTGCTGACCGTGCTCTCTGTGCTCTCTTGTGGCTCCGGCTCAAAGTTGAATGTAAAGAAATTGTATGCCTCCTCGGCAGTCGGCAGGTCTTTTTGTGTCTGCATTTGCAAAGAATACATAAATAAATACAACAACACTGAAAACGTTTTTTAAAAGATAGCACTCTTCATTCCAGCCTTACTCGTTTTGCTGCTTCTCTGAACTTGACCCTGGTGCTGAGGGTTAGAGGGGCATCATGTCTTCCTGCTCTGTCCGGATCAACCTGTAAAACACCAGGGGTTAAACCTACACTGCTGGGCCGGATTACATGCATACAATCATAGCTAGAAGACCCTGTGTGGCCACAGATGAAGTAGATGCTCACCTCTCGATCAAACCTTGTGACGGTGCCTCTGTCTCTGAGGCTTTGTAGGCGACTGGCTGGCTCGAGAGAGGCCTCCTCCTGCTGCTGAAGGCTCTCGCCTTTAGACTGGAACACAAGAGGACATCCTTCATTAGTAATTTACAGACACAATTCTTCCAAGATCATATTCAAACACAGAATAGAAGTTTACTCTGGCTAGTCTCAGCTTCTCTTCCAAACGTTGTGTCACAGAATCATCTAAATGTTGAGAGCCAGAGGGGTACTGAGTTTTTGAGGGGCGTCCTAGGAGACAAAGCACATCGTGAGATAATTATTACACAGATTACGCAGCATTGTATTGTTACACTGACTGTCTCATTCCAAATATTTTCACAGAGTCCTTGGTGAAGCTGTCAGTTTGTTTGATTTTTCTTTGATATGTTATTTTCAGATTTAAATCCAAATGTGTCATTTTTATAGTTGTGTAACTTGGGTCAGGGTGTTGTATGTGTTGTCTTACCAAAACATCTTTATATGCAGCAAATTAAAGGATCATACAGCACTGTTTCTTGCTCGTAACAACCAAAGAGAGAGGGGAAAGGTTAGACCGAACATGGACACAAACCTCTCAGAGAACCGAGTGGAGGTCTTGACGATAACACAGGGTCAACTGCCTTTTCAGCTGAGCCTTCATCTCCACTTTGGGGCTGAACGGTGGAGATCTCCTCCACATCATCGTCACAGGACTCCTGGGCTGAAGTCCGTTCAAGCACCTGATATATTTCAAGGGATAGGACAATTATGTAAACAGTGGGAGCTCTGAATGAACGAGAACTGAGGGTGACAGAGGAAGATGTACCTACCCTCTTCTTCTGCCTCTGTCTCTGCGCCCTTATGGTGCGTTTCAGTGTCTCTCCTGGGTCTTCCTCGCTGCTTTGAGGCTCCTGCTGTAACACACACGTCCAATTAACACAGACGACAACCTCAACCCCTGTGTGTCCACACTGCTATTTAGTTAGCACACAGCTGGTTCATTGGCAGAGAGGGGGAAGCTAGATTGTTGTTGAGGCAGCCAGCAGCAGCACACACACAGCAGCAGGTAGTCTACAGGCTACAAAACACACACACACCAACCTTCATTGCAGTTTGTAGTTTCCCCTTACTCACTTTGGTGGACGGAACCAGAGCCTGTCGGGTATAATTAGATTTTCTAAAGCGTTAGCAGCTCTTTCAATCTGCGTGTGTTCCTGTATGAAGTGAGCCAACCCTCCCGACTCATGTTGAGGCTTGTCGGAGAGGTTTTTGTGCCGGGTGGGTGAACTCCACACGGCCACAAAAACACCTCAGTATGTGCTGTTTATCTGCAGTAACATTCATTTGGGCTATATAACGTACCTGGACGTCGTCCTCATCTTTGTTTTTCACCAGCGTGTCCTGCAGAGCTCGCCGTTTCTTTCGCAGTTTTTCTCGGATGTCACTAGAGGAGAAATTAAACCCATAAACGTACAGCTAGCTGACTCATTTAAAGCGGTTAACAGCAGACAACATTAAAGGTTGACAGTTACCTTGAAGAAGCCAGGGTGGCGATGATAGTTTTCTTGTATTTAATGCAGTAAATAGACCGCTGTCTTCACGGTTTACTTTGTGTTATAAACAGCTATCTTAATACTAAGTGTGCATCCCTTCGCTCGTATGACTTTTGCCCAATTTAGTACTTTTCCGATCAAGATATTTATCCTATAGATACTTTTATCATACATGAACCGTTACCGCTGCCTAGTAACGGGATAAACTACTTCTCAACCTACCTTGAAAAACAGCGCCGGTGCAGCCAAACACGTCAAACACGTCAAATTTACAATTTGATTGGTCGAGCGCACTGTCAATAAAAAAACAAACAGAGCCCTCCCACTTAAGGCGTCCCAGAAGGCACAGAAAGGCTCAAAACCGACCTCGTATTTCTCCTTTCTTGCTGTTGTTTTTGCACTTTTGCCAATAAAAACATTACAGTTAACCTGTTTTGACTCATTCATACGTAACATATGGTGTTTTGCAATTTCTTCGCCTCAGTTTTTAAAAAAAGCAGAACCCCAGAAACTAAACTCAACTTGCCAACAATGTTAAGAACAGTTTCTTCCTACCAGGGGCCATCATTGTGATGAACACCGAAAAAACAGACACAAAATGTCAGGAACATTACCTGTGCAATAACTATAATTATCCTCACTGTTTACTTTTAGTTTTTGTTCTTTTAATATGCAAATATCACTCTCACACAATCTACTCATGCTTTACATACTGTTTTTTATTCTATATATTTATCACCTCATAACACACATAACACAACCTGCTGTGAAAAAACACATATTTATGTCATGAATCATTTGCACTCTGCACAATTGCACTATCACTATCAAGTGTTATTGTTGTTTATGTATACACATGTTTATATATATAACTTTTATATATGCATAGTTTTTAAGTTTATGTTTATGTTTACCTATCAAGCTTTTTTTAAATCTATACTTGTCTATATCTGTATATACATAGAGAGCAGCCAGCTATAGCTGAAGTAAGATAACGTAAGATAAAAAAAATATATATATATAGAAATATATATATATAAAAATATATAAATATATATATATATATATATATATATATATATATATATATATATATATATATATATATATATATATATATATATATATATTTTTTTTTTTTTATCTTACGTTTTATATATATATATTTTGATTTTTTTTTTATTTTTTTTATCTTACGTTATCTTACTTCAGCTATAGCTGGCTGCTCTCTATGTATATACATAATGGTTGTATGTCTAAGACAAAAACATTGATAGTGTCTCATTGGAGCTGGTTCATTGCAAGTTAAATGAGCTCCTGTAGATGTTTTTAATGTATTAGTTCAGTGTTTCTGCTTGTGTTGTTGCTGTGGTTGCTTTGATAAGTCTCTCTCAGTACTCATAATTCTGATTGACTTCCAACCTGCATCTAGCCAAAACAAACAAATCAAAAGCATATTCAAGCTTTCTTAAATAAGCTTTATTAAATAATATAATTTCAAATCAGAAGATAATTCTCTATGGTAATAATACTAGCAGTACAAACATTTGTATAAAAATATAGTTTGACTATACCATATGTGTAATAAAACAACAGTGACTAGCAGTTTCTGTTTTGTGTTTTCCAGGTTCTATCTATGCATAGTCTTCTGCCAGTGCGTCAAAATAATTTGTGTCTGCATAGAGAAGAAAGCCAGAGAACAAGCTGTCAGCCCAGCCTGGGTCCGCAAATAAACCATTCTGGTCATGGTAGAAGATCTCCAACCACACCTCATCTTCTGGGTTCAGGTACATCACAGTGGACCCGGATGCTACGTCATGGTTCCCTGTGTTTGCATCAAAGGTTTTAATACGATACTGACCATTCTGCACGAGTCCAATGGCCAGGTGTTTGTTGGCCAGTGTAATGTCATAGGAGAAATAATAAACACCCGGGTATGCACAGATGAACTTGCCAGTCTGTGGGTTGTAGTGGTCACCCTCATTAAATAGCACCTTATTGAACTTTATGGGGAGATTTTCTGGAGGGTAGCTGCTGGTGATTCCCACAGAGAAGGCAGATTTGGGCAGCAGGCTGCCACACTTGCAGGTTCCTGCAGTTCCACGTTGCCCTCTTTCGCCCTTGTCCCCTTTCTCTCCATCAGGGCCTGTGAGTCCAAGTTGGCCCACATCTCCGTTCTCTCCTGTCGGCCCTCGTTTCCCTGGGGGGCCACGGTCACCTCGGGCTCCAATCTTACCTGTTGGGCCAACTCTGCCCTTAAACCCTGAAACAGAAAAATCATGCAGTTAGTGATAGAATAAGTTGTTGGCATGATCAGTTTCTAGTTCTGGACTTGATGAACCTGATTATTAAGGGAATAGTCAATGGAAAGTCTCTCATGTATTGAGTCACCTTTGGAAAACAGCCAACTTGACAGAAGCTATCCTATTTCCAGTTGACTACATCCGCACTGTAAATACCCTGGAGATATTGTATGTTTGTTCAAGAGCACTGGGCTATTCTGAATATGTAGTTTCATGTTCAGATGAAGGTGTGTGTCTGAATTCCTGTTTCCTCACATAATGGAAAACACCTTTGTTTAGCACTGACAGATTTATTGCGTCTCAGTAATGGATCTGCTGGATGAGACAAACAGAAACAGTCCTTACGAATATTTTTGCACTTTATTGCAGCTACCTACATCAAATGTTCATCTGAATAATCTAATCTTTTCCAAGCTGGGAACAACCATGATTAATTGCGTTGTGTAAATCAGTGCTGAGCTTAAATGGCTGTCAGAGTCAATTCATCTTCCAACTGTGGAAACTCCTCTGTGCCAGCTTTTCCCTTGCACAGAGTGGTGGTATTTATTTATCGGCACATATAAACTGATGCTGTATCTGTTTATGTTTTTTAATATACCTGTGTCTCCCTTTTCTCCCTTTTCACCCTTCCTGCCATCTCTGCCATCTCTTCCTGGGATACCCACATTCCCATCTGCTCCCGGGGGCCCACTGGGACCAGGTTTGCCAGGCAGGCCCGGTGACCCGGGGACACTGCAGATCAGACGAGGTGCTCCTTTCAGTTTGGTCTCAAACAGCTGTCCAAAGACGCAGTGGCACAGACATACTACTCCCATCAGCGTCCACATCTTCAAATCTGTAAATGCAAACAGGAGATTGGAGAGAATTTAGAGGATTGAGAACATCTAATATGCTTTTTCAGACATTTCTGTGTCCCATATGTTTATACTTTGATATTAAATTGATAAAAGGGTCTAAAACTAAATAGTTTTGTGAAACAGTATGTTGTGGTGCCAAAATCTTAAACAGGTTCCGACTGGAAATGTGAGTCCTGTTATCAGTTATTATCACTATAAAACACTTAAACGATGTGATGTCATGGGCTCAGACAGAACAGAAAGCCTATCAGTGAATCTAATTTTCGATCAAGGACAGCATGAGGCCAGATGTGACTCTCGTAATGAGACACAATTGCTGTTTGACTCTGTCTCACACACTGATGTTCTCATCCACCACAGAATTTCATGTGAGCGACCTCAAACGAAACCTTTTTCTCTGTTCCAAGTCTTCCCTTTTTTTTGGCCAATAACATTCCCAAGTTATGACATAATATCCAGCACAACTCCTGTCAGGGGAACCTAATCATGAAGCAATGGCACTCGAGTGGACAGAAATGTTATACATTTATGTTAAACAGAGAGAAAGGCAGGGACGCGATCTCATCATGAATAACCGACAGAAATTAACCGCAAGTTCAAAAGCAATAACACTGATGGAAATCTGGAGCAGTGTTGAATGAGGGACTACACACTTAAATCCACTCTGGCAGCCTTTCAGATGTCTCAAACATTCACATAATGAAGCCATCCATGGCAGCTGACCAACCAGATGAGTTCTTCTACAAGAAAATCTTTAGGGAGCATGACCAACATGCACAGAAAGGTTTGACTGTAACGTATGTGGCTGTTATGAACACGCTTGTTCTGTGCATATTTGCCAAAGTGGGTGTGAGAATGTGAGTCTTGCATCTGTTCTCTGGGCCGGCTGTTTCTGAACGGCGGGGGCGTCGGAACATGTGTGTCAAGTTTACAGCGAGGAGTCATCCCCTCGTCTGTCTTTAAAAATAAGTGAATCCTTTTATTGCAACATGTTTTCCTTGGTATTACACGCTTGGTTTGTCTGTCAGTGCAAGATGCCAGGGCACGAGACAGACTGTGTGTATGTGTGTGTGTGTGTGTGTGTGTGTATGACACCACAATAAACACTATTAGATAAACAGGAAAGCACACACAGAGACTTAGATGCAAACACACACACACACACACACACAACATGAACAAGCTGAGGTTGCTCTGTGAAACAAACACACTTATACACACACACACACACACACACACACACACAGCCCCTCAATGTCGTTGTTGTAGCATGTTTTTGATTTTGAGGGTAATGAACTGGTCACGGAGCCAGTGTGAGGTCCTGTGAGAGAGAAACCCCGCCCGCCATCTCTGCTCTGCAGAAATGATGTCAACATTAGTAAAATGGCTATTATTGAAGAGAAAAATGCTGCACTTTTTACACACGCACGCGCGTGCACGAGAACACGCAGGTGAAAAATGCATGCTCAGACTGCGCAAGTCATTAAATCTCAAGCTACATCTTTAAAAAAAGAAAAGAATCAGCAGTAAATATAAAACATTTGACCTCTGACTGCAGTTCTTCTTTGTTTAATAATGACAACATGAAGACGTTTATCCCCCACTGGGAACTCTCTCATTATATTCTCCTCACAGTAAACAGGTGTAGCCATAAAATGAAGAGAGGATATCATATCCTTCTGTGGAAATGCCTGTGTCCACTCTAAGAAACTGCATCTTCTGTGATGCTACTCAAAGTGTTTGTAATTTATGTCAGACACACAAATCCTCCTAATAAATCCTGGGACAGTTTGTACTGCAAATGAAGCAGGTTAACAAGAACAAATAAGACATTTTTTGTGTGTATAAATGGGATTACACACGCTCAGTCATGCATGCAAACATGTGGGAACACTGACACACAGACGGGTATTCAAGGTATTAGCTCAGTAAGTTCTACAGGAAAATCTTAAAGTCAACATCATTTCTGTTAGTCTTCTGAATGAAACATGTTTTGTGATAGTGACAGAACAGTACAGACTTATGAGCAGTGTGTTCTTACCCCACAGTTGGCAGCTGTTCATCTCCAAAACTGATCAAAAGTGTCACTGTTGAGTGTCTTCGTCCTATCTGCTCAGATTCCAGTCTTTTTCATGATTTGCCCGCGTGGTTAACATGTTATTTGCCTTTCTTCTGCCATGCTCTCAGACCTCTGCGCGCAGAGCAGCTCAGCTGCTTCGTTTTCTGACAGCGTCTTGTAGTGCAGCAGCAGAAGCAGCCAGCAGCCTGGATTCACTCCATCCAACCTTTCCTCCTCCCCCCTCATCCACTCCCTTCTCTCTGCCTCATAAACTTCCCCAAGGCAAACAAAAATCATCCAGACAGGCACAGTATGCGCGGACCGATTCAACTCTATTATGTCATGGATGAAGACTCCTTAAATATGAGACGAACACTGTAGAAGTCAGCGGCTTGGATCCTGCAGAATAAGGCTGGTCCATTAAAGGTCAGATTCATAAATGGCAAAAATCATTTGTGTCTTGTTGAGCTCAGTGATGACCTCATTTGTATTTCTGGTACTTGCCCCTAGATGGGGACAGAACTGATGTGTGGAGGTGTGCTGGGGAACTTCATGGTCTACACAAAGGCCACAACATTAAAGATACATCAGAAAAATATGTCTCAAAATAGCATGACTAATTATAGCAAAGAAGTCATCAAATCAACTAATGAAGTTACTGATTAACCTCTGTATTGTATTGTAATCAAGTTATAATAAGAGGTATTTGCGTAGTGACTGCAAATGTACAATATGTTCCATAAAGATTCTCATGTGTGTTATAAAGAATAAAATAAATACAATAGCTCTAAGCATAGTTCTGCGTATTTAGAAATACTACATTACAAGTGACAGTGCATTCAAAAGCTAAATAACAGAAAGTATTATCAGCAGTACACACTTAAAGTATTGAAAGTAAAAGTACTCATTCTGTAGAAAATATCCAGGCTTTTACACTGATTTAGTACAATTAATATAGGGAACCTGATGTATAAATAGTATTTATCAGTGTTCATAACACTCTCTCTGTGACGACTGTCGAATGAACTGTAATCATGATATTATTGTTTTTTGTTGTGTACATTCTCATATTGAACTCATCCGCAGCAGCCATGTTGTGTCCAAACAGAATGGGTCTTTATTCAGGAAGTGAAAGAAAAAAAAGAAGATTGTAATCAACACCCCATTTAAATACAAAACCAACAAAAATAAAAATAAACATGATATTCATTTTGCATATCAAAGAACCATTCAGTAATAATTACAATCCAAACACCTCATAAACCACTTTTGTGAATCTATACACAAACTCTGATTTAGAAATTAGTCACTTTAACAATAAAATTACAAATATTTAGCTTTAAAAATAATTAAACTCAAAATAATATCTTAGCAATTAGCATTTTAAATTTATATATAGTGTATTTCCACATAAAAATACAAAATAATATCAATGACATTTAAATATGAAAAATTATTCCAAGAATTCTGCTACTATTAAATGAAATAAAATGTGGGATAAAACAAGATGAAATGAAATAGAAATATGCATGAAAAAGTCTCTCCGTTTGTTAGCAAAACACTATCCAAAATAACTACAATCATTTACATCAGTACAAAGATATCTGGATTTAAAAATAGTTGCAATGAAAAAACGGGGTTTTATTTTTTTCTGACAGTAAAAAATGACACTGTGGATCAGAAATCTGCAAAATATGCAATGAAAAAAATAAATCTGCATTAAAAAGGTTTACACTGTAGTTCTTACTTTTTATACAAACATTAGAAACAGTATTGCACATCACAACACAGATTCGAGGTTAGTCAGCCTTTCAAAATGTGTTATATTCAAGTTTCAGAGCATCTACGAGGACAGGCAGCTGGGGCCTCGATGCAACAGGGGAGAATCTCAAGTGTCTTCCAAGAATATAATAAAACCTTCATGTTTCCTTCCTTCAAATGAAATGTGTTGTTTATCAAAATAAGAATCAACGGTATATCAAAAACTTTGATGTTGTTACGAATGACGTGATTCTTTGTATTTGAACAGAACTTTTGGACGTAATTAGCACTGGAGGGGAGGGGAGAGGGGGGCGGGGAAAATAAATTGTATAATAGTCCTATTCAAATAGAAAAATACAATCAAAATCAAATAGTTTTGTTTTGTCTACAAAAATAGTGAAATAAATATGATTTTTACAACAACAAAAAAAAAAGAAAAGAAAAAAAGACATACAGAACAAAGTAACAGTGTTCAACATAGAAAATAGAACCTCACAAAAACAGCACGAGTCAAGTGTTACAGGTGACGATATTCAAACATGTTCGCATCATGAGAACTAAAGCCACAGGGGACAGGGGGGACGGGGGACGGGCGGGAAAAGGGGGACGACGGGACTCCCGACTCCCGGTCCTCACACAACAACATCCAGACTACATTAGAATATATTAGAACTTACTGGATTTCTGCTCTACTCATACAGAATATAGATAACTTAAGACAACTGCTTCACGCTACATCTTAAATAAGTAATCATGAAAAAATAAAAATTTAATAAATCATCTGTAGAATTATAAATAGGTGGAGGATCTGCACTAAAATCACTTAAAGGGGGGAGTGGATAAAAAATCAAATGAGTGGGGATATAGAAAAGTAGTGCATAATATATATTATATATATAAAAAAAAACATACTGAAGGGCCAGTGATGGGTAAGTAGTTGACACAAACAAATTCAATTATAGGACTCAACTATATGTAAATAAAGTCTCAGTTTCGTTAAGGTTTTGTAACAGTACACACTTGACGCCTGAACACCGATACTGAGGAGCACACACCGGGGCGTGGAGCACAACAACCACGACAACACGAGAGCGACACACTTGTACAGTACCAAACGGACGGCAGGGTCGCCATCCTCACAGAAAGATTGTCCGTAAATAGTTATTATTTTTTTTGTTGTTTTGTTTTTAAGGAGTAATTCAAGGGTCACGGTGTAAATCAAACAGACAAACAATACGGACAAAGAGAGGGGAGCTTTAGATCAACCAAGAGACCAAGTGTCATCGTCCTTGTTGTAAAAGCTCGCTGAGGAGATACTTTCAGGACGCGAGCCAGAGTCGTCTCCCCTGGATTCACAGAGCTGCAGCCGTGCAGCATCATTACAAAAACCTTCTGAGGATGCCCGTTAACATGACCTTCAGCCGAGGGCATCGCTTCCCCCGGTTAAATCAAAGCCCATCAAGTCTTTTTGTTTGCATTTGATCTGGGAGGGCGATGCTCTCTCTATCAGATTAACCTTTGGAGCCACACAAAGATGCGGGATAGGGGAAGGGGTGAAAGGCAGGAGTCATCTTGATGTCTGAATTCTCCTCTGCGTAATCTGTTGGTAACTAAACTAGAGCCTCAGTCTACACTAAGAACAGTCACACAGCACGGGGACGACACAAACACAAACCACTGAACACCACTCTGCTTCTCGACAGGATATTTTTCTCTTTTTTTTTTTTCTTTAAGCCATACAAGCCATCACGTGTCACAAAATGATGGCGTCCACTAAGACTACAGTAGAACCAATATCACTTTTTGTATCGTTAAGTATGTAAACGGGTCAAACAACAGATAAACATCGATGCATGCAAGTTTAAATATGCTTTTTTTTTTTTTTACTTATTTAGCTTTGTCTGATTTTTTTTTTCCCTCTTAGGCATCTGTAATAGATGATCATGCTACTCACTAGAGACTTTTATGTCTTTAATTATGATTTCAGTGGTTTGTTTTTTTCCTCTCACATCTATGCTGCATGCTATTTGTGTTAACTAAGTCATAACATGCACTTTCCATGGCAATGGGGGCCATTAGTGGTTTGAGTGCATATTGAATTTCATTTTACATGATTCTGGTTTATAAATGGCATTAAATATAATACCTACACATTTATTCATATATATGTATATATGTATATATAGCAGCAAAGCTTCTAAAATAGCTTGTTAGGTATAAATGTTGAATACAGTTAGCAGAAACCAGATTTTGTACTTTGAGGTATCACTCTATGGGTCAGTATGAGCGCTGAATTAACCCTATTTTCTAGTTTTAATAAACCCTTTTACAAGAAGAAAGAGCCCGTGGTAACATTTAAAAAACAACTGTTTGATTTTTGCGGCAGAAAATGTGTCAATTTTTTTTAATGCTTCCTATCTTTTTATTTTTTGCTACCTTTGGTTAATGACCCGGGGCAGGCGTCAACGTTAAGAGAATCAAGGTTTTCCCAGAAACAAGTGTGCACTACACGCACTGTAAGGGTGGCTTAGCAGCAGACAAAACAGACAGACGAGCTGCCCCCATGCAAAAACATTCCCGTATCTACTTTAAATCTCACATACAAAAATAATAATAATAAAAAAACCTACAAAAATCAATCTCTTTTTAAATCTCCTCTTAGAAAAAGATGAAAGTACCACAAAAGAGTTGTAGAGTTGTCAGAGCCTGAGATGTGAGGGGGGTTTTGGTGAAAAACTGAGGCTTGTGGTGTTTGGCTGCTACAAAAGATATATAGATATATATAGTATATACTGTATAGTGTTACGTACTCGATTATACTGATAGCTTAGGAGAGCAGGAGAGGCAGAGCGATGCTCTTTTTCCTGTTTGTTAGCCAGTGTTTCATTCCCCTTCCCTCTGACTGTGTCACCATGGTTGTGGTCGCATCTCTAGTTCCAGCGGAAGTGAATCTGGCGCGGGCGGTCGGCTCCCTCTTTGACCAGGGGCTTGTGAAACTCTCGTCCGGCACGGGAGTGGATGTTGGCCCAGCAGAATTCGCAGTAGTACTGCAGACAGGTGACGTTGGCGCAGAAGAAGGGAGCAAACTTCCCTCCACAGCGTGCACCCTGACACTCGTCGCACAGCTGATCATCCAGGACGTAGGGCTTCACCTCCACCTGCACAACACAAGAGGAGAGTGCATTAATAAATAAATACAGTAAAACAACTAATGTGTGCGATCATAAAAGGCTCGAAGCAGCAGATTCTTGGACAGAAGCTAATTCAATTAGCCTTAATGAGCTTTCGCCATGGCAACAAGCTGCTGCAGTCAGCCTAACGATGACTGAGTCATATGAACTTTATGAAAAAAATGGGATTTTGGGAATTGTTAATGAAGGAGAGGCCGTACCCGCTTGTCAATGTCTCCGTGCTGCAGCTGGACGAATCTCGCACTGATGGCAGCGATGTAACTCTGCTGATTGGAGAAGGCCACTCGGCCCGCTCCCTTTGGGTACTTGAGCTCCGGGTCGGTGTCGATTCCGGCGTAACAGACTCCGCCGTAGAGTCGATCCATAATCATAGCCAGCTCAACTATTCAGAGGGTGAAGAGGAGAGGAGATTATATGAGCGAACGAACAAAGACAAGATGTGGGAGGATGTGAGGAAGCAACACTTCAGGGGTGAGACAGAGTGGGGGAGAAGCTGTATAAAACCTGACATGAAACTGCTTGAGTAAAAAAAAAAGGTGTAATTACTCGCTCTCAGGGGACGAGGGACTCCGCCAACAAAGATGGTCTTGCGGGGATCGAGAGGCTGAGATCCGTCCATCACAAAATCGCTGTCGCTCAGGTTCCAAGGTCGAATTTGCACCTGAAACAAAGTCAGATATTAAATTGACAAATCCACTCTCTCTCTCTCTTTATTCAGTGGGTTTTTCAACGTGAGCCGGTGCTGCTGAACTCACAGGTTTGTCCTTGATGGTGGGGCTGGAGACACAGAGGTAGAGCTTCCCATCCTCCTCCATGCAGGCTTCGATCAGAGCCTGCACTGAGCTCTCCTCCTGGAACAGCAGGAACGCGTATCCTAGGAAACACACATCCACAGTGTCAGTGTAAACACAAAGATAAAGACGATCTCACCTCGGTTCATCAGTATTCAAATGATAACTTATTTATCAGCACCACGGCTCGATGTTAATCAAGTTTAGTAGCTATAAACGTGTTTAATCTGTTGGTACCTTTAGGTGGAAAGTAGGATTTGCTCTCTGCTTTGTGTGGCCAGTCCACCACCAGGTGACCAAAGCGGCGGAAGCTTGAGGTTATTTCATCTGAAGGAAAAAGACACAGCAGACAAGGTGAGACAAAAGAGAGAGTGTTGATGAAATAGAAGAAGACTTGTGTAGTCGTCCTCACCTTCATCTATGTCAGGGGGCAAACCTCCCACAAACACCTTACGGGAGAAGCGCTCGATGCGCTCCCCGTTCTGGTGGGGGTAACAGTTTGGAGAGCCGAGGACTCCTGGGACACCCTGGTTGCCGTGGCCGTCATCGAGGAGATTGTCATCAATAGGGAAGAGGGAGGAGCGGCCTGGTGGAGAAAAAAATGTAGTTAATTCAACGGCAAATGTCAGACATCCAACCAAAACACACACACACACACACACACAAGCAGGAAAACACAAATCACACACACACACACACACACATATCTGCCCCTCCTTTATCAAATCTCTGCTCTGACGGAGACAAATCCAGGAGAGGCTCTATAAAATAATGCTTCTGCTCTCCCTGCAGTTTTACGCTGCGTGGCTGTGAGACAAAGCACCAGCTCAGAGTGAGGAATCATGTGTGCGGCGCTCTGAGCGGGGCGGCTGATAAAGCAGGTGTGGAGAGGCGGGCTGTGTGGAACAGAGCTGTTAATAACATCGCCGAGCAGCGCAGAGCCCCAAAGTCTTCAACATTAAATCAATCATTTATAATAACATACATATGTGGAAGAATAATTTGAGAAAAAACCCAACTCATTGTGACATTTTATGCTTATTAATATTCAGATATCTTTAAAATTATATTTACAGCAGCAACCTGTAAAATTAAATTCTAAAATAAAAATAGCGGCATTTGGAAATTAAATATTAGATCCAATAAAAATGAATCATAAAATAAGATGTCATAATAATGAGTTGAGTTTCATTTTTTTTTTCAATTATCTCTAATTATTGGCTGATTTATGTATTTTACTTGTGATTTTTTTATTTAATTATTAAAGACTTACACTCGGGGTTCCATAGACAGATGCACATCTGCATCATCATGCATGTCTGGATACTAAAACAATACAGTCGTAAGAGAGTATTGTTTGTCATGTATATATTTTTTGATAAATTACAAATTAAATCCATTTCTGAATTTAAAAGCAGACATCTGGCTCCAGACAACACAACCTCGGTTCAAGCGATAAAGCATGCCACAAGAGAAAAAGAGAATAAGCCACAAGGGAGGGAAAAAAAAATAAACATGTCGTAGAAAGCTAGTTTAAAGAGTTTACCTCGACGTCTTCCATAGCTCCTGGCTGCATGTAGAAAAGTACAGAGTGCAAAGTTTCAGCTGTGCAGACATTTTCAAAAAGTACATGCAACCTCTATGGACTTATCTCATGACCTCCTTATTTATCAATTTAGTGTCAAACTCGCTGCCAGTCACAAGAAAGTACACAAAAATTTGGCTTAGCTTACATCCTTCAGAGGACCCAGAATAAGAATTTTTATCCTATATGTCACATCTTTGGATGAAATCATCATAACAAAAAAAAATCCTTTGTTGAGAATATCCAAAGGGGAAACATTTAAAAGGTGCATATTTATCTGCAATGTGCAATAAAACACATCAAATAAATATCTAGAAATGACTGAAGTCTCCACAGATGACACATACGGAGACATTTCCCATTTCACTGCTCTGAAAACTTCTTTCTACAATATGTGCTTGAGCTGATGGAAGCCATTTTGAAAGATCCGACTCCACATATGTTACAACACAAAAAAAACCTGCATGTCCTTTATGTGACATCAGGACTCATCTCAGCCAAAAAAAAAAGACCTCATTACAGGACAGTAATGAACTGTTAGTGGCTGGGTCTCAGGAGGAAACAGCTAGCTTCCGTAATTATTTACAAATGCTGTCTGACCGGCCTGATTTTATTTTTGACAAGGACGTACGTCCTAATAAGAGGCAAAACCAAAAGAGCCTGCAGGGCTGTAATGACCGCGAGTGACGCTGAAAACGTCACAAGTCCTGCGTATGGTGTGTTCAGAGTCGTCAGGTGACAATGGAGACACTCCTAACCATGTGAGTGTCATCACGAACCATTAGTAGATCATGAGTTCGATTTAAGAACATGCCGGTAACGTTACGAAACATAAAATACAAGCACAAATGGCACTTTTAATGAGCTGTATCTCTCTTTTGGTGGTTATTTTGTGGTGTTTGATGTATCTCTGTATTTACGTGACTGTGGCAAGACATTTGCATCTATCTGATGCAAAGATACTGTAAGACGAACAAACACTGGCAGGTTGTCTCTACTCTACACCAGACCTATCACATGTCACCTAATGTGACCCTATTGTACCTCTGTGAGTCTTGTGAGTGCATCTAATGAGGCTAAAAGAATAACAGCAGCCTCCATGGTGACTCTTTTGTGTTTTTCAATTTACGCATTCAAAGCATCTGGATGGAAACACTGAAAAGTCACAGCAGAGGGAGAGATGGTGCTAAGAGATAATTACCATTGAGCATGAGAAGGCCGTCAGCCCCGGGGTTAGGGCATCCCACTCGGCCTGACATGAAGAAATAGACACACATGTCATACATACACAAACAGGGATGAGACACAGAGCAGATGGAAAGGACAGGGTGAGGCCAATGTGTGTACATGGGAGCGAGAATACACAAACACACACACACGCACACGTATAACTACAATGCCTGCCTGTGAATGTGTTACAACAGCCTTCTCACATGTCTACGGTGAGCGCTGCAGTCAGCCAAAGGAACAAAGCTCGCCTTATTCCAAAAGATACCTTGAGTTGATTTTTTACGGGAAAACAGAGGAGAGCGAGCAGAATGAAACACTTTGTTTTCATCAACAGTAACACGGTAAGATCGGAGTCTTTAGACGGAACGCTTCAGATCTGAGAGCCGGACTCTGTAAAGGTTGTGACTGCTCCACCTGCAGCGTGCTGTGATCTTGTAACTGAAGCAGGGGGCTAAAGGAATCACATGTGCACACGTTTATCAATGAACTATCACACCAGCCTGCAGCTCGATGTCCTATTTAAACACACAGTATTTTAATCAAAAGGCGTCTATTAATCATGTAGTTGATTGACAATCGATAATCGACAGACAAGCAAAATCCACAAAGTCAAGCTTCTAACATGTGAATATTTGCTCCTTTTTAAAATGTTTTAAAATTATTTTGGATTGTCCCTAAACAGGAAATTTGTAAATGTATATTTTTTGGTTGTGTGGAATTACAATGGACTTGTTGGTTGTAGATCCATGAAGATCCAACCAGGGACTAAATAACTCGGTTTCCCCACCAGTCCGTCAGAACTGAAGAAGCCTTCGTTGATGTGAGGTGAAATGTCTTCACTGATCTACAATTTACAAGTCCAGATCTAACTCCCCTTAAAGAAAGATGACCTGGACGACTTTTATTTTTCAACCACTGAATCATTCATTCTCACTATCTGTGTTTGGGTGTGCGTTGCTGTCTGCTAGGATCATATTTGATTCACCACTGGATGGCACCAAATTCAGAAATGTTCACATTTCCATGGTATTTTTAAATGTTTAATATCAACTAGAAGTGTGATCCCACAGACGAAACAACCACATGAAATCTTTCTAGGGGATATTTTTTTTAAAAGTTTGAAGTGATCAAAACATTTGGGGTTTATGAGGTTCTGTATTTTGGAGTTGCTAGTCAGGACACTGTTGTGGCAGCCATGTCAGTGCTATAAATGGCAGAGGCCACCCTTGCAAGCCCTCCTTCCCTCTCATCTCCTCTCTTGGCTGTCATGCACAGTGTGTGAAAGTGTGGTCACGTCTAAAATTAGTGCAGATCCCCCCTCCTCCTCCCCTCTGTCTCTGCTGTGCACACTGGCCCATGTCCTCTCCATCTGCTCCGGCAAGAAAAACATGAAACACTCCCAGGGAAGGAGGGCACAGGTTGAGTTCTGATTTTTTTTCAATAGAAACTATGAATGAAACAAAAACAAGCAGAGAATTTTTTTTGATGCTTGCGCACATGTACGTGTGCCGATGTATCCGTGTTATTTCTGGGTCGTGCTTTAAAGTGAAAGTGTAGCTGGTAAGGTGAGGCTGTAAATGAGCTACAAGCAGACGTCTGTAGAGAACGAGGATAAGAGCGCCGCAGTTATTTGACACTGCTCCTCTGATGTCCAGCAGCTGAGCCCAGGAGGCCAGGACAGTGTCACACTAGAGTACATTGCCTGCCTGCTACTGCCAAACCACGAGGAATAATTTAAACCAGGACTGACTTTTTATAGTCTTCTCGTTAAGATCAAGTCGTGCGTGGTGACTGTTCTGTCAGAAAACATCTGTAACTAATTGGAAATATTCACAGTAAACATTTCTCTCCTTCGACGTGGTCAGCTCTGTGTGCTGCCCAGGTTAAGTAGCAACAGGATCAGAGCTGGAAGGTCATGTAATGTGCAGCTGGTGGCAGAGGTATTAAGCCCTCAGCGGGGGAAGAGAATAAGCTGGTGTATGGAAAACCAACACAGCTCTGGGGGCAATGGATCGGCCACTTCCACGCTTGGTGTCAGGCCTCCTCCTCATCGAACACACCTCACATCACCTCCTCCCCAAAACGTAGACAGAAACGGGAAAGGCAGTCTGTCTTACCTTTCATTGGATCCTGCTCAGCTCGCATGATATCAATCAGGGAGCTCTCCAGGGAGTGCATGTTCAGGCTGTCGTACATCCTGGAACGTTCCTGAAAAACACACAAGTGTCTTATTTTTTATCATATCATCCAGAATCAGAGTCACGACGTGTGTGTGTGTGAAGCCCTCATGTTTCTAGCACACTTTTGTGATTTGGCTTATGAATAATAAAGCCTCTGAAGTGTGGGCATTTGGCTTAACGTGAGAGATTTAAGAGAGCGAGTGGCTCACAGCTCGGATTAACATTCTTTCCGTATTTATTTACTTTCTGAAGGTATATTTGTGAGCAGCCTATAGCACGGATTCCCCAGGATCTCTGGACTCATTCTACACACACACACACACACACACACACACACACACACACACACACACACACACACACACACACACACACACACACACACACACACACACACACACACACACACACACACGGAGAGAGAATGGAAACTAAAACCAGGAGTGGCATTTAGCCTGAGAGCTGAGATGGAGGTTATGAGCTCATCACAGGGCCGGTGAGATAGTTCTCCTTATTGACCGACTATGACAGACTCGTACGGTAATATTCTGGTGACTAGCACACCATGGAGCACCTAACCTGCTTCACCACACCCAACATAAAGGTTGTGTGACAGATTGCTTAAGAAGCGTTCACCTTGCTCTCCCATTTGTTGGTTTAGTACAACAGAGGCAGTAACTTGTTCTGGAAAAGCCCAGTGTGATGTCCTAAATACTAGATAAGGTTAGTTTTTATGAATGGATTCTTTAAAGCAAAAGAGCTCGTCATCTCCTGATCTATTAGTCAATGAGTCATTCTCATGACAGAAGACTACTCCACTCAGGCTTATGGTGGATGATGATGATCTCTTTTATTCCACACATTTTTCTTCCTTGTCAAACACCGCCGCCTACATCAACAAAAATGTAACTCGACTCGATTAACTTGACTGGACAGATTTGGGTGTGTTATGTTGGTAAAAGCTACTGTAGGAGGAGGACGCTTCTGTCTAACGCCACACCTGCATTGGGAAGAACTCGTGACACACGGTTCAACATAAACTGGCTTTTTACCGTAATTTGGTATAACATTTTCTAATATTACAGTAAAAGGATATTGTTTTATTTGTTTGTTTTATTATAGTACCATTCTGTTTAAAGTTGGTGTTTTATTCCATATTTTAATGTATAAACAAGTTTTTTCATCAAAAGAAACACTGTTTTGCCGTATAATTGACATGACAAAATGGTTTCTCATGAAATATAACAGTGTTTTACTGTATAATTAACTGTCTCTGTGACTGTAACTGTATACGTTAAATTTTTACAGTCTTTTACTGTCATGGTCTGACAGTTTTTCACTGTAAACTCTGCAGACATCCTTTACAGGGTACAGATATGGGAGTCATACAGTGTTTCAGAGTGATAGTATGCATCAACAGTAGACAGACTAAAGGTAAAACTCTCACTGAAAGTAGAAGCGACTCTGTCCTATCCTCTTCAGTCTACCTCTGCGTGATGTCTAAAACATGACACAGCAGATGTGTCACTGCCTGCCAAACATTAAACAGAGAGGAAGGAAGGAAAAGACTTGGAATCTGAAAAATTCTGGGTCCGAGACTGTTTATGGAAATTAACAATCCATGGAGTCAGGCCTGTTTCCTGGAATAGGAAGCGTTGTACTTCTTGGCACTGATATTACTAATAATTTGAGCTCATAGCAACAGTAATACCATTTGGTGACACCATTATTTAGGTGATATCAGTTTTTTTTAGTCTGAGTCACCGTAATGAACAGGTTCTCTGTTAGAGGCCATTAAAATGTGCCATTATTCTTCCTTAAATCGATGTCTGTAGACAACGGCAGCAGTCACTTATTAGTTTGCAGTTTTGTGGCTTTTACTGAGAATAAAGCTCAGAAGCTTCTCAAATACAGCCTGTGACCGACTGACTGATAATACATGAGAATTAAAACCTCTTTTTATTCTAACAAAACTGAAGAAATTACGCAGTGTGGATTAAGATTAAACAGATTAAACGTGGACAAATAAAATGGACAAATCCATTTAGATGAATATAAAGCTACTTATGCAGTGCCTTTCCTGAATAATTCTAATTACTACTTGTATCTATTTGATACTAGTATATGATATGAATATACATTGTTATATTTATATTGTGTGTATGCTGCATACACCCTTAAAAATAAAGATTAAGCTCTTCAAAGAACCATTCATCAGTTTAGTGTAAATAATCGTCTCTAAATTCAGGTGCAAAAACACAGTATAATAATTTGAATTAAATTTTTAGATGCAACATTTAGTAAATGACAAACAGATTAAAATAATAACTATGTGTTACTTATGTAAAAAACTGTGTATGGAATATAATATACTCTAATTATACTATAATTATTAGCACATAACTGATTGCTCGCTCTAAAAACTTAAAATTAGAAATGGTGGCACAACAATAATTTCTATACACAGCTACATGTTAGTCAATATATCAGGCATATAGCAGCCATTAGTTGAAGCCATATGTACTTCAGGTTCACAAAAAAAGGCTGTTTAAATGTGTTCAAATGGTCCCTTTGAAAAAACGCACTTAAAGAACCAGTGATCAGGACTCCAAAGAACCCTTTAAAAGAGATTTAACATAAAAATGGTTTTCAAAGTGTTTCAAATGACTCTCTTTTCTTCTCATGGTGCTAAAATTTGTTTAATTCAAAACCTCTGAAAATGAAATTCATTGGGACCGCGCACATGCCGAAACAATCATTTACGGATCTGTTATTTTAGCTAGCTTCTGCTTAACTGCATTCAACAAATCCATTAAATGCAGGAAAGCCGAATAAACCACCGTGGATGTCAGCCATGGTTACAAGTCAGATGTAATTTAAATCACCAAAGAAAACACAGCGTTGGTTGCTGTTTTCGTCCAAGAACACTGATGAATCTAATTTAGGAAATTAATGGAGTTTTAGCCGTCGGCTGTGTGGCGGAGAAACCATAAGAATGAGATATGATCAAAACATGAACAAATGAAAATCTGAACCCCGTTTCAGTGGAAAGAAAGAGGCGCTAATTAGAGTTACATCATACAAAATACAATCCAGCAGCATCCAGTAACCACTGATGGAAAACACGCAGCTCTTTGTATATGACATGAAATCTTCTGCTTCCTTTAGATGTAAAGAGAAGGAGCTCCAGCAGTACCTGAAATAGATCTCACCTACATGCATTCAGCCCAGCCCCCACTTTGTTACACCTTTGGTAATCAATTCAAACTCCCCCCATGTGATTGAAATGCTAACCATGCTGGCACTTTTAGGGTAATTTGCATGTACACGTTGCTATGCCTGAAGAATCCTTTGCTTTCAGTCTCTCTGCTGATAAAAATAAGTGTCTTTCAGTTTCTACTTCATAAAGAGAACCTGATTGAAACTTTCACACACACACACACAAACGCGCGCACACACACACACCCACTTCATCTTTCTCTTTGTCTACTTTCAAATGATCGGCCCTCTGTTACAACTCCCTTCCCGCCTTTAAAGCCTCTGATTCTCACGCTGTACGTCGCCAAAGCCAACTTGGAAAAACACACACCAAACCAATTATCCCACAAAAAAACCACCAACACCAGTCAACCCAAAACATTTACCTGCAGGGGCAACAAAGTGTTGCTGTTGCTGTCTGTGCGAAACATGTTCTCCTCTATCCAGGACTTAGGCCCCAGTGATCCTCCAGAGCGTGGGAACTTGGGAGGAGCGATGACGTTGCTCGAGAAGGGCTTCTTCAAGGGTGAGACGTGGCTGACTGAGCCAGGTACGCCCATGCCACTCCCTCTGCGGTGGTCCCTGCCCCAGGACATCCCCCCGGAGCCCCAACCATTCCCCTGGTGACCGCCCCACGGAGATGGCTTCACCATGGGCTGCACAGACATGAAGGGGGGCAGAGAATGTGGATGCAAGGTTAAAAAAAAAAGACCATAAACATCTTTTATAAGCTTTTTATTTATTTCTATTTCATCCTATCCTGACTTTCTATCCTTTCTTTTCTCCCTGTCAGCCACAGCCCAGCTTGATCTGCTCCTGTAACGGGTGGGAAGATAAGAAGATTTAGGGCTTTAAGTCTAATACTAAGTATCCCGTGCGCTGTGACACTGCCATTGTAAGTTACACATACTCTCTCTCTCTCTCTCTCTCTCTCTCTCTCTCTCTGTTTCCTTCTCTACCTGGACCTTGTGTCCACTCTTAGTAATATCATACATCCAATCACATCATACTTAATCCTTTAAATCTGACACACAGGAGACAATCAACTTTCTGTTTCTCACACACTCACGGTACAAAATGTTTCAAATCTAAATTCTTCCTGCATCAACGACAAACGGTGATGAAATGTCGGATAGTGGTGTGGTTGGAGAAAAAAAGAGGATAATCTAAGTGCTGCTGAAGAAAATGGAAACCAAAGAAGGTTGGTTGAAAACCTTGATGGATACGAGTTATATTCAAAGTAGCCATTTTATATTTTTTGTATTATTATTTCGGCCTCTTTTTAATATTTGGATGTGTGTGTGTGTGTGTGTGTGTGACGGTGGGACCAACGGGGGCTGTTTGCCTTCTGGTGGGGTTTTATGCAAATATATTTACATAGCACTCAAATCAAAGCGAGAGGTTAAAGGTCGGAAAAACGCCACACGAGCACACACACACACACACACACACACACACACACCACACACACACACACACACACACAATGTGCAAATCACATGAGAAACCTGAAACCAAAGGCTGCTGAGGCAAAAGGCCTCACCACTACTGCATAAGCTTGAACCTTCACGTTAAGTCCTGCTATTGCTGGTCTAACGTCTGCGTCCCCTAATGGTCTGCCAACACACACACACACACACACACACACACACACACACACAGAGTCAAGATACTAGATGTCTTCCTTTCACCCAAATAAACATCCATTTAGGACACCAAACCCTGCAAGCCTTTGTATTCCCACTGACTGAACCACAAGACAGGGATGGCCTAGTGCCATGTGACTGCATCCCACTGCCAGCTTCCAGGAGAGAACAACAGCTAGATTCAGAAATGCTCCCTTGTTCCCCCGGTTCACCCCTCCCTCCCTTTGCCTGGAGAGTAGTGACTTCAGCCCTTGCAGAGGACATGACAAATGCATTATGGACAAAAAACTATAGGTCCTTTATGGCTGTACACACACACACACACACACACACACATAACTCTGCAGGCTGTGCTTTATCTCTGCAGCATCACAAGATGCTCCCTAACCTGAGGGCATCCTCACACTGAATTGTGTTAAAATGGATGGAGCTGTGGTCTAAATGAGCCAGGTGTCGTCGATCATGTGATTGATGCTCTACGGCAGCTCACCTGATGTTGGTTGTAGTTGTTCCTCTGCTGCAGGAAGGCACCCTGCTGGGGATGCATCTGGGGACTGACCGGCGACCTGCGACTCTGCGCCTGCTGAGGGACGTTTATCTGGGGCGAGAAAGGGCCGCTGAAGCCCTGCACATTAATCCCGGCGCACGGATTAGCTGACACCGGCGAAAAACTCTGGAAGAAGGCCGGGTTGATGGAGGAGGGGATACCTGGGTAGAAGCCGTTGTCAGAGTCCGTGTTAGGCATCTGGTTAATGGCGTTGGCGTGGATGGGGTTGATGGAATTGGGTGCGGGAGGGGGAGAAGAGCTGGTCTGGACGGACCACGGGGTGCCGAACCCGGGGAGGGAAGGTGAAGACGAGCCTACGGTGGCGCTCTGCATCTCCTGGGTGGGGAGATTCGGGAAAGCGGCGCTGAGACCTCCGGACAGCATGTTGCCGGTGCTGCTGCTGCCATTGCCATTTATATGGTGGGCGATGGGGGAGTCCATTTGGATCTTGCTTGGATTTACGGAAGTGGGCGATGGCGACGCAGCATCAGCTTCAGCCTCTTCCACTGGAGAGCCGCAGGGGTCAGCAGCGCGGTGCCTCTGCGGCAGGTGACTGAAACGTCCCTGGGGTGGTGGGGGCGACTCTGTGGGGCTGAAATCAGTCCGCTGACTTAACTGCTGCTGTATTTGTCGGCTGTGCTGAAGGTCACAGATAGACTGCGTCGGGCAGAAATGCTCTCGGTTGAAATCGGGGAGAGCTATCTTCTCGTTCAGACGGTTGTAATCCGGTGGGAGTGAGCTCAGCTGGCTGTCGCCGTTGTCGGTTTGGTTCGGTTGCTTCCCGGTTTTGCTGACCGTGCTGCTGCTGTTGCTGTCCTTTTCCTCGGTCGTTGGGGGTATTTGCGTGGTTGTCACCCCCACAGGCTCATCCTGCATGTTTTGCTGATGCGCAGCAGCTGACAGGAACAGCGGGGACGCGGCGACGTTGCTGAAGGGCGAACCGGGACGCAAATGCAAACCCGGCACGACGACGCGTAATATCCGATAAAAGACGCCGAAATCTGCTTTTAAGAGAAGCGACTACGTGCGCTTGGAGATATATTTCTTCTAAGTGAGGTCTCTTTAATAGGAAAATGTCTGTGAATAGGCTGTAGACAGAGAGGAGGGGGTCCGGCCTATGCAAATAGCCGGCTCGTTCTAGTCGTAATCTCTGTTTTACTCGGTGATTTTATCATCTATTTTACAGACCGAGCTGATTCGGCCTTGGAGTAGCCTAGGCTAGCCTAGCCTGTGCGGTCCATTCCTGTCCGACCGTGCTACCCCCTCCTCTGGTTACCGGTTGTGCTGCTGCGGCAGAGGATTAAAGATCCCCGACCAAAACTACGTCACGGCCGCATCACGCCTCGGTGCGCCCGCCTCTAGCCTCCAGGCTGCAAAGAGGACCGCATTGTTTACGTCATTTCTTCATTATTCATAAAGTGCAGTAGGCCTACACCCTCACCGAGCCCCGGGAAGTAGCCTACAGTTGGGGAGCTTTAAGGACTGAGGGTGTCGGTTTGTTGAAGCCCTCGGGGTAAACTGCTATCTTGTGATTCTGGGCTGAACAAATGAAATGGATTAGACTTGAGTGGGTGATACAGTGAGTCTAATTACAGCGAAATATGTCATTAATATCCCTGAGACGTGTAGTGAGTCTGTCTCTCATTAATGAGTATGTAATGGCCCTGAAGTTGCCCCATAGTAGACAGATTAATAGGCTGTTATTAAGGCTTAACTTCTTTAACAATTTATGTGATTGTATTTTGTTAATTTAGTTGATTAAAGTTAAGTATTTTAATTTTACGCGCACGATTAATCCGTTTTAAATCAAACAAATCCAACCTACAATATCAGAAATGAAATATCAGCCTTATGAGGCCATTTAGGGGACACATTTTCATTAAAACAACCCTCCACTGAAACACTACCAGACTGCATATTCTGTCACATTTTGCTCCTGCTTGTACATATCAGTATTCAGTCCACAGCCATTGTGCGTGCGTCTGCGCCAGCGTCATTTTACGCACGGACGCCAACAGCTAAATATAGTTTTCTATGTCAGCTCGTGTCAAGGGAGATGAATCTTCATCGCCTGTTCTGAACTCAAAAGCTGACAAGCAAACCTACCATATGATCCGCCTCACAAATGGCCCCCACCAGCAGCACTTTGTGGCTACTGGCAAATTATATTTGAGTGTGGATGGGAAAGAGCTGGGTATACGTCACCGTGTGAGCGCGCTCATGTGTGTTTGAGGGCTGAGTAGAGAGACAACAGAGGGTTTAAGGCTAACTCCTCTCTCAACAGATGAACAGTAGATGTATTTTATTCACTTTGAAATACAAAACAAGTATCAGCTGGGAATTGGGGACATGCAAATGAGACACTTCCGTTTCAGTTCTTGTGGTTTTGTGCACAAAAGGGGCCAAATTAAAGCTGCAGTTATGGATTTTATTGTGTTGGTCCAGTGCCTTTTGATGTAAACACTTATTTATGTGTGGCATAAGCAGACATAGCTCGTTTATCTTTCTCTGGATTGAAGCTGAATAAATCATTGCAATCTGTGTGTGTGTGTGTGAATGTGCTCTCTAATGAGGAAGACAGATACCAAAGCAATGTGCATGATCAACCTACCATCTGGCCGCTGCTAATGATGAGGGCTTATCTCAGCAGAAACTAAACAGCTTTCCGCCCTGCATTGTCACCTATACAATGCCTATTTTTTAAATCACCTGTTTATATAAGCGACGGTGAATTCATAACCTCACCTGAAACTATTTAGAGTACATGTTATGAAGTTTGTTGACAGGACTGCTAAGTGTGTGTACGTGTGATTATCCATTGTTAGATCCATCAACGCGTTTCCTGCGTGCACAAAAGTTTCAGCCAACTTTAACACAACATAAACCTCATCATCGTCGACAGGATTTGACTCCAATCACTGACGTCTTGATTTTCTTCTCACTTTTCACAGCACCTTTGAGCTGTTTTGGGAAGTAAGAGGACACCACCCCCTGCTCCCCTACCCTAGAAATGCCCCCATCATAAGGTCCCAGATGGGACAGTCCCACCAGTGAGGGGGCAGGTGTGGTGGCCACGGATGGTGCTGAGCACCAGTGATTACACGGGCCCAGTAAGTGCTGGAGGGAGTTAAATGGGGCAGGCTGCCAGCTGCTGGTGTCTGATGATGATGGGCTGGGGGAGGGGGGGGGGCGGGCGGTCAGGGTGGCTGGGTGGAACGGGTGGAGGCGGGGGTGGTGTAAAGGGAAGAGAGAGAGACAGAGGGTGGTGGACGGTTTCATTCTCTGACTCCCAGCTGCTCTGCAACATACAGAAAGTGACACATCAAACCTGAGCATAGTTCTGCACCTTTGTAGTCAGATTTGGGTTTAGCTGGAGCTTATGGTGCACAGGGGGGGGACAAATCTAAACACCAGAACACTAATATAAACATACGCACGGACATATCATCTGAGCATGCATGTGGATGTATCATTAAATTAAGCGTGAGAGACGAAGGCCTCGTTTTAACCAGCTTACATTCGTTGCTACTGTTGGTTATTAGGAAGCACCTGGCCCACTAAGCAATATCAAATTTCACTGTGCTTGTAAAGCTAGCTCTATTTAGGTCTCTGTCAGAGTGGATGGCTGTCACACTGCAGCTGCAGTCGTCATAGCAACAGGTAATCTGCATTTCCTTTTGTGTGGCTGATTACTCTGTTTGACTCAGGGCTCTCTCTCTCTCTCTCTCTCTCTCTCTCTCGCTCAGTCTCGCTCTGTATGTTTGAAGGGCTGGGCGGAGAGAGGATTGATCAGCTCATCCTGTTTGACAGACCTATCCATCAGCCGTGATGACTCTATTCTGGGATTCACTGGGTGTGTTCCATCTCTTTATAATCCCATCTCAGCATACAGGAAGTGTGCCTCCTCCTGTGTGTGTGTGTGTGTGTGTGTGCCACGCAACACTGGTTTCGTGTTTCAGCGATGTGGTGAGGTGCCGTCGGCCTCTACTTATCTCTCTTAACGGACAGTCTGTGTCATCAGACTTCCTCATGATTAAAGGGTTGGTTCACCCAAACTAAGAACAAAACAAACATATTTAGTCATTTTGTCATTGTGTTATCCATGCATGCTGCTGTTTTGGCCTAATTTGTCCAGGTTTATATCTGTCTCTGAGATTTCTGCCCTTTAACGCTGCATGAAATTTATAACATTTTTACAACATATCTTTCTCGATAAGTGCCCTCATTACTCTGGATAAGTAACAAGGGCACTAAGTCTGGATAAGTCTGTCTTTTACAGTAGAAATAGCCCCTAACAGTACTTGGATAGAGCTAATAGGGCAGGGTGATGGGTACACTGATCTCAGACTAACTAATGTCTCCAAACACGGGCAGATCTCTCGACATTTTTTGAGGGAAATGGCAAAATATTTTTTCTAATTTGTCTAAACGGACTCTTAAACTCTGTCATTATTTTCCCCATTAACCAACGCTTGTTCCACCTGATGTTATAATGTTGTATGCCATTCTCATACCAGCTCATGGGAGGGTTTTTGTTGAGATATGCACCCAGCATGGCCTCTAGGACGGAGGTGTCTTTGTTGCAGTAAATTGTCCCTTTGTTGTGTCTCTCTGGGCTGTGAATAGCTCTTTGTGTTGATGACTGATAAAGCTTCTGCAAACAGTCATCTCACTCACACACATGCACACGCAAACACTCAAAAACAAACAGCCAGAGGTGCTGCTAACGATGTTACAGCCACATATAATCAAAAAGTTACAAATAGGCCGACATACAGTGCGACAGTAGATGTTTGGATGAGCTTATCTCTCTTATCCAAACTGGGGCTCGTCCCCGGCGGCCACACCTACAAGTCCCACTTTAAGCCACAGAATCAATCAGCAGGGAACCTCCCACCTATGATTGGAATTATTCTGTGAGACTGAATGAGCAGTGGGACGGCATCAGAGTGGCACATATTTGCATTTTATGGCCCGCTGCAGAAGGCTTGCGGGACTGATTAGGTGGTCGGTTTCGGCTGGAGGCCTGAGACCAGACGGACACATCTGTCATCTTAAAAGTGTGAAAGGGTGTGATTCATCTCATCAAACAGGGCTGTAGATGACGTTACAGCAGAGCAGTCATGTCAGAAGATCAACTCTCTGCTCTATTCACACTATCTTTCATCATCTTTGATCAACTTTATCAAATTTTCTTTGTCTTAGACCTCTCTTTACTCGTGCTCTTCTTGCTAATCCTATTCCCAATATTCCCATGAGTGCTCTCCAGTGATTGTGTCCACATCACATCTGTCTACTCTCCTGCCTTCAGCTCGAGTGTGTGTTGTATGTGTGTTGTGTGTGAGAGGGGGAAGAAAAGATGGCGTTATCTTAATGTCAGAGCAAATCCCCTTTGGTTGTTGCACAGAAGCCAGAGCTCTGTTGTAACAGCAAACATTCACATGAACAGATAACAGCCTGCAGCCTTCTGCTTTCCATAGGCCGTTTATTTGCACACAAATACATGAGTGGCGCGCGCACACACACACACACACACACACACACACACACACACACACACACACACAGACCGTAATGTCAGGCAACAACAGGGGTCTGAGACATATGGGGATGTCTTTAATGCTGTTTAAAGGAGAAACAAAAGGGGAAACCCGCTTATCCACACACACAATCACACACACACACACACACACACACACACACACACCTGCACGCACCTGTCCATCAGAGTATTGCATTATTGCAGGTAATGTAATTAGGTTTGTGTCTCTGTTTGTGTGTGTGTGCATCTGCATGTGTGTGTGTGCTCCATACATTGTCAGAGGGCATCTCAAGTGTCCCCAGCAGAGCTGCAGCTGGGGGTCAGAGGTCAACGATGACAGGTGTCCCTGGCCTCCAGATGCCGTGTGGGAAACCAGCAGGTGTAGAAAGAGCACGGATGTGAATGAAAACAGGCTGATCGTTTCTATTTCTGTGTTCTGACACTGAAACTGATCCTGAGGTATAAAAAATGAGGAAGAAGCGTGATGATGGTCACGTCTGAGTTTGTTTGTGTACCACAGGGTGCAACATTATCTATCTGGTATATCTGGTTTACTGGAGAACTAAAATAACAATTATTCAATACAAATATTGTTTATGAGTCTTTTTTAAATGTTATTATTATTAATGAAGTTTTTATTTTCATGTTACAGAAATATTTTTGTCTTTTCTGTCTATTCTTGTTGTTGTGCAGTGCAAACAAAAGCTTTCTGTCTTCTGATACTGAAACTGATCATTAGCTGAAACATGTCAGTACTGATCTTTTTCTTAAAATGCAAATTCATAACCTTCATTAACTCATATATTAAAACCTAAAAATCTATCTAGCTATAAAATGGAGGCTATGCCCAGCCACCTACTTCTTTCACTGGAGAGCTGAAACACAAAGGGATTCCTTGAGGATTGTTCGTTCAGATTTCTGTTTATTTTTGGTTTTATTGGCTTTACAGAAACATTTTTGTCTGAATGTGTTCCCTTTTGCTTGTTGTTATAGATGAGATTACATTCTCCTACGTATCCTTTTTTTCTCTCACTATAAATACTGTTGGCTTAGAGCATGTGAAACCCTTTTTCCTACCCACAGGGCAATGGGACGTCTCGCACATTTGAGCTGCACTTGTGGCTGGAGCTGTACAAGCTGCACATCACTGCCGCTCAGTGGTGACAATGGCTCCTGCACGAATATACAAGCGGTATCTGGTAAATTATATTACATGTGTGTTCTGTTCTTTAATGAAAGCAATGAACAGACATGTAAAAAAAGACTTCACAGAAAATCTAAGCGCTCTGTCATTCTCTGCTGCAAAGTGTCACAAATACTCTGCGGGTAATAACTGGACCAAGTGTAGCTCCAATAATATGAGACTCACTGGTAATATGGAAGAAAATGGTTGTCCTGTGCAGCAAATTTTGTTTGCAAGAGAGCAATCATGCTCAGCTGAAATACACTTTTAAACAATTATCAATATCCAGTTTCACTTTGTTTAAGCTGCTTAAACTTCTGAGTATGACAATCATAACAATCCTCTGCAGCGTACCAAAAAAGATTTGTTTTGGTTTATTCAAATGAGCTCTCTTTTTTCAACAATTTGAATACGTTCCAAGGTTGGAAGTGTCATTTGCAAACTCATGATTCTCTACCATAACTAACAAACTCTCTTAAATTTGATATGTCCAAACTTGTTCAGAGTGACCCGCGCGTCCTTGAATGTCCTCCATCCTCCAGGTGAAAGTCATGGAAGATCAAACAAACGAAACAGGCTCAATCTGATATATAGTAAACAGTCCCTTCCCCCGTCCGACCCTCCTCTGGCTTTGTTGACTCGTCTGCAGCTCAGCTTGACAGTTCATCCATTGAAGGCTCAGAGAAGGCTGGAGAAAGTGAATGGAGACAGACAGCTGGTCCAGATGGTGTCCTGAGCAGGTTTATGCAGGGATTTGTTTAAGATGCCTTGATAAAGGAAATGAAAACGACCTTAATGATACAGTAATTAAATCTGTGTCAGGTGAGGATGTCTTGGCTGATTATGTTACGTTTAGGTTTATCTGTCATAAACAACAACGACACATTTTTGTCCCTGATCAACAACTGCTGCATGATAACAGGTATCATCATTAATAACCTGCAACATACTTGTTACCTGCTGAAAAAAGAGATTTTAGTTTGTACCTGGCAAAAGTTGATTACAAACAGCAAAAGCTTGATTGTATATTTTATTTGAAAGATCATTAAGACAGGAAAGCCCCTCTCAAACGTGGAAAACAGTTGCTTCTCCTGCTGGCGTTTGAGTAAGATGTGAAGTTGAAGGTTCACATATTTAAACATTGATGCTCATTTTGAGACGCGGTAATAAATCCCCTGTCCATTGTGGCTATCATGAAGAAGATCTCTTCTTAACACAATTCCAGTTTCAGTGATTATGAATAAGACCTTGTTCTGTGCAGTTCAGTGTGACACTTAACCAAGCGCAATATGAGGCTTCAGCAGCGTTAGTCAAATAAAATCATTTAGTGAAATTCATTCAGCTTTGTTACTGTCCTTCTATTGCAGGACCTCTTCAGGGACAGTGCGGACAGCAGGAATCATTACAGCGACTTAAAAATCTGAACCTGTCCTTTAATTTACTGAGTGCGTCAAGAAAATGGAACAAAGATCAATTTTTATTTTAAATAAAATCATCACATCCTGTTAGAGCCATTAGCACGGGCTTTTTTAACACTATAAATGTGATTCATTGACTGAAAAAAGGGAAATAAAATCATCCTCTGCACTCAGAGATTTTTTAAATCTACCTTATATTATATTTAAACTCATGAGGAAGTATTTTCACCACGTGATGATGTAAACTCTTCAGCCTCTTAACAAAATCACACCTGGTTAACATAAAAGTATTCCCAGGCTTCCAGTTCACCTGTCTCCACTGGAGGGGGAGGAAAACAAATGACTGGGATTTTTCTGTGCATGTTCTCTCTCTCTCTGTGGGTTCTCTCCTCGCCTCCTCCCACAGTCCAAATACATGCAGGTTAATTAATGACTCTAAACTGCCTGTAGGTGTGATCTCTATGTGTCGGTCCTGTGATGAACCGGCGACCTGTCCAGGGTGTTCTCACTTAACGGCAGCTGAGATTAACTCCAGCCGCCATCGACCCTGAGAAGATAAGCAGTTATACAGGATGGATGGATCTTTTATTTATGTCAGTCTGTGTGCATTTATTTATTTATTTACTATATGTAACATCCCTTTGGATGTTATTCTGTATGTAAGCTGCTCAGATTTGTCTGGAGTTAATACAAACAGCTATTGAAAGAAGTAAGTTGAATCAAATGGTTATAATTCTTTATTCTTGATTTGTTCTACTGCAGGTCAGTGTCTTCCAAAGCCAAATGAAAGACCTTTATATGATCAAATGGCAGCAGTGTGCACATCTGGCCATGAGGGAGCAGTGTTTCCTTTCCTAACACTTCAAAGGTCTCTCATATTGCCTTAACAGACATGACACGAGGGAGTTCTGGAGCCGCTCTAATACCACTTTGACTCTTATGTGCCATAATAAATTCAATGAAACATCTTTTTATAATGGGTTTAATTTATATGTTTTTCAGTCCAGTAAACTGAGTTTTCATGTTCCTGAATTTTTCTCCAGGGCTGTGTGTGTGTGTGTGTGTGTGTGTGTGTGTGTGCTGGGTAAATTTGTTCATCTCCAACATTTCAAATCAGAGCTATAAACTTGGCTTGCTCCAGTAGACTGTGATATTGTTGCTGGAATGTTCTCTGAAAGGATTTTATGGTCTTTTCCTGTAAAGTCTCTTTTGGGACCAACTGAAAATCTTCCTCAACAGACAGTCAGGACGTTCCAGTATTTTTGTAGAAATTCCCCCTGACAACCACAGAACAAATCTAATAAAGTCTGAGCACCTCGCTGGGCTTTCTCGAGTCTCTGTGATGATTGCAACACTTCTCTCCCCACGCTCTAAATCTGTGAGACACCGTGGTTCCTGCATCGAAAGACCTTTTGCAGAATCATTATTTGCTCAACGTTATGATGTGTTAAAAAGTCCACGGTGATGTCTCGGTGTCGTGTTATTTTACAGCTGTTATGCTACAGATGCAACCGCTTTTAGATTCCATGATTTACACTTGATGTGAGTTTCCAGCTCCGTTTTTGCTGGAGCATAAAATCACAATAAATTCTGTGTCTTTGAAACTGTGGCAGAGAAATGAGAAACACAGGCTTTACATAGCAATGTCACGAAAAAGATCCTCTCTTTGTTTACTGGATTATATGAAGAAAAATGGAAATGCAGAACGTGCATTCAGAACTATTCTCTCCCTGTTATTATGAAGATAATTTTTGCATCTCCATTAGTATGTAAATCCAGCGCAATAAACGACTTCACATGTGCATGTGGGGGGAAAGAAATGTTTGTCCTGAACTCTTTAGAATTGACTTCCACATTCTCCCACATAGAAGTAGAAGTACTTCAGTTTTTTGTGTGAAATAAGGCACAATCTACTGAAATAAATATACTGAATACACATGTTACTACTACTTCACAGGCAAATAACAGTGTATGTCATTATGAACCTAATTTCTACACCTACATTAGTATGTAAATCTAGTGCAAATAATAAGTTTACATGTGCTTGTGTTGGGAAAGATCAAATGTTTGTCTATTCAGAACCTGTGTGTGTGTGTGTGTGTGTGTGTGTGTGTGTGTGTGTGTGTGTGTGTGTGTGTGTGTGTGTGTGTGTTTTGTATGCGAGGCACAATCCAATCACAATCCTTTAAAGAGAAAACTACTGAAGTACATGGAGGAGAGTCTGGGGAGGATCCCAAAGTGCCTCAGGCTACATTTATTGCATGATTTCTCTAAAGTACTCAAGTGGAATTGAAAACAGTCGAATACGTTACGCATGGGTCTTGTGTGAATGATGAGGCGCCGTCACTTTAAAACATTGCATTTATTCATCAGGCCAATATCAAATGGGATAATGTCAGTTTGGAAAAAAAGAACCAAGTAAAAGAAGAGCAGGGATCAGGTTTGTTTCATTTGAAGGTAACAAATATAACATAATTTTGATGCTGCATCGATGTGTGATCAGGTGAATGATGTCTCATATGGCATTAAGTTACACACCACCTGTAGAGACTGTCCAAACTTTACACTCAGTCACTTGGTAGTTGAGGCAGTTTCTTGATGCATGTCCATAAAAACATCAATCAGAGCTTAAATGATCTACTGTTACACCTGGTGCTCATCTGTCATTAGTGACACACACATGGCTCCGACATCACAGTGTTTCACTGATTTTGCATAATATTTTATGGAGAAAATGTTTCCTGGTTTTCCCTCTGACGTCCTCCGGCTACTCCTCATCTCTCTGTGATTTACAGAATTTCCTGATGGACAGTGAAGTAAACTGGAGCTGCTGTTAGCTAATGTTAGCTCAGTTTGTTAGCCAGGTGCCTAGACCGTGATCTTGGGGCACCGGGGACGTCTCAGAGAAAGCTAAGAAAAGAAAATGAGAGATAACAACCAAAAAGCTGCCAGACGAGAGTAAATCTGGGACTGACTTTTAGTCGTTGGCGAGAGTTTGGTGAAAGGCTGAAAGACAGACGCCGAGCTGGACTTCATGATGTTGGACAAGTAAGTAATAATAGATGGCTGCTATGTCTTCTCTTGCTGCGCTTGACTGATGTTTGGCTGTTTGCAATGTGGTCGACTTGCAACGTTGTTTTTTCATCAAATTAATAAAAGCTTGCCGAGTGCAACTTCCCTCTTAAATTTGAAAATGCCTCTGCTACCCAAAAGTAAACACTCGGCAATCAAAACAAAGAAATCTGAACGGTTACATGCACAGAACATCTTGTTTCACATGCCATTATTTGTTTTTCATGGAAAAGAAAACACTCCAGTCTTCCAAGTGTATCGGTTTACACAGAAAAAAGACTTTTTAAGGAAAATTTAATATTGAAACTCATCACTGAAAACGTCTCTTTCAGAATAATCTCAGTGTTAGTTGTCCACATATTTCTAAACCCTCTAAACTTCTTCTTCTTTCTTTCTTTCTTGTCTTCTCCAGATATTCAAACATGAGATTATAAACCATATGTCAAACAATATGTCTGTAGCTATGCTGCATCTGCCAAAGCATAAACATATTCCTAACTGTCCAAGGTGGATGAGCATGTGTTGGGGCCATGTACAGTACGAGCCGTGCAAGCCTTGTGGACGCAGCTGTTACATCCTGGAGCACACCTCATTGTCTCACAGTGGGACAGATCTGTAAGACACAGCCTACATTGTGGTACATTTATAATTTATTTAAAGCCTTATTTTCATAGTCCTGGTTTATTGAGTGACACCTGTGGTTACCGTGGTAACGGCAAGTGTTTACAGTAATACTACTACAGCCAGCTCTTTGAGCGGCTACTGTGTCAGGAATACAACAAAGGAGCAACTGCTGTTTCTGTTTTCAGTGAAACCAAATAAACTCATGTTGCAGGCGTTGGCGTAGGCAATTTGAGTCCGGGGTGTGACTGGCAGACTCCGCCACTAACGATGAAAGCCACTGCTACATAGAAAAGTAATTAAGTAATGTAAATGCTCTGAGTGACTCATGCAAAGATGTTTGAAGCATACATGTCAAAAATGGGGTTTGATTTGATAAGAATCTTGAAGATTATGACTTTAAACTTATGTTTGGACAGCACAGTGTGCATGTCAGTTGTGCAATGTGGCACAGATGATGTAATGCTTCTGCTAGGTTGTCCTCCTCCTGTCTGCAGACAGAAAGCAGAGTGGGGAGAGCAGATCCTCCTCTACTTGTCTCCTCATGGCTGTGTTTACAATCGGCATACCACGCCTGGAGCTGCTGCGCTCTAGAGTTTCACTAAAAAGGCCCGGGTCGGACTCCTGTTTGAATCTGTGATTGTGAATCTAAACTTTGCTCTTTGTTTATGTCTCCACGTCCCCGTGAGTATTTCTGGGGCACCATGGGCATGCTGCTCCCTCACTGGATAATAGGATGAAGTTGGACGCTGACACTGCTGCTCCTTTATTGGATAATGAGAGGAAGTTAGACGCTGACACGACATGCGCTCTTCACTCGTGTCCTCTTTCATCTGGTTTCAATTGTGGCTTTTAGTCTTCTTTTTTTTCTATCAAGAGCCGAAAGAGCTTTTGAAGAAAAATAGAGGATGGCCTATAGACTAATTTTAGAAAGGCTGAGCTGCTCGTATCACCCAAATGTCTTGTGTGTTTATCTCTGCAACACAATAGATCTCAAACTCAACAAAAGCGCAAAAACTCTCCAGATAGTTTGAAGTAAGAAACTCTTCAGGCCTGCCTTATCTCCACTCGCAGGTTTATTTTGTATTAGCTGACAGAGGTATCTGTTGAAGGCCAGGTGGGTACACGGAGTTGGATTTTAACATGCACAGGATGTCCTTAACACGGCCTGGTTTCCCGTCACCATCCTTCCCTCCCTCATTCTTTCCCTTGAACCGTAACCTTCTGCCTCTCCTCCCACTCTGGGATGATGCCTTCAGTGCCACAAAGTGTGCAATCTCTGTGTTTTCAGCATATCTATTAGGAAAGATGGTTAAAAAAAAAAAGAGTGTAACATCTTTAGGTGGGTCAAAGTTCACACATTGTTTCTCCTCCCTTCCCCCCTCCAAGGAGAGACAACAGAAGGAAAAAATTGATGGGGAGAAATGTTTACAGAGCAGATGTTTGCCTGGAGTACGCTCTTAGCTCTGCTAAGTTAATGATGAACTCAGTATTAGTAGGTAGGCCGCTAAAAGGCAGACCTCATCCTCCTTCTTTTCTGTAGTTGTGACGGAAAGCCTCCCAGACAGCGTTAAATGGTTGTGAGGTGACTGATGAAGATTACAACTTCCAGGCTCCGCTCGGCGACATATGAATGCATTTCAGTCCAATACGATATTACTTTCCATCCTCCCTGCGTTAATGGATCACCCGAGCCGCTGGGGAAGTATAAGGAGATCGGTTTAGGTGAGGCCACAGTCGGTGACAGAGCTCTGCCCCTCAGAGCAAACAGACTGAGGCCAGTTCATAATGAGTCTCAGCACGCATCCGTTGTTCAGGACTGACCTGCAAACATCTTCAAGCCACAAATGTTTCTCATAAATCACAAACTCACAAAAGTAGTTGCATGTTTTTTCATTACAAATCACTCGTCTGACATGCGTAGCTGGAAGTGCAAGAGAACACCTCCTGCTGACATTTAGATTAGAGATGATGTTACCTGCAAACAATCAGGACGGGGAAACAAGGTCAGTGAAACCGGTGACTTGATATCCACAAAGCAAATATCAAACCTGCAATCTCCATGTTTCACACTGATAATAAACATTAATCATTGCTGTAGTTCACCAGCTTAAATCCAAATAAGCTCACTTAGATAAAGAGTCTCTTCATCAAAATTAATAAAACATTTAGCTTTTTTAACACCAGAGCTGCGAGGGAGAAGACATTTTTCTATTATCTGAAGGTTAGTAGATATTAGGTTTTATTTGTTCAGGTTTTTTAGTCATTTCTGCAGACTAAACTCTGCAGATTAATTCACTTTGTGCTGATTTCAGTATTCAAGAATGTTGGTAGCACTTTATAATAGCGGTACAAAGCATATATTAATGTTTATGTACTGCACGATGATTTAATGCATAAATTAGTGCAGGATGAGTTCCTGTTTACCATTAACAAATGTCACTATGACATTTTGTGATTAGTTCCTGCTTAATGGATCATCAATTACTGAATATTAACTCACAGTTACTTAACACATTCATTTATGGTCGTGTTATCGGCTTGTTAGGATGGCCGTGAAGCGGCTGGACTTTGAAATCAGGAGGATTGAGGCAGAGGTTAAAAGTGCAGAGTAACCAGGTGTTTATTTCATCCACACGTTAATAATACAGACATATTTTCACAGAATACTGTAGCAGCAGCACCACACACTCATACTAGTTATATATCAGGTAAACTGACACACTGGCACCAGCACTAGTTCTGTACCAGGTATAGCAGCAGTGCCACTGGATCTGCTCAGTGACCAACAGTAGAAAGCAGCAGATGTGAGTGCTCAGTTGTCTTTCTCATAAAAATGTGGCTTTTGTCTCAATTTCCCTCAGTAAATCTGTTAAAATGAGATTTTATTTTGTCTCTGCCGTAAAGCTGAAATAGTGCAGAGGGATTAACGTTACAGGAGCGTTTTCCACCTCCTTATTCCCCTCCTCCTCCCTCCATCTGTATTAAACTGTCCCTGGTGTGGATACATTTTCAAGATTCTGGCATGTAGCTAGGTCAGTGCATGTGTGTGTGTGTGTGTGTGTGTGTGTCTGGGTTATTGTGAGTATACATGTCCCCAGAGTGGATTCATTTTCACAGCTTGGTGGTGTGGCTAATGGCAGATTCAATTTGGCATCTATTTTAATCCCAAGGATGTGAAAGTCACAGCGGCACTAATCATAAAACCCAGGCATCAATAACCCCCAACACACACACACACTCACACGTGCACACACACACACATGTGTGTGTTACAACCACTGACAGTTCTGCAAATGCATCAGAAGCTTTATGTCGTAGAGAAACGCTGAGGAATAAGAAGTTCTGCGAGCTGATGTGCTGACGAGCTGAAGAGATTTGCCACTTTCCAAACTCCTCGGATGCACCTTTGTTCTGTGCATTCATCTGAGCCTGGACTGATCATTTTTCAGAGTCAAACCTGTATGCAGAAACTAAAAAAAAAAGACATCCCCTTTGTGCTTAAACTCAACATTAACTGTCTCCTCTGTGGATGTTACAGCAGACGCTAGATGACGCTGTTGTACCAACACTTTGCCTCGGCTTCTTTCTCCCAGCAGCCTGCCGTCCAACAAACCTGCTATTGCTGATAATGAACGTCCAGCTTCTTCATGTGCACTCATAAAAGATAATTTTCTACATTGATCCCCCCTAAAAATACATATTTTCTTAATTCCCCTGCTCTCTGTACTCATTATATGATGAATTATGTTCATAAGACTGCTCGCTCATTTAAAAGTCTGACATCTACTGAGAAAATGCTTTAACTTGCAGATTAAGACGCCATCCGGGAAGCTTGAATGCAACCTGCAGCCGCTCATGCGTGAAAACCTGCAGCTACGTGACTTGAAAGACGGGGTCCTCCTGCGTGGGGAAGGAAACTGCAGCTCCATCTAGATTGCCTGCCTGCTCATCAGACGTGGACACCCCCCCATCAGGCCATAAATTTAGGGGGTCAATTCAGTTCGGAGACAGTGAATGGCTCTTATCTTGGATAAATATTTGCTTCCCGTGGACAGACAACGACACTAATGTCTCCCTGGGAATTTCCACCGTTGATCAGCAACTTTGCAAAAGCTTCCACTTCACTCGGGGGGGAGGAAAGAAATCTCGCCATCATCAAAGTTGTTTCTGCAAAGGAGATGTGTTATGATCGTGTTGTGCACGCCCAGGTATCAGGGCCCATGATAAAACTTGCCTACACACTACAGCCCGCAGGGTTGCGTGACTTCTACGAGGCGCTACTGCCCAAAGTAATAATTTCCAGGGAGCATCAGAGTAAACATCTAGGAAATAAAAAGTGTGGGGAACCCCGCTGTCTGTAGATTTATGCTCTTGTGACATCTAACTGTTATCAGCAACACTGAGACATATCTCCTCTGAGTGTGATTTAAAGTTTAAAATCACATGTTTGACTTTGAAAATAGAACGATTTCTGATGGTGTGTCTGCCAGAGCTGCTCCTCTGCGCGCAATGGTTAGACTTTTGAGGGCCAGTCAAACCCGGGAGTAAATCTGTCTGGTCCCTGTTTAGTTTTTTCTTTTTTCTCTTTCTCTTTTTTTTCTCTCTCTCCCTCGCTCTCTCTGTGGTGTGCTGAAGGAGTGGGCTGGTTCTGTGTCTTGGAGTCTTCCTACAGCGAGCGCAGGGAAGAAGTTCGCACCAGTTTTGCCTCCAATCCAGTGGAGGTTTCAATAGCAGCAGCGCGGCAGGGGAGGGACGCACTGCCAGCACTCAGGATACCCACTCACTCACACACACATACACACACTCACTCACATCACACACACACGCACACATACATACACTCCTGCCCACTAGAGACCAGTTAAATCCGCAAGAAAACTGCAAACACGCACCAGAGAGCAGTCGCCTAATCCGATTGATAGGCGCAGTGAAAACTGAAGGAACTACTGGACACTGTAGAGGACAACTTTTGATTTTTATTTCTTTTAAATCGCTTCAAGTTATAAGACACTTTTTTTTCAAAAAAAGAAAAATCCTGGTGATATCAGAGTGGCTTTAAGAGCAAGAACCATCCTTCAGATAACTTCGCCGTTTCATATTCTGAAAGGTAAGCCTGCCTCATGTGAAGATTGTCTATTTTTCCGCATGCTCTTTCCTCTGGCGTGTAGCGGTGCGTCTGATCCAGAGCTTCTAGGAAATCATCCCTCCTTCCCACAACTTTTCTAAAAGCTTTTATATATTTTTTAATCCGCATAAAAGCTCCCATATAAATTCAGAGCCGGACTCCCCGAGTAAAGTGGTGCCTTTGAAACGTCTGCCAAAGAGAGACAGAGAGAGACAGAGAGAGAAAGAGGGGAAGAGGTTTTGCGGTTTTACAACTCCGGGAAGTTAAAAGTTTTCAAACACATTTCAGTCAAGCCCAAACTCGCACACTTCTTTTAATCTTAGTTTATTTTTAGTCCAGGGAGGTTGTATATGTATGCATATGTAGCGGCTGCTGATGCGTCAAACTGATGAACTTTAGAAAATCCTCTTGCTTTTGTGCTTCCAAGCTGGTTCCCATGCTCCCAGGGGTGACACAGCACCTAAATACGGCGATTTATCAATACGCGCAGTAATTGTGACGGCCCTGTGCGCCGTGCGCGGTGTCCTCTGTGTGCAAAAGTGTGCAAGAACGCCTGCAGTTTTTCATCGGGGCGCAATTCATACGTGTGTTTGTATCATCGGGTCACCTTTGGGTGCTTTTACGCACCTGTAAGAGCGCCGAGTGGAGCGCCTAATGAGGATAATTCATGGGATTTCATTTAGATCTGACCCGCCAACATGTCAGATGTTTTTACAATAAAAGACTCGAGGCAGATTAACGACTGTTTAGCTCGTGTTGGGAGTTGTTTGTCCTCACCCGGTCCATGTGAGAGCTGTGTTTTTCCCCCCACAGCCCCGCGTTTAATGAGAGACATACCCGGAGAGGGGATTTGAATAACTGTATTTAGTAGCAGGGTGAAGCCACACTGCCTCCCTTCTACTTTCTCAGGAGAATGAATCATGAACAAAAAAAAGTCTTAAAATGGGAAGGTCTGCGTCGCATACCGTAACTAAACCGTGATTTGCATATGAAAACTCTCCGGCTGAAAGAATTCCGCCAGTGTTGCTATAGCCGTTTTTGCGTCCAGAGAAGTGACAGGCTGCGGTGTGTATATATACTGTCTCCTCCGAAGCTGCCTTTGTGTCACATATCCAGAGTCACTGGTGGAAGATTAAGGACGCAAGTTTTTTTTTATTTCCTTGTTAAATTATTCATCATATCCACACACACACACACACACCCCACTCCCAGAGTCTCCCCCGGGCACATCCATTTTGCAAAGCCCCTCATTATGCTCCCTCAGATGGACACAAGCAGAGGCAGAGCGGCTCACACTAGCTGCCTTGAACAGGCTCTCTTGTGTCTCCCCTTCTCTGCTTCCTCGAGCACAAACATAACGGAGAGCATGATTGACTCATTTCCCACGACGCAGCCAGGCCCGGTGCATGTGCACCCCGGATGATGGGCAGTGGGTGGATGACTTTCCCATGGGGGGCATTTTCTCTTGTAATCTTTAATCACCCTCGCAGCCACAATGCCAGCACATCAGTCAGAGCCACCATCACCACCACCACCAATCCCACCCTCCCTTACTACCACCACACCCCTCAGTTCTATCTGAAAGGGGGTTTATTTGACGCAGAGAGCGGCCCTGCGACCTGACCCTTCTTATAGAGACATTCCAGGATGCAGCGCTCAAATGCAAGCTCCAGAGATGGACTATAAAGAGGCACGAGGAGGGGAGGAGGGGAGGGTGAGAAGGGAAGGAAACTGGGCTCTCCTTCCCATCATGCTATTGTGCCAGCTTTCGTGGCTCTGATGATGTGGATAGTTCAGAAACTCAAACTGTGAGTGATGTTGTGGATGGCGAGCAGACAGGTCCCGAGCGATGGTTTAGACTTATACACAGAGTGGAGCGGAGGAATGTGATGGTTTGGAAACACACACACACACACACACACACACACACACACATATGGACACACAGATAAAAATCTCCATTTTTGGATGCGAGCCCTCACCACAGTCTCTACCAATTCATTAATGAGCTGTTTAGCTGTCCAAGAGCACCAGACCTGCTATGGTTTGGCCTGCCTGTAGCACAGGTCCAGGTCCTGTGTGGTTCCATCTTTGGCTCCGAGCGCCCCCCCCCCCCCAAACCCCACATATACACCGCTTACTGCAATCCCCTCACATTGGCCCTGAAGTGACAGCAGTGATGGAGCTCGCTACCGAGGGCCCACCATAAATCTGCCTTCAGACTTCCTTAAAGAAAACACACAGAGGCTTCAGGTCCTGCGAGCCCTGCCAGGCGTCTTGTTGGGTGGAATCCGAAATGTCTCTTTATTTGTGTTGAAATTAAACTGTCTTTTATTCCCTCCCGTTCTGTTAATGAGCTCCATGTGGCAGCAGGCAGGAGGCTTATCCGTCTTGACAAGGAGCTGGAGGGAAGGAGAGAGGGAGAGACCGGTTAAACAAAGTGAGGAGAGAAAAGGGGAGGTCAGGGGCAGTTTGGTGAACACATGCACGAGCACACACAGACACACACACACACACACACACGCACACACTAATGATAGGGCTGGGATACATGCATGGAAATAGTGTGCTTACAATCAGTGTGGAAAATAGCCTCACACACGTGTGCGCAGAGTTGATCAGGTGGAGGAAAGTTGCGGCTAAAATTGTTGCATGTCACCGCTTTAATCATGAGCAGATTTTTAATTTTGCAGTTGATTGATGTCACTGAAAATATATAATGTCCCATCTGTGCAATGTAAAACACAGTGTGAACATTTTGCTTCGGCTTTGCACATGAATTTGCTTGTAATGACCCCGAATTAGAGCAGGGTCAAAGCTGTTATAGTAATAATTCAAATGAGGGGATGCCATTCCCTCAGATCACACAGGAATTGAGAGAGTGAGCAAGAGAGAGAGAGAGCGAGAGAGAGAGAGAGAGGGGCGTACTCGGGCTATTTTCTTGTTTCTTGATACACTAGATGTGTCAAAGAAAGCCATGGGAAAAAGGATCATCACTATTTCCTCTATTGGTGAAAAAAAAACCCACTGCGAGCTGCGTTTCTTTCCTTTAATCCTGTTACACAGAATCCACCGCTTGCCAATTAGAATATACATGATGTTTTCCACCCAAAATGCTTTGCAAAATCCACTAAAAGTGAAACAAAAAACTCTAAATGTATAAATAAGCTGATAAAAAGCAACTGCAAAACAAAGTTGACACGATTGCGGGTGACCTTGCCTTGAAATTATCCCTTCCTCAAATTGCGATCATACATTCTTCCCCGTTCTAATTAAACATTAGACTTTATTTGTTCCAGATGCAGATTTTTTTTGATGTGTTATTTTGGTAAGGGAACTCTGTGGCATGAGAATGGTGCTGGGCTCCGCATGTAAAAAAGCAGCTCCAGTGCAGTCTGTGTGACCATGTTGACTCTGCGCCGGTCCATGCAACCGCAGTGACCCAGCACAACTGCTCTAATATTCAGATGTCATCTCCCTGCAATATATACTGTCAGTATGCACTGAGTGGTTCAGTGCATGTGGGAGAAGTAAAAGGTTCAGTCATGGGGTTTAAATCAGTGGTGTCACATGTGAGGAGCACACTGAAGGAACACATCAAATGTGCTAATGACAGTGGTGATAAAACCCTTACTGTATGAGTGATAGCAGACATTATGTGTAATGACATCAGTGTGGTGGACGGAGCCGGCCGGGGGCCCGGGCCCTCGCCGTGTCTCTGTGGTGTTTTGGGGATGTTGGAATGAGAGACAGCTCTGAACGACTCTGTACATACCACCTCAGAGCTGTCTTGAGTATTAATAGACATGTCTTTGTTCCGAGTGACACGCTTCTGAAGTGGAATGAGACAAGCCGAGGCGATAAGGATCTCCAACTCTCTGTGTGAGTCAAACCTCAAAGTACCACTTAGCCGGCTTTCCTTTTGCTCTCTGAAGTTTGGCGGTGCGGCAGGGAGGCTCGGCTCAGACAACGGCACAGACGGAGACACTGACAGGAGCTGTCAAGGTTTTTTTTTTTCTCTCTCTCTCTCTCTGGTCATGTTCTTTAAAGGATAATGCAAAAATGAAGCCATGTTTGTAGTTGTGGAGGAGCGTCCAGGCCTGAGTCCTCTGGATTTACTTATCCGCCTCTGTTGAGGGAGGCGGGGGGAGAGCAAGGAGGAAATGTTAAGAGGGATAGAAAGTAAAGGCTATATTGTTTGTGTACAAGTGTGAAAGAGAAAAGGAGGATTTGTTGATGAAATACGCGTGATCAAGGGAAAGAGACTGTCAAGAGAGGGGTGAGCAGGAGAGGGAGAGGGGTCATTAAAAGGACACCATCTCGCTTGCAGTAAATGGCAGTAAAGTATCTGGCTAATCTGCCATCATTACACTGATTAAATCACCAGGGATTTGGCGTTCCCATCAGCTGCAATCAATGGGGCAAAATCAATAGACAGGGGATACGTGAGAGCCTCTCAACCACGGTCAGCTGCACCTCGTCCGGAGCCACAGCTCCATCTGTGGACTGCACCACTAAACATTTTTATGTTAGCATCAATAAAAGTTAAATGACATGGATTTGGGGATTTTTATATTAAGCGTTTTATGAAATACTGTGGTTCCCTGGAGTTTGAAGCAAATGTCTTTTCCTTCACACATCTGTGTTTAAACCTAATCCCCCTCCTTCCTCTCTGCGGCCTCGAGTACTCATTCACTCTCCCCTCACTCATTGATTCGACTCGAAAAGATGGTGTCCGTGCTATCGCACAGCTTTCATGTGAAATGTTAATTAAGGTTAAAACCGAGAGGAAAAGAAGGCAAGAAAACACTTTTTAACACTAAATAAAATATGTAGTGGAATAAAATGAAAGCAGAACTCGACTAAGAAACAGCGCCTGTTGCCAAAGCGCGGTGTTGCCAAATGGAACTCATTAAGAAACGTTTTGTGTTTTACGCTATTGCCAGAATGAAAGGAAAGATAGGAAAAAAGCCCTTCAGAACTTCCATGGCAAAAATACACGTATTGGACTCATTGTAACTGATGCGAGACTTTAATATTGATTGATAATGTGCATTAAAGAAACAGTTTGGTTTTAAGGGAACACTGATACCACTCTCATGTCTGTATGCTAATTATTAGCTTGGCTTAACGCTGCATAAAGACTGGAAACATCTTAAAAACAGCTTAGCAGTTCCTCTAAAGTCGTTTGAGTTTGATTTGATTATGTTTGACAGACAAAAAAAGACTAGCACAAAGCTGGAAACGAGAGGTGCTTCACATAGCTTAGCACAAAGACCTTGGCTTTGTCCAGACGTAACAAAACTCACCTACCAGCTCCTCTGAAGTCTTTTATCATGAAGTGAAAAGGTATAGTTTGACATTTTGGGACATATTTTGAGTTAAATTAATTATATAATATTAAACTACAAGCAGCAGTTGATTAGCTTAGCTTGACATAGCACAAAGACTGGAAACAAGGGGAAATGGCTAAAGAAGTCTGCCTATCGGGTCCTCTAAACTCTTTCTTTCTGTCAGTTATGTTTGATTTTAATGGAATGTTCACTTTCTTGCCAAGAAAATATTGGTACCAAGCTGGAGACAGGAGTCGATGAACATAGCTTAGCATAAACACTGAAAATGATGGGACCCTATCACTCCTGGACACTCCTGAACTCAGTATTTGTTTAATTCATACTTAATATAAAGTAAGTAAGTGAAGTAAAGTAAAGAGGTTTAGGGGAGGGGAGGTGGGGTTGTGTCGTGTTGGCTAGCTGTTTCCTACCATTCTTCTACCAGACTAGTTTTGCTTAGCAGTCCATTCTTTATGCTAAGCTAAACTAGTCTGAACAGAGTCTCGTTCTCTATCGTTACTCTTTAATGGAGCATCGTTTTTCTGTGTCTTTCAGAATGAGGCAGTGTAAAGGCTGGAACGTGGTTCTGCTGGTGCTTTTGGGGCTGGGAGCTTTGGCCCAGAAGTTGCCCACGAGAGATGAAGGACTGTTCCAGATGCAGATCAGAGACAAGTCGCTGTTCCACGACTCCTCCGTCATCCCGGACGGAGCAGAGATCAGCGGCTACCTGTTCAGGGATACGCCCAAAAGGTAAGACAAAAAACAAAACGACTGAATGAATGGCATAATGTTGTTATGAGTGCAGAAAAATGGAGTCGATTCAACCTTCGGCTGCTGAGTGAGCCATAACAGACACCCAGGAAAACATTAAACTTGCAGATGGCCACTTACTGTAAATAGATAGGAAACATCAGATGATGCTCTGTAAGATGATCTATTATGTTGATGCAAAAACTAAATAATAAATGAGAAAGCTGTGTTTGTGTAATTGAGTGTCTGTTAGCTCGAGAGAGCGAGCGAGAGAGACCAAGGTCAGTAGTACAATAATATCACGGTACACTGCAGTCTCAGTCTGCTCGTGCATTTTACCCCACGCGTTATTATGGATAACGTCAAAATGTGATGAAGCGACGTCAAGTATCAGTCCCTTTAACCTGTTATTTCCACAGGTACTACTTTGTGGTGGAAGAAGACAACACACCCCTGTCTGTGACTATGACACCTTGTGATGCTCCGCTGGAGTGGAAACTCACCCTGCAGGAGCTGCCAGAAGAGGCCAGTGGAGAGGGATCAGGTATAATTGACATCAGGCAGCAGTGGAAGAGGTTAATGACACGTTATGTGGAAATATCACTCTCCTCCACACACAATTAACCTACGCAGTGATGTTAGGCTTTGTGTTTTGGTGGGTTTTAATTAAGTCACAGTCGTAGTGTCTAGTCTGACCACTTATGATGTCTGCCTCGGCCCAAGCTGACGTCTATAATTTCAGAGAAGGGCTCCACTCTACTCTACTGTAGTCGCCCTACTGAATCAAAGCCATTACATCCCTTTACTTAAGCCGTCTTGGTCTTCTTAAGGTAAATCCTGCTGCACTCTGCTGTCTGTCTGCCTTCCTTCCTTTCCTTCTTTTCTGCCTCACATTAAAACTTTCTCCATCTGGAGGGCGTCCTTTCAGCACAGGAGGTCTTGCCAGATGACCAAAGCGTTTTTTTTTTTTTTTTTTTTAAATTGCATAGATGTGTGATGTGAGATTATATTTGAATACCAATACATGAACACCTGCATGTGTGTCATCTGCGCATATGTCAGATCAAGTATTGCTAAATGATTTATTGGGTTGTTACACTGTTGAAGACATGCATAGTGCCTCAAGAGAAAAGAATTCATCTGTAAGGCGAGGAATGATGATGGATTTGGACCCAATGCACGCAATGCCATTGGTAGAAGTCTGACTTCACAAGATGTGCTGGAGCAATAGTTGAAATTCTTCCTGTCTTTGCAGCTCCTTTTGCTAAATGTCTCTAGTGGGAGTAGATCTTTGAGCATTAATTTTTAGTACACCACTGAGCACACTCTCTCGTTGACAAACATAATATTATGCTTGGGCTGTCTCTCTCACGTAGAAGCTACAAGGCGCCTCTTTGTAGCACAGCTTCCCCGGAAAGGCCAAGTGAATGCTGGCCTGTGATCTTTGGGGATGTTTGGAGTGAAAACATGGCTGCCATGAGAGGGGCTAATCGTCCGTGATGCTTGCAGAGCTTCATCATAACCCCACCGCATCAACACATTAAACATTTTTAGTATGGGTGGAAATTATTTTTCATCAAAGCCAAAAAAAGAAATGGAAGAAAAATATTGTAAAGGTCACGACAACGGATCTTTGTCAAAATTTGTAATGTTTGGATAGTGTGTCAGTCAAAGAGCTCATGTTGTGCCTATTTGTTTTCATGTTCCAGGAGAGCCCGAACCTCTGGACCAGCAGAAACAGCAGGTTACCGTAGACGAGGGGACGGAGCTCTTCACCTACAAGGGGAACGACGTGGAGTCCTACGTAGCCACCAGCACGCCCTCCGGCCTCTACCAACTGGAGCTGCTGTCCACAGAGAAAGACAGCAACTTCAAGGTGTACGCCACCACAACTCCAGAGTCTGATCAGCCCTACCCGGAGCTGCCCTACGATCCTCGCGTGGATGTGACCTCACTGGGCCGTACCACTGTCACGCTGGCTTGGAAGCCGACACCAACGGGCTCTCTGATGGGTCAGCCTGTCCAGTACTGTGTGGTGATCAACAAGGAGCACAACTTCAAAAGCATGTGTGCTGCTGAGGCTAAGATCAGCGTCGATGATGCCTTCATGCTCGCTCCGAAGCCTGGTAGAGACTTTAGCCCGTTTGACTTTGCGCACTTTGGCTTTGTTCCCTCTGACATTGGTTTTGGCAAAGACCGAGGCCTCACAAGTAATAAGATCTCACGGGCGTACACAGCCAAGCCCAAAACATCAGACATTCAGAAGGTGTGTATTGGCAATAAAAACATTTTCACTGTGTCAGACCTGAAGCCAGACACACAGTACTACTTTGATGTGTTTGCTGTGAATTCTGCAACCAACACCAGCACGGCGTACGTGGGAACATTCGCCCGCACTAAAGAGGAAGCTCGTCAGAAGACGGTGGAGCTGAAGGATGGCAAAGTATCGGATGTTTTCATCAAGAGAAAGGGCAGCAAGTTTCTGCGTTTTGCTCCCGTGTCTTCCCATCAGAGGGTCACTCTGTTTGTCCACACATGTCTGGATGCCGTGCAGGTGCAGGTGAGGCGCGACGGGAAGTTGCTGCTCTCCCAGAACGTAGAGGGAGTACGGCAGTTCCAGCTGCGGGGAAAGCCAAAAGCCAAGTACCTCATCCGTTTGCGGGGCAGCAGGAAAGGGGCCTCCACTTTGAAGGTACTCGCCACCCACGACCCAGCAGCAAGCAACCCTTCCCTTCGCTTCCGGAGGATACGCGCATCAAGGCCTTCGACAAGCTGCGCACCTGCTCCTCCGTCACTGTGGCCTGGCTGGGCACGCAGGACCGCAACAAATACTGCATTTACCGCAAGGAGGTGGCTGACAATTACGGTGAGGAGCAGCGACGCCGGGAACAAAACCAGTGTGCCGGGCCAGAGACCCGCAGGAAGTCAGAAAAGGTCCTGTGCAAGTACTTCCACAGCCCGAACCTGCAGAAAGCTGTGACTACAGAGACCATCACGGGTCTGGAGCCAGGCAAGACCTACCTGCTGGATGTTTACGTGGTGGGACACAGTGGTCACTCAGTTAAATACCAGAGCAAACTGGTGAAAACAAGGAAATACTGCTAAATGACTCTGCAAAGAATAAATCTATTATAAATATATATATTAAATAAGTTTATTTAACTCTAAGTGATATTCTACTAAGGAGTGTATACAGACTGACTACTCACACAGCGGATGGGCCTGTGGCAGTGACTGAACTGTTTGTAGAGAGAGATATCAACCTGTATATTTATGTTTACATTTCATTGTGGCATCTCTGGGTAGCCCATAGCGTGAGGTGCTTTGTTACCGGGCTTGTCGTTTTGACATCATGTTGCCACTGGGGAGGCAGAACTTCAAAGAAGATTATCTTTCATCTCGTATGTTTCTCTGTTGCTGCATGACATTTGCTTTTGTATGTCATATTTGTGTCTTCAGTTTCAAAATCACATCGACCGGAGGAGATACAGTAGCTACCCGCATTGTATAGATCTCTCACTGCATATTCGCTACATGTTTTAGGAGAAATTTAAATTATTTTATACTTTTTTTTTTTTCTTTGGTCTCTCTTTTTTGATTGTCTGTTTTTATTGATGACAATAATAACTGTTACAAAAAGGAAAATTCCAGTTTTATGAGGAAGTTGTCGTAGTTCAGACATTCCCGTATGTATCTCAGCCAGTGTTTGCTCTAGAGCCCATCTTGTAAATGTGTTCTGTGCTGGAGATCTGTGTTATTATCACTGTATCGCTGTGTGTGTGTGTGTGTGTCACATGTACAGAGTTGTCCTGCCAATATTCATGTACATAAACACTAAATATAGAACACGTAATCCCTCTGTCACCCTGGGTGTCATGTTCTTTTCCCAAGCAGTTAACATCACTGTAACAGCTCGGAGATGAAAGAGAGCGAACTGCGCATTATGTTTATCGACTCAGACACTTAAATGAGTGTTGCATAAGCAGAACTTGATACTCATAATTTGAAATGATAACTTAATCCTAAAAATGATTTGTGTCATGCAAAGATCGACAGAGGATGAATAACTTTGAAGACTATTTCCAAGATCACACAACTGGTGCCAAAGCGCCTCTAGAAAAATATTACCTCCTGGCACCATTGTTTGCATTCAAACCAGTGTCTCATTGATGTACATTGTCACAGATGTACAGTAATAAATCAGTGCATCTGAGCATACATATGTGTGCATTTCTTTGTCTCTGCTGGAGAACCATTCATATTTTTGATGCTGAGAATTAAAAACAACTGCTCTCGCACATGAAAGTCAGAGCAGAAATGTAGGTTGAAAGTTTGCGCAGGGAATGCACGCCATCTGTTTCACATGGTCCTCTTGTAATCTTTGTTTTTTCCATAAAAAACAGTCACACGTTATATGGTATAGCTGCTCTACACGGATCTCCTTGATGGTGAACTACAAATGTGCCCACACAGGATGTTGTTCGTTAGGAAATTAGCATTTCACACATGAAGTTATGTGGAATCTCACTGAACATTCAGACTTCAAATTTGAAGTTTTAGTGCAGAAAAAAAATGAAATAACCCTTATAGTGATTTGTTTTATATCAAATTATCAAATATTACAGCTAATTTAGTACTTTATCTTTTTTATGTCAGTGAGTGACATGTAATGTAACTTTTAAGAGAAGAAATAACATAACCCTTCATTTTAATCTACAAATCAAAAGTTGAATTAGCAATAAAACGCACCATTACTCACTTTAATACACTCAGAGGTTTTGCTGCTACAGCTGTATAATAGTGTGTGTTTTTATGGTGGCAAATGTTAGCAAATGGAAGATATTGTGACATTACTCGATCGGTTTTTGACCTTATATGTCTTAGGATTCTACTGCCATGCTATAGCCAAGTTTTAGCATGTCACAGATAAACATTTCAGTGAAGTCGGTATGTTTACTTCTTGTTTTACTCTTGTGATAAAGCTATCGACTCGTTTGGAGTATTTTAAGAATGAAGTCAGCAGATTAACTCTGTAAAAACAGTTACACAACAATATTTATCTAAAGTTTGTTAACCTAAGCTAACTTTAGCCACCATGAGCTACTGATCATACCAGACCAAGTAAGACTGTAGCAGTAAAATGTGAGCGTATTAAAGTGATCAATGATGTGTTTTATTGCTTTGTATTACTTTGACTTTATTATTTTTCATTTGTAAGAGGAAGAATGAGGTATTTTATGATTTAAAGCAAACAAGCTAGAATAATAGACTAATCATAATGGCATATTTTCCACTTCGTTTTTGGATAATTTATAAAATTACACCGTTTTATAATAAAACACATATAAGAACAGATGATATTAAACATGCCACCATCTCTACAGCAATCTTTCAGCTCACCTAGCCTTATTTAAGTGCACACACTTAAAAAAAAACAGGCTCCAAATTTGGGAGAATTGGGTGACTTGCAATTTAACCATTAGACGGAGTTAACCACAAATAAGCAAAGAGAAAAGCCAGACACACATCAGTGCACATATCCACACGTTCCAATTAAGAGTAGTCTCAGGTGAATGGAAATGCTCTCTCTGTTGTGGCCAAGAAAAGCAGCTGTTGCTCTTGAATCGCCATGTTTCCATCGCCACCCTGAGTCTGGGTAGCCGAACTCCGATTCATCGCCACAACTCACTGTCAATCAAGCGCTCCTGGTCAGAGGAAATGCAGGGGGGCTCCACCTGGCTTCCATTAACCTGCTGTTGCCCTGGAATAATGTGGAGAAGCTTCCAGAGAGCTGTGGGAGTGTCATGGATATCCCTGTAAACCACCGCTAGTAAAGCTGGCTAGCTCTGCTCAAATGTTATCCTGCACGTGTGAATAAGATCTGCTGTGAAGTCTTTGGCTTCTTTAAAGAATCCCCAGCTCTCTGGTCAACTCAAGAGGTTACGAGGATGGAAAAAATGTAGACACTTCTATTTTGCCAGCATGCTTCAGGAGATCTCCTCACAAACACTCATGCAAACATACATACACAGAGAAACCTCTATCCGAGAGCTAACCATCTGCAGGGCTGTCCATGTTTATCTTTTGCGTGGTAATGAGTGCAGCACTTTGATGTATGAGTTTTGTATATATGTGAGTACATGGAGCAGGCTAAGGAGTGGAGACAGACATGTAGTGCTCGGGTAAGTGGTGGAATAATCATAGCAACACACGGAGGACCTGGCTCTGATTCCTGGTTTGGCTAGTTTAACCTGCCACCAGATTAGAGGCTTCATGAAAACTTCATGAAATCTTAATTAGACACATGTTGAAAATGCCGTAGCTGAGTAGCTTGTCAGAAAAGCTGAGTTTAGGACATTTTGCATAAATATAAGACCAGCTGAAAACGCAGATTTGTCTGGTCTCAGAGGCTCACAACATTTTGCAATGTATGCTTCCTTCCTGCCAGTGATGAGATGAGAAGGTTGCTGACTCATTTTTATAAAGTAAATATGAAACTACAGCTTAATGTTGCATGAAGATACGCCCTATATATTGTTTAATCTCTACAAACAGATGTTTGCACATGAATGCAGAATCTGTAGGCCATGTGATCTGTAGTCAGAGTAGTACTGACCAGTCATGGTTGAGTTGGCTTTGGTTGCAACAGTCCATGTGGAGAACAAAAGAAGAGGAACGCATCAATGATTGAACTTTTTTATTAGCTTTATCTGTTCATAGAGATGAGCCTAAATGTGAGTTTCTTTCTTGACGGTAGCCAATGAGCTATGATGGTTGTGCATTGTTTATTTGATCTGTATAAAAAGTTAAGTATAGAAATACACAGAGATGTTTTGGTTTCACCCGAGTTATGTGATAGACTGGTTGTTGGTTAGGAACACTAACTTCGATTACACTTCTTTTTTATGGATTCAACAAATGATTTATGAGGTTTAAAACTGAGTTTCAGAGGAGCTGGACCATGGGTTTATTTTTAGTCTTTGGACAGAGCCCTGATTATCTTTTAAGCTAAGCTAACCCACTACTGGTGGTCGAGTCGTATCAATCTTCTCATTTATTTGGTGCAAAGAAGCAAATAAGCATATATTCCAAAATGTGAAGTTGTTCCTTAAAAAATTCTCTTTTGCTGTTATGCGACAATATAGCACCATTTAAACAAGCTGTACAGAACTGCTCCATGTTGTGACACTGGGGGAAAAAAAATTACATTCATCATTTAATTGTTTTCATTTGGGAGTAAGCTAATCCTTTCCTGGCTGTAAATTTATGAGCATGATGAATCTTCACGACTAACTCCTCAGCATGAAAGCGAACATATTTCCCAAAATGTCAAACTATTCCTTTAAATGAATAAACCTCACACTGCCCATTTTAATTAAGTAGTTGAAGTTTCTGAGAATTTAATGTCACAAATGTGCTTCATAGACTTGCAGCAGTTGTGACTTGTAGCAGAAGAACTCCCACCACCACCGTCCCTTTATGAAGGGCTTTAGGAGTTTGGCATTTGTGACCATGTTTTGTGTATGCATGTGTGAATGCACTTGCTGCTCAACTTAGAGGTGAGTGACACTTTTGGACACAGATTGTGAAAAGGGAGGAGAGGCTCGAACAGAATCCAAACAGAGACAGACAGCAAACAGACGGACACGCTGGGAGGCCTTTGAGCGTAATTCCTATGGCAGAGAAAAGCAGTGAAACGTTGTTGTGTGTAAAAAGCTCAGCATTGAATGAAGGGCTCCTGCCATCTATGGGGTTGGTACTATACTAGAGAGCAGTTAAATTAAATGGTCCAGACACTGGTGCCACTGTCTTAGAAAGCTCCAAAGTAAACAGTGTGAAATGAAATTATGACGCTTTGAAATCTCGCGCACGCACAAAAAAAGAGGGAGCCCCAGCTGCGAGGTAAAGAGGAGTAGACCATGATGAAAATGATTCCACTTCGGTGGCTCCAGGGATAGATCATTGTTGAGGCTCAGATCCAAACCAGCTCTACATAGCTCTGATTTAGCAGAGGGCCAGGCAGAAATCGGAGGCCAAACCCATCCTGACCAAGAGCCCGTTCCCAGGAAGGGTGGAGAGGGACCAGTGGCCCTCGGGCATTGCCCGTCTCAGGCGATCTCCATTAGGATAACTGAAGCAGTGAAAAAAACAATGACTGGCTCCTGAACATGACTTCCACTTAATCCCACTGTATATTTAACTCAAAGGTTAGTTTTATTATCATACACAGATATGAGCAATCCTCCACACACGATATGCATTTGAGGATCCTCCGTGGGAATCTTCTTATGGCGCTGGTAGATCTGCAATGTGATTCTCTGTGTGCGTTGGTGTCCACTTGTGTGTGTGCATTAGCCGTGTGCACATGAAAAGCCTGTGTGTGTGTGTGTGTTTGTGTATTTGTGTACTCACTGCCATCGCTCCCTCTTGCCCGAGCTGCATAGGGGTGGTCCCCCTGCTCTCTTGTGCTCATGAAATCACTTCTAAGTGCCTGTAATTTCTCACGCTTCATCGGTACTGTAATTTCAAAAGGCTCCCTCTGAAGACCTTCCTTTAGTGGCGACCCGGGGTTGTCAAATGAAAACATCATTTATCCAGTGACCTCGGAGCTTCAGGAAATGGTTTGCTGGCTATTCAGCGACAGCCTTGAAATAGGGAGCTGTGGTGAGGGACTGCAGGGGTTTGTGAAACATGAAACAAAAGGTGGTCTGGCCCCTCAATCTACAGTATCAGGTTTGAGAGATTTCAGAAAAATGCACACATCCATTTGGAAAAATCTTGTATGGAACCATTTGTATGTTTGCCAAACTGAGGTTTTCCTCCAGTGAAAATATTTACTTAGAAAAAAAGAAACTGAAAGTATTTATTTCAATGCAATCCTTTCCTTCACCATGTCCTAAATGTGGTTTCTGTAGTTTTTGGCCCTCGGAGACTCAACTGGCAGTCCAGCCACTGAGTGGCTCTGTTCCACGGCTGGGTACTTTCAGGTTCAAAGTCTTGGTCCATTGGGATTGATGATTCAAATATCTTTGTTTAGTTAAAAAAAAAATCTTTATCATGGTAGATTTTCAAGCCCTCAATGCATCATTGTCTGCCAGTGCTGCTTTGCCTCTGTGTAGGCTTTGTCATCACTTTATAAGGCCATTCATGGAAAGCTTCTTTCACTCAGACATGTCTGTATTCGTCAGAAATGATGAAAGACGTTTGGGAAGAAAGCCTCCGTGATATGTGCTCGCACTGCATTGAACAGTCAGACTATACAATAAAAGCTTGGGATGATTTTTTTTTAGGTGTGCTCCAGTGCCAACAGAGATGCGGTCGATTAGTGTTTGTGGGCATGATGTCGGGAACAGACTTTCAGATTTTCAAGCCAAACTATTGACACGGCTCTATGAATGTCACTGTTAGTCTGTCAGTTGGTTGGCATTTGGTTCAGATTGAAAGATCTAAACCGCTGTTGGATGGATTGTCATGAATTCTTTCACAGACATCCACAGGGGATAAATCTTCTGTGTTTGGCGATCTGCTGATTTTACCTCTAGCGCCACCATGAGGCTGGTGTTTGTGGTTTTGGGTGAAATGTTGGATGGATTGCTATGAAATGTGGTACAGATAACCACGATTCCAGTCAAGAGGAACTGTTCTATCTTTCATCTACTGCCACCATCACATGAATTTTAATTCTATCTAAATGTGTTCAGTACTTGGTTTATGACTAAATACCACAGACTGTATAAATGTGGACGTAGTATCTGTCATGTTTCCCATGTGATGCTCAGAGTGTGGTGGCTCTGGTCACTGCCATCTTGCCAGTCCTGCCTCTGCCTTCTCCCAGCTAAAAATGGGCAAAGATGTGGAGCTGATGGCTGAATGAAGCCTGGTTGCTCAAACAAGCCATCTGTAACAACACCTGCCTGTCATTCAAAGCTGCTACACTGTTAAATATGCATAACTTTATAGCCTTTAAAGCCTTAATATAATTTGAACAGGTGAGTTGTATATAAATTCACCCTCAGTACAGTTATCATGAACGGGGAAATTAGCCAAAACTGTTCTTTGTACCAGGCTGTAAACATGTTTACTTCTGCTGTGAAGTTGGACATTTTAACATGGGGACTTATGGAGACTGACTTGTTCTGTAGCCAGCCTCAAGTGGACGTTTGAGGAACTGCTTGCCAAATACCTACAAAAGTAATTAACCAAACTTTGTGTTTAGTGTTAATTAAACAAATATAGGCTTTCTATCTCACCCAACTCATAAGATGAACATTATACCAGCAACATAACCAGACTAGCATTGTCATTGTGAATATGTTAGCATGCTAATGTTAGCATTTAACTCAACTTCACAGCTTCACAGAGCTTCTAGCATGGCTGTAGACTCTTTGTCTACAGCCACTAACTCTTTGTATAACATAGTTAACAATGGACTCTCAAATTAAACGCACAGTAATGGATTCGCTGGTAAATAGCTCAAACTACAGGGTCGGGTTCAGATGGTCCCTAATTCACCTCAATCCGAATTGAGCCCTAAAGCCCCACATGGCACAGAAGGTATTGAGTTATCTGTGCAGACCAGTGCAGCCAAATCTGGATTATAATCTTACTTTCTATCATCTTGTAATGGGGGTCCTAGCATTAGCAGAAGATCTCTCTGTTTGTGTGTTTCTTTGTGTCTTTTGTGCAGGTGTTGGAGATCAGAGCTGGTGGCGATAACCTTGGGATCTCAGTGAAAGCTGAGTGAAAGTTAATGGGATGGAGGGTCCTCTGAGGGCACAGAGGAAAAAAGGGGTCATGACATTCAATCGTTCGGCCCCGACAGGCCAAAGCACTGACAGAGAGGTCATGGGGGGACAGAAATGGACCAAGGAGGACATGGGTGGGGCAGAGACAAACAAAGACCCTCTCAGTGCTGTGATCAGGCATGTCTCCTTGTAACCCTCTCTTATGGCTTAACTCTCGGAAATACACCTGGAACATGACCCCACTGATGACACCATGACAAATACAATAGTGATCTTGGTGGGGGGAGAAATCCCCACTGAAAGACATGTTTACTGCATGTTTTTTAACCATAAAGTCTTAAAAAACAGCAAAGTCTGACAAAGACACTCGAGCACACCAGCTCATTGACTCTGAGGTAAACATGTACATCATGATTCAGTCTTTGCCGTAATTGTCAACCATCGCTGGTCATTTGGGCCAATCATGAAGCAGTTCGGCACGGAGCCACAACACAACAGGAAGCCGTTGGCATAAACACGGGCTGCAAACAGTGTAAACAAAACCAACATAACACCAACGCACTGCTGATTAAAGGGGGGACACGTTTGCTGAAGAGGTGTTCAGAAATAGAATATACACAAACAGTCAGTGATCAGAGATGATGCTAATCTCTGTGCGCGGGACGAAAGTCAACAAATCAAAGGTGAGCAGAGATAAAAAAGACCATAATGTAGATAAAGCGAAGTTACACAAGTACATCCATCAGTTGTGTTTTGAGTCTTTGGTAAGTCAACAGAAAAAAAAAACATCTGGCTTTACTTTGTGAACTTTTATTTTGAAATCTCAAGTTTTTAAAAAAAATTTCAGCTTAAAACAATCTAGTTCTTCTGGATTATTTTTGATATTATCAGACTTAAAAATGAACCATGTGAGCCTACATAAAACCTCAGGTACATATTTAAACCAAGCAGCAAAAAACAAAACCAAAAAACTGCAGTTCCTCAAATGTCCATGGATAAAGAAATAGGACTGTATAGTTTGTAACTGACAATACATATGTGTGTGGTAATAACAATACACATTACACTGACAGACATATAATGAGTGTAAACTGAGCGTGATGTGAATATTTTAATGTTAAGAAGTAGGAAAGGTAAGTGAATTAAAGAGGTACAGCGATGTTCTTGAGAGTTACTAAACCAACATTTTGACCTCTAATTCATTTGGCGCCTCGTATAAGCCTGAATACCAGCAATGTGAAGGTAGTAGTTATATAATCAATATGGTACCGGTCATCATTACTGGGATTGGTAGGTATGATCATGCTCTGATTTATGTTTCAGCCTGCAGGGTTTCATTCAGACGGTTTGATGGCTTCAGGCCATAAGAACCATCTGTCCCAGCAGTCTTTGATTGTTGGTAAATTGTGGTTTCTGGCCTGCTGTGCTGACTGTTTTAGGCTGGATGGGTCAGTCTGCTTGTTGGTACAGTGTGGTTTCTGAATTAGAGAACACGTAAAACACACATCCATCACAATATTCTGAGGTTTCAGAGGTTAATGGGGAATGAGAAAAATGATGGTGAGTGTTTTTATGAAATGCACGGTCAGTGTGGTGTAGGTAATGTAGCTTCTGCAACAATTTACTGCGTAATAATAACCTCTAATTAATGGATCTGTTTTCACAATGATAATCAAACTGACACATCCACTTTCTTACATAAGCACAAACAAAAACATTTGAGCTCATGTATTGGGGATTTTATTCTCATGTGAAACATGGCAATGTTTTCCAAAACGTTCTAATTAGTAATTGTCATATAATGCAGCATTATGTAAGATTTGGTATTTTTGCCGATTTGGTATCCTCAGTTTCAGGGTGAAACTGATAAATATGGACAGCTGTACACATGCATTTGTTATGATTTTATTAAGAGTCAAACATCAAGCAAGTGCAACAACACAAGACACAGCAGCCAGTTAATATTACTTACTAGTCCAACAGCAAGACGTCCAGCTCGGCGTCTGTCTTTCAGACTTTTATTTCACAAGTCTCTCAACAACAATTAACTACTAATGACTACGACTCTTGTCCAAAAGCTTCTTTGCTCTTTTTCGCTTCTTAGCCTCTTCCATTAACATCCTCTTTAGTCTTTTAACCTCTGTCATTATGTCCATAGAGGCTGCTAAGCCTGGTTACATTATCCCGTTGCACAGCTCCTGTTCAGGCATGACACTGGCTCTGCTCCCTGTCAGCGTTCACCCACATCCTCTTCTTCTTCCTGGTGGTCCCAAACACATGTAGTACAAACTCCCTCTGCGCTCTGAGCTCACAGGCCGGGCAGCCCGGCTAACAAACTGAGCTAACATGAGCTAACATGAGCTACAGTTGGCAGCAGTTTACTTCACTGTCCTATGTTACAATCAGGAAACTCTGGCGTGTGACTTTGTCCTGTAAAATGTTAACACACTTCTCTCTGGTGAGTTTACAAAGTATGTTATTATATGGTAAAAAAAGAAAAAGAAAAAAGTTACACATAGTTGCTATACAGATTTAACTGCATCATTTTCATTCATAAAATCATGTGCACCAACTTACACATCTCAGATGAGTGCTTTTAGGTTATCTATGATATGCTTTGGGGAGCTTTATGTTATATTATTAGGAAGCAGGCTTCAACCCATGTAGAGGAAACTCTGAGTTTACATGTATTACTACAGTACTACTGTCTTTACAATGCTGGGCAGGCCGGCAGAGCAGCCTTGAATGAGTTGCACAACAGACAAGGTACTGTAGCTTCTGGTTACAAACTTTTTTGGACCAATCAGGACGCCGCTTTTCTTTCCTGTAGCAGGAGCAACAGAAGTTCAACCTGGACCGCTTCACGAAGAAACTAACTGCTCTAAATACAAACTGACAATGCTTATCCACTACCGCTGACACATCTAATAGCCAACTCATTGTCATTGAAGGAAAGGTTTCCGAGAAATGACAATGTTGGGTATGTATGTGCCAGACAGATTTTCTCTGAAATCGTCAAACGTCCAGGATGGAATCGGTCTTTACACGGCGAGGCGAGTCAAAAAGGTTTGTTGTTTCTGAACTGCGCAACTTTGTAAGCGACTTTAAACGCGAGGGAGCGTTTCTGTGTAACTTTGTCAGCATTTCACATAGTTTTAGGTAGTTTCTTCTTTTTTTCTCTTCGCCTTTTTTCCCTCCTCCTGATAGTCTCTGTCAGGGTCTCAGTCTCAACCCAAGGCTCCTCTGACGTGAAGTGCCACGTAGCAACAGAGACTCCAGCTCTCGTTCAATACATAACAATGTGTTCATGTCGGCGGAGGACGCCGGCAACAGCAGCAGAGCTTACTGAAAACGTGAATGTTACATCTTTAGCAGCTCGAAACTTTATTTTCTTAAAGTCTCATTTTGCAGAAGTGCAGGCATTTCCCCGCTCCTGTCAGGCATGTCGAGGAGGAGTGTGAGTGTGCTCAGGGATGAATGGATGAATATGGAGAGATGTACATTCAAATTTAGGAGGATGTTGTTGTTAAAATCTTAAAGGAAGATAAGGATGTTACGTGAATGCAACCCCCCCGCAGTTTTAGGGATTTTCTGGAAGGTTTAAAGGAAAAATGTCCAGCGCTGAAGGATGCATTCACATGTCATACGAAAGAGTAGGCGTGCCCACTAACTGTGCAAGAAAAAAAATGAGGGTTTGGACAGTGCACTGTGTGTCCAAGGGTTCAGTGTAATTCATTTTGACCGTACAGTGTCTTATTGAATGTTACATACAGCTTTTGCCAAGTTACAGACACTTCTGTCACACTGCTGTCAGACATATAAAGGTATGTGAATTTGTTCAGATTCATGTAGAGGGATGTTTTCAAATGCAGGAGGACAATGTTAAGTTAAGTTGAGGATGAACGTGAATGCAACACAAAGAACAAACTGTGACTAAGCCCACTGGATTTTTTTTTTCTTTTTTGGCACTTCTGGAAGGTCTAAAGGAAAAATGTCCAGCACTGAACGATGCATTCACATGTCATACGGAATAGTAGGCGTGCCCACTAAGTGTAAGAAGAAAAAAAAATCATGGTTTGGACAGTCCACTGTGGTGTCCAGTGTTTTAATATAATTACTTTTGGCTGTACAATGGTAGGTCAATTTTTAAGGTCATTTTGCAAAAGACAGACATAAAGTGGAGCAGTGTGAATTTGTTAGTAGGGATGTAATTCAAATTCAGGAGGATGCTGTTGTTAAAATCTTACATCAGTTTGTAGGATTTAGTGGAAGAGGGAGAAACATGTGAAAGGCCCAATAGAGCCAGTGTTTAGTTTGTCCATTCTGGGCTACTGTAGAAGTTCAACATGGCAGACACTGTGGATGAGGACCTGCAGATATAAAAGTCTCATTATTAGGCATAAAAACACAATAATTCTTATTTTCAAGTAATTATACACTAATGAAAACATAGTTATGCATTTGATATTCCACCATCTGACACACTGGACTTTTAAACAATTTCAGGATAAACGTGAATGCAACACGAGACCAAGCCCACGTGAAAAAAAAAAATCAGTGTTTGGACAGTCAGTGTTTTAATATAATTCATTTTGCCTGGACTGTGGCATCATGTTTGATTGAATGTTACATTGTTAAACCTCTCCCAGGCATTTCCCCACTGATGTTAGACATACAGAGAAGGAGTGTGAATGTGTTAGCAGGATATTGTCGTTCAAATGTGTTTGTTCTGTAGTAAAGTAAAGTTGAGGATGAACGCGAATGCAGCAGGAAGAATATGCTCTGACTAAGCCCCCTGGATTTTAAGGCATTCCTGGAAGGTCAAAAGAAAAAATATCCAGCACTGAAGGATGCGCCCACATGTCATACTAAATAATAGGCGTGCCCATTTAGCTGCAAGTCCACTGTGGTAATGTTTTAATTTAATTCATTCTGGCTCCCAGTTTGCGTCATGTTTGACAAATGTCTGTTTGTTTTTAAAGGGAGAAAAGTTTGGCCCTTTTGCAGGTGAGAAAAAGCTGCCTAGTGAGCTGGATGAAAGCTCGGACACCAGACTCATGTGGGAGGTGAATGCACGCACATTTACACACTTCGAGGTTTCAACATTCACAACAGAGTTAAAGGAAGACTTGCTGTTTAGCAGAAGTCACTCACAGGTGACTTGTTATCTTGTTCTGTGGTGCACACAGAATGATGTAAGCTCCATTAAATGTATAATGTGGTAATAATCTTCTTGCAGCTTGTATTGCAATTAAGCACAAAACAAGACATCCTTTTATCACAGGACAGCTGTGAAAGAACGACACAGCTGCTTGCCGTTCTGTCCAAAAGACATTCCCAGTTTTTTTTTTTTCTGTGATAAAGAGAACATTTAATTACATTGCAGATCCATTAACCATACTGGCTGACTTAAAGCCACTGAAGCAAACGCTGTGATGGAGTTATCTGTCGCTGCCACATTTGCGAGGTGCAAGCCTGCGCACGCGATTAGGTGTCCATATGAAAGGCCAACACACTTTGATGCACAGAAACCATGAAACCAACAGGAGAAGAATCAGGCGCTCACTTCTGACAACTCACACGGTTATTGTTTTCTTTCCAGGTCCGTGGCAGTAAGGGAGATGTGCTGTATATTCTGGATGCTAGTAACCCACGCTATGCCAACTGGCTGCGGTTTGTCCATCAGGCGCCTTCACAAGAGCAGAAGAACTTGGCAGCCATACAGGTACATTTCCTTTCAGCAGACAATGAATCCCTCAGACTTACCTAAAAAAGAGAAAGACAATGATACATTTTACAGGCAATGCACATCTGACAGTAGAAGCTAATGATTAAGAAAAAATTTGGCAGTAAAGAGACCTCGAAGAGAGACATGTATTTCTGCTTCTGCTTTTCTTTTTTCTTTTTAAATTTAAAGACTATTTTCAGCTTGGAAACATTCAAAGTAAGTATCTTTTTTACAGTAGTGCAGGTCAGGGATCGCAGCGTTTTTTTTCTTTAAGACAGCCCAGATGACCATGTGAGTTTGTTTTTCCAGATGACAGAAATGCAAGATGTGTTACAAGATGATAATCAGTGGCGAGCGAGTGAAGAAGGAAGTTTTATGATGAAATTAGGTAAAAGGTGACTAATCACAGTAAGGGTGCATTCAAACAGGATCAGGGGCTGCGGTGAGTGATGTGCTAAATGTGACTACTGTGAAACAACCAGGAAATAAGTTTTTATTTATCAGCTCACTCACTCTCATTCACTGTCTACGTCTGTCAACCAAAAGATGAAATAAACAAAGCCAGAACACAACAGCTAGAGTATCAGAGTTCAGTCCATGAATCCACCTGGATAGTCTCAGTGTTAGAGACATTTCAGGCTGATTGTGTTTGACCGATCTGATCACCCAAAAGTTGGATCTAGTTCAACTTCTCGGCCTCAGGTCACTGCGTTTTTTTTGGCAGACACCACTGTGGTCCGCACGGCCACAGCCAAAATGCACAAACACCACACAAATGAATGGAAAAACCTTAAATGCGACCTAACTTGCATGTAAAATTGGGCAAGAAGTAGGAGAAGAGATTTCTGTTTTCTGTAAATATCTCAGTACTTTCAGGATCCATAAGTTGATCGTGGTAAATCGAGACTGTGCAGCTGAACTGGAGGACGGTTTAATACAACAGCAGCCTTTGTAGCAATTGTTGAGTTATTGCAGAGAGGGAATAATTTACTTTGTCACTTAGTTATTTCCAAAAGACTACAAGCACATTTTTTAACGTTATTAAATTGATAAATGATGCATCAACAACAGTAGCAAGGCCTATGAAAACAAAAACATCTGAAGAATTTCCAAAAAGACGACCTCTTTAAGCACATAAACACACAATGACACACACAACCTCAGTGCACTGGATCTGGGAAATGTTACCTGCTGTGTAAAAGATAAAAAAGATTATTCTCTTCTGAAAAATAGAAGAATGAAGAGGAGAAGAGAACATTTCAGCTCTAAGCTCCCAAGTTCCTGCCATTAAGACGCAGATGTCCGAAGTGATTGGTCGTTTAAAGGTCATCCATGTGTGTTAAAGCTCTGTGTTCCATCAACACTGACATTTATTGTGCAGCTTTCCTCTTCTTAATCATTATTTATGTATATTTGGAATTGCATGGTTAAAACAGAATGATGGTTTGATTTTATTAGCATGACCTTTGAGGACAAGAAAGTTAATGACAACATTTTTAAGAGTTTGAGATTTTGACCTATGGCCTCAATCAGGTTTAACAGGCTGTTGTTTGGATGTAATGAGTTCAACCTTCAGCTTGTTACTCAACAGTAACACAGTGTTCATTACCATAAATGGTTATGACTTTATTTTAGCGGGAATGCTCGTCTCATTAGCTTCATTCTTTTCAAATTTGTCATGGCGTCGTTAACGTTGCATGATTACGAGGTAATAACCGTGTTGTTGTCTCTCAGGACGGAGAAAACATCTTTTACCTGGCTGTGGACGACATAGAGACGGACACAGAGCTCCTCATAGGCTATCTGGACAGCGATATGGAGGAAGAGGAGGAAGAAGAAGAGGAGGAGGTCATCAAAGATGACGATGAAAACAGTAAAGATGCCAAACATATTGTTGAAATGGGTACAGTGGAGTTATATTCAATGAAAATCACACAGAAATTACCGTGCTCGCCTCTTAGATGTCTGCTCATTGTGTGTGTCCCACATCTCTTCAGAACTAGTAATAAAGAAGGAGGACCACCCCTGCTTGCTGTGCGAGAGCAGTTTTCCCAGTGAGGAGATCCTGGCTGACCACCTCCAGAGTCTGCATCTGAAGGACTTCAAATGCAGAAACTGTGGCAAGAAGTTCCCCATCAAACAGGCCCTGCAGCGCCAGTGGGTTTTCTGTTCCATCACTTAACTGTTGTAGCGTAGTTTTATTTCAAGTTTGACTCTTAAAGCAAAGAATCTGCAGGTAATTAAGAGATCTGAAAAAGAAATTCAGTTTTAAAGGTATTTGCACCAGTTATATCAAAATGAGACTATTACTATTACAGATTTTTTTTGGGGGGGGGGGTTTAAATGAGAATATTGAAACCACTCTCAGTTTCTCTCTGTCTGCTGAGTGTGACGCTTGTGCTTGCAAGCCAGTTAGCTTAGCTTAGCACAAAGGTTGGAAACGGTTAGCCTAGCTCTGTTTGAAGCATAGACAGTATAAAACATGGATGCTGTATGTGTGATGTCACCCACAAGTTTCTGAAGAGTTGCTGTGAGCTGAGGCGGGCTGAATGACGCCTGGTTGCTCAAACAAACGGCTGCCATATAAATTCATCCTCAGTACAGTCGTCATGAACAGGGGAATTAGTTACATAGACCAAAATGTTTTTTGTACCAGGCTGTAAACATGTTTATTTCTGCTGTGAAGTCGGACATTTTAACATGGGGACTTATGGAGACTGATTCGATCTGCAGCCAGCCTCAAGTGGACGTTTGAGGGACTGCAGTTTTTGGCACTTCTGCACTGGCCTCACTTCACAGCCACAGAGATTGCTGCTCGATTCAAGTGTACCAAAATGTAGCTAACCGTCTTCTGGCTGTTGCTTTACAGTTAATGTACAGACATGAGAGAGTGGAATCAATCTTCTTTTTAAACTCTCAGCAAAAATTCAAACACATTTATTACTCAAAATCTCACTCTATGACTTTAATGACTTTTCACATCAGTGTATCCTTTATATCTGCTCCTTTTTCTTTTGTTTCACATTCACCCTGACATGTTTCATTTCCTATTTGGTGCCTAATTTGTTTTTATTTTGAATCCTTCCCCAGTGTTTTGCATTGTTCTGAGTCACTGGATCCGTCAGGTGACTCTAAAGCGCACCAGTGCTCCCTCTGCCACAACACATTCAGCTCTGAATCCAGGTAACATACATCACCCAAAAGGGAATTTATAACCTGGATACAGTACAATGCACACATGGCCATTTATTTTCCAAGAAGCACAGACAGATAGAGTTCTTTCTTCTTCTTTTGTATCTGTGTGTGTGTGTGTGTGTGTGTGTGTGTGTGTGTGTGTGTGTGTGTGTGTGTCTGTGTCTGTGTCTGTGTCTGTGTGTGTGTGTGCAGCTTTGAACAGCATAAGGGAAGTCTGTAAAGGAGATGCCAGGTTCATCTGTAAAGCAGAGAGCTGTGGCAAAAGATTCAAGAGCAAGGACGCTCTGAAGAAGCACAAAGGAAATGTTCACACAGGTTGGCATCTCTGTCTGTCCCTGCATGTCTGTATGTGATTTTCTGTCTCTTCCTAACACACACATGTTCACACGCATATCTCTTTTTGCTTTTTCTTTTTTAGAGCGTCATGTAATGGAGTTAATTGCACATTAGCAGCCTCAGCACTCAAGGAACTGCAGTAACAGTACTTGACCTCGATCAGTTAAAATCTCTGCGATGTTGAGACACATCTCTAATTACTTGTGCTACATAATTGCTGACCTGTGTGTTCTGGGGCGGCTCACTCCTTTAGATAATTGGACTTCCATAGCTATTTATGATGGGATGTAGGGCAGCGGGGATCTGTGCAGCCTCACACGTGAATCAAGTATCAACCCGTGATTAAGACATTCGTCTCAGAGGCTGATGGAGCTGATATCTGGGCACTTTATGGAGCATGCGTGTGTGTGGGCGAGAGGGGAAGTGGATGAAACTCTTCAGATGTGGGACATGTGATTCAGATGGGGATAAAGGGGAAGGTGGGATGTTGGGTTCGTTGGGCCTATGATGAGGAGAGTTCAGTGATTTGGTAATCAGTCCTGCAGGTTAAGTTTGGCCATCTTTCATCCACTCTGTGTTTTCTTTCCAGGGAGTGCACGTCGGAAACTTACATGCACCATATGCAACAGAAAGTGCTCCTCCTCTCTGAATCTACAAGAGCACAGAAAGGTGAGGCTTCACTGTACGGCTCACATTATCCCGCCCTGATACTGCACATCGGATCTGAGAGGATTTACTCAGCTTACTCAGTTTTGCATGATCCATTTTTAAAGTGATGTCTTACTTTGTGACATTCAGTGGAATCCATCACACTCTTTCTGTAACCCAGTCTAACCTCCTAATCTTGCAGCCGTCTCTGCTTCCTGAGCTCCCAAGTTCACTTTGTCCGGTTACTCCCTCTGCCTTTATGATCAAGTTGTTACAAATTTATTCTGGGTGACAAAGAGCTGAGGGGCGGTGTCTTTTTCACTGGCTCATCTCGCAGGTCTTGTGAAATTTAAGAGGCTCTGTTGGCAGACAATAAGGTTTTAACCTTGGCGTCAGGAATCTCTCTCTAGCTGATGGATTTCAGATTTGAACTGGGCTTTTTATATAATATTCTGAAATGTTTTCACACAAATAGATATTTGTTTTGGTACGGCGTGTTGCCAGTATCAGCCTGTGTTGTTCATAAAAGCTTTTATATTTGCTGTTTTGACATCTAAGAGAGGATAGTTCTTTCCAGGTTACACTGCACACATTGCACACAAAGTAGGCAAGTACAGTCTGTATTTAGAGATGTGATACAATACAGTCACATGCACTGGATTCAATTGCATTAAATAATTAGCACAATATACACAAGAATACACAAGACTGCTGAAGGTAAGTCTTTCTGTGCCAGTAACCTGAAGCTATGTTTGTACTTTTACCCAGAGGAGCAGTGTGTAGTATTTAGCACTTTACTGCTGGCATCTAGCGGCGTAGTTGCGATTGCATCTGCCTCACCTCACCCTCTCCTTCCTAGCATGAAGAAGAAACTATGGCGGCCACAACATGTGCAGAAAACCCGATGTAGAGTCATTGTTTAGTTTGGACCAGCGGTATCTGCAGATATAAAAGTCTCATTCTCAGGGAACAAAAACAAAAGCATTGTTATTTTCAGGTTATTATAAAATTATGAAAACAAAACTAACATTGTTTGTATAGAATTCAATATTTATTTAAGTTAAAACAAGAATATTTTTTGATGATGTTGTGCATTGGATAATGATGCAAGTTGCCTCCAAAATCGGTTGTAATTCATTAACTAACAATCCTCATTAATTATCTCAGCTGATAATTGTGAAATTTCATTTTCTCTTGTCAACATCCATCACCAGATTAATCAACAGGCGTTAATACACCTCTGCCACCTTATTCATCAGCAGGTCGCTGCCAAACTGCCCAACATTTAAAAATCGCCTGGAAGTCATGACATAGTTCTGCAGTGCATCATTTAACCTACTTCACCTCTCTGTGAGTCTCCAGTTTCAGATCTCTGGGGTATTTTAAAATAGGCGTATGTAATATTCCTATGTGGCCTCTTTATGTGTGTATGCACCAGTTCTGCCATCACGTGAAGCAGAAATGATTTCCAATCCTGCACTGTTGTCTGTTATAAAAATCAAAGACCTGAACACAGAATATGTTTCTATAAATGTAGGCTGGCATTACATTGTTACTGACAAATTTCCACATTTATTAAAGACGTTCAGACGAATCTAATCCTCCTTAAAGTGTTATTATAAATATGGCACATTTACGCGAAAACAATATGTGGATTCTTCATATAGCTTTATTCGAAGACATTTGGGGCGTTAAGTATTATTCTTGCAGAGGAGCAATCAAACTTTCCATAATGACACGTTAACTCCAAAGCAGCTTAAAACTGCCATTATCATCATTTAGCTGAACAAGCTTTCGCGGTCGCGGGTGTGACAAGAGGAGCTGCTTTGCATTAGCATATGCTATTGTAGCTGTACGCCGGGGAACTATTGAATGTTCAATTATTGGAGCGATGCTCTGAAGCAGAAAAAGGATTGAAACTTTTCATCACTTTAATTGCTTTTCTGTCCGTAGACATCAGTCTAATGAAAACGGACAAGATTTCGTTTCTGTTGGCCGCCACAGATTGTGATCCTTCAACTTCTACACGCTCTTTACCCTAAGTTTTAAAAAAAATATAAGCAGGACCAAGAACTTAAACGCCCTCTCTTTAACTCTTTTGTTGCAGGTACACGAAATATTTGATTGCCACGCGTGTGACAAGAAGTTCATCTCTACAAATCAGCTAAAACGCCACATGATCACACACTCAGGTAAGAAAACGCTGCATCAAATACGCCTCTCCTTAACTTCACGCACCGGCTCTGTTTACCAGAATGCATCTGTCTCAACATTTCAATGATCAGAGAAGCGACCGTATACCTGCGAGATCTGCAGTCGCTCGTTCAAGCGCCTGGACCAGGTGACGGCTCACAAGATCATCCACAGCGAGGACAAACCGTACAAATGTAAGCTGTGTGGGAAGGAGTTTGCTCACCGGAACGTCTACAAGAATCACAAGAAGGTGAGCGGATGTGGTGATAGTGTTTAGACTTTCACAAGAGCGGTGATTATTTTCTTCATTCATTCTCATGTAGCTGATTGGAGTTTGCAGAGAAAAGCTATTAATTGAAAGTCACTTCAAAGCTTGAATTATTAGTGAGGCTGTAATCAATCAGGGTCTCGTTGGTGGCTGTTATCTGTGGGGTCTCAGGCCTCCTCCACCCCTGAGGTCCCTCGTGTTTACTTTTGGGATTGAGGTGTCACTCAGACAGATAGGTCGGGTGTGGGGGGCTGTGGGGGTAGAAAAACAGAAGCACTTTGAACTTAAATCCCCTCGAGCTGCTTGTCTTCATCAGGTCAACAAACCAAATCGGCTTCGGAGCCTTTTGCATGATCTTTTCACATCAATTTAAGAAGCTTCATCCCCACTGAGACAGGAGGCGGCTCTGATTACACATTATAAACATTATGCTGATGCTGCTCTGCTCCCTCTGCAGACCCACTCTGAGGAAAGACCCTTCCAGTGTGAGGAGTGCAAAGCTCTGTTCCGCACCCCCTTCTCTCTACAGCGTCACTTACTCATCCACAACAGTAAGTACGAGTGAACAACTGTGTCTTCTCGACCCTGCCCCGATTAATATACAGTATATATCCATAAGAAGAGCCACTGCGTTTTCAAGTGACAGGAATGCGTACTCCAGGGAAGTATGTATGTATCTATTCTCAGTTTTACTTGGACACTTGCACGATAGAGACAACAAAGCGGTACAAAGAGAGGTCAAATAAGAACCATTAAGTACAAGTAGATGAAAAACAGATGTATACATAAATACACGAAAAAGTTCACAAAAAGTTAGGGATATTCAACTTTTGGGTAAAATTTATGGAACATGGAAACAGTTCATGCTACAGTGATATTATATCATGAAAGTAGCGGCACTTAACTAGAAGCATGCAATGGTAATTTCATCATCTCAAACAATTTATTGAAACAAAAGCGGAAAGCAGGATATCCTGAACTTTTTGTGAACGGTGTATATATTATATATGGATACAAGCCAAGCGTTCTGTAGGCTGTAAACAAATACAAATAAATATTGCATGCTTAAAGTACTAGATTACTTCATATACATGAAGTGTGCGGTTATGTACAATATAATGCATGTATACATGTCTATACACTATACATACAGCATGCAGAGTTGTCTTATGTCCCGCAGCTGCAGCCCATATTTTAGATTTCACGTTAGAAATATCCAAACATATCAAGTTATTATATTTTGTACTTAAAGTGCAACAACTACATGAGTCCTGTGAAATATGTATGAAATGTATTCTAATAGTTTTGAGGCAAAATGACCGTCTGTCTTATTATCTCAGAGAAGTTTTAAAGCAAAAACCAGCTGGATGCGCTCTAGATGGTCTTATATTTTCATTGGCTTCCAACTCATCCTAACCCCTGTGGATGCGGCCATTAATAATAAGTCATAACTGTATCAAACATCGCACCAAGGAGACTTCAGAGTGTGTGTTCAGGTTGACCGGCGGTCCCTGGGTGCTGTGGCCCAGCACAAACTTTCTTCTGAGACAGTCGAGCCTTGGCAGGATGCAGCGCTGCTCCTCAAATTGAGCCAGATAACAAAGAGATTGTAAAGCTCAAGGCATTTCCTGCCGCTGTCTCAGGAGGCAGGCTATATAATACCAGGGCTTGTATTATGTATCAAGTTCGAGACAGTATGTGGGGCGGGAGGATCGAGTGTGTGATTTCACTGTAGGTGAGAGAATAGACATGCCAGTGAATAAACATGGCTGTCTTCATGAGTTAATGTTAGCTCTCTAGCGACTGTCTCACAGTGGCAAAATGAGGCACAGCTGTTGTTGCGTTTTCAGGTGAGCTCTTTTTTTTTTTTTTTTTTTTTGCAAAGAACATCATAACCTTATTCTACACTTCTCCTGTTTTTTTCTGTGAGGTTTGCTCGTACAAAATGTTCAAGGTCGGATTCAACAAACTCTTTGTAGCCACTTCTTTGTGAGGCGCTGTGAGGCTGAGACAGGAGACAAACAGCGCCTGTATGACGTGCTGTTTCAGTGCACTGATGTGTATTTACTTATTTACTGTTAATTTACCAAAGGCAAGAACTGAAAGTGATCATAAACACATTTCTGCACCATGCAGGTGAACAAATAGACAATGATTATTTCCAGTCCAACCATAGACAGTATAAATATGGGTGTTGTATCTGTGACGTCACCTGCAGGTTTCTAAAGAGCCGTTGTGAAGCTCAGTGTGTGGCGGCTCTTGCCGTTGGCATCTTGGCAGTCGTACCTCTAAATATGGAACGATGGTGGCACTGAGGCGGGCTGAATGAAGCTCAAACAAGCCACCTGTCAATCAAAGCAACCACGTTGTTGATTCTGCATAACTTTAAGCCTTAATATAATCTGAACAGGTGAATTATTAAACCCTCAGTACAGTTGTCATGAACGGGGAAATTGGCTATAGAGACCAAAACTGTTTTTTGTACCAGGCTGTAAACATGTTTATTTCTGCTGTGAAGTTTTTAACATGGGGACTTATGGAGACTGACTCGTTCTGCAGCCAGCCTCAAGTGGACATTTGAGGAACTGCAGTTTTTGGCACTTCTGCATTGGCTTCACTTCACAGCCATGGAAGTGGAAGTTGATACTTGGGTCCAGTCTACATGACATACCATAAGACTGAACCATAAACAAAGTTATATGGCTTCTAAATGATCTTCTACGTGATCATAATATATAAGACTAGCATATGACAACACAGCACAATGAAACAGTCAAGAAAATATGAATACATACATGCATGCCATCATACATTAGGAGATGTTACACTGTCAGGTGTTATAATGGATGGATGATCCTGGAGAGCAATTTAGATCTACATATAGACCCTCAGGCAGCTGTCAGTGAGAGAGCAGCTGCTGAAGTTAAATCATAAAATATAAAAAACAAAAAATGTCACACCTGTCAGTGAAACTGAAAGCCAAGATGAATTTTACACTAAGTTTATTTCAGGTTTTTATTTTTACTTAGCTGATTTCTCCGTATGTGCGGCTCTCGTCCAATTAACATGCACGGCACATTCGTGCGGGGTCAGATGTCAGCCGCGAGACCTCGAGAACAATCCCGCGAACGTATAAATCACTATCTGTCCGTGTCTGTGTAGGTGCATGCATGGTTTAATACCAGACTGAAGCCCTGCTCCAAGTCATAATGAAATCTTTATGTGAGGGTGTTGTTGACATTAATTATGATCAAGTGCACGTTTCGATTTGATTAAAAACACAATGGACCTCAGCTTTCGCTGGTGTTCCATTTTATTGAGCTGACCATCACCGGCCTTGGTAACAGGAGAACGAGTGCAAACTTGTAAGCATTTGCTCCTGCCAAAGACACACGCACACACACACACACACACACACACACACACACTCTCAAAACTACTCTGTGGAAATTGAATGATCTCCATATAATGGAAACAACTAGTCTTCAACAATAGAGGCTGTTGTATGGAGGCAGCAGAGCAGAGGCGTGAAGGAAAACATCAGCCTGCGCTCTGTGAACAGCTGAGATCGTGCCTCCATGTGTCTGAGTGCTGTCTGTCTGGTGTTTTAGTGCTTTTCAGTGGAGTGATTAATAAAATAAGGCTTTTTTTTTTTTTACAGAACCATTTGACGTTCAGATGAAACATATGGCGGGGCAGTTTGTTTTACTGTTTCCCCTGGGATGTCAGCTACAGATACACAATAAAGGCTTCTGTTAAAAAAGAAACAGGACCAGACCTTTCTAAAGACAGTTGTTTGGGATTGTCTGGTGCAATGAAACGCTGCTCTTTGTGTTTTCCTGCCCACACAATCGCCCCGGTGAAATTGGTTCCCCTCTTGCTGTGCGTGATGACTGTGTGTTTACAGCAACAACAATAGATTACTGGAAATGGCTCTTACAAATGTTCCCCTGTCCTCGACGCAGGTGAGAGGACATTCAAGTGTGACCAGTGCGACGCCACATTCAAGAGGAAGGACACGCTCAACGTCCACATCCAGGTGGTGCACGACGGCCACAAGAAGTATAAGTGCGACCTGTGCGAGAAGGCCTTTGTCACTCCTTCAGTCCTCAAGAGCCACAAGAAGGTGAGCGAAAAGAGCTCGAGCCAGACAGACCTCAATCATAGACGGTGATTGAATGTCTGCAGGGCCTCCCGCTTTGTCCTGCAACTGAGTTCAAGCTGCATTTGTGTTGTGTTTATTTGAACATCACTTATGAAACCTTCTGCATTTTGAGTTAAAGGTAAAAATGAAAACATTCCACTGAGTCGCAGCAACAGACTTTCCATCATCAATCTTCTGCTATCGCGCTGAATTCAAAAGGGAAGAAAAGAAAAGAAAAAAAAAAAAACTACTTCACCAAAATGTTTCCACCGCCTCACATCCAGTCGTCGTCTCACGAAAGTGATGCAGCTAACTCCGTTAATATCTTGGACTGTCAAACCTGGCGGAGACATCCATCTTGACCGTTGCTGCCCATGAAGGCTTGGAAATCAATTCCTATGTTGATTAGAAATGGCAGTTAGTCCATTAGCTCCGCAGGGTTTCAAAGCCCCAAACAGATCTCGCTGCAGATTATGAGCCCTAAATCTGACAACGTCCGGTGTGGTTATGGATCAAGATTGAAACCAAACAGATTCTTGGCACACGGAAAAAGAAAATGTCTCAGAACAGTAGGGCTGAAGACTGGCATGTTGAACTGTCTCGCTGCTTACGGGGTCTGGAGGCTGCAGAGAGATCTGGCCTTGATCAAAGCCAGGTTGCCGAGGAGACGACAACTCGCTGGCTGTGTTTACATGGACAGAGTAACCCTGCTTCTGGCCATGCTATTGTTGAGGTCTTATTTAATGCACACCTTGATACTTGCCAACTGTTTGTCTGAGCAAACTTTGCCCCCCGCCCAGATAATCACAAATAGTTCTGACAGCTATGTTTTGCTACTATCAAAGTCTAACCGTCTGAGCAGCACGTCTGATTTTGCACATATGATGAAAATCAAAAGTAAATGGAGCAAGATAAGTAACGTTTTGAACATGAAAGCCAAACATCTGATCCAGATCTTTCTAACGAAATGATGTTTTTGAGTCAGGCTGCAGCTAATGATTATTTTCCACATAGATAATCTCATGTTTATTTTTTTTTGATCCATCAGTTAATTATTCAGTCTTTGAAAGAGAAACTAATAGAATATGCCACAAATATAAGTTACTGAAATCATTTTCAATGATATATATGATATTTAAGTTATTTAAGAGATGCTCTGATCAAATATCAGTTTTTTAAGTGGATGCAGCGGACCACATTCAGACAGGACCATGCGCTGTGGCGCTGTGGCGGTTAAACTTCTCTGTCATTATTTTGCAGCTTAAACTGTGAGTCAGACAGATTTAGAAGCTGGTGCATGAAATAAACAAAGCCAGAACACAACAAGTATCAGTCCATGAATCCACCTGGGCAGTCTCAGATTCAGAGACATTTCAGGCTGACTGTGGAGGTTTGATCGCCTGATCGTCTCACTGGATTCAGTCATATGTGCTGCTGCAGCAGTCGCTCGTGTAAATGAGCAGTAATGCTGTGCAGCTCCAGCAGAACAGGCTTGTGTTATTCGTGGAGCACTCTTGTGTTACAGTCAATGCTCTCTCGTCAGCGAGCCGGGATCTGTGTTATATGAGAGGGCGTGTGTGTCAGCATGTATGTGCATGTATTGTATGTGTTACACATTGTACAGGATTGTTTCGCCTCTGTCAGTGCTGGATTGAAAGAATTCACTCACAAATGAAAATTACAGGGTTGGTGTTGGAGTGCTTACAGACATAGAGATCATTTATATCTAAAAAAAAAAACGTTGAATAATTACCTACAACTCCCAATAAATTCCACACGTATTATTTGGAACGTGACGCTCCCAAGTGAGCGCGTTCTCTCTGGCTGTCTGATCACGAGGGGAGAAAACCGGCCATGTTTTGTCTGTTATACAAACAAGTAACTAAATAATGCAACACGGCTCCATCTGGGACACACGTGTTCATATATGAGGATTTGTTTGTGCATGCTTGTGTGTGAGCGCCTATGCATTTGTTTCTTAAGGTGACTGTGTGAGCATATGTGTGTGTGTGTTGATGGAGTCTTTGTAACGAAACACCCGAGGTGTCAGAGGGACACAGTAGGGTGGTGGAGGGAAAGGATGGGGGCCCGGAGAGGAGGTGTTCCTGTATTGTTGTACTGCTGTTGAAACTGTCGCTCTGAGTTTGAGCCTCTCATACTCAGGATTATTCTCGGGGAATTTATAACAGGCCAGGAGGAGGAATTCAAGAACGTACTTTTCAACAAGTAGGCAGAGAAGGAGAGGAGCGAGAGGAGGGGTAGAGGGAAAGGTAGGAGGAGGTGGTGCACTCTTTCCACATGCTTCACGTCCCCGTTTGCATGTGCGGCCCTTATGAGCTCAGAGAGCTCAACACTGTGGACTGTTGAAGAGGGAGGAGGAGGAGGAGGAGGAGGAGGTGGAAATGGAGGAGAATGAGATGAATGCATACGTGCACCCTGGCCTTTAGTCCCCCGGGCTTTAGACCCTGGCAAATCTGCATCGTCTGTGTTCTTTGATCCTGTCTTCAGGGCAGATCAGTGGATCCACTGTCATGTGAACATGTGCATCTCCATTCGCTGAGCTAGTTAGCGGTGCACTATAGGAGAAAACTACATTTTGTTAATTGTTTACCCAGGCAGCGCAGTTTGCTCTAAAAACTGGGGCATTAAAGTCTTGCTTTTACCAGACAAAAACTAAAAAACAAAATCAGATAATGTCCGTATGAATGGTTTGAAGATACATTATATAAAGTTAAATTTTCCACTTTTGATAGCGTCCCGATGCGCCTCTGATAAGTATGATGTTCCGACATTGAACTCCAGCTATCACAGTCGATCACATTTGACTTTGTAATGTAGGAAGGATGTGAGGATGAACGGTACAAATGTTTTTCTTAACATCGACCATATGTCTGTTTCATCATTTCTCTTGCCAGACACACACGGGGGAAAAGGAGAAGATCTGCCCGTACTGCGGACAAAAGTTCGCCAGCAACGGCACGCTAAGGGTCCACATCCGCAGCCATACAGGTCAGTTCAATGCTTTGTCAAACCGACCTTCCATCAGCTGCCATTAACATCACCTCCAGAGATGGTGGAGTATCGTCATAACACACAGCTATGGAAGACAGTTCAGTTCAGTCTGGCATTCTTGCTGGAATCACACTGAGCTTTATTTTACGTGGATCATCAGAAGCAGAGCTGGTCATCTGTGGTCTTCACATTTCCCCAACGATGAGCTGAAGAGCTACTTTGTTTGACATTGTGCATTACATTTACGTGCATTCAAGAAACCGGGTCACACAGTTCACTGGTTACTGCTGCCTCCACGTATACATGCAGCACGTCAGTAATCAGATTATTCTTTGTAGAAGAAGAGCTGCTTTCTGACTTTCTTCTTTCGTCTGCCTGACGGTGAGAGGACAGACAAAGCTTTTCCTCACACTGTCTGACTCATTAAGACTTGTAGATGCGACTTTAAATGAAATGATTTGAAACTCAAGGTCGCCGCAGAGATCTCCTTTGATTCTGCAGCCCAGCCGTCACGGCATTACTTTGTCTGTCTAAAGCGAACACGGAAGCAGCAGTTGCGATCGTTAGGAAAAGTTACCCACGTACCGAACCGAACAGACAAAACAGAAATGAGACGGTATTAAACAAAGAACGTCACTAATAAACATAAAGGACTACACAGACTAACAAATTTATTATCAGTATTTGTGCTGTATATATGTACAGTACAGCAGACTAACCCCACAGAAAGTCAGTTATGTATCCATACAATGTGTCTGATTTTGACTGTAATCCGACAGATTGTCGACACACAACAAACAGACAACAAAACATGGTGAAAACACAACAGTCAGTCACCATTTTCACGTTGCAGCTTTCTTTCTGGATGCTAATAGTGCCTTTAATAGATATTTGTCTTTGTCTTTGCACCAATGAGTGAGCTGCAGTGTTGTGCCCAAATAAAAAGAGCAGTCAACTCCATCACCAAAGATGTTTATCGCCTGCTGCTGCCAGTGTGACCGGATGCCCGGGCTGCTCCAAAATATGTCGACCTGACCCGTCTGTACACATTTTAACTTGCCAAGCAGCAGACTCTCCAAGACTGAGCTGAAGCACAGAGCACATATTCAAACAATCTTTCTCCGAGACGTCCCGTTTGAGTCTAAACTTGTTCTGAGTGGATTGAATACTTGTTTAGTTTTGACATTGGTAAGTCTAAAAATTTGATCCCGTACATGTCCAAGATTTTGTGAAAGCCGTCTGATTAAGTTAGCGATTTTCATCATAATCAAAAAATGTGCAGATTTAAAGAGTTTTTAATATTTATATAAGCCAGCTTGTTGACGTAGCAAGGTGGCTAGCTGACGCCCTGATTGGTTGTTTGGTTCTCCACCCGGAGGAACAAGCTGTCAAGACGTGACACTCTAAACTTATTTGAATTCGAGCTTGAAATCGAAGATGTGTGTGTGTGATTAGAGGTCTGGAAGCAGGTTACTAAACACCATCACATTTTAATATGAGAAAACTCCAACACGATGGAGCGCTGCTCGCTCCGGTCTTTGCACTGCCACAAAAATAGAGCCCTGGATGTTCATTAAACTGCCTTAAACTGGAAAGCTACACATTCCTGTGCGTCTCCTTACCAACAGACTGGTGCAGAGACCTGGCACGGCCACACACGCGCACACACACACACACACACACACGCTTCTTGGCCTCTAAACTCCTTCACTCACTCTTTCTTTCTCTCCGTCTCTCTGCCCCCCTCCTGTCTCCCACTTTTCCTCTCTCTGTCTGAACTCCTTCCATCTCTTCTTCTTCTTCTTCTTCCTCTCTCATGTTGTCTCCTTGTTGTTTTGGGGGGTTTGAATACGTCGCTTTACTGCTTTTACTGTTTTAGTTTCAGACTCGTCTGCTGAAAATCACTTGAACATACTGAAGTATGTTTCTCAAAATGTTGGTTAGAATCCTCTTCACGTTTCTCTTCTTATCTTCCTGTTGAATCCAGGTAAAATCATGTCATCATTACCAGCCCACGTAACCGCCCCCTGATTAGTGAATTCATTATCTGATGTGACCATGGTTACTCTTAGCGTTAACTGTAAACTACTCAGTGTAACTTAATCACTTTGTCTGCTTCAGCTGAACACTGACAATGAACACGATACATCACCTCACTGTTTTACCCAAGCGGCTGTGAAGTGTCAAAAACTGCAGTTCCTCAAACGTCCACTTGAGGCTGGCTACAGAACGAGTCAGTCTCCATAAGTCCACATGTTAAAATGTCCAACTTCACAGCAGGAATAAACATGTTTACAGCCGTCCATTCTTTATATGGTCAGTGGTTTTTCCTCATACCACTCCGCCAATCTTACCTGCACCATAATATAATACATAATAATACAGTTACTGTTCTAAATGAAGCAGTCATCATTGACTAAATGCCGTCAATTCTCTCCCTAAATAAATCTCATCTCAGACAAATATAATCATGTTTTATACGACACATCGAATTATATATCTTTGCAGCTTAAGTTGCATGTGTCGCCTCTCAGACCTTCCCTTCAGTGTTGACTACAAGGCTATAGTGTGTCAATGTGTGTGTGTATGTTTGAGTGGTGGCAGGACGATGGTCCTTTGACCAGCCCACCACACTTTGTCAACAGCTCCCTTTGTATGTGTGTGTGCGCGAGCCGTGTATGTGTGTGTTTTCGTACATGTGTATGTGTGAAGGACAAACTGACAGAAGAAGAGAGAATGTATACCAGTGTGGGCCGCGGCCCAGTCTGATTGTATTTATATAGAATAAACAAAAGGGAGGAATGCTGGGGGAGGGGTGGGAGCCGAGGGGACACCTCAAAGAAAAGAAAGGAGGAAAGGGAGAAAAGACCACTCCAAGAAAGCATCCAGCCGGATGACCCTTGACCCTGACTGGCTGTAAATCTGTCCCCTCATTCTATAGGCTGGGTTTTTTTTTGTTTGTTGTGTTTTTGTGCGAGGGGGGAAAAAATAAGCTTTGGTGAAAAGTGTGAGTCGTTCCCTGAGCGACAATCCCGACAAGACTCATCTTGTTCTCAAACAGCGAAGAGCGAAGAGCTCAATGTAACCCATCTCTGGACGCGCAGATAAATGTGGAATGCATAAATCATAAAATGACGGCGTTAATGTAAGTAAAACTTTAAAGACGGACAGTTTTTCTGTCAGTAACGTCTTAAAGAAGGCCACCAGCTGAGGTAAAGACCTTTAAATCGAAGGCTTCTCTGGATGGCAGACAGGAAAGCTTGACCTTGTTTGTCTTCCTGCTTCACAGGAACAAGTCAGCATTGATTATTTACCTACTAAACACAGAGGACTTTGTAAGGATTCCTTAGAGATTTCCTTCCCCCTATCATTTTACCATCAAACACTGGGGAGCATTATGGGTGAAGTGAGAGATGGATTAAAAGAGAAATTCTCAAACACCGACCTGAGAGCGTTAAGTAGCTGGCGAGACGTGTACTGTATATTTGGCTTGGATTTTGTTTCAATTTGATTTGGTTGGAACATCGTGTTGAGCTCAAACAAATTAGTTGTAGTACCGCAGAGGCAGGCGTCTTCTCGGGCAGAGCGAGCCCTTTATGAGATCACAGACAACCAATAAAACGCGAGCTGTCGAGAACTTGGACAGGCACGTTGAAGACGTCGTGGAACTCAGTAGTCATGATGGATGTTTCTATCATTTTCTGAATTATTCTTTTTGGCCCCTGTTATAAATGTGTCCTCCACATCACAGCTGAGTGAGAGTACATTTTCCCACCGTGTGTGCCATGATGTGGTAAATAACCAGTGGGGTCATGAAAATTATTTGTGCCAAGGGAAACGTTGACAGAACCCAGCGCCTTGCTGTCATACTGACATCATAGGACATGTCATGTTTGGGCGATCAGCGTAAGCCCCATGAGCTGTGTGACGAATAATTGGTGTGGCATTTTAACCCTTGCAAAAAAAATGCTGATTTAGTGTTTATGTTGTATTATGAATCATGCTTTGATATTTCTTTCCATGTGTCTTGCTAAAGGGTTGCCAAGTGTGTTTGCACATGTTCAGTAGTCCAAAAAAGGGAACCACCAGCATCAAAACCAACAAATAAAAGCGTTTTCTCCTGTAAATTTAACAAGCAAAAACATGAGAGAGTAAAACAAAAAGAAACCACCACTACAACGTGTCAACTCCGCACAGCTGTCTGAGATGGGGGATATTAAGGCCATGAATTCAACCGGGGGGACACTGACATGAAAGCGACACATGGACCGCACCAGTTTACTCTGGGATTGTCTCATTTGTCTACAAACAAAAACATATGCCATCGGAATCATTTGAAGATGCTATAATCAGGAAAATTAAAGGGCCGCTCCGGCAATTTAGTTTTGTACTCCCATAAAGTTGGTGCACTTAAAAGAGAATTTAAAAAAAAGAGGCCCAGATATCCAGACTTTTGGCTCGACAGTTCTCACATTCCTCTTAGCTTACTTTATAACGAGAATGCTCTATTTGCCTCACGATTGCGGCCATAATGATGATTTTCCATAAAGTTCTGTCCCACCATGCAGCGTTTCAAACTCATGAATCTGTCACTCAAACAGGGATTCCTGGAGTGACATCGATTCATAACTCGTTACAGCCCCCTGCCGTTGTTTTGGCTTTGCTGTTTTTGGTCTGAGTGCCCAGAAGAAGTGGTCAAGCCACCAAAATCATTGAATTTTATATTTTGAGAAATGCGTTTTAAAAGTCTCCAGACTGACAAATCAACATGCCTCTGGGTAATCATCACTATTCTGTTATTATCCAGTTATGAGCATTAGATTGCTGGTTCTCAGACGGTGGTATGCAACCTCCTTATAGTGGCTGCTCGGAGGAATCCCTGAAACACACAAAATTTGATAAATAAAAACCATGTACTATCACTACATGACAAGATTTCACACATATATGCATTTCTTCATACTCATGCACAGAGCGTGCAATCATCTGGTTAAAGAGCTAAAATGTGATACTGAGTTAGTATGTGGAGGAAAAATTAACATTTGAAAAACAATTGTGGCTCCAAATTGGAAATATTAAAATGAAGTGTGGATTAGCACAACCCCCCATTTCCATGAAATTAGCTCTGACTAAAGAGTTCCCTTCAGGATTCAACAACAGTCATCAATAAATAATCTTATTATGAAACCTCAGTTACGATGTTGGTACACCTATTTTCTGAGGCTGTAATACACACACAGACACACAGACCAAAGCCCAGTATCTGGTTTTCCTCTGAGACTTTGAGTACACAGTGGTCGGTCTAACTTTTGGACTACAGATGACAAGTAAAATAGATCTGCCTCATGAACTACAAGCTTGTGTTACAGTTGTGTACCACACGAAGCATTCTAACATCAGTAAATCATCACGCTCATTATAAACAAATAGAAAACTGACATCTTTTACATTGAATCGCTCTGAGGCACAAAATAATAAGAAGAAAGCCACTGGTCTTTGTGTAAATATGGATTTCTCAGTTAATATTAAAACAACATACCGTACAATCCAATCCAATCAATATTTAAAGTTTTTCACTAAAGGAATTGGAGCATGCTGTCTCGCTAAGCCAAACAGAGGATACTAATTGTCTCAATCATGTGTTATGATAATTATACGCAGATATATTTTGATGTTTTAAAGAGCTACACATTGCAGCTTTAAGTGATCTCACGACAGAACAGCTGCCCTCGAACGGACATCTGGTAGACCTCTGGAATCACTAAACCTATTTACGTACAGATGATTTTGTTTGTCTTGACTGTGGTCATGGTTACAATCTTGTAAAGTAAAATCACTATGTACAGAGTCATTGTCTGTCCTCCTGATGAATGGAGCCTCGCTTTCACAGCTCGGGCACCGTGCGGATGCTTAATTTGGATCGAGGATTGTGTTTCGCGTGCGCTGCATGTGCGGTTACGGCAGGTCTGTTATGACACACCTTCCTCATTGGGCAAGTTCAAGAGAATTGTTTGAGGAAGTAGAGGAATCTACCGAGACCCGGGCTATAATGGAAAGGTCAAGTGTAAAAGTTGTCAGGCGTTCCTACGGCTCATCAAAGGCGATCTCTTATCATCCCCAACACGCTGATATCACATTACCTCTGTGGCCCCTGTCGGCATGTGACACGGGGCAGAGAGAAGGACAGTGGAGGGCCACAGTCTGGCTGAACTGGAGGAAGCCAGGAATTAATTTCTGACGGACAGCACTAATGTCTTTCAGACTGGAGCCCCGAAGCTACAAAGCGTTCTCCATAACACGAATGCCGCGCGGCAGGCAAAAACGACAAAGCCGACCATCTGCTAACCAGACACGCGGCCGTACGCACACATATACAACACACGAGGGGTGCCAAACGGATCGATTAGCAGACAAGGAGTGTGAGGGCCACAGCAGGGGCCGGGGGAGACACCCAGGGTCAAAGAGATGGTGTACTGTTTCAGCACATGCTAAATCAGTTACCATCTCCACACACATAAAGCCCTGGCTCAGTGCTGCAGCCACCCCTCATAATCCCCAAACAATCTGGCTCAATCTGGAGAATAAGTGGAGGGTTTCTAGTTACAGTAACACTCAGCAGAACAGACACTAAGCCTCTCGCACGAATAACAAAGGCCAATGTTGCAGGAATGTTACTACTTATGTTTCCAAGTAGCATTTGTTTATTTCCTGTTTCGCCAAAGGATCGAGTTGCTCTTGTTATATCGCTCGGAGCAGGTTGAAGCAGCGGAGAAAGCGTAGTTTGGAGTAGCGTATGTGATGTATAAGTGAGCGTATTTATAAATGACCTCTTTTAGAATATCGAATGGCATCATTTTCTCTGTTCGAATTTTCCAAATGAGGCACACATGTCCAGAACCGGAGAGTGTATAGGTTAAGTAGGTGCATTGCTGCGCGCTTATTGCGAGCCTCTGTGTTCGCAGGGTGTGGTTGTCTGCGCTGTGTATTAACTGACAATAGCCAGCTCCTGGGAGGGACGTGATCCAAGCCGCAGAAGTACACTGGCACACTGTGCTCCGCTGCTATTAGCACACTAATGCCTTCCCCAGGACTCCCCAAGGCTAGCGCTAGGCCTTAACCTGATACCGCACATGCTACATAAGACATAGGATTTGCTCTCCTCTTTCTCCAAACACATCTGGGATTTAGATCTTCCTGTTTGTCAACAAAAGGCCTCCTGGAGGCTGAAATTGCACAGAAGGGGATTTTGGGACAGAATGCCGGGCTGCCCTCTCGCACATGTTTCAGTATGTGTAATCAGTCCCCATATGTCACGTTAACCCTTTCCGCGCCAACGTGAGGTTACACGTTTTATTACTCGGTGTCACAGCGCTCCTCCTTGTACACCTCTGAAGCCCTCTTGTGGGGGGTTTATGGCGGGTGACTCGTACATCTGCCACAGGACAGCTGTCGTAGCCTCTGTGTCGAAAGACGCAGGATTTGTGGGATGTGATTTATTTAAACGTAACCATTGTTGGTCTATTTACAATGGAATGCCGGGATAATAAAAATGTGTAAGCTCAGAGTCGGAGTCAGACACCAGAAATGATACATGAGTCGATCTGGTTAGTCTCATCGAGTCAGCAGGGATAGTCAAATGGAATCATTTAAATACACATTTCCTCAAAAAGCATTTGCCAAGATACAAGCCTGAAAAGCCGTGAATATTAACATCTGTGTAAAGACAATTCTGAAATTTCTGAAATATGTTGGAAAATAGTTACTGGAAATGTGAAAATGAATGAACAATATGTCACTGAAATGTGGTGTTAGAGGTTAGAACAGTTTTCAGTCCAGGATTTTGTGGGCGGTCCTTAAAGGGTGGCTCGATGACACGCTGAAGCCACCCTGAGCAGAGAGACAGAGATGAATTTATCTCGCTCAGAGTGTTTCAAGTTAGTCATGTAATTTCCTGAACTCCTGGAGCAGAGAAATCATTTTTACCTGATTTTGACACCTAAGTTCATAAACTCATTCAGATTTGGCTGGATGGTTAAAAACACTCTCATCTTTGGTCTGACAAACTCAGAACACATATTTATTCTTACTTTACACAGACTTTAAACATTTACTGTGAAGCCTTCCTCGCTCACTGTACAGAACAGAAGAGAAACGTTCCTTCTGCACAGTCGTGTTTATAGCAGTGGGATGATATTACTCTTCTTGTGTATTCCCCAGATGGATTTTCTGATTTAATAAGCATCTTTGCATTTTGAATCCCAGGGAAACACAGCTAATTAACCTTATTACTTAAAGGGGCAAAACATCTCCCCCATCAATAAAATTACTTGCTTGCCTGTTCAACAATTAGCCACTAAAGAGAGACTATGAAGCGGATAAGAAATTAGATTGTTGTACTAAAGGAATGAACACAAATGTGTAGCTGTATGTGTCTATTTTTAGCAGCATTTCATTAAATTGTACTGTGTACACTTGCAGGCACGTGTATTAATTCAGAAGAGACTCGTTTCTTGGGAAAATATAGACATTTTTGAGTTTGATTCCTGGACGCAGGAGATGTATTTAGCTTCAACTTGCTTCCTGATTAAGGGTACAACTATGAAATAAATGATGCAATTATTGAACCCAGTATTTTTCTCCTCTCTTTTATACTGTACTGTCTGAGACTTTAATTTCAGTGCGGCTCTATAGGTTACCTCATATCCCTTCTATAGATTAGTAATCAGCTCTGGTGCTCCTATCTGGCCTGTGGATCAGCACGCGGTAAACAGATCCATGTGTCAGCAGAGTGTTTGACTGACAGCCTGTCACTTTCTCTTTGTCATCAGCCGTGTGCGCCCAGATAGGATCTGCAAGAGTTTGGCCGGACTGCTTTTGATCCAACTGGGATAAGTCACATTGCCTCTGATGTGCTCCTAAACTGTTGGCCAGTTGTAGCTCAGATAGCCACTGAGTTGTAGCCAATGTAAGCTTTTGCTCTGCAGTGGAAAGTCAATGTGGATCAGGATCGTTGGCTCTGAGTGAAAGTTATCTGGTGACCAGTAGCCAGGTCAGATCTGTGACAGAATAGGTCAGCAAGGGGCAGGACACAGGCAGCAATACACATCTGAACCATCTGTGAATGTTTGTTTTCTCTCTTCTACCTCACAGAGAAGGTTTGGATTTACAATTTAGCGCCCCCATTTTCAGAGTCACAGTACCGCTCTGGTAGATACGGACAGCTGTACCTGTGTATGTCGACAACTTTGCTAACAGCCAAACATCAAGTGCCTTTTATTTTACCAATGACTAAAAGTCAGTCCCACATTTACTCTTGTCTGGCTGCTTTTTGCTTGGTCACTCTCTCGTTTTCTCTTCGAAGCTTCCTCCATGTCCATAGAGGCTGCTGAGCCAGCTCCGGTTCTGGCATGACACCAGTTCAGCTCCCTGTGGACATCAGAAGGAAACCAGAAAACATTTTCTCTATTAAATATGATCCAGTTTCACCAAAATCAGTGAAATAGTTGGTGGTGTGTGACTCAGTGCTGTAAAGTCTTAAAAGTCATACTTCTCAGGGGTGATCGTACCCTGAGCACAAAGTTACATGGTGCTGAAACAGATACGAGCACGAATGACAGAGACATTTATTCACCTGAAGTCAGTGTAGAGTGTCAAGACTTTCTGTGTATGTGCACCTGTTTGGCAGAGTTAAACCTGTACAGTATCAGTGTCGTATGTGAATGAATTTATCTCACGCCCACCTGTGGTTTTCCGTTCCCTAGGTGAGCGTCCATACCAGTGCCCTTACTGTGACAAAGCGTTCAGCAAGAACGACGGCCTGAAGATGCACATCCGCACACACACTCGTGTAAGTTCCTACGCTCCTGTTTGGACCTCTATCTTTCACTCTTAGTTATTGTAGACCCTTTACAGGGCGGACATTTTGACTTGTGAAAGCGGGACAAGCAGAGATGTAACTAATAAGCCATGTCAGCGAACAAGCACAATATCAGAGCCCTGTCTCACCTGAATGTGATGCAGCCATCCAGGTGTACTTTTCCTGCTTCGACAAGTCAAAATGTCTGTTGTGAAATGAATTCTCCGTCGCTACTAACTGCTTATCTACTCTGTACACACTCTAATGTCTCATTTTATCGTATCATAAGTATAATTATTATTTTATTAGTTAAGAAGAATGTTCGCTCCAGAGCATCGAATCAAGCGCTCCTGAATCTCTGGTACACTCCCTGCAATGACAAGTTGTTTATTGTTGTTTTGAGTGTTTAACCACATTCCACAATGCACAGCGAGTGAATAGGTGTAAAGGGATGGTAACCCAGTGCCAGACGTCCCGCTGACTTCATTCAGTCTGCAGCGCTACGCTTCAGGTACTCTGTTTAGTCTTTTTCTGCGCTGCAGAGTGTGCAGAAAGAAGTTCTCACCCACCTCGCCTAATGAGAAAAACCCTGTCTCCACTGTGTCTAACATACGCGACACTCCCTGCCCATTTAATCATGAGGTAATTTGCAGGTTCGTTCATAAATCATCCGGTAATGTGTACTGACACAAAAGGCAGTGAGAGTGTAAATACAGGCTGGGGAGGAAAATGAACTGTGTGGCAACGCCGATCACTCAGACGCAGACGCAGAAAACACTGTTCTGATGGCCTGAACATGTAAACGTAAAGTGAGTCAAAGGCAGGTTTCTCGGTGGACGTCATGAGGTCATCGTTGGGTTGGAACAGCGATCATCTCGTCTCTGCGTCACGTCTCGACACACCGAGCTTCAAGCCTTTCCACGAGCTCTTTGCGAGCATCTGGACGTCTGTGTTAGTGCCGCTTTTGATAAATGAGACTTAATATGTGTTTCATCATGGATTTCCATCGTCGATTTATACAGCTATGACTGTGACAGTCGTGGCCTGTCAGCACTGTTAATTTCAAAGATTTGTCCCGTCGTAATGCTGTCCAGAGCACAGCGCTCCGCTGTTACAGTGTGTTGATAATGGAGCTATCCTGCCCAGGTCGACGTCCCTCACTAGAAACAGGCAGGTATAATTTTGGGGTGAGCTGCTGATTAAACTGACTGATGTTTTGTTCCTAGCGTTCCCAGATCTGCCTTTGCTCACAGCGCTCTGAAATATGGGCTGAACAGTTACAAACAGCAGAGCCAGATGAAGTCACTGTTGAGCAAAACAAATGTCATTTGGCTGAAGGAGCCGCAGCTCACTGTTAATAACGTACAGACGATTTGAGATGGATGCGTTTGGAGTTTGTGTGTTTACGCCGCAGACCACATCACAGCGAAGCGCACTCGATGCCGATATGAACGGCTGACATTCTGGATATTAAGAGATATTTTAGAATATTGTTTTGATGTCTGATGCAAATGGATGTTGCTGTATGTTGTTGATGACTGCAGATGCACTTTTTTGTGTAAACGGTTCCATCTGCTGTTCTCGGGGATGAAGGAGGTTTCATTTTTTGATGACTTCTGACAGTTTAAAATTGAGCGAGGCTTTCCGTAACTTAATAATGCTCGGCTTTTAGTGATAGCGCCGTCGCTTTTTCAAAAATAAAATCATCAAATCAGAGTGAAGAAGAATTAAGACACACTAACTTGTTGACCTTTCCTTTCCCACTGCTAATTACTTTGTTGCCTGTCTTCTTATAGGCAGGGCAAGTGATTCTGGAGAAATCCATGACTAATACCGTGATATAGCACGAACAACAGCACAGAAAGTAAGGGAAATCATGTTAGCGACGTTGTGGAACAATTCGTTTTTCCAGGAGCGATTAAACCAACTCCGCACAGTGATACTATTAACTCGCCTGCCAGTCGAGCTGTAAGCTGTCATGATGTAGCTATCATGACAACAACAGCAAATCTCTGCACACTGGAAAAATACGCTGAATGTCCGTGGGCAAGTAATTTAACATTAACCGGCGCACAAATCCCAGCTGGAATGGCTGGAATGACAGGTTAGTGTTGAGTGGCTGTTATTCTTCTTCTTGCAGAGGTAAGGCTGTGTACAGAGATCATGCTGAATAGAATCGCATTACTTAAAAAAAGCTTACTCCACCTTTAAACCTTTAAAGAGGAGATGCCCAAAATCCATTCAAGTGCTTCAACAGCAGGCACACTGTCACGTTCAACTGATCTAATACGTGCAACACACGCAGAGTTCTGCAGGAGACGAGGCAACAATTTTGATTTTAATTCAGAAGAAGATGATTTAAATGGGAAATTTGTTTTTCATTCATGTTTTACACATAGAGGTCCACATAGCAACGTCCTTTGGTACCTCACTAAGGGGCACGGTGAGGTGGTCCGTGCAGGACTACAGACTGAGCTACTGCCGAGCAATGCCACGTAACTTTTTATGCAGAAACAACAAAAATGTTTTCATCTTTCTTAAACGCCGCCTCTGTGTGTTGACACAACAAACCACTTCACCTGTGCGTGGCTCATGGATCTGAACTGCTTATTCTTTGTTTCTACTCTAAATCTAGAAGTAAATGTTAGCTGACTGGGACTGTCTACACAAAGCCTACCACTGCCTTCACATTAAAATGCACTTTTAATGTGTCATTTCTAAATGTTTTCCCACATATGAACATTAGCACAAAGTTTGTTGTTAGCGGTGACTTGCTTGCTTTTTTTTAACCCTCTTTGCAAACCTCGCACTACATCTTGAAGACCATTTCTAGGATGAGTTGCTTCCGATTTCTAAGCGCAGCCTGAAGCCTAACAGAGCTCATTGACTTCCTGTCGGCCTGCTGCTTTACAAATACCAACATATTTAATACGACACATGAGACGTGAGGCTCTTCTGAAGTAAATAAACCAAAGTCCATCTTTGCATCGGAGAGTGGTCAGAGGCAGAGGAAAGATCAGGTCAGAGGTCAAAGGGTGAACAGCTGCTGAAGACTGAAGGTCACCAGGTACAGATGTTTGATGTTACAGGGGTCATAGTGATGCATTCTGGGTACACCACATCACCTAAGTCCATCCATGTGTTTCCTGACCTTTGAACTTTGGCTGCTTATAGATTTTTCTTTTTCTTTGTCATACAAGAACCATTCATGCCGCGAGGAGATCCTCGTTAAAGCAGAAGATTTAAGTGGAAATTTGCATTACAGAGTCTGTTTCCTCGAGGCAGGTTTCTCACACACACACACACACACACACACACACTGCTTTATTTCCATTCTGCCCCTTTATTCAGTCACAAGCACACAAACAGTTGCATACTTAAACACGCGCACATGCAGTGAACCTGATCTTTACCTCCTTTTGTATCCTGTGTCACTGGGCACTCCTTGCCCCGCCTACATGATAGCGCCTTTCCCAGGACCCTTACTTCCTGCATTCACCCTGTTCCCATGACAACTAAGCTTTAAATGGGTAGAGCCTTTTGCTATCAGACGGACTTGTCAAAAACAGCTTCCCCAAAGAGTGACACTGGGAACCAGCTCCCGATATCTCCATGCTTCTCACTTCTCCTCAAGTCTTTTAGGTGTCACCTCTGTTTCCCTTCAGACTGAAGGACACGCCTACCTTTCAAGGCCGTACTGTACATGCACACACACACACACTCTCTCTTTTTTTTTTTTTTTTTTGGACAAACACACCCACAGTGAGATAGCTACTTTGACTGACACTGAGACAGGCCTCCAGAAGGCGCAGAGGAAATGTTCTTTGGTAAACTGATGAGGTGTGGAGACAGAGGAGTGATATTCTACAGCCCCAGAGTGCCAGCGCACTGATATATGTTCAAAGGGATTTTCTGTGCCATGTTTTCCTTACTCTTTTGAGGAATCCATGTGTTTTTGATGGCCCCTGCGCCGGTCATTTCCTCCCTACTGCAGGGGCTGTGCAATCTTTCATTTCACATCTTCATAAACTCACAGGGAGAACACACCGGGGTGTGAAGAGAGAGGGTATCAGTGTGTGAACGTGAACGTGCTAGCGTGTGGATATTTCCACATCTTCTTGTGTTTTCCACTGTGCTGTGTCTGTTTGTTTTCCTCTGCGTGTGCGTGCGCGTGTGCGCACATGTGTGTGTCATTACATTTGTGTACGGCATAATGGACACGAAGCCTTCTCCAGGTTTTGTCCATATGTGACCAAACTGGGGAAGTATTGTTTTATGTATTGTTCTGCTGCACACTTGACGTATCAAGTGCCGGCTTTAAATTTAGCATGTACGTGTGTGTGTGTGTGTGCAGGAGAAGCCATATAAATGCAGCGAGTGTAACAAAGCCTTCAGCCAGAAAAGAGGTCTGGACGAGCACATGAGGACCCACACGGGAGAGAAACCTTTCCAATGTGACGTGAGTGTTCAAACACCTCTACTGCCTTCTCCTGATGTGTTTGTCTCTGTGTATATGTGATGGAACAAGGCCAGATGTGGGGAAGAGTAACCGGGGGAAAGCTGAAGGGGCTCAGTAAGAGGCAGATAGTGATCTTGCTTCTCTGGAAGGGCCGAGTGAGCTGATCTCACGTAAACACATTGAGAGGATCAGAGGGAGAAATTACCCTCTGCTTATAATACTGTAGAAGTAATAATTATTCTCAGAGACTTGGGAGGGAACACGTGACAGGAGATGTTGTCCATGTTAGTAACAAACTTTTTGAATGCCGTGCTTTATCGCCATTTCGGAAACTTGGAAACAAAAAAAGCATTTTCTGCTTTCTGTCTCGAAAGCCACAACTGCGTCTCTCCGACTCGGAGTCCTTTGAAAATCCTCAAAATCTTTTGTGATGGATGAATCAGAAGGAGAAGGATTCAGGGACTCTTTCAAACAGGATTCAGATAATATTTTTTATTGTCGTGTTATTGATGTGAGGTGAGGACGCTTTATGAGGGGACAGGTGCATCTTGTTCGGCTCGCTCACCAACACGGACGGGCAATTAAAGCGTCTTCATCTCAGTCAAATCTGATCACACAGACATGATACGTTCACAGATTCAGTTTCTGAGGATATTATTTAGGTTTATAAATCTGCTTTGAAATCACAGACAAAAAGATGCACATCACTTGCCCCAGAATCACCACATGTCCGAGTCCTCTTCAGGATTAATGTAATCCTGTAACAGCTGTCTGTACATCCAGGGAAGCAGTGGAAACACGAACAGATAGTAGCTTATTCGGCATCCATAGTGCCACTTAAAAAAAACAGTTGTGGCCCACAGCGTACAAATCCAAAAGCATCATGGGAACTGTAGCTCCAAAACTTAAAACTTGTCCTTGTTGTTATGACTACTTAAATGGAAATGGTGGGATGTGATAACATGAGGCACAGAGAAAGAAATTAGCCTGCTAGTTTTTGAATAGTACTAGTTTGTTCTGTGCCTAAAATATGACGTATTGAGCTATAAGATATTGATGTTGAGATATACAATATCAAAAAAGGAATACGATCAGGAATATGACATGTAACATATATTAGAGCATGATTATCACTGAAGCAGAAATAAGACAAGGAATAAACACATTCATTTATGTGATGAAAATCTGTGGACCAAAAGGTTTAAAACAGCAAAGATTTAAGAATTTAAATCGGGGGAGGTGCAGCTGTCTTGTTTTTGTCTGAGGGGAGAAAATCTTTGTTGTCGGCAGCTCAGTCACAGACAGAACTCTCTAAAAATCTCTTAATCCTTTGCTGAACATCAAAAAAACAATATTGCATCTAATCCATCAACCAACTCCCGATTCTCAGGCTCTCGCCTGAGCTTTAACACCCTAAAAAGCCTCCGTCGGTGGCATCGCCTTCAGCTCTAAACCCAGAAAATGTGCCCATATCTCCAGAGAATAGTCTATAGTTGTTGTTTAAGACCGCAGAAGCAGTATCCTATTCATCGTCAGTGAAGCATCACCAGAAAGTGTCTCGCAGCGACATCCCAACATTCATCTGGAATCTTTTTTCCCGGCTGTGGAAGAATAATTTTCATGTAAATAATTCTATGCTAAACTATTAAAGATAATAGAAATAACATGTGGATTTTATTTCGGGGGGTGGATTTTGAGTCAAGACAAAAGGATCGCACGGTTCCAGGAACATTTTCCAGACAAGCTGGAGGGGCTCTATAAGCAGTGTCTGTCATAACAGCATTAAATATGTTGTAGAAGCATCCAGTAACATCTGGGTTACGATGAGACGAGGAGGCCCCTCTCTCATCAGCTCCTGTCACTGTTTCACTTTATAAAATTACCAATATTTTACTGAAACTGGAACGATATCTAATTCCACTTGGATAGTAAAGCTAGAACAGGATAGCACATCAATACGAATGTCCAAGTTGCTTGAAAAAAAACTAATGATAGACTATAAGATTATAAACAGAGAACAACTCTGGACCAAACAATAGCTGGAAAACAGAAATGTTTTGACTGACTACACGATAATATGACAAAAATCTGCTTGTTTCTGACGATGATTGTGTTCAAACAAAGATGACTTATATTCATTTTCCATTCACCCGCAGATGTAAACGGTCTGCCTGTGTGTGAGATTCTCTGAATGTAATTCATTGCGCTGTGAAGTTCTTCGCGGATGAAGTGAGGCGGACACATGCTGTGATTCTCGAGGCAGTACGTTAAACTGCAGCTGAACGCCAGCCAGCGGGCGGATTATTGTGATTGATAGAGGACGATGGAGTCATTTGTACAGTGTAAAATGGCTCATTTATGATGGATGTTAAGTTGCATGCATTCCCTCTCGCTACTGGTGGGAAAAAAAGAAAGATTTCTGTCGCTAAGGTCGACTGCGTGTGATTTACAAATCACTCTCCGTGTCTCCAGCTGCGCCTCTGCATGGACTAAACTCTGCGGTGAGCAGAATGTGATAAACAAAACCCGAAGTCTTAATTTTCACTATTTTTTATTTTCTAGGTGTGTGACCTGTCATTCAGCTTGAAGAAGATGCTCAGCAGGCATAAGCTCACGCACAACCCTAACCGGCCGATGGCAGAGTGCCAGCTCTGCCACAAGAAGTTCACCAGGAACGACTACCTCAAAGTACATATGGAGAATGTCCACGGGGAAACAGAGAGCTAGAGCCAATTACGGGACCACTGGCTGAATGAGAACGATATCTGATTCCTCAGATAAAGTTCAGTCTCATGCTTTCATGCAGGCAGCATGAGCCTTTACATACTGTATACACAGATGGGTAGATAGCAGAAATGTTGTTATTAAAGAAACATAACATGTAGAATATGGAAAACATTTGGCCGAGTATTTTCGTCATCGAAATACTGTACATTTTAAAAAAAAGATATTGTTATCTCAGCTATGTTCGAGCCGCCGTGTCCGACATTTCACTTCTCGTCTCTCTGACTTCTAACCAGTGTTACTGTTCATACTTTTACAGCCGGACCTCTTCCACTGTAGCATTTAGTGACCAACTGTCTGAACACTTTACTGTACACTTGTGGCGAGTCGCCGCGTGAGAACCAAAGACCTTTTAGTGCACTTTGTCCACGTTTCCTACATGTTTACACCGCTCTGTTACGTCTTGCACCTGTTATCCGGCGTCCAAACGTGCTCAGCCCCCAGAGCGTACGTCAAAAACCATGTTGCTCTATTTATTATTTTCAAAATAAAGAGTATTAAAACAGGATGGTTGACTGGAAAGACGGAGAGATGGAGCTCTGAAAAGCACATAGAAAATGCGAAACAGCTCACAAGTAAAGGTTTTTATTTACATGATAGCCAGAGAGCATAAACACACTGTCCTCGGTCTTTCATGCTCTTTTTTTTTACTCGAGCGCACATTTTTTTTTATGAATGGCCCTGAGAAAACATGCATGTTTTTTGTTGTATATGGGACAGCTCATTGGAGCAATGTCATGACAAAAGTGGATTTTGCCTGTAAAAGCAGATGTCTGTTTGTAGATATGAACGTTAAAACTGTCGGACCAACTGAAAATGAATGAGTTCACCCGTTCCTTCCTTTCCCACGGCCTCTTCGGTGCTTAAAGTGTTACTGTTTCTGTGTCCTGACCTGTATTAGGGACAAACAGAAAAATCTGAAGTACTGTGTGTTGACTTTCGTAATGAACAGTTGACTGTGTTCTCGTATGAATTGCCCAGGGTCATTGTGCCTTACAGTACGTGTTCATGTTGTTCTTCATTAACCGTTGTTGGATACAGTGTTTCGTGTATTTCAGTAGAAGTGCAATTCTGTCCTGTTTTATATCCAGACTCGTTCGCTTCCTCATTTACTTTGATTAATGCACATTTCCCTGCTGTTTATTCTGCATCTGTAGACTGTGAATTGTCACTTCACACTTTTGTATTTTGAAATGTATAAAACCTCATCACCTACCAAACATCCATTTCCTCTGCTCCTTCTAATTACGCGTTTGCGAACTGTTGACGTTGGGGTGGGAGGGGGCGAACGAGGAAACGCTCTGAGAGTTGATTAAAAGTGTTCAGTCCTCGTTGTTAATCTAACCCCTATTCTTGGGTTGGCAGTCTGCTGGGAGCAAAGGCTAATTAAGGACTTTTTCTTTTTGTTTATTTGTTTTTTTTTCCGAGGCCACAGTCACCGCTCGCCTGATCTGTAAAGCCACACACCAAAGAGCGCCTCTGATGGTTTCTCTCTGTGGGTGCGGGGACTCTCTTTCTCACGTCCGTCCCCTGCAGAGGCTCTCTGGTATCTCAGGATTGAACTGTGAGAATCTCACGAGCGCCGGAGTGAAGTGGGAGAGCTGCGAGCCCTTCTCATCATCGCTGTGTGAAGTTTGTCAAACGTGGCTGCTGTTCAAACTCAATAAATCTTGCCATGTGTGGTTTTGGCTTCCTAAAAACACATAACTGTTACAGTATGTCTATCTTCACGTCTTTTGACTGTGTGCTGTTTGTTTAACAATTAACTAATTACTGCTATTCATGTTAGATTACATTTCGGCTCCATTGCCTCACAGCGTGATGTCTCCGGGCTCCTTTTTGGCCTCCGTCAGGCTTTCCACGAGGAGCGTGGTTAGCGATGACTCTCAGATCGCACGGGGGTCGGGATAACCTGCTCTCGCTCTCTCTCTAGAGCTCGGTTCACCGCTTGGCCATGCAGGGCGTAGCTCGAGTCACCCCGGTCCCGCCGAGGCCCAAGCTGAGCTCGTGCTGCCCGCCGCCTACTTGTTAGTGGTGAGGCCTCCAGGCCATACTGACGCACTCTCAAATCCAGTGGCATTCATGTTGCATCTTGTAAACAGTAGTAGTAGTAGTAGTAGGGGTGTCCAACAGTGGAATATACTGTCTGCCACATGTCTGTCCTAAACTGGCTGACAGGTCAGGCTTGGTGTTGAGATATCCCTGCTTTTGATTATCGCTCCGCTCTCTTGTCTGTCACCGTCCACGCCTCTGGTTTTCCATTTTCGTCTTACAACCTTTGATTTTCTCATGGGACTTTCCCAGTGACCCAGTGATCTTGTCCTCCCCTTCAGTCAAACTTTTCTTCCCCGTGTGCATCCCTTCCTGCTGGGTGTATCACGCCAAAAAGCTCCCAGTCAATGTGTTTCTAATTACATGTTTTTACTGGAAGCCCCGGTTTCCTGTGTTGCCTCCCCATTTGTGAGTGTGGCCAGACTGGGCCCCGACCAGCGTCCACAGAGCCGAACGCCAGCCCCGCCCACTGCGCAGGAGTATCATTACCACGCCGGCTGGGGTTTATGGCAAACCGCTGTCACGTTAGGAATGACACGGACACGCTTGTCTGACCTCTGTGTTTGGCCAGCGTTGCCACAGCAACAGGTAGCTTCTCCTCCACAGGAGTAAAAAAGTGGAATGTGTGTGCCCGGCGAAGAGTGCCATGCTGAAGAATTTTAATACGAGTGGGCAGGGTGTGTTTGGGTATTCTGGGTCATCCTTTCAGCGGTGATGGATGTTCCCTTAAAGCCACATTTCCATGGAAACAGACTGTGGCACTTTGGTACCTAAAAAGCCTTGACACTGAAAACCTGCAGAAGGTCAAATGCTTGACACGAGGCCATAGGGGTTGAGTCAAAACACACACACACACACACACACGGCATTCTCACGATACTTCTGTCTTGCTTGCTGATTTACAAGGTGGTTCTAATTTAATCTTCAGACGCCACTGGAGGCAAGAGTGTGACATATCAGGTCAGGTGGACAGGGATTATTTCATTAGGAGGAAATTGGGAAAGGAACTATCATTAAACATTAAGCACACGCCTCCAATCTGCACAACCAAACCTCCATTTATACACTTCACTTAAGAGATGCAGCACAGAACTGAAGCATTGTCTTTTCTAAAAATACATGTAATTAATACTTACTTACATATTACCATGAATTAAATGTTTATTTGTGCTGTGAAACGGGAGATGAACCCATAATGAATTCTGCAGCTCTGTGAAGGATTTTAGCTACTTTAAGCTCATTGTTTTGGTTTTATGCCCCAAAAAATGTACTGTTTTGGTTCCCTCATAACATTGTTTCCAGACAGAGGTAGATGGTTTCAGCAGAAAAGCTCATAAAAACAAACTCTAGCAGACACAGTCAGAGCTTGTGAACACACAGTGGAGCCTTTAGCGGCTATAGAGGCAGATATATTTCTCTCAGTTTGGTGGAGACCAGATTAAAGACCTACAAAGGAGAGTGAATATTGGACTTCATTGACAATGTAGCCAGAAACATGCCATGCCTGGTTAATGCCAGCTGATAACTATATTATGCCTAAAACTAAAAACACTGCTGGAGAGACCCTGTAAAATCAAAATAGATGCGTACTGATGGGGAAACAGCATGCACTGATTGTTTATGTTTAAACCGCTTGCAGGAAATGGAACCGCATTTGAAGAACTGGAGCACAATGGATGCCTTGGACACAGACTCGTGAGAAAGACGACAATATACGGAGCCAAAAGTCGGCCAGGAAACGCTCCACAAGAATGATGGAGAATTGTCTCCTTTTCCCAGTTTTGTCCTCTTTGGGGAGGTTAAACACTGTAAGAATGGCTCAGTCTATGCCAAGTATAGCTGTTAATTCCCTTAAACAAGAATGTTGACTTTTTCTAACTGTGAAGAAACGTGGAAGATGAAAGCTCCCTCGCATGGAGGCTCGTTCTGAAAGGCTTTGAGGGTCGAACACATCAGTCAGTGCGCCGGTCCAACCTCTGGAGCTTTTTAGTGTTGGTCAGTTCTGTCAGCACGTTGTTGCTGCGTGCCATCAATCCTCAGCCTCATTACGAAATGCGGCGCTGTCCTCACTTCATACACACTGGGGCTGACGTCTCATGTCTCTTTCTTGTTGGTTTGTAGCAACGAAAACAGATACAAAAGTCAGACAAGGTTGCTCGTTTACAACGTGTGATGTTACAAAACGCACCACAATGGCAGCCCGCAGGGGCAAAAAGAAACAATGCTGATGTTGTGCTCAAGTTCATCTGCCGAAAAAGAAATTCGACTTGGCAGAAAACATACAACAAAACAGTAAATCCAATAAGATTCTGACCTTTGCCGAGGTTCATCGCGACCCTCAAAGGAGGAAATGTCTATGATGAGCTGCCAGGAACCAAATTCAACCCATTCATTTTATTACTCTGTAAATATTTGAAAATGCTGCGTAAAAGCCAGCTCCTCCTGCAACCAGACTCGTCTCTCTGCTTCTTTCCTTCCCACCGAGCTGCTCAGGGATTTATTGTAAGGTGATTAGTGATGACAGAGAAGACTCAACTGGTCTAGCCAAAACATTTGTGCAAATGTGATGATGGATGCGCCATAATTCCTGTCTTTTCTCTTTGCTGTTGCTCATCCTCCCCCTCCCCCCCACCGCGCTGTTATTGTGTCAGCCCCCATAATCTTGGGTGTTTTTGGGAGACCTGTATTACGCACACGGCCCGACACAAATAACACCAAACTCCTGCTGGGCTGGAGACGCGGGGGTAGTGACTGCGAACGTTTCAACGCGAGGACACACACAGACACAACACCGAGAGGAGGATTCAGACCGATGCAGAGTGAAATGAAAATATTAAAAACGTTTGAAGTAAATACGAAACATCGGTGAGACGGATGAAAAGAAAAAAAAAAAAGCACATTTCAATAAATGCAAAATATCTTCATTTTTTTTCATTCATGCTAAATTGATACATTTGGAACAGCAGTGTGCAATCTGTGGAGTTAAATTTAACTGGTGACATAACATTGGCCTTATTGTCCCCACTCATGCTACATTTCTGTTTTGAATTTTGAACTATGTTTGAAATCGAGTCCTGTGTGCGTTTGGAGAAACCAAATACCACAGCGAGGGTCTGTTTCCTGTCAGAGAAGCAGGAGAAGCAACACTGAGATACGCACCTTTCATGTGCTGATTTAGGTTTCGGTCCAGCGAACAATTGAACACACACACGCATAAACACACACATGCACAAGGGCGCTAACTTCTTGGAGAAAGAGCCTTCAGTGTCTGCGAGCCCTTATGAAAAGTGTGAGCTGGGACCGGGTTTCTGTCTGGGCTCTCTGAATTAGCCACGCTGAACCTGTTAACCTAGACCACACACACACACACACACACACCCACATTATTATGTACGTGCACTGAATGATAATTCCTCTGCCATACAGGGACGTCATGCGAGGGGAGTGACTGTTGTCAGAGTGAACAGCTGCTCGAGCCAAAACACATCTATCTTCCACAGGAAGTTATTGGTCAAACAAATGTAATGAATCTGTTGTTCTTGTCTTGTTGACCGTGACCGTATCCGTCTCCCCGTCACACACACTCACGGCCCACACGATGTGCATACACTGGCGTGTGTGTTTGTGTGTTCACTTTCTCTTCTTCACACAGAAGCGTCACAGTGGAAACAGAATCAAGGTCACGGACCTCGTTCACTCCCACGCCCATTTGGATTCAGTGGTTATTAAAAAAAAAGCCACACAAAGAGCGAAATGTTCAAGGATTACTGGGCAAATATAACTTTTTCTAATATTTGTATCATTAGCATTTTAATATGGGGGGACTTTCCATGATGCACTGAGCTCTTCTCTCCGTCTGTACACATTCATGTCTTATCAATTCACGTAACTGAGCTTCTTCCCCACAACTTGTAGGTTGTGATGGATCGTGGCCACGCCGATGACAGTATAAAGATTGGACGGTGTACCCGTGACGTCACCCACAGGTTTCTTTCTGAAGAGCTGTTTTGAAGCTCAGAGTGGCTCTGGCTGCCACCATGATGGTAGTCCTGCTTCTTTTTGCTTCCTGGCTAATCAAAAAAATGAGCAAAGATGTGGATCATTGTTGGACTTTAGGTGGGCCGAATGATGCCTGGTTCCTCAGACAAGCTATCTGTAACGACACCTACCCGTCAATCAAAACATCCACTCTGTTAATTCTGCATAACTTTAAGCCTTAATATAATTTAAACAGGTGAGTTGTATATAAATTCACCCTCAGTACAGTTGTCATGAATGGGGAAATTAGCTATAGAGACCAAAACTGTTTATTGTACCAGGCTGTAAACATGTTTATTTCTGCTGTGAAGTTGGACATTTTAACATGGGGACTTATGGAGACTGACTCGTTCTGTAGCCAGCCTCAAGTGGACGTTTGAGGAACTGCATTTTTTGGCACTTCTGCATTGACTTCACTTCACAGATGTAGAGGTCGCCGCTACACCTAGATCCGGGATCGATTGAGCCTGCTACTGGAAATCCACTATAATACTATAATACTATAATCAATGAAAATAATGATGAGTCAAATTTCCATTAAAACTATCGTTATTATTTCTGGTATGCATCTATGTCTCTCTTCTTCTTATCTGTCTTTAAACTCAACTGATAATTGCAGATGGTCGCCCACCATGATCCAGGTTCTGCTCGAGGTTTCTTCCTCTTAAAGGAAGTTTTTCCTTGCCTCTGTCGCCAAGTGCTTACTCATGGTGGCAATTGTTGAGTCTTTGTAAATGTTATTATAAAGAAATTGAGTTGAATATTTGAAGGAAAAATACAGTAAAGTCCAACTTAATGCCTAATACTGAGATTAAATGTTAGTTATGGTGGTTTTGTGTTTCTCATTGAGGTTCTGTTTTATCCTGTGCTCTGACAATCTGTTTTTAATTTCTATATTTTATGTATAGCACACTGACATTGACAATACAAGATAGGTTTATGTTTTCAGTTTTATTCCAGAGGATAAATTACATCATAATCTGTTTCACATGGTTTTAAAAGGCTAACATAAATTTTAGCTTCTCTAGCAGGCTAACAGCACCTGACCTTTATATCAACCACTCTGACAGAATATTTAGATAGCATGTTAGCGTGCAATTTTCAATTTTATTTGGCTCGCAGGAGGAAGGAAGTATACAACAGAAAGTAGTGTCAGAGGATATACTAAAATGGGCTCTAACTGTAGCACAGCTACCGTCATTTTGTCGTCGTTCTGCAGGTGTAGTGCACCTACACTGAGGCACGAGGATAGCTCAGCTTGTCATGCTACATTTCTTCTAAGAAAAAAAAAAAGAAAAGTTGGTACGACATCAGACGATGCTCTGCCTAGCTGCCTCTGGGCTGTCATCAGAAGCAAATGATTTATAGGGGCCCTTGTTCATGTTCACTTGTTGGTGAGCTGATAAAATAAGGAAGTGCAGATACCTGTTCCCCCGAGCGGTGTTCTGTAAGACATCAGCCTTGATCCCATAACTCCAGGAGCCCGGCCCTGTCATGCTGAAGAATGAGTGAGTCTGACCCGGGTTATGGAGTAGTCAGGGCCTTCAGTTTCTCATAAATTACACCCTTGTTATAAATAAAATGCTGTCCGCGGAGCGAAACAGGGTGAAGAAGTGGTGAAATCCAGCTTCTGTTCGCTACTATGAAAATCAAGGCAGAACATATTACAGAAAATAATGCTTCTGGCTGCAAACACGGGACAGTTTTATTGACTTTTCAAGACTTGCACACACAAAGAGGAGGGAGGGAAAAAAAGCTGCTTTTCTTTCTTTAAAATGAAAATAACCAGATAGCGAGTGTAGAAAGGTCTCATTTACATTCTCTAGTTTCAGCTTGTGTTGGGTCTGAGACAGGTTACCTCCATGTCCTTGAATGAGTCTTTGATGCACTAGCCCTCAGTCTTTGTGCCTCAGTAGCAGACAATGATGTTTGTGTAGGACTTTCCGCTTGTTTCTCCTGGCCAATGTGGGCAACCCGTATATTTAACCTCTGCGCCAAACCTTTACAGTCGTTGCTCTCACATCTCTCTTTTTCCTTTTCATCCGGCGCGCAGTTTAAGCTGATACCATCTCAAGGTTACCCATGCACACCAGAAGTGGAGACCGCTCACACTACGAAGCACTTGCTGAGAGCCATTGTGCTTTAAGTGATTTCAAAACGTCCGTTCTTCACAGCAAATGAGCGAGGCCGCTCTTAAGCTCCATTAAGCAGAAGGGCAGTTATTTACTGTATTTGTTTTCCTTTCTTCGGCTCTGGACATGTGGCCGGCCACAGGTGCAGACTGAGCTCGAAGACCTCGGGGGCGGCAGACCACCAAACACAGCAGTCTCTGTGGAGAAGGTAATGACCCTTCCTCCTGGTCTGACCGTGGGGAATGGACTTCAGATCACCTCTGGGACGTTGATACGGACCATTTGAATGGGATTTGTGCTCTCCGTGTAGTCTCGTGTGTGCAAAGTTCAGGTACAAAGGATGAAGCGATTTTCAAAAAAACGGTTTTATTGCCATAAATAACGGCATTAGACTGCTGGAAGGAAAATCTTTAGGTTGACTCAGACAGGTTTTACTCTTTCAGGATGAACATGCTACTCTAATACTCGGCTATAATACTGTAAATATGTGATTTTTATTCATTTAAATTGGCAAGAAAGCCAATATGCATATTTTTCCAAAATGTCTATTTCTTTACACATTGCTGGTTTAAACACAGAAATCTTTAGCTTTACTTACACAGGTATACAATATTCAAAATGGATTCAGCCTTTTTGGTTTCTTTTTAAATCATTTTTATCTAAAGAACTTTTATTCATGTATACTTTTTAGGAAGGCAACATATGTTTGAGATTGTCGTTCAACAGATTTTTGAAATGTTTCTTGTCTTCAAAGCTTTCCAACGTTTCAGTAGCATCCGCTTTTGGCCTTTACATCTCTGGAAGTCATAAGCAAGCTAAATCGTGGTTTATCCATGTGTCATAGAGTTTTCAAAACAAATTGTAATTCTAGATAGCAAAGGTATAAAGTCTGGCTACGTTTGTCAGGCTGCTTTGCATTATTACAGCAACAGGATGCTTCAGAGGGGCCTTGTTTGGAGTTGGCGTTTTGTGAGGAGCTGGTGTTTAGAGCTGTGAGCACGCTTTAGCCCAGGTCACCTCTGCAACAGCTTTTGATTCTCGGTCTTTGTTCTCCAATCAGAAACGTGTTTCAGTTTGAGTTTCATTAAAAGCATGTCCTGAAATTGGATCCATCTCTTTGTACACCCGCCGAACAGGAACAGTGTGCGACCTAACTGGAAGCAGATCATCCTAACCCTTCATCAATGGACTGTGCTACACGTGTATGTGTGTTTGAATGCGCGTGGTGTGCGAGTGTACACCTACGTTGTTGTGCACAGTGTATGTTACAGTGTGTAACCTATCTGCGCTTGTGAAATGCTATAGCCCAAAGTGTCACTCTCTGGCTGCAAACGTCTCATATGGCTGGACGGCAACATTTATTCACTGTGTATGACATCATTTACCCTTCAGACATATTAATGATTATTTCACTCTCTCCTCCTGCCAAGGGAACACCCTCGCCTGTAACAGAGCACAGCAGCACATTCGCGTAGATTTTCCACAGGAAACAGTGGCTCGAAGGGGCTCGGTTGCCTCCTGCTAAGCCAACAAGTGTCAAGTGTCCAACAAACATCTTTAAGATTTCACGCTTTGTTTGCTGATGCTAGCATGCTATCACACATGCCACAAAGCGTCTCATCCTTGCCAATTTAAAATAGGTTTCACTTCTTTGACCTTACACAAAGAGCCCCCTCAGAACAAACACAGCGTTTAAGACTCACAGACTCGCAGCAAATTGCTACCATTTTGATCTCCTTTTATTCTCCACCTATTGAGGAAACCGATCCCGTAACATCGGGCAGGAATGTGTCCAGAGCGCATTCATTAGCCCAGAGCTGTTGTGCAGGAATCTCAGTCTCCTTTTTCACATCATTACAGGAGCTTCACAATCAGGCCTCCTGGGAAAGGGAAAGTGAGTAGAGAAATGTCTATGCAGCACATGTAGGGAAGAGCTTCCAGATGTGACATGTCAGCATCAACGACACTCAGTGACGAGGTGGGGATGTGTGTGGGAGGGGGCGGGTTGACTGACTGACAAGGTCTCAGCGTGAATGAGAATATCACTCAAGGAGAGAAAGAGAAAAATAATCATCACTTCAATGGAAGACCTGTGCTCGTACCTCCGGATGCTATTGAGGAAGGTCATGTTTACATGGGAGAGACTGCACTCAGGTCTGTGTGCATGTTTGGTCGACAACATACGCCTCGCAGTCCATGAGAAAGTAAGAAACACACACATACACTGCATATCTATGCATGCATCCTTTAATCAGAGAAGAGCTGTGCATTTATGAGCTTGCCCGTGCATGTTGAAACCCAATCGGCAGACAAGAACACGTGTTCAATGCCAGCGTTTGTATGTCCTATGTATACAAACCTGGTTACAGAAAGGATGGGTATTACAAATAAAATATGGTTATGTTAGAGTTACGGTTAGGCCACAAAAACACTTGGTTATGATTAAGGATGGATCCTGTTTACAGTAAATAAACATGCAAATACACACCTATTTATATTTTCAACTTACTTCTCAATTTAGTAGTATTCATTGGCAGAGTCCGCCATTCCCACAGGCCGGTTGCATGCATGTAATGTTCAGTGATCATTCACTAGCTCACATTAAAAGCATTCAGTTGCTGAAACTTCCAAAGCAGCCACAGTAAATCTAACGTCTTTATCACTGTGGTTAACGCTAATGCAGTGCCAAAAACTGCAGTTCCTCAAACGTCCACTTGAGGCTGGATCCAGAACGAGTCAGTTTCCATAAGTCCCCATGTTAAAATGTATTATATTAAGGCTTAAAGTTTTGCTGAAGACGGCAGGACTTCTGATTCTGAGCTTCAAAACGGCTCTTCGGTACCCACGGATCATTGTTGAGTTTTGCAGTTTCTCTTCTGACAAACAGGACTGAAGTTATGGGAATTGATTACAGACTTGTGACTGGAGGAAAACTATACTCATCCACCATCTTACCTCCTCCACACCCTTAGTTCACCTCGCCACATAAAGGGCACACCGCTTCCTGCACTGGCACTGAACACTGGCAGTGGATGTATATCGTGTGGTGTAAAATGATCCCTAATGAAGGTAATTCCTAAGATTTTGGCCTGTTAGAGTGCATGTCTGGCGAATGCATGGATAAAAGTTAAGTGCAGTATGTGTGTTTGTGCATACCATCAGCAGGTCTGTGGGCCATATGGAATGTACAGTACAACCAGAGAGGGGAAACCCAGCTGGAGAAGTCAAGGCAGTTGAATTCCTAAAGAGAAGAACATTTTCCAGCCAACTTTGGCGATGACACACCTTCAATGGAGTTCAAACATATGTGGAACAACGCCGAGCACTTAGGCACCTCGTCCAGCTCGCTCACTGGGGTCGGCTTCATTACTTCAGAAGCACGGCTTGGATTTGGCCTCATTCATGCTAAATGGACGATAGAGAGCCTATCGGGCCTTCGGTTTCCTGCTGGACATAAAGTCACTCTCTCAAGCGTCGGGCCATATGTCAGCCAGATGCTGCCGGCCTGAGTCCCCTTCAAAGAAACAATTAGGCACAATTATCGCAACATATAAATGAATTTCATCCATGATTAAAATGTTTAGGGTAGGGAGCGAGCGGGACGCACAGCCAGGTGGTTGTAATCTCGATGGCGGTCGCAGTGGGGCTTCGCTCAAAGAGGGCAAAAGAAAGAAAAACCTGCCGAGCTGTTTATTCAGGCACTTGTACGTCTGGTCAAGTGCCCCCCTCCCCTCTCTCTTGCTGCATACTCACCCCACCAGCGAAGGCATCTGTCCCTTAATACCACTTTAATGAAGGTCATTCATTTTAATGGTGCCTCATTTCAAACTCCAGTAATTAAAGCTTGCGGTGCACTCGACCGAGAGGTTGTTGAGACAGTGTGAGTGCCAGTTCTCCAAATAAACAGTCCCGCTTGCAAGCCAACGGGCATCTGAACACTGCAATCCAGTTCACAGCGCGCCGGCACACAGTCTTGGAAAGAGGGGAATGCAGTTCAGCTCAGAGGAGAAATCTAAACCACGCCAGAGAGATGAAAACCACATTTAGTTAAGTGGCAAGAAGGACGACAGGTGGCTCGAGCATGTTCAGAGCATAACAGAGCGATCACGAATAATCGGGCTTGAAGAACTGAAGGAGTGATACGGAGAAGTATTTGTCAGGCTGCAACTGACAATTGCTCAGCTTAGTGACAGATCAAACTGCATCACAGTCATTGTGACTGTCGAGCACGCAGGGACAGACACAAAATCTATTGAGAATATTAAAAAATGGTGTCCGAAGCCGAGGTGAAAGTAAATGCGCTGTACCTATTTAGCCTCTTTCTAGTCTTCCCGCTACTCAAGGCGCTCGTACATAAAGGTGCCAACTGTTCATCACAAGGTGAGCGATGGTGCCGACTTTGAGCGTGATTTGGGGTTCAGATTCTTGCCCAGTGATCAAACCACCATCTTCTGTTTAGTGGACAACCGGCTCTACCTTCTGAGCCCAAAAAATGGAGACTTTTACAGTAATTATTGTGTCTTTTCTTCGGTCTGTACAGATCATCAAGGCCTCTTGAAAAACAAGTGTACAGTCAGAGATGTGCCACCGCAGAACTCAGGAAAGACATGAGCGTGATGTATTTTGTTTCCTATTGGAGGTACTTGTCAGGCTCTTAATTCCCAGCAGGAGAGCGAGGCAGTGACATGTCGCTGTCACTCAACAAGATTATCTGACATATGGTGATCACCTGGCAGAGCGTACGTCAACGCTATCAAAGGTGAAGTCAACCCAGAGGTTCGATTGCAGCCTGGGTCCTTTGCTGCATGTCGTCCCCTCTCTCTCGCTCTCTCTTTATCTCTCTAACTGTTTATCAAATAAAGCAGAAAAACATCTTTAAGATGATCTGACATGTTGTTTTAAAGCTCTATCTTTGCATGCTGGTGTCACATGAAATAAATTCAGAAGTATGTAAATGTGAGATGAAAATCTCTCAGGCCCCATCTCAGCTAAATTGAAACCAACTTCCCATCCACATGCTTAAATATATCCCTGGATAATTTATGTGTTTACTCCTCGGATTAGAGAGATCCATCTTTCTAGGTGTGTCATCTACCCCAGCATGCTTTGCTGCTTCCTGGCGTCAGATGGTATAATGTTGATGTATGATCTGTGAAGAGGAGCCTTGTTTTATCTCCTGCGTGGTGACATGGGACGGTTGTTTTATCTCCTACGCCGAGGCATGAGATGCTCGCCCCGCCCCCTCGGCCTATCTGCCTGCCCGCTGAGGGCCTGATGAAAGCGCAGGGACACCTTGTCCAGATGGCAAACATCCATCAGAGGAGCAACATGTCAAACGGCGAGGGCAGAGGAGAGTCATCCGCGGGGCGAAAGCAAGGGTATCGCCTCGGTCAGGCTAAGTTTAAGCCTGACAAACACATCAGCAGTGGAGATATTTGGATGGCTGAAGTCCCTTTTTGTGTAGTAGCAGGCAGATGCTAATGCTGCAGATGCAACAGTGAGACAATGACCTCTTTAAATCATAAAATATCTCACCACTACAACCTCACAGTGCCCAGGTGTCATAAAAAATCAAGGGCAGTATCAGAGCATGGTTAGCAGGGCTTCATTTTTAGATTTTATAAGCTGAATCAATGTGTATTTTGTGAGTTGCTGCTCTTGGTAATTTCCTGATTGACAGTAAAATGCTGTGAACTGTAGCTGCTGTTGACTCAGTTCGTTAGCCAGGCTGCCTGGACTGTGAGCTCAGAGCTCAGCAAAGAGTAGTGTTTTGTACCACAGGCCTTTTGGACCACCGGGAAGAAGAGGAGGTTTTTCGGGTGCAGTGCATGGACGAATGCAGACGATGTCGTGCCAGAACCGGAGCTGGACTTGTGACCGAAAAAGAAGCAGTTGGACAAGAGAAAAGCTGAGACTGACTTTTAATCGTTGGCAAGAGCTTGGTGAAATAAAAAGGCTGAAAGACAGACGCCAAGCTGGGCTGACTGCTGCTGGACTAGTAAGTAATATTAGCTGGCTGCTATGCCTTGTGTTGTGTTTCATGTTTTCATCTACTCGTGTGTTTTTGTCTGTTTTTAAGAGCTTCATTTAGGCCAATTTGTATCTTGCTGACATGGCAATAAAGTATTGAATTTAACTGAAATGACTTGTATTGTATTGGTACACGGTAGAGAGACAACAACTGTCAGCCTCATAAATGAAAACAGACACAAAGACATGAAAACAATATGATTTTTTGTGTCTTTGAAGTGTCCTGTTGCCCGCTTTCTAATTAAATAAATCTATTTTTGCAAAGTGACCTCCTGTTCAGCAAACAGAAACAAAATGCGGCATCCATTTGGAGGCAATTGTTCAAGCAGGCTCATCAGAACTTGTTTAAATGGGGCCTTTATACATTTCTGCAGTTTATCCTCCAGGCTTAGTGACATTTAAATCTGTGAACATAATTTCTCTCTCTCCCTCTCTCTCTCTCTCTCTGTTTCCTGATTGCTTCCACACATTCGAAGTAAGCCCAGCTGTGGACTGTAAAAATAAACTTCATGTTTAAAAATGAGTAGATTAGCCCTTTTAAATTGGTTTCTTTTCATGTTTTTGCATCCCTGTGTGTCCAACCTGGCGGGAGCCAGCAGGTTTGAGAACAGAGACTGAGAGTGTGCGGCGCTGCATGGGAACACAGAGCAGCGCAGAGAAAGCTCTAATTGGCAAGAAAGTGGAGAATAAGACCTGTCGCCTGCCAGATGTTTCTGTAAAAGCCGTTAGAGCGGCGGCGGCGCAGGTCCACAAGCGAGGAGGTGTCGGAGGCCTGCATGTGCATCAGAGGGAGCCGTCAGGATCCTGGACCGCTCTCCTGCTGGACACCTGGCTTCCTGCCTCCCTGCAAACAGCTGTGCACCTCCACATGCTACATCATGTTCGGCTTGTTCCAGCTCGCTCTTCGTGTTGCATGTTGTCAGATTTTGTTTACTGTTAAACAAAAATACCGTGCAGAATGTCTTTTGTGGTGGAGCCAAACAAAAGACAGAAATAAGTCAGAGTGAAACCTTTATCTCATTCCCAGTCCTGTTACATAATGAAGGGAGCATTTAGAGATCCTGTTTGTACATTGACGTGTATGGATGAAGAGATAAACACACCGGGGGGAGGCATTTCTAACCTAAATGTTTTAGGCTCCCCTTAGTCTTTATTGTGCAAACAGTGTTCTAATTATATCGTATAACCAGTCTTGCAGGTTATGTTATAGTGTGTTTGAAGCTTCAAACACTTCAGCATCTTGGCATATGGTGCCACTGGAGAGGTGAGCTCAGGACAGCGATTACTGATACTAATTGAGGACTAAACATTTTTTTGAGCTCGCACTCTCACGGCTGTCTTCAACAGTCTGTCATTTTTCTATGGCACATTATGAAACCTATTACTCTTCACTCATCACTTTTAGGGAGACAGACGGAGAGAGAGGCTTAGAGTGAACCTCAAGCAAAACCCCATCTGGGAGGCTTAATTACAAGTAAGCTCTGTTTAATAAGCACTGGATCATATATCCCAGTTCAGCGTGTAGAGGAGAGAGGAACCTCCAAAGGCTCAGGAATGTCAGTGTTTGTGTATGAATGTACATGGTCGCATGCCAGCACTGCTGCACCGAGGAGCTGTTTCAGGCTGGCACTGTAATCGACTCTGGCTGGGGAAATTTGGCCGCAGAAACTGAATGAGTAACTCTCTCCCTTCTCCTCCGCGGCTGCTGATGAGGTGCTCTCGGGCAAGGCACTTAACCTTCGGCTTGCCAACGCAGCGACCAGGAATGTGTGGAACTGTGTGAGTGAGATAAATATGTTTTAGGACAAGACTCAAGAGCTCACAGCCATGTTAGTATTTATGTTGGATTATTTTGTGACGTAAATGGATTTTTTTTTTTTTTTTTTTACCTTGGGAGCATCGCTGCAGAAGAGGAAATTCAAGATATGATGACGCTGAAGAAGTGCAAAATCTTTTGTCTGATTATTATAAACTGCTGCAAAGAAACTTTGGTGTCTGATAACATTTAAAGTCGCAGATCTATAACTCAAAAGTCTGACCTCTAGGTAATGTTTAGCAGGTTAGCATGCTAATACATTTGTGAATTATTGTTAATTAGCACCAAACATGAACTACACTTTCATCTGACCTGATGTCGTTACATGAAAACATTTTGTGCATCACCAAAATTACTATAATTCATCATAACGGGATGAATGTCTGATCCAAATTGAAGCCTCGTACTGTAACATTTACATTAAGGGATCTCAGACAGAAGAATGATGCCGGTGACTAATAACTCAATGTTCAAATGGTCACGCTAGTCACGAAAAATCTGATCCTGTCTTTTAAAGCAACAACAAATATAAGACAACTGACAACTTGTCTCAGGCCATCGCTTCCTTCCAAAACAGTGACATCGTTGTTACCTAACAAATGTATGTTATTTGTTACAGTTTCCATTGGCAGACTGGGTGAAGCTAGGAGACGGTTAGGAGAGCTATACTTAAAGTAAACACTATTACCTAATGTGATGCTACAGTGTGGTTAGACTGCACTGCTTTCTGCTCCTCGGGGTGGAGGTTACATGCTGTCTTGTCTTCGAAGAGAGTTCAGTATGATAACAAGTGAAATTGCTACATGGCGTAATTTGACCCTACACTGATTTTAACAGTGCAAAATCAGCTTGAAACAGAAGATACAGACGACAATTATAAAAGTAAGTGGTCTTGAAGAGGATTCTTCCTTTTCTGTCTTGACTCAGTCTCGTCCAGTCCTGGTCTCGGATTCGACAAAGGTGGTCTTAACGACAGCACCAGTTTCCTGTTTCCACCTCGGATCCTGTTCCGTAGACCTCTTCAGTCACCTTCGCACGGTGTTTCTGTCTCAGATGAAGCTGTCAAGAAGGATCTCACACCGGTATTGGCTCCTACAGCAAATCATCAAGTTACACAATAAAATCCTCCTCAGAGAGAGGTTGCATTTACTGGTGTCACAAGAGTGCAACCTATAAATACATAAAATAGGTGATGTCACTTTCTGCAACAATGCATCCAAACACCAGCTGTAGGGTCAGGAGTGAAAGCGGATCTGTGAAACAGATCTCTGAAAATAGGAATCACATGTGCACTTTAGCTCCACACTCCACCAGACTGTATTTATGTGTGTGTGTCCTGCTTATGTATATTATATCTTACATAGCTTTAGTTAGTTTATGCTCCCAAAATATCTTACGCGAGAATCAAAATAATCCGCCTACGCCAACCCCTTAATATCATTTGGTTTGCGTTGGTTCTTGTGGTTGTGGCCGATGACATCCTCCACGCGGTGGTCTCTTCCTAACAATCACACCCCTGCTGACAAATGCAGAGGTTACCAACGTCACATGACTCTGACATGAGCGAGATAAAGCCTCTCCGCAACCACCGGCATGATCTGTACAGCAAAACATTCAAACCATCTAATCTAGCAGTCAGATTAGGAGTACTGAAACAAAAATGAGGGCTGAAATGCGGCGTGGCGCTTCACCGAGGGGAATTACCCAGAAAAACAAAAACATGGAGGTTTTATAAACTTTGAGAGAAGCGATGTGCGACGAGATGAGACAATCACCTCTTCTGTTGCATGACATCATCCCCGTCCCTCTCTTTCCCGCTTTCTCCAACACACCAGCTCCAAGCTGTACGCTTCACCTTCTTTCAGTGTCAGAGACAACCATGACTGCTCTACTAAAGTCCTGAATGGTAATTCATTCATTCAGCCTCTGCCGAGGCTGCCAGGATCCTAAGAGAGGAAAGTCTTGGCGCTTCTTATTAAAAAAAACCCCAAAAAAACACCTGGTCTTTGGCAGCGTGGATCTCAGTGAGTGAGTCTCGGGAGAATCAGTCAGTCAGTCAGACGTCAAGAGCTACACGCAGACCAGATGTTTATCACACCGACACAACTGTCACAATGCCTTGATTTTTATCGCAGGCACACACACAAAGGGACCCAAATGTTATTGTTGAGCATGCAGAAGAAATAAACATTTCAAGATTTTTTAGCCATGAAATGTGTCCCGTACTTAGTGTCGAGTACTGAGGCCAAAAGAATTCACAGATCGCCATCAGTCAAGTTTGAACTTTAACTGTTAAACACAAAACGTTTGTTTCGTCTCTGGTTCTGGCAAATGAATGACCGCCACCTGCTTTGTTTGAGTGTGAAAGAAACAGAAATGATTTGAAGAGCAGCTGGATTATTTACACTATATTGTTATATGTGTAGTATTAGCACGATATCAATATTTCACTGTCGATAAAACGCCTACAACTACAAAATTATTGAAATCCCCATCGGCCTCAGCTGTTCTTTTGGTTTAGCGGTGATTAGCAAATGTTGGCATTTGTTACTGTGAGCTTGGACACGACTCTGCCGCATCAGTCGCTGTTTTGGCCTGTTTGCGATGTGGCTTCTTAACGGAAACGCTTTGCCCAGCAGACTTTGTTACCTCTTCCCTTGATTTATGTGCTTCTACCAGCCACCATCTATTTTCACGATCTGGTGTTTTATTTTGAAAAGCGACCGGATTTTTTTGCGTCTGACTTCCTGCCAGCTCGATCTCGAGAGCCACTTCTGGGATGCTTCTTAAAATGCGCTGAAGGGTGAAATCACGATCACCATCTGGAGTTGGTGTGATCAGCTGCAGCACAACCAGAACTTGTCGCAGCCATGCCCGGAGGATTTCAAACACAATACTGCACTCATGTAATTTCATTCAAACCATTTTTACGGGCAGATTTCTTGGTGAAAGAAAACAAACCTGTGGCAAAATGGCTGTAATCCACCATCACTGGCTGAAAATCCATTTTTATCCTCTTTGACTTGTTGCTACTCCAAATGCAGCCTCACAGAGCGGCTAGCGGGGCTGAAGGCTAGTTTTGTTTGGACATATAACCTATCATCACACCCATACATACATTCATTTGACTCAGTCAGGTTGTTGGACTGTGACCAAACAAACAAGAAAAATAATGATCCAAGTGGCATGACGCTGAGCGTGCACACTCAGGGCCTGGTGTAAAAGAAGTCTGTTAGTTTAGGCGACCTTGTGACGTTTCCTGTGGTGCCACCGTCAGCCCCCAAACTGCAGCTACACATGCATAAATATTCTGTCATCCATCTTATGCACCGACGGCTGTGAAAATAAAGGCTAACTTTGTGGCCTTGGTCTGCTCTCCACTGAGTTGCTCTCTCACTAAAACTTTTATCTCAAAGTTATTTCAGCTTCGCTTCACCAGCGTCTCTGATAATCTGTCATAATTCAGAGTTATCGCTTTGTTGTCTCCGGGTCAATTCAGTCCGCCGGCGCTTCAATTAGTGCGCCGTTCTGCTGAAGTTCTGCTGAAGGAGAGATGAAGGATTTCTGACTTGACTAATAGCCTGAGCTCTAATCTGAGGTGTTGATTGACACTGTCTTCAATGGGCGTGTTGACACAAGGTCCCGCCGTTAGCGTCTGTCATCCAGTCACCTCTCATACATGTCATGAGGTCCCCGCTGTCTGGCCCCGAGTCTGAGTAAGTTACACAAACACAGCTTCTGTCGTCGCTAACTAAACTTCCACGTGGTCCTAAAGTCAATAACAATTGTGTGCGCACTTCAAATTCTTTTTTGCAGTTTGTGTCTGTCGCACGGGACACCCCTCTGCTTTACATTAGCCTATTACTGCTAGTGGCTGCACTTAGTCGACATAGTTAAAGACAGGCGGTCTTGTTTTCCTTGGTTTTAAAGAATGCACTTTGTCATTGCATTCATGACCTAAATAAACCTTAATAGTAAACACGAGGCTCTGATTTGGTTTTGTCAAAGTTTGTTTTATCATTATTTCATTGTGCCTTTGTTGAGTGCTGTATCGCATTAGTCGCTTCTTTGTTTTTTATCACCACAAGAAAAAGCAACAGTCCAGAAGCGACATTAAACTAATAAAAAGTAACAACAAACTCGAACATCGTAAATATGTCCAAACGTTTTCCTGTTGGCTCATTTATTTTCTGTCTCATCTACTTGTATTCCTCCTTATCTTTGCACACATAAACACAAACTGACAAACTGAAATGACTGAACTAATGTCGAGGCTCTAACGTTGTTTCGGTCCATCCGTCTTCAAACGTCACCAAGAGCCTTTCAGAAGTGGACCAGACTTTATTCATTTACTCATATTTGGTAAGTTTTCCTGGTTCACATCGTTCTACCATGAGTCAGATAGTTATGACCTAAATTGACCAGATTCTCTGTGCGGCTGCTTCTTTCTGCAGTGATGTTTGAGGTGGTTCTTTAAAACAACACTGCACAGAAACCGGTATTAGAAGTTGTGATTTAGAGCCCCCAGTTTCAGAGTGCAATACTGCTGTGGTGTATTATATTAAGAGCAAAAACTAGCAAGTCAACAATAGCGGCTTCTTGGTCACTCACTCTCTCTTTTTCCCTTCTTAGCTTCTTCCGTCAACGTCCTCTTCAGTCTTTTCTCTTCTGTCATTATGTCCATAGAGGCAGCTGAGCCCAGTTACATTGCCCTAATTCCCAGCTCAGATTCTAGCACGACACCGGCTCCGCTCTTTGTCAGAATTCGCCTGAAAACCTCCTCCTCTTCTTCCCGGTGGTCCAAAATGCCTGTGGTGCAAACACTAACACCGGTGCTCTGAGCTCACAGTCTGGGTAGCCAGGCTAACAAACTGAGCTAACATGAGCTAACAGTTGAATCCATCTCACATTACAACAAATGTGAAATGTAATCCGTGTGATTTGGATCTGCTGTCTTGGTCCATGCTACTCTTTCATCAAGTCTCATGCAAATCAGGTGAGTTCCTGTAAACCTGCTGACAGACAAACAAACAAACAAACAGCACTGAAAACCTAACATCCTGGGTGGAAGTGGCATGTAAACAAGTCAACTTCTAAACAAAGTCTAATTTTAATTTCAGTCTTTAAAGTACAGCATTCCTCCGTTATAGTAAATGAACTGAAAATAACTGAAGAATAAATGTTAAAAATCAGTGACTGTACCTGTGTTTTTTATTACAAAAAATATATATATATACCTCTGAATGAACCTGTGCTGCTGTCTAGTAACAAACGTCAGGCGCTCTCATGAATATAACATACAGTCAGATCCATTTGCCTTCACAGTAAGCAGCTATTTTACAAATACTTCCTTCATCTGTCACTCACGATAAATGTCTCATTTTCTCATCTCTGCGGTGACACTGATGCAGTGTGTGGGGTCTGAGCTGTATGATGAACTATATATTTCAGTCCAGTAATTACACACTCGGAGGTGCTCCCTGCAACCCTCAGGATACATCACCATGCCTTTCTGACGCGATGGGAATTTCCCATTCCTGTGCTCTGACTGCTATTTCAGGTGTTCAGACAAGCTTTAATATGGAAGATCTCCCAGAAACCTTCACCTCAACTTTGCTTGTGTATTGCTGAAGCGAGATCACGGTTCCGCTAGAGGTCTTTGATGAATTATCGGAGCCCCCCCCCTTCCACCCGAGAGACAATCTCTGGTTGCTCTTGTTTCCGTCATCAAAGATTCTGTGCAGCAGGACCAGGTGATGTAAATTATTACGGCTGTTTATTTGTGATACAGGAATGTGCAGGGGGGGAAATAACAGCAGCTTTTCAAAGAGAGCAACTTTAAACTGTGGTGGCAGGATCAAACAAGACCGAACCGTAGTGACGATGGGGGAATAGATTGGGTTTCGTGCAGGAATAATTTAACACTTCTGGAACGTTTCACGTCAAATGGCACGGCTCGGCTCGGGCAGGAGCTCCTCCGGGGGAGAGTTTTATTTCACTGCCCTGTACCTGTGCTCAGAGCTCTGCCATCACAGTTTCCCCAACAACGTCACCATGCAGGTTCGGTTCACCTTTGGGTGCCACAAAATGCCTTTGTGCACTCTATGTGCTTTGTGGGAATACACTTGATTCAGTTCTGGCAGGATATCCAGTAAGTCCCAGCTTTTTCCATAGCTGAGGACCACAGCGGTGTTGAACCTCGTAGACATGACATCATGCAACAGACGGATGCATGTAACAGGCAACCCTTGATGACAGCATTTCATCTCAGCCATCACGTTAAGTGTCCTTCACATTACCTGAGTCTTGAATTACTTCAGCTCAGCTCTCAGCACAAGTGACCGAACACAGAAGGATTGTGTTTGAAGTATTTCGGTTAGAAGTGACGAGAAGTGCTCTGCCACTGTAAAGCGGACACAGACAGAGAGAGGGATCCGTCACAGTTAAAAGTTTTTGCAACAATTAAGACGACGCCATCAGCATTTTCCATGCCTGCGCTTTCATCCCAGCCTGATGATTCAGAGCATCTAACTACATGAACGACAACTGCCATTGACACTGCCTCCAACCCTTCACAAAAAGCCAAACACTGCAGTCCTTAATTTAACAAGACTGAAGCACTTTTAATGTTGATGCACGCGAGAAAGAGACAGTAAAAATGAGATGATAGCAAGGAAGACGAGAGTGTTTTATTCTCTGGACTGATTTTAAAACATTAGCTAACTTGCATTTAATCTGATCACAGGAGTGTCCTTAGTTTTGCAGTGATTTACTCATGAATGTTGAATAAATTAAAATTTTGACCTGCTGGTTGACCTAAATGAAAAGTCAGACGATCACCAAAGTCTGACGGTCTCATTTTTCATGAAACATAAATATTTGGACAAAATTGAAGGGCAATCAGTTGAAGCGTTGCTGAGATATTTCAGTCTGAACCAAAGTTTGGACTGACAATCTGACATTATCATGCCTATAAATATAGGAGTTGGAATAGAGAGGGAAAAAATACATATTTTGAATTAATTGCAACTTTTGAAATGGTTAATGGTTAGCTTTTATTTATGCAGTTTTTGGAAGATGATGAAATGGAGTACAGTTGGCAATATGTAATCCCACTTGAGCACATTTCAAAGTCTTTCCAAAGAGAAAAACAGATTGAACGAGTGGGTGAGAGATGAAAATAAAAAGACAGAAAGAAGAAATGGACTCTCAGGGTTGTGTTTTGATGGCTATAATTAATATTCAAAGCTTTACAGCATTTAAGAGAAAGTTGTTTTTACTAAAAATCGTGGAGAAACACTGTAAACTCCTCTGTGTTTTTACTATAATCTGCTTTCAGATTTGGCTGTGTGCTTCTTTTGGAAGAGGACTTGATTTAATATGTTTGCTTCAGTCTTAAAGGTTGAAACTCGATGATACCATATCCTTTCTTTCCTGTATCTTTTCCCATCTTCGCTCTGCTCAGCTGTAATCCAACTTCATCTCTTCTCTTCTATCACTAAAGTTCCTTTGGAGAGTCGCCCTTTCAGCCGTGAAAATCATTCCCGTGTTTCGACACACAGCCCTGTGACATTCGCTTTTAGCACTGTGGGGCCAGTGAAGCGTTATCGGCTGTCCAACGTGGTCGTGGAGTTCACAGCTTCTCAACACACAAACACCAACGGCGAGGTTAGACCACGATATTTACTGAAAACTAAGAAAATTAACAGAGATGAGTAAAATAAAGCGAGTGATTAAACACAAAGACTTTATGGTAAAATTCTGGAGAGCACATTACGTCTCCACGAGTCCCTGGAGGACGGGGGATGAAGGACGTGCTACAGTGCAGAGGCCAATCTGTCAGGAAACAGGTCATGATCCAAAATTCTTCTTTTGAACACTGATCTTCTGTATAAAACTCCAGAAAGCCTCCAGATGAGATCTTAAAGTGACTAAGTGTTCCTGCGTGAGTGAGTGTGTGCCTGTGTCTTTCTGTCTGTGTGAGACTGTACAGTAGATAAGAAAGGGCAGCATGAGGCACGAGGGTATCCATTACTCACTGGATGCCTATGGAGAGCACCAGAGGCAGCACCTGAATCCGGTTTAATGGTGGAAATGGATGCACAGTCTCCCCGCGGAGTAATCCCCTTTATGGCCAACGTTCACCTGTGATATATGGAAAGAAGACAGATGCCAGCGAGGGAGGCAGTGGGACACAGAGGTGATTGGACAGATTCTTCTGGGTGATGCGGAGGCCGAGCACAGCTTTGAACTCGTGCCATAGTCCAAGGTCACGCCGGAGGTGATTGAGTGCTGCTGTGCTCCCATAGGAGACGGAAGGGATGAGAACTTATTTTCAGAGAGCCAACTGGAAGAAGACGATCTTAATGGCCATACCTCAACCAAGTTTGCTGCAGCGCCCGCACAGACGTCTGCCACAGTTTAAAAGAAATTCAACTGCCATGAGTCACAGAAAGCAGGCCGAGCTCAGTAACAGTACAAGTTGTAAAGTAATTTCTACTGCGAATAAAAGATACTGTGCTGCTGAGCTACATGTTTAGTAGGTATGAAGTCAGAAGTTTTTCAGGTATTTGTTTATAAGTCTTTTAGTACTGCGTCAGGAGATTATCACTGTTATCGTTGTTACCGCTTATCCCAATCAAGGTTGCGAGGTCTGAAGCCAATTACAGCTGGTACTGGACCCCCATGCACCATGGACAAGCCACCAGTTCATCATAAGTTTGACACCCAGAGACAAACAACCAATGCCGCTCACATTCACCAATTAACCTGCAGGTCTTCGGGAAGAGGCCAGAGTACACGGAGAGAAGCCACACAGACGCGGGGAGAAAATCTGAAACCTTCTCGCTGTGAGGCAACACTGCACCACGTGCCGCCCCAAATCTGTCCAGTGGATGCTAAAATATTTTACAGTACGCCTGTAAACCTTGACCTGCTGGTGTTACTACAGGAAAGTCACCAACAAAGTCTGTAGGATTCGGAGTCTTGTGTCCATGAATGCCTGTAGAAAATGTCACGGCAGTCCACCCAATAGTTCAGTCTGGATAAAAGCGGTACGCTGACATACCGAGAGCCTCGAACGTCGCTAAAAATAACAACTCTACTCAGATACGTCTCCAGCAGGTCTTTGGCTCAACTCTGTTCGTTGAGAGCAAGTCCTTTGGAGCAACATACAACATTCATAGGTAGCTGCATAGCTATTTAACACACTGTGTTAAACTTGCGTTGCTTCATGCTCTGCATCTTCAGTTGTGTCATCATCTGTTTGTGATACAGAAATGTAGCCGAGCGAGAGCAGAAACAGTTAAAACGACTCAGTGTGACAGTGTTTCTGGGTAATGTAGTTTAGTGAACGCTAACACAAGTTCCCCAGAGAATCTGGGAGAAAGCTGATGAGCCTGAAGCGTGTGCGTGCCAAGCACGCAAGAAGAAGTTAGATTACACACAACAGTAAAACTCAGTGAGTACCGGCCAACTTCAAGCAACCATCAAAGTATTTCTATTGGAAAGTAGAAGCACTAATAAAATAGAAACAGAAACAAAAGTTCAGTCTGGGTCACAAACACAACTTTCTCGAGGCCATGAGAGGAATCATCCAAAAACAAAGTCACACAAGTGTTGCCAGATCGAAATGTCCAAATGTCCAAAGAAATGAATGAAACAGCCTCCGGTTGTTTATTTCCATGTGCGTTTTTCAGTGTTTAAGCATTTCTGATCATATTATCTCATAAAGAATGCATAACAAAGCAATAAAATATCACAGGGCCAAGTGAGGCTAAAGACATTTGCCTCCATACTTTTTAAATATTGACAGACTTACTGAAGGATTGCAATAAAACAAACAAAGGTAATAACCAAAGCAACTGGCAAAGGTCCTGCAGGCCAATTCCAATAGTGTATAAAATGAAAGCTGATATTCAGACAGGCATTTGTGTGTGTGTGTGTGTGTGTGTGTGTGTGTGTGTGTGTGTGTGTGTGGTGATGACACATGCGCCTGTTCAATAATTAATATGTTTATGCCATACCTGCTTTGCATTTGCGTCATGAAAAGCCTTAAAACTTAATATACTTAGTATTGAAGGATTGCTCTGGGGGTGTGATAATGTTGAGAATCTCAGCACAAGCAGAAGTGATTGAAACCCTACTACACACAGACGCACACACACACACACACACACACACACACACACACACACACACACACACACACTGAGGCCTAGTTGTTGTTTGTGGTTATGATCTGTCACAGGGCCCCCTCTTTCACGCCGGAGCGTAGGGGGAGTCAAAGCACAGAGGACTCAACTACCGAGGCTTTTTATTGCTTTATTGCTTCCTCCCAAAGAAAAGGAGCACAAAGGACTGTAGAGCCCCCTCCCCGACCTCCCCTCAGCCCCCCACAGACCCCCTCCTGCTGGGAAGAACAGGCCTTGCGGTGGGCAGGAGGCCACCCCCCTTTTGAAGGCCGGCCTCTGAATAGCTGGCTGCGGTCATCGTTATCCTCCCAATTAACACTCGTTTGTCTCCAGTGAATTCAATTAGAGCCATATTCATGAGTGACCAGCAGGGGAGGCATGCGTGTGGGAGGGAGGGTCACTTCCCTACACCACATCAGAGGACTGTAGGTCAGCTCTTGTTCAGCCAAGACGTCTATACATATGCGAGTTAGCCCCTTTTTCTGTGGAAAATAGAACGGAGCAGTGAGTGGCAAAGGATCACGCAGAGTTTATGATGAATGTAGATTAAATAATGTAATTAAAGAACAAGAAAATGAGTCTTTACATAAGTTTTACTACTGAGCTGTTGTATTAGACAAGATCAGATTTTTATTAATGGACATAGACAAGGTGGGAAAGGCAAACATGCATCCAACAAGCACTGATGGGTAGATTTTAAGTGCAAAAGATCTTTTTTTGGACATCTTGGTTACATAAAACATCATTTCAACAACCACATTTCATAGTAAAAGTTACTCGGATGCTGTTGTAACAATGGTAGCTTGACCTTGAGGTCTATTGCCATTTTTCCACTGCACAGTGCGGCTCATCTAGGGTCATTTTTTGTACCTCTGCTTCATTTACCAATGCAGATCGCACCTGCTAGTTTCACTTTTAAATCATAAAAGTTGTTGATGACTCATCCTTCAATCTGAGACCAACAGGGAATAACGTTACGCTAACGAGGTGGAGATTTCTATGTAACGAACAACTAACTGTTGTTAGCTCAGTCAGCCTCGCAACTATCTGAACTGACTCAGCCCCGGGAAGCCAGCAGCCAAACACCCTCGGACCTGAAGTGGAAGATAGATGCAAACACAAGCTCATAGCACTAGAGGATTAATCATCTTGGGACCATGAACGTCTGTACAGAATGTCATTGACATCCATCAAATCATTGTTGAGATATTTCAGCTCAGACTGACGTTGCCACCCCCGTGGAGTCACGCTGCTCGCGTAGCTCAGTGTAAACCGAAACACCTCCATGTCTTTTCATCTGCACATGACCAAAACCAGCCGCTGGTCAGTCAACACGGCTCTGGGTCAAAATGGACATTTTTCAAAGAAGAAACACCCCCGAGGTGTTTCTGTGTCTCCACGTGGACTGATGTTACTGACTGGTGGTGTAAGACGGCAGTGCAGAGGAAAAAGTTCCTCGCCGAGTTCAGGTTTCAGCCTTCTGCCCTCGGTGCCGCTGTGTAATGCTGTCCTCGCATGCAACGCAGACAGGATGTGTCAACAGATAAAGCCAAATGAAACACATCTGTCCGGTAGTCTGGAGCAGCTTCTCTGCGGTCAGTGCCGTGTCATCACGGGGACACGCTGATCGCACTAGCAGCTCCGACTCCAGACCCTCGTCTCCATGGGGAGAAGAGGAGGACATTTCTGAGCGGTGAAGCAGAGTGAGTGAAGTGCCTCTCCCTCTGCGTGTCTGACACTGGGGGTGACGGCGAAATCAGATAAGATGTCACTGATGTTTAGTCACTCTGACGTTTTAATTGAGAGGCCTGGGCTGCTGCTGCTCCACATGAACCATGAGACCGGATCGAGTTATGACTTTTTCACTTTCTGTCTTGGCTTAAATCTGCACTTCAGATGAGTCAAATAAAACATGGAGACAGTTATGTTTTTGTGAGTTAAACCACATCCTCACCCTCGACACCGCTTCAGTCATATTTATTTGTTTATGTGTGGGACATGCCTTCTGTAAGATTATGCTGATGAACCATTCATTACTTTAAAGCTCTAATTCAGTGCATCTTACACTCACATCGCGTGCATCGCGTGCATATTTAGACAGACCAGTAAACCAACAACAACATTAGAATTTATTTGCTCTTGATCTCCGATAATTCTTGAGGAACATATCTGTTTTTCTGGCTGCTTAATGCTTTGCTATGAGGTGTGGGGACGGCTCATGAGGGCAGCACCAGGTGAGGTGATTAACGCACCTGGAGACAGTTAGTCTTAACAATGTCCCTGAAGTGAATGAGAGAGCTGATTGTCTGTAGCTCTGTGAAAACAGCACCAATGAGAGCAGTCAGAGTGAGCAAATAGTGAAACTGCGAGTCAGAAAACAAAAAGATGAGCTTAAATCTCCGGAGAGCTCTGAAGAACTGCAGTCGGATGACACCTTTCCATGCACATATTAATCTGATCCATTATTAACACAAAGAATATTGATCATAGCAGCTTTTATCTGGATCCCTTTTTTCACTTTCATGAAGTCTGGCATTACTCTAGCACCTCACAGCACATTTCTGTGTCGTCAACGTGTGTGTGTGTGTGTGTGTGTGTGTGTGTGTGTGTGTGTGTGTGAGCAGGACCACGGGAATGATGGGTGGTGGTGTGGTGACTGGATCTACCCTGGTGGCTTTCTGTTTCCCAGCTCTCTCTTTAGCTCATCATGAATTTTACTCTGTATTTTAATCTCATAATTTAAACCTTGAGACTGATCCATCTATCGCCATCGTCGTATTTCTCTACTAACGTGGAAAAAAGTAAAGAAACAGTATTTAACTTCTCTGGTTGGGTCTAATCGCACATCCATCTCTTCTTCTTTGCAGGAGTTGTTGTACTTGAACTCAAAACCACATTTTTCTTCGTGCATTCTTATCAATAAAAACACTCGGCCGTGTAATTTGTAACTTTTGAGTTGTGTGAGTATTAAAACGCGGCGAGTATAATGTGGTGTGTTTGGGCTGCTGCCTAATGCCCTCATTCAGACGGAAGGATGAGCGTGTTCACTTAATGCGACGCTGCACTAAATCATCTCGCTTTGCAAATTCAAAGAGTTGATACACTAGTCTGCGATGTGTGTGTGTGCGATCATGTCGTCGTGTGTATACTTAACCGCCTGTCCATGCTTGAATGTTGAGCAGGCTTGGTGCACATTCATGTCATTAGCCCTCAGAGATCTAGTGTTTGTGTGTGTGTGTGTGTGTGTGAGGTCCAACCACATCGGCCTGCAGCCAGGGCACACAGGCCCTTGCGTCTTCTGAAATCACCTTCATGTGGAGTGACTTTTCGCTCCAACAGCGACAGGGCAATCCCACTCTTCACTTAATGTCTCATAATTACTTCAGAATAGTTTAACAATCGCACTAAATCCAAGCTGAAGTGTTTAGGTCTCTTGTCTCCAGGATACAGGGCAGTGGGAGTGGGAGTGTTTCTCTACTGCGTCCAACGCAGTGAGCCGTCAATCACTTCGAGCCTTCACTGTTGGAAAATATCAGAAAAGAAAAAAGAGAATTATGATGAATTATATTAATTTTAAGGCATTTATTTTTTACATTAAAAGCCAAAATATAAAAGATTGTTTTCCAGAAATGGGATCAGTTTGGCTTCGTTTCACTCGTGGCATTAAAAATCAAGACCTGCATCCAAAAAATGAAATAATTTTGCCCAGTGGAATATGACTGCCCACAGTGAGACAGTTTTAAGAGGCTGGAAAGTTTTATATTACTGCTCTTTTTATGAAAACAAATATATTTCATTCTCAGAGACAGGCCTCCTGTGATGTGTTTTTTTATCCTATAACCTCTGTATTCTTGTATTCCTCAGATGTAACAAGGCCAGGAGGTTTTTAGGGGAAAAAAAAAAAAAGATATAAGGAGAGAAACAGAGGAGAAAAAAAAATACTTACGATGTTATGCAACCCCTCTTGATGCTGAACATGTGATTTCAAACTACCAGATGTGATTCTGCAGATGTAAAAAAAAACAACAATCGTGCTATAGGACTGAAGCACTCAGAGTTTTCTGCGGCCTTAATAAGCTTCACTGATGAGTTCATTTATGTAAAAAAGTATGAGCTCACTTCATAGTTGGCACACATGCAACCCAGTCAAAACACGAGGAAACGGGGTCCAAAAACAAAAACAAGCTTGTGCTCCGGCTTTTTGGGGGTGTTCATGGGATCACACACCGCTGCCGCTCTCTAAAGGTCACAAGGTTTTGGAAAGAAAAGCCCATCTGGAGGAACCTATGACACAGGGGTGCAGAATATCAGGTAACACTTAGGCTGTATTTTTTCCACAAGTGTCAACTTTGGAAATGTTAAGCTCTTGTACGTGCGTATGTGTCTGACAGGGCTTCATTTCTAAAGTTCCCAACAGGGATGTCTTTGAGTCTAACACTTCACTTTGTGGCTCCACCAGTGTTAGGAATTCATTTCTGCGGCTCTGCGAGCATTATCTGCAGCCACCGCTGTTTCTTCAAATGTTGTGTCTTTCTTCTCCTTTATAAATATGTCTAAACTTTCTAAAACAACATGAGCAATATCCTTACCGCTCATAAACGTTTCTTTCATCTCTGTTGTGACAAATAGCTTTGGTAGCTGTGACAGCGAGCAGCTGAACAGGACACTTTGATTGTATGGAATTAAACGCATGCAGCTGTGGGGGCTAATCGAGGGATATGCCATTTGGCTTTAATTACAGAAATGTCATGAAAGAACCACACCGACACAGCCGAGTTGAAAGAAAAGGGAAAATAAAAAGAGAACAGCAGAGGTTGTCTCATGGAGATTTGTAGGATGGAGGAAAAGAGTGAGTGGAAATGGAGGAAACAAGCTCTCTGCTCTGGTCTTGTCTTTGACCCCAAACGTGGACGTTTTACGAGGTTAATGCATTTATTGTTCTCTTCACTTACAGCCTTACATATATGAATATTACTTTCCCTTTTTCATGAAGTACCGTGGGAAAGACTTTGTTTTCCAGTCCGGAAAAAGTGCATTTGTCCTGTGCCGTGTTCCCCCATCAAAACCTGATCAAAACCCTCAATTTCCTCCCTGCAAAAACATGTGTGATAGAAAGATCGTATGGGGAAGAGAAAAAAGAAGCTTGGCGTGTGAAGTTAAACAAGTGAGGTTGTGGAATTACCCTTAAACAGATGCAGTGGATTAAGGGTGGAAAAGGGCCACACCCGGGCCAGGCACAGACTCATTACACTTGATTGATTAGTATGTAATTAGATTGGTCACTGATCGCTGGTTGACAAAAATACGCATCACATCCAGTACACCGTGAACCCGAAGGGCCACAACAACAAAATACCCACAGTAGCCTGCAGAAGAGTAAAAGTCATGTCTCTAAGCTTTCCGTTTTCAGACGTTTGCCAAAGCACGGGGGAATTCCATGTGGTTTTCTGTTGACATCCGTTAAGTGGGCATGGATCACATCATGCCAAACAATGCCGCTCACTGTTTCATGATGACGACGCAGCGCCAAGGTAGAAGGGTGTCAGATAATAGATAGGGGCTCTGACGGAGCAAGGCCCGCAGATAAAAACAGTATCGAGGCTTGAATGAACACCACGCCGAACACAATAATGCAGTGATGCCGGAGTGTCAAGTGTAGGCAGCTGCGTCACAGCTGGTCACGGTTTCCTCTATAAGAGCTGTGGCTTTGGCAGCCACTTCTGCAGAATGGTTATTGTGAGGGGGAGGTAGGAGGAAAGGCTGACCACCCTTCCCAAGCTAAAGCACAGTCCTCAGAGAAGTCATTCCTCCTCCCCGAGCGTTCACACGAAACCGGGCTGTCGTCACCAGCGAGAGCGTTGCTTTCCTTTCCGGCCAGAGGTTAGCCAGTCTGGTCCGAGACGGCAGGTGAGGTCCTGGTGAGCGTTGAAATCCTGGAATCCAACATCATAAATAACAAAGTGTTTAAATGTGCTGCCCTAACAAGACTATGTGACCAAGTGGAGTTTTCCACATTCCTCCGCATAAACTGATTCCATATTCAGCCATGAACAGGTCTCGCTTTTACTGCTAAACATAAACCATAGTAATGGCATACCGTTTTACTATACATTATATCGCCCATATAAACATCTTCAGAATAAACCTGTGTGTTTTTCATTGGACGCACTGGCTTAAAGTTACAAAAATGTTTCCATGAGTAGATTAAACTGTCAGCGTCTGCTCTCAGACTCTGCTCAGAGTTCGCCTCATGTTTAAAATAACGCTCGCTGTCTGACTTTTTTAAAGAAAGCCCAAAAAAACATTATTTAAAATCTGTCTCCTCTCTTTAATATATATTAAAAATCACTCATTATTACTGTTATCATAAATGTAATGCACATCCCTGAACTCCCAGGAAATAGAAACCACTTCGCACTGTAGGTGTTCTTTAGGAAATCTGGAAGCTCTTAGGAGCCACTATTACTATGAATTTATAAGAATAGTTGTGGATTATTACTTCAACAGAAGTATTGCGGCGAAGCAAAGGTGCAGAGAGTCACATACATTTTTAATGTACGGCTCTCGGTGGAGGGCTGGGGCTTTGCGGCTACAGTGTAAGGAGATAAAAGCAAGGGGCATAAGCCAAGCTCACAGTTCATCACCGGACCCTCTGTTAATAGTTTCCTCCTTTACAGGCCTGAGAGTCTCACTCACCCTCTTGCACCCTCCACTCTTTAACTGAATCAACAACGGCGTCCCGTAGTTAACATTATTTTTCTTGCGTATATCGCGGCCAAAAAAAGCATCTCAAATAAACCAAACTTCCTTTTCTCCAGCCTGGAGTTTGTAAATCCATCAGTGAAGTATTTCAGTATTTAAGTGCACGCTTTGTTTTATGGCAGCTACGGTTTCTCGAAGACTCCCCGAGCTAACCTCATTCTCGCTTCCTGTCAACCTCTGCGGCCTCCTCTGGAGAGACATTCCACGCAACCCGAGGGGTCCCCACTGCTCGTACCTGGATGAGGTCGCATCATCTGTGTTGTCTTTAAAGTCTCCATGAAGTCAAAAGCAAGCGTTTTCATCATTGTTTGTTTCTATAACATAAAGTCATGTCCTGATAGATGATTTTTTTAAAAACTGATGACTCGTCTGCACCATAAAAGCACAACGTTACAACTTTATTCACTGATTTTGGTTAAGCTGGATCATTGAGGTGATTTATGGACTTTTTGCTATGCAAGCAAGCTGCTTACTGTCGTTAGCTCGTTCAGCAATACAGCTAACGAAACCCGGCAAGAAAACCACCTTGGTAGTCATGGGTGTTCTGTGTTGTAAATAATCTGAATACATGTCTAATATCTTTTTAAAAACATTTATTTGGAGCTTTCACATAACTAAGAAGTACAGAAGTGTAAAAAATGTGCTGTGTCTCCATCTTGTAAGGAAAAGGAACCTCTGCTTCATGCTACACATTGCTGCATTACAACCCACACATTGTAGAGCTGCTTTACGCGGTTAAGGTAGATACAAAATCATGAAGCACTTAAATACACCCAGTGGACAGTCAGCACACAGAAAGTCAGCGAAACACACACGACACATGCACACACACACCGTCTCAGGTCTTTTGGCAGTATTTCAACAAAGGTTCCCTACTTCCAGCCTCAAGTTGTTTCTAAGCCAAGAGTCGACGTCTATGTATAGTGAACCTCTTTGGTCATGCAGCCTAAGAATGTAGATGAAAAAAGGGGGGGTAAATCTACTGTATGCACTTCACCCTGCACACGTCCCACAAGAAATACGATACTCACAAATCTCGGAGAGAAACAATGTGACACACGACTTTAATATCCACTCAGTGACAGTGCATGCGAGCGTGAGCCTCAAAAAGAAGCTACAAGCCCTTGCAACCCTGCACGCTGAAACCTTTAGCGGCTATTCTTGTCTCCAGCACCATGTAATTAAGTTCCTGTCGTCCTCCGCTCTCAAACATTGCTTAACATAAACGGAGGCCTAGCTCGTTAATTAGTTCCAGTGTGTGATCACGAGCCGCTTCTCTCAGACGCTGAGATGAACTTACTTCCTCTCTATGTAAAGCACGGTGGTGGCGGCGGCGGTGGTGGTGGTGGTGGTGGAGAAAGGAGGGCCATAAATGAAAGTGGAACATCAATCCTGAGGACGCGATGAGAGGGAGTCCGTGTCACGATAATGAAGAGAGCAAGGCGAGGCGGTTGTAACGTTGGTCCTGACTGTGGACGCTTTTATCTGTTCTTAAACTTTTCACTTTAGATTTCAGTTATTTAATATTTTCAGCGTTGTAAGCATTTTTGTGTTAGGTAGACAACAAATGTGACATCTAATTTATGCTGCTGTATTAGATCAGGGAGTAAGTTTATACGGGGTTATCTGTTCTGTTTTTGCATGTATGGATGCTGCCAGGGAGATATATGCCGTGTTGTTTCCATATTTGACATGAATCATATGTGACAAATCTGTGAAGCGATGTATGGTACAGGTGGAAAGATGAAGTTCCTCTGCTTTCATCTTCAGATGCAATTACTGTGCTGTGGATGGGCAGCGCTGATTAATGCAGCCCGGTGATATACGGTGCTGCAAAATGGAAGGGCATATTTATGAAGTCCTTTAATCTCCCTTGACAACAGCCTCATATGAGCCAACAGGCTCATCTCCAATGGCCACATTAGGCCAACTGTTCTCCTCTCTGCCGTGAATTACTGCTGTCACCTGTCGGAGATTTCACAGGACAGCGCCTCATTTGAGGTCAATTTCTGTCTTTCCCAGCAGATCAGCGGGTCCAGCAGAGAGGCAAGCCGATAAAGTTTGGGATTTTGAGGAGTGCGGATTATAGGATCAAAAGGCAATGGCGCTAATCCCTCCCCGTTATTAAAGATGATAGCGCTATAAATGACAACACATGCAAAACTTCTCCCAACTCCAAACTCTCGCTAGCGTATGTAAGTACTTAACAGAACCAGGCTCAAGGGATGGGGGCCGCCTCCGAGCTGGATTAACCAGGAGAGATGGGGATGTTGATCCTATAGTTACTCTCTCAGTTTGCCTTTTTCTGTGCGAGGAAGTGCATGACTGTCTGTGGAATGGAGACAGGAATGCAAAAGCAGTGGCGGCAGCAGCAGCGAGGTTGTGGGAGCTCCTGTCTCTGCACTGTACGCTGCAATTATCTCCAGAAGCTCAGGAAGCTAATTGGAAGAGATGTGGGATAAATCCCAGCCTGGGGGAATTGTGCTAATTTTCCACTTTCAGCTGACCTAATAAGAGGGCCATCCACTGCCACTGGAATGATGGTGTAGAGGAGGAGAGAGAGACAGCAATGCCATTCTCATTCTCTGTTAACATGCATACTTAATGACCCTCACACACTGCGATCCAACTAGCCAACACGGATTAAATTACTGTGTTTGGTGCCTTCTTTCCTTTATACAAGCATTCTGGTAATATCCATGTGCACCAGTGTGTTATTTCTGGGAAGTAAGCCCAGTACCTCTCCAGCTGACACTGCCCGCATATTACTTTGTCCAATGAAACATCCCAAACAACATGGACACTCGCTTCACGGATTCCTCCCGAGCAGTGAAGTGTGCACGACCACATTCAGGGCTCCTCTGTGCATATGACAAATCTAATCCTCCTCCTTCGAAGTTCTAACAGGAAAGTCTCTCTTCAGACACGACCTTAATCACATTAACCCCCTTTTTTCCACTGTGTGCCAGACCTGAAGTTTGAACTGAGTTCCAGGGTTCCCGATAGAAGGCGGTTGGGTTGTACCGCCAAGTTTATATGTTTTTTTAAATGACCTTTGTTTGACGAAATGAGCAGCACGACTTCCCATGTAAGCTGACAGTCATATTTTAAATATAGCAAAGCGTTTATATTTTGTGGTATTGCACGCACAATCCAATGCCGTGTGTATTTGAAATCAATATACTGCTGTCATTTCTCATGCACCAGTTGGTTTGTGGCTATCTCGCAGTCCACAGTAATGAAGCGGGGGAGGAGCAACGGATCTGCATTGTCCATTCAAACGCACACAAACACTCAGTAATGTCAGTTGCAGTCCTGCATGCACAGAGGATTATTAATCTTTTCCATTATTTGATTCCAGCCAGTCGCAACCAGATGTTCGTCATTGAAACTTCTAAGCCTCGTCAGTTATTCAACCAGACCAGATCAGACAGCGCTGCATATCAGACAGCTACTACACAACTCAACTACATCAGCCAGTATTGGTGTGTGAGATTACGAGTTTAAAAAGCTTTGCCGCCAATAAAATGAAGTCCCAGTGGTGTTTCTAGTGCTATTATGGTGCTAATATCCATATATACTGTATATATATTTCACCTGTTTCAACTGAACATGAGTAGAATTAAACATTACACAAAAGTCTTTGCACCAGACTCAGGTGGAAAGTTGGTGTATCAAAGACAAAGTACAATAAACGCTGACCTGAATAAAGTTATCATACCTGCCTCTGCTGCTCTGCTTACACTTGCTGTTACAAGCTTCTGCTACACCAGAAAGAGACCCTGTAGAGCAGGTCTGAACATCTAGCAAGCTAAACACGAGCAGAAGCAGATGAAGCATAACCATAATGTTAAATAATACTGGACGTTCATGTTGCTCCGTGCGTGCTAGATGCTAATATTAGCTTGATTAGCCGATGCTACGGCGACTTATTCAAATGTATTTATGTGAGGACTAAAAGAAATGTTGCTTGTACTGCAGGAGTGACATCCATCCTTACAGAGCTGATATGTTTTTGATTAGATGCAACAGCAGCTTCTTCTGAGGAGCCAATTAAATCATGACTTCACTAAGTACAGCATTCCTTACAAGCCCGAACTAGCAAAACTCAAGTGTGCAACTAAACAATTATCAATGAAAACTGAAAAACTGCTTTACAGTGAGCTGGTGCGACTGTGACCCATAAAGGAACAGCAGTGTGAGGCCACCGAACCCCTCCTTACCGCTTGAACCTTAATCCCACCAGTGTAACCTGGAAAACATGTGATTATAGTTTGAGGGTCTGACATGGCTTTGGATGGCTCAGATCATGGGATGTGCTGCATGTTAGCAGACAGAAGCTTTGAAGTTTTTTCTGAGAAGTGTGTCAGCTTTGCTCATTATTTCCCAGCCTTTGTTTTTATGAGCGGGATTAAATTATACAGATTAGTCCTCGTAACGCTGCAGAAAGGTTTGTTGATGTTCGAGAAAGTCTCTACGGCTTCACTTATATTCACACTGCGATGATAGATGTGTCACAGCGGGCTCCTCTTCACTGCCTCAGCGTTTCCACTGACTTCTCTAACACTTTGGAGCTGAATTATTATATTTTGGAGTAATCAAAAGAAACAAGAGAGCCCAGAAACACCCTTGAACAGATGCAAGCAATGACACGCAAAAGCCTTTCCAGAGGCCAGCTCATAATGCTTTTTAATGGTCTTGTTTAACAAGCAAGGGAAGTGGTTTCCCCCCATTACCCACAAACCCCGAAATCTTGCCCAGCCAAAGACAGGGATATCCCAGAGTTCAGAGGGAGCTGCATCAATCTTCTTGTCCCCAAAGACATGTGCTTATTCAATAGAGGAGGATCAACCGAGATCTGGACCGTGTCAGAACTCACTAAACACGCATCGCACAGCCTTTGCTTTGCTGGTTCAGCCAAACCACTCGCACTAAACTGAAATGCCACCAGAACAATCTAGTGTAATTGATGTTTTCTCGAGAGCAGTCTCAACACCACTGAATAAATTCAACGAATCATCTGCATGCTGTCTGGATTACCACAAAGAAACTTCAAACGCTCGGGTGGCATTCTTCCCGAAATATCATCTGAATGTGCTCCAGTGTGACGGTGAAATTTCACCCTGCGATAGACTTGAAGGAAGACAAAAAAATGTCTGATACAGTCAGAGAGACGTTTTGAAGTGACACAGTGTAACCTTTCTACCATTTTGAATCATTTTGCTGCTACACTGACACGTGATAAGGTGAATAGATGACGATCACGAGTACGTAACACTTAACGGGACTATTTCACTGATTTTGGTGAATCTCTCTCTGATTGCTATGCCAACGGTAGCTGCGGTAGTTAGCCTAGTTTGTTAGCCGGGCTGCCCAACCTGTGAGCTCAGAGCACCAGGGTAGTGTTAGAGTTTGTACGACAGGTGAGTTGGACCACCGAGAAGAAGAAGAGGAGGTTTTCATGGCCTTGGCCTGGGTGACCATGCTGACAGAGGAGGACCAACCTAACTGAAAGAAGAGGATGCCAAGCAAGAGTAAATCTTGTACTGATGTAACAACAAACAAATACACGTGTTCGCCTCTCCATATTAAGAACAGTAGTACTGCATTTCTAGCTACGATTGTGAAAACGTCCACAAAGCTACACGGACCATTTCAGTACAGGCTTTGATAATCTTATCTTATCTTATCTTATTATTTGATAATCTAGTCCACTTACTCCCTTTTTCTTTTAAAACACGTCACTCTGAGGTCAAGAATTAACGTTCATTTCAGGCCATCTACTCATTGCATGCTAACAGATCCATCTCCATGACAACTAAGCAAACGCTGTCTTCTGTTGCAGAACATGTGATATGGTTGAAAGGTTTGAAGAAATCTAGCAAATGGACCTTGACTTGTTTTGTTGACGTTTGGGTAGGGCTGTATTTCACTGTATCGCCACTTCAAATGTTGTTATAAAACGGTTCTACCTTGTTTTCACTCTATAGCCAGGACCGGCACGTACGTCACTCTACAAATATTTGAGCCTACTTGCAGTGATACCATTGAGACTCACAGGCAGGTGGGGCTGGCACCACACCACATAGCTATGCTTTGATGCTGACTGGCATAGACGTCATGCATTAAATGCTCGAGGGCACACACCCTACTGTTCATGTTCTGCCTGGTAGGTCTGGTTCACCTTCACTCCACACTCACACTACAAAAAATGGCAACAAACGGGCCGAGCCCCTTACTGAAGGCGCAAAAAAATTCTTTAAGAAACCAAATAAAACACTCGACTCTTAAAGCAAATATATGTGATATTTTTTATTACTACAGTACTGTCCCCCCCTACGGAGCATTTAGCAGCATTTTTAGCATCTTTCAGCTCCTTGTTTTGGTTTCCCGAGCATTTCAATTCCACGTTTGGAGGATGAAGAAGAATGATGAGAATAGGATGAAGCCTGAAGCCTCTTGGATGAGAGGTGAAACGTCTTCATGGATCTACAACCAGGTTCAGACTTAATGTTTCCCCCAGTATTTATGCTAAACTAAGATAATTATAGCAAGAGAGCAAATAAGCCTATATATTGCTGTAAAGGCTTATGAATGACCGTAGATGGGAAAGTTGTTTTTGATTGTTTAAATCAGTTCCGTTAGTTTGGAGCCAGTGGAAGCAGCAAAGCATTGAAGCCAAACCCGGCATTCAAAGCTTTGTCCCCAGACTTAAACTTCCTGGATCGACCTCACTGAACAAAAAAAACTTGAAAGCCAAGAGCTCACACTGCTCATAATCAGTGTGAGATTTTATAAACTCGCTATATGCTTCCAATCTGTAATATCCGCTCTGCTCCGAGGACGCAGAGAGGGAAGGAAACATTAAAGCGACCCCCTGAGGTTTCCCATAAAGCATGGAGACAGGACATTATTGAATTGCGTAGTGTTTTTGTAGAGAAACTACTTAGATATATTCTAAAAGAAACCCCCCACCCCTCGATATTACAATTTAAATATAAATTAAATATGTTTTTACTATTTGTGTACTGCTATTTTATGTAATCATTCCGTTTTTTTAGGATATTGGCAATTCCAGCACCACCGAGTCTTTAAAAGCTAAAATATTTTGTGGTTTTTTAGCAATTTCCTGCTTGCAATCTTTTATTTTTCTCACATTTGATGAGTGTGCTTTGACGTAGGAAATGGATCCAGCGGATAAAATTCTGCTTAGCACCGAGAATGTTTTCAAGAAAACACTATACTTCCATTACACCTGCGGGTTTCTCGTTTCACACGAGTAACAGCTCTCTTCTCTCTCTTCCTCTCATCCCTCCTGTTAACGATCCTCCCATTTGGGGTTCCTGATATCCCAGCTCCTCTCAGAGGATCCTGCTTGGCAGAAATAGAGTTTAGAGCTGCAGAGCTGTTTCCTCATTGATTTTGGATCTGACCTTCCTGTAACCTCGCGTAAAACAATCGCCTGTGTGCCCAAAGTCCCCCCGCAGCGGGAGGAGACCAACCGACCGACTGCAGAGACAGTCAAACATAGAAACAGGGAAAGAAAAGGCAACTTTATCACACTTCCCTCCTGACAGCAGTGAAAACACAAGAGACAATAGGGTCACACAAGCTGAGAATACGAACGGTTGCTCTGTCCCAGAGCCTGTGAGGTATTGGTCAGGAATTCATACAGCACAAGCTGAGGTTTTCTTCATTACACAAGTCAAACATGTCCAGGATTCTCAAAGGAAATAGATAAATTAAGCAGAGGGTAAAGAGGTGAGCCAGGAATACCCAGCTGTGAATTGGCCTGAAAAGCGTGACTGTGCCAAAGCAAAGATGACAGACAACCTGAGGGTCATTACTCTGTGATTAAATACTGTATGTGCTGGAAGTCAAACCTGGAGGGGGATGTGGCTAAGGTGAATATAATTGTAGTGCAAGCTATGCATTGTGACTTCAAAAGTCCTTTTCTTCACCCCGTGATAAATAAAGGTGTTTGCACACCTTTTCCATGTGCGGCGTGCACTCGGCTCACCTTTACACACATCTGTTTCTACGCTGTCTTGTTATCACGGTCCTTGACCACGGCGGGGAGTTCGCTCCATTATAGAGATCACAGTGATGGATGAGCTGGAAGTTTGGAGAGACCTCTGGAAAGAACTTGGGATCCTGCTCGTGAAAGCCTGACATGAATCCAAAGAGTCCTGGAGAGAGGCAGGAAAGGTGAAAAACCTCAGGCTGAACAAAAGTTGTAATCACAACACGGCTAACTGCTCGTTTTATCACTCTTTAGACGTGGACGTGTATTCTGCTGTAAACGACCGGTACTGTGATTGTCACTCAGCTTACAGCAAAATCCACCACAAGAAATGTTAAAATGACATTTTTGGCGCTGTGTTTCTCATCTAACACACACACACACACACACACACACACACACACACATGGGTGTGCCTCAATAGAAAGTGCTTCAATCCTACGTAATGGCAAGGGTTCTTTTTAGGACACAGCTCTCCTTTTAAAGCACTCCTAAACTTAACTTTACTATCCTGTTGCTGAGGTGAGACATTTTTTTCCTCCTCCTCTTCTTTTCTCTGTACACACTTTTAGGCGAGAGAGTGTGTGAGTGTGAGTGTGTGTGTGACATTCCTCTGGTTAAACGCCGCTATTGTTGCAGTTTTTGTGGTCGTATGAACAGCGAGACAATGAATGAGGCAGCTGTTCACCGACTGTGGCGGTGCTGAATGGTAGACGAGGCCTGCTACTTGTTACCCGCAGAGATATTTCTTAACAGTTATTAATGCTGAGTGTGTCGTGTGTTTACTGACACTGCCAGGGATCTTAATGAAAGCATTAAGGATGCTGATTCCTCTCTTCATCGGAAGGTTCATTCTTAAATTTCCAGCCGGTCGATTGAAGCAGTTTGTTTAAAACAACCAGTCTAAATGAAAAGAAAAAAAGGTATCGAATTCTGGTGCTAACAAGCATTAAAAAAAAAGTCAAATCTCGGTACCTGCAGTGAGCCACGTCTTGGCTGTAGACACAGGACTACCAAGCTGGCCAGCTCTGGTGATCTGGTCAGAGCTGTTTTTATACCATGCAAAGCAGTGATGGACAGCTCTGTTACTGTGAACTTGTCAGTCTCTTTGTTTTGGTGATAGCTTTGACATGTGGTGAGAGTTTCAATGTGTGACTGACAGAGGTGCAGACTGATGGCTCAGAGTAGAAAACACATCACGTCATTATGTTTATTATCATTTTAGAACAATAAAACGAACCTTGGCTTATTACAGAGCACTGGGAGTTTATACAGTTCATATGTTAATGTTATTTCATTGAATGCTAAGAGAGCTTAAGGGACTTCAAATCAGGTGTTGGGGCGAATCGTAGCTGGATTGTGCGGCGGCGTGTCGGGGTGACATCATGTTGATTTTGTCCAAAAGTTGAATCTGGCACTTTTCTCCGCCACCTCCATTCAAATGAACAGAAAAACACGTTTTTTCACTGACTTTTGAAAATGCAAGGACAAACGCTGCATTCAGCTGCACCTATGAACAACATTTTGGCTGATTCACAACAAGTGGCTTCATTTCTAAAGGCTGAAAATGTTTTTGTGAAATGAAATTAAACTATCATGACATCGTGTCAGTGTGTTTTCTTGTGCTGTGTACGCATCCTGAAGTATTTATTGCACAGATGGTATGTTGTATTGCATTATATATTTACAGCCGTTCTTATTGCGTGCTCTGCAGATATCCGAGAGTCCACAGAGAACTTAATCTACATCGTAGTAGCTCCATAAACATCTCAAATAGCTGCATCCTATAGCTGAGGTTCACACTGGTTGCTTCTCTTCATCCACCCCACTGATTTCTCCTTTTGTGCGGTGCTGAGGCTGTCAAAGGTCTGTAATGAGAAGTATTAGCCTCCTCACTGCTTGTTAATTGCTTGCCTTTGTCAAAAAATGAAGAGACGGGAAATCGCTCACTCTGCACATTTTTAGATAGCATCACCTCTGTTTCCCCCGTCTGCTACGCTGCACATGCAGTGTATTGTCACTGTTTCTCTGAAAAGGACCGATCCCCCAGCAAGCCTGCGACTATGAGACGCTTAGCAACCATCAACAAGCATTAATAATGTGGTAAACCACTAATAACTACACTCAACCAGGACCTGTCGTGGAGTTGGACAGCTGAGAGGTGACGGTTGGGAGTGGATCTAAACAAGACATTCCAGCGTCTTATCAAGGGCGGTCGCACGGCGGTAATGAGTGTGGGTGGAGGGAGTGGTGGGACCTCGACACAGAGATGCCCTCACCCGTGGCATGCAGAATGTGAAAGTATGTCTTCAGCCTTATAATGACAGCTCTGAGGTTAATGGTGTCATGGGTGTTCATATCTGTCATAACTGAGTCATATCTCACACAGGCCAAGTCATTAGTGATGGAATATCTATCAACAGTGCGCTGACAGATGGTAATAAGTAGACAGAAACATGTTATCTAACAGAAAAACATACAGTAGAAGATCAGCGTCACACCAGCGACTGCTTTGTTTTCCAACTTTTGCTCCAAGCTTCAACCGACTGCCAGGGGTGTAGGACTCATGAGGAGGACCCTCAAATATACTAGCATGAATAGACGTGGGTGTGGACGTGGATTGTGTTACGCCCAGGCAGCAACTTCTGTTTCTGTGAAGCAAAGCCAGCGTGGAAGTGCCAAATACTGCAGTTCCTCAAACGTCCACTTGAGGCTGGCTACAGAAGTCAGTCTCCATAAGTCCCCATGTTAAAATGTTAAAATAAACATGTTTACAGCCTGGTACAAAAAACAGTTTTTATGTCTATAGCTAATTTCCCCGTTCATGACAACTGTACTGAGGGTGAATATATATATAACTCACCTGTTCAGATTATATTAAGGCTTAAAGTTATGCAGGATTAAGAACATGCCCTCATTGATTGACAGGTAGGTGGCTTGTTTGAGCAACCAGGTGTCTTTCTGCCCGCCTTCAATGTTCTGTCTTTGTTCATTTTTAGGATGAAAGAGGTAGGATGGAAGAGGTAGGACTGCCAAGATGGTGGTGGTCTTAGGTTGTTGAAAAGCTCAGAGTGTGGTGGCTGAGTGACGTCATGGACACTATGTCCATGTCTATACAGTCTGTGGTTACGCGCCTGCTGTACCTGACAGTTGATTTTTTTTACCTTTATGATGGTGCTGGATAAAAAGTTAAGGGTTAAAGTTACAATTGATAGTTGATAGTAACCTTCAAAGGTTTTAAAAAAACGAAAATGCCAACCTCCTGGTGATCAACACTACCAACCCTAGAGCTACGCTGCGTGCACCTAAGATATCACAACACAGAAACACATAATCCGAACACACATATGACATTCTTATAAAAATGTTCAAGATATCAAAGTAATTTTAAGGTCATTAAAGTCTTTCAAAGAAGTCACTCATTCCTGGTAGCATTTTATTGGGTCTCAATATCTCGAGCGTCTGAGCTCATTTTTGGCTTCGTTTACTTTGTTCTATCTTATCTCTCCTGGGACTTGGAACCATGTTTAGCACTCAGGTGTTTCTGGCCTGAAGAAGATAAATGCACTATCAGAGCCAAAGATAACAGGTGCTGGCTGAAGCCAAGCTCCTGCTCATGCCCCCGAACTGTGTCATTGGCTGAGAGTGCTTTGTTGTAAATCACTGATTAAAGGAATAAACTGTAGTGGTAACATCTGCTTTTATGAAGGCCACCCGCACTTAAGAGGTAAAACCGCAAGAAGGCAAAGTTTACCAGGCTTTATTTAGAAAAGTGTGTGCAGTAGATTTTTTAGTAATCAAGCTAACAAACCTCAATGTGCTCGTCTGACCCGGACCTCCCTGCCTGATGGCCAAATGAATGAAATCAGAAAGTGCCAGCTTTTAAAGAGAGGAGCTCTTTAAGGAAGAGTTGCGCTCATAATCAAGGGCTACAGAGGAGGATTGTGCAACAGATTAGAAATGATTCGGTAATAAGACTCATATCCGCAAGTCAAAACCTCTGAGATCTGCTCCAAATGACAACGGACTCCTTTACAACTCTCAAATTACAAACAAATCTGCCTCATAATCGCGCTGGAAATAACACAGTTATCCCAATCCCATTGTAGAAATGTTACATTTTGTGAAGTGCTGCTTTTTCCCCCGATCCTTCTCATCCTTTGCCATCAACATTAAATTTTCTAATCCTTGTAATTCATCCATCTTCTCTTTCCCTTTGCTGTTTCACCACACTGATCTCCCCGCCCTCTCGCTTCCTGCCACCCAATCTTTTTTCCACCCCTCCCTCACCCCATCTGTTTTTTCCTCTCTTCTTACTTTGCCATCACCCCCTCCCGCCTCTCTCTCTCTCTCTCTCTCTCTCTTCACCCAGCCTGCCTCCTTGTCTTCTTTTCCATCTTCTCCCTCTCTTTTTCTGCCTCTCTCCAAGACCTTTTCCACTGCAGCCGTATCACCTAACGCTAATGAGGGTTTTAATCATTTATATGGAGGAAGAGAGGGCTCGTACCCGACGGCACAAGATACTGTGTCTGCAGAAAGAAGAGAGACAGATAGAGAGAGGCAGAAAGACAGAAACATGCTACGTATTCATTTGCACTCCAGAAAAACAGAAATCTACCATCATCTAGCCACACCCGGCTTATGACACCTACAAGCAGAGCAAAATACAGCCAACCACACACAATCATAGCTAGCTTTCAAACATAACCCTTACATTAAGTTCCCTCACTGTTCCCTTAGCTTAACAAAGTGGCTTGCCAGATGAGACGACCTGAGGGCACGATGGCAGATAACAGTTAAATGAACAGATGTCTGAGTGGAAGCGCAGCACCGTGCTGCCACCCAATTTGGCCCTCGCTGAGCCTGGCCTGAAGTGTTTACACAGAACAGCATGTATGTGTGTATGTGTGTGTGTGTGTGTGTGTGAGGCTCGGGTCCATTGAGTGCATCCAGGCCCAGACGCCATAGATGCAGAGCCAGAGCGGGCCGAGTGGCCCCTGGGCTCTTGTAAAATTAAAAGTATTTGGAATGTGGATGCTTTGCCGAGTGAAAGAGCTACATCTATGTAGCAGCTCAGCTGGGACTGAGCTGGCGGGGAACACCTGTCTCTAAACTGGACCGGCCCACAATATGAGTGAGCCGACATCGTAAACAAGATTTTCCGCGTGCAATTGTGTGTGTGTGTGCGTGCATGCTCACTTAAACAGGAATAGATGATAAGCAGGAAAAATAACATCTGTTCAGGGTCATTCCTGATATCTGGCTCGTTTTGTGCAGGATTAAGTTAGTCAAATGTTCTTCTGTCTGAATGATGTTTCATTTTCAGTCCACTGACCTTTCACCAGTGACGTACCTTTGAGTACTTTATTTACTCAGATTTTGAAGTACTCATTCTTTATTTGTGTACATCAGTTTAGATAAATCTTTGATGTGTCTCCAGATCAAACTATTGATCATTTAAAAACATTTTAGCATCTTTTAGCTCATTGTTTTGGTTTTATTGCCAGCAGATTTACGCTTATCAGCATAATTATCTTATCATAATCGTATTTTATCTTAAGGTAAACTGACTGTACACGACGTGGCTCAGCACTATATATTAGACAAAGTAAGCAACTAGCTGGTGAACATAGCGTAGCATTTAGCAGCTAACAATTGAGATATTTCGTTCAGCAGTTAGTGAACATCAAAACAGACCAATCAATGTGTTTTTATCAACAAGGGATCAACTATGTGCAACATGAAAAGGGTTGCTAACGGTAATATCACTCCACTCCATGATGCACTTTAGCATCTTTTAGCTCGTTGTTTTGGTTGTATAGCCCAGAGGTTTACTGTTGTTGGTTCATTCTCACGGCTCTTATCATAATCTGTCATCTGATCATCATTTCCAGCAGCAGCAGGTCGAGGTCGTTATTTCCAACAATAACATGATAAATGATAAAACTACTGTACATGACTGAACGCTAGACAAAGTTAGCAACTAACTGGTGAACATAGCGTAGCATTTAGCGGCTGACAATCCAGATATTTCCCTCAGGAGTTGGTGGAGAGTAAATATTGTTCTTACCTTTGCCAGGTGACCAGAAACATGACTCCATTTAGGCTAAGGTGATAATATGTCAACATCCTTTTTGCACTGCCCCCAGGTGGCCAAAAAATCAATGAATGTAGGTTTGAGTGCAATATTGAACGCAGATCTTTTTTCTTTTTACTTCTTTAAAGACTGTAAATATGCATTAGTTTCTGTTCAGATAAATTATAGAGGTGTAGGAATTGTGCATTGATAGTCAGAGAAGCTGCGTAGACGTGATTTAATTGACTAAAGCAGAATTGACATATTTTCCACTGCTGTTGGGAGCGTTCCTGCCCCTCAGCAATTAATATTGATTGCTGTATTGTTTTTACTACTTGAGGGCACAACATTACTTATTAACTTCCCACATGTAATGACATCTGCACACTGCCAAACATCCCACGTGGCAACGCCAATAATGATTTAAAGCTGTAACCAGGGCAGAAAATATTTAAAGTTCAGTTTATGTCTGTTTTTCATGGGGTGGGGGTTGTGTTTATTATGTCACATTCTTTCACACGAAGTGAAAAGGCGGGAGTTTGGGAGTCCTTGCGTCCATTCAGTGGGGCATTACCATGTTCTTTGATGGACTTCATTGGGCCCAAAGGAGAAGGACGTAACCCTGTTTATTTAAATGCACAGCTTTGTGGGCCCTTAAATGCTGCTCTGTCTTCATTCCTCAGTCACTGTGCCTCCATTCGCTGCAAAAAAACAAAAACCTTTGACCCCTTTTGTCTGCTCCATTTGTTGCTCCATTCGATTGCAATCTTTGTGCTTCATAGATTTCTCAATTTAAATATTTTTCCAGTAAAATGAGGTTGTCTCTCTTTAGACCTGCCTTTGGCTTTCCTGGCTGTGTCTCCGTGCCATTCTGGTGGGAATCTGCACCTAAAGACCTCTTTTTGCTGTGATGTTCCGATGGGAATGCTCGCCCAAGTGACACTGGCATAATAGATTTCAGTCCTTTTTTTTTTTTTGCTTTCTCTCCTCAGCTTGTTACAATTAAAACCGTAAGCAAAGACACAAAACAGATTCCCAGCCAAGCAGTCACTGGGTCTGGCCAGTTGTTCTTATTTTAGATAATAGCAGGATTAACTAATTCAGAACAGGCCATTATTAGAGCTAATATTGAGCCCTTGCTCAATACAGTGCGGGGTTGATAGGTCAATCTCACCATATTCTGGAAGATTATAATATTTCATCTCACAAAAGAGCTTTTAAATCTTAATCTTAATCTTGCACTTGGCTTTTTTTCTCAGTCAAATCACTTTCGGGTGATTTGCGGGTCACAAAAAGGCAGTTTAATATAAAGTTTTAGTGCGGTTAAGTTAAAACATTTAGCCTCTTTAATCATGTGCGCACTGATGGCCCCATTCAGGTGAAAAGAACCGGCGGTGCTTTGAGTTGTTGTTAATACCTTGCCGTTAATGCGTTTGTGTGTTGCTTTGGATGCTTTATGTATCTGGGCAGAGCCGGCCCTGTTAGTGTCAGTTTATGAGCAGCTTTACGAGCTGGTCGCAGCTCTGCTCACAGAGAATGATGGAGAGGCCTTGAACAGTGCCATTGACTGGGCTAACTGCAGTTCGTCTAGAGCTGGCTAAAATCAACACCAGTATTATACGCTTTAGTGAAAGACCTGCCAGTAAAACACTTCTCTGAGAAACGCCGACGTGGGCAGTCCCTTTGCGACTCCTGACTTCCTCCTTTCATCATTGCATCAGCGTTACTGTGCGTGCATGCGCTCTGAAACAACAGCTGAAAACACCTTGAAAATACATATATAATAAAAGTTTGGCCAACCCCTGATTTAATAGCCAATACATCCGACAACCTTGTGTCACGCGCCAGTTTTCGGTTTTGGAAGAAAATACGGCCTCCTGAAAGCGCCTTAAATTTTGACCCACCACAGAGAAAGGTCTTAAAAAAGGCCACGGCACAGAGACAGACAGGGAAGTGTGGTAATATGAGGTGTTTTATGATACCGCCAGGGATAGCCTGATAATCGTGAAATATTGTAGCAGCGCTGGGGCCAGAAATTCAGCCTTCAAGATCCTGGGCAGTGTTTCTCTTAACAGGATCATAAATTAGTTTGGCAGGTGGGTTTTAAACTGTGGGCCACACAGGACAAGGACCTAAACTGAAATTGTGGCTGCTTAACTTTCAACCATGATGCAGCATTAATTTGCCACGTTGGTGAGAAAATCTTTACACGGTGAGAGCCGACCGGTGCGGTCAGAGACTCTGATGACTCTCAAGGTTTAGAAGTTTGTGACACATAAGAGAAAAACATGTCTGTGCAATGAGTCAGTTTTTGTGTAAAGGCTGATCTGAAGTCTCAAAATAAGGACGAGGTGTGTGACCTTCCCAGTAAAGACCTAACTGGGCTGTGTGTGTGTGTGTGTCTGTGTGTGTTAGACAGGGACAGCTTTAGTAAACCAGGGGCTCATAAAACAAGCAGGATTTATATGGAGTGAACAGTATGTCCAAGAACCACTTCTGAGTTATGTGTCCAACAGAGACTTGTCCTCAGACACAGAGCAGGGAGGGGCACCAGTGAAATCCAATAATCTGGTCTGTGTTCAGTTTATTCACTTCCCAGTAAGAGCCTCCTAGTGGCAGTCATTCATTCACAAAACCTCTAAATCATCGATATCTCATTTCCTGCTACAATAAAAAGAAAATCTGTATGAATGGAGACGAGACTTGCACACATGCTGATTGTTTATACCATGAATTTTCAAGCACTAACACTCACTGAGTCACCGAGAGACACATTGTTACATGTAAATACATGCTGTGATTAAACCAGGCAGTTTTAAATGCAATAAAGACGCTTCGATAAAGAACACTTCACTGATACGACTGAAATTTTATTGAAATTAAATTATTCAAAAATAAAGGCATAAATGAATAATTAAGCTAAATAAAATGAAGCTCCAAATGAAAAATTTGTCAAACATCCATATTCAATATATATTCGACTCAAACGGGAGGTAAAATAAGAAATACTTTAAGTTAATTTCTCTTAGGAAGTATTTGTCATTGTCAGACCCTGAGAATTGTCTGGGATCAACTTTAATACCAATAAAAAAGGAATTCACAGCAATTAAAAAAACATAATAATAATATAATGGGATAATAAATCTGATGTTTAACCTGTTGTGAGTAGGTAATCACTTCTCCAGTGTCGTCTTACGTCATATTTATGCTGCAGTTTTGCAGCATGCGTACATACATACTAGAGGATTAACATTTAATTTACTGTTTCATTAGCTCATTAGTCTGTTGATGTATAGCATGCCTTCGCAGTGATTGCAGTAATGGTACATGGGATTGCATGCATATCTTGACACTTGATCCAGCAAGCTCACCAGTCAGGTTATTTGGGAGAGATAAGGTCATAGGACCGTATTACTAAGACCGTGCAGCTGTCAGAGTCCAGCTGAACTTTGACTTGAGGTTGATAGAGATCTTCTTCGTGAACGTGAATGGAAACACTCATTAAGTTACGTTAAATTATGGGAATTGAGTTTTTCTGCTTGTCGTTCGGAGAGAAATCAAAGTCCAGTGAGGACATCGGTAAAATGTGACGTCGCAGGCGTATGTGTATGTCTCCTCCCAGCTAATCCAAAAATTGGCAAAGTTGTGAATCATAATTGTAGCTGAGGCGACCTGAATGAAGCCTGGGTGCTCAAATAAACCGTCTGTGACAGCACCTACCTGTCATTCAAAGCTGCCTATTAATAACTTCAGCCTTAATATAATTTGAACAGGTGAGTTGTATATAAATTCATCCTCAGTACAGTTGTCATGAACGGGGAAATTAGCTATAGAGACCAAAACTGTTTTTGTACCAGGCTGTAAACATGTTTATTTCTGCTGTTAAGTTGGACATTTTAACATGGGGACTTATGGAGACTGACTCATTCTGCAGCCAGCCTCAAGTGGACGTTTGAGGAACTGCAGTAGGTCAGCACTTGGTTTTAACCTTTAAACAAAAATCATAAGTATCAGTGACCACATAACTTCCAAATAAACAAATAAATCCAATAAGGTGTTTAAAAATAAACCACAACCAACCTGAAACTATGAAGATCAGGTCAAATACATTTAAAAGTGCATGATATATGATATATATATATGTTTATATATATATGTTTTTGCAGTCATAGTTGCATTTATTTGATACTTAATATCCACAGGGGATATGACAGTTTGTGTGAAAGTTTAGAGTGTGTAGTGGGACGGTATACATGCCTGCATCCGACAGATAGATGGGTGTGTGCGGTGAGCAGAGTTCATGACAGTGAGGTGGAGCAGGTCACAGGGAGGTCAGTGGGACTAGCTTGGTGGTCTGCAGATGCTGAGAGTGACAGTTAAGACCGGGGATCTCTGAGACTGAGGTTATCGCAGTCACCATCGCTCACTTCCCAGGTTCTGGTGACATGTTATGGCTATCACTGACAGCGGCTTAAAAGCAAGTTACATCAAATAAAGAGCTGCAGCCATGCATGTAAAAACCCTGTGCTGCAACATATGAGCCAAATTAAATCTCTGCTTGGTTTATTTTCCGCCTGAGAGGCTCCGTGTTATTTTTGGACACATTATGAAAGGTTACCAAAAATTATATGGTTTGCAGGAAGAAACTGATATCTGATCATGAATTAAGAGAAGTCGACCAGCTAAATGAACGAAATTCTAACTGTCCTGGAGACGGATTTATTTTATTATTTATTTAATATTAAGTTCATAAAGTCATTAAAATTAATTAAAATATAATAAATAAGTTGAAAAGGTGACACATAGAAAATACTTCAAAATGTGCCACCATAAAGGGATGTTTGGTTAAATATTTGGAGCTCTTTTTATTTTAAGTTTTATTTCTTTTAATGCAGAGTGTAATCGGTCACATGACCAGACTTTAGTTATACATGCAACTGTGGCATCATGCATGCAACTGTGGGTAAAAGATGCAAAGAAAAGACCCCAAAATAACCTTAATTCTGCTTGCGGTCCAAGAGGCACGAACGGTATTTGAATTTCAGGTGTTTATATTGTGTCTGATGTAAATGTTGATGTGTTTTAATATGAATAATGTGATATGTGTCAGTAATTTTATTTTTATTAGAACTTATTTTCAAGCCTGTTTAGCGACGGGCGCTAGCTTGAGAGACTTTAAAATAACGGAGAGACGTCTATACACTTTATTTTCTCAGTGTGTGATGGCTCACGAGAGAGAGAGGTAAAAATAAATCGTTAGTTAGACATCTGTATGATGCATGGCCGTTATTTCATCGAAGTGCAGTTACAGATGTGGTTTTTGGACTTTAAAGTTCGGTCTATTCTCATTTAAAACCAGCGCGCACACACACACACACACACACACACACACACATGCAAATGCACACATACACATCAGCTGAACCAAATCCAAGAGGTTTGTCCCCACTTTTTTGAAATCCCTGGGACTTTTTAAGGTTCTTCCCCCGAGTAAGAATGAGTCATTGGCCTCACAATGGACCACAGTGACAGCCCGTCCTCCGCAGAGCTCTGATAGCAGAATGCCACTCTGGGAGGGTTTAGTCGCTTTATATTCTCTCCACGATGAGGTCCTAACCCCCTGTGTCGGCCCCCTCACCCCTCACCTCCTGCCTCCTCTAATGTGGCTTTATTGACTGTGACACACTGAGCATGGAGACGATGACCAAACAATTAAAAGTGCCCCCAAAGGAAAGGCCATTAGAGTCACACACCATTCCACGGATTTGACCGTGTGTGTCTGTGCGCGCACAGGGCTTTGTGCGCATTCCCAAATGTGACAATACACAAACGGTAGTGGACGAGCGAGGCAGGGTGAGATTCCTCTCCTCCTCCGCACCGCCGCCACCACCTCCCCCCGCCCCAATCAGCCCATGAATATGAAACAGAGCTTCTCCAGCTTCCTAATCTACACCAACGCCACGAGAGACAACGGACACGCCGCAAACACGTCTCTCATTTTGGTTCAATTATCAGGAGAGCCAAAGAGATCAAGAGGATCATATGATCACACGGCGCTATTGTTAGCTGATAACTGTAACTCAACCCTGAACTATTTAAACCAACCATTTCATAGTGTTCTTTCCTAAGATTACTTCCCGACACATTCTGTTGCACATCTAAGCCTCCGCAAACTGGGTTATCGGGGAAATCGAGCTCGCTAAAGCTCGAGCAAAAATCTCAGAGATCAACTGGATTATGATGAAGTGTATGTATTCAGCTGCCACGTGAAGCTTTCGCTCTCTGCAGAGATAGAGCTCCAATGAAGCGGTGGGGGAATGATGGCAAGAGGCTAATGCTCTTAAAGAAATACACATGCACACATATAAATACTAGTGTTTTGTTTCAGAGTGTTCCCGACAGCTTTTGAGGGCGCTAATCTTGTCTTTGTTTTTAGCTCTAGCTCTGGCTCTGTCTGCAGCATGCAAATGTGAAGCGAGACCCCCATAATGACGCCGCTAATGGCCTGCGTGACCTCTGACCCCGTGTCTCTGTTAGGGTCTTCGCAGGGCCACAGGCCAGCCACATAATCGCTTCCATGAACTACTCATAGCCCCTTTCAAATGTGACTTTTAGCCCTGCCCGAGACTTAAATGTTAATTTTGTGAAACGCGGCTAATGCTCGCCTGTCACTTGTCGTCAGGTTTGATTATGTTCGTGAGCTGTTGTTTGTCCTCCTTTATTAGTTTACGCTGCGATGAAATGATCTGTGTTTCATTATGACCTCCTGGAAACAATCCTGTCGACAATTTAGGCATGGGTTACACACCCACGGACAAACGCACACACCCGACGCAGACACGGGCGGTGGAAACAATATATAAAGGGTTAAAAGTTAAACACTAAATACTCGATAACTTCTCTGTAGTTTTTTCTGCTTTATCCTCTATCTCCATCAAAGTCTGTAAAACTCTCATCTGGCAGAAATATGTTTAAAATCTTACCTATTAAAGGCTGTTTTTTTTTTCATTAGACACCATCTGTTCAATGAATTTTTTAAACCAAGATCTTTGTAGCCAGATATACTGTCAGTAAATTTCATCTGCGTTAAACTTTTACCAGATCCCCCCCACTGAGACAATTTCATTACTGTTAGAGATGACATCAGGCCAAAACAACTGGCTCTTTTATCTTAGTTAGGAACAGTATCAATTGGATTTTCCTGCCTTTAAAGAAAATTGGAAGAACATGAGCTCGAACAGAGTTAAGCTTTGAGAGACATGTGCGCGGTAACAGGTATGAAGAATTCAGTTTTCTTGAGCGCGTGTTTTTGTTCACGGAGGAAATCATTAACTTATGAAAACACTCTTCAGTTCTTCATCTGAACATTCGCAGGTGAGCCGTGGTCACAAAGTCTGAGCTCAGCAGCTTTTGTCGAGCATCAAAGTTGCGAACCAGACGTGGATTTCTTGGATGTTTGACGTATTCCTCATGAAGAATTTGACATAACATGTTGATTAGTGACGGTTGTGTACGTTTGTAGCCATAAAAAGTTGCTACAGATTTTTCAATGTTTCTGCACTGTAGAAATATATCTTGAACTTATTTCCTCGTCTACTTAAAGCTGCTCGAGTTCATATTTTACATATTTCAACAGTGGATTAAATGATTAAATGAAAGGGATCATAGTGGGATAGGGATATAATCAGTTCTACAGAGCGTTTTAGTGTCCTTCAGCTCTTTGTTTTTGTTTAACTTAACTGTTTCAGTTCACACTAGCTCATATTTATAACTTCAATGATCTCCAAGTAGCTTCACAGAGCACTTTCAGCTCTTTGTTTTTTATTTAAAATGTGCTTAATTCATCTGTTTCAGTTCACTCTAACTTTTAATTATAACTTCTCATTATCTCCAATCAGCTCTAAACATTGTTTTAGCGTCTTTCAGCTCATTGTTTTTATTTCAAAGGCCCGTAACTTATCGTTTTCACCTGACCCTGACTTTAACTACTGGGCATTTTAGTGTCTTTCAGCTCATTGTTTTTGCTTCCTTGGCCTGTAACTTATTTGCTTAGGTTCACCCTAACTTCTTATTTCCACCACTAGGGGGCAGAAGGACTCTGAAACTGACCCTCGATACTCTGCTAGTATGTAACCTGTTAACGATTGTCCCGCTGAACATAAACAACATGCATGTTTCTGCAACATGATGAATACAATGAAGTAAATTTCCTTCTGCTTTTTTAGATAGCTAGACGTTCGAGTCTCTCCACAGCCGCAGCTAGTTAGAACAACTGTAGCTTCAAATGTTCTCAGTGGTTGCTCCTACACGTGTGTGGCACACTACAAACTGATGGAAAATTCTCTAAATATGAGACCTCGCAATTCACGCTCCCTCACTGTATGTCAAAGAGATATTACTAGACTGTACACAAGACGTCACAATTTGTTTAACAGACTAATTTCCACTCAGTCATCACCTTGAATGTAACAACTCTGTTTTGTATTCACTAAAGCAAACACAGTTTTGGTTTATAGGTTTGGTGTCACATGCTGGAGAAACAGGTTTCACCAGATATGAAGATTAATGTATGGCTGATTGCAACATCAGTTTGTCCTTCAAAACCCAAAGTATTTGGATCACATGTTGATTAATGAATCAACTAATTCAGAAATCCTCTGCAGTGCTGACAACTCATTTAGAGTTACCCACTACTACCATCTACTGGAGGCCGCCGTGGTGCTCCACACAGTCCCAACCACCTGCAATGATGATGGTATAAAAGCAGGGTGACCTTCTTGGGTTTCAAGTGTTGGAACCACAATCGGCTCTAAACAAGAAATAGAAAACCCTAAAAAACGCTGTAGGAACTGCTGAAGTTCAGCTGACGTGAAAGCAAAACTCCCAATTACATTTTCAGCGTGCTGCTCAAGAGGATTGTTACTCTGACGTCCAAATATGATCTCAGAACACTTGTGTGAGCGGGTTTAGCCAAGAAACCAAGAACAGACGTACAATAAAACAGAAAATGTGCGCCACACGAACACAGGAGCTGGTAACTGTGATGAGGTCAGGTCTCTTTGGACATTCTCCTTTTGCCAAAACCATTAAAATGAAAAACTAAACAAAAAAAAGAAGCCTCGTAAATAAGAAACATAAGATTCAGAGATTAAATTTCCTCTTGGGCGTCAAAAATTAGGAGTTGTGCAGTCTCTGCTCTGTAGCAGCAGAAGCCAAGTCTCAATGTGACGTTTTGAGAGCGTTCACATGTTAGAAAATTACCGTAGTTTCATAGATTAGCTGCAAAGTGTTACAGAAAAACAACCTTTATTAAGTTTTAGTTGTCAATTACTTGTCTATACTCTAAAGTGGTCTTGAAAGGAGTTAAAAAAAACATTTATTGTTATAAGATCTGTCATATTTTGTGATATATCCTGCACACGTCACAGAGCAATAACACAGTGTATAAGTTGGTGGTATTGTCAATCCTAATGCCTTTTGAGACAGTGCCCCCCTCTGGATCAACGAAGAGGCATCATCCTTCACGTCCCCCCACAGGTTACACTAACACACACACAGTATCTGTGTATGTCCGTAGTCGTGCACGTGCACGCGCACACAAACAGTGTGTTATACACTGATGCGTTATCACGGGTGCACATCTGTAGATGGTAAAAGTCAGTGCTCAGAATGTGAACAGCTATTAGTGAATGAGTAGGTCTAGCTGTGATAATAAATCCAGTGTTTTCGTGGAAGTTGCTGTTCACACCTTCTCCCTCCCTGCTTACAGAGAAGATTAATACCACTCGGGATAATTTGGAACATCTGCTTAGCGCTAAAGAGGATGTGGATCCTGTCATAACATTTCCCAGACCGTCAGCGTGTCATTCACTAATCAGATGACTCCGTGCACATCCACAAGGGGATTTGAGGAAATTCTCCTTTCCTCTCACCCAAAGACTTACATAAGCTCGGAAGAATCCGACTGAAAAGGATCCGAAAGACAAATGGGCCACAACAGGTCTTATGTGAACTCTGTCTGGATGGGCCAGACAAACACCAGAAATCTTTTAGACAGACACCAACATCCTGGACTCCAGAGACCCGGGAGGGGAGTCTGCACCTGCTCTCGATAGTTGTTTAGGAAAACGGACTCGAGTTACTACCAGAAGTATATGAAATACACTTCAGACGCTAAAGGCAGCACAGACGTGTAAACAAGTACTCGCTGCCAGCGTCTTTGAATTTCAATGCATATTGAATGTTCAGCCAGTTTTATAAGTTTTAAATATACACTTAAATAAAATAAATGTTAAACTTAAAGTTGCAGCCAATAAAGATCTCTGAGGCAGCTTAGCTCAGCTAGCCTCACACCACGGTGGGCTCCATCGTCTTCTTCTTCTCCTTTCGGCTTTTCCCATCAAGGGTTGCCACGGCGAATCAGGTAGTCCATTTTCCACCGGCACCCTGTAGGTGGACAGCACCGACGGTGGCTTTTCGGTAGGGAAGTCCGATTCGCATGTTTGATTTGGCAAAAGTTTTACATCGGATGCCCTTCCTGAAAACAACCCTCTGTATTTATCCGGATTCGGGACCCGTACAATAAGACACTGGCTTGTGCCCCCTTGTGGCTACATTCGTGATTCATGATTGACTGAAGCGAGCAATCAACAATTTGTGGTTTTACCACTGAATGTATAAAGAATGCACGGTGTATCCGTGACGTCACACACACGTTTCTGGACAGTTGGACTTGGTTGTAGATCTGTGAAGACGTTTCACTTCTAATCCTGGAGGCTTCTTCATCTCTCACCAATCCCTTGGTAGGATTAATCACCCCGTGTCTTCATGGATCTACAGCCAAGTCCAGTCTCAAAGACCTGGATGACCGAGAACCTCCGCAGACAAATATGGGAATGACATAGATGTTCTTGCAGGGCTGTCCTCAGCATAACCTTTTCCAAGTCTGGGGAAAGCACGACAAGCTGTTTAGTGTACCACCTCTGCATGGACAACAGCCAATCGCCAACCAGCACGCTTTACTTTTTTCGGCTCCCTGTTGACAGTGGTGGTGCCAGCACCAGGCGGCCCAGACCTCAGCCGCTGTCAGCCCAACGTACACACAGGAGAGCGGTGAAATCACTAGCACATGGGCGCTAACACTCACACACTTGGGTCGTGTTTGGAAAAAAAATGGCACGCTCTGTGCAACACTGGTGACCCCTGACGCACCCAGACTATTCTTTTAAAATAATAAAAGTAAATCCACTTGGCGAAACACGAGATGAACCTGGAGAGATTTAAATATTTAGAGGAGAAATCTGTTATTTACATTATGAAAACAGTCATATCTGCTGTACAAATTGTAAACGTGGCTACAAACGTTAATGGCATCAACAGTCCAACACAATGTGTGTGTGTGCGCGTGTGTGAGAGAGTGTGAGAGCATGTGTGAATGCTTACATGTTACACAGAGAGCTCTTTGTGTATTACTCTAAACTTCTGGAGGCACCAGCAGTCAGCGGACTCCAACTTTATGTCAACGACTTTGTGACAATATTTATATAATGTTTGCATAAAATTATAAATATACAGGTGTATTTACCTGTAAGAACGAGGCCGACTGCTCATTCCCATGTTGTCTTTGAGACCAGGTACTGTGGAGTCGGTGTTCGGACACATCGGGGCCGTGATTTGTATGTATTTGTTTAAGCCTCGGGTTTCAGGTTGAGCTGAGTACGTGTCACTTTCATTAACACGTTGGTGCTGCTCGGCCATGTGACTGCAAGGTCATCTAGAGTTACACACTTTGACTTTGTGGTTACCAACAGGGTTTAATTTTACGTGCAAGAAAATATATAGCCGTATGCAGGATATTTCTGTGTGGAACAGCTTGACATTTTCTAAATTGCTTCGTATATCATGTCAAGTCTTAGATGTGTCTGTTGTTTTTCATTTGTCTTTATACAAAAGACTGTTCGGATATTTCTGGTGTTCTTTTTGCCCGCTCATCTGCGTACTTTTATTTTGAAATTCAGGCTATACATAAATAAATATGTTATTTTTGTGAGTAAGAAAAAAAAACTGCGTATCCGGAGAGGCCCTGTCTCTTCAGTGGCCCCAAAGCTGCTATTAGCCAGCTTGCAAGAGATTTATGAACTCTTCACAGCTCAGTATATTAAACCTCTGCCGCCTGCCAATTTGCAGGGGTGTTGCAGGTGTCAGTGGGAGTGCGAGGTGAGCTTAAGCTGGTCAATGGCCCTATTATGAACCTAACACATTCAGAAAAGTAAAAGAAAACACATATACATACATATATATCTAGATATATCCTGAAAATTAACCCCTTACCATGAATCAGCTGCATATGTTGTGTACCAATATAATGTGTTAAGTTACAAAGTGAACAAATGTACCTTTAGCACACGACTTTCAGCTGCAGTTCTGCTTGCACATGCATGTACAAACTCAGTGCAAAGCTGCAGATAACGGTTTCTTCTTTGTTCATTCTTAGCACTTAGCAATTACAGATGTTAGCATGCTAGCATTTGTTAATTAGCACTAAAAACAAAGTACAGTTAGTTTTGCTTAAGTTTAGCTCAGCTTAAAATGTCTCATTTTGATTATACACAATATAAAAAGTCATTAGTGGGTTTTAGATGTACAGTTGTTTCCTCTTGTTTCCAGTCTTTGTGCTAAGCTAAGCTAACTGGCTGCTAGCTGTAGCTGTAGTATTCAACAGACAGACATGAGTGTGATATCAATCATCTCAGCTAACAATCAGCAAAAAAACGTGTTTCCCAAAATTCATTCCTATCATTCGTAGCAACGTTTGATGATATCATTCAGTTTTATCAACTAACTCTGTCTCTCTTCATAACGGGAATATCAATAGTTTTTCTACTCAGTTTTTTATGTTTCTATATAAAATTTCATGACACTTTTCTTTCAGTATTTGTTGAGATATTTCAGTCTGGACCAAAATGGTAACTGACATTGCCAATCGTAGAGCTACGTCGCTAGCATAGCTCAAAATATGCAATATGCAATATGTTGAGGCTGTCTGAAACATGAGTACATGTGGTTTTTCTATTTCAGTTACAGTCTAATAGCAGCATTTGAGATCTTACGAGAACGTAAAGAGCACCACAACGACAACACATAACTATGAAATATGGACGGGTAGTGCGTAGGGAGGGTTTCCTTGTTATTGTCCATCCGTCACAGCCAAGAAACTTTAGCCCCTGCGGGAGAGGAGACTAAAAAGGAGGACTGTCTCTCCCAGTCTGGTGTTCTGTCACTATGCTTCCACTGGCATCTCCAGATTTCTCTCCAACCTCCAACCTTTGAAAGTAAAATTCAGTAGCATATTTCATTTCAGCTCTGGTAGGTTAGTGTTAAGCATTGTGCGGCCTAATTTAACCCGACAGTCAATTTTGGGGTCATTAGCCATCAGAAAGTTAGCGATTAAGCCTTTTATGTTGATTTCCTTTTGATGTTGTGAACTCTGAATCACGGATCTGTTCGATTCAATTTAACCTCACGATAACCAGGTGGCACTTTGAGAAACCGCTGAGCTGTTAGTGCCAAAAAGCGTTACATCTAAATCTCACACATGAGCAGGACTCGTTTCCATCTGTCAGGACAGTTTTGGTCGTGTCACATCGTGTTTTATTGTCTTTCCATCTCTGTAACAGAATCAATATCGCTCACAGCGACACAGATCTGCTTTCCACGGGACAGAATTTAGTTGTTTTCCACAAATAAAATACTACAAGCGTCTCGTTTTCACCCCCTTCCATCATATCAAGGCCTTCAGCTGGACCTGTGTTTGATTCCTGAGTTAAAGGAGCAGAGATAATCACGGGGCCTCTGTCTCTACATGACCAAAGCACTTTGTGTTTATGGGCTCGTGATGCAAGCCAGTGCAGCGGGCTAAACTGTTTTTAATTTGACCAACAAGGTTTAGTTAGGCGGTAGGGGAGAGGGGAGGAAGAGGAGGTTAAAAGTGGAGGGCGGCAATGAATCAAAATGAAAAGTATCGCCACAGGAGCCTCGAGGTGCCCGAATGGAGTTGATTACCAGTGAAAAAGTCACTGTTCCTGAGCTGGCCGACGGGGGGCCGAGGTGTTAAGGCTTGATAATCAGACAGTCAGAGTGAGAAAAACATGATAATGGTTAAAGATGTAGAGGAAAAGAAAGAGGGTTTGACTCTGCTGTGAAGGATCTGTAAAGCTGCAGCTGCTCGGCCCAGAGCTGTTTAACTTTATTTGGATTTAGGTTTCCTTCATCTATCAATGCCAATTATCAAAATGGGGTGTAATTGCTTTGTTATGAATGTCTCTCTTCTCTTCTTTGTACTTTTTTGGTTCATTTGGCTCGAGGGTACACGACTGACAATTCAACAAAGACATTCACTTTGTACTGCCGTCGTTCTTCTCCTCTGACAATGACTTCACCATTATTCCGCAATCAGAACGAGACACTGGAGGGCAAAACAAATTTGGCTTTGATTTCAGCGCTGACTTAAACCTTACAACAACCCGCTTCAGTATCACTTCTCATTTGTTGAAGGTGAGCCCCGAAATGACCCCCCCCCCAACCTGAGACCTGTGGCCGAGCCTGTCCAAATGTGAAGTGACGTCTCAGTATATAACACACAGATAACAGCAGTGATGTTTAACATTCTTCTAATTCTTCACGTGCAGTGTAAGAAATGAATCTGAAATTGGACTCTGGCTGGTAAAGACGGCGTCAAACAGAGAAAGACTGTGCAGCTAAGTGTGAAATAGAGAACCGCTGAAGAAGAGGTTACAAACTCTACAAAGCTTTTCATGGCTGAGTAAATGTTTTAAAAAGTACTCAGCACCAACATCTGCTGCAATAATTAGATTAAATCCATCCCATCTATCTTGACTGCAAAGAGGAGCAGCAATGAGAACACGGCGGACGGTCTCAGGATTGCATGTTCAAGAAAAAACAAAACACCTGAAGGCTACATTTTGTGCAGAGCTACCAGCAGACATAATCTTCTCTGACTGCAGCCTGAAGGCGAACATCACTCTGCTTCTCCATCATCAGCAACCCCGGAAGAAGAAGTGGGAGAACCGTATGGTACCAAAACAGCCGAAAGGGAGGGCAAAGAAAGAAAGAAAGAAAATTTGATCAAAACTTTGTACATTGTGGTAAATCATCACGAAACTCATGTTAATGTGCTACATCTGCATTAGAAGAATAGTTTGAGGTTTTGGGAAGACATATAAGTGTTCTTGTTAGATGAATATGAAGCTGGAGCCAGCAGCCGATTATCTTAGCTTAACTTGAATTTACATAGTGAAGTACATACATTCTGTATTGATTACATGATGTGTAATGAGTTTATTAGTGAGTTTTTGACATGCATTTGGAGAGAGCAAACCAAGCTGTTTCCCCTTGTTTCCTGTCTTTATGCTAAGCTGTCCTAACTGGCTGCTAGCTGAGTGATATCTCAGCTAACAATCAGCAAAAAAACAAATTAACATGTTTCCTAAAATGTTTAAAAATGTACTATATGTATTGGTTTTGTGATCATCCACAGCCATGCTGGATGATTTAATTCAGTTTTATTAATCCGTTTTGCTTTATTGAGTTCCCCCTAGAGCTAGCAGCCAGCTAGCACAAAACTAGCTTGGAGCTAGCTGTTTGATTAGCTAGCTTGGCTCCAACGAAAGATAACAAAACACAACCAAAACACCTTTAAAGCATATATCTTGTTTGTCTACTCCATATATAAATGCGATTTTAAGCTAAGCTAAATTAAACTAAGCTAATCTGTGTTTTCAAATGGCCTGTCTGTTGAATATAAAGCTAGAGCGAGCTTAGCTTGGCACACCGCCATTAAAACAAACAGCTAGCCTGGCTCCAAACAAAGAGCCACGAGATGTCACTCACACGCACCTATATGTTTGTTTACTCTGTGTATGAATGGTTGTACTAAAAAAAAATTAAAAAAAAATTTAGAGATAATCTAAGCTGCTTGTGGCGGTAGCTTCATATTTAACGCATGGACACGAGAGTAGTATTAATATTCTCATCTAACAAAGAAAGCAAATAAGCATTACCAAAATGTCAGTCCATCCCTTTAATACTATGTGAAACATACCCTTTTTGAAAACATTATTAATCACAGCGAGACGTACTGTATGTTCCGCGCCTTCAACCAAATAATACCATGTTCACGCATCACATTTTTCCTCTTGCGCGTTGAAAGGTGATATCATGCACTAACTCATGGAAAGCCGCATGTGCTATACATTTATTCAGCCTATCTTTTTTCTTCCTTGTATTAATGACTGGTATTCTTCTTCTCAGGCACTGGAAACTGAATATTGGCCACTTGATGTGACAGAGCTGCAAAGTGTGATTTATGTTTCAAAGGTCTAATTGGCAGCATTTCCTCCGTCTCCAGGCTGCACTAGTCAGATTTTTGACATATCTGAAAACCTTGGGAGATATATACTTGGCCTTAAACAGCACAGGCTGGTCTCAGATAATTTATCTCTGTCTTGAGCTACGACTGAATAAAGAGCAGACCTGCTTCTGTGGCTAACTGTATTTCTCTTTGGAAATATCGATTTACGTACTTCAGCAGAACAATGTCTTGATGGAAATTTTTAGAGAGGAAGAAAAAAAAACAATAAAAGGGTTATAGATGCAGGCAGTTCAAGAAGAGCTCGTATAACTTTACACCAAACTATAATTTTTTCCAGCCATTTTATCATAAAATCTAAATATATTATGCTATAAATTGTTTTGCACTGTAACATGATACAGTAATCTTTTCCTCAGATAAAGCAGACGTACGACTGGAGTTTTTTTTAACCACCAACTATTACGTTACGGCTTCATGAATGGCAACGCTGGATAGTCTCAAATGTCGACCGTACAAAACAGCTTTAATTTGATGCTTCATGATAACTTAATAAGTATGGTGATCACTTAAAGCAACATTGCACCCCTAGTTTCAAAATGCCCTCTTTTCCCTCTTCTTAGCTTCCTTTGTTAACGTCTTCTTCCACCTCTGATATTATGTCCTTGGAAACTGCATGAGCCTAGTTACATTGCCTGTTTGGCCAGCTCCTGTTCTGGCACGACATCAGCTCTTATCCCTGTCAGCATTCGCCCTGGGTCTGAAACCCCCTCTGTGGTACAAACACTAACACTCCCCCGGTGCTCTGAGCTCACAGGCCGGGCAGCCCAGCTAACAGACTTAGCCAACTTTAGCTAACAGCAGCTACAGTTAGCAGCAGTTTACTTCACTGTCCATCAGGAAACTCTGTAAATCAGAGAAAGTTGAGGTGGAGCAGCCAGAGGACATCAGAAGAAAAAACAGAAAACAACCAAAAGTGAAACAGTTGGTGGTTTGAGTGACATACTTTTCCAAGTTGGTTGCATGAGTTGTTTAGTGCTAATTACGTTAGCATGCTAACCCACTAACTTGATAATATAATGCCTGCAAAACATCGGCATGTTAGCCTTGTCCTCTGAGACTTTAAACATCTGAGTAATAAAGCCGCAGCACTCTAAAATCAGATATTTGCATTCTAAATAACAAGTAACATAAAAATGATTTTAAATGGTTATTGATTCTTCTTCACACTGTTAAACCTCGTTGAATTTATTGTTTTACACACACTCACTCGTAATAAATGACAATTCCCACCTGAGTGACCTCCTGTAAACACCGCCGATGCTTAATTCATTGTGAGCTGTAACTTTTGCAGCCCTTATCGGAATTATTCACAGTTCTGTCATTGCGATGTTATGCAAACATACAGCACATGTCTGCTTCATAAATCTTCATTCAGCGTCTGGTGTAGGGGAATTATCCTAACACGGCGAGAAAACAAGCAAAGCCTTTTAGCTGTTGAGGCAATATTGATTTGATTTGCTTCCTAAACGGGGAAATTTATAGATGTACGCCGTCTTCTCCAGAGAGTGATATTAGTTTCCCTCAGGAGGGAAGGGCACTGTCTGAGCAAGGCGTGAAGAATTGGGTCCAGATCCAGCAGGGGTGTGGGCCCCTTCATGAATGTATAACATGTTATTAAAGGAGAGAAAGTTGTTACAGGACTGTTTCTCTTGAAGGTAACCCAAAGCTATCCAGTTCTGTGGACGCAGGAAGGGAATTTATTTCTCGCTGAACGCCGAGCGCCGAGACAGCTGACGACACTAAACCCTCGTCTCAGTTTCTCTGCCTTCCTCTCCTTCCTCCCTGATTTTCTTCTTCTCTTACTCGGAGTTGCTGCCTCAGCTACTCTCATTTTCACAAACCTCCACATTTTCACTGCAGGAACACTTTGTCCTGTTTGTTCAAGCCTGAGGCATTTTTCCTGTTCGACTGTATGTCTTCATGCCGCTATAAGCAAATTATTGATTAAACACCAATCAGGGATTTTGTCCACTGTGAAGGAGATTCTTCTAAGATTACTTTTGAAACTCATCATACATGTTGGAAAATAAGTTTGTCCTTGAGGGTTTCAGTTTGTTTTTTTGGGGGGCGGGTCTTAACTCATGGCTCGATGACGCCTTAGACAGTACAGCTATGGACATCGTATCCATGGCGCCACCCACACGTTTCTGAAGTGCTGTTGTGAAACTCCATCTTAAGTCTTTGGCATATCACCGATCAACACTGTTTTTGTTTGTCCTCCATGTGACTTCAAACCCAACCAGAAGTGTTTCAGAAGCATTTTGCCTGCCAGACTAATTAAGTTAATTTGTTCAGGTTTGGTCTTTTCCTGGTTTAAGTGCTTCTAAATATTTAAATATACCACATAGTTTAATTTTTTTTTTCTTCTGTCTGATCGGAAGTTTGCAATGGATGTTTTATTTTGAAAATCCACCAGGTTATCTATGCTGTTTCTATGGGAAAAGACGTGGATCGCCTGTGGGCCCGAGGCGATCTGAATGAAGCCTGGTTGCTCAAACAAGCTGTAATGACACCAACCTGTCAATCAAAGCTGCCACTGATAATTATGCATAATTCAAGCCTTAATATAACGGGAAATTAGCTATAGAGACCAAAAATGTTTTTTGTACCAGGCAGTAAACATGTTTATTTATGCTGTGAAGTCATTTTAATGTTAAAATGGGACTTATGGAGATGGGCTCACTTCTGGAGCCAGCCTCAAGTGGACGTTTGAGGAACTGTTTTTGGCACTTCCACATTTTCTTCACTTCACAGCCACGGAGGTGCCAGTTGGATAACACCCTGAAGCCATACTTACTATAACCCCTCCCCAAACACTGTAATGGTATAAAAACTTTCAGAACATCAGCGTGTGTGGTTCCCATGTTTGCTAGTTGTTATTACAGCAATATGATGCCTTTCTTCTTTCATTAAATGATGTGAGACCTGGCTATAATTTATATGTATTTTAATTGAGTAGCTGTACCGGCATAATGAGTACTACTTCAGATGTGTTAACACTCACATATAACATACAGTAATATATTGAATGCAGGACTCTGTGACTAGAACACAGACGTGCTTTGGACTGCTCACAATAAAAGGCCACTTTAAAATCTGCAGTTTTATCTTGAAAAAAGACAGACTGGACTATTTCACATGAAGCTACAGATATCTTTTTTTTTTTCCAAGGCAGGCAAAGTCACAACCCGACCCCCTCTGCCTCTGATTGGTTAGTTCTCATTGCTTTTGCTGGAACATCAGTGTAAGCTAACATTTTACTGTGGTCAGTCCAAGGCACATCTGTGTCATAACCATGCTGTTTATTCAACATCTTGATATGCCGCACCTGTCAGGTGAAAATGGTTATCTTGGCAAAGGTGAAGTGCTCACAGAACATAGACTTTAAACTTTAATTTGTGAACACAGTTTGAGAGAAATAAACATTTTGAGTGCACAGAAGAAGTCTTAGATTAGAGCAAAACAAAGTCTCACTATCCCTGAAACATTTTGAAACGTTAAACTGAACTTCCTTCATCTTTAATTTAGTCATATGTTCTTTTATTTTATATTTCTATCGCAACATGGCGCACTGGGAAAATATCTGTACAGACACATCACATTTATGAGGCCGTTTCACGTGGACAGTTTAGCGTCCTGGCTGACAGACCGATGCATCTGCAGGACAGGAAGTTTTTCCCAGTCGCAGTGGACACTGATAACGAAGTTAGACTGACTGACCCGAGGAGGTATAAGAGAGCTGAACTGAACCGAGAGAGCATGTGTGTGCATTAACAGACGGACGGCATGATGCAGACACTGGCCCTCCTGCTGCTTCAGGCAGCATATGGTGAGTAACACGGCTGAGCACAGAGGTCCTCACGCAGCTGTCACATATTAAGATCAAGCGCTGCATTAATTACAGTTAAAGGATCTTTTATTGCATGTCTGTAGTTTTTGGATGTGGTACACCGGCTGTCAAACCTGACACAAACAGAGTGGTGAATGGAGAGGATGCTCGCCCTCACAGCTGGCCATGGCAGGTACTGTGACCACCAGTGTGGCAGTCAAGACTACCTAAACCGAGACCAAGACCAGAGCGTATCAAGACTGAGATAAGACCAAGAATATGAAGGGTCCAAGACCAAGAACAGACAATATATAAGGCTGCTTTGCAGATGAACTTTTTGTGGTTTAGGAAGTCATATTTTATGACAGGAGATTTGTCAGATAACCGCAAACCACACAGCCATCACTGACTTTCATTAAATGCATGTGAAGGGATGCAGTGAGGGGTGAGAGGCGTTAATGATTGCAGAGATTTAAAATATAAATTAGTCAAACTTCGAACTCGAATCACAATAATAATGTTAATTAATAAATCAGACAATGACTGACTGGTCTTGAAATAAAATCCTGAGTCCTCTTTGTCTGAGACAAGACGAGTAAAAACTAAAGACCAAAACCTGTACAAAGCAGTCTTGAGTCTGGTCCTAAGAGCAGTCTCGAGTGGTACAACACCACACTGTAACCGCACTGTTTTAAATTGACTTGTTAAAGCACTCATACACGACCGCACAGGACAGTAACAACTGTCTTCTTTCTCAGATCTCCCTGCAGGTGAAGCATGGCAGCCGTTTCCATCACACTTGTGGAGGGACTCTGGTCGGACCTCGCTGGGTGCTGACTGCTGGACACTGTATCTGGTGACTAATAATAAGACAGGATAGCCACTGTGTGATTCAAAGGATGATGGAGGACTTTTGGAGTATAGAGATCTGCTGAATGAAGGAAAATACCACAGAGAAGTGCAGCATGAAATGCTGAACTTTCTTTGTGTCTTACAGGCCCGGTGATGTGTACCGTGTGGTCTTGGGAGAGCATGACATGAGCCTGCAGGAGGGCACCGAGCAGATCAGAGACGTTCTGCGCATCGTTGTCCACCCTAAATGGGACATTGACTTTGTGGCTGATGGGTGAGAAACAAAAGCCTTGATCCATCCTCAATAATCAGAAATGTTCACCTGCTCACTGCAAACCTAACTATGTTTTTCTCACAGAAACGATCTCGCCCTGCTGAAGCTGGATAAGAGCCCGATTATGAGCGACAGCGTCAGTGTGGCTTGTCTTCCAGAGGCCGGAGAGATCCCGGCCCATGGGACACCGTGTTACATCTCCGGCTGGGGCAACCTTTATAGTAATGTCACCGTGTCCTCTTCTGTCATGCTGCCTTTGCACAGATCGCTGCAGATCGCTGCAGGGTTTCATTTGTGGAGAACATTAAAGGCTGATTTAGGCTCAGACAGGCGCAAATGTTGGCTAGAAGCAAGTTTAAACTTTAAATGTGAGCAATGGCAGTAACATCTACACCATTCTGGGCAGTCATTTGAAATTCAGTAGGTACTTTTCAGTTACTAATCCCCTTAACACTCTGTTTGTCACTTTGTCTTTTACTCCGTTTGATGGACAGACCCAGTTTGTGCCTCTTGTTGTATTAGCATACTAGGTCACAAAGGTAACCATAAGTTTGTCTAAAACCTCATGAGGTTGTTTAAAAGCACAACATTTTCATAAGACTCAAATCTAAAACCCAAATCCAAAAATGGGCAGATACATCGAACATCGATGGAGCCGAGCCAGGCTGAATGAAGCCGGGGTGCTCAAACAAACCATCGGTAACGGTATGTTCATCAGTTATCAGTACAGCTGTGATGAACAGCGAAATTAGCTATAGAGACCAAAAGGTCTGACATGTTTAAACATGTTTATTTCTGCTGTGAAGTTGGACATTTTAACATGGGGACTTATGGAAATTGACATGCTTTGGAACCAACGTTATGTGGCAGTTTGAGGGACTGCAGTTTTTGGGACTTCATAGTCACAAAGTCAGTCTTTGGCTTCGTCACAGAGGTTTCAGAGAGAGTCGAAAGCAAACAATGCACGGGTAATGGAGTAGGACTGAGTAATTAGTAACTACTTTTAAAATGAGTATAATAAGTGCTTAAACTTTTCATGGTGAGTTCTCCAACCCTCTCTGTCCTCTCTGTCTCAGCTCATGGCCCTATGCCTGATAAGCTGCAGCAGGCCTTGCTGCCTGTGGTGGAGCACAGCGTGTGCAGTCGCAGCGACTGGTGGGGCAACAACGCCAAGAGCACCATGATCTGTGCAGGAGGAGACATCGTGTCTGGATGCAATGTATGTGAGGCAACAGAAAACAGAAACCTGCCATGAGTAAGGTCGGCTGCTTCATGCTGTGTCTGTTTCTAACACAGGGCGACTCTGGAGGTCCTCTGAACTGTTTGGGTCAGGACGGCAGGTGGTACGTTCAGGGTGTAACCAGCTTTGTTTCCTCACGTGTCTGCAACGAAGTGAAGAAGCCCACCGTCTTCACCCGCACGTCAGCCTTCACAGATTGGCTCAGTGAAGTAAGTTTTTCATCACATAGAAGTGTCACTGCTGAATAAAATATTCCACGTATTAATAAGTCATGTTTTCGTCCTCAGGTCATGTTGAAATACTGAGGATCTGCTGAACACCAGTTCATCAACTGAAAAATAATGAGGTCCCAAGTTACAGTCTTTATTTCACATCAGGGTCAGACGCAGAAAAACGTCTGCCATCACTGAAAAACATGAGAATATAAAACGATACAATGTACAATAAACTTTTGCGTGTGTTTTATCAGTGTGTGTGTGTGGTCATTAAGTGTTGGACATGTCTTTGCCGTGCATCAAATGTGTGTTAACAAACAACCACAGTTGCTCATCACAAAGCACCACAGCCACCAGATTCAAACAAAGAAAAGTGTAGAAAGACTCACCATCGCTGTAAAAATGCACAGTCGCGCTTCATATTTTATCCCCTCCCCGTGGTGTGATAAGAAGAATGAGGAATGGCTGCCCATCAGTGCGCGTGGAGGACTTATGAATCAGTATTTCCTATCAATCATCACCAAGGTCGGCCAAGTGTCTGCGCTGGTGAACGTACTGCCTGATACACCCAGGTGGGAGCCGAGCTGGAGAGCAGCACTTCACATGAGATAAACTGCAGCAATAGTTTACCTTGATGCACGACCTCAGCAGTCTGCTGCATCAGATTTTAAAAAAGAGCTTTTTGACAAATATACATCCAGTCTGTGACAACACACACCGCTATTTTTAGTATGAGATATGATAAATGTGATAATACACGTTTTACATGAAGTTACGACAAACTTTGTTTCAGGCTACATTTACATTCAGAGTGATAGAATATCACAAAGTACTCATCAATACTTTGTATTTTTTACTTAAAGGTGCCACATATAAGATTTTGAAGCACATGATGCCAAAGTGCCAAAAACTTAAGTTCTTCAAATGTCCACTTGAGGCTGGCTGCAGAACGAGTCAGTCTCCATAAGTCCCCATGTTAAAAAGACTTCAAAGCAGAAATAAACATGTTCACAGCCTGGTACAAAAAACAGTTTTGGTCTCTATAGCTAATTTCCCCGTTCATGACAACTGTACTGAGGGTGAATTTATATACAACTCACCTGTTCAAATTATATTGAGGCTTAAAGTTATGCATAATTAACAGTATGGCTGCTTAGATTGACAGGTGGGTGCTGTTACAGGTGGCTGATTTGAGCAACCAAGCGTCATTCGGTGTCATGATCTTGCGCATTGCAAGTACCTCAAAATGTACTTAAGACACTTTCCACGTCTGGCTTTATATTACATATTTACTACTTTACTTTACTTTACTTAATTTTCTTTCCACAGACGGTGTTGTTGTCCAAAGAGTGCTGACAGACTCTGAAGGACGACCTGACTCAGATTCCCAAAGTGGAAGTGCAGCTAAACTTTAATCACACCTCCACCCCAGACAAAGTCATGACATGATTTATAAATTAAATGAATTTGACTTCATTAACATGCAGCGGCTGCGAGACGTTAATCTTTAAATGTTATGTTGTTTTTATATGCTGTATTACTCAAACATTGTGAGCTGTGTGAAACACACTCATCATGAGTGAAGCTCTGCATCGAGCTGTCACATGAGCACAAACCTTCTGACATCTGTCTGTCCCCATCTGCTGGTACAAGTGTGAACCTGCTCAGTGCTGACAGCATCACAGCAGCTCCATCCAGTGGACAGAAATGAAGACAGAGAGACCAAACTGCAGCACTGCATGGCTGCTGTAGAAGACTCTCTTACCTCATACATATAACACACAACTTAATAAATATATATTAGTTTTAAATAGGGACACCATCCCCGTCTAAAATACTATTTTTGCCCCCCTTTCAGCGTTTTACAGTCCCTAACATCTTAAACATTGTCTTCTAACTGTTGTTGAATTGTCTAACAGGCAGCAGAAAGAGCTGCAGTGAGTGCCTGAGGGTATTTTTATTGCACCGGGATTTGCCCCCAGGCCACATCCTGTGTCTTCTTATTCAAGGTTGTTGGGATCGTATGGAGTCTGCGCTCTGTCATAACATCAAGCAAGGTCAACAACACAAGACACGGCAGCCAGCTAATATTACTTACTAGTCCAACAGCAACAAGCCCAGCTCGGCGTCTGTCTTTCAGCCTTCTGCTGTCTTTTCAACTCTGCCATGACGTCCGCAGAGGCTGCTGATCCCAGTCAACAGCCTGAAATCCTCCTTGTGCTGTCAGCGTAAACACCAACACTGCCTCGGTGCTCTGCGCGTGTATGCTAATGGAGCTAACTAGCTAACAGCAGCTACAGTTGGCAGCAGTTTACTTCACTGTCCATCGGGGAACTCTGTCAATCACAGTCAATGCAGAGCAGCCTTAGGAAAACCAGAAATCAGTCTCAGTGCCGTACAGCGTTAAGCACTTGACACAACCCGACCAGAAACATTACATTAGTGTGAGAACAGGCGTACAGAGCGCAGAGTGGGAATGACAGAGACACAATCTAAGTCAGTGTAGCATGAAAATGATTTAAAATCTGTTATTTTAAGGCAGAAAAGTTACGTAATGTTGCTTTAATATTAATACTATCTAGACTCTCACACAGAACATCAGCCGAATGCAGCAGAGCTCTTTGTAGCTGTCATAGTCTATAATCTCTGATTTTAAGTGGGATTACAGCAGCGTGGCATTTCGATTCGATCTTGTTATTAGATTCCATTAAAGGTCCAGTGTGTGAGATTTAGTTGCAGCAAGTGATGTAAGCGCTGCATTGCAAGCTCCTCGCATCACCCTCGCCTACCTCGTGTATTTTGAGTCTGTATTTAGTTTGTCTGTCTGATCTACTGTAGAAACATGTTGTTTCAATACGGCGGCTTCCAGGAAGAGGACCCACTCAAACTGAAGATATAAAAGGAGAATTTAAGTAACAAAAACAAAAATTTCAGGTGATTATGTGCATGCATGAAAACATAATTATGAATATTATATTCCATGTCTGCCTATTCTGACAATAGAGGCCCTGAATCTTCATTTCAATGATTCATCCATTTAAATCCATTACATTTTACAGTAATATAAATCATCAGAACATTTCTGCAGTATTAAACATTATTTTGTAACTCTTAAGTTGGTAAAATGTTCAGATTGTTAATGATTATTTCTTTACTAGTTCAGGTTGACTCAGGAGGGTCACAAGACCCCGACTCACACTCAGCATTACCTTTGTGCTTTAGCGCACAATAAACCACAGTGCGTGTGACATACTGCAGAGCGAGCATTGCTCCGGGTACAACCTTCTGTACGCCATCGCTTTTGTGCCAATCTGCATTTGAGAAATAGATTTTAATATAAATGTATTGTAGCTTACAGTATCTGAAATTACACTTTGGCCATGTGGAGGCAGCAGGGTCACACTCGTTACAGCGTTACATTTCAGAAGACAGAGACACATTTTGGCAGCATGCAGAGTCAATATTTCGCTTTCTTCCTGCAAATATTAACCATACGTTTGTGTAAGATTTTCCCGTTATTACATCATCATCAGAAGGGCATCATGCACCTTAAGGTCAAGATGGACAATATGTTATCTTGATATAGTTTTTTATTCTAACAGGCAAATGAAAATAATTTTTAAAAAGGCACCAAACCCTGCAGAAGGACAAAAACTTTTGGATGTGTAACTTTGATACTGTAGCTGCTCAAACTCACCAACTTCAAGACACTCAACCAGTTTGGACGAGTTATAACTGCTGAGTTTTTATGGTTTTATGGATTACAGCACAGCCTACTCACAGCGTAGTACTATACATTGGCCCTCGGCAGTAACAAGAGGGCAAACAGTTTGACCCTCTGTGGACTGTGCCAGCATGGCAGATGGGTGGCATCAACTCAGTCACCTCGTAGGCAATCATTGACTCTGATACAAATCTCCTGAGGAAAACAAAACATTAAGATGAATTACAGGAGGCAGAGGAGTGTAAGCTAAACTCATTTGTACGGGGAAGAGTTAGATTTGGAAGCAGGTTTTGTGTATGGGTTAAATAATAAAATGATGTCAGTGTTTTTTCTATAAAATCATTTTTAAAAAGTCAGTCTGGGGTTTCCAAGGGAAAAAAACACACTGCATAATCACAGGCATAAGTATTTTGATTAGCGTGTGGGTGGAGAGACAGTGAAAGCAGCGTTCCAAAGGTTAAAGGTAAGCCTCAGCTGATCTTTCCATCATATGTGGGTCTCCTGAAGTCACACGGGCAAAGAGCCATTGCATCAAACCTAATGGGTTAGTCAATAAATAACTCAGCGAATTGTAAAATAAATCCACTTTAAGGCGCATCTTTATACTCGTACCGCCTTCCCTGTGGGACTGCGGTCGTGCTCATGCACAGATCATGTCATGGTACTGTGAATGCTGTCGAGGAGTCAAGGTCAGAGAAGAAACACTGTTGGACCCAATCAGATTCATATCATACGTGATATCACTGCACAGAAGCTGAGCCTCTGGGCGTGGACACTAAGAGTCACTTTAATCAATAATCAATTATACGATGCTCCTTTAATCATGTTTACCTGCAGAATAATTAGCAGATAGTGATTACTGACTGCTGAACGCAGTCATGCAACAATCATCATTATATATATCATACATTATATATTATATTCTATAGTATCACTACAAGAATCACATCAAAGTTCATTTTAAAAAGATATTTAAGATTTTTATGTTTTAAAATTCAGAGTATAAAAATCGAAATAAATAAATAAATAATTATATGACTGTATAAACATATAAAACATTTTTCTGCATGATATTTATATACAGTTTCTTCAGGCACTCTTTAATGTGATGCTACTTCATCTAAAAATGAAGTAAAACTATTTGGAAAGTTTGAAATGTTTTTAGGTTTTAGTGGATGAAATGTGCCAAAAGTAAAACAAATGAAAGAAGAAGTAATTAGAAAAGAATTAGAAAATCATCCATCCATCTATTTTCTTCTACTTATCCGGCATCGGGTTGCAGTGGCAGCAGGTTTAGCAGGACATCCCCGACGTCCCCCTCCCCAACAGCACACCCCAGCTCCTCCCGGAGGATCCGAGGTGTTCCCAGGCCAGATGGGCCATGTAGTCCCTCCAGCAGGTTCTGGGTCTCCTCCCAGTTGGATATGGAACACCTCCAGAGGAAGACAGACTTTTTTCATGCGTTGGTAGCTAATAAAGTAACATTTCTTCAAATATTTGGGCTTTTTTGGGAAACTGTGTGCTTTCATATGATCATACAGTTATGTAATGAGTATTTTGAAGTATCATGTAGTCGGGGTGCTCTGGTAGCTCACCTGCAGTGACCCGGTGTTTGAGCGACCTTTGGCCCTTTGATGGATGTCATTCCCCGTCTGTCGTCTGTCATTCTTCAGCCGCCACCTTCAAACAAAGCCTTAAAAAGCCCAAAAATATCTTAATAAAAAAGAAGCATCATTTACTGTTTGCACCTGCAGACAGATTGTGTATGGTTTTCATTTTCTGGAGTTTAAATGTTTCATTCGTAGGTGCAGTTGTTTTGCTGAACACTCATCTGACCTAAGCTGCCTTCATATTATAGCCTGCATGTGCAGCCAAGTATCTCGGTGTAATGATTGTTGGTTATCTGAGCTGTTGTTTTGAAGTGAGATGATATACAGGGTCAGTTCAGATCAAGTTTAGCAGCCCTCAAGGCGAAATAATTGTATTTAATAGATAACTGGGATGATTTGTATGTTTGGGTCTTAAAGTGATGAAAAGAGGTCGAAGCAGAGCATGACAGGCTTTTTCAGACATGCGGTTAAGGGCCTAAAAATTCTTTCAGAACATCCAGAGGGATCAAAAATCTGAGGAGCATATCACACATAAAACTAACTCTGGTGGCCAAAGTAGATTAAACGAGTCATGTGGAACTTTTAAGGCTGCGTTTGGAGTTCATTTTCAGAGACTGAAGTCATTTTTTAGAAAAGAAAAAGAAAAACACCCTCTCTGAAGTGCCTGTGTGTGTCTTACTGAAACTCCCACATTTACCATAAAATCAACCCCTGCTCTGAGGCCTCGCGTGGCCAATTAAATCAAATCAAATCAAATAAGTACCATTAGCATCACATCAATCATCATAAATCATTTTAAAGCTGGCGAACTCGGTGAACTCTTTTTATAAGTACATCATTAAACCTGTAGTGATTCTTTTATTGCAGTTTGGGAGTGACTGAAACATCATTCTAGCTTAATCATTTACTCCTATACACACCATTTGTTTTAGATGTAATACGCTATGTTGTTACAGCCCTATCTCTCGCGATAAACTGCGATTAATAAGCAATAAACGCGTGCACATACGGGCGCGTGTGTGCGCTATCACAGGTGCTGTAAACGTGTCTATGCATGTGTGTGTTTGTGAGTGTGTGCATATGCACATACGCATGGCCGGGGCCTGTGTGATGTGAAGTGCACATGGGTAATAATTACTTGCACCACATGGACCTGCTATTGGCCCAGTGTGACACAACAAATGAGTCCATAAATATATGAATAAAGTTGTGTTGTGTGCATGGAAACTATCTAAGACCGACAGAGGGTCGATATGATGCGGTGAAAGAGCTCATTAATGTACTCATACGTTCGATTTGAAGTGTTTTTAAAGTCCCAAAGAGTTCAAACTTCCCAGAAAATGCAGCAAAAAGAGTGACACAACTTTCTGGTGACTCAAAAGTTTTCTTGTCACCCCTCCAGCTGAGTAGAATTTCCAAGAAATGCAGCTCAGTGTTGATTTTACGAACACTAGAGGGCAGCTTTTGTGATTTAATGCCCTGCCTGTGGCTCAGTCTGCAAACAGGCGAAAACACATGTATAGATTTTAAACATATGTATTTATTTTCGGCTCCGACTCTGATAAACTCAGCTGACAGGCCGTGAAAAGTGACGCTGGATAAGAGGAATGTCCTGCATCGACCCTGCAGCGTATCATCTGCTTTATCACAGTTTGCCCCACATAACGAGATGCACCTTACCAGCAACCTGCACCGTGCACAGGTGTGCGCGACCTTTGAACCGAGAGCAGGTTGTGTGTAAGAGTGTGTGTGTGCGCGAACGTGCGCGTGCGCGCGCCCGCCGCGGCGCTATAAAAGCCTCTTTCAGGCTCGGAGTGAGCAACAGGTAACCCAGGTGAAGCCTCCTCCTCGCGACTCACAGCGCTCCGCTGCAGGTGCGTATACAACCATCACTCTCTCTCTCTGTTATCCTCAAGTGGAAGAAAGAGAGAGGCCACACGGGCTCATGGGAAATTATTATTATAATCGAGGATTTTTTATTTATTTATTTATTTTTTGTCTTGTCTCAAATTGATGTCCAGGAAGCGCGGGAGAATGAATGGTGCAGTTATTCAGGTGTATTTTTAGTCAAATAATCAGACGGCTATTACAGTAATTACTCTGTTTTCTGTGCGCGCCCTTTTAAACTGGTTTATTTTAATTTCATCACGGCAGTTTTGGAGATTTGGCTCGACTTAATCAGCCATACAGGTGCTGCTCGGTCGGTATATAATTTATTCGTGTTATGATAGAATCATTGCATTGATTGAAAAGTGTTTTTATTTTGAAAGGCTGCAGTTTTAAAGTAGTAAATCTGCTTTTAAGTTTGTAAGTTTTATAAAATGTGTATACGTATGATACAATACAGCTCTGTGTGTATAATTATCTGTATCTAAAGCACTGATCTGAGTTGTTTTGTGTCCTTTTTGTGACTTTTCAGATATCAATGGCTCCAAGACCAGAAGCAGGGTCCGATTCCACCCCTTCCCTGGGTTTGTCACTTTCTTCCTTTGTCATGGATAGTTTAAACCTCATGAGACTTTGTGTTTTCTGTTTGTTACATTCCCTCCGGTCTGTCCCTCCATTAGAGGACAACACCTCGACCAAAGATGCGGCCATCCTGCCTGCTTACTCCACCGTGGACCTGGTGAAAGAGGAACCAACGGACGATCCCTGGGATCTCCCAGAGCTCGAAAACACCGGCGTCAAGTGGTCAGGTGAGGAGGCAGCTTGCCGATGGTGTGGATAATCAGGGTGGATAATCTAAACTGGACTCTGATTCCTTATTTTGTTTTTCTTTCCAGAGCTGGACACAAAAGGGAAGGTTATGAGAGTGCTGACTGCGCTTTTGAAGATCGTCCTGCTGCTCGGACTTCTCTACCTGTTTATCTGCTCGCTGGATGTTCTCAGCTCTGCTTTCCAGCTAGTCGGAGGTAAAATGAGTTCACAGAATTACATTTAATATCTTTGGCCTTTATCACCAGCCGTCACTGCACATTTACTTTATTGACATGATAAAGCCAGCTCTTATGTAACGTGTATAGAGCGCTGTGTTTTTAACCTGAGGGTGTTTGTGTGCAGGCAAAGTTGCCGGTGACATCTTCCAGGACAATGCTGTGTTGTCCAACCCTGTGGCTGGGCTGGTGATCGGGGTGTTAGTCACAGTGCTGGTGCAGAGCTCCAGCACCTCCTCCTCTATTGTGGTCAGCATGGTGTCCTCTGGATGTAAGCACACACACACACACACACACACACACACACCAGGACATGGAAGATGCATGCATTTACTACACATTTAAGTGACGTTACTGTGTTCAGTGCTGGACGTCCAGTCTGCTATCCCGATCATCATGGGTGCCAACATTGGAACATCTGTCACCAACACTATCGTGGCTATGATGCAGGCAGGAGATCGAAATGAGTTTCGCAGGTAAAGCAGAGCGTCATCAAGCATTTTGTGACACATGTAGGGCTAAAACTCCACGAGGTAGGTGGTCATGACCATATGCCTTCACTTCCAGAGCGTTTGCCGGTGCTACAGTGCACGACTTCTTCAACTGGCTGTCGGTGCTCATCCTTCTGCCCCTGGAAGTAGCCACAGGTGTCCTGTACATAATCACCAACCTTGTGATCGAATCCTTCAACATCCAGTCCGGCGAGGACGCCCCCGATCTGCTCAACGTCATCACAGATCCTCTCACAGACTCCATCATCCAGGTATCCTGGATTGAAATCATCAAAAACAAATATGCAACAATAACATAGAAGAGTTTATTTACGTGATGAGTTGTTTAAATCTGTGCTGTTTCAGCTGGACAAATCAGTTATCACCGCCATTGCCACTGGTGACCCAGCAGCCAAAAACATGAGTCTGATCAAAAGATGGTGCAAAAAAACGACCAACACGGTAAGAGAGCAACAAGAGCTGCATCACATGCATTAATTATTAGTTTGCCACACGCAGAACATAACAAAGTTACAGTAAAAACATATGATAAAGCTGTGGTTACCTCTGCTTCTTTCTGTTAATGACTGATATTGTCCTTCTATCGTGACCGCAGTCGTTCAGTCATTAGATCATACTTTGAAGGTGTGTTATTTTATAAAAGGTGGAATGTCACGTATGATAATTTAAAGATTAACTTCATTCACTCATGATAAGCTTGTTTTTGTCTTCGATCTTTTCTCACAGACTTTCTGGAATGCGACCGTGGACAGCTGCCCTGCCGGCGGTCTCTGCTGGGTAGAAGGAAACCAGACCTGGGCGCAGATGAACTCGTCTGAGACCATTTACCTGCAGAAATGTAAGCGTGTCTACATCAGGGAATGCCCACTGTCCTGGGGAGAAAAAAAAGAACATTTACAAAGCAATTAGGATTACCTGATCCGCTGGAGTTCAGTGAAACATTAGATACAACAACCTCCTTCATTCAGACCCTCTGATGTCCGGACAATGACTACCTTTGAGCCTTTATAGTGACTCAGCTCATACTCTCATACTCTTGACCCGTCTAGCTGCTCAATGGGTCTATTCATGCTGCCTCACCAAAGCTCGGATTGCGTCTTTAAAGTATTCTGCCTCCAACTAAAGTAAATACTTTTGTGCCTAAAGCACAAATGTTTCAGTTTAATAAGAACAGAAACCGGTCTCGAGGAAAATGTTTTCAGATTTACAAAGAAAGACCGTCCACCCTCCCACAAAATGCTGTTTTATCAGCTCCATTTATCAAAAATGAGTCATCCACATGAGGCTATTTTTAGCCGTAACATAATGCATCGAGCAGACCTTTTAATGCCAATCATCTCCGTGTCTGTCCATTGCAGGCAAACACCTCTTCGTCAATGTTAATTTGCCAGACCTGGCGGTCGGCCTCATTCTCCTCGCTCTGTCTTTGCTCGTCCTCTGCACCTGCCTCATCCTCATCGTCAAGCTGCTCAACTCTATGCTGCAGGGACAGGTGGCGGTGGTCATCAAGAAGGTGCTCAACACAGGTAAAAAAAAAAAAAAAAATTCATTTATCAGTGAATCTGCTCGCTGCAGCCTGTTTGATAGTCAGCACATCTGCCTTGATGGTGATGCTTGATGAGCGACACAGGTACAGCCTCCCTGTTGCTTCTGGCTCACCTCCAGGTTCATCCGTCCTGTTGTGTGAAGGGGAAAGCTCAGGCACAAACACTGCTTTGATAAAACTCCCTGGTCATAATGTGTGCAGTCACACTGTGCTCACTTCATCAGGTTTATTGCTCACCTCGGCCTTTCTGTTTGACTACAGACTTCCCCTTCCCCTTCGCTTGGGTTACCGGCTACATTGCAATTTTCGTGGGAGCTGGAATGACCTTCATTGTTCAGAGCAGCTCCGTCTTCACCTCCGCTATAACTCCTCTTGTTGGTAAGTCATCATTCATATAAAGATCGGGCTGTATTTTCTTAAAATGTTTGATTTAATGACGCCGTGATTCACATCCTGTCAATCGTCTTTCACCAGGTATCGGTGTCATTAGCCTTGAGAGAGCCTACCCTCTGACACTGGGCTCAAATATTGGTACAACAACCACTGCTATTCTCGCTGCGATGGCTAGTCCTGGAGATACGCTAGGCAACTCCTTGCAGGTAAGAAGCAAAAATAAGTTGCTCTTAAGCGCCTGTTCTTAGCCACCATGCCGCAGTGTGGCTCTATTGATTCAGTCTAACACTTTAGTAGAAATGGACATATCTCGTTCTAACTGTTGGATGAACTGTGAGGAAATTTTGTAAATACTGTTCATGGCCCCAAGAGGATAAATCCTCATTTCAGTGATCTGCCGATGTTTTTTCCAGCACCACCAACAGGTTGACATTTTTTGGAGGGTTTAAATTAAATATATAGTTGTTTGATTAATTGGATTAATTGGAATACTTTGGTTTATAACCAAATACGTGCATGATAATCGCATGAGGCTGTTGACTCTTGGTCTTGATTAATATTTTCTATGAGATCTAATACTGACCATCTGAATGTCCTCTTTGTTTTCCTCTAGATTGCACTCTGTCATTTCTTCTTCAACATCATGGGTATCCTGCTGTGGTATCCAATCCCCTTCATGCGGGTGCCCATCAGGTTGGCCAGAGGGCTTGGAAACCATACGGCCAAGTACCGCTGGTTTGCTGCCCTCTACCTCATCCTGTGCTTCCTGATCATGCCCGTTACTGTATTCGGCCTGTCGCTGGCCGGCTGGCAGGTCCTGGTTGGCGTTGGCGTGCCCATCGTTGTGTTGATCATCTTCGTGATCATTGTCAATGTGATGCAGTCTCACTGCTCTCACTCCCTGCCCAAGGTTCTCCGCACCTGGGAGTTTTTGCCCAAGCCTCTGCACTCGATGGCGCCGTGGGACGCTGTGGTGACCACCATGTTCGGCTTCTGCGGCAAACACTGCTGCTGCTGCTGCAAGTGCTGCAAAAAAGACGACGAGGAAAATGTGAGCAGGGCCAGCAAGAAGAGTCTGGAGATGTACGACAATCCCGCCATGACAAGAGATGAAGACACAAAGGAGGCCGTTAAAGCAACACAACTTTAATATTATTAAGTTCAGTTCATATCTATAACTGATACTCAATGCAATAACGTATTTGGAACACACTCGTAATTTGGTCATCTCTCAGGTTGTGGTATGTTCATGATTAAGCACTCCCGTCTGTGAGCTTGATGTTAGAGAGTATGAACAGAAGTGTTGGACATATTATTACAAACCTGCCGTTTCTGAACATGTGATGTTTATTTTATGATGTTTTCAGTTTATTGTTCAGACTCAGTATCAGCTATGACTTAACTATGGGTGGTTCCGAATTTATTTTTATATTTTTATGATATATGTTAAGAGGCCTTTGGTTTTATTTTCAACTTTGAACATTTAAATTTCACATGTTTAATGTAGCATTTAAAATATTTGTTATTCTTCAGTATTTAAGACTATAATATTTGTAAATAAAACGAAATTACTATTTTTAAAGTGCAATACTGTCGGGTTCTTTTTTTCATCCATTTCCATCACTTCTATGCAGATAACACAATCTTTATATGTACGACCAGAAGTTGTTTCTAGGTACTGATGTGTCGTTTTAATCAGTTAATTTGATCCAACGAGATACTGTCGGCCATGCATGTGTTTCACGTGATACATCAGAATGTTTCCTGCAATGCGTTAAGTGACGCAAAATAGTTTCTCTCTTTCATATCTGATTTGCCTTTGAACGGAAATTTTGTGACTTCAGGTCAAAGCACAAGGCAAAGTCTACTGCAGAACTAGGGCAGTGTTATTATGGGAGGTCTTGATTCCATTTATTCTGCTTTTTTTTTGTTCAGAAAAATGTTTGTTTAAAGTTGTAAAAGTGGAAAGGAATGAGTAATAGCATTGTACATGTACTGCTGTTCTCTGCTCTCGTGAGTCCTCCCACAACACCACCCACACCTCCGGACATGAACACTGCCTTTGTGTATTTATGAGATTCAGGAACTGCAGTGAATCAAATAGAGACTTTGACTTTTATTGTTTTATTTTTTAATTAATCATTTACTAAAATTATTGGGTATTAGTTATGTAATTGATTTGGGGGCAAAGTTGAAACTGAATGCAAAAGTTAATTTTTTTAGGATAAATAAATTACAATAGATAATTAGATATTTAAAAGTAGTTTGTTGTCTTGTAGTCTATGTTTGCCAGTTTATGTTTTTGTCAGATACAATGTAAAGAAGAAAAAAATGGCAGAACCTAAAATTATAAGTCAAACTTATTTAGTTCTTTTAACTCCAACTTTGTTGTATTTCAAATTTCTCACCATTTACCTGCTATAGTGGTGAAACAATGTGATAATTTAGTCAGTTCATTAGTTAATATAACACATATTATGTTGCAAAAACAGAAACAGAGAGTTTGTCTTATATTTTGGATAATTGTTTATTATTATTATATTAATACATATTTTGGATTTTCTTTCTTAAAAAAATATTTTGCACATTTAAATTTAAATTCTGCATACTGTGAACTTTTACACAGTACCTAAACACATTGTACCACCAAGACAAAAACCCTACTTGGCAATAAACTTCTAATTTGAAGACTATTAAAAACTGACTAAAAGAAACAGTTTCAGTCGAGCCTGCCATGCACTGTACTGGTACAAAAACAATTTTTTTCGTTATCAGAATGTTTGGATTATGGAGTTCATGTCAAGTGTAACCCAGTTTTTTTCTTTTTCCATCTGATTTTTCTACTATTTCTACATCTACACACATCAGGTAGTTTCACAACTCTAAAGTCAAAAGTGGAGATTAGTAAGGCAATGCAAGGACAGGAATTTAATACAATGATAAAATAATGTACTGAATAGTGACAGTAAATATAAATATTGAGCAAGTAATCCTTGGTATAAGAGCTACAAGAGATGTGGTATTTAATTTTAGTTGTTCATTATATGGAAGATACAGTTTCACTGTATTCAGTACTTCATCCACAAAAGCTGTCAGCATGTTGCAACAAAACTGTTCAGGAATGTTCACGAAGATATCAGCGGCGTAAGAACAGCTGAGTGTTTGACTTCAGCCAGCAAACCACAGATAAACTCTTCTGGAGTCACTACGTTTCCCAGGACACAATCTACACACGTGTTGGGAATGTTGGGAATGCTATAGAAACCAATAAGGAATCTGTATGTGGAGCACGTTTAAGCAGTTTGAAGTCCTGTGGAGCTCACATGACTTTTATACTCTTTTATACTATATGTGGAGATTATTTTACTCCACAGCAAAGTCCATTATCTCACAATAACAAGAATTGTTTTCACCTGTTCGACTCTTTAGGCTAGTGTGTGAGTGTGATTATGGACTTGTTCATGGTTAAATAAGAAAATAATAAAAATTTTACTCATTATACAAAAAAACAAATTAGAAAAACAAACTCTAGCATTCAAAACGCAAATCCAATTATGGTCGGGAAAAACAAGATATATTCTCTCAGGGCCTGCAAGCAATCTGTGCCAAGACTCAACCTTCAATAAACCGGATTATCAGCAGTCAAGGTTTCATCAGTCATTATGCTAACTCATTTAAATCTCCACATGGCAACTCAAGGGAACATCCAAGCACAATAAAAACTTTCCACCTCTAATTGTTGCAGATCACAGTCATTTAACTTTACATTATCGAATTATCAGATTTACACGATTTAAGGTCAACGTGCTCTATCAAGTAGTAAACTAATAAAAATTAGTTATTGTTAATGATCTACTAGATCTATACATCTGAGATTGGAGGAGTTTGCACTGCTGAACTTATATAAAAACATACACTGGACACTTGGATGAAGAAACAAGATGTAAACACTGAATCATTTTCACATTATTTTGCATGTTTTAAACTTGTTAGCAAATAGTAGCTGTTCAACAGTGATGAAGCAACATTAACATCAATTTAGAGTCGGGTGACAGATGTAAGGCAGGTCAGTACGGTAGGTTATTAGCAAGCAGTAACCTCTGTGGCTATGAAGTGAAGCCAATGCAGAAGTGTCAAAAACTGCAGTTCCTCAAACGTTCACTTGAGACTGGATGCAGAACGAGTCAGTCTCCATAAGTCCCCATGTTAAAATGTCCAACTTCACAGCAGAAATAAACATGTTTACAGCCTGGTACTAAGTTTTGGTCTCTATAGCTAATGTCTCCGTTCATGACAACTGTACTGAGGGTGAATTTATATACAACTCACCCTGTTGAAATTATATTAAGGCTTAAAGCTATGCAGGATTAACAGCATGGCCACTTTAACAGACAGGTAGGCGCCAACACATATGACTTGTCTGGGCACCAAGGCTTTTTTCAGACCGTCTTAGCTCCATCAACCTTTTGCAGGACTGCCAAGATGGCGTCGACGGGAGCCACCACACTCTGAGCCTCACAACGGCTCTTCAGAAACCTGTGGTTGGCATCCATGTTTGCCAAGAACAGTTGGCAGTTGTAGTTGGAAACATTGCTGATGAAAGTGACATTAATGAATCCAAACGGTGAAAAAGTCGGGGGCCACAAAACCAAATCTGTCACTTAACTCACTTAAATGAATTTATCTTATCTTATCTAATATTAAAATATTGATTAGAGCAGCTTTAACTCTTCAGCAGTGTGTTAGATCACTATACTTTACAGCCTGCTCCTCCCATTTGTAGCAGCTCTGTGTCATTCTGCACCTTAGCAATTACCCTGTGTTTTAAAATAGGCTATTCTGTTTTATAACTACCAATGAGTAACAGCGGTACCCAATGCATACTGATGAACAATAAACCAGATATATGACCTCCTATTGAAGGCCCTGTACGCCCACACAGAGACTGTCTGATTAGACCTCTGCTTGACTTGTAGCTGGGTGGAGGGCGTAATTACATCAGGTCACCAAACTTCATAAATAAACAGTAATAAAGTTGCAATTTCCTAAAAACAAACAGTTGCAACAAACCAAATAAGAGGGCCAGAGAGATGTCAATCAAGCAACCCCACACGGACCCGAGGAAGAGTCAAACGAGGCTAGACTGGTGTACAGGGCAGCAGGTAGAAACATCAATATGGTACAAAAACATGCAATAGAGCAGCTTAAAAGTCCAACAGATACTGATCCAATGGTGCAGTACTGTACTGTGAAAAACTGCTAGGAATAAGAGTGTAAGATTTACAGTTTCTGCGTATATTTCTAGGAAATCAACCAACATAGGTAAACCTGCGTGGTAGCTACCTTTAAAACATATATTGAATATTTGATACAACCTATAATAGTTGCAGTATAGTGCATTTTTTGAGTTTCTGTTCAAGCCAGGCTGATCACAGTGAACCTCAACAGACAAAGTCTTTAAAATATAAATGGATTTATTATATTTCTGCCTTGGTTTTAATGTCATTGTGAAGTGCCTTTAAGGTGACTCTCACAACATTAAGAGCGACATCACGGCCATTATTGTCCATTATTATTATCTGATTATTGGTTTTACAGCAGTAGACAGGCTAGTATGTAATTACTGGCTTCTGATGGGTCAAGGTCCACAGCAGTCAACCGACACTGTGAGGACACACAGCGACTGTGGTTCGAACGCAATCAGATCTTTATTCTCAAGGTTGTTTCAGCTGGAATGCAGAGTGAAGTCAGCGTTTAAGCTTCAGCAGTGACTCTGTTGGCAGCACACAGTCGTGCTTTGATGCTTTTCCATAGCAGGCAATGCACAGGTCGATCATGGCTGCATTCCATTTATTCCATTGTACTGGTATTGTGCACTGACAATGACACTTCAGGCCATCACTGATGTTAATTACATGTGAGTGTTACTGCAGTGAAAAGTCTAAAAATAATTCTCCATGCAAAGTTCATCTTTTCAAAATGTTCTTGTCTGTTTAGTCCATAAAAGTTCATTGTTGAAGATAACAGGGATCAAAGGGAGACTTTAAGCACATATTTTATTGTGACCTTTATTTATCAGTTATTAAACAGTCAGCAGGTGTCATTTATCACTGCCATGGACAATGCTGACACCGATAATGTTGGCATGTATTGTAGCTTTGATGCAATTTTCCATTGTTCCATGAGATCATTCACATCAACGCATTTAATGTCTTAATCACTCAATCAATCAGTGTCTTTTATTGTGAAATTTCTGACTTCCTGCACGCTTAAAAGTGAACAATAGAAGTGGTATTCTTCGCAGAGAACAATGTCTGTAGTCAGCTTTTGTTCGTTAAGATTTCACAGTTAAAAAGAGGAATCACTGCAGAATAACTCTTTATTCATCTGTCTGCTGAGATGCTTGGTATGTTCCAAACATTCATACTTTTGCCTGAAAATAGCAATATATACATTTTCAATTTGCAGATAGTAAGGCCAACTGTACAGTAAAAATCTAGCAGACAGTTTGAGCTTGACACCGTTGCACATATTAAAGCTAGCCTTTAATATGCAGAGTTTGCATGTTTTCCCCATCTGTCTTTGTCTTCTCTCCAGCTTCCTCCCACAGTCCAAAGACATGCATGTGACTCTGAATTTTGTCTCTGCGTGTCAGCCTGGTGCTGACCTTGAAACTTGTCCAGGGTTTACCCTACCTCTCACCCAGTGTCAGCTGGGATTGGCTCCAGCCTCCCATGACAGCTCCAAGGAGGATGTGGATGTAGGTGAGGATTTAATGGCATCTAACCATGTAGTCGTGGATTGCAAGCCCTCAACTCGCTCTCGTGTTCCAAGCGTGAAGGAGATACTACAGTGGAAGGAAAATGCTCGAAATGTCATATGCAAAGCCGGTCTTTGGTTTGTCTGCTCTGGGCTTCACGGTGACCTTTGGAATACCAGGGAAGTTAAGCATTCAGGTCAAATGATAGAAAGTTAGTACCTCTAAATGAATCAAACGTCTGTTTCAAGTCTTGGTGCTGGTTAATAAATCAGCTTTAAAGCATACACCAGACTGAAAGCCAGCGTTTCAAGGTTGATACACCTCGGATGGTTTCGTACAATCAAAGGTGATGTACATGTAACCACACCCGACAGTGATGACAGCCCCCGATGTATAACTTCTACATCAGTGCATCACGAGAATGAGAAGTCAGCAAAAACAAGTCTTCACCGAGTGTTAAGCCTCAACAGCGAGCTCTGAAGCTGGCCTGAGTATATGAAACCATCACTCACCCAACTCACTTGATGTGTGTGGGAGTGTATTTGAACTGTGATTCGATCGCTCAGCTTAGGAAATGATTAACAAACAGTGAAACAAATCTTTGAACTGAACTGAAACAATCTGAACCAGTCAAATGATGGACAGTTACAGTTATGGTTAATATTTTCTCATTGGTATTGTTCTATTATTCTAATTCTTTATTTTGCAATAAAATATTCAGTGATTCTACTGATAATTGTTACTTTGCAGAAAATATATGGAACTCTACCGAAATGTTTAATTTTGTGTTACGAGATAGAAGTGTGAAATTATTGTACAATGTGAAATTAATCAAGATTGAAGTAAGTGTCAGTGTCTTCTGGATGCAGACTGACTGAGGTATAAGATATGAATATATACGGCGTGTGTGTATGTCAGATTTTTAATCAAGACGATGACGTTGCCTACAGATTTCTGAAGAGCTTTTGTGAAACCTAAATATAATCTGAACAGGTGAGTTGTATATAAATTCACCCTCATGAACGGGGAAATTAGCTATAGAGACCAAAACTGTTTTTTGTACCAGGCTGTAAACATGTTTATTTCTGCTGTGAAGTTGGACATTTTAACATGGGGACTTATGGAGACTGACTGACTCATTCTGTAGCCAGCCTCAAGTGGAGGTTTGAGGAACTGCAGTTTTTGGTATTTCACAGCCACAGAAGTTCCTACTTGATTACAACCTGCGGCCCTTTGCTGCATGTCATTGCTCTTCTCTCTCCTTATTTTCCCAAAGTAAAATACATAAAGATGATAAAGATGGAAAAAGCCCCCAAAATCTACACACAGTACGTAGTGTATATGTCAGTTCCTTTCCTCACCAAACTGTGGAAACATTAAAACTCTTCTTCAGTGTGGACCAAACCCCTCTCCAGAGTTTCTGTGAAAAGTGAAGCTTACTTTTAGTAACGTGGGTGGTGACACATGTTTCCCCTTAGGGTTTCCCGTACATACTTGGATGCACTCAGTACCTCAGGACAGAGCATGCTGAGAACATCCAGTGCTTTTTTATTAGCTGATGACATTTTTAGGCTAAGTGATATTATAACCTTGAGTCAGTCAGAGCTCCGGGTCTGTATCATTTTAAACTGTTTATATTGTGAAAAAATTTCCCTTGTTCCGCAGGGCAGCAGAAACCCTGATAACATTCCTGACTTACTTCACATCCAAGTGTTACATTTCCACACATTTCACATTCATGAAATTCATCCCTCTGCCCGGCAGCCTCTGACCAGCCCTCTGGCCTGTAGCCAAGGCTAAGGGCCCATTTGTACCTACCCCAAGGGCTGCCAGTGGACAATAATGCAATATCACCTATAAACATTGCCTGTGCTGTATATATGTGTGTGTGTCCAATTATAAACACAAGTAATTGTCTTAAATTTCCCCCCAAAAGCATCATATTACTGCAGCTGTAGCTAGTTTCACATTAAATAATCTAAACGACCACATTTTAACCACTAAACATCTTCTTTTTTTAATTCTTATTCTGTCTGCAAATATTACTGCTGTTTATATATAGGCCAGATTTGTCCATGGTGTACATCGCCTCTCACCCAGTGTTAGCTGGGATCAGCTCCAGCCACCCCAAACCCGATAAGAATAAGCAGTTACAGAAAATGAATGTATGTATGTAGAGATATATACACCTGACTCGCCACCTCATTACGTACACTTGTACAATCCAATGTCAACAACTCTGCCATAAATTCCTCAGTTTTTGTTGACACTGTGAAAGAGGTGTTAGTTTCAATATTAAGTTTTATATTTATATTATATTAAGAGGTGTTTCTGATATTTTCGCCACATTTACATACATGAAAAGGCCATAACAAGAGAGATACCACCTCTCACTATAATGTATACGTTTGCATAGTAGTTAAATGTTTGTGTTTGCTGTCCTTCTATCTGTGTATGTCCATTAAAAGCAAAGTGAAACTAGAGTCAATTCCTTGTATGTTCATATAAGTATATAATGTCTGTGACTGTGTTATTATATTAAGACTTAAAGTCATGCAGGATTGACAGTGTGGCTGATATCTTTTATATTTATAATATCTGAACTAAAAATGACAAGTTGACTTTTGTTTTGGTTCATTTGCATTTTATACATTTTCATATTTCAGAGCACAAACAACAAAGAAACATGTTTATTAAAACAATCAGCAACGTGCACTATACTCCTGAAGTTACAGTCTAAACAAAAGCCTGCAGCAGAATGTGTTGTTATTTATTTATTTTTGCATATTATGAAATATTTAAGTCTCATTCTGTGGGAAGCCGAGCTCAAGGAAAACTAATGTTATAATGTCACATCAGTAGCTGCTTGTTACATTTATGATATGGATTTTATTTCTTTTTATAACCTTGGCAAGCGGTATCGTTCGTATCAGTGGATACAGATGTTGCCAAAGTCCAGCTGAGATACAAACTACTTTTCCAGCTGAGTAAGGTGGATCTGTTTACATGCAACCCTCTGTAGTGTTTTAGAGAGTGGTCTGCAGTGGGAAAATGTTCCCATGAAATAACTGAGTCACAAAAACACACCAGATTTGTCCAGTGTTGTTTCCACTCAGTGGTTGGTTGCAGTGCTCATTGTGAACAGTGTTGTGTAATTTCACTGGGATGTTGGATATAATTGTGTGTTACAGCAGAAGAAGTGAAAATACTCGGTTGTATCATCAAACTCTTGATGCAATTAGTGTTCGGTAACTAAAATGACACACTACAGCTGTGGAAAATTAGGTTGCAGTAGTGCTGATATGATTGTGTGTTTTCATCCATGTGTGCTCATGCTATGGTCACATGCCAGGCGGTTTGAACCCGCAAAATATACGGTGTGTCTCAAAAGTATGTGCATATCAATCTTTGGGTGATTTTGTGGAATTTTCAATAACAACCTATTCTTATCAGGGTCAATAGCGGGTTAGCTGACATTGGACGAAGGTCAGAGTTCACCCTGGACAACCTCTGTGGCTGTGAAGTGAAGCTGAGGCAAAAGTACCAAAAACTACAGTTCCTCAAACATCCACTTGAGGCTGGTTACAGAAGGGAGTCAGTCTCCATAAGTCCCCATGTTAAAATGTTACATAATTTATGGTATGTGTGCCACAACCACGCATCGTTCGGCCCGCCTGAGGTCCACCGATGATCCTTTGCCGATCGTAGGACAACGCTGTCCATTCTTTATAGTGTATCATAACTCACTGACTGCAACAAACAAACTACTCCTTTCAAACAAAGCTTCCTACATCTGTAATTGTTTTGCTGTGGAGGTGTATTATTAACACTTATTTTAGTTAACAGTAAGTGGATGAGAGAGTGTTGACACAGATTATCCAAAGTGTTCACTTCATTTTCAAAGCTGAGCGATTCCACTTAGCAATAAAACACTCCGACATAAAGTGCAGAAAACAGATTACTACAGTGCACATGTGTTAACAGCGTGCTGTGTTTTTGTTTTGGCGTCCTGCCCCTTTAAAGAAAGAGACAGACGACACAAGGGACAGAGATAGAAGAAGAAGGAAGAGGGAGATCATTATTCCATCCCCAAATTACACACCGACTTCACTCTAAACTGGAGGAGCTCCGCATGGCGCTGTTTACACTGTGAAACTCCTTATTTAACTAATGACAGCTCCATGAATACCAGGCACAAACACTCACAGCTATAAACTGCACATCATCGCAGGTCACCCAAAGCTGTAAATAACTGTTAAGATGAACTGAGTAACACTGCCTATTCCTCACATTTGTTGGGCAGCCATAGAAACAAAAGCACTCAGACTTTGTGTTATCTTTCTGAACACCGTCGCAACAGCATTACTTTGTGTTTTGACTCCAGCGAGGGCTCTAAAGATTTGGTTGCTATTGCTATAGTAACTTATCCTTTCAAGGCAAACTCTTCTTGGTGTCGTTTCCCATAGCGATGGCTAAAACTGATATTGTCTTATCTAATATATCGACCAGGAGCACCTCACCTGCCCAGCCGGACACTGAATCAATAACTTCTGAAATCCCTGCGCTGCTCTGGCCTTGAATAAAATGGTTTAAGTGCCCCTGCGTGCTGCTGTTGCATGTCCAGTGTCCTGTGAGATACTTATCAACATGCCACTGATAGGACCAGGAACAAAGTCTTAATAGTTGACCTATTTGAAAACTCTGGCAACATCTTAAAATACATTTATCACTAATACGAAGCAATCAAAGGTTTGAAAGCACAACTCTGTGATTTCAATGAATCATTTTCACAAGATGAATATCAAAACAGTTCTCAAGTTTTTATACATGCTTTACTGGACGTACACGTTGCATAACAGAAGCCACATCCCCAAGATCATATAAACTGTGTGTCGCGCTAATTAAATGTAGCGCATGATAAGTTTTTTTTCATTTTCCACAAACAAAACAATGGGAAAGCGGTTACTGAGGAAACATTATCACGGCTGTGATAAAGCGGCACACACTCTGCACATCAGCACTTCTTTCCTTCCTGTAACTTAAAATGAGTCACACGCCTCCGAAACACAAATATGTCACATGAATAGCTCCAACTCATCCTCTAAATGTATGCTCTTACAATATGTAGTGTCTGGGGCTTTTGCTGTGGCTATTGGATCACTGTGCTGGGTATTTTATGTCATAAGAGATGATAGAGGAGTGTGGTCCAGAAAGCACACAGGCACACACCCGACAGAGTCACGACCAAATCTCCTGTCTGCCGGAGCCACTGCTCGCCATTCAGGATGGTAAGCCATTGATTCCCCGCCGCTCTCAAGGTTCCTCCCATGATGCCATCTTGCTCTCTATTCAAGTTGACACTATCTTGGCCGACATGAGATGATGTCCTTGACCTCAGTACAACCACACGGTGATGGGGAACCCTTAGTTCTGTGTTAATTTGTACACGGGGAGCATGAAAGGAGGTTACTTGTCATGGCAAACAAACATGATTACATAGATTATCTTTTGATGTATAAGTCAGAGCGAGAGGCGGTGAACCAATATGTGGAGAAATTGCACCATCGTGTGGCATTTAGGTGCAAGTAGGTGGAGCACAGAAGGGCCACCATTACTTACCAAGAAAACTCTGTAATGGCAAGATGACCGTAATGATGAGGATGGAGAGAAGAGATGCATACGTCTATAGAGAAATAAGAGAAATGATTTAAATAAATCATCACGTTTTCTTTCTCCAAACAGCAGTCAAACGTGTCTTTAATGTCTTATTCATGCTGAAAGTCCAATTCGCATTTTCCCATATTTAAATTATTAAACATAAACTCAAAGGACGATAATACTGTATACTCTAGCAGCACGGAGTCCACTGTGTTGATTTATCTTACTACATACTGTACAGTAGCACTGCTTAATGCCTACCAAGAGGAGCTGTGCACTGTTCTGAGTCATTCTCCTCAAGGCTTTTCCCATCTGAACTCTAAGCAGAGCTAAAGAACAGGGTGTTACTGCTTCTTCATCCTCCGTCTTCAGACATCTAAGCAGAAAGCAGGAGAGAGTAGCTGTGTTATATATTTATAGCACACTGTATAATATAATAGTAATATCAAGCCTTCATACTTGTGTTAAAATAATAGCAAAGGCATCAGTGAAATGACAAGAATTATGTCAGTGAGTAATAGTAGACATGAGGGGAAAATTTGATTAAACCATTTTGGGAAATATTCCCTCTTTTTGCCAGAGTTAGAAGAGAGGATTCACAAACTCTAATGTTTGTACAATAAATATAGAACTACCAATCACAGGCATTTTGTTTAGTCTAGCTTAGCTTAGCACAAACACTAGAAACAGCTAGCCTAGCTCTGTCCAAAGCTAACAAATGCCACCTAACAGCTCACACATTAACATGATTTAGCTTGTTTATTTGTCATTGAAAAAAGTCAAAGATGAAACAAAAACAATGACAAGTTTTCATCTGTTTAGTATCTCTGTGCTAAATTAAGCTAACAGGCATTTAGCTTAGCTCATAACAACATTAGCATAGCACAGAGACTTGAAACAGTTAGCCTAGCTCTGTCCAAAGCTAACAAATTCCATCTACTAGCACCTCTAACGCTTACTCATTAACATGTTTTATGCTGCTTGTTTACAAAAACAACAACAAAAGCTCATTGTTCTCACTTGTTATATTTGGGCTAAATTAAGGCAGTTAGTTTAGTTTAGCTTAGCTTAGCTTAGCTTAGCACAAACTCGAAACAGCTAGACTGTCCTAAAGCTCACTCATTAACATGTTTCCCCTTGTTAATTCAAAAAACTAAGATGAAACAAAAATGACAACATTAGCTTGTTGTGTCCATCTGTTTAAAATCTTTAGGATAATTTAAGCTAATGGGCTAAGACAATGGGTGTCTTCATATTTATCGGACATCATCTTCTCATATAAATCTGGGCAAGAAACAGCACATTATCTCACAAGAATCATTACTACTAAGTACTATAAACAGCTTTGGGCCACCAAAATAATATTCATGGTCATTATTCATTGTCTTGGCACGTCATGGATTAATAAAAGCACCTTTGTAGGATCTTCTCCACCACGACGTCCTGCTCATCACGATGTGACACATTAAAGAAGCCGTGCATGCTCGATGGAAGACGATGCCCTTGTTGTGCCAGAACGACTAAGTTGTACATTCCCTGCGAGTCCGTAAGAAAATAAGATCATAACAAGGGCTGATGGGTTATTCACTGAGAAAGGTCTCCAAATAATAACACTGTATAATGCTGTTTGTTGTTTTTATTGCGGTGGGCCTGAGCCCGTGGAAGTTTAATTAAGTTTATCATAGGGTGATGAGATTACGGCTCAAGTAAATCTGTCACCTGAGGGCTGCCTGCTAGAGCTGCTCTGCCATACATCGATATGGCCTGACCAACCAAAGATAATGAGTCTTCTCGCGTGCTGGAGGAACTGTAGTAGTAGTCACCCATTTTCAGCAGAGCTATAAAAGAAGATAAATACTTTCTGTTTATCGACCAGATTCACACAGAGAGGAAGAGGTTGGAGCAAAATGAAATGAGAGGAACTCACCGGATGGATGGGGATCATAGTTTAATATTGAGTAGTTATGATATCTCCACTGACAATCATGGCTGAGATTCAGCTCCTGCGTTTGGGAGTGCAGAGCAATGATGGAGGTCATGTTATTCACATTTAGACATTTAGATTTTGCCGTTTAATTGATGGTTTTATATCCAAATCAAAACAATTAAGGTTCAGAGTGACAAGGACATGTTCATGTACTACTCGCATAGAATGGACAGAGATAGTTGTAGAGGGGGATAGATTTAGTGTGTCCGGTTGTTGGTATTGTTGGAGAGGGGGTCCTCTCTGGTAGGAACTGGTAGGATGTTCCACCAATGGGCAACAAAGACGAGAAAAGTTTGGATTGCCCTGAGTGTATGGCTGGCAGAGCCAGGTGTTGGGTAGTAACATACAGGTGGGTGCAGAACTGGAGACTACTTTCTAGACCGGCTTTAGAGATATGAATTTAATGTGGGCTGCTACAGGTACAGTGGAGATCGATGAGGGCAACTGAGGCAACGTAATCAGAGAAGGTTAGTCACTCAACAATCAAGACTCCTACGTTTCTCGCTACCCTGGTAAGGACAAGAGCTAGGGAGTCAGATTTGATGTTGATGTCATGGTGTCAAGCAGGTTTAATAGTAGTATGTGACTGGAATGAATTGCAGCTTGTTCATCGGCTACCTTCAGAGCTCACATTGATTTGCCTTGTGTTGAAAATCAGATTAAAGACGAGTCATTGTGATGTCAAGGACAGGCGCAAAAAAGATTAATAACAGCTTATTTACCTCACATAGGTGCGCAACATTGCTCTGGGCGAAACCCAGACCGGTTTCAGCTGCCAAAACATACTTCGCAAATGCCTCCTGCCTGTTCGCAACACAATAAAAACAAATGTGAAGAAGCTGGAGACAAATAGCAAAGAGCAGAGAAAATGATTAAATGAGGACAATTGAAAAGTAATTGAAATTAATGTCCCCACCAAGAGCCCCGGAGGTAGGCCTGGAGAGCCTCTCTGATCATAAATCCAAGGTGTCCGTTCTGTTCACAGACCTTTTTTAGCATTCTGCACAGAGGGTAAAGGATGGGTGATGAATTATGGAATATAATTTTCTCCACATAAACGGAAAATATTTTAACATGATCTAAAAATAGTTTCTGATTTGTTGAGGTCATTCTGGAAAAAGAAGGAGCCTCCACGGCTGCAGCAGGAGCTTCTTTAAATTCATAAGATACAAGAGGAACAATGGTAAGCAGAATCTCTCTGTGCCAAACAATAATGCAGTGACAGTGACTCTTATTTTTAGATATGCAAATACTGGGTTCTGACCTTGAATTAGCCACTGTCATTGAAATTAGATGCCACTGAGCTGCAGGCTACAGTGCAACAGCCCATAACAAAGCTTTCTTCACCAGGCTAATGAAAGCCTCTTACATCACAGCCCTCTCCACATCCTGAGACACCCCTTCCAGGCTTCCCGTCGAAAGGTACCAAGCTGCTTCCACTGATGCAGCTACGTGACCCAGCCGAGATGCATTTAGAAACTGCTGGAACGCGGCCGTCTGTGGGTCATATGGAAAATATGTCAGCTCATCGATCGCACCGGATCAACTATAAAATGAATGTGCAGGGATCGAACCTCGTTCCTCCACGGCATGTCCGGGTCGGCCCCACTCAGGTGATAAATTCCCAGGTTAAACATGGCATCACCACTCCCATTCAGAGCTGCTTGTTTAAAGTATTTCACAGCGCTTTTATCGTCTTTCAGTATAATCCCGTGGTACCAGCCCAAACCATTCAAGGCGTTAATTGAACCCTAAAGCAAGGATGCAGACGCTGTTATAGTGAAGGCAGATACTGTAAACACACCAACTGATTACTAGGAGTGTGTACACGTACCATCGCTGCAGCTTTCTCCAGCAGCTGCAAACCTCGGGTGTAGTTTCTTTTAACTCCCTGGCCCTGAAGGAATCAACATCAATCAGCGAATCAATAACTGTCAGAGCACAGACACACACACACACAAATATCCAGTCTTCACTTCAGTTGTATAATCGGTTGAGTCTTTATAATCTCACAGAACCTTCATGAGTAGGATGGAGTAGTCGTACATCACTGAGGGATCCTTCATCTGCATAGCACTTTTCTCTAACCACTTTGTCGCACTCGCTGTGTCTTTTAAAAGTCCAAGTTGTCCCCAGTAGAGCATCACTCCCAGGTGTTTCTAAAGGTAATACAGTTTTTATTTGCCTGTTCTCAACAGTACAACGAACGTAACGGAGGAATAAAAGTCGGATTTAACTCAAACATACCTGAGATTCCACGTCTCCTCTCTCAGCTTGAAATTTCAGATACTCAATGACGTCACCTGTCTCCTCCGTGAGGCTCCTTAAAAAGTCTTCATTGCTCAGATAGATGTGTTCGGGTGTGTATTGCTTTAAGAAAGACAAATTGAAACGTTAATGAAATGACATTCACTCATCCATGCAGAGCAGGCGGGGACAGCAGCTTGGTGACGTAGTGACTACTCATAGTGCTAGTTGGTGAACTGCTGTTGAACTCAGTGGCTGGCTCGACCGGCTAGTGGCAATCAGCCAAAATAGTTTCACCGTATTTTACCTCTGCAGTTTGTTTACTTCCATCAAGCAGTTTGTTCAGAGCTGCTCATCATTTAATTCATTAAAAATATATTAAAGAGGGTAAAAACTAAACTAAATATATATAATAAACTAAGGACGCCCACCCAAACCTATCTATATATCCTACCTACAATATATACAGTAGGTGAGTTCCTCGAGTGGATGCTTGTTTTCGCTTCTGCATTGACTCCCCTTCACAGTCACACAGAGATTGTCGCTTGGAGTGTTCACACAGTTTATTTAAAAGACGTTATTTGTACCATTGACTTCTGTCTCATCACTGTCTGCAAACCAGTCGCCCTTTTGTGGAACAGCCTTACAGACAGAGGAGGTTCAATTAAAGTTAATGGTGCAACACAGCTAATAAGCTACGATAGCTTCTTAGCTCACACCTCTTTTGGACTCTCTGGCTACTCCCTGGTGAACAGCACTGATTAGTCTTTGTGGGTTAATAAATAATAAATTCCATTGAAACCTAATCAATAAACAACAATCAAAGTTTGAGTTAACTAGTTCTGCTTCACCGGGACAGTTAGCAGATTGAGATTCAAACATTGATAAATCCTGATTGGTACCCAGACGTGCGTGACGCTTCAAACCAGTCAAGCTCAGACAGAAGTCATTCAATAAATAAAGCTGTTTTAATGTTGGCAGAGCTGTTTGTAGTCATAGAATGCTATGGATTATAATAAGAAGCTGATTGAGGATTGTAAAAGGATTTCAGAGCATTAAAACAAGATTGTATCCAGGATGGATTATTGTAGTACAATCGACTTTCAAAATGGTCAAAATGCATTACCTTGAGTTTCCTCTAATAAGTTTCACCACAGTTGTTTTCTTTCAGTGCATTGGCTGCCTATTCAAGCTTCATGAACCTCTGTTCATTTGATGGAGCTTATTTAAATATTCCAATAATAAACAGGAAACCAGTATTTAATAGAGTTTTCTCATAGCGGCCTCCTTATCTTCAGAGTGCTTTTCTTCTATTCATCATGACAGCTAACTCATTCACATTTTTAAATTAAGATTTAAGACCCACCTATTCTCACTGGCTGTACCAACAAACACACACATTAATCATGTTTTGGAGACAGTCCCTTTTGTATCACCGCTGTTATAAGCTTGTACACTCGTGTACAGTATATGTTTGTGCAAGCGTGTCTAGTGTTATGATTTTGGATTTTCTCAATATGCTTATATATGTTTAGAATTACAGTAAGATAAGTTGTTAATCCACTGTTTGAATTATACATTCACTGGGGGAGAGGCTGTGTCTCAGGAGGCGCAGCGGGCTGTCCACTAACCAGATGATCAGTGGTTTGATCCCCATCTCCTCCCTCGAGTCTGCATGTTGAAGTGTCCATGAGCAAGATACCGAACCCCCAAATTTCTCTCAAAGGCTGCGCCATCGGTGTGTGAGTGTGTAAAAATGGTTAGCTCCCAAAAACTGATGAGCAGTTGCCACCTTGGCATGGCAGCATCAGTGTATGAAGTATACAAAGGAGTTATATAAGTACAAGTTCGTGTTATTGTTGAATTCTTCTTGAAATTTGATGTTGAATGATCACCAAAGTTATAAATTTCTCCAAAGCTGTCTGTTTCAGTTGTTGAGACATTTCAGTCTGTGGAGGACCAACCAACCATGCAGCCAGCATGGATAAAATGGCTATTTTTCCGGTACCTACCTCCTTTTCATGTATCCTGGAATTGTCAGCGGTGGTCTGTTCACCAATGTTGGATAAGTAGCCATAAGCCACGTCGAAGTCTTTTGGAAACCCATCAATTCCTTGTGCGTGCTTGTAGCCTGCATGCATCAGGGCAAAGCGGTTATCAGCCGCTGCGCCGATCAAACTATAGACATGACCCTGAAACACAGGGAGTCAATATTATTAGTCACGATTACAGAATGGTGTTGCATGTGATGAAGCGGTAATTAAGGTACAAGGAAGGCACTGGCTCTACCTGTTGTTGATCGACTGACTGTCCCAGGCCAGAGAGGTAGATAGAGGCCAACAGGAGAGACGCTTTGTGGTTTCCAAAGCAGGAGAATATTTGTAGTAGAGATGTTGATTTGGTTGTGATTTTATGTTGTGCCTGATCTATTGTGAACACTGTATTAACTGCCTGGTCAAACAAAGTACTCCTGAGCTCCTTCATGCCCAAAGATCCTATAGAAAACGATACAAAAGCTGTTATAACTGTGACTTATGATGTGAGTTAGATTTATTTATACACGTGTAGTCAATGTATGACACCTGCTCTGATTTCTTCCTCTTTTGTTTGCAGGAAATTAAAAAGTATGCGGTAATCAAGTTGTTTTTCCCAGGTCCATGTCTGAGCACAGATTTTCTCTCCAAACTGACCCCACAGTCTGACGAAGTGAGGAGCACAGACACCTGAAATAAAACATAACCTGTCAACAGTAATCTCCCTGCATTTCATAGGTGTGCAGCTGTTGTATTGACACCCTGTATACAAGATCTATTTAGGGTTGATCCCTGTGGAACGCTGCTTTAACGGACCTGTCAAAATAACATTTCACCTTTGTTGATTGGTGTCGGGAGATGACTCTTGGTTACTTGCTGGAGAAAAGCTTGTGTTAATGCTTTTATTTCCCGACACTCCTGATGAGTCTTATCCAGCTCCTGTAATGCTGACTCTGGGTCAAGTTGATTTCTTACCTGTGACATGGATAACATTGTCTTTCAATGCACATTAATAAAACAACAAAAAAATTACGGTTCTCGTGATTAGACAACAGTTGCTTTACCTCTTTAGTTCCAAAGCGATAGTATTTCATTGGCCCAAAATACCCATGGATGCCAGGAATGTACTTGCTTCCTCCGATCACAAAGTATCCATCAGTGTCATCATAACGGATATTCTCCTGAAAACTATAAGATATTCAAAACCATCAAACCAATTGTGTGTTACAGTAGATTTGTTTGTCAGTAGATATTTTTTGAGCTTTATTTGACAGAGACTGCTGAAGAATGACAGGCAATGTGGGGAAGATGTGGAGCTGCTCTACCGACTGAGCTAAACGACACCTCGATTTCTGTTTTTTAAATTGTATACCAAATTATGGACATTATCTGCTGTGAAAGCTATAAAATAAATAACAGTGCTTCTCTGTAAAATGATGTGTATCATCAATTGAAGGTATTTGAGAATAATAATTGAGAGAAAATATGCAAAATAACAGTGTTTCTCTGCAAAACCTGACTGAAATTTTAGTAAATTTATAGGTTTTGACATTTATAATATAATGTTTATTTTAATTTTACATTTAAAAAAAAAATTTTTTACAATGTGTTGTAAGGCAATAGTTGCCTTTTTCTTAATTCACAACATTTAAATTAAAGTGAGAAACTAATATCAAGCATATATCTTTTAAAAAGCCATAACAGTTCTTACTTATATTCAGCTTTGTTGGTTTTATCATCCCACGTTACATCCACCACCACCTGAAAGTCAGACATAATAATGCATGAGCTCACAACACGGGGGAAAAAAAGACCTACTCAGCTGTGAACGACTCCAAATTGCAGTACACACTGCAATCGCCTGGAGTTTCCCAGCTGGAAAGGAACCATCTTTCAAGATCGTACAGCTGTTCCAAAAAGAAATCAAACACTACAAAGCAAGGGCACCAAATGAAAACTCAGAAGAGAGAGGATGCTATAAGATCTTGCTCAAAGCTGTATTTTGATTTTAATTCCTTATCCCCACCTAGGGGCACACATTAGAGGTTCTTTACCTTTGAGTTCTGTATGTAACAATCTAATCTAATCCATTTCCACAGGGGCAACACTACACGGGATTGGAAAGCTTCATCTTCTCCTGTTGTCACACGTGCCTGAATTATGACGTTCCCTACACAGGAGATATGACAGTCATATATTTCACCACAGGAGATCCGGTGCTCTTTATTAATATATAACACAGCCTGTTCCAGTGTCTCGCAAAACACACATCATCACTCACAATCATCTCATGATACCTCAATCTAATCCCCTAAACCGGTGTCAGGTGTACCCCCAAGCTGCTGCGACCCACCTGTGTCAGTAAGCTGCATCAGAACGGACGCGTATGAATTGTTGCCATCGATATGATGGATGATCCCACAGAGTTTTGAGTGACACCATTTCAGTAGGTAGATCCACACAGATAAGGTGATGCTGAAAAGAACCAAGCAGTGAAATATGATTTGACAAATCATTTTCTTTTTTTTCGGGCACTGAAGTGTGAGGCTGATTTTAAAACGCAGCTCTATCTGCTAAAAATGACTGACCTCGCTGTTTGTCATTGACCGTAAATAAAAAGCTTATATGCTCTGGTGAAGAGGCTTCGCGAAGCTTCTAAAGTCATTTGTTATGATGGTGAAGTAAAACTAAAAGTGCAGTGTGCTGTAACAGCTGCCAGCGCTGAAAGGGAAACAATCACTGACCTGTGGCCTGTTCATCTGCTGATATCAACACAAACCAGTGATATGATACACTGTATGATGTACATTTGAGGCAATATGTGCTGATATGTGACAGCATTACTTCTACTCGTTGTACATTAACACCTAAATATTCTGCTATTAGAAAAAGTATGCGATACAACATTTGGAAACCCTGCTGGAGATTTTCTTCATGCTGTGTAGTTGAACTTCATACATAATGAGCTCCAGCTAAAATTAACTAAATGAGAAGTCAGTGTGTGTGAAGTTTAAGTCCAACCTAGGCTGTGTCATAGCATGACGACGAGCTCTCTCCAGGGATCTGTCGATAAAAGGCTGGAACCTGCGGACCACTCCAAAGTGCTCACCAGAACTTGCCAGTGGAAACTTTAGCATATTGATTGCAGCTATGAAGAAGTAAAGAAGCAAAAGTTGACACATTAAAAGTTCTGGTTATTAAAGATGGGGTGTGGATAATGTGATTAAAAAAAAAACATGATTAAGCTTCTGACCTGACTCGTGCGGACAATAACGAACTCTGTTTCTGCTCATCTGCCACATCAGTTGAGCAGACCATGAAGAGCAAGCAGTGGACGGTTTAGTTGGACGCTCTGAGAGTGGTTTTATCTGCAGCACTTTATAAATCCTCAACACGGAGCCATGGTATGTTCCGGGTTCACTGCCTTCATTACGATGACCTAACCAAGCACGAACTGTCAAGTTTTGGGCGTCCAAAACATGCCTGTTGAAAAAGTCTTGTTGATATAAAACAGACGGAGGCAGTCTGAGCAGCACCTGGTGGATCCTGTAGTCTCGAACTGTGTTGCTGATCCATTTCCTTCTGAAGACCACTAAATCTGTCTCGCTTAATGTGGACACTACCACCTCCACTGCAAGCTGACATGGCCTGGAGCATTGATACCGCACACGGACCACTGAGCCATTTACCACTTTGTCAGGGGCTGAGTCAAACCCTATGAAATTGCCAGGCAGCCTCTCCACAGTCTGGGTTGAGGAGTTTGAAATGGCTTGGAACACACATTGTCGCTGGGTGAAGTGAAAGATAAATGAACAAAATTAGGTGAAAGTAAAGAAAGCATGCAGTCCTTTTCACTCAGATAAATTAAGGAGGCAGGATATGTAGCCAGAGGTCATATTGTCAGGAGGATTTTCACTTCCTTAAACCTGCTTCAAACAGAATTTTTTTGGCCAGCAGAAACAAGATGTGAACACAACAATGACATATCATTACCTCACTGGTACCAAAGAAAGTGAATTTTCTAGTGTGGCGCCTTCTCTGCCTTATTATGTTGTGCTAAGCTGTAAAGATCTCAACTCTGCCTCTTGAGGCCGGTGTTGTAGCCCCCAACAATCACAATGAACCCACTCCACACTGAAAAACAAACTCTGACAAGCGACATGAAGGTGAAATTTATGCTTTAAGATCATATGTTTTGGTTTTCACATGAGAAAATTCTTGGATGAAGACTAACTGGTTGGTTTGGTTGTCTGGCTACAATAACCCCACCCCTGTTCAAGAGTAACCACTTCCCTGAGCTTTTTTATTGAATATTTTTTTGGATTAATCATCACATCTTATTTGCAAACAGTTGCTGTTTTGTACATCCAACAGTTACGAAGCAACATTAGCATTCATTTGTCAAAGTCCCTTGTTAACTATGGTTTGGTTTTGGTTTCAACCAATTCCTGAAGAAAACTTCTTCAGGAAGAGTCTCTAACTTTATTTGTCCGTCGTTTGCGGGGCAGATAGTCTACAGTGGCTTTTTACAGCGTTTTTTTGGATGAAGCTGCAAATTCAGGTGGTAATTCAAACTTATCACATTACACAACCCCTTTTTCATTATCGTTAAATCACTGTTATTATGAAAATATCAGTTTAAAGCATGAACACATACAAGAAATACAGATAAAAGGCCACGTTTCACATTCAACTATTGATATCGGGGTTACAGGAAAGTGCTGGAGTACTACAATAAAGTGTAATCAAGTTACTTACCATTACAAAAGCTGCAGTGAAGACATATCCAAAAATTATGGAGTGCATCACTTTCATTTTCAGTTTTTTTGACTTCAGATGAATTAAAATGTAAAAACAAACAATGTAATCATCAAGTTCATTATCAATCCATTCAACAAATGAAGCTGTGTATAAAATAATGTTGACACTTGTATGAGTCCTTCCCAAACAGGTGGCTGCTGTGTGAGCATACACCCTGTGCAATCCAGGATTACCTGATATTCTGGTGTTGCAAGTACAGTAATTTGCATGGACAGCCTTTAAAGGGCTGTACCTACAGAACCTAAAAAGGCTTGGCCACAATGACTTTGTTGTGTTACAAAATTGTTGCTTGAATTGCTTTATTCTTGATTCTTTTAGGGAGTGATGCATCAAAGTGCATCTGAGTCTAACTTAATTTGATGTGCTCGAGCCAATGCATTGCCATCACCCAGCATCCTTTGTGGCCTACGCCCACACAAAACTTTGAAGAAATCTGATCTGGAAAACAACCTGGTGTCACAGCCAAAACTAATTACCCATGAGCTACTGACTGTTCATGCTTCAAAGTCAAGTGAGCAAGGCTTCAGTAACTGTTGCTGATGGGATTATTTTTAGGTGGCCACACCTACATGAACAAAGTCTTGTCTATATAAAGTCACGCCATACAAACCTTTGCCAGACACTCAAAATGAATATTTTTAGCTGGACTTGATGAGAGAGGGGAAAACAGTCATCAATGGCTTTACAGGACCTGTGCAATTTCCAGGACTTCTTTCTGGACAGTGTAACAACTGAATGTTCTTCAGAGCTTTTTGGAAAAAAGACAGGTTGTGACTATGTGACTGGTTTGCCTTTTAGAAATAACACAAGTCTGTTTAATTTTTATATACCAGTTGCGGAGTACCTGACTGAAAATCCAATAAATTTTGGGCAGGTCAGCACCATCGAGAGCTCCAGCGCTGTTTCATCTCAAGACTCCTTCTTACCATCCTTGCCCACAAGCTTCCCCCTGAGTTCATCAGAGTCTGTCCCACTGCCTTTTCCCATGTCTCATGGCACCACCACCCTGGCTTTCATGTTTCAGGGCGGCGTGTTGGCTGCAGCAGACACCAGATCCAGTTGCTCTGGACTTGTGGCCTGCCCGGCATCCCAGAAGATCCTGCCCATTCACAGTCACCTGGTGGGTACTACTTCTGGTACTTCAGCCGACTGCGCCCTTTGGAAACGGATTCTGGCTCGAGAATTGCGGCTCTACCAACTCCGCCATGGCCGACGGATATCCACGAGCGGAGCTGCCAAACTTCTTTCCCACATGCTTCACCCGTTTAAGGGAACAGAGTTGTGTGTGGCTGCCACGTTGTGTGGGTGGGATGGGGGAGAGGCAGATGGAGGTGCAAAGATTAAGATGACTGGTTGTGGAACATCTGTAGATACCAGTCTGGAAACAACCTCTCTGGCAAAGACTCAAAGCTCTTCTCCAACAATGAAAGAGTGCTCTCCCAGAAAGAGATCAAGTTTCTCTGGACCCAGCCTGTGCTACGTGTGCAGTGATGGCACCCGCCTGCAGGGAAAGCTCTTCTCTGTGGGTTCAGGTTCACCATATGCCTACTCAATTTTGGACCAAGGAGTTCAATGGGGACTGACAGTGGACCAGGCCACATCAATAGCCAGAGAGGCAGTGTACAGAGCCACATACAGGGATGCATACTCGGGAAACTGTGTGGACATCTATCACATCTCCTCAAAAGGATGGACTCGGAGGAAAAGAGAGGATTTGAAAGAGGAGTATTACAGAGAAAAAGAAAGACAAGAAAGAAGAAGGGAGAGACAGGACGTGACTCCGCCTCTGTAAAGACATGAAACAAACAGAAATGGCATGAGAAAAGAAAAGCAACCATCATGGAGTATTTTGGAAGGACGTGATGGCATCTTTGCAGCAGATACTAAATTAATGAACAGGACAGGCAGTTGCATCCTCCAGGCTATTTCTCAAATGACTTGGGCATGCATATCGCTCCCTCTAATAAACAGCTGATGTTTTGTTTGTGCTGATGATAAAATGGATTCACAGCACACTGCTGGCTGGCATTTTGATTTAGATGTTAAAACATTATGAATCATTTCAAGTATGAGAGATAATTACAACCTAGCCCTGCATGTGCTTGAACTGCATAAACAGAGACGGAAGCAAAGGGTGAAAAAGACCCAAAATATCCAAATGTCTGAGAGTCTGAAGGTCATAATGCATTGCCTTGTATAAGGGAGCTAATTTAGCGATAGCAATAAACAGTCAGGAGTTTAAAACTGATTTGTGGCTGCTGTCAGAATTCGTCTGAAGTTTCGTGGACACAATAAATTAATGAATAAATGAGATTTTGCTGAACTGGTCTGTTCATTTTATTTGAGCAGTCTGGTAGTAAATTAAGCACACTGGTAATTATTCAATGACAATGGCTGCAAAGATTATTAAGGCAAAAAGATACTGAGCTGTTCATCCTCACTGGCTCTTTCAAACTTCAGTGGAGGCAGTCAAAGCATGTTTGTTGAAGGTCTTCACAGATGAGGTGATTAACCATATGGGAGGAAACTTTGTAGCATATGGACCGTGCTACAACATGTCATAATGTTTGCATGGTGTTTCAGATGCAAGTAAGGGATGTGCATGATGTGCTTATTTTAATGGGTTGCATAAGTATGCAGCCGCCTGTATATATCTCCGGTACCTGTCACGGTATCTGCCACCTACAGTGATTTCTCTTTATTTTTTTATTACTTTCTACGTTGTACATTAATGCTGAAGACATCAAAACTACGGTATGAAGGAACACATATGGAGTCATGTTGTCATCAGAAAAAGTGTAACCAAACCAGAATTTAAAAAAAAAATTTAGATTATTCAAGGTAACCACCTTTTCTTTGATAACAGCTCTGCACAGTCTTCATTCTCTCAGTAAGCTTCATGAGGTCGTCACCTGGAAAGCTTTTCAATCAACAGACGTGCCTTGAAGTTAATTAAAGGAATTTTTAATGTGTTTGAGACCATCAGTTGTTCAGAGGTAGTGTTGGCATACAGTAAAAAGCTCTATCCATCTACTGTAGTAATTCATGTTATGGCAAGAACCGCTCAGCTAAATAAAGATAATCAACTGTCCATCATTATTTGAAGACATGAAGGTCAGTCAGTCCGGAAAATATCTTTGAACTTTGAATGTATCATCATGTGCAGTCACAAAAACCATCAAATGATGAAACTGGCTCTGCCCCAGGAAAGGAAGAGTTAATCGGTTTATTAGTTTCCAGCCTCAGAAATCAACAATTAATGAGACCTCAGATTAGATTAGACCTCACAAGGCAGAGAAGGTAAACACGTCAGTTAGACCCAAAAATCTCAGATTTGGACTCATCAGAACAAAGTCTGTTTTTCCTCTGGTCTGTCCATCATTGTGTGTCTTGGCCCAAGCAGTTTCCTTCTTCTTCTTGTTGGTCTTAATCAGCCGTGGTTTCTTTGCAGCAATTCGACCATGAAGGTCTGATTCACACAGTCTCCTCTGAACAGTTGATGTGGAGATGTGTCCGCTACTTGAACTCTGTGAAGCAATTATTTGGGCTCTAGTCTGAGGTGATGTTAGCTTTTGATTTCTGATTTCTGTTAACTGTGATGAACTTCTCTGCAGCAGAGGTAACTCCTGGTCTTCCTTTCCTGGGGCAGAGCCAGTTTCATCAAATCATTTGATCATTTTTGTGACTGCACGTGATGATACATTCAAAGTTATTTATATTTTCTGGACTGACTGACCTTCATGCCTTAAAATAATGATAGACTGTCGTTTCTCTTTACTTAGTTGTGTAGTTCTTAATATGGATTATTATAGTAGTTGAATAGAGCTTTTTACTGCATGCCAACACTTCCTCTGAACAACTGATGGTCTCAAACACATTAAAAATTCCATTAATTAACTTCAAGGCACGAGAGAATGAAGAGTGTGCAAAGCTGGCATCAAAGAAAAGGTGGATAACATATTTTAGTTTTGCTTATCACATAATTCCATATGTGTTCCTTCATAGTTTTGATGTCTACAGCGTAGAAAACAATAAAAACAATGAAAAAACACTGACTGAGAAGGTGTGTCCAAACTTCTGACTGGTACTGTATGTGTTATCCACAGTTATAACTGCACGACTGACTGCAGCCGTGACAGTAAGAGGGGGAAGCCTCCCTTCTTCCCCAACCTCATCCATAATTCCCAACTACGGAAATTCATTAATGAGAGAATTATTGAGCACTGAGCAAATGAAAAAAAATATGAGTGGAACCAATTTGGTGGTCCAGATTAGTAAGCTTGCAGGGACTTGTAAGTAAAGAAGTCTCGCTTTGAGTGAGCAAGGACAGAATCGTGACTGTAATCAAAGTTTTGAGCCCGCGAGAAGAGCTGTGACTCTGTGGGGGTGTTCGGGCTTGCCCTCCTCAAAGCTTTTTTTATTCAGCTTTGGCAGTTTTTTTTTTTTTTACTCCTTGCATACAAACTCCAGCTGAGAGCAGAGCAAACTCCACTGGATTTGACCAAGAAGTGAAATGTCACAGGCCGTGAAGTTACATCAGGACATCTGTTTAAAGCATATCACACTAACAGTCAGAAATCTGCTAAAAACCGTCTGACAGTTCCTTCTCACAGTTAAAACTCAGAACATGTTTTGTACTTGTAAATCCGTCCCTGTGTGCTCTCACATCCTGACGAGTAGATTAATTAGAGTTTTGTTTTGTGCTTGCGCAGTGCTTTTGGCATTAATGAACCTCCCGTATTGGATCGTACCCAGCTGGATACAAGAGATCTGAGTAGTGACCTCAGGGTTGCAAGTTTGCTTTCTAGTTATATCAGTGAAACACTTGTCTCACCACCACTTGTTCTTAAAGGCTCTCTTGTTTCTCAGTCAGGAGACAGAACTCAAGAATGATCAAGAAACATCGATGTGCGAAGACAGACTGCGCTCTGTAGATGAATGATATCAGTATTGGGATGCTCAAAGCATGTGATACTGACGCTGTGCTGAAAGTACTGTTTTCATCAAATGATCAAATCTCTCCTTTTTTAAATTCAAATTAAAAATATCCAAAACATTTGGATGAGAAACGAACATGTTCTATTGAAATAAAACATGTCAAAATGGGAAAATATCCCATTAGGTAATATTTTTAAGGTAATCGCATGTTTCTCCAAATTCCAAACTGGGCTTAATATTTCGATTTGTTTTTAACATTCATCCTTAACATTTTTAGATATATTTAGATTTATATTGTCTTTTTTCCTGAGAGAGGAATTGAAATTAAGACTTAAACAAGACTCAAAGTTAAAATTTGATTAATTTAGACTATTACAGACCACGTCGTAGCTCAGACATAAAATTGATCCCAATAAGTCTGAATTATGTATGAAGTGTCACACTGAGGTTGGTAGTTTTATTCATTGTGTGTGGACTTTTAAACATTTTAATGAGTACTAGGAGGACAACAGCTAGATTATCACTGAATTTTAACAATGTATAACAAAGACTCTGGGCAGTTTGGACTGGTTTGGACTGGATGCACAACTACAAATTGTTGTTTTGATATGATACCTGTGGAATAATTGACATATAGATCCAACTCTATGAGCCATATGTTCTATAGGTTCTTGAAATATATTTGTATTAGACTGTACTAGACATAACTGACTTGCTGCAGATTACAACATATACTTGCTTTTATGATGCAGCACTTTACAGAAATATAGGATGTAGATACTGTGTCCAATTTTAATTTTACTTCATAATTTAATAGACTGTACCTTCCCCCCTTTTTTGTTACTGTTTAATTTGTTTGTCAGTGTACTTTGTGTTTAACTGTGTATCTGTAATGGTTATATTACGAAACTTTGATACTGGAACTGATTGGGGATTTGTTTCCCTGCTGTCTCTTTATTGTGCAACACAGTCTTTCCCTTTCATATTGTCTGTTTTGTTTCTTAAAAGGAGAGAAAGGTTTAATAAAGATTTAAAAATATACTTAAACTTAATTTATTTATATAGCACCTTTCATGCAAATGAATGTTGGTATTTGATGAGCTGGGAATGAGAATGGGTTGAACACGTAAGTCAAAGTGCTTCATAGAGCAAAAAGTAAAGACAGAAACAGACGTGATTTTGCAAAAATATATCATAAATTTAAAAAGATCTGGCCATAAAAGACATAAATGTTATGAAAAACAAAAGCCAATAATAAAAAAGAAGAAAAATTAAGAACCAATGTATATAAACCATGAACCAACTCAACCAGACCAAAAAACAATAACAATATATAATATTAGAAGTTAATTAAACTGGAGATAAGAAATATTATAGTATGACTCAATAATGAGGCACGTTAAATGGAAAGCCAGGCTAAGAAGATATGATGCTGTAAGGAATTACAGTAATGTATAATATATTGAAGAAAAACACATCATGACAAGGCCAAGAGAAAATATCACATGAATGTGGTGTTAATGTATTCATACTCATAGTAGATATGTTTTTAGTGAGTGGGAGAAACACTAATGGTGAAATTTCATCTTTGAATGCATCCTTGAGTAGCAATTTTCTGGGTGGTGAAATAAGTGGGGACATGTTGAGTTACTGAGGGTGATTATGCAGACTGGCCATATTTAAGCAGATTACAAAAACACGCTGCTTTAAAGGAAAGAGACTAAAACGAACCGTGTGTTGTTGAAATGTGCTAAATAGAAACTAAAGCTATGATTAGGGGGGTAATTACCATTAACATGAGCGTGTATGGTTAAATATAGTGAGCTTTAGGGGGTTTCTATAGGGTAAACAGGGTTACTAAGAGAGTTAACAGAGAGGGAGAGGAGAGAGAGAGGGAAGGAGGGAGGGATAGAGCCGGTGAGGGAGAGAGAGAGAGAGAGGGCTAAGTGGACAGACCTCCACGATGAGCTCATATGAACCTCGGCATCCTTTCCCACGTTGGATCATTTCAGCTCCGTTAAACCAGAGAAGCAAACACACGGTAAGCTTTATTCTACTCTGCTAAAAAAAAAAAAAAAAAAAGAAGACTTTTTTCGTATACTATCGGCACAAATTATTAGTTTATCGAAGTGAGGACGAGAGTTTCCACTCCCCGGCTCTGTCTTACTTTATCGTTCCGGCTTTAACCGCGCACGGTGCGGCGGTTTCCAACTGTTTGGAGCTGAAAGGCAAATATGTTTCGGCTTTTTTGATGCCGTGAGCAGATGTTGTTGTTACCATGTGCGAGTGTGTGTTTAAGGGTGAAATTATCCACGGCTGAGAGAGCGGTTCGGGTGAAGCTAGACACCCCCGTTTAGAGTGAGTGAACTCGGGCAGATGGCACGGATAGATGTGCTACCCTTTAAAAATCTCAAGCTAGGTGCCGTTTGTATAGATGTGTGTGTGTGTATGTGCGCGTGCGCTGGGTTGTTTGCGCGCCATACTCACCTGCCGCGTGCACTTTCCGTTAGCTTAAATATATTCGGGTTCGCTCGCTTTAGTTTAGTAGCCGACAGTTATATTTTGGGGGGACGATACATTCATTATAATAGTTATCCCATGTGTGTAAATCACATTAACAAGCGCCAAGTAGGTCATTTTTTTTTCTGGCTTCCTCTTAACAAGACAAGGTCAGGAGCTCCAGGCGGTTTTTTAGTGTTTCTCTAGCCGTCCAGATGTGTGTGTGTGATGGAGACCAACGGAAATCTGCAGAGTCTTATTGTGCTTTGAGAAATGTGTGTGTCTACACCGTAATGTGACGTGTCAAATAAATTATCACCTCCCACATGAAGAGATATAGATAGATCTCCTTTAATATGACAAATAAGGACACTTTGTGAGCACACTTGTTGTGTAACTTAAAGCAACACTGTGTAGAAATCGGTATTTTTGTGATTTAGCGCCCCCCAGTTTAAGAGTGCAATACCACTCTGGTGGGAAATATGGACAGCGGTGCACGTATATTTGTTATGATTACATTATTTCAAGTTTATGTGGAAGTGCCAAAAACTGCAGTTCCTTGAATGGCCACTTGAAGCTGGCTACAGGAGGAGTCAGTCTCCATAAGTCCCCAAGGTAAAATGTCCAACTTCACAGCAGAAATAAACATGTTTACAGAGTGGTTCAAAATACGGTGAATATGCCGTTAGTGAAACTAGAAAGTCAACAGCCAAAAATCAAGGAAGTGTGACAACACAAGACATAGCAGCCAGCTAATATTACTTGCTAGCCCAACAGCAAGAAGTCCAGCAACAAGCTCTCGCCTACTCTGTTCTTAGCTTCCTTCGTCAACGTCCTCTCCTGTCTTTTATCCTCTGTCATTTTGTCCATAGAGGCTGTTCGCCTGCTTGCCGAGCTCCTGTTCTGGCACGACAGTAGCTCTTTTCCCTGTCATTTTTCACCAACCTCTTCCAAACCTCCTCTTCCCTGGGTGAACCAAAACACCTGCAGCTAACAAACAGAGCTAACATTAACAAACAGCATCTCCTTTGTTAGCTCCTCTTCCCAGTAGTCCAAAACGCCAATAATACAAACACTAACATACCCCCAACGCTCTGAGCTCACAGTCTCAGTAGCCCGGCAAACAAACTGAGCTAACATTAGCTAACAGCAGCTACAGCAGAGTTGAGGCGGAGCAGCCGGAGGACATCAGAGGAAAACCGTAAAACATTTTCTCTATTAAATATGATCCAGTTTCATCAAAATCAGTGAAATAGTTGGTGGTGTGTGACTTAGTGCTGTAATGTGTTGTGTACTTCTCGTGTGATCATCCCCGGAGCACGAAGTTACATAGTGTGGAAACCGGGAATGACACTCTGAGGCAGTCTGTGTAGCATCACAATGATTTCAAATCTGTTATTTTATGGTAGAAAAAGTTACATAATGTTGCTTTATTATGACAAATAAGGATCGGGTAAAACACTTGCTGTGCGCACTTGTTAATATATTGTGTAACTTAAGGTTTAGCTGTCTCAGTGTCAAATCTTGACACATGCAGCAAGGTGACTGATGTGCTGAGTACAGCAGGCCTCTCCTCACCAGTCTGATTTGGAAAGACTTGAGAGATTTTCGTGCATTCGTCCCCCCGAGCGGGAGCGAATCAGCCAGGATGGATGAGAGGTCTGTGAGCATTAAGACAAATGGCAGAAGGAGAGAAAGCCAGAGATGTTTAAATGGAGCAGAATCTGTCCATGTCTTGGTCATTTAAAGCAGCCAGGCTGCCTTCACCCTGATGTACTTCTACCACCACCACCATCACCATCACACCCCACCATTCCCTCTTTGCCTCCATCTCCCATTTTTCCCTATGTAAAAGGCCTGACATGCACAGGCTATTTTTAATAAAAATGAAATAGCCTCGTTGCAGTGAAGCGACTCGATGCAGAGTGAAGTGAGACTGAAACAGCGATTTGCAATTTAGAGCTATGTCACCACTCATCATTCCATTCTGAGCCGGCAAACAGCAAATCGCCCTCACGCTTTCATCCTCTATCCCTGCCTTACAGTTCACACATATCTCATATGCGCTCATACTCTAAAGACTTCAAACAACAGTGAATGACACACGCTGCTGGCAACGTGGTTTTGTGAGCCAGGCTAGCAGGCAGAAATGTAAGCCGTGAGCTCAGCCCTGTGCCAATACACAACATGTGAGGAAGACAAAAGTGATTTTGGACGAAGCTAGATTTAATATGACGGCAAACAGATGCAAATGCATGAACATGAAGCATTACGCACGGCATGTTGGAATTAAAAATTCAAGGGTGAATTTCTTATTAAGAAAGAGGAGATTATTAATTACTTTTAACTGTGATCAGATTCTCAAATTGAGTCTGTTCTGAAGCCTACTTTTTAAGAAAGTAGGTCAGTATGTGGAGAAAAGAACGAAGAAGAGAAAGAACGTTTCATTTTTACGCGTCCTTTCCTTTCACATGAAGCGTATCAATTTAGGACGTATCAGGAAATGTTCTGGTTCATATTATACAGTGCCGTGCCATCAAAGGCCCGTGCATTTCTATACAGTAGGCCCGCTCTCTGCTTATTTGCATCTAAATTAATCAAAGCACACGTTTCACTTTACTCAGTGAGCACACAGATGAGGCCGTGCGCATTGTCATTTGTTTTAGGTAGCCGAGCAATGTTCGTACACAGAAACCCCTTTGGATTTTTTTTTAAATTTATTTTGACGCTTAAATCTTTCACTGTAAATCAAAAGAGATTCATGTTATTTAAAAAAATGTTTGAAGCCAACATCCCTGTGTGCTTATGACTCATGCACTGTTGGACTGTGAGTGTAAAAGAGAGAGAGAGAGAGAGAGAGAGATTATGTTTGCCTCAATGCGTGCATAAAGGTAACAAACAGATGTCAGGAAAATTGACATTCACGTCATGTATGGAAAAAAACTGCAATTACACACTTTCTGTCTTGTTAAGCTGCTGACACTTTCAGTACATCAAATTTCAAAGATCAATGGCCAGTATCTGACTTAAATACTAACGAAACTCACATCATTAAACTTTTGGGGAAATGAGGACAAGTCATTGATTGAATTATTTATGAGTCTAATTAATCTCTAAAGGGGGAACTTCTTTGACTACTGGGCATCGAGGCATGGGGAGACCAATCTTTAGGGATGACATCAATCACCTGATGTCCAGGCAATTGTGTGTGACAAGGAACAGTAAAGTACCTGAGCTCCACCTCGCCTCCGGGCCCCTCGGGCTGCAGATTAATTGAAAAATTTTAAGACCACACTTAAATCTGAGGATGCCAGAGTGATCGATATTCACACACAACAGCGATGAGAATAATATTAATAACAGCATGTTGTGAAGAGGGAATTCTTCCTTTTAAGGTAATTTATCAGAGGTAATGTTTGGCTTGTGTGCTATTCTTACCCACGATTAGCAAACCGAGCTGTTCAAACAGTCTCAAAATATTAAACCTCTTTATGAGATAATGAGTACGGTGTCAACCTTTCTTTGCCTTTTTCACTTCGCTATCATGAAGTGCTTGTTTTCCATTTTAATGAATGCACTCAAGCTCACACTAATTATGTCTTCTCTCAGGTGATCGTGTGCAGCATGTGTGCTGAATGCGAGAAAAGAAGGCGAAATGAAGACTCACTCTGGGGAGAAGAAACCTGAAACAGGAGGGAGACACACAGTATAAGACTACACAAGATGGTTCATCGTGAAAACATCTGAACAGCTGAACATCTGAGACAAACTGATCGGTTCATCTTAACGATGGCGACACGTGTTGTGCTTCTTTTTCTTTTATTTTGTAAAGGGGAAAGAAGTGTCGGCCTTTTTGAGAAAGCTTTACGTCACCCAGAGTCCATGGACAACTTTTTTGTGAGTTTAGAAGAATTTGAAAGCCCACATCAGGATTCAAAAGATGATCTAAGAACGCTGAAACACAGAAAACCGAATGATTTTGACTTTAAGGATGATATAGCGGGGCAAGCAGACATACATAGACATCCTGAATCTGCTGCCAAACCTCTAATACCCAAACATAGCCCTGAAGTGACTCTGAACCACGAGAAAAGAAGCAATTTGACTAATGGAGAGGTTGAAGGTGTAATTAATGCTCACAGTCTAGTGCCGAGTTCAGAGGAGGAGAACGCTCTCCAGCCTGAGCTCCATTTGGAGACAGGTGTCGGTGACGCTCTGCCTGAGAGGACACGGGGCCGCTCTAAATGGGTCACGGAGTCTGAAGACGGCCGGCCGGGGCCTCGCTCTCGCTCTCGTTGCCGGAGGAGCTGGCTGTGGAATCAGTTCTTTGTGATCGAGGAGTACAGAGGGCCAGAACCTGTGCTCATCGGACGGGTAAGCTCTTGTCACAACCAGTCAGCACGTGAATAACCTGAACCTGAATTGTATGGATGTTATATTTTTGCCTCAAAAATCAATTCAATACATATATTACCATGTACCATGTACCAACCCCTGGACACTCGCTCACAGTGTCAGTCTTGCTCTCTGCTCTCAACTCCATTGATGTATTATAAGAAATAGATACTGGACTCAATGAGCTTTCTGGATTCAGGGTTTGCTTCCACGGTGTGTCCCTCTGCCCATACATGTGTCTTTCACTGATCCCGCCCTCGCCTTCCTGCTCATCCAATAGTCTTTAAAACAGGATGATTTCACGCAAATTAACATAGCTTTCCTAGCTGCTTAGGAAGTTTTACAGACAATTCGTTCTGCTGTGAAGTTGGACATTTTAACATGGGGACTTATGGAGACTGACTTGTTCTGTAGCCAGCCTCAAGTGGACATTTGAGGAAGTGCAGTTTTTGACACTTCAGCATTGGCTTCACTTCACAGACACAGAGGTTGCCTCTCGTGCATTTTTTTGGCCTTGCTGCTGTATCTCTGATCCAAACAGCTGATCTGTAGTGTAGTTGGGTTTACGCATAGGAATACAGAAGTTCTGCAGTTAGTGCCAAAGAAAAAGTCTGACACAGAGATATAGTGATGAAAATATTCTTAATAGAGCCTCCATTGAGTATTTTGAGGTGAGCGGTGCATAGCTCTGCTTCTGTGCCAGGATGCTTCTTCAGACAGTCTTCTTTACCGACTATGAATAATACAATCCTGCTCCCCAATACTACCCCTTTAACCTTAGTACAGATGAAAATCCACAAAACGAGTTATGTAAGCGAGACTGTAAACTTATTATGTGTGGATGCTGTGTGGCTGCTTATCAATCTTCCAGTGCTTCTCTACCCCGTGACTAACTGACAAGCAATTCAATCTGCGACAAAACAGCCATTTAGAAATTACCTACTCTAATTTTCTGATTGGCTGAGATCGTGGCTTATTGTAAGGGTGCATTGAGGATGACTCTTTGTGTTAATTCACAGGGCGAATATATACATCTATTTGCATCTTTTTATTGACTTTGCATGTGTTATGAACCTGAGCAGAGATGTTAGGAGCAAAACAAATACTGTGAATAACCGAGCCCAATGATCGGGGACATTAACCGAGAACAAATTAGCAAATTGTGTACTCGTGCGAATATTGGCTCAAACCTAAATAACATTTATCGAAGCCCAAATACTTTTAAAACTCTCAAAATGTCCCGTCCCAGGAGGAGGGAGTGAGGAATGAAGCACAAATATAACTCTATAAAACTGCAATCTTTGTGCAGCAGTCCTACCCACTTGGGTCGCGTCACACACTTGAGTTTTTACAGTCGCCACACCAGCAACTCTCCAACTGCTGTCGGTGTCGCAACACGAAAAGTGTCTGAAATGATTTAATCCACTGCACACCTGAACCATTTAGATCCCAGGGGTTTACTTGTAGCATTTCACAGTCAGGCGCTCCACACTAATGCAGCTCCTGGCAGCTACAGTATACTCGGAGTAGGGTTATATCAGCTGTAACGCTAACAGGGAATGGTGCCAGCCACTTTGTCGCTAGCAGTATACTTTATAGTGACAGTGTAGATTGGATTCTTACCAGTGCAGTATACACCTCATAAATGTTTAATCTTCCTCTCTGCTTGTTATTGATACAGTCAGAGAGGAGTGCTAAAGCAATCAGTAGACACACGAGACTGTTCATTCCTCTGCAAGCACAGTCTTGATGTTGATATTCATGTAATAAAGCATCCCTGCATTGCAAAGGGGAGTTGGAAGCATGTTTTCTCCCAGTGGGAGCTCCGTTTGTTTGCCAAAAATAGAGAGATCATCTTTTTTGGAACCCGGGGTTTGAGGTGAGCTATCAACAGTTCAAATCACAGGTGCCTCAAATCGTGCAAAAGAGAACGAATTTTCGGCTGCCAAAGAAAGCAGCGTGAAGCAGAAATAAACCCGGAGGTGGATGTTACTGCATGAGTGAGAGGAGGGGAAAAATCAGATTACAGAGCAGGAGAGAAAGTGACAATGGAATTGGAAGAGACAATTTCCTCTTCTCCCAGCTTTGTTTGTATGAGGCGGATAAATTTCTTCCCCACCGTGAGAGTGTTTTTCCATGCTGACTGAAGCACAGCAGGACTGAGCCAGCAATTAGACAGTGAGGAGAGGAGGGCTAGGAAGATAGGAAGAGAGAGAGAGAGAGTGAGAGGATGGAGGAGGGTGGCGGTGGGGAGGGGTGGTGCAAAGTGCAGGGGAGCGAGATAGGCACAGACTCTGACAAAGATGTCTCTCGTGGTGAAGTATGGGATCAAAATCGAAGCTAGCTTTAAGGAAGAAAGGAGGGAGAGGGATGTGGGTGTAGGGATGAATAAAAAAAGCCCTGAGTCCCTTATCTAGCAATTTGTAGGGTATGCTATCATGAGTTTCTTTAATCCCCAACTTTATCCTCCAAGACACACACACACACACACACGTTACACTAATCTTATATTTTCTCCTGGTTCCCGCCTGCACGCTGTGTGTGAATTTGCAATTGCATGAGCGCATGTTGTTAGCATGCATAATGCTGGACTATATAGACACTTTGATGTCAGCATTAGGCACTCAAAGTGACAGTGAGATTCCTCTATTTCTCTGTTGCACAAACAAAATGTCTTCAAATTTGTTAACAGTCATTGTTGCGGCTGAATTAAAATTGAATCTTTACTTGTCATGACTATGTGAAGTCCACAGCAGAGGTTTGTGAGTAAGCCTTGTGGATTATGAACATGTGCAGATGTGCCTTAAGGGAAGTGAGATGTGAAGGTTCCTGGTCAGAAAGCTCAGTGTGGTGAAGGCTGAGTAATCTCTTTAGCTTTCTATTTCTGCGTGTCTTTGGCCTTCTACCTATCTAGCACACACACTAATATCCTCTCTGCTATTAAATACCAAACAAGTACACCGCACTATAGAGAGAGAGAGAGAGAGAGAGAGAGAGAGAGAGAGAGGGGAACGTGAACAGATGGGCATCCTGTGTAACCGAGGTAACTCGATGAAAAGAAAGAGTCGCTGGGACTGGAGAGAAAAAAAGGTACAGGGAAGTCGGGCAGATGGATTTACAAGGGGGGGAAGAAAGGGGCAGATGGGTAGAAGAGACAGAAAGATTTACAGATGGTAGATGCCTGTGTTAGCAGAATGCATCTGTGAACATACATGTAGGACATGTGCAAGGGGCCACTGTCCACGTTCATGTGCTTTTGCCCTCAACCAACCCCCAATGGCATGTTTGGTCCACTGAGTTAATTAGCTGTATGCATCAGTACTCATCCCGGTCCCATATGTACCTTCCACACCTGGTGCCATTCATTTCAAATTCACCGAGTGCATCCCATCTTAACATAAATCATCCAATTCACAAAGTCCTGTTTGCAGTCCTCGCCAGACAAATAGACGAGTGTTAAAGGCAGGTATGTGCATCAGGATCATGTGTGAAAGCAATGTTGCCTGAAGGTGTTGCAGTCGTTGACTCTGTGTTTTTATTTTCCAGCTGCACACTGATATGGACAAAGGAGACGGCCGCACTAAATATATGTTGGAGGGAGAGGGAGTTGGCTCTGTGTTTGTTATTGACAGCAACACAGGCAACATACACGTCACAAAGTCTCTCGACCGCGAAGAGAAGGACCAGTACCGACTCATTGCAACCGCCACGGACCGTCAGACAGGCCGAGCCCTGGAGCCCTCCTCTGAGTTCATCATCAGAGTGCAGGACATCAATGACAACCCGCCTGTCTTCCCCAATGAACCCTATGTTGCCATGGTGCCGGAGATGGCCAACATAGGTAGATCGCTAAAGCAACATCAAAGTCATGCTCCACCTGAAATGTCTTGAAAGATGGCTGTAAAACGTTTGCAGTGTTGAATTTATTGACCAACTTTTCACATCAAAACAAGACACAGACTGTGTCTGAAATATCCGATCATCTGTCTGTTTACTTGTTCACCAGTCCGTATATAATAAATACTCAATACTTTACTCGATATTGAGATTTCAGACACATTGTTTCACGTCATCACTGACAGGCACAGTGGTCATTTCTAGAAGATGTTTTGGTGGACACACTCAGAATTCAGACACTGAAATAAAAAAGCAGTTATTATAGTGTCATAATAAGATAAATAATTATAGTAAGTGCCTACAGTGACGGTGCTAAAATGCTAAATGTTTAGCAGGTAATGTTTAACGTTGTCACCAACTTACTTTAATGTTCTAATTAGCTAATTCGCTAAATGGCATCAAAGTTGTAAACAAATTGAAGTTTTGACCCCTTGGATATAAAGTTAGAGAATCACCAAAGTCATTAGGGATCATCCTCTGGGGATAACGAAAAGTGATGGCGGCTCATTGATAAGTTCTTGAGATATTTCGACCAACTGACTGATCTCAGGATCATGACTGCCTGTACACAATTTCATATCAATTCATCCAACAGTTGTTGAGATGGGTGAGTGGTGGACCGACAGACTCCACACAGGGAGTAAGGCTAAAATACTTTGAGAAAAATCCATAGAAATGTCTCGACCTACTCATGGCTGCCAATAATGATTTAAATGAAATAATCTGTCATAGTGATGAAAAATCTTTGTCAGAAAATGCCCATCACAACCTTTAGGAACCCAGGCAGATGTATTTAGATTACTTTTTTAAAATAAACGTATAAAATCTAAAGCTAAGCATCACATCTTTGCTTGAAAATGACTTGAAACAGGAATCAATTATCAAAATAGTTGCGGATTAATCTTCTGTCAATCAATTAATCAGATAATCATTGCCTTTCTGAGCCTGCAGCATAATCGACTCCCCATCCACCAAACATATTCTCAGCAGTCTCTGTATCTTTCAGACAATCAAACGTTGCCAAATGTGTCTCAATGCTTCTGGCACAGCTCCACAGTTTCAATTGTTCAACATGAAAACAGCGTATTTAATCATATTTTGTCAAAATGATGAATGTTTTGAAGATACTGGGCACGCGGCTGGACCGCAGAGAAGTGCATTATCCTTTTAATCCTACAGATGTAAGTACTTGGTATTCAATAGGCAGATTTTAGGTGGAATATCACTTTAAGCTTATGAACCAGCCACCAGCTTTAAATACTACACCGTAAAAGGGCCATTTGACATGTCGCCTTCTCTTTCACAGGCACGTCCATAATCCAAGTCACAGCCAGAGATGCTGATGATCCAACATATGGAAACAGCGCCCGGCTGGTGTATGCCATTACTCAGGGCCAGGACTATTTCTCTGTGGATGCTCAGACAGGTCTGTTCATAACCTCACATGGGCTTGCACATCCCCACAAAGCTGTTTAGCATAAAATGCATCTCCAGCTGATGATTATACTTTATATACATAAATCCCAGCGGTGCTGTTAGAAATCATATGTCATATCTGTGCAGCCATATGTCCAATGTGGATGAGAACATTTTAACCCCATTGAGAGACAGAAGTGGCCTGGAGTCGAATGTTAGTCAATGTCCTGGTTCTAAAACGTATGCCATCGCTTTGATGCTAATTTCCCCAGACGTCGTGTCACTGTGAAATCTGTCGCCGTTGTGATTTTTTTGCCTCACGTCCACCAGGCGTCCTGCGGACGGCGGTTCCCAACATGGACCGAGAAACTCGGGATGAATATCTGGTCGTTCTGCAGGCCAAAGACATGGGAGGGCATCTGGGCGGATTATCAGGGACCACAACCATCACTGTGAAGCTGACTGATGTCAACGACAACCCCCCTCACTTCAGAAGGAGTAAGAGCCACTGTTATCACACCATCGCTTTACTTTGAACCGCTGCAGCTGCAGAATATATATATGCGTGTGTGAGAGTAAAGATTAAAATGATTAAACATCTTGTAATGGCATTTTGTGACAGCCGCCTGATATCTCCTGCCTCCTTTGGGTCTAGTTGTCTTAAACAGGTGGAAGATAAGCTATAGGCTCCAGACTGGCTTGTCAGCCGCTCGTGTATTTAATGCACTCTTCCTAATCATTGTTTTTAACATCAGCAGGAATAACACAACCTTTGCCAAGGATGACTGGCATTAACATTCATATAAACACTCCCTCAGACTCAAATGGACTGTGCCTTTATGTGGAAGAGTGAAAGATCATGTCCGCTCTTTCTTATCCAAGCTTTTCCCTGTTCCATGCTATTAATATTTCATCTTAAAGTTCTGTGCTTTCTGCTTCAATAGACAGTAAAATCACTGCAGAATGTGTCTAACACTTTGAGACATATACTGCATTTCTCTATATCCTACCTCTCCTCTGTTTGCCTTTTCCCCCCTCTCTCTTCCTGACTTCTTCTTCCTGACTGTCTCTGCTTGCTCCCATTCATCTTAATGTTTAAAGGCCTCTTTCCTTCCGTTGATATATTGCGCTGCAATACAGTGCTTTATAGAAGCAATTTAATATTTCCAAATGCCGCCGGTGTGTTATTTATTTATTGATATTTAACTATATCCTCCCCCTCCCCCTCACCACCTCTACTCCAGGTCATTATTTTCTGTTTGACAATAATGCCACAATTTGAGAAAATGGCTAATTTAGTATGCTCTTTATATGCGAGGGGTGTGGTGTCGAAATCATCTTCATAATGTGGAGGATTTGAATGATTAACAATCAGCAAGGTGGCGCCGCTCTGATTAAAATGGAAGCGTTTTCTCCAAATTTGCATCTCGTTTCCGTGCAGCATCACAAGTGATGTGGAGTTCATCATGTGAGAAAGACGTGACCTGCCACAGATCGCTGGCTGCTGAATAGTAATGTGAGAACAGATTAACTCAGCGTGAAGATTACAGAGTTAAACTCTGTTAGATCCCTTAAAAAATGCAGGAGAAGCCTGCACAATGCTGAAGTGCTACAAACTGCAGTTCCTCAAACGTCCATTTGAGGCTGGCTTGAGAATGAGTCAGTCTCCATAAGTCCCCATGTCAAGTCCCTGTTAAACTGCCCAACTTCACAGCACAGAAACAAACATCATTCAGTCATGTGGAATTAAGAGCGTGGCCGTCTATAATCAGGATAATCAGGAGACATCAAAGTAACTGTGCTTGTTTTGCCTGACCGGCACTTCCAATATCCACAGATATTCAGTTTCATGATATATTTTATCATTTGATTCATTTCATTTCACCATTTGTGGCCAAGATACAACTAATAATTATTATTATTTACAAATAAGAGCTTAAAAAGAGTTCAACATCATTAGTAGCATAAAATTTAGTGGTATGGTGAAATACTGAGAGTTAAAACATGCACATACATTTATGTAGATGGAAGAAAGGGTTGCTGGTCGTTGTTAATGTTCCTCCTCTCCCTACTGGCCTGAAGGAGATCTCTTCCTCACACAATGCCAATGTAAAAGATGGAGGACGGTGTTCTGTGTAGAAATGCATTTAAAAGTTCAGCCAAAGTGAATGAGGCTTCAGAGTTATTCACTTTAAAAAGTTCCTTCTTTGTGTTGCTATCTCCTCACTGCAGCTCTGCGAGGAGAAAATGTACATCCACACAAAGAGGGGAGTCCACACTAAATATTCTATAACTTGATTTTATAATGATGTCGGCTCTCTGTCTCCCATTCAGTAACTCTGCAGAAAGCTTTTTGATCAGCTCAAACATGTCCACTCGAGCCTGTTTCCACCATCAGAAACATTTCAAGGATCAGATCGTGTCTGTCTGCTAAAAATCTGGAAATTGTCATGCATGCCTTCATAACCAGTCGGCTAGATTATTGTAATTCTTTGCTTTGAGACATCAGTAGAAATCCGTCTCCTCTCTCGAGCTCATTCAAAACTCTGCTGTATCACATCACACTTATTCCAGCGTCCTTACACTGGCTGTTGCTTATAGAGCTGATTTTATTGAGTACTTATAAAGCCTCGGGAGGCCTCGCCCCGAGTTATTTAGCGGATCATTTAGAGCCTTATGCCTCCTCTAAGTGGCAACCTCTGTGACTGTGAAGTGAGGCCAGTGAAGAAGTGCCAAAAACTGCAGTTCCTCAAATGTCCACTTGAGGTTGGCTCCAGAAGTGAGTCGGTCTCCATAAGTCTCCATGTTAAAATGTCCAATTTCACAGCAGAAATAAACATGTTTACAGCCTGGTACAAAAAACTGTTTTTGTCTCTATAGCTAATTTCCCCGTTCATGACACCTGTACTGAGGGTGAATTTATATACAACTTACCTGTTCAAATTATATTAAGGCTTAAAATTAAGAACATGGACGCTGTGATTGACAGGTGGGTGCCTTTACAGGTGGCTCGTCTGAGCAACCAGGCATCATTCAGCCCAACTCAGGTCGACTGATGATCCACGTCTTTGTCGATATTTAAACGCTGTCCATTCTTTATACCGTCAGCAGTCTCTTCTCGGTGCGTCTTTCTTCTTGGTTCCTCAGTCCAGATTTATACACAGAGGTGACAGAGCCTTTGCACACAATGCTCCAAGACTGTGAGCTGACCTACCTGAGGAGATCTGACCTGCAAACAATAGTTTTTAAAAACAGACTTTTTAAAGGGGCCCGTAGTTGATCTTTTTATGCTTTATGTCAGATTTTATGCTGGTCTCAAAGCTTTTAGTTCTTTGTCATTCTTTGGAGACTATTTTTTTCCTCCATTGTATTCATTGTTTTCCGCCTCTGCAGGTGCGTGGTCATTCTCTGTGTCTGAGCTTGCAGCACCAGGTGTGGAGGTGGGCCGTCTCACCTGCTACTGATCCTGATCTGGGAGAAAATGCACAGCTGGAGTTTACGATCCTCGACGCAGAGGAGGCCGAAATATTCAATCTAACCGGGAGAGACCAGGAGGCTGTCATCGTGCTGAACAAGGTGAGCAACGAGACAGGTATAGACGCGCACGTCTGTGCATAAAGCAGCTTTAGGTTTGAGACAATAGACGAGGATATGAAGCTGCACGCAGGTGGTCTATCTTTTGTCTGATGATTCTCAGACATCCGAGAGTTAAATCTGAGGCAACTGGACTGAAGAGCTCCGGGAAACCAGGATGGATGAGAGTCGAAACATCCTTACTCCAGATTTATTTCCTCTCAAAGTTGCCTTGGCCTGTTATTGCAAATTAATTTTATTTGGTCATTCAAATATTTCATTACTCCACTCAAACAGGTTCAGACTCCCATGGCTCTGCCTGAGCAATTAATGAGCAACAGTGAACTAATAATCAGCTGGTGATAAACTGTAGCTTTTTTTGAAGCGTGTAGACGATATTAAAGGCAGTCGGTGTGGATTTGTATTTGATTTTTAGTTTCAAGGGTTTAACAGCGTTTGGCATTTAAAGACAATTATTGCTCATTGAAATTTTAAATTGTGAGCTTGCAGGGTGAATGATTAACTACCCGAATCTGGAATAACTGGAGTGATGTATGTGGGTTATACAGGGAGACGTAAAATGAATAAAGTCCTATATGTGGGGTGAAATATGAAGTGCCAATGAATCATATATGAGACCTTCAATAAAGAATAACCTACATACTGACGCGGCTTTATTCTTCACCCAACAGCTGCTGGACTACGAGAGCCGCAATTCCTACACTTTCTCTGTGGAAGTTGCCAACCCTATAGTGGATGCCCGGTACCTAAGGAAAGGTCCCTTTAAGGACCAGGCAACTGTCCGGGTCATGGTCCTTAATGCTGATGAGCCGCCGCGATTCTCCCAGGCTCGGTACCATCTGGACGTGTCTGAGAACTGTCCCCCTGTCTGCTCCGTTGGCCGGGTGTACGCCTGTGGACCCGGACACGGGACAAAGCACCAACATCAGGTGGTTATCACACCGACGTTCTCTCTCATTTAGTCTCTCACTCGGAGCTCTCTTCGATATCTATTTCCTCTCTGTTCTGTACTCCCAGGTACTCCATCGATCCTCAGTCAGACCCCGAGGCTCTGTTCCGCATCGCCTCTGACACAGGCTTTATCAGCACAGTGATGGAGTTGGACCGTGAGGAGGAGCAGTGGCATAATATCACAGTCATCGCCACACAGAGGGGTATGTCAGCCCCTGCTGCCCTTGGGCGCAATGAGCAGCAGAGGCTTTACCAGAGTCATATTTCACAGAAAGCACCAAAGTGGAGTTGGGAATACAAAGTGAGGGGAAGTAAAAATGATAGAAACTCACTGATAATTTCACCATTAGTGCTGGTTTCTCTTTTTCTTCCAGACAATCCAAATCTTGTGTCAAGGGTTGTGGTTGCCATAGAGACACTAGACCAGAATGACAATGCGCCGGAGTTGGACAGGCAGTACACAACGTCTGTATGTGACTCCAGTGCCCCCGGTCAGGTCCGTTCTTGTTTTGTTTTTGCGAGGCTGATGTAGAAAATTAAAAACAGCAACGCTGGATGCATTATAAATGAATTGTCACTGAAAAGAGACCTGGTATACAGAGAGGTCGTTACAGAATGTGAAGCAATTCAACTGCAGACAATACATGTCATCAAAAATGGGAGTTTATTTCACTGAAACCATCAGGATCATAACTTTCAATCTGCAGCAATCAGACATGGTGCATCAAAGAGTGAAAATGAGAGAAGTGTCAAAAAATATAACTATAACTTGTGTCTGATCTGTGTTTTCACGTAGGTAGTTCAGGTTCTGCGAGCAATCGACAGGGACCAAGGAGGGCAGGACACTTCGGTCCACTTCAGCATCCCTCCAGAGTCCAGCTCTGCCCTCAACCTCACCATCCGGGAATCTGGAGGTTACACCGATTGGCTCCGTTTTTCCCTTTTCCAACATGACAGCAGCCAAGCGTGCAGTGACCGTGTTTGATGTGTGTTTTTTTTGACCATGTTATCAGGTGTGACAGCCAGCCTGGTGCTCCAGTCAGCCTTGGAGCCTCTTCCTGGCTTCTCCTCATCCTTACTCACCCTCTACGTGCCAGTTGTGCTGCGCGACGGGGCCTCGGGTCTGACCAACACTGGCACAGTCACCGTGACCATTTGTCCATGTCTGCGAGGCAGCATGCAGACAGAGGACAGGGGGCGACAGAGAGACAGGAGATGGGAGAGACACATGGTTTGTCTCCCCGTGCCGTCTGCCTCCACGTCTCTCATATTCAGTTTGGTCACCTTACTGGCCATGCTGGCCTGTGTCACCACCCTGCTGGGTAGGTTTGATTATCTCTTTACGAAGCACTATAAATATGTTGTTTGTGAACGATGATCAGCAGCTGCGTCTTCCGTAACGTCCGAGGAGGAGTGTGTGGTGATGTGTCTCTTCTTTGCCCTTTAGTGGTGTGTGCACTCTCGCTGTCATTGCGCCATCAGAAGCGAGACTCCCACTCATCCTTCGAGGAGGATGATGTCAGGGAGAACATCATATCCTACGACGATGAGGGGGGAGGGGAGGCCGACACCGCGGCTTTCGACATTACAGCGCTACAGAGCATGCACAGAATACAGCACATGCACAACAACAGGAACATGTGAGCTGTTTCTTTTTTTAAAAGAAAAAGTTTATCCTTTTGCAGTGGGAGTGTGTGCATGTTTGTGTGGCTGACATTTATCTCTCGGTACAGATGGTACACCCAGCCGAATCCGCCAAGGGCCAGGACGTACAGCTGGAGTCGTAACCCTCGCTCCGGCCTCGACCCTCAGCAGCGACCTGGCTCTGCTCCGCTCTTACGGACGTCTCTGCTATGGCATCCACACGCTGCCTGTTCTCAGAGATTATCCGGTCGGGCCACTGGAGGCAGGTCTGCAGCTAACCCAGCTGACCCATGGGTTCACCGGAGGTCATATTGGCAATTCCCTTGTCATCCAGAACCAGAGCACCTTTGAGCCTCTGCTGCGCTCCCCTGAGATGAGCCCCGGTTGTTACGAAGCAGAACACATGCTGGCGAAGAGCAAAATCGCAGACAGAAATGAAGGCAGTCAAGCAAACACTGCTGACACAAAACAGAATCAGGATCAGACCAAGGTCAGATTAAAATACCAGCACATGAAAATATGGAGCAATTATACTGGAAGCAAAGAAAGGCCGTAACGATTTGAATTGTATAATCAAGTGAATAATAATGCAACCTAAAATATTCATGATTAAATATGCAACAATGTGATTCATCGGAAACTCGTGGGTGTGGTTTATTCAGATTTGATTGACCGTCGCTGAAGCAGCCCACCACCTGTCATCACAGTCTGATTCAATTGTTGTCCTGAAGTAAGTGACATCACCTTTTTAAAGAGCTCAAGAGGAAGAAAAATAGAGTTCTTTTAGGATCCCATTACTCATAGCTGTAGTGCAGAGTATACTCTGGAGTATACCCACTTATGTTTCAGTCAGAATCGGGTATATCCACTTCTGAATGCCGTCTGATGTCCGTGATTCAGAAGTCTTCTCTGGAAGAAATTCCAGGCATGGTGGAGTCTTGGAATAGTTGCCCAATGCACAGTTATAGTCTGACCCATCTGTGGACCAGTATTTATGGCAATGCACCTCTTCTGTGGCTAATGTTGATTTCATAACGTAACGCCACTGGCCCATTTTTTCTTTTTTTTGGATGAACTAATTATGCAACAGCAGTCTGCTATGTCACTTCTCATAACACAGGGTATTTATCCTGCACTGGATGACTAAAACTACACCAGTGACTCACAGAAAGATGATGAATTTTTTTATGTCTGAAAATTTTATATATTAATTTTAAGTGGTATGGTCTCCAAGGTCCAGTGTGGCAGATTTAGAGGACTCTGTATTAATATGATACACATAACTATGTTTCATGTTCATTAGTGTTTAATCACCTAAATCATAATAACATTATGTTTTTGTTACCCTATAATGAGACTTTATGTCTACAGATACAGTAGTCCACAATGTTTCTACAGTAGCCTAAACTGGACAAACTAAATACTGGCTGACACTGATATGGCTTTTCACTGTTTTTGTCACCACTGTAGTTTGTCCTTCAGGCTAGGAAGGATTGAGGTGAAGGTGTTGTAGTCATCAACTACCATGAGATGTCACTAAATTGTACACATTGATCCTTTAAGTCCAAAATGTAAAAAACTATAATTAAGTTCAAACTCAAATCACAGGCACAAAAATTGAAGATGAAATATTTCAATATGAAAAAGATCTAAACAAACTAAACAAGACATCTCGTAACAGCACCCGCCTGTCAATCAAAGTGGCCGTTCTGTTAATTATGCATAACTTTAAGCCTTAATATAATCTGAACAGGTGAGTTGTATATAAATTCACCCTCAGTATAGTTGTCATGCACGAGGAAATTAGCTATAGAGACCAAAACTGTTTTTGTACCAGGCTGTAAACATGTTTATTTCTGCTGTGAAGTTGGACATTTTAACATGGGGACTTATGGAGACTGACTCACTTCTGGAGCCAACCTCAAGTGGACGTTTGAGGAACTGCAGTTTTTGGCTTCACTTCACAGTCATGGAGTTTGACTCTTGGTTGGAGTTGAATCAATCTGACTTGTGTCCAATCAAGTTGTGTCAGTCTCATCCAACCCATTTAAATTCAGTTTTCAGAGTCATTTTAATAAAGTCACTTCAGTAGTAATTAAATGTCAACATTAAGCATTCACCAGTGATCAGATCTTTGTCCGCTGATTAAAAATTTAAATCATTACGGCCTTTTTTTTTTTTTTGCTTCTGTGCTGTCATCTGGATGTGTTATCAGTGCCTGAATCGTCTCATGTCTTCTTCTTCTTCTTCTTCTCTTTTACAGATAAACTCAAAAGAGTCAACACCAGCTGACGACGCTGTGAATCCGACCCACTGTGAACCAAATGAGTCTTCGTGCCAAAGTCACACCAGCTCCTCGTCAAACCAGCAAGACGGGCGGCCGGGGTCATCGCAGACTCAGATCAGCACCGGGGCCACAAGCTGCACGTTAGATGACATTGATACTGATTCGTCCATTCGCTCCGTGTCAGAGCAAAATTATTCGAATGGAAGTCAGATCAGCTCTGTAAAGCCTCCTGTTTACCGGACAGGAGACACGTACAGCATCGTGGGCTCGATGAATCCAAACAGCAGAGGCACGTCTTGTATGAACGGGACTATCAGCAGCAGCAGCGGGGCGTACCCAGCGGGAGTGCAGCTGCTGAACATATGCAGACTCCAGAGTAAGGATCTGACCCCGCAGGAGCTGTCCTTACCTGGGGGTGCGTTCGGTAACAGCAGAGGCTGGGTGTGCGGGGCGGAGCCTGCGAGGGCAGAAGCCGCCAACCCGCAGCCTCTCTGCGTGGAAGACCTCCTGAACATCCGTCTGGATCAGGTCACCTTTGACCTGTCGCAGCCGCCCTATGACTCGCTGCAGACTTACGAGTTCGAGGGACGCGATTCGAGGGCCGAGTCGCTGAGTTCGCTGGAGAGTGACGGGGAGAAGGACGACGGGCGAGTAGTGGGAGGGATGGAGGAGTTAAACCAGAAGTTTCAGAGGCTGGTGGAGATCATCAGAGAGAGGGAGAAGGAGAGGGAAGGAGGTGAAGGAGGAGGGAGGGAAGCTGCAGAGGCCACTCATGAACAAAAGGAGGACAAAGAAAAAGAGCAGCAGAGATGGGATTTCTAGACTGCATTGAAAGAAAAGTTGGCAGGAGGAGAACTTCACTGCGACAGTGATGGATTTTAAACACAGCAGGGGTGGAAAAATACATCGCCTCCAACAGAAATCGTCTTGTTTCCCCCCTCCTGCCAGGAGAAATCCAGTGCAATCAGTGCACAGCGTATAGTTTTCACCTCCACTGTGTTTATAAGTGAATATGGAATCTGTCACTTTTCACACTGCTCCTGTAACTGATATTAATAATGCACCTGGGCTTTCAGAGCTAAACTCATGAAAAATTAAGCTTTTATTTTGAAATATTGATTCAGAGCCCTGAAAGCTGCATTGTTAGAAAATAGGCCTCATCAAATATTGACCCAAATTGTGATATTTAATATTGATAGTTTATAATAATAGCAGGGCGGGGGGCACGCTCACTCACTAAATTTTCACCCACGTACTGTAACGTACGCCGACACTGCCACGTGCTCGCAGAGCCGCCCCAAGTGTGAACATTTCTATCCTGTAAACTCTCCAACAAGCCGTCACCATTACCTGCTCATCACTATGCAATCTGCACACACACACACACACACACACACACTTAGCGATGATTAGATTGTCACTGTCAAAGATGTTGTGAAAAGTGCAGTAAATAACGTCCATGTGTAGATAAACTTCTGCTTTTAGTGGTTATTGCTTTAAAGACGGACTTTTGGGAGGCGGCGGAGGAAGTGAAGCGTCTGTTTTTATTAAACTGTGGCCTCCGACTCGCAATATACAGTGTACAATATAACCCACACAGGCTTCTATTCTTAATTCACCATTGTGTTTGCGTCTGCCCGTCTCCAGAATAATCTCCAAAGGCTTATTTATCGCCGACAAAATTAGGCAAACGCCATTATGCGACGCGGTACACGCAGTCATTGTTCTTGTGATGAGCTGACAGAGGCGGCAGCAAAATAACAATTGTGTAATGGCATTCAGGCAGTCTGTCACTTAACAGTGACTCGCTATTAGAGCTGTTTCAGAGTCGGTTTATTATTCAGAACGTATCAGGATTAGTTATTAAAAAATAATGACATTATTTTCACTAATGATAAAAGAATGTTTTTCACTTTCTGCAATTACTCCCATGTTTTTTTATCTCCCTCTACAAGTGGGAATTTAGGTCTTAATCAGCCGGCGCTCTAATGAGATTGTGATGCTTTCTAAATTTGACAGAAAATCTTTGACGTCCTGACAAGAAAAATTAGGTTTAAAGAAAAAAAAAAAACTGGAGAGAATGAAGTGCCAAATGATAACTAGTCATCATACTGTCAGCACACACACACACACACACACACACACACACGAGGTGGGTTTCTGAGATAACACTGATTCCTGCAGAAATATCATCGTACAAATGATTAAGACACAAACACACAGACACAGCCTCACCTGGAGATCAGGAGCAGATTTAATTTAACAAGAAACTAAATATAGACTCTGGTAAAAATACGACAGACTTTGTATATTAAAACTTCAAGAAGCGTCGGACAAAAATAGAGTGAACAGTAAATTAAAATGTGTTTGAAATTCAGATGTTTAAAAGGCATGTTGCCGTGTGTACACACACTTTAAAGAGCCTCAAGAAGAGACAGCGTCCCGTCAGGGAAAGTGCAACGGTGCCACCTAAAGTTCGACGGATGGACTGCAGCTCCTCCATCGCCTGAACACTGAACACATCACAACACAGCAGCTGGAAGAACTGATAGAAAACATAGATCCAGATTAGATAAAGACAAATTCAGAGTTTAGAGAAGAGTTCGGTGGGACAGACGCTGTGGGACTGTTTATGTCTCATTAAGACTTCATACAGAGATAAGGGACTGTACGGAAATTACAGAGCGAGAAAGGAGACTGGGGGGAGACGTCCTTTCACTTTGTCTCACCCCAGAGTTAATTATATTTTATTCTAACTAAGTTCCCACGAAACTCAAAGCAGTGCTGTTTGCTTCCAAAGGCAGATAAGGAAGGCCTTACTGTAGATACTGATTGGCATGGTTACACCTCCCACACCGCTATGCCATTGCCACTAGCGCTATGAGTGAACAAAACCTTAGAAACCAGCAGTGGCCGGTCTGTCAGGGAGTACAGTAGCCTATCGAGGTCGTTTTCATGCCTGGTTTGGCTCCTGGCATCCTGGGGCTGAGTCAGACTGATCTAACAACGGTTAGCGGGTCACTTAACGAGGTCAGTAACCACATGAATGGCAAAAAACCTTCAAAATATTCACAAAACTGTTTTTGTTAGACTGCTCTTTTTATTTCTCCTGAGTCACCGGAAGTGTAAAATAAGAATAAATGTGTGTTTTGAAGTAAGTGTTATTAACCACTCAGTCAAATTTCTCAGCCAACTTTATGAACTTGTGTCAAAAATCAGGTAAAACTGAATTCTCAGCTCCAGGACTGTGATGAATGTGCTGAAGCCACTGTCCACTCGTGGGAGCAGTCAAGCAGCCATTTTGATGATGAGGCGAGTTCAGAAAATGACATGACTGACTTTGAAACACTCTGAGCGAGATGAATTCATCTCTGTCTCTCTGCTCAAGGTGGCTTCAGCGTGTCATCGAGCCGCCCTTTAAGGACCGCCCACAAAATCCTGGACTGAAAACTGGTGAAAAACTGTGTCTCTAGATCATGATCCACAAGACTAGATGTATAAAACAAGATCTAACCCGAGGCAGCGCAGAAAGGGGGTCAAAAGGGACAAAATAATGAATCTGTGACTTCAGATTTACCTAACATGGCCTGCAGGACGTAATCTTGAGTCTTGAGTACAGATAAAAAGTCATGTGAGTGCTTTGATACACAACAGACCAATGAAGGCCAACAACAACAACAACGCTCTGACTGTTACTCGTAACGATAACGAGCTTCAGCAGCGTTAATTAAAAACTTTGTATTTAATTGAGCAATCATGTTACAGGACCGCTTCTGACTTCAGGACGTTTTCTACTGTCACTCTGCAGCCTGGAAAAATAACAAAGATTGAACCATACAAGGAAAAACAAGCTCCTTCGTTTTAATTTGATCACATCAAAATCAAATGTTGGAAAAAAAATGCAGGTTAAATATAGAAAACGATTCTGCAGCCCAGCGATTGTTCCCTGTTATAAAAATACAGATATACACGTAGATACATTCTGTCATGAAATCGCCATGAATCAATCCTTCTGTCTACAAGTGCAGGAGCACAGAGGCCAGAGGTGGTCATACATTTATTGATTGATTTATTTTAGATCTCGAGTCTTGAGAAAGCAAAGTCTCAATATTTCCAGATCTAAAGAAAATTATCCTGTCCTCTCGAACGACATTTGTTATTTCAAGATAATGACATAAATAACTCGACATCACTGGAAAACAAAGTTGTTGTTTTTTTCCAAAAATGTACGGAAGCCCTAAGCATGGCAGAAATAATTCAAGATCCTGAGAAAGCTTTCGTTTCCGGAGAATAAACGGAGAATAAACGAGTAGTACAGTCACAGATCTAAACTTTAAAGATGTTTCTCCCACACACATATCTTTGATTTTATCATCCCTCAACACATTTATTTAGAAAATCAAAACACTGTTTTGTTTGTTTTGTTTTAAAAATCCAAAGTTTTTAGTATTACAGAAATGTTCAGAAAGGAATCATGGAATCTAAAACCTCAAAGTTATTTTGCAGATTCAGTCAACAGTCTGATAAAAGTCCACGCAGAGCAGCTTACCGCTCACATGAAGAGTGTTTTTAAAGTGTTTTACATCTGTGTGAAGCGCTCGTCGTCTGTGAACGACAGGTTGTACACGCCGTCTCCAGCAGCGCCATTTTCCACCGTCTTCACTCGTCTGGTCTCTTCGCCCTCCTCCTCCTCCTCCGCCTCGTCTCCCGTCTTCTCGTCCTTTTTGCTGGAATAAGAAGTCAGAGCTGAGCTCGGTGATCGCATCTGCAAATATAAATGTAATACAATACAGTCATCTGCTTACAGTCTCTTGTGGACCACAGGGTACACCAGCAGAGCGATGATGCCAGCACCCACAGCGCCCATGACCACCCCGAACACGATGAGCCATGGAGGGGTGTCAGGGCTGACCGGTGCTGCCAAGGTGGGGATGATCCCGATAAACTCCAGAGTTTGATCAGTGAGCAGAAAGGCGCTGTTGATGCGACTCCTGGACTTTCTGTTGGAAAAATCAAACATTTGGTTTTAATACTGACTATTTTTAGGCCAGCTTGTGTCAGTCAAAGGTCAGATTTTGTGCCACAATGTTCCAGATCTAAACTGGAAAACCACCAAAGGTAAGAGACCAGAAGCCATCTATGTACCCAAACACTGTCAGCGGTCTCAGTACAAATGTCCATCCTCGATGTGAAGCCTGAGGAAAAACTTCCTCTCGTCTGACCTCAATATTTTAGTCACCACCCACAAATGAAGGTGAAGGAGGTGAGGGTTAAAAACAAAGAACAACCTGCATAATTTACATTGTTGCTTTAAAGCTCAGCACTCACGGCACTTCACCGGGGAGCCGATACATTCTGTGTGAGAGGGGACAAAAACGAGTCTATGTTTAAGTACTTCATGTTAAAGTATTATGTTCAGCTTTGGGGCAGCAGGTCTGTGAAGTCAATCGTGAGGACGTTAAAGGTCCAGTGTGTAAGACCCAGACAGACCAAGTAAACACTGACTCTAGACATTGCAATGCAGAGATTACACCATAGATGCAACTAAATGCTACACATTGTAACTTTAAAGGAACGGTATGTAACTTTGTTTTTCTAATGGGAGAAAAATTGGTTCTGCAGAGCAAATTCGAAACAGTGGAGAGTCGTCACGCGTTGCCAGTCCTCCCCTACCAAGACTGCGGTGCACTCTGTCCCAGGAAACAGTCTCCGCCACCTGAAGCGAGGCATTGTGGGTCACAATACAACCTCACAGCATCCATAAGGTGAGAAAGACAGGGATGATTATGGTGGAGAAGCAGAGCGTCGACATGAATCAGACCAGATCACAGAGGGCAAAACGTGTGTTCATGTTTCCTTACTCCTCAGCACGGTCACTTTATAATTTAATTCCGTAAATATCTTACATATCATTCCTTTAAAGTGACAACGTATGACTTCTGGAGAAATAACACATTGTTTACAGCTGGTAGACACCCTTCAGGAGTTCTGGTACGAGGTCATCTGGTGGCTAATCTTGGCTCATAACAGATTATGAACCAAAACAACATCACTTGCACTCTCGATTGGATCTTTATAGTTCTGTTGCTTAAGTATGAGCAAGTAAGAGGTCGTACAAACCTCAAAGCTGTAGTTCATGGTGGCTAATGTTTGCGAATATTATCGTACTTAAGATAAATATTAGTGACTGCCGTGTTATTGACTTTGTGTTTCTCTTAGCAGAAGTTACAGCAGAAGTAAAACTCGAGCCCCTGAATCATTGGCAGCGCAAGAAACTGCATTAGTATAACTGAGAAATGATGTATTACTTATGTGGAATCCCGTCCTGGAAACAGAATAATCAATAAATACTTTAAATACGCAGTAATACTGATTAATGACGCCCAGATCATATAATACACCAAACAGACCAAACACATGAGAAAGTTTAGAGCTGACCTCTGACCTCAGTGCTTCACTGTCATGTGATCACCTTATGGCCTCCTCCACATCTTCTTTATCGACGAGGCGCGTGGTGTCGAGCGGTGACGTCACGATGAACCAGAAGGACACTCTGGGAGTCTCATCACACACGAGGATGTTCGACACTCTGGAAAAGTTTCATGAGACAATAAAGATCTGTCAGTGTGGTAACGTGTCCGTAAAGCGTGAGTCACTCACTTGACGGGGCGTTCGTGTCTCATTTCATGAACTCACTGAAAGTCCTGCCCGCTCAGGTGGCTCCTCATGGCGAAGGCCAGAGTTGCTCGGAAAAGGAACATCTCGTCTTGATTCCAGACGTACTGCAAGAACGAGAACAACAAGCACAGATCATCTGCATGCTTCCACCTTCAAGGTTAACTGATCACCAGATGGACTCTGCCCTCGTGTCAGGCAGCCGCTCATATTCAGCGTTTTACTATTCATAAGCGCAGCTCGATGCATTAATGATCGGTGACTTTAGACAGTTTATTCATGATCTGACGCTTTGATGGTTGCAGGCGGGTTAATATTTAAATACATACGTACAGCTTCATCCCCCAGAGCAGTTTTGATGCTGAGTCGAACTTTGTATCCATTCGAGGCATCTACACCGATGAAACAAGTTTAAATTCAGTGATCTCACACATCATCTCACCGTCAGTTATTCCCTCACAGTCAAAAAATGTCAAACTGAGGTCGCTGTCATGAGGCAAACATTTGAGTTGTGTGTCTAATCCGGCTTTGTCAGATTAGAAGAAGGTGGCTGCACTGAAACAGTGTCTTCTCACGCCAATGCAACATTTACTTTTTGAGGTGTTTACTTACCTGGTCTGCAGAGATTTTCTGCCAACGCAGACGATAAACAGAGCAGGAGCAAGATCATTTCCAACATTTCCCCCCTGAGCACAAGAAACAAAATAAAGAGAAGCCTCCCAGTGATCTGTGATTTGAGGAGCAGTGCAACGTCATTGGATGAAGCCTGAGTTTAATAGTTAAGCCAGCACACACAAACACACACCTGGACTAACCTGGCTGTATAACATGGAAACTGCAGAGTGTGTGCTGCTGTTTGTCCAAGCTCCCACGGGGGAGAGAGAGAGAGAAAAACAGTGTTTACTCAGCACAGTGCAGTGTGTGACACGGTCACCCAGCGTGCCAAGGCACGTATATTAATACTTTGTCTCCAAAACACAGATGATATCAAATGAAACTGAGTGCAGAGGGAGAGAAGCATCCGCCCATATCTGTTCAATAGTCAAGATAAGAGCGCCTGTTGCATTCCTCGCAGGGCAAATATGTCATTTGGTTACCGGATGCAGCGCACATCGACAGCAAACAGTTATTTATCCTCTTTTGAAGAGCCAAATCTTGATTTTTCAAGCCTTAATGTGTCAGGCAGGCGATGGAAATCTGACTTACTTCAACCAGATCTGCCTCAGTAGATCCTGATACTTAAAAAACTCACAGCACAGAGACAACAGAAGACAGATATTTGAGGTTAATCATCCATTCTGCCCTGACAGTAAGGCTGGTTAAATGTTCAACCTGACAAAGCTCAAGTGTCTCTCTCTCTCTCTCTCTCTCTCTCTCTCTCTCTCTCTCTCTCTCTCTCTCTCTCTCTCTCATGACAGCAGACCACGTCAAAATGGCCGACAATAAACCATCTTTTACTCCTCCTGTAAAGTGTCATAAGTGTTTCTCCATAAAACAGACAACACCCACGCTGAGCATTATGAAAACATGTTTTACAATACTGCAGAAAGCGAGTTAAATCAGGACGCTTCAAAGTCCAGCTCAATGATGTTTAATACGCTCAGTAACGGTGGAGAAGCATAAAAACACCACGATGTATCCTGATGATTTCTCTTCAATTCAAATAAAGTTTTTATTAGTTCATACAAACATAGAATTAAACAAACACAGACAGCAAATCAACATGTGATGACTTTGATGAATCTTGTGCGAGTCACTTGCATTGTTCTCGTTCAGCCTTGGCGTTGGTTTACTTTTGTTGCAGCACCAAACAAAGCCTGCAGACCTGACACTGAGCAGACGATGGCAGCAGAGGCTCAGTGTGTCAGATTCAGGAGGCTCTCTGTACGACAAGTTGAATTCGTGTTTAATCATCTGAAAATAACAATAATTATGTTTTTGTTGCCTCTGAATGAGACTTTTATTTCTACAGACACAGTAGGTCATGTTAAACCTCCAGAGAGGGCCTCCCCTCCACACTAGAAAGCAGAGGGTGAGGCGAGTGGTATTCATTTGGTTGCAATGTACAGCCTCAGTGCTGGACCTGACCTTTAAAGTAAACGGGGAGCATTAAGACTTAAAGAAGTTAAAATAATGTCGCTAATTGAACATATTCATTATTTCAGTGTGCTCCTTTCTGTCTTTGACTCGTGCTTGGACGCCCTCGTCTGTTTTCAGTGTCTGAGTCCTTTAAAGTTACTGGAGATGTTGTGTGACTCATCCAGTCTGCTTTTATTACAGACGAGCAGTGATGAAGTTTTATTGAGTGCAAAGTATTATATAGATATCTCTATGCTACACACCATGTGTTTATATTATATTTTATATATTTAATTTTTATATTTTTTTCTTTTTCTTTTTTTCTTTTGAGTATTACTTTTCCGATCCACCTTATTTATTTATTTATTTATGTATTTATTTATCTATCTAACTCCTTCACTGTCTTCATATTGTCTCCTTCTTCTCTTCTTATTCTCTCCATCCTTATTTTTCATTTTCTTAAATCTTCATTTTGTCTTTGTTTGACCTCAGTGTCTGACTCTCTGCTATTTAATCTAATTTAATTGTTGTGTTTTATAGGTGCTATATGAATAAAGTTATTGTTTATTCATTTATTAACAGTTCATTATTCAGTGACTGTGTATTTATAAGCAGTATAAAGTAATAACTGTATGGATCATTCTAATTGCTGGGTGGTGCTGGGTGGTGTTCAGGTGGTGTTTCGGGGACAAAGCGGCTCTTTATTTTCAGACAATGCCTCCCTCTTCTTCCTGTGCTGCAGCGCCCCCCGCAGGCTCAGGCCGGTACTGCTACAATCAGCCATAGCAGGCAGTAGGACGGAGCAGGCGGTCTGCCCGCACACGGGAGGCTCTTGTCGGAGGTGATACCGCCCTCCTGCTGCCAAAAAAAAACGCCGCTTCCGTCTGGAAACAGGAGCCGGTGTCCGGGTCGGGATGTATCGATCTGTTTGCTTGTAGTGCTTCTCCGGCTGGATCCTCCATGCGTCAGCCCCGGGAATGGATCAGGAATCCGGTGTGGCGTCTGCAGGGAGTTTCATCTCCCTGAATGAACATGAGCAGAGGTATTACTCAGGTCTCCACAGCCTGTGCCAAGCTGACACATCAGGAAAACTGTCGTCCGCCAAAGTGGCAGAGCTGTTCAAGGCGTCTCAGCTACCTCCTGAATCCCTGCATAAAGTGAGTAGCACACATCTGCGCCTGCTTGGTCATCACATGTTATCACAAGTGTGGAGCAGGGAGGAGGGTGAGAGCTGCGGCTGCTGGTCAGGAAACCCTCTGAGGTCTGCAGGAGGGGAGCGTTGCTCCAAATCATCAGGATGTGCTCGTCAGTGTGTGATAATGTGTTTGCTGTATGCTGTGTGTGTGTGTGTGTGGTGTGTGTGTGTTTCACACACCTCCTCTCCTTTGCCCCTCTGTCACACAGCAGGGTAGTCCCTCCACTCACACTCACTGCATTAGCTGTAAATGTGACTGCAACCTCTGCAGCTGCAGCTCAGTGTTGTCTGCACATCTATGTTTTATTCTGATGGTTTATAGATGTATATTAATCTGCACAGTGTGTGTGTGTGTGTGTGTGTGTGTGTGTGTGTGTGTGTGTGTGCATGCGCACATCATAAATCATAAAGTTGAAGTCATCTGTCTTCAGTTTGTTTACTACTGAGGGCAGAAAGTTGATGCCAGTAAGCATGAGGTCTGCAGAATCCTCTCAGTTCGCTCATTCACTGATTATTTTGTCTTTACGGTGTCATCTCGTTCTTTTGCCGTGCCGGGCGACAAAACATTTTCAAACCTGAACACGAGGTTGTGCATCAACCATAGAACAGGTTTTGAAAAGCTGTTGTGCAGTGAGTGAATGAATGGCGTCCGGTTGCTCAAACAAACTGCCTGTATCTGTCAATCAAAGTGTCCGCGCTGCATAACTTTAAGCCTTAATATAAACTGAACAGGAGAGTTGTATATAAATTCACCCTCAGTACAGTCGTCATGGACAGGGAAATTAGCTATAGAGACCAAAACTGTTTTTGTACCAGGCTGTAAACATGTTTATGAACATTTTAACATGGGGACTTATGGAGACTGACTCATTCTGTAGCCAGCGTCGAGTGGACGTTTGAGGAACTGCAGTTTTTGGCACTTCCCAGCCACAGAGGTTGCTGCTTGACTAAAACTCGCAGAAACACTGATGTTGTCCATTGAGATTAAAACCACACATACTTACACAGTATATCAGCAGAGGCAGCGATAAGCTGCTTTTAATTGACTCTAAATCCCATTTTGCTGAGCCATGGCAGGGATATAAACATATTTTTCCCTCTCAGATGAGCACAGCGGGTTGCCGCCTCATTCACCCGGTCCCGTGGGGTCGGCCCAGCCTATTGTGTCTCTGTGTGGGTGTCAGGAAGTTTGGCACTGAGCTCCGCTTCCTTCCTGTCCAGCCTGGATCGCCGCCACCGCACGGGGGTGATTGACACACAGCCTTCTGAGCTGTGTTTGGCCCGGCTGCAGGATGCCTGCAGGATCACTCTTGGACTCGATGCTGACTTCTGGGTCATTGTGTCAAACAGTATCAGAGACTTATAAATGGTGCATTTCCTGCATGATCTCCCGTAACGGTGAAGAGGTTATGTTCGATTTGAGTGCTTTTTACTGTAAATGCTCTCTGCTGTTTGTCAAAGCAAGAGGAATTTTCCATCTCTGCATGTAGAGGTGTGTTTAGTTGATTCACATGATTTAACACATGCACAGGGGAAGGTTTTATGTCCAGCCTGTGTTTACAGCAGATAAGTAGTAAAAGCATGACCCTCCTCCCTGCTGAGCTGTCATTTCTGCCCGTGAAGCTCAGCTTCCCACACACGTTACTCTGCAAAGAAATCAATTGTTATGCTGACTTCATGGAGCGAATGTTTCCCATAAACATATCGTGTGAACGTAACAGAGCAGCCATTCAAAGTATTTTTATTATTCTGCTTTTAACAGATGAAACTCGTAAACCACAGGAAGTATCATCTTACCAACCTGGCATACCAACAGAGACAATTAAATCGATCAGCATGAATAAAAAAAAAAGTGTTCAAGCAATACTGTAAAAATCGGTATAATTGTGATTTAGCAGCAGTTTACTTCACTGTCCATCAGGAAACTCGACGTTTCACCACATAGGCAACAAAGTCAACCTGCTGGTGTCACTGGAAGTAAAGCCAAACTCAGCATGGTTCATCCACTGGGAACCAAGAACGTCTGCAAATAATTTCATGACAAATCATCTGATAGTTGTTGAGATATTTCAGCCAGAATCAGAGAGCCAAGCAGTGAACCAACAATCCACATTGCCTCAGACGTACGTTCAGTGCTACTGTACGCAGCAGGTAGCATGCGGCTCTACCAGTCCTGTACGTGACGTCATCAGGTGCTGAAGTCTGGAAAGGTATCTTGAACAAGGCCACACCCTTTAGTCAACCAGACCGGTTCCACCGAAAAGTCTCGTCTGTCAACACAGCAATCCATGAAACTCTAACATGTGACTATACTCAGCACACACTGGACTCTTCTTTCACTTCTCACGTCTTTCGAACAGCACCTTAAAATATTTCTTACTTGTAGTCTTTAGCCCCAACTGTCACTGACTCGTGAGACATCATTTGAGGCCATCAGCCAATAAAAACAAGTTTTTCCCCCCATATGCAGTTGTGCTGTCGCCTCCCAGCAAGAAGGTTCTGGGCTCAAACCCGCCAGCCTTTCTGTGTTTGCATGTTCTCATGTCTGCCTCGGTTCTCTCTCTGGGTACTTGTTTTCCTCCCACAGTCCAAAGACATACGGATCAATAGGTACAGTGGTGACTCTAAATTGCTCCCTGTAATGGCCTGGTGACTTGTCCAGGGTGTACACAACCTCTCAATGTCAGCTGGGTTTGGCTCCAGCCTCCCACGGCCCTGATAAGGATAAGCAATCGTGGAGATGAATACAAACTTCCAAAGTGAGTGACCCAATTCCCATCAGCCCAATCTATACTTTGTGTTTAGTGCTAATTTGCAAATGCTAGCATGCAAACCGAGGCTGGATCTGAGGTGTTTTTCCAGGTTCCTTAAATAGCTTCCCGCCTCAGGCCACAGATCTGACCCGTCGGTTTGGTTCCTCAAGGCCTTTCCCTGGCGTTCCTGAAATAATCTCTTCATTAATCTTTCTTTGCGGACCTCAGTCGCACTCCCCTGACCTCCACCACCGCTCAGCCTCTCACCGGCCTGTAGTTGTTTCTGGCATGCCTGTGAAAACCTGTTGAATGTACACAACGCAGATCAAGCTGAAGTAATATGTCATGAGGGGATACGAGCCACATGCACCCCGCCCTGGCCTCGGCCTCATTGGACAATGAGTATTAAGAGCAAGACTGTCATTCGTATCTCAAAAACAAGGACCAGACAATGTTTCAGGCAAACTTCTGGCTCTTGGAAGTTCATAAGAAACATTGTAGAGATGTTAATCCGTTGTTGCCACAAGAAGAGATTTTCTCATTCGGATGTTTTGTCATCTGTTAGTCTGACCTTTCAGGGTGAAATGTTCATCACCACCACCTACTGCATAGACACAAAGAGGACAAAGAGGAATTACACTTACTGAGATTCACATTGTTTCAGTTTTGAGGAGATTTTGTTCACGTCATTTCATTTTTACTTCTTTTTCATCAAAAGAAAATTTCCTCTTATTACAGTTTGGGGATTTTTTTTCCATGATTGTCCTACATAGTAATCCTAATCTTCTTTGTTCCCCCAAAGCGGTCATTGTACCTCTAATCAAACGAGTCCTCCCACTGCGCTGCTGATCCTTTACATACTGTTTCTCCGACCTTTATGCTGTTAGTGTACTCACTGTGTAAAATAATCACATGCTTAAGCTTAGTTAAGAAAGTAGGAAAGATGAGATTCATCAGGGTTCAACACGTTGTTGAATCTCTTCCAGGTGACCGAGGTGTGCGGAGCGAAGCGTCTGGGCTACTTCGGTACACCTCAGTTCTACGTGGCCCTGAAGCTGCTCGCGGCCGCCCAGTCCGGTCTGCCCGTCCACCTGGAGAGCGTCACAGCCAGTAAGTCTGCTGCTCAGGGCAAAAGGGGATCAGGAGATTATCTTAACATGGCAGGATTTGGTCTAATCTGGGTGAAAGGGGAGTCGCGTGGAAAGGGCTAAGTGGGTTTGCCCTTATTAGAAGAGCACACAAAGGAAAATCTGTTTTCTACCAGAGCACAAGGTCGTGTGATGGGTTATTGTTAGTAAAGGTTTGTTTCATGTTCACCTCGGCAGAACAAACATCTAATCCTACATTATGTCAAAGATCATCACACAGGAAACAAAATCTTCTTTTTTGTTTTGACTCACTTACCCTGAAAAGAAATATCTCAAACTAACATGGTGAACGAGGATCAGAATGAAGCCTCGTGTCTGTCTCTAGATCTACCTCTGCCCAGATTTGTTGGGCTGAAGAATGAACCAGAGATGCGATACTCGTCTGTCCCTTCGAGCGTCGACGGGCAGGGAGCTGCACCTGGTTCCTGGACTCCAGCGGACAGGAGCGCCTTCAGACACCCAGAGGCCAACATCGAGATGAAGGTACATATATGATGGTGACAATTAACTGTCTGAGATGTTGTTGTTGTTGGATGTTTAGATGTTAAGTTGACTGAGAGCCGAGTGGATACATTCCAGTCAGCTATAACCAGCAGAGCAGAAATGCCTTGTTAAATGACGAGCCGTCCTTCAAGGTATCAGACCGGCCAAAAGTATGCAGACACTCCTCATCACAGAAACCAGATGGAAACCTGAAGAAGACTTTAACTTCATATAAACTTTTGAACACTGTTTCACCTTGAAGCACATACGGAAGAAACAGGAGGACGTTGTTCATGAGTTCCCACGCATCCTGGAAAAACTGGAAAACAGTTGACCGATTTTCCAGTCATGACAAACACACATGGACTGTCAGGGGAAAAAAGTTAAATGTCCTGGAAAATTATTTCAACATCCTCCTATAGAGCTCCCCAAAACTTCTGCAGCGGCAGCTCACAGTAGGCGTGATTGACCGTGTTAGAGACGACCGACCGTACGCTAGGAAACTTTTATAAAACTAAAGACAGTCAGAAGTCAGAGTTTTTAAGATTTTACAAAGACTGAGGAATGTCGCAAGAATACAATACCTCGTACAAGAGATCAAGATCAAGACTCGAGCAAAGCAAAATTAAAAATTCGTAGAGTCGTTTGGTGTGAGGGGCTAAAGTATGATGTGATAACCTCATGAGAGTTGGTACTGGTCCAACTTGGGGGGACCCAGAACCCGCAGGAGGGACTACATAGCCCATCTAGACTGGGAACCCCTCAGGATGCTCCAGGAGGAGCCGGAGGAAGATGGATGGATGCTCGCAGACTCGACTCCAACTTTGAGTCGCACATTTAGGTCGGTTCTGTTTTTTGTGTTATCACAATAGTTGATACAGTTCTGTGTGTTTCTCTGCTGAAGGATCGTCAAAGCCTCGGTTCTGGTGTTGTCCTACATTAAACAGCTCTCATTAGTCTGTTCTAGAGACATTCAGCCTAACCCATGCAGAGGCTTTTGAGCTACCGTACGACACGCAGACCAGTTTGCAAAGAGGAATAATGGTTGCTAAGAAACTTATTCTCCTGACCCGGAAGTCTACCACTCCACCCTGCTTTGCTTCAGTTCAACACAGACCACCAACACGCAGAAAAGATTCAATGATCCCACAGCGGGGAGAATTTCAGTCGTCACAGCATCACCACCAAGTCATGACTCGTCCTGTAATCACAGGAGTGAGTGACAAAAATGTCAAGTCCTGGGAACATCCTGGAAAATCAAACTTATTCTTTAAACACTGTCCTTGTGGCACCGTGACGTCCCCGGTTTCGAGTTCAGCCGGTGTTACATGTCACACCTCATTTTTCTCTCTTTCGTTCCCTGTCGTCTCTCGAAAATGTCGCTGTCCTCTGCACAAAACTCTCCCAAAAATATTTAAAGAAAAACAAAACTGTCCTTGTAATTCATCGCGACCTCGTCGAAACTGGAACGCAGGCCGACATAAAAGACTTGTTCCAGGTCAGCGCTATCCAGGTAACCTACTGATGATCCTGTTCTCAAACAGATACTTCAGGAGGAAGATGCGCTGTGCCATGAGCGAGCCATTATCTCAGGATAGTTACAGGTACGCTGACTTATGATTAGGTTACATTTGCCTCCGCCCTCAACAGACCTCGGAGCAACAGGGCACATTTCGACATGAGCTGGGAACAGGATGTTCGTAACATCACCTGATCACGGAGAGAGAGAGAGAGAGAGAGTTTCGAATCTGATGGCTGATTATTGTTCTGTGGTGAGTGTGTGAGGTGTTGGTGTCAGTATTAACATGATATCCTGTCCCCGAAGGAGCCGTGGTCGCCGCCGCGATCGCCGTGCAGCTCACCGCCTCGCTCTCCGCTGACCTACCGCGGTTACCCGTACACCAGAAATGGGGCCGACTCACAGATCTGTAAGTGGACTTCCTGTCTCGTAACAACAATACACTGTGCATCTGCAGGAAGAGAAGTGAGTAAGAAATCTGTCAGCACCGTCGATTTAACAACCTTCTTTTAGTAGAAACAACTCAACGCTGTAATGTCACGTCTGTTTTCATCACTGGGAAATGCACTTTTACTTTCTTCCGTGGCTGTGAAGTGAAGCCAAGGTGGCTTGTTTGAGCCCGCCTCAGGTCTGTTGATGATCCGTGTCACTCTTTTCAAGACAGCTCTTGTCTGACGTCACGGATTCGTCGTCCATTCTTCACACTGTCAGCGGATTGGAGGGTATTTATTGGCTGGAATGCTCCAGAAATTATAAAATTAACTTTGTCATTTTTTAACGACCCATTGAAACCATAATTATGCACAAAATATTTCATATATTTATGTACATAAATGTAGTCTTTTAGCAAAGTGGCTACACTGTCACTAGCTTTAAGATGTTGGTCATCAGCGGACCTTAGGCGCCTGGTCATGTGCACCTAACTGCCATTCAAAGCGACCATACTGTTAATTCTGCATAATTTTAAGCCTTAATATAATTTGAACAGGTGGAAAAATTAGCTATAACCAAAACTGTTTTTGTACCAGGCTGTAAACATGTTTATTTCTGCTGTGAAGTTGGACATTTTAACATAGAGAGTGACTCGTTCTGTAGCCAGCCTCAAGTGGATGTTTGAGGAACTGCACTTCACCTCTCAGCCTCGGAGGTTGCTCGCTTCAGTCGGTTGGAAATCGTGGCACGTTTCATGTCTCAGGTTGCTCCTCTTGTCTTTATCTTTCAGCCTACGATAGCAAACATTCCTCGCGGCCGATCGTTCACTTAGAGCAGCACTCCTCGCCCAGCAACTACGGGACCAAACCCACTGTGGAGCATCCTGCCATGGCTCGGGTAGCAACAGATTTATTTATTTATACCTCTGCGATCACGTTAATAATAGCACTTTAAGTCTGATTCCTGTGCATCCCCTCCCAAATCCAGGCTTCCTCATCAGAGAGGCTGGACCAGCAGCAGGGTATGGTGGACTACTCTGATGATGACCCCTGGAGGATCACAGAGGAACAGCTGGAATATTACACCAATCAGTTCAAGACCCTGCAGCCCGACTTAGGGGCTCTCATCCTGGGTATGGACCAACGTGTCCCACCCCGTCTTCTACATGTTTTTATTTCATACATATATTTAATATATTTATTTTGACTGTGACTATTTTCTTCTAGGAGCCATTGCAAAGAACTTCTTCACAAAATCCAAGCTGCCAATACCAGAACTTTCCCACATTTGGTGAGTGCTGACTCACGGTGTTGTCTGTCCTTGTCCTGATCTGGGGTCAGCACCTCAGCACGCACACACTGAGTCACACAGAGGCGTCATTTTAAAACTGTCCTCTCATCCTCCAGCAAACAAAAAGACTTTGCCACAGAGATGTTTGAGCATTTATCTCAGCAAAACAGGGTGACTGAACCAATTTTAATGTGGAAATTATAACGTAAGATTAGATTCGTAATCTAGTTTAAGGTTTCTCACATTCACGCTCACAAATCACAGGAATTTGGTATTTTGGGAACTATGTTTACTCACTTTATGGAGTTTATATGAGAAGCTTAGCACAAAGCTAGCTGTTACCCCATGTTTCCAATTTGCTGTAGGCTAAGCTAACCATCAACAGGTGGTTAGCTTAGCCTAGTAAATACCCATTCAGTGTTAGCTTGTTAATTAACATGTTGTACTGCTGGTAGTTAGCTTAGCTTAGCTAACATGAATGTCAAGCTATCCCTTCAATGCTAGTTAACTAACATGCTATACTGCTAGTAGTTAGCTTAGTTAACAGGAACACTCAACTACCCTTTCAGTGTTAACTCGTTAATTAGCATGCTGTACTTTTGGTGGTTAGCTTAGCTTAACATGAATATGAAGCTACCCCTTCAAAGTTGTACTGCTAGCTGTTAGCTTGGGTAATGTTAATAACAAGCTATCCATTCAATGTTAGCTTGTTAATTAACATGCTGTACAGTTGGTGGTTAGCTAACATGAATATTGAACTGCCCTTTCAGTGTTAGCTCATTAATTAGCATGCTGTACTTCTGATGGTTAGATTAGCATGCTGTCTTCCCCTCTTTCCAGCCTTTATGCTAAGCAAAGCTAATTCAGTGTAGAATACAGATACTTTGAAGTTTGCTGAATTATTCCTTTAATGTGTAAATTTTTTGAAGTTGTTTCTAGGCTATGTGATTAAAAAGTATCATGTTTTAAGAGGCTAACACTGCACTGTCAGTATTTTACTGGGCTGTAATTTCAGTCAATTTATAGTAAAAATACAAACCTTTTAAATTGCTGTTAATATTGCAATATTAAATATGTTAGCAATAAATTAGTAGCTTAACTGGAGACATTAACAGGAAATGATTTGGACATTATGAACCAGCAAAACTAAAGCAGATAATGAGGATTATTGTTTGTAAGTCTACAACTGCCCTCTCTGGTTCTGCAGATATAGTTTCATTGTGTCGACTCATTTTTTCAGGGAGTTGAGTGATGTGGATAGAGATGGAGCTCTCACTTTCTCTGAGTTCTGCACAGCCTTTCACTTGATCGTGGCCCGCAAGAATGGTTACCCTCTCCCCGAGAGCCTTCCTCCGAGCCTGCAGCCCGGCTTCATGCAGCAGGAAGAGGACATACCAGATACTCCTGAAGTGAGGCCACGAATCTGTTGCCTGAAATGTTCATAAATGTCTTTGCTTTAATTTACTGATTGCATTTAAACTTTTTTTTTGCAGAGTGCAGAGCCTCTTATTGTCTTTGAGGAAGCTGAGCTGAGGCCTGGTCAGATGGTAAATCAAATCCTCAGATACACTTTGGTGCCTGTAGGAGGCACTAACAAGCTGAACATGGAGCTGCTCCGTGTTATTCCACCAACATTCCCACCAACATGCTGAGCTTAGAGCATGAGCTTGTACTTCCTCAAATGCATTACATGATTACAGGCAGTGATTTTATGCAGCTGATCGCTTGTTTTTTATGTTTTTTTGTAGGATCGGAGCATTATAGAGAGGCTCCAGCCGGGTCTGCCCACAGCAAAGCAAGATTTAAAAGAGCAATCATGCAAACAAGGTAAAAATGAACTTCTCACTTCCACTTTTTAGAAACATTTTAAAAAACTACAAATCAGAATATGTCAGGAAGCCACATCTGTGTCCTGATAGTTTGTATTCTGTGTCTGCAGATGTCGGTGTGAAGAGGGCGACAACATCTCAAGAGAAGCCGACTCTACAACTTGGTGCTTTTCCAGAGAGGCCAGGTGACACTAAAACTCCTTTTTAACATGGGAATACAAACCATGAACTGCTTTGTCCCCGCACATGTACCTTCATGTACCACAGAGTTACCAGCAGTACTTTCACTGTTTTGGTAATCGTTCCTCTTTTCTCACATTTGGTGAATTTCCACTGCGCGGTTCAAGAGTTCAAGGAGAAACAGTCTGTTTGAAAAATACTGTAAGCAGACTGCAGAGTTATAAGGTTGCAACGCAGGTTTTCTCACATTCATTTGAGTGGAGGTAGTCCGTTTTGGCTACGGTGGTGTCTGCCAAAAAACGCACCAACCTGCAGATCCAACTTTTGGAAAAACGCAACCCAATCAGACAATCAGTCAGCGAGTCAAACTCTCCACAGTCAGCCCTGAAATGTCTCTGAAACTGAGGCTATCCAGGTGGATTCATGGACTAAACTCTGATACTCTACCTATCTTGTTTATTTCATGCACCCAGCTTCAGTTTAGCAGTGGTTGAGCAATATAGACAGTGAATGACAGTGAGGGAGCGCCAGTAAAATAAAGCTGATTAAATCAGCAAAATGAAATTTATATTCATGATTGTTTCAGAAATCCTTTCAACGTGGGAACACTTTGTTTCTGCACATACTCTCACTGTGTTTGGAATCGTTCCTCTTTTCTTACATTTGGTGAACATACAGTTCAACCAGAGAGTCTGAAAGGTCAGTGGTCTGTGAAGCGCGCTGCAGAGTTGAGATGCATCAGAGCGGTTTGGCTTTGAACGGATGTGTAGTGTGACTGAGCTGTTTCACAGACATGAAATCACTGTTTGTGGTTCCACGGGGAAGTAGCTGCTTCTCATTTACAGCTACTCGAACGAGACCAAAACGTCTGACGCATCTCTGTTCATTTACCGTATCCTTCCTCACAGAGCCACCTCATGACCTGGACACGCAGATGAGGACAAAAACTAGACCAAGGTGACGATAACGACAGAAATAAACGAACATTCTCAACTCGACTGCGTCGTTCGTCACCCTCATTATTTCTTTTTGTGGCCTCTCTCACCTGCAGGTCTTATTCCAGCACTTCTTTTGAAGATGCAGTGAAGAAAGCAGAGGAGCCTCCGACCCCTCCACCTCGGCCACAGAAGACCCACTCCAGGGCCTCCTCGCTGGACCTCAACAAGCTCTTCCAGCAGGGCGCTCCGGGTAAGATCCAGCCCCGTCTTGACTCACAATCTATCACACACAGGCCGCCTGGAGCTACATTTCACAGGCGAGTTATTGTGTTTTTGTTTATGGTAATTCTTCATTCAGGGAAGAACTAAAAGGGGAAATGGAGATAAGGTGAGGTTTGTGTTGTTCAGTCTGAAATCTGAGCGGCTCACAAGTCAGCGTCCGACTGTGAAAGCACGGGTGGTTTATGGTGCTTTAGTAGCAACAGAGAAATATAACCACACTAGCTCATTTCTTCTGGATTTTAGGGGTAAGAAGTGGATGGTTGCCGCCTCCTCCAGCTCTCCCTCCGAGGCCGTCGACTTCACAGGTAGGCCTAGTGCGATCATGGCAGCGTCGAGTGAATAAAGCCTGTTTTAGGTTCATTTATGATGAAAGGAAGCTTTGGTTGAACTGTGCCTGTCTTCTCTCTCTCTGTCTCTCTTTCTCGTCAGGTTTCTCATTTTATCAACGTCTCAGAGAAAACTCCCCAGAGTAAAGTGCAGCAGCCAAACTTTGCTGACTTCAGTCACTTTAGAGAAGAGGTGAGCATAAAAAAAAGAAATCTGATTTCCTGCTTTGATTAGTCGTGGTTGGAGTTTCCAAATTTAAGAAGGCAAACTCTAAAACTCCATCCCAGATCGTCAGCGTTTTCCACTCCTCCGTTTTCCGCCCTCCGTCTCAGATGTTGCGCCGTAAAACGTGTCACCGAGGTCGTGTTTGTCAAATATACGGGGGCCTCTATTTCAAGACACAAATGAATTCAGAGGTTATGACAGCGGTGTACATCAAACTGCGAGAGACCGAGGGAGCGAGCGAGGGAGGGAAGACGTCCAGGATTTATTTACGGCTGAAGTCGCATGTTGCTCATTTAGTCTCAGCCTCATTCTCTGTGTCCTTCGTTTGTCTCTCCTGGTACGTTTTATTATTTCACTTTGGTTTAGACTCGTATCCTGTCAACTGTCAACGCAACAGTCCAGCCTAAAGTCTGAATGAAAATGTGTAGAAAATACTTTCTATTATATTATATGATGCCGCATTCAGTGGTCAGTTTACTCACAGTAATACTGTGTAGACCAGCAGTTTCTTCACTTCACTTAATATATACTTTGTTTACGTCACACTGCTCTCCCTCACCTCACTTTACTTTACTTCAGTATTCTTAGTTTGCTTCTCTTAATTTTACTACACTGTACTTCACTTCACTGTACTTCACTTCACTGTACTTCACTGCACTACACTGTACTTCACTTCACTGTACTTCACTGCACTACACTGTACTTCACTTCACTCTACTTCACTTTACTACACTGCACTGCACTACACTGTACTTCACTTCACTGTACTTCACTACACTACACTGTACTTCACTTCACTGTACTTCACTTCACTACACTGCACTGCACTTCACTTCACTGTACTTCACTGCACTGCACTGCACTTCACTGTACTGTACTTCACTTCACTGTATTTCACTGTGTTCTACTTCACTTATAGTCACTTCACTTAATTTCATGCTCTTTCGCTTTGCTTCACTTCATTTTACTTTAGTATCTTTAGTTTGTTTCTTTAGTTTCTCTTAATCTTACTTCACTGCACTGAACCTAACTTAATTTTTCCAAGCTGCTGACCTTCACTGTACTTTGACTCTAGAGCCCTTCACTTTCCAAACTTTCCGAACTTTTCCAGTGACCACAGCAGGGTCAGTAAGACGAAACTGACAGTGTATTTGCTGCGACACTGGGCAGACAGCCCGAAGTGATGCTGCAGCAGTCGTGACCTGAATGCCACATCTTCTCTCTTATTTTCCTTCCTGAGCGCGGCGTAGTTAAACACTCGTATCCGTCAGCCCGACTACCGTCCACACTCACCGGGGGCTGTGAGTCCTCCAGAGGGGGTGAATAGAAATTTACCATCGACGCGGTAAATACATTCACAGTTAGACGGGGTCAAAGTCGTCTTGTTGTGTTGGCTGGCTTCAAGCTTTAATAGTGTAATCTAGATGCTCTTAGTTATATCAGTTAAATGAGGCCGGTTTTAAAAATCCGGCCTTCCAAAGGTCGATGTGACAGTGACAGTAATTCTTCAGCTCTTACATTGCTGCAGTGAAACGGCCGTGACCTGATGGCTGATGCGACCACACACGCTGCTGATGGAGCTCCTGTGGTTTATTGCCACTGCAGCAACTACTACTGTATCTTTTTTTTTTTTTTTTTTTTTTTTTTTTTTAATGTTTCCATGCTGCGGTCGTGTTACACATCCAGTCGAGGTCATTTATTTGTGCCTGCTTGCATGTCAGTTGATGGATTTTCGTAGGTTTCTTTGGGTACAGTTTTAAAGCGGCGGCATTAGCCTGTTTAAGCCATCAGGAAAGCCGAGGCATTTCAATTGCCACCACAATGGAGACAGCAGCAGCCCGTAGAAATTAGTGGATCAAATTCACCAAATCCAACATTAACAGATGGGAAATGTTGCAGGAAAAAGTACGGAAGGTGCTGCCTCGTAAGAAAACCTTCAACTTTCACAACTAATCTTGCAGCCTTGCTATGAGCTGAACTTAACCTTTATGTTTAGGGCCTGTCTTCACACCCGTGCACTATTAACCTCTCTGCTGAATGAAAGCAGGTGGTGATATTTTATACGTTATGTCTACAAGAGAGTAATGGCTAAAATGCAGCAAGGAGATGCAATAAAAGCAAGTTAATCCATCATGGCTGCCCCAGAGCAGGCAGGAAGCCGCGCCTGGAGAGCACTACATCGTCGTCCCTGCAGGGAACGTCTCTGATTTATCCACAGCCAGTGCAGACACATTTCATCCTGCCTCTTTAGCAGCTCCTTCATATCATTTAACCTCGTCATGGCATCGATGCTCTGAGTAGGAAGCTGACCAGTATGTGTGTGATTTAATTTGCTTTTGTCTCTGCTGCAGGAGGAGAGCAGTGTGAAACCAGAAGAACAGGGGCCACGCTCTAGATTTGGTCCAAGCACTGAAGACTTGACAAACGCGTCAAAACAGGTCAGAACCAGATCCACCTCACAACCCCTCTGCACGGGTTTCTAAATGCCTCTCAGACATGATGGAGACACCACCCACAACTGAACCTGAACTTTACACCCTGACATCAGCATCAAAACTGTCAGAAACTTAGGCTAGTTTTTTTTTGTTTTTTTGTGTCTCTGCTGCTCTGATGAGCATCATTTTTCTTTCTGACTTTCTTTCAGGACATGATTGGAGTTTCTCACAGTCAAGCACCACAGAAGCCAGTTCGCAGGAAATACCACCCAGAGAGCCAGAACCTGGAGGCCGTGCCTCTGTCTGCCATGCCGTTTCCTCCCCCTGCCAAGTCTACTCAAAAGTTAGTTACAAACGAGTTTACTTTTCAACTAAAACGTTGATATATTGAGTATAATTAGCTAAAACTAGTAGCAGAAGATGAAATATTTGTAAGGTGACTCATGTTAAAGCTGCTCTAATCAATATTTTAAATTCTAGAAGGGATCAGATGACTAAATGTGACTTGAAGGTCGTTCATAGCAAATAATTATCACGTATCTCTGCAGGCACTCGCAGCTTTTTAGCCTGTTTTGGTTTTAGTTGTCTTGATTCACCCTCTTCGCTCACATAAGCATCGTTTTCAGCCACAGCAGGCAGCTGTTTTCGATGGAAAAGCTCTGAAACTTCCCCTCTGGATGCTGCCCGACACCAGACAACAGAGAGAGACACATTTGAACATTTAGCAGCTGAAGAGATGTCAGAGAGCGAAGCAGACCTACATTCAGGAGACAAGACTCCAAACGAACGCTAATGTTAGGCCATGTCTGCTTGATATGTGAATAAGCCACGTTTATAAGGTAATAATATGTCAGTGTAGCATTCACAGTTAATCCAGGTTTAAGAAAAGTATCATCAGGTGATGATTAACCCCCAAAAGCTTGCAGATAGGGGAATTTAACAGACATTAATGCACAACTAATGAGTCTAGCATGTGTTCTCCTGTCTCCTTATTGACTAGACAGCTCATTCAAACTGTCAGTGCAGGAGAAGGTGACCATCAATAACAGCAGTGACTGCCAGCAATGCCTGGATGACTGATGTAAAATCCCCGTACTTAAATCATCTTTCGGCTTCGACTGTCTTTGAGCGCAGCAAACCATTGTTTCACTTTAATTCGAGCCTTTTAATCCTCTCTCCAGAAACCAGACTCGTATCCTGTTATGTTATCTTCTTTTATTTTTCTAGAAATTAATTTAAAACCTGATAAAAGTTAATAAAATTCTGCTTCTCAGGTTGTCCAGACAGAAGAGAGAAATCCAGATGGCGATCCGTAAAAACAAGGAAACCAACGCGGTGCTGACACGTCTCAATAGCGAGCTCCAGCAGCAACTCAAGGTCAGCCCGTCACTCGTAGATGCAACCATAACAGTCTGTATACAGTATACTCCTGAAGGAGGGTGTGTTTGTCTATGTGAGTGGGTGTGGACTACATTAGTGGCTGGCCGCAGTGACTTTTTGACATTCCCTGCCCTCCTCCTCCTCCTCCTCCTCATCCTCCTCATCCTCCTCCTCCTGCTGCTCCTCTGGGACACTGTGAAATGGGAAAATACACAGCTCAATCAAAGGTCAAGGACTTAAAGGTGCAGTGTGTCAGATTTAGGGGGAAGAAATGGAATATAATACACAAAAGTATGTTTTAATTAGTCTATAATCACTTAGAATAAGAATCGTTACCTTAGAATGAGACTTTTACATCTACAGACACCGTGGATCCTTCACTAAGTTCTCCATGTTGACAGTATAAAACATGGACAGTGCATCTACATGCATCTACAAGCTCAGTGTGTGGTAGCTCTGGCAGTCCTAGCTTATAATGGTGGACCTAAGGCAGGCCAAATGAAGCCTGGTTGCTCAAACAAGGTGCCTGTAACAGGCACTTACCTGTCACTATAAGTTTTAATATAATTTGAGCAGGTGACTTCCTCAGTACAGTTGTCTTGAATGAGGAAATTAGCTATAGAGACCTAAAACTGTTTTTTGTACCAGGCTGTAAACATGTTTATTCTGCTGTGAAGTTGGACATTTTAACATGGGGACTTATGGGAAACTCATTCTGTAGGCAGCCTCAAGTGGACGTTTGAGGAACTGCAGTTTTTGGCACTCTTTGCATGATTGAACCACCACGTCTCTACAGTAGTCCAGGATTGACAAATTAAACTCTGACTCTCTCCCTTTCACATTTTTTGCAACCGCCTTCACACTAGAAAGGAGTAGGTGAGATGAATGTGAGATAAATGCTACACACGGCTCCTTTAAAACACATCAAGCATGAGAGCACGGTGACTGTTCGTGTCCGCACTGCTTTTGACCGTGTGTGTTCTCAAATGAGCGCGACAACAAAGACTCCCGCTGGTCCAACTTGGTGAAAAGCTCCGTGCTCCGAACTGTCTGCTCCGCTCGCCGTCACTCATAGCTGAACTAATGGCACGGACTTGGCTGTTTGCTTTGGGGATCTGCCTGTGGCACACGTATTCACATTTGGAACACATGCTGCATGCCTGTCATTCTCCTCGTAAATGATCCAGTAGCGAAACCTTCACGCTCACATGGAGCACTTTTATAGCTTTAGTGCCGCAGAGGCTGAGGAAAAAGAAAGAATAAATCTGAATCCAGAAAGGTAGTTTGAGTGTACGATAGATTTTAAGCTTTTATAATATCATTCGTCTTCCTGTAGTATTCCGGGATATCATTGATTCGCTTCTCTTCTGCTCGTTCCTCAAAGCATCTGTGGAATTTTGCAGAGAAAGGCACATGTGTCTTTATATAGACTCAGGCCTTGTTGAAATACCAAACAGCCATTGGCATTCACAACTGTCTTCTTCAAAATAGAGCGTGTGGGCCTGTCAGGCATCCAACTGAAACAGGGTGTGTAAGGAAAGACAAGGAGGCTGGGAGGAAAGGAACTGCTCTTTTCTTGACTTTTTCCCCTGGAATCGAGACAACATTTGAAATAAAGACACATGTAGTAGAAGAAAATGTTCACGAAAGCTCCAGAGACCAAAAATGTGTTAACCTTGTAATCCAACCTTTACTATCATCCGGTAGAAGGAAGTGTTTGTCTGTGCTTTGACTGATATTTTGACATTTGTTGGTCGATGCTTCCAAGTTTTTCCTGACGACGTATTTGTGATTTCCAGTGGAGGATTCATCATTTTCATGATCTGTTTCCTTAGACCTCCATCAGGCAACTTCCATAAAAGAAAATCTAACAGATAGATTGCCTTTAAATTTACTGAACAGACATTACATTCTAATTACACTGCACTCACGCCAAAACCTCATATTTTCATGGAGGATACCTCCTCCGTGCAACAAGCAGATTGCCATGAATCTAACTTATGACCTGGTTCCTAACCTCCGAAGTCGTATCATCATAAATCTAAGAGGTCACAAGATGATTTGTAAGACATTATACTGTTGCACAGTGAGTCTCAGACCCGGTAATAAAACAGCACGTGTTGTGTCACTGCCTTCCAAAAAGCTTCTTCTTCCTTAATCACAAACACATTTAACAGGAACTTGAAAAGGTGTGCCAGTCGTCTGATTCAGCCTCTATTTGCACTGAATCATTAAATAAGATTTAAATCGAAGATTAAAGAAATTTTCACCCTCTCAGGCCAGCGAGTCGACAACTACTAACAGTGAAACATCAAGCAAGGTCAACCACACAAGACATAGCAGTCCCACACTAGTTGGAAGAGTAACTAGCAACTAGAAGTCCAGCTCGGTGTCTGTCTTTCAGTTTTTATTTCACCAAGCTCATGCCAACGACTAAAGATCAGTCCCAGATTTATTCTTATCTGGCGCGTTCTCACTCGGCCACTCTCTCTTTTTGTCTTCTTAGCGTCCTCCATCATTGTCTTCTTTCGACCTTTTCACCTCTGTCATTATGTCCGTAGAGAAAGGTTACACAGTCTTGCTTTAAGGGCGTCACAGCACACAAAGGCTGGTAACCACTGAGGACAACCTTTGCGCGCCGTCCAACACTTTTATATTTGCGGTGTAATGAACTCTAAAGAGCCACTTTAGTGGACAGATCATAGTCATGGAGCACGGCAGATGACGCAAGCTTATGAGCTAGTTAAAGGCAGTCAACCCTGTCGAGTTCACCTCGACACTCACGTGCCACAAGTGTTGGAGTGATGAAGTGATGATGGTCCCTGCTGAGCTGAGCTCTCCTGTGGAGAGTGACGAGGTCAGAGTCAAGGTGCCAAATATCAACACTGTACATATTCTACTGAGCTGACCACCCTCAGGATAATATTTACATTTTGTTGCAAAAAAAAGTATGGCAACTAAATCAGGTAATGTAATTATTTGTACATCATAATGCTGTATAATGTTATATTAATATTCAGAGTGCAATGATCAAAGAGGTTTTTTCTGTTTGGTTGGCTGCAGGTTGTTCACCAGGAGAGGGTCACCTTGGAGTCCCAGCTGGATCTTCTGCGACCTCTGGCCTCGACGTGACTGAAGTCTTGTTAAAGTTATGTGTCACCTTTTAAAAAAAGAAGAAAAAAAAAACATCCCTATCAAACATGAACGTTTGAGCCAAGATACAGAAAGCAGATGTCCTTTGTTGATGAATGAATGAATTGATAATAAATGTGAAGGTTTGATGACGGGGGCAAACATCTGAATGTTGCTGTATTACTTTTAACGATGTTTTTCAGGATTAAACCATTCGTTGTTGTTTTTTTAATCACTGTATGATACGCATGTAAAATATCCTGTTATTCATCGTGGCGCTCTAACTTATTTTTTGTCTTTTGATTTCCCATGAATCTCATCATGATTGTGTTGCGAACACGTTTTAATGACGGGAACTCGAGTACTCTGTTTGTCACGGTGTGTTTTCATGTGTGTGGTCTAAAGCAAGCGATGGTGCGACAGATTTGTTTCTGAATCTGATTATTTTTTGCATCATTACGTATTGGCACACAAGACTTGATTGTTGTTAGGACGTAAGCACTGGGCATGGGCTATGAGGACAACGAGGAATGTACTGACACTGGATTTGTATCAAAATTGTATGTTTTACTTGAAAATTTGCCCCATCTTTAATGTAACCACCATTTTTTTTTCATCCATTTATGTTTATCATGATTTGAAGACTTTTTTTCGGCACCATTAAAACCCCAAACCAGTTCTGGAAAAGAAAACAAATGAGCACAATATTATTCTGATGTTCTGCAAGATAGATTTCAAAACAGCTGATTTCTCTGTACGAGCAGATGTGGTTTTGATTTTATCTATGCAGAGATGTGGTGCTGCTTAAACCCCCCCCCCCCACACACACACACACACACACACACACACATCCTGGATTGATCATGATTGGTAAATGTGGTTGAAATACATGATGGCATGCTTGATACTGCATGTTTGCTACAATGATGTGAGTATTTGGACTGTAAATTCACCTTAAATTATGCACAACTGAGCACTGGGCTGAAGACAATAATCAAACTAATCAATAAAGTTGCCTATTTTTATTGCTTGTAATTCTTTCATTATACTTATTTCTCTGCTGGAAAATGGTGGAATGCTCCCTCCGAGTGGGGGCCAGTTGCTGCCCCAAGCAAAGGAGTTCAAGTGTCTTGGGGTTTACGGTGATGGGAAAATGGAGACGGGCCAGCAGGTTTATGTGGTGTCAGCAGTACTGTGGACGTTGTACTGGACCATTGTGAGGAAGACAGGGCTGAGCCTGAAGGCAAAGCTCTCGATTTTCCAGTTCATCTACATTCCAACCCTCACCTATGGTCATGAGCTTTGGGTAGTGACCAAAAGAATCGTGGATACAAGCTGCCGAAATGAGCTTCCTCCATCAGATGGCCAGGATTGGTTAAGAGCTCGGACATCCGCAGGGATTAGCGTCAAATGGAGCCAGCTGAGGTAGTTCTGGCCTCCTGGCATCCTTCCTTTGGTAGGTGCTCTGGGAACGTCCAACTGGGAAGAGACCCTGGGTCAGTCCCAGAACCTGCTGGAGCGACTACATAGCCTATTTAGGCCGGGAATGCCTTAGGGATCCCCCAAGAAGAGCTGGAATGCATTCCCAGAGAGGGAGACGTCTGGAATGGCCTGCTGCCTGCTGCCACCATGACATGACACTGGATAAATGGAAGAAAATGGATGGATAGATAGATGGACAGAAGAGTATCTGTTAGAAACATTGTTTTACCCTTTGTGTTGAGCAGAAAATGTGCAAAACCTCTTTAGAAATGTCTTGAACTGTGTGTGAAAATCTGAACTGAAATTCCAAAAACTCACTTGTAAGATTCAAAAGATGGTGACATTGAAGTTTGGACACATTAAGAGATGAATCAAAAGACATTACTGAATTACTGGAATGAGGCCCAACGAGATCAAACAGTCTGCAGTCATAACCCTCCGGCTCTCGCATAGCAGCTGCGCTTTCTCCGACACAGACATAACAACCAAGGGTCAAGCGGATCACCAATGATGGCTGTATTCCCAGACCCCCCGGCCACTGCCGTCCAAAAATATCCACTGACACACTTGACTCCCATTTAGACACCTCACATTTATTTCTCTCTAATTCATGTTGCATTCAAAATACATACTCACTCCAAGTCCTCCAACAAGATACTTTGATATTCATCCAGACATTCTTCCAAGTACTTCCGTTAGTACCCTTCTGTGTAGTTGACTGTGTACTTCCTGGCGTGGTTTTCTAATTTTAGCTGAGTAGTGTCATCTCAATTCAAATACAGCCATTGTGCACGCATCGGAAATGATGATTGCTAAATTTTGCTGCTTCTTCTTCAACAAAATGCAACTGTACAGAGCATTAGCGGCAGCATTTAGTGACCTTCCACTAGATAGCCAAAATAGTGACCACTGAGCGTGTTGAGTGTCCAGCGCTACCCGGGTACTCACTGTACATAACTGACAGTGGGAACACACTCATGTACTCAATATAGCAAGTATAAGTATGGAAGTACACAAACAGCACTGTTTTTTAGCCCTGCGAGGCAGCATGACTCATGGGATAGCTCTGTCGGCGTGTTGGTCAGTCCGTCCATTCACTTTCGTCCAAACTGAAATATCTCAACAACGACTGCCGTGATATTTTATACAGATATTCATGTTCCCCAAATGCACCAACAATCCATGTTGCACAAACAATGAATCTTAATAACTTTTGTGATCCCTTGACTTCCTGTAGCGCCAATATGAGGTTGACATTTGGTGGTTTTTGACACTGAAATATCTCAACAACTACTGCCATGACATTTCCCAGAGACACGCATGTTCCCCAGAGGACGAACCCTGCTGACTTTGGTTAAATATCTCGACATCTACTAGATCTATTGGCACCAATAATCCATGATGAATCCAAACGATGAATCTTAATAATTTTGAGTGACAACTATTGAATTTATGGATGAATTACCATGAAATGTGGTGCAGACACATTTGTGTAGATGTGGTGCATGTCCTGCTCAGGGTGAACTGTCATTGTGATGTTCCGAAATTTGACCACCATCAAATGGCTGCAACACTAATGATATTCCAAGAGCAAATGTTTGCATGTTAACGGGCTGATTGCTAATTAATAAACATCACACCTACGTACCATCAGTCTTGTTAGAGTGAGCGTGTTAGCATGCAAATATTAGCTCAAAGCACTGCTTTGCCTAGGTATATATCCTCACAGAGCTGCAAGCATGGCTGTAGACCCTTAGTCTTGTTACAGCTTGTACACTTGATGTATTTCACCTCTCATTTTTCCTGGAAATAGCAGCACATAACTCATTTCCAGGATGTGAAGGATTCTGCAAAACTAAATTGGGCCTAGCTGAGTACGAAAGAATGGAAGCAAGACTGAAGTTCTTCTGGGTGATTGAAATTGCAGGGCTTTTTTTTTAAAACGACAGAACAAAATGAAACAGATTCTTAAATCCAAGGAAAACAGCATTTGAGTCTGTGTTAAGGCATTCAGGAATAATGCGCTGCTCCCACATCTGAGAAAATAAATGAGTGAATGAGTTCAGTCTAGGAGACAGACACGGGATGCCAGACGACAACAAGGCGCTCGTAGCTCCTCGGTGCCATAACCAATATTTGGCACAGGCTTGCATGTCACTACCTGCAGCGTCAACTTACAGTATCTCCTCCTGTACTGTATTTCATCCTATACATCAGGAGAGGGGTGTGTGTGTTCATTAAATCAGAGAGCTTAAAGGAGAGACATTCTCGCTCAACTATAAATACCACTTTAAAGTGTTTGGTTTGCATTTCTAGATGACAGCTGCACGTGATGAGGAAACTATATGTGTCAGCCATGTGTTGTCTCTAAGTAAATGCCTGTTTGATATAATTGCCATCTAGCTATCTCACACAAAGTCAGCAACTGGCTTATTATTATCTACACAGGTTAGTACTATTATTGATTCGTCTAGCTGGAGACGGTGATATTTAGTGCTCTCAGACACAAATAGAAAAAATCCTTGGTGACAGAGTTGGGCCTCTGTATTAATCTATGTTTCAGGAACTGATCGAATGTTTGTGACAACAACTTGTTTTTCAAGTTCATCGGGCTTCTCGATCACTTGTATCGGCCCCGGTGGCTTAAGGTTAAAGCTGACCCTTCTCACAACAAAGATTACTAGCTTTTGTCCGTTCAAGTTAGCCCTTTTGTCGCAGCGCCATTACTCAAAGATGACGACATACGCCATTCCTCTCATCTCTCCTTTGTCCCGAGCCCCGGCTTTGCAAAGGTTGCACTTCTGGTGTGGACATTAGTTAGGCCACAGGAAGGGGGCTTTTAGGCTGTCACCTCTGCCGATTCTGTCCCCGTCAGCTGGTGGGATTTAGCTAAACACTCATTCAGCAAATGTGAATGAAGCTCGGCGCAGGCTGTCAGGTCTGCATACAGAGGTGAGATGGACGTAGACATGGGAATTATAAAGTGAAACAGGAACCCTCAGTGCAAGCTGTAGAAATGGATGTATGATAACTTTAACCCTGCTCAAATCTTTGTCAGAACCCATCATGTACTGCAGCTTTTCAGGAGAATATTTAGCCACATAACCTGCCTACTTCTGTCTTAACTATGTGACCTTTACCTGCTTGTTGATGAGTGGATGTAACAAAATAACTGACCTAAAAAGTTGTCCGCCCCTCTCCATTTTCACCTGTAATGCTCCCATTATACAGCCGAACCACTGCAGTGTAAATAACGGAAGCAGTATGACGCTTGTCCAGGATACATTACATAAGTGTAACATAAGGGTTGGTAACTGACATTTTTCTCTGTTCTCAACTCTAAAATGAGATTTTAATTAAAAGTAGGGCTTGAATAATAATTATTTTCAACCATCTTTTCATGCCAACACATGGAAACACATGGCAACGATGTGGGATTGATAAAGTCTGTCTTATTTTATAGTATCTTATTTTAAATGTGATCAGTCACCTTACCTAAGTCTTGTTTTGTCTGATCAACTATTCAAAACCAAATTACACTGAATTTATCATAACAGACTAGAAAATATTCACATTTGGAGCCAAAGATTTTTGTTAAAAAGTTATTAATAGATTTTCTATCAGTTTAAATCAAGTCACAAATTTATGAAAATTTGTGGATCTTCACGTCTGATAACAGTCACTAGAAGGGGTGTGTTTATTGGATATTCATATGTAAGTTATAGATCATGAACAGACAGAGAAATGCCATTTTATCCAGTTTAGAGGTCTGAACTTAACTCAACTTTATTGCACACTGTATTGTATTTCCGCTCCGGCTGTATGACTTTAACATGCCTATAAGATCTTTGGTGTGACTCAGGCTGTTTGAGGGACAGGGGCAGAAAATTCAGAGCACCAGCCTGCAGAAAGTCAAGATGCATTTATGGTGACAGTTCATATCCCTGGTTTAGATTGAAATGGTCTTAGTATGAGACTTAAAGTCACTACTACACATCTGTAATCATGCATTAGCATGGGAGGGCGTGTCATGTCATGGAAGGAGAGACTAGAGGTAATGAGGGGAAACAAAGTGGGTATATTTACCCAACTCTGGATTTACCACTGCACCCCTGGTTGTAAGATAGTTACAACAGGCCGAGTTCAAGCTGTTATGATGCTCCATAGTTACTGTATTGTGTCCACAAGTGATCGAATGGAACACCAGAAAACTTCCTCTTCTTCCTGGTGGTCCAAACACTAACACTTGCCTGTAGCTCTGAGCTTACATTCCATGGAGCTCAGCTAACAAAGTGAGCTAACGTTTGCTAACAGCAGCTACAGTTGACAGCCGTTTACTTTAATGTCCGTCAAGAAACTCTGTAAATCACAGAGAGTTGAGGCGGAAGGACATCAGCGGAAAAACTAGAAAACATTTTCTCTATAAAATTTGATCCAGTTTCACCAAAATCTGTGAAATAGTTGGTGATGTGTGACTTAGTGCAGTAAAACACTATGTACTTCTTGCAGATGACTGTACCTGGAAAACAAAGCTACATAGTAAAGAACATGTAACGTCAATACGATTTAAAGGTCCAGTGTGTGTAATGAGATTTAGTTGCATCTCATTGGTGTAATTGCCGCATTGCAATCTACTCACATCACCCTCACCTTCCTAGTGTAAAGGAGAAACAGCACTGTTTAGAGTCAGTATTTAGTTTGTCTGTTCTGGGGTACCCTAGAAACACATTGTTTCAACATGGCGGCCGTGAAAGGGGACCCGCTCCCACTGTAGATATAAGAGGAGTAACAAAAATAAAAAGATTCTTATTTATATTATTTTCCATGTCTGCCTTGTTCTGAAAATAAAGTCCCAAAATCTTACACACTACCCCTTTAAATCAGTTTTTTATAGTATAAAGGTTACATAATATTGCTTTAATTTGATCATACATTTAGCTTTTTTCCCAGCCAGCCACGGCCGCTCAGTACTCCTGATCCAGTACCCGTGTATCCGCTCCAGTCCAGGTTTTACCGCCGCCTTTTTTTAAAAACCACCTCTACTTTGGAGCAGTGAAAAACACAGCAGCATTTCGGGCAGCAGATGACCCGGCGCAGCAGCCAGGAGCACGACAGTCCTCTCTAACAAATGAAAGGATGGGGGGCATCAGCAGCAGCTGAATTCAGAAGACCTGGATCAGGGGCCGAGGGGAGAGAACCGCTTTCTGCTCACTCTTGGGTCACTTTTATTGGATTTATTCCCCGGTCCACACCAACATGCCATTTGCCAAACGAACCGTGGAACCTCAGTTACTGTGCCGGTATCAAATCCCAAACGAGGATGGTCTGCTTTTCGAGGATCTGGTCTCCATCAGTAATGTGGCTCTATCTCGGACCTTACGGCAGCTGTCGGACCTTGCCAGACATGCCTGCTCCATATTCCAGGAGCTGGAAAACGACCTTACATCCACCAACCGGCGGGTCAGCGGGCTACAGAGTAAGATTAACCAACTTCAGGAGACGTGCTCCGAGCTGGACCCCAAACAGGAGGCAGTGCGTGAGTAACGGTTGACTCTCACTTTTTCTGTCTGTTTTTATACGAGGGGATCTGCCACCAACGGTCCCGCGCGCGACTCTCTGAGAGAGAACGAGGCACGAGGAGGCGTCCACCAATGACTGCTTCTAAAAATATAATGACGTAGATAAAATAAAGTTAGTTAAAACTAGCTGGCTAACAGAAATGTTACGATACTAGCTAAAAAAAACCACCTAAAATACTACATAAAAGTACGACAAAGTCGCTGTAGATTCATAATTGAGCGCCACCAGCTTCGGTTTATGAAGTCAAACTAATTTAATTTCTGTTTTGAATGTTAGCTGTGATGTTTCCATGGCTGTTTTTGTAAACCGTTAGTCAACGGGTAGCTGCTGGCTCCATCTCTGCCCGCGGCTGAGGGGCGTGTGACAGCCCTGGATGTCCCCGCTATTACGCAGCTATAGACGGGCTTTCTCTCTCTCTCTGTCTGATGCATCCCTGTTTATGCTGGTCAACGTTATGACGCACTTTGGTGAAAAGAGGTTTACCTGCGTCAAAACACCTTTTTGTTTAAGGTTTAAAAACACCATTGGGTGTCAGCGTATCTGAATAAAGTTCTGCTGATGTTCTGTAGCTGCTTCATGTGTTGAACTTTGGCCCCCGGTAAGAATTCATTACCCTGATAACACAGCATGTGGCTCCCTTTTTAGTCTCTGTCTCCCCCACTGAGTCACTTGGATGGGGGGTGATGTGGTGATGTGATATTGGTGTGTGTATTTATGTATACTCTCCAGGAAGCACTTAAGAAACCTTGTGCACCCCTCTCCTACAATTGAATTGTCCTGGCCGGAAGAGTTTCTCCAGCTTGGACATACCCGAGTGGATTTAGTTTAGGTTCAGCAAGTCTTTGCATGCCCCATGTTTCCTGTGGTCTCTCGGTGGGTTAGTTTGCCTTAAAGGTATTTTAGTGCAGCCTACCACCAGTGCAGACCCCCTCTTTTTTTTTTTTTTTTTAAACCTGACGTCTGCAGAGATGTTTGCACGGGGCAGAATTTGCTGACCAGTTATGTGTGTGTGTAAATCTCCTGAGTCATCTCGGTCATAACTAGATGTAAGAGTTGCTGAAGACAGTTTTTGAGTCTGATCTAAAGAGGCTCCATCAGTTCAGATTTGCAAGCATGCCGCACTCTGAGTTGGGCTGCAACAAATTGTGGTAATGGAGTTTATCATAGTTTTTAAAGCTCTCTGACAAAACGTGGGAAGCTGCTTTGGACGAAGTGATGCTACATGTTGTTGCACAGGAGGTCAGATAACACACCCTAATTACTCTTAATTGTGCTTTTCGTATTAACGGTGTCAGGGGCAGCCTTTAAACAACAGTACCCTCCCTCATCCGAATGACAATTAGTGTAAATGAAGCAGTTCAAGGCACTGAAGGTTCAGTCGGCGGGGGTGGGCTTTTTTTTTTGTTTTTATGATGTGGCTGCGACTTGTCCCCAAGATGACCGCTGAAGAAGGACACAGCTGCAGATTCATTTGCCCATATTGGATTATGGAGTATCAGATATTCACTCATTGGTGCTGCCGTCCCATGTAAGCCACCTTCCTGTCCCCTGCCGTGTGGAAGAAGCTGTTGTGTAACACTAGCTTGTTTACCTGCTTGTTCTGTGGTATGCAGGCATATTTTTAAACGCTTGGCGCGACGCTGACACAATCAGGTCAAACGACATGGTTTGCCAGAAGTGCAGGGTCTCCCATTGACTTCATATCGAGCTTCTTATTCTCCATCAGCAACACCAGCTGTAAGAGCCGCCCATATATAGACACTTATGTGAAGATTCTGCTGTTCCTGATTGACTGACGTGGCTATTTATACAGGAGTCTAACTAAATAATGAGATCCTAGTATACAGATGTTACAGCAAAGAAGTTTTCTCTGCAGAGCACTCTCTCTTTCACTGCTTGTCTCTTATCCTTCTCACACACACACACACACCCACTTTAACACACATAAACACACCAAGAAGCCTGGCATGTATCTCTCAGCCCTGTGTTTGGACATCTCTTCTGTGACACCCCATCGACTACTACCATCAGAGCTCCTCCGGCCAGGCCCAAGCTCTGTAGTGCAGTCCCATGTTAGAGCACTCTGCTGGGTTTTAAGTTACACAGGCTCAGTGTGGAGGGGGCTGTAATATTTGTGGCGGCAAGTGGCCCTCTGGCTTTTTTGGTCCAAGAGCACATGGCTGGCAGTTCACCACATTCTTTGTATAGACTGCACCAGAGACAAAAGCTCAGATCCAACTGAGTAAAACTGTAGTGACACACGAAACGTTTCTGGCACCGCGTCATGCCTTTTCTGCTCATTACGTGTACGAGATTGGGATCTCGTTAAATCCATCATGCGTTAGGCCGTATTCAGACCAAATTAGGCTTTGTGTGACGATTAGCTGCAGGGTTGTGTGGGTGTGTTTGTTTGTGCTGCTGTGAAACAATCGCAAAATGAAGTTTTATTTCTCCGAAATCACCGCTCCCTCTCCTCAGTCATCCTGTGTGTCGCTTAACCACCACTGTATCTCTCCTTTTTAAACAAACAAACACAAAGCAAAGAAGCTTCTCTGTGTTGCTGTTTGGCAGCATAGACGCTGAGTACACGAAATAAGGCAGCTGGGAGAGTATCATAGTTTACGCTGTGATCTCCACCTGGATTGTGCCCGGATTCAGTGTTATTTCATGCTGACTGTGGAGCAGTTTGACTGGTCTGATCACCCGCTTGGCCACCGCAGCATGACGTCAGGTTGCATTTTCCTCATTCGAATGAACGTGGAAAAACTCACCACGGTGCCTGATTTGGTCTGAATCAGCCTGCAGTGTTGCAAACTGTGCGCACACTCTTGCACGAAAATGTTGTGACTTTACAGGGTTGAAAGTGATAAGACGTGTGATCGTTGTTGTAGTATTAAGACACAAACCTTCACTGATGGAATGCCTTGAGCAAAAGATTATATTTCACAGGTGTGCATGGTTCTGATAATTATGTGCATAAAAATCTGAATTCAAAGTGATGTACATCAAGAGAAGTGTTTGCAAATGGCTGCGTGTGAAAGAGCAAGCAGGAAATGTAACTTATCTCTAGAGTGTCCCTCGTATGTTTGCAGATTCTTATTCTGAAAGCTGACTAATTAAGCATGCTTTAAACTTGTAGTTGTAACATTTGTAGCTGTCAAGCGCGGTCAGCTTAAATGTTTAACCTCAAACAAATCAGCTTATACAATACCTCGCTTGACACGTACAACATATGACACGACAGAAACATTTCAGTAAAGGACTGCGGCCTGCAGCAGTAACAATTTTTCACTGGCTTAAAGGTGTTTTATGCTTTTCCACAGTCCGCTCACTTAAACAACCCCTGGAGAAAGATTAAGCACCGGCGTGTATTTACACTCTGCAGTTTCCGACTCCAGCATTGAGACATTTGTGCAGCCTGGAATGAAAGTTCCCGTGGACAGCAGTACTACATACACTACTGGAGCAGGAAAACACATTAGCCTTCCCTTCTGCATTTCATTGACCCAGTCCGGCCATTACTGGGACTTTGATTTACTAAGTGAGGCCGCGACAACGAGTCAATGAACGCTGCATCCGAGGTCAGGATACACGAGAGAGCTTCAGATAATCAAAAGTTCAATCAAATATATGTTAATGCAACCTCTTCTCACGTAGCCATCGCAGACTTTAAATCACGCACACAAAAAGAGGAAACACATGGGATAGAAGAGGATCGAGAGCCTCTTTCCTCTTTCATTATCAGAACCGTAAGCATATTTCTGCAGGTCCAGACAACCTGCCGTTGATATAGTACCCCTGCTAATTATAGAGCAGGTTTTCAAAGGCTCGCTCATTTATTCCTGCACCTTCCCCCCTCCCCTCCTGTCTCCCCAGACAGACAATGAGAAGGCCCAGACAGCCGTGATGCTGCGCCCTGTTGATTTATTTGTCTTGTAATGTCATCATATCTTTCTACTTCCTCGCGACTTTTACTCGGCGCTCTGACTTTGCACTTTTGTAGCGAGCAGGCTATGAAGAAGAAAAGTCCCAAACTTTGAACAAACCAATGTTCTTTGTTCAGGATTTTTACGCTGGTAACTCGATAACGCGGCATAAACAGTTCATTGTCAGCAAATTATTTTTATACCCCGAGTCGTTTGACATTGCAATGAGAAGTGCGGTCTTTGTACCAAGTTGAACTCAAGGTTTCACTCGGCTCCATTAACTATGTGTGTGTCTCAGCACCTCGGCCCCCGGTGGATTGCTCGGCCTGTGATTGAAGTGGTTTTCTGCTGAACCGTTCTGTCAAGTCAAGCATTCCTAAAAGCCAGTGACCAGGAAACCGCAGTGCTCGCTTGCACTTCTGGGACCTTGCACCCCACACGTGCTCCTCAAATTGGCCTGGAAGACTGGCTCGGTGTGATTACGAGGGGGAGGGCGGGGGTCGAGGCTGTGTTTGTTTATGAAAGGAGACGTTTTGTTAAAATTAAGGTGAAGGTTTTTTTCGTCGGCTTGCTCGAGGGAAATGTGTGAGTGATTACACTTTACATTCCTGCGGTGGGACCCTCCACGAGAGCAAGTGCTCCTGAGTGTCTATACACTCACCTCCAGACCTCTCGCTGGTCTTCTGTATATTTTCAGGTACATAGACCAACATGAGTGTGTTCAGGGCCTCTCTGCTGGTATGCGTGTGTGTGTTCCTTCAGAGGAAGTTAAGCTCTCGTTTGTTGTTGGCGAGAGGGGATTGTTTTTTCTGCAGCAGGAATCGGGGGGGACCGTGATAAGCTATCTATCCACCCTGAGGTGTGTGTGTGTGTCTCTCATCCATACACTCACACTTATTAAATAACATTCCCCAGCAGTCATTATGGAGCTCTGAGGACAATTCAAGCCTGTCCCGAAGAGGAGGAGGAGGAGATGGTGGTGGTGGTGGGGGGGTGAAGTCATCCACCCTCTGACCTTAAAAGCCCGCTGACCTCGACCCCCCCCCCTTCCTCCTCCTCCTCTCTACACACCCCTTCAAAACACAATAGAGCAAACACAGCCGCCCCCATCTTGCTTATCACTCGGCCTCTAAAGACTTGACCGGCCAATTAGAGAGGATTTAATGTTTGACATGATACTGAATAGCCACAGGTCAGCGGAGCGGGAAAACCCAGGTCCAGGGAAAAGGGTGATTAAACTGTCAACATCAACGCAATGACTTAAATCAAAGTCAAAGTATGAATGAATTACACCATGAAGTACACTTTATGGTGCTGTTAGGCCGCTTTGTTTGTGGGCAGCACGTCAGAGATCAACAAGACTGCAGGGAAAATGTTGTTTTTAAAGACTAAAGGTTGACTAATTGGACTGAAGTGCAATAATTCATTAGATAAAAACATGTTGTGAAGGGTGGAGATGATTATATTGATCTTTTTTTCAACACATTTTGACTTTTGGACTTTACAACACTGTGGATTTATTGGGAATGTTTGGACCACATCCTCCGTCAGCTGCGAACACAGTACGCTTAAAAATAGTCGTGAAGTTCACGGGAAACTCCACAATCACTAGAAAGCTTTGACATTGGGACGTCATGAGCACCTGGATAGTTTTAGAGTCTTAAATCTTAATTTTCAGCTCTGAGCCTTTCAACTGAAGTCATAAACTGTGACCTGTACCTGGTACTTCTCTGCTGAATGAAGCATTTTTGTACCTCTTGTACCAGCACAGCTTGTAATATCTGACAGTGAATAAAGATCAGCGTGACCTCATCTTTATTTATCCAGGAGAGATAGTCTCTGCTCTTGCCTCTACAACATCTGCTCCGTCTGGACCCACATGTAGCCGTCAGGATTTTTAACCCAAACATCAAATAAATACACGTCTGACTTCACGTTAAACTAACTTTACTGTAGCATGCAGTTTACAACGCCTCACCGCATTCCTTTCCTTGGTAACCTGGAGAAATATTGTCAGCTCTCAGGGCTATAAAACTATTGTCGGCTGCTCTTTGTCTTGCCGCCACTAGCCAGAAGCATTTCAGGCCACCTGCGTGAGTTTCCTCCCTCGACTGTCTCAGACTGTCTTTAAATGAGACGATCTCCCGCCCTGGCTTTTGTGCTCCTCCACAGTCCCAGCACAAAGTCACAAAGACAAGACTTCAACGTTACGCAATGGAATAAGTCCTACAGAAATGTTGAGACACTTTCTTCGCAGGAGGAGAAGATTAAAAAGCAAAGTGGGAAACTCTCTCTTCACATAAAGAGTTTGCTCGCTATCTGCTGAGAGAGATTAGTGGGGAGTGAGAGATAAAAGATCGCAAGAGACGCAAAGAGTGAGTCACGGCTGTATAAAAATAATCTTTTACGAGGTAAATTCTCCCCCTGATGTTTGAAAGACACTTCATTTGCCAAGAGGGAATGATCTCGATATGTATGCAAATCGAAGATAGATAGAAGATATTCTCCTCTGACCCGAGGTGCACAAACACTGGGTGGTGAGGGTATGGCATTGGTTGGTATTTTAACAGGAAGGAAACACATGTGAAGTTGTAGTCTTTCCCCTCGCAGGTGTTTAGACTGGGATTTGACTGGAATGTGAACTCCCCTCACCTCGCCTCTGTGTACGAGCCGGTGGATCAGCTCAGCTCGAGTCTTTAAAGTTGAAAGAGGCTTTTCATCAATCATCCTACCATCACACCAGTGATGCAAAAAAAAAAGAGGGAGAAAGAGAGAGCACCTGTGGACATGAGGGTGTGTTTAAACGGAGGATTCATCGGTGTAGATCTGAAGGATTTGTCCTCACTTGTAAAATATCCGGACAGTTGGATAAATTTCATCCAGGCTGAGAGATATTCAGCAATATCGTGTTGTTTTAATCACATTATCTCCTTCAGTTGCACCATAACAAGTATTTTAAGCAACCTGCCAGCTACTTCTACTCTTGGTTTTGAGCTCTGATACTCTGATTTGAGGGAATAGTTTGTCATTTTGGGAAATAGCCATCTTGTTGAGCGTTAGATGCCACTCTCATGTCTCTGTCAATTATGAAACTGCAGCCAGACGGTTACTTTAGCTTAGCTTGAAGACCAGAAACAAGAAGGAAACAGCTCTCCTGGTTTTGTCCAAAGGAAGTCACTGCACGCGGCCAAGAAGCAGTCTGGCTCATAACCTCCCGTAAATCCTCAACATGTCATTTTTACACTGTTCTTGTATGGAATAAACCATCGAGCTACGACAGCAACATGATGATAGGTGGAATATTTTAAACGTTTAGACAGAGCCAGACCGCTGACGCTGTAAAGAAGGTTTCTGGAGCGCTGTTTTGAAGCTCACATCGTGGTCACTGCCACCATGTTGACAGTCCTTACTCCTCCACCTCCCAACTAAAAATCGTGGAGCATCGATGGAGCTGAAGTGATGCCTGTCTGTAATGGCACCTACCTGTCAATCAAATGCGGCCACGCTGTTAATTCTGCATAACTTTAAGCCTTAATATATCTGAACAGGTGAGTTGTATATAAATTCACCCTCAGTACAGTTGTCATGAACGGGGAAATGAGCTATAGAGACCAAAACTGTTTTTTGTACCAGGCTGTAAACATGTTTATTTCTGCTGTGAAGTTGGACATTTTAACATGGGGACTTATGGAGACTGACTCGCTCTGCAGCCAGCCTCAAGTGGACGTTTTTGGCACTTCCACATTGGCTTCACTTCACAGTGCAGCTTCATATTTAAGGGACAAACATCTGCGTGGTATCAGTGTTCTCATCTGTCTCAACTGTTTGCCAGACAGCAAATATTTCCCAAAATGTCAAACTATTCTTTTAATGTTTTTTTTAGGTTTCATCTCTCTTCTTGCCTCTTATGACTTGACTTGGTAATTAAACCCGACAAGCCTCAGTCAGAAGACATTTTATATTTTCTGTCCTGTTTGTGGTAAACATCCGTCTGATCTAATAAACCGTCCTCTGCTCTCCTCGTACTTGCTGCCATTTCAGGCCAGCCTCCCCTCTCTCCCTCTCTCCCGTCTCTGTCTCTCTCTTCACGGTCTTATCTGGATCCTGCTGTGTTCGTTCGGTCCTGTGGGCCCTCACTTGTCACACTGATTTACACTTTTAGTGCAAGAAGTGGAAGGCGCCCTGTAGCAGGCTGGTGGAGTGTTTGTGAACGAGCGTCACTGACCTGGATACAGAGATTTTCAGGGCACTCTGCTTCTCGTCACTTCAACACCTTTCCACATAGGAGTCAGTCCTAAGACGACTCCTGCTCTAGTGAAAAAGCTGAATCTCACCCAGTAAAGAAGTCACTCCTCTCATAGCTAAGATCTGATGCCAGATGTGCATCGTCTTAATGCTCCAGATAGCGTGAGTCGTGCCACCGAGAATGACCTGAGGCCTCCAGGCTTTCCTTGGACAGGTCAGCGCGAGAGGACGACTCTCCTCCACCCGGCTCATTGTGCTCGGAAGCACACGCAACTTCACCCTCCTGCACCGGCTTTTGTTCGTCCCTCATTTATACCCTCCTCCTCTGGGATATTTCCTCGCCATCCGGATTCATCTTTTATCCTTGCCAGTAATTTCTGTGCCTGTTCGCTCCCTCAGGCATTTTGTATACTTTGTTCTCCTCCTCTGACTGCTTTCTCTCTGAGCTTCTGGGTCTCTCTCTCTCTCTCGCTCTCACTCATCTCTGTATCCCAGTTTCTTGAGTTTGAGTCTCAGCCAGACTCGCTCCCAGCAGCCCCACTGGGGAGAGACCATCCTGCTATAGCAGCAAAAAAGTGCTTTGCCATAAAAATGGATGACCTGCTCTCCATTATGTTCTGCAGCTGAATTAAACATTTACTGACCACTAATCAACCTAGAATTGAAGCCTCGCAGTCTGGGTGCAGTTGCACGGGTTAATATTTTGCGTAAAACTGAAACTGTAGTCTGGGTATGCTGCACTTAAATGAGTCATCAAGTGTTTGCTTTCTCTTTGAATCAGCAGCTGGGCTCATTTCATTTCCAAGTTAGTCCTTCTTGTTTTACTTTTACCGAACTCATGACGCATTAGACTTCCACAGACCCTGCTGCACGCAGCTCTTACTGTTAGATACGTTCATGCGAGAGAACAGGAAATTCTAGCTCACCATCAATCTATCCCACATGTTTACAAGAAATGGATTCTCACCCCGAAGAAAGATCCAGTTACTGATCCAAAGGTTGCGCTCTCTCAGAGCTCACAAGGGAGTCGTGACTTGGAGGGAACTTCCACTGACATCCGAGCACCGACAACATTGTGTTGAATGAAACGCTGTATTGTTACGTTTCCACAATGAAAGTACAGAAATGGTTAAATCCATCCCGGACTCCACCTGTTTAGATTCAGACATATGGTGGCTGAGCGGCGACCTCCACGTCTGTGAAGTGAAGCCAACGCAGAAGTGCCAAAAACTGCAGTTCCTCAAATGTCCACATGAGGCTGGCTACAGAACGAGTCCGTAAGTCCCCATGTTAAAATGTCCAACTTCACAGCAGAAATAAACATGTTTACACCCTGCTACAAAAAACAGTTTCGGTCTCTATAAAGTTAAAGTTATGCATAATTAACAGCGTGGACATTTTGATTGACAGGTAGGTGCCATTACAGATGGCTTGTTTGAGCTCCCAATGATCCACGTCCAGTAGACGTAAGAGGCAGGAGACCCAACATGACAGCAGCTTTGAGCTTCAAGACAGACTAGAAACCTGTGGGTGTCATGGATACACTGTCCATTCTTTATACTGTCAGTACCTGTGATGTTATGTCTTATCCAAAACTGTCTGGAGCTGTCTTGCTGCTCAAACAATAGTGTAATTCTAGCATAACAAACTACGGCTTTGTTTACTGTAGACAAGACATAGTATAGTTCATAATGTGGATGGATGTGTACTAGTGATGCAGAGTAGTCAGTATGTCCGTACTCTCATAACACTGAGCTTGTTTGGAGGGAGGGAGAAAAAAAATGAAAGAATATTTGGGACAAACCCAGTTTCATTATCCTCCATCATAGCGGCTTTTGTGATGATTTGCCCAGTCTTTTCTTGGCACAGCCGCCCCCACGTCAGGCAGCGAGCCATCGCCGAGCAGCTTACTGTAAGAGTTTATCTTCATTTTTAGTTATATATTGTGAAATAAATCAAATTAGCCTTTTCTTTTCTTTCCACTCCCGCTAAAAGAGCAGAAGTACCATCAAGAAGACTGCTGGCATGCTGTTAAAATATGTTCTTTGCTTTGCGTGCTGTGCACTTCAGGACAGGATCTACGGTATGGGATGCGAAGAAAATTGCCTGGAAAGCTTCTCGGCTTCCTCGGGTTATTTTGGTGAAGTTATGAATGCTGCGGGCGACAGTTAAAAATCAGGAATCGAGACGAATACCTAAAGCCCGAACGCAGCCAAAAAGAACAAAGTTGGCTTCAAACAGGAGTCCGTATGTGAATAACTCTGTGCAAGGTGTGTCAACAACGATGCCAAAGATCATTACAGCTGGCATGGCTTTCACTCGGTGTGACTGACTCATGTTTCCAGACGAAACGTGACCTTCTGCAAAGTGCACTTCAGCATCTGTACGCACGTTCATAACATTTTGTAAGATTTGTCTTGAACAAGATTCACTGTTTTCGGGAGTACCCTTGTGGTTTGGGCTTGTTTTCACTGTCAGACCCCGGAGAAATAGTTCCTGGAAATAGCTTTTTATGACGAGTCATTTATGGGAAATGCAAGGGCTGCTGGCCTCTGTTACATCACAGAACTAATGGAGGGTCAGTCCACTGTGGATTGTTTACATGAGTTTATCTGGACAGAGTATTTCTTCCCCGCGGGCTGTAAATGGAATGGTAGCCGGGCATGCGAGGGGGAAAGTACCTAAAGGTGCTGCTGTGTTGTTATTGATAAGGCCCATCTGTTGGAGCCCACAGCGCTGTCGAAGGTGTCTTTCATTAGCAGCACGGACTTTCATTTAGACTGTCTTCTCCTGCAGGAATACTCAGAGGAATACTGCTAAACTGTAACCAGACATCAGGGTTTGTTTGTATGTTTCAGTGCGTTTGTGTGTGTGTGTGTGTGTGTGTGTGTGTGTGTGTGTAACTTTTTCCTTCTGTGGGAAACTGAGATATTTTGCGTTTTTCTTTCCAACTCTCTAACATCCCCCAAATAACTCTGTACCGTGTGAGATTTGTGTTTTACAAGACCATTTTTATGCATCTTATAATAAAAAATATGAGCGAGCAAATCCTGCCTACCGACTAAAAGCACCGCTGAGGTTTAACCGAACCCAGCGTGACTCTGATTGTTTGCTTGTCATTTTGCTGCTTCCACTGACTGTATAAAGAATGGACGGCGTATCCGTGACGGCTCAGACCGCCGCCCATGTTGCCAGATTATGCTGCGTAGTTAAATTGTTTCCCTTTGGGCTTATTTTAAAAATCAAACAGATTTCTGTGTCTGACGCCGCCATGTCAGCGGCTCTGCCTCTTCTGTCTCCCAGCTGATCTAAAAATCAGCAAAGACGTGGATCATCTGTGGACATGAGGCGGATCGAATGAAGCCTGAGTGCTCAAACAATCCATCTGTAACAGCACCTACCTTTCAATCAAAGCGTCCACGCTGTTAATTATTGAGTGCATTGCAACTGCCATGAACAGCCATAGAGACCAAAACTGTTGGACAGCTTAACATGGGGACTTATGGAGACTGACTTAGTTCTCGAGCCAGCCTCATGTGGACGTTTGAGGAACTGCACTGGCTTCACTTCACAGCCACGGAGGTTGCTGCTTGGCTACTTCACATAAATTTAATTACGTAGTCAACAAGCCAGTTCATGATGTGTATCAGTGTTGGAAACTACGATGGTTGCATAATAAATGCACATTTCCTCTTTGTCGAACTGTTGTTGCTATTTTGGCACCTTGGCTCTGGTGCAAGCGTCAAAACCTTTTCTGATCTTTGGAAATAGGCAAATCACCCACATCCATGTGTGTGTGTGTGAGAGGCTGGTCCTGCTATTCACACACTACAAATTTGACTAGGTAGCCTTTGAAAGCATTTGCATTCAAACTTTGCTACCCATGTGGTTAAATGTGTCGCCAGCTACTCTCAAATGTGGCTCGACTGGTCACATCCGAGTGCATCCTCACCCAGGTTGCGGTCGAAGCTGGTTGAAGTTGAGTCTGCAGCAGTCAGTAAATGAGAGGAGAGTGGAGGCGAGTCAGACGATCCCTCTAGAAAACAGAAACACGCACAGACAGAGAGAGAGAGACATGTCTGACTGAGATCCAGACATAAAGGCACTTGTGAAAATGAAATGGAAAGCAGCGCTTTTGCTTGAACGTCTGCCACGCCAAAACAGACTGGCGTTGGGGCGAAGGCTCGCAGATCTCTCTCCCTCTCTTTGTGCAGGCGAAGCTGCATGCCAGCTGGCCTGCTGCAGGGAAGTTTTGTGTGACTCATTACCTCTCCATTGAGGGACACAAAGCCAGGCCACACTCACCCATCGCAGCTCAAGTGTCTCCCAGCCTTACCCGTTTTCACCTTTAGCGTGAGGTCAAGGTCGCGGCTCCCATGCTGGGATGACGCCCGGGCAGCCAATCAGTAACAGAAATCTCGTCCACGGGAGGAAGTCTGTCCATTCAGTTAGTGTGTGGACAGTTACCTCGGCAGCACTTTGTCTAAAGGAAGAAATGTAACGGTTGGACTCGGTTGGCAGGACATGTTGGCGTCCATTGACTTGAAGTAACTGTCAGCTTTATTTGTTCGCTCTCACAAACTAAGTACACGGTGGCACCAGCTTGTGACAGGAACGCCTCATTCATCACCTTGATGATGTCTATTCATTCCCGTCATAAAGGCGTCTTTTTTTTATGCTCAACCAGGGTTAGTTTGAACGGGGTCGACCCCGAGGCGTGGGCCGCTGTGTTTTTCAGTGGCGGATCAAAGCCGACTTCATTCAGACTGTATCAAAACCACATGCATATTGTATTTTTTTTACGAGATCCAGGTTGTAGATGAAGGCGCGGACACGGTGTGAAAAAAATCTGCTGTGTTATTCCGAGCTCAAAAGCATAATAAACTGCATACCGAGGCAGATTATGATGAGTTATCAAAAGCAGCTCTGTCTGTATCAGGTTAACCCCTCCGTCTGAATGTGGGAACCTGTAAGACCATCTGTGACTCTGCAGATGGCTCCGCGTGGTAAACTGGGACATGGTAGGACCGTGTCGTCTACCCAGGACAGGGGGGGGGGGGGTGGAGATTACGTGCGTCTGATCTCTCAGGACACGGGGAGGGGCTCTGATCTTTGCATCGCACCGCTGTTTGTTTTATCCACATCAGGGATTCGTCAGAGTCTTTTACCCCGACGCCGTGACTGAGACATATCTACAGGACACAAGTTATCTCTGTGTTTTACGGCGGTGACTTGGACAGTCAAGTCTCAGTCGTAGCTGCTTGTGTGTTTGCAGGCCATTTGTCTTTCAATGACACTCGCGCTGCCTTTTGTTGTGTCTTGTTTTTACGGCGGCTTATTGTTGAAAGAGTGTATTCAAGGAAGTGTTAATCATTGACAGAGGGCCAAACTAAACTCAAGCCTTTATTAAGTTTTTCTTCATGAATTCAACAAAAAAGAGAGACGACCAAGAAACAACAGAAACATGATTAAATACATCAGCCATGACAAATCTTGTTTCTTTTATATTTTATACAGTATTCAGTTTATCGCCCATTTTCCCATTTAGTAGCAGAGATATTCTCTTTTAATCAAAGTTGGTAGGTCATTTTTTTTATACAATAGATCTCAATTACACCAAACCCCCGCTGGGAACGTGTCCGTCATGACGCGGCAGCTGACTCATTCACTCACATGTCCAAGGTGCATAATCTTGCATTCATTTGGTTCAGATTCGGTTCAGATTCAGAGGAGTGCAGTTTGGTGCACAACCAGAAAATATGTGCATGGTTCGGCTTCTTTGCTGCCACATATCCGCCCGCATGGCTGCTGTGAGCCTCTTTTCTTACTCTTTATTTTAGGTGACGAAGATGCAGGTTAAATTTTTCCACCCATACTCCCTCCACATTCATGAATTCGAGTAGAGTTTGATGTTTTACATTCATCTGGAGCATCAGTCACATTGTTTAGCTCCATATTTCCTTCATGAAATAATCCCTGAGCTGGAAGTATCTGAAACAAGTCCACGTGTTCCTCTCGGGTCATGAAAAGTCCATTCATTAGTATTGTGCAGTCTTTTACTACCTTAATGTTTGTGTCAGGCCTTGCTCTCGTCCATATGAAGCACACATTCCCACACCCTATTTGGTGTTCATTGTTTCCTTGATTGCTGTTGATGTTGGTGCTCTGCCAAAGAAAGATCTTTGTGCTCGACCCGTAGGGCTGCCAGAGTGAAACGTAGTACTCTGGCAGACGGACGAGTTTGAGGAAGATACAGTAGTGCAGTAGACTTTATGGGCACGGGAACAGTGACACATTCATACCCAGAAAGCACAACCTCTGGGCATCACGGCTTTAGATACTGAGGGATTCAAACGATGGCATGCAGTATGTGTTTGGGTACACACAGAGCTTTACTCCTCAAGTTAAAGAAGCTAGTGAGAGTCTGAAGTCAGGCTCTGTTTGCTGCCTTATCTAGCATGTACAGCTGATGTGCTCAGCTTCGTGTTGGCTTCTTTATCAGGGTGGGAAGGAAACACGATATGTCTGCGAGATGAATCTCTCCATTAATGCGATCACGGCGTCCAGATACAGTTTTGTAAAGTGTGTGTTTTGGCATTAGAGTTGAGCACTTGAGGTATTGCACAACAATCACTTGACTGGTTCTTCTTCCCACAGCTTTTGTTTTCATGACCTCTGGCACGAGAATATTTAAGAAATCTGAGATGTTGGGAATGATCCAAGGCTCAAGATATCCAGGAGTGATTTACCTCTCGCGGTCAGGCCCTACTCATCCGTGAAACACCTTTGAATTTACGACTTCATGAGAGGGAGTGACGCACGCTCAGACAAAAAGTCTCCTGGATCTAAACGACAGAGGACGAGACTTAAATCACGGATTAACTCCATCGTCATTCTTGATGTTTTTGTCCGTAGAACAAGATATTTATAATAACAGACGAGAAACGTGGGGTTTAACTGTAAAATATGGTCTGGGAAAATATCTTCAAGATGTCGCGAGGTAGCTTGAGTGAAGTTTTTAATGTGTTTTTCATCACGTCGCAAGTAAAGCCAAATCAGATATCGACGTGACGACGAGCTGTAAGAGCCGTTAGCGTTTCAGGCTCCACTCCGTCATTCACCCGTCCATCTCCACTCATCCTATCTCACTGCCTCGCTTATGTTCGTCACACTCCACTCCACAGACAACAATGCTTTTCTAATAACAACATACGTGCCTCTGCGATGAAGTCATGTGCAGACAGTCGTTCCATAAGTAAGAACTATGCCGGGCTTCTTCTTCTTCTTTGAAAGGCACAAGGCAGCTGCTTGCCCCCGCCGTCCATCTGTGAAATGTATATGTTCAACACGGGCCTTTGTTGCTCAGTGGTCGATGGCACTGACCCGGGGTCAGGGAGGGGGTTTGAATCCCACTGCGGTTACCCATTGTGAAAATATGCACACTCATTGTAGTTTAATGCAATTTAATTTGGGCCAGGTGTCGCCCCAACAGCGTCGTGACTGAATGAAAGACAGGGAAATGGAGGATGAGGTGCAGGTAGAAATGTGCAAAAGGATAAGCACGAAATAATCTGTCTGTTGTGTGTGTGTGTGTGTGTGTGGGCAGAGGGAGTGACGCTATATTTCTTTTCACACTGCCAATCACTCTTTCACAAGAGCATTCTGGTTGTGTGTGTTGTGTTTTCCCCTGAAGGACTTTGCAACTGTATTTTCAGTAATCAAGTGACAATAAACAAGCTCTCAGTCGTTGGTGGAGCCTGTGAAACGGATTAGGGTTATTTGTTTAGTGAAAATTAAATTACTCTGACTACTTTTGACTGAGCTGGTTTGAGCATGTTTGAAAAACATGTAAGTAAAGACTACAAAACGGTTGATAGCTGCTTATGAACAGGCGACAACTTCCGTGGCTGTGAAGTGAAATCGATGATGCAGAAGTGCCAAAAACTGCAGTTCCTCAAACGTCCACTTGAGGCTGGTTGCAAAACCAGTCAGTCTCCATAAGTCTCCATGTTAAAATGTCCAACTTCACAGCAGAAATAAACATGTTTACAGCCTGGTACAAAAAACAGTTTTGGTCTCTATAGCTAATTTTCCACGTTCCACATTTTAAATTAGCCAGAGGAAGCAGCGGCAAGACTACAAACATGGCAGCTCTTCAGAAACCCGTCACCGATACGTCGCCCATTCTTTACACTGTCAGCGGTTTAATACCGTCTGTTTTGTTTTGTATTGTACCAGTTTTACTCGTTCTTAGTTTGTGCTGCCGCCTGTCTTGGCCAGGACTCCCCTAATTCCAATGGGACCTTTCCTGGTTAATTAAAAGTTTAATGAATTAATCTTAAATATTAAAAGAGCACTCTTTTGCTTATGAACTGTATTTAGCCAGATGTCATGACTACAGCAAGACAGCAGTTCCTCTCAGCAAATGTTTACAGAGTGGTTTCATGTGCAGTATTTCAGCCTCCTCCTCTAGTTTTACACGTTAGTTTGAAAGCCGAGGTCGGCCAGAGCTGACCGGAGGTGTCTTGGCTTGATATTAACTGTTGCCATGGCAGCAGTAAACTTTGTGGACGCTTGCTTTTGCCGGATCTATTGATCAAACACGGTCAAATAAGCCCAGATTTATGCAGCCGTTGGAGATAAAGTGCTTTCTGGCTGAAATGTGTGTGTAATGGGTTTACAGCAGATTTTACAGCCTCATTTGCTGTATCACAATGTTTGTTTTTTTTTAAAAGGTTGAGTAAAAACCGTCATGTTTGGCAGCTGCAGAATGATTCATGCAGTCAAAAGTTAAGTTTCCAAACTTTTTTTTCCCGTTTATTGACTCGCATTCGCTGACGTCTGTTGATGGCCGTGTAAAGAGGAGAGAGCATGACTTGAAGCTGTTAAAGTTGCATTAGCTGTGCTGTTTTTTAGTGGGTTTTTAATATGCCGGTGGTGACAGTCTGGATTGTCCGGTGTTGCAACCGTGCTGCTTATGTTGACATGGTCGGGAGGATGTCTGTGGGTGGGGCGCTCATCGCTGACACAAAGAACCTTTTCACCAGACGTTCATGATAAGATGTCCAAAAGGAGGTCACGGCTGGAATTTCACATATAACTCAGGAAAATGTGAGGATGTCTGTAGAGTGTCAAAGCTACAAATGATTCCCCTGATCCCGCCACTTCCCTCCCCTCCTCGGATTATGATGTTTTATTTATTATAATATACTTTTATGACGCCGTGGGATTCATCCAAACAAGTAGCTACAGGCCTGTTTGTTTCCTGCGTTTGTGCCGTCCCTCTTGAGGCGGCGAGAGTTGTTTTTGTTGTCACTCGCAGGCTCCCGTCGCACCACATGGCCAGCGTTGGTCACGCTCATCAGCGCGATTCTAGAAAATCAAGATGGGCAAGGAGGTCGAAGGAGGGAAAGTAACCTTACAGTCGTGACATTCCCAAAGCCCTCAGGGTGAAGAAACAAAGCATACATTCCTCTGAGTGCAGATGTGACCCTCGTCCATCTGGACTTTTGGCGAGGTCACCAAGCTGCGACTCTGCCCCGCGTTTCTTGTCAGATACGACACCATAAACACACATTTTTCACGCCGAAAGAGAGTGTCAAGACTAAACCACAACCCTCCATAAACAAACTGTAGAGGAAACCTCCTGTCTGAACTAAACACACATAAACATGCACACACGTCAGATCGGGGGGTGATGCGTGTCAGGGAGTTATGCAAGGGCTGAGACATGAGACAGAAAAGATGAAGCTTTATGGCAGCACGCTGCGACTCTATCATCATCAGTCATCGTGTCACCTTTATTATGATTTCAGATCCGGTTGGATCGGTTCAGGCAGGACGGCGTTGTTGCCTGTACACAGTGCACAGCAGCAGCAGCAGCAGCAGCAGCAGCATACTGTATTTTGTTTCGAGGCAGGATCGGGATTTCAGGCTCAGGGCCAGAGGTATTTTGGCTTGCAGGAGGTGTTGACCTGTGATTCTGTTGCAGTGTGTCATCAGCATTGCTCACCACTTTACTCATGGATGTCGTGTTTAAACAATATAGCTCAGTGGTTGCTCGCACTGTTTGCAGCAGGTTGTGCAGCAGCTCTAAACTGTAACATTTTTACATACAACATGCAGGTTTGTGGGCACCTGACCCCAGACAGACCTCTCTAATTTAGGACACTGGTTGTCCCTAATCTCCCGGTTGAAGGGGGATCCCGTGTGTGTGTGTGAAGTTGGCTGTCACTGGTGGCGAGCCTTATTGGGACAAAGACAAAGCATGTGGAAAAGCCCTCTTTCATCTCATTAATATTCGGGCTCAAACGCGAGCTCCTCCCACGCAGGCGCTGGTGACATCTGGTGCGCTGAGGGCTGATGTCGCTGACCCAAGCCGCCCTTTTAATCACATATGTTTTTATGCAAATATCTTGCACTCAGAAACGGGCCTGTGTTCAAGTTCAAATACAAGATCTTAGACTTAAAGGGGCAGTCCAACATATTCTGGGAAATAAGCTTGATTGCATAATTAGACGAGATGATGTCACCTCTCTCATGTGCGTACAGTTAGTACAAAGCTCCGTGCAGTAGTAGAAAGTTTAGCTTTAAGGGGAAACATCAGCCTGGCTCTGTTCCATACACCTACTAACACCTGAAAAGCTCACCTATAACCTACTGGAGTTTATAGTAATCTCCTATGAATCCACAATATGTGTCCACAATTAATGAATTTAAGAGGTTCTGGTTGGTGGATTTACTTTGCTTTGGACAGAGTCAGGCTAGCTGTGTTAGGTCTTTGTGCTAAGCTTAACTAACTCTCTGGGCTCTAGCTCTATTTTTAATCTACATACACGAGAGTGATTTCCATTTTCTTGTCTAACTCTGTGTGTCTTTCAGCTATTCCTTTAATATTAAACATACATTTAACAATTTCCTGATCAAGACGGGTACAATCTTAAACTAAGAACAAGTAAAACAGGAGAACACAATACAAAACAGACAGTATTAAGTCTTGGTATAATTTGAACAGGTGCTGTAATCATTTTTTATTTCTGCTGTGAAGTTGGACATTTGAACATGGGGACTTATGGAGACTGACTCACTTCTGTAGCCAGCCTCAAGTGGACGTTTGAGGAACTGCAGTTTTTGGCACTTTGTATTGGCTTTGCTTTGTATTTCTTCGCTTAATTACACATAACATCCTAAAAAATAAAGGTGCAGTACGAGCCATTAATCCAACCTTTTCTTGGATTCAAAATGGATTCAAAGAAATCCTCTCAGAGCTAGAAGCTTTTATTTTTAGCCACAGAATCGAAGTCGACTTATTATTTAACACGTATAGCTCTGTTGTTTCATACTATTTGTCGATGAAGGAAGTTAAACTGAGACGAGTGTGCTGTCTGTGTGCTTAGATTAATTAGATTAGTGTATGAACTTCAAACCTGACTTAGAGTCTTTGTAGCTCCTTAATATAACCTGGATGTCGTCAGCACTGATGTTACGATTCATTAGCAGTAAGCAGGCTGCTGTTCAGCGCCTTCAGCGTCTTACTTGATATCTCACAATCCTCTCGCTCGTGATTAGAGGGTCTGCAGAGCTGCAGCGAAGCTTTTTGGACTCGCAGGCTCGTTCCTTACTATTGGATTTCCACTGGGGCCTGCCAGGGTGGGATAAACTTTGCAAGCTCGCAGTGATGTCACTCCGCCTCGGCTGCAAAGTTGATGTGATTACCATCTTAGAAATCACTGTCAGACTGTGGAGACCAAATTACCATGCATGTTCCCTCTCTCCGCTCTCTCTCACTTGGTCTTCCTTCGTGAGCCAGGTTCACCCTGCTGTGATATCATGCTCAGTGGAGCCGGACTAATCACAGTCACTTCCCAGGATCATTCCTTCACTGTGTAAGCCATTCATTTGCTAGACATGGGATTGTCTCTACTACTTAGTCAGAAAAGTGGAAAAAAGATATCAGCTTTGTGCTCTGCTTTTTTTCCTTCAGTGCAGTTCAACTTTTCTCTTTTCTCTTTCTCTTCTCTATTTTCGCTCTCTGTACCTGTGGCAATTAAAATCCTTTATCTCGTTGTGCCTCCTCTTCTAAAGAGATTACTCCAGAGCTACAGGAACTACCCGAGTGGCTTGTGTACAAGATTTTGGTGGCTCTAAAAGCATTGTTGGCTTTCCTCTCCGCTCGCATTCCTGCAGCTCTCTTGAGCAGCCGTCCTGACCACACAAGAAGGCTAGCGTAGAACAGTCAAGGAGAAAGACGGAGGAGTTCGCCAGCTATCAAATATTTACCGTTTGCACAGTCATTCTCAGTGTTTGCGTGCTGGCAGAGCGTGAAGATCTGAGACATCAGGAAGCAGATTAATGAACGTCTGACAAACCTTTTGGCTCTTCGGCAGCGGAGGAGTTTCATTTACAGTTAAAAAGAGCTTGTAGATATTGAGACCCAAGCACACAAACAAACTCGATGAGTCTTTTCACGAGATTAAAAAGCTCATTTAATGGGAGGGGCTGGTGGTCACGCATAACTGAGTGGCGGCTGCTGAGTCCGGGGTCTTTCAAATGTGGAGAAAGGACATCTTTTAACCCCCCCTACCCCCACACAGTCACACCATATACACATTTCTACTTCTGAAAGAAACCTAATCCTCCTTTGGGTTTGGTAGATCCTTTCTTAAATCACCCTTTCCCCCAGAGTCTGCCGCGGCACACTGTAGCTGCCTTTAAACCGAGACTGGAGCTACAGATTGAATGGAAAATTTGAAGTCACTCGGCCTCAAAACAGAACAATGTTGTGGCAAAAAAGAAAAGGACAAAAAGAAAACATTTTTGAATATGAATGACAACGCTCTTGATGAAACAGTTTGGATGTTAAACTGTAGATATGAGAGTCGATGTTTGCAGGATAAATGAAGGTGTGCGCTCAATCAGGGCTGCAATAAAGATTATTTTCCAGAGTTTGGACTATAAAACATCTTGTGAATGTCGATCAAGGTTTCCCAGTGTCCAAGGTAGACTTTGAAGTCACCGCATGTTGTTAAAACTGAGCGTTATCAACATTTGCAGGAATTTGAAAGATGTTACATGCATCTGCAGGATAAATGGAGGTGTGGGTTGCGACTAATGATTATTTTGAACTATGAAACATTTTGTGAATGTCCATCAAGGTTAAGTCCACCTTCAGATTAGTGATGGGAAGTTCGGTTCTTTTTAGGGAGTCAGATCATTTGACTCAACTCACCAAGAAGAGGCGGCTCTTTCGGCTCCAAAACGGCTCTTCATGCGTTGGCATTTTTACTTTGATAGTTAATCAAAATGTTTGCCAATCTTTCTGTCGATTATCTGATTGTTTAATAGTCTCAGTGTCTTTCATTTGGAAGTCATCAGGCAAATGTAGACGTGCCTGTATGTCTTCCAGAATCAGAGTTTGCATGGCTGCCAGTCATCAGAGTCATATTTCATGTATGGATTGATATGTCCGTATATCTTACATCAAGTTGGTGACAAATAACTTCCAGAGAGTCCGATTTGAATAGAAGGGCGTGGTGGAGCACATTGCGGAGAAAAACTAGGACAAAAACTGTAACGTGATCCGTCCATACGAGTTTAAACGCTCTGATTTTTACAGATAAACACTCAATAGCATCCCCGGCAGACGTTAGCAATCATATCGAGCTGGAAGGTCAGTCAAAATTACAGCTGTCCGTTAAGAAACACTCATTTTGAAATTAAGGTGGGTGTAATTGTACCCAGATTGCACTAGCTGCTACTTTAGAGAACCTGCCTTTAGTTTAGTCTATAAGGTTGCTCTTTCAGACAAGTTGCAGGAGATTTCACGGAGAGGACAGGAAAGGAAGGAAGGAAACTCCGGGCTGGAGTTCACATGATGGATCCGGACTCTTGAGCTCTTGAAGTATGTGTTGCCAGGCAAGTTGAGCTAAGAGCTGTCCCGGTTGTATTTATACTGGGCCGGTATTTGTACTGAGAGATGCAGATAATGAGTGTGTAAGTACAGTAATACTCCAACAGAGAGAAAACATCTTTACTCGAGGGGAAAGTGTTTGAGATTTTATGTGTGTCCTTCTTGTGCAGACGGACGGACAGCTTCAGCAGTGAGAGTGCTGCTGTGGAGGCTGTTTACTTAACTAATTACACCACCCAAATGGTGGAAGAACAATGCGAGGAGAAGACAATGAAATCATCTTGCCCGGTTGGCTTCAGTATTGAGGTCGACTCTGTTTTTAAGCAGAGCCTTCCCCCCACCCCAACCACCCCGCCCCGTCCTCCACCCTGCTCCCCAACGCACCTCACAGCAGCTCTGAACACACACACACACACACACACACACACACACGGAAACAATGCATGGCGATGCCATTGGCTAACAGACCACGCACTTCGAGCCAATAGCAGCACGTGGAGGTGATATTGTATGTGCGCCCCCCCCTCCTCCTCCCGAGAGCGTGATTACCTCTTCGCAGTGTGTTTTATTTGAACTCGTGTGAGTCCACAGCTGTAGAAGTGCATGTCAGAGAGCTCCGGTCTCATCTTGGGTTTGCTGGTTTCAAATATAATCAGTGTGGTCTTGTTAAAATAACCAACCAAGCACTCTTTTTTTGGTGTTCCTGTCAGGAAAACGGGAAATCCGAGGCCGTTAATCAGCTTGGGTGATCAATCAGCTGATAACGAACTGTCAGCTCGCGTTTGATAACCTGCTGACAATTCACAGTCAGATCAAAAGAAGAGCTGAGTATCCTTTCGGATGTTTAAAGCTGCACATCCGGGCTGATGTCATGTGAGTTTTCACTCAGGCTTTTGGTTACATAATCCGAGCGTGTCAGGCAGGGGCAGGGCCCAGCGATGACTTCATAGTCTCTTGGCAGAGAGTGTCTACTTTTGAGGTATTTTCTGGGAAGTTATATGTGTGTTTGAAACGTGAGAGCTGAGCACAGAGAGAGAGAGAGAGAAAGGCCAACACAGGCTCGTTCAGAAAATATCCCCCTAATTGATGAACATAACCCTAATGCGTTTCTTTAGTAACCTCATAGCGTTGAAGAATTCTCGTAATCCTTTACAACCTCGAGGCAGAGTGAGGGGCAGCGCTTAAAGACTTTGCTTTTAGCCTGAGGGTGATTCAGCGGTGCGTGTGAAGTTCACATTACTCTAATCAAATGTTCAGAGGCTGCCAGATATGATTTTTATCAGGTAAGATGTGTTAAATCAGCAGGGGTCAACACCTGTAATGTGGAAAAAGAGGGTTTCCATTAAATTTGGTGTAATTTGGGCGATCATTTGCTCTCGACTTCAAGTAGTCTGATCCATCCTGCATGTCAGCATTTGTTGACATATTTTAACTCCTCTCTGTTGACGCTGACTAAATAATATTTTAATACACGGGATCTGTAAGCCTGGAGGTCATAGCATCATTCAACATCATAGCAATACTTCAAGGTCTAACACAAATACATGTCAGAAGTCCTGCAGATGAGGCGTCTTCATAGCTCAGCTGGTAGTGTATGCCCCATATGCAAATGGCTATGGCTGGATTTGGATGAAATCTAGCACTGTGGCAAAAAAACACAAACTGCAGTTCCTCAAACGTCCACTTGAGGCCGGCTGCAGAACGCGTCAGTCTCCATAAGTCCCCAGGTTAAAATTTCCAACTTCACAGCAGAAATAAACATGTTTACAGCCTGGTACAAAAAAACAGTTTTGGTCTCTATAGCTAATTTCCCTGTTCAAGACAACTGTACTGATCTCCATCTCCAACATCTCACTGCATGAATTATATCCACACCATATGAAAATATAGCGGATTGCATCATATACGGCTGCCCACAGGCGAGCATATTGAATTTCCTTCCCTCCCATTATGGAGTCAGACCACAAGTACCAATTTTAATGGCCCCTGTTCACCGCTTCGTGTGGCCCTTTCATCAAGCAAACAAAAGAGTACTTAGACCACGAAGCAGCTTGTACTGTCAGTGAGGGAAACCTTAAAGGAAGCGCTCTGGTCGTTTTAGACCTTTAACAACTATATTCCAGTGTGGTTGTCACCGGGCCTTAAACGGCTCCAACCTGCAATTGTTCGGTGTTGGATGGAAACATTTCATGTGTTACCTGCAAGACTCACATCTGTGGTGAGAAAACAAAGATTTCCACACAGTTGGCCGACTTTTATTGGATATAGACATTGGGTTGATTCATTGGGGTGAGTGGGCAGCTTGGATTTATTTTGAATGTTTATGATGCAACATGACCCAGAGCCTGTGTTGGTTCCCAGCCTCAGCACTGTCCCGGTGTTGTCTCTGTTCCAGTAACAACTGGAAGAGTCTGTGATCAAAGAGATCAATGGGGAGAGGTCAGATCTGAGTTCCCCTGGCCGGACATGGACCAGCGCGGATAAAACCCAAACCATCTGTGGGGAGAAAAAAAAAACCTTACATCAACACGGTTCAACCTGAACCACAACCCACTTGGAGTTTAAACTTTGCTCATCTGCCTCAGAGAAAGACCGTTCGTTCTCTGCGGCCTGTGTTCTGTGCGGCCTTTATGAATCTGCCCGTCTCCGAACGCTCTCAGAGCCGAAACATCTTGAACGATGTCGAAAGTGAGAATAGCTCGTCGTTGTGACATGGCTTCTCTCAGCCTTGTGGCCTCCTCTCAGTCGGGGTTTGCCCTTTGGCTGGGCTCATTCTGCAGAACTCTGCGGTTAGACTTCTGCTGAGCGATGCAGGCTCTGCCCAGTCGGCGCTAAGTCCCAAGCCAGAGGAATTCATTATAACACAGCGTGTATGTGTGTGTGTGTGTGTGTGTTTTTACGAGAATCGGCTGTTTGTCAACAAAACTCAGTGCGGTTTAAGGATGTAAATTCACGCTGGCCTAAGTGGCTGTTAGCGTTAATTTGTGAACGGTACACAAAGCCGCCGAGCAGAAGTCAGAGAGGTCAGACGAGATAATGCAGAGCAGAGGTTAAAGAAGTTGGAGAAAGTAATGAAGAAATTCCTCTCTCCCTGCTGATCCCACCACTTCTTTGGCCTTTTGTAGATGCCCTCTTCCCCCCTTTACTGGCCCCCTGTGCCTAGTTTATCCTAATGCCCGTGTTATGGGAAACTGGGAGCGTCCTGCAAGCCCGAGCTCATGTGAAGGCGTGCTTCGAGTGGGCCGAGTGTTTTCTATATAAGGTAAAAAAAAAAAAGCCTCAGATCATAGGGAAGGAGAGAGACGGGGGGGGAGCAACTGATCGGCAGATGAAAGAAAAATGAAACATAAACACGAGTCCCAACGCCAGCCGTTTGATGTGCACGTCCACAGATCCTCTCCTGCCTCCGCCATGCGTGAAGGATCACGTATCGGCTGACCTCTGCAGAGGAATCACTATGAGAGACTCGCTCGCTTCCATTTTTCTTAGCTCCTTACACATAGCGAGGATACCCGGGCACACACACAAAGAAACACACATCTATCTTCTTTATTGGGCTGCCCAATAAAATTTCTCTGAATGAGTCTCAGATGACAACTGTCATCTCCATGGTGACGAGTTTGCTTGTTAAGGCAAGTGTCTCTTCTTTAGTAGTCAAACTAGAAATGTGTAACAGGCGTGTGAATTTCCTCATTTGGCTCCGTCTAGATGGAGTCAGCTTAACATGATCTCATCTCATTGTTTGGGTTGTAGAAAAACATCTCCAGACACGGCATGTTATCTGGCAAGCACCAAACCGCCAGCAAGCCGAGTTTTAGGTGCTATAAAGAGCCAGCTATTTTTCCAGTTAGAAGAAAAGTGAATGTGACCAAAAACACAGCTTTATATGAATGCTAACGTTGCTACACGTCTGTCTGATGCTTAAATTAGAAATGGTTTGCTAACATGTTAGCATATCAACTCTATGTCTTGTCAGCTTTTTATACACACTGGGCTCCAGTACTATTCTTACCCCAGGCTGTAAACATGTTTATTTCTGCTGTGAAGTTGGACATTTTAACATGGAGACTGACTCGTCCTGCAGCCAGCCTCAAGTGGACGTTTGAGGAACTGCAGTATTTGGCACTTCACAGCCACAGAGGTGTGGCGCTTGGGCTTTTTATATTGGTGACACACAATTTAGATGCACCTAATAATACGCCTTAAGTGTTACCTTGTACATTATATAAATTGTAAACAGGCTCAGATAAATCCATTCATTTCCATAAACACTCGTCCTTATCATGGTCGTTGGGGGCTGGAGCTGACTTTGGGCGAGAGGCTGGGGTCGCCAGTTCATCACAGCTGACACATAGAGACAAACAACCAGCCACGCTCACGTTATGCAGATTTCCTGGATTTAAATCTCGGCACACTCAACAAGAAATGACTATAACCTCAAAAGAAGCTTAAAAAGTGCTCGACAAACACGGATTGTATGTCTGCCATCATGACATTATTCCTTACCAAAATTTGATTGTGTTTAATCTGATTAAATAAATTAGTCTTTTTTTGTTAAGGTTAGGTTAGGCCAAAACGAGTAGGATTCGCCGGGTGCTGTTTGTACACGCGATTCAAAGTTGGAGTCGGCGAGAGAGAGAATGAATGGAGAGAGGGAGCGCCGTTCAAAGTGGTTAATCAGAGAGATATTTACATTCTCTGATTGTTTTTCTGATGCCGGATTTAGAGATTTTATGTGAATGAACGCAGCCGGAGCTCCACCTCAGTCAGTCCTCAGTCCTGTGACAGTAACCTGATCGCTAATTTGACCTCACACGATGCGTGCTGCAAAATGAATACACATGCAACTAAGGCTATTTTATCAGATGTGCTAAATCCCTGAAGTCCTGATACAGATTGGTCTGGTCAGTGCCTCTTTAAAGCACCACTTAAACTACAATCATGGTGTTTATCTGAAGGTAATGGGGCATAGAGAGGATGGAGTCTGTAAGTGGACGTGAACGGACTTCCTGCTGCAACCGACCTGCAGATGCCGCCTGTCTTCAAGCGTCCACGGCCTCCCGAGTGAATATGCTGCGTCCCGTTAAGGAAGGCAGACGTGTCTCTCTGACATACATTTGATTAGACGGAGCTCAGCTTGTCTTAACCGCAAACAAAAGGGCACAGGAACATCTAACTCTGAATGAAACACGACCCCTATGGGAATAACCACCTCTGGAAACTCGACACACTCGCTCTATAAAGTACAATGCAGCTGCTCAGATAGGGTTCACTGATTTGGGAGGCTCATGGGTGACTCCTGATATTTAGGCAGGCAGATCGACCAGGATGCCAGAGGCCATGTTAAGAGGATACCCAGTTGTTTGTGGTTAGGGCGGGGTGAGGTGGTAGTGGAGGGGGGGGGTTCAGTTTCCATGTATGACAGACCGGACTGACAGGTCGAAGTCGCTGCCTCAGCAGCTCCGTGGAAATGCCTTACAGCTGAAACATGTAATCGCAGCCGAGTGTTGGGTGCTGGGTAACAGGAGCTGATATGATTTGTAGGTCTGATGGCAGTCAACCATTTATAGCTCCACACCCTCCACCGATACATTTGAGTTGTATTTACCACAGCACGAAACTGGCAGGTGGCCCTTCACACGTTTCTCGGAGGTAGTCATTTGTATGTCATTCACCTTTTAATTAACCATAAATCACTGTCACCTCAGCGATTGATAAATAAACAGTGGTGTGTTCAAATCAAATGATTCATCTCCTTAAATATAGTTTTCATTGGGATTAATTGCTGTTTTATTGTTTATGTCTGAAGCATCGTTAAACTTGTAGCGACTACCAATGAAAAAAGGCCGCCAACGTTGTGTTCAGACAGGATCAGGTGATTCACCGCGGGGTTGTGCGACAGTATGTAGGACTGCTGGAGGTGTGTTTGTTTGTGCCAAACGTAACCGCTGTGAAACAATCCGGAAATAACTTTTTATTTCTCTGATCAACCGGCTCTATCGATGCCGTCACTCGCTCACTCTCATCCACTGTCTGCAGCTCTCAAATTTTTAGCATCACTACTTTGCAGCGTAAATTTTGAGTCAGACTCAGATTTAGAATCTGGTAGATAAAACACAACAGGTAGAAATTACCAACAGCAAGGCCGTCCTGCATGTTTCCACAGAGCACATCAGCCTATTTGAAGCTATTTTACTATTTAGATTGAAATCAACATCATCAGTCTGACTCGGCTTAGAGTGATCATGGAGCTCTATCCTTAAATCGAAACTCCGAATGTTATTCATCCAAAGCTATTCAGATATTACTTACAGTGTGTTATATCATGACAATCTGAAAGCATGTGTGTGTGTGTGTGTGTGTGTGTTATCAGTGGTGCTGGTATGCTCACCCTCCTCTCTGTCGGACACACCCTAACCCAAACCTCTATATGCTGCATGAGCTGTTTGTTCAGCTGCAGAGGGGGGATCCTCCTCTTTCTTTCAGCAGAGGAGTAGTGAACTTAATAGAAAAGGAAAAAAAAAAACCTCTCCAGAGTCCGGAGCACTGATAGCAACAACATGCAGCAAACAGATGTTTTATTTTTCAGTCCTTATTTGCTTTTTTTCTGGGGGTTAGGGCCTCTGGAGGGTCGCAGAGCAGATTTAAGAGCTTGTGTGTTTTTATTACTTGGCTGCAGCTCCCACAGGTGCTTTAAGGGAAAGAGCCCAACTTGCTGTAGTTATGTTCTGATTATAACTTTAGTCTTCCTGAAAATGAGCCTGTTTTCTTTTGTGTGTGTGTGTGTGTGTGTGTGTGTGTGTGCTTTTGGTCAAGCTGTGTAAAATTACAGGAAATATAATGTGTGTTTCCACTGAGAGAGACTCCACAATCAGTGATAACAGCTCAGCCTCGCTCAGGGTCATTTATTATCTTTACTACACGCACGCTCTCAGCTTCACAGTTTCATTTTTTTTTCTGTGTTGTTGCTCGGAAAATGTAATTGTATAGCTCGACATTCACGCTGACTTTGCAGAGCGAGCGGATATGTCGAAAGTGAAGTTGAAATTTGTTCACAGCCTGATCTCGGGGATTTGATGCCTCGCTCTGACTTGTCCTGTGGTCTGCAATCTCTTGAGAAAAGCCATCTGGTGCAACTGGGACGTTGTTAGAAACAGCTTGACTAGATGAAGATAACTTTTCCCTTCGCTGCTTCTGCTGTGCGCCGGTGGTCTTGTGTTTAGAGCCACCCAAACTGAGTGGAGAGCACACACCCAAACAACTTCAGTCCACATCTTTCATGTAGAGCAGAAACTTTCATAAATAAAGACGTCACAGCTTTTTAAAGATTGGTGTAGGACGCTTGTACTCGCAAGACAAACTCGCTCTGTAGCACGGTGAATGACTTCAGAGTAATTTGCCATCGGCCTCAGGCCCCCCGATGATTGATGTGCGTATGCGTGTGCAGTGTATTTCATTTCCTCTGCTGATGTCAGGTGAGCAACTTGTAGGTTTTATAAAGTGCTGTTGAATTATGTTTGCCTGCTTCTTAATGTTTGCTTTGGTAAGCGGCATGTTTGCTTTTGCCATTCGAGTGGATTTTTACACTGATCTGTAGGTATTTTCATTTACATCAATCTCTAATGTTTATTTTTTAAAAGAGCGCGCTGATGTATACCCCTCCGTCTGTCGTCTGTTAAATTATTTTTGCTATAGCTTCTGGCGTGTATATTTGGGTGGCTGAAGGTGCCCCACACGCCGGCTAACATATAATGAGGCACAGCAGCTCCGCCGAGATTTGGATTTCTCCACATGGGGTCGTAATGAGAGCAAAACTTGGCATTTCAGTAGTTTGGCAGGTGTGCAACAGTCTGATCCCAAGGCATCATTGCTCTATTGTAAGCTGCAAAAATTGCCATGTCCTAGCTTACAACCTAGCGGCAACCAAAAACTGCAGTGCTTCAAATGTCCACTTGAGGCTGGCTGCTTAATATAATTTGAACAGGCGAGCTCTATAAAAATTCACCCTCGGTACAGTTGTCATGAACGGGAAAATTAGCTATAGAGACCAAAACTGGCTCTAAACATGTTTATTGTTTTTAACATAGGGACTTATGAAAACTGACTCATTCTGTATGCAGCCCAAAGTGTACATTTGAGGAACTGCAGTTTTTGGCACTTCCACATTGACACAGAGGTTGCTGCTATATTTTATACTGTCTATAGTTACTACCTGCATTAGCAGGGTGCCATCATAGTTCGGGCCGACTCTGTTTTCGACTGGATTTATGTTACTCGATAGCGTTACTGATGATCAGTCAAGTACTCGCTCTCTCAGGTCAGTGCACTTTGAGAGACTTTATGAGACTTTATGAGACTGGAGATTTCCTCCATGTGAGGAAAAGAAGGAGAAGGTTGACCTACATACTCGTGGGTTCCAACTTGCGTAAAACTGTCACCACATGCCCAGCCGAGTGTGTCGAGGATGCCATGTCATTGGCTGCACCCACTAATTTAACATCATGACATAACAACAGGACCCATCATTACCAAAATGCTGCTACTGCAATTTAGTGGTGGTGGGTACGGCTGAGCGTGGAGTCAGGACATAAGACTGCAGAGAGACGTAGCTGCTCAAAAGAAAAAAAGACAGGAACAGCGTCGAAGGAATGACAGCTGGGAGATTTTAGAGAGAAGACAAAAAGCTCTGACCAAATATCAAATCTAGAGGGCATAGCTGCTCTTTAGCTACATTTTTATGGCCACAAAGAATATTTGCTCTTTCAGCTTGACAGCGTCCGTCCCTCGCAGCATTATAACCAGCCACTGTGATGATTTCAATGCTTATTGGCATCCAGTCCTCAGGCTGGGCCATTCATGAAGCACTTACACGGGAAAAGAGAGTGCTCCGGGGACAGAAAGCTCTTCAAGTGCCAGGCCTGCTTTTCTTTTTCCTAACCTTTATTTTTCCCTTGCGAACTCCCTCAGGTCAGAGCCGCATTCAGAGCGAGGCCTGCCCGACACGTGAGCTGTGCTCCGTCAAGAGGCCGGGGAGTCTGGCATCTGTAAAAGTCGGTGTCAAAGCAAAAAAACACTCCAGGGAACACGCGTGTAGAGCGATAAGAGCGAGGAGGTGAAGATGTTTGGTTCCTGTTCGGGACAGTCCCACACAGCATACGGTGGAAGATAAGATTTTCTCTGAGGAGCTGTAAAGCAAAAAATAGTTCCTAATGCAATGAAAAACAACAGCGCTACTTTCCAGCTTCTCTCTCTCGAGTTTCACTTGAGCTGAAAATAAAAGGCAGTATGAAATTATAACAAGATGTTTCTCTGATATCCCGCAGCAATCAGCTAATAAAGGGTTTGTTTTTTTTTCTTTTTCATGCCTCCACTGACTTCCTGCTGACTCCTGCTGATGATCAATAGGTAAGTACCAATTGAATTTATAACAGCGCCTCATCTGGAAGCAATCTGTCTGTAGATTTTTGAAATAACTGTTTTTTTGTTGTTGTTGTTTTTGTACATTTGGGAGTTAGTTTTCCAGACACACATCTGCAGAGGACTCACAGTTCACTGCGAGGCTATTCTTGAGTTTTCTTTCCACTGCTGAGGTATAATGAGCTGCGAAAGAAACCCACCCTCCGTGCATATGTGTCCATTTCCATGGAGACGGGTTTAAAATGACACACACAATGGTAATTCGCTCGGCTTATTGATGATTTCTACACTGCTGAGCTAACGAGCAAACACACACACACCTCTCTGTTTCGGTTCGCGCGCGCTGGCATTCACGCAGCAGGTCACCACTTTAGCAGAATCATCTCCAACAGTGTGTGTTTGTGTAGTCGTATTCGAGCATTCTGCTGACTCACAGAGGCTAACAATAGAAAGGTACATGTGGTACACTCCAGTAGCACGGGTGGTCACACTGGTCCTGGCACATTTCCTGGTTTGTTCGAGTCGCCACAGCGACACACAACGATGAGCCAGGACATGAAGACTCTGATTGTTTCGTTATCACAGCGCCTGTAAGCAGGTGGGATATATTAAGCTGCGAGTGAACATTTTGTCCTCAAAGTTGATGTTAGAAGCAGGAAAAATGGGCAAACGTCAGGATTTGAGTACCGAGATGTATTATGGGAAGAAGCCAACACATGCCGGGTATGCTCTGCTGGGAAACCTTGGGTTTAAGATAAGATAGACTTTATTGATCCAACACGGGGAAAGATCACAGTAAACAAGGTGGATAACAAAAATCCTGAGTCTGGCCTGTGGTCCACAGATGTTTCTACAAGTTTTGGAGATGTTTATGGAGTTTTAAGATTTTATTGATTACTTGTAAAGCCCCAAGAGTTATTTAGCAGATCATTTAGTGCCCTTTCTTCAAGATCCTTGGATGTGGGCTGTTTCTTGCGAGGTCATTCAGCCACATCTCCATACTCCATCTTACGGAGATCTTACGTTCTCCATGATAACAGAGAGTACTCATGGCTTGTACCGTCTTTAGATCCAGCTCTGCATCCCCGCCTTCTTCTCCTCGCTTTGGCATGGATGTCAGAGTATGCTGACGATGCTTTGTGCTAACGGCTGCTCTCGAGTGTAAACAAGAGAGCCGTGGCTGTTCTTGAAGGGGTCACCCAATGTATCATAAAGTCAAATTATGGAATTTGGTCTAAGAAAATACAAAAAAGTACTAAAAACACAGAGATGTGTTCAGTAGCCCTCGTGTTACTTTGACACACACCACGTTGCGGTAGATCACACTTTCATAGAAACGGCATCCTGTGATGGCCAGCACAACGCTCTCTGCCGCAAAATGGTTCAGCAATGGTTTGAAGTACTCAATGATGAGTTTGACTCCAATCAAGCATGTGTGGGATGAGCTGGACAAACAAGTCCGATCCGTGGAGATCCCTGCTTGTAACTTACCAGACTTAAACGATGCTGCTGCTGACATCTTGTTGCCAGATACCACAGCACGCCTTCAGAGCTCTAGTGGAGTCCACACCTCGACTGGTCAGGGCTGTTTTGGGCGGCCTACACGATATTAGGCAGGTGGTCGTAATGTTATGGCTTCTCATCGCTGACAGATTGAATTAAATTTTCTTTTCGCTGGTTTATTTTCTCCCTGCGTGACGCCAACTCAAACATCTCGTGGACAGTTTGTGTTTTTGGGGGCCGTTTGGGTGTGGTGGTGAAACCACCAGGAACTGGTATGGCTTGATCCTCTCCATTGTTTCCTCTGAAAGGGCTGCTGGGTTAGCTGCCTGCATATCCATCCTTCCTGCCAGCTTTTGGTTTGTGTTGAACCAGCTAGGCTTTCAGTTTATTCTCTCTCTCTCTGCGAGCTGAATCCCATCAGGCAGAGATGTGTGAGGGGTGGCCAAGGCTCGGACCTTGCCAGCTCAGCCTAATGCCACTCCCTCCTAATGACTTTCCCACAGACACACACAGGTCACCAGCCTACGAATCTGACCTCAGCCTGACCAAACTCGTCAGTTAAAGAGAGGTTTCCATTGCAATCGCCCGACGCAGAATCTGCCCTCGTTGTCTCTTTCCAAACCACACCTTCCCCCGTGTCTGCGTTCTGGGTTTCCTTTTTCCCCTCGTTTTTGTTTCTCCCCCTTCACAGTCCGTCTGTTCTGCTTATTGTGCTCCATGTGAGCGGTGAGTGATGCCAGTAAACTGGTGAAACCAGAGTCTGAGGCTCACACAGCCCAGTGTTTACACAGGAAACTGTGTGGAGAAAACCTTCTGCGATTAAGCTGCTCAGACACTTATATAACAGTCTGCATATTCTTGCGTACCTTGAGCCAGGTCACAGAGCCATTGTCCAAATGTGTGAGGCTTTCTGCCGCGCACATACACCTGCACGTCTCCGCATGTATGTCAACACTCGGTTAACTGTTTCCGTAACCCTCTGCGGCCTCTGTTTGTGACCTGAGACTGGAGTGCCATACAGACTTTAACCCCTCTGACCCTTCAGGCTGCCACACACTGAATAACATGTTGATGAATGAGCGGCGGCACAAAAACACAGAGCGTGCGTCTGTTGTCGAGAGCTGGGGTTTGTTTATGAGGCTGACGATGGCAAACACAATGCGGTGGGTGTAGCCATGTGTGATGTGTTTGTGCGGAGGAGCTCAGCATCGACACAGAGCAGAGAAGAGGCTGCACGGTCACAATAAATCACACCGAAACTTAAAAAGTACAGCTAAAACAACTGCTAATGTCAGAGCTTACCAGTACTAGAATCATCCCTACACATAAATAATAAAATAAAAGATCTGTTGTTCATGCTGCCTCACTTTTACCTTGTCATGACTTGCATAAAATAATGAATAAATTAAGAAATAATGTTATGGTTGTGGTTAAAATGAGAGAGAAAAGCTTCATTTACAGAAACGTTGTGTTTGTACAACCATGTATGTGTTGATGAAAGTGTAGAATGAACACACACAAAGCACAAATATGGCCCTACCTACCTGTCAATCAAAGTGACCACGCTGGTAATTATTCAGAATGTGAAGTTGGACATTTTAACATGGGGACTTATGGTAACTGACTCACTTCTGCAGCCAGCCTCAAGTGGACGTTTGAGGAACTGCAGGTTTTGGCACTTTTTTGTTGGCTATATCTGATCTATGAATGAGGAGTAGAGGAGAAAAGGTAGGATTAAATAAGAGTAAACTTCCTCCTACTCCTGTTTGTTTGTTGAACTTGATCTTTGAGTTTGTGTATAGGTCTGTCTTTGAAATAAAATATAAATTAAACTTTGGACCGTTGAATTTAACAGAGTGATCTTTGACACCTGTTCTTTTCCTGTTACGATAAGTCAAAACATCTGCTGTGAAAACAGCCTGTTGATTGATCGCATCGTATGTTCGTTTAACGGTAATTAATCCGGCAGCACGTCGCAAAGTCGGGTTAGTTTCCTGCCTCCTTCTCTGAGCAGGTCGACCTTTGTGATCCGTGTAACTTTGGACTAACGAATGCTCAGAAAACGTCTGCTCGCTGTTCCAGTAAATTAGCTTATTTTCCACCTACATTTACAAGTGTTTAAATGTGGTTGAATTCATGTGACGAGAGGCATGAAAGGAAATCTCTTCTGCTGTGTGTCAGGCACACAGTGTTATTTTGAAATGACATAATGTCTTTACAGCATGGAGCCAGCATGATGATACTTTATTACATGAGTGACATGCAGGAACAAAAAGCTCAGTGGAGCGTGTTGCTTTGGCAGAGAAACCGTCTGATGAAAGATTAATCTCCTTTGCTGTTCTTCTCTTGTTTTTCTTGGCTTTGTAGTCACGGAAAGGTAAATTCACTCCTGAGCCACTCGTCCTGTCTGGCCACGGAGAAAACAGTTTTGTCTCACCTTTTTAAACGCTGCCATATTCCCGTAAGCTCTCGAGCTCACGTTGACAGACCTGACCAAGCAGACGCTCCTCACGTTACCTTTTCCCCTTGTTCTGACTTCAAGGTTTTTCATTATCCCCCACCTCGTGGGTAACACTGCTCTTACTTCCAGTAATGCCAGGAACTCTTCTGGCAAGTTCCCGCCTTTCTCGAGGTGCCTGCGAGACGGGACAAAAGCAGGAGGTCAGAGGCCACGCATTTTCATTTGTGAGACTAATAGGCCAGGTGTACCTGGAGGCTACGGAAACCCAGAGCGGGACCAACCCAGACACACCTCCTTCCTCCTCCTCCTCCTCCTCCTCCTCCTCTGCTGAGGCAGCGTGTAAAGTGTGTGTGAGTACTTCAAAGGTCCAGAGAAAGCAGGGACCTGAGCCAAGCTCAGTGGGAGAGCCATTACAACCCAATAGGAGTCAGCTGTGACCTCAAAGACCGTTAAATGTTGTGATATGAGAGGGTGTGCTGCAGCCCCCCAAAGGCCTCTGCAGCGAATCAGGAGGGCAGAGCTGTAAAATAAGCTCCGTGCTGATTTAAGGGTTGAAGGAATTTTAAGTGTACTCAGGAGGATAGACAGGTTTTTGGTCTGTTTTTGTGATATCTACGTTAACAAACTGCTTTTTCTGGTCGTTATTAATGCCAGGAAGTTTCTAGTATGTTTTCTCAGGGCGGTTTTTACTCATTCTCAACAGTTATTATTGATGAAATCAAAGTTAAATTGCTTTTGTTATTGCATTTTAAACCCAGCGTCATGTGTTGCGATCACTGACGGTTGTTATGAAGTCAAATCGCTGCCAAAAGTTTTTATCATTTAAAAAAGTCAAATAAAAATTTGATGCTTAAAGTTTGAATCCTGAACGTTAGGCTTAAGGCTGTGAACATTTTCACTTCCTGCTGTGAAGTTGGACATTTTAACATGGGGACTCATGGAGACCGACTTATTCTGTAGCCAGCCTTAAGTGGATGTTTGAGGAGCTGCAGTTTTTGGCTTCACTTCACAGCCACGTAGGTTGCAGTTTGATTGTTATAGAGAGCACAAGTGGAGTGAATGAGTGCCAATGAGCCGGTGATTTACTTCAGTGTTTACTGATGTGAGCTGACCTCCCGGTCTGTTTGCAGACCTCATAATGAGGTGTCTGGAGGTCAGGAGGTAAAAGGTGGCTGAATGCAGCGCCCTGACCTCTGCTCACCCCGCTGAGTGTGCGCGTAAAGGACAGAAAAATGGAATGACCGCTGCCTCTGTTTGCAGAGAGTTGCTCTCATTCACAGTTTTTGTCGTGGCGTGCTTGGCGCCCGTGTCGTGCTTTTGATTGCTCGGCGAGCGCGAGTCAAAGAGCAGATACTGGTAAACAGTTGGGCAATGAAGAGACAAGCAGAGCGTTTATCCAGAAGTGAAGTGTGTACGCAGATCTGTTCACAGTCAGATGATTGCATCATTGTTGTCTCTCTGGTTAAAAAGTATAAATCAAGATTTAATCACAATAAAGTGTGAAGTACAGCGGAAACCTCTGCTTTTCCTGTTCAAGCTGTTCAAGCTGTAACTTTTGATTAACGACGTTGTGTAACTGCAAGAAAGAAGTTCATTTATATCCCCGAATGTAGAGACGCTGATCCCGAATCCTGCAGCTCTTTAGCAACACCCTGCTGTGATTACTTACTTAACTGATTTATCGTTATCGTTACAATCAGTGATGGTTTTTCAAGATTTGCTTATTCCAGCTCTTCAGTTGTGATGATTTGTTGCTTTTACATCATTGCGAATGCAATATGTTTGGCTTTTGGACTGTTGTTGAGATAATACTGAATATGAAGACATCATCTTTAAATGATTCACTGATTAATCGAGCTGAATTAATCGTTGGTGTAAACGCCTCTGGGAGCAAAAGTGTTAGCAAAAGTTCAGACTTCAGAGTTTGCAAGTTTGCAACTTTTTTAGTACTTTGCAATCTTTTTGACGTTTTATGAATTCAGTTTAGTTTAGAAACTAAACTGAATGACTGTCTTCGTGCTGGTGATCATTTCTTTATGTTAAAGCAGCTATAATTGTATTTCTAGTCACAGAGGGCAGTAAAACAAAGCCGTAAACACAGCGCTCATATATTATACGCTGTAGCTAATGTGCCGATTTACACGTCCGTTAGTCACAGAGAAACATTAATTTGGAGTCCTATGTTCACAGTCTCCTGGTGTGGTTTCCGCTAGCTCCTGTGAAATATATCTGAGTCTGAGGCTCATAAACACTCCACTACTGTTCATTAGCTAGTTGATAACTTGGCTACTTGCAGTTGGGTGCTGGGCACATAACATTGATGAGTTTACCAGAGCTCTTTCACTAGAAACAGCTCCCATGATGATAAGAGTTGGTAAATGCAGTGAGGGTGAACTGAAACATTTAAATTGCAGGCCGTAAAACCGAAACAATGAGCTGGAAGACACTAAAACGCTCTGCAGAGCTGCAGGAGTCAATGCTGATTAATTGTAGGTTTGTCACTATGAATGGCCCCTCTTAAATTGCACATAGTAACTTGATGTATTATTATTATTATTATTATTATTATTATTATTATAAATAAAATATTGCATAATACAGCTTTAAATGTGTCATGGCTCGAGCACCAGTTGAGTGTTTTCTCCAGATCACCCTCTGTCCCCAATCCTGTTTTTATATTTTATATGCAAACTCTCCTCCTTAGCCCCAAAAACGCGACCAAATTTAATGTCGCTGTCACATAAATGTGTTATGACACTCATTACTGTGCTATAAAACACACCGCACACTCTTACGAACGTCCCACGTGCTGTTAAATCTTTACAAAGGGCTTGTTTCCGAGCATGTCAGACATTTTAACACATCCTCCACCCCGCGTTCACTCTTACTCTCTCTCTCTCTCTCGTCAGAGTTAGAGATCCTCCTGTTGGCACCGCGCCCGCCCTACAATATGTACCACTCTGGAGGTTTCAAAATGGAAAGTATTTCAAAGTCACCGCAGTCTGCTGTTGGACTTTGTAGTGGTAATATGAAGCAGCTGAGAAAACAGGCATTGGTCATACACTAAGCTCGTCTTCTGCAGCTTTTAGTCGATCTTCAGGCGGATTTCAGTATCAGGAAATGTCCTGCGTGTGTGGTTGAAGATCCAAAATAATTTTTAGTCAGCGTTGGATAAAAATTAGAAATGTTATAGCTCTGTTGGAGAGTTTGTCACCAAAGGGAAGCTTTGAGGTTTGAGTTGTTAGTGATGTGGGTTTGAGTTTTTTTCCCCGTTTTGTCTGTCCAAACTATTTGTATTTGAGGTCTGTGTGTTGGTACGGTACCATGTTAGGCTTCAGATACTGCACAGACTATCTACAGTGTAAGAAGAAGCTCATCATTTAACATCAGCACAATGTGTATATAATGTGTGCGTTCGTTTATAATGGAAACTGTGATATCTGATGGGATTCCCCCTCTCCTTCCTCGTTTCCACCCTCCCGGCGCTCAGACAGTTTAGCGGTCCAGGCGCCGATCCAAATATCTGAGCGTAAAGCGACGACTCCTGAAGCACAAGTATGATTTAATTTCACCACCAGACGGGGCTTTCTCGTGTGTGGGCTTGCGGCACTGCCAGCTCGCGCTGATGCCGTGACCTCAAGTCAGGAAATACAAGCAGACTTTAGAGCACTGCAATTAAACCGGAGCAATACCTCACACCTGCATTACTTTTCCTGCTGTGGTGATGTCATCCCGTCACAATAAGTTTCATTATTTTGGATGAATTAAACATGCTGACAATGTCAGAATTAATGAGACAATGGGCCGTCAGTGTGAGGCTATTTCTCATCTCAAACCAGGTATTTAAACGTCTGCTGCTGAGGGACAGTAAAGCACTTCAGGAAGTCGACCCGAGCTTTGATCACAGCTTTGTAGCCCTTTGCTGTGGTACCTGCAGGCAGCTGAGAGCAGCATCGGGCTGCAACAATGGCTGATTTTGCCCTCCTGTAGGCCTCCTGGTTCCCAGCATCACATTCCAACCAGAGGTCACAGGGCCCACCTGCTATCCCACATCAAAGCTCCAGGTGAGGCGAGGGAGAGTCAGTTTGGAAAGGTGTGGTGAGAGAGAGAGGAGGGAGGAGATGTAGTTCAATCTATAATTTGCATTTGCATGTTAGAGATGACAAAGTGAGCTCAGTCATTGTCTCGAGGAACTCAGGAACTAATATTTCATCTTGTCTTGTGCACATTGAAGTCACTGTTTGAGGTTATCGTTGCAGTTTAGTGAGAAGATTACAAGCTTCTGATCCGCGGCTGTGAAGTGAAGCCAATGTGGAGTCCATCTCCATAAGTCCCCATGTTAATCACAGCACTTTGATTGACAGGTGCTGTTGCAGGTGGCTTGTTTTAGCAACCAGGCGTCATTTGGACTGCTCAGATCATGATCGTCGTCTTTGATGATTTATAGATTAATAGTGGGTACACACGCCGTCCATTCCTTATTCCGTCAGTGTTCAGACCCGAAGAAGCCTCTTGGATGAGGCATGAGAGGTGGAATGTCTCCAAACAAGTCCAGTTGCCCCAGATTTAGCTCTCTCTAAGGAAAAATAATCATGTATAATCTTCTGGAGGCAGCTTTCTGAGAAAAAATGCCAGATGATATCATCATCACGGATATCTTGGCTTTGTCTCAGAGACCAAAAATGTAAGGTTTGAAAGACGTGCGTATTTGAGGTAGGGAGGTTCAGATGAGGTGATGCTACTGGTTGCATTATTAGGCTATTTCCTAATTACTAGGTAGGAAAAGTCATTATAAAGTGTGATGGCAGTGGGCAGGAAAGACTTCCTGTTCCCGCTGAAGCAGGTAGATGATGGCGTCCTAAACACCAATCCTGGGGTGATAGGTTGCTGCAGGTCACCTGAGGTCTCTTCAAGACTTTCATATGTTAGCAAGTCCACTTGTCGATAATCATTAAGGAATCGAACCAAGGTTGAGTAGGTGCTGTAGAAACCGACATAGCTGGTCCACACAGACTTTCAGGATGGGTTGATACCAGATCTGCAGCCAGCTGACTTTTCACCTGGTTGCTGGAAATGGTGTTGGTTGGGGGGGCTCAGAGTTTCCTCATATGTGGGGAAGTGTTGATGGGGCAATGCTGGCAACAAATTGGATCCCAAACAAAGTTGTCGCAGTTGCTCCTCTCAGGTTTTCCTTCAGCTCAGCGTCTCAGCAGGTCTACACCCTTCAACCTCGACTATAAACAATCTTGCGCCCCCACCTGCTGCAGCGGCATCAGCACCATCAGCTGGGAGGTTGTGCGCTCAGAGCGGATTACCGGGGGGTAGACGGGTATTATTGTGTCATGCCGACTGGCTTTGGGTCTCTGCTCTTTGTCTTTTACTAATCAGACCTCAGTCAGAGGGGACTTTCTCCAGCAGCTGACGGCCGACACTCAGAGGCACGGCAGCATTGTTTCGTGTTTTTGGGGGGGTTGGGTGTGGCAGATTTTGTCTTCAGAAATGAGCGGATATAATTAGTGTCTGTCTATGCGTTGTTTCCGATTCAGGTGAGTGTCATTTATTGTTTCATTTGCTCTGTTGTACTTCAGTGTATTCTGAAATTTGAAGTCTAAATGTGAAATGTTACTTTTAGATTGAGTTTGTTGAGTAGGCTCTTTGATATTCTTTTATATGCAGCAAATTCAGTGATGTACCCAAAAGATTTTAGGACAGTAACACGACAGTTATTTGAGTTTTGGATTCCACCGTCCTGCACATCCTTCATTCCTCTACACCCTCCACGATCCTCCACTGTGGCCTGAGCGGTCAGTGTTATTTCAGTGGTTTGGATTAACACTCCTACTCTCCTGTAGCACACCATAAACAGATTAGTGGTAGCCCAAGTCAGGGCCTGGCTTGACCATCTGGGGGTGGGTTGGGTTGGGAAGGGATGGGGGACATGGGGGAGGAGTGTGAGCAGATGTTCAAGTGGAGCTGGAGGTCAGTGTGGCAGTGGATCCAAGGGGGACGTCACTGCAAAGACATGAGGGGACATGAAGGGTTAGCGCTGAGGAGACGCTGTCTGATTTAATGTCTCACTGAAACCACACAGCTCTGTCATGGCTCTAGGATGCTGTCTTGCACTCACATCCCAAGGTACTGTATAATTTACTGGGGCTTTAATTGAGCTGCATGTACCTCCCATCTCTGTTTGCTCTGCATGCAAAACTTGCGCGCCCTCGACCGCAGCGGTTAGACAAACGTGTCTGCACTTTGTTTAAGCGTCGTCACAAGATGTAAGAGATGAAAGCGCCTCTTCTCCTCGGCTTGTGTCGAAGGCGTCAGGGTTTGTTTTTGCCGAGTGTGAACGCAGCTCGACTGCGGGGAAGACCTTTACAAGCTGCGGCGACACCGAGGTGCTGCTTCATTGTCTGTTCACTTTTACACAGTGCTGCCTGTGCTCACCTGCACAGTGAAGTTCAGAAAAAGTTCTTCTTACCCAAGTGTGACCTAATGACGGACATCTGCGGCTGTGTTTTCCCAGGCCGCTGTGCAAATTGTAGGTGTGTGAGAGTGTGAGTGTGGGTGTAAGGGGCTTGGTTTGGCTCCTGTCTGGGCCAACGTGGAGTAAATTACAAGGCAGAGTCAGTCTGAGGGTGCAGGCTTTCATCCCCCCTTCTCCTGGCCTGCAGGCCTAGCTGGCAGGGCTGATAGTGGTGAGGTTATTGGAGGATGGATCCTGCTCCAAATGAAGAGGAGGAGGACGAGGAGGAGGAGGAGATAAGATTGATAGGTTGTGTCACAGTGCAGATAATATATAACATATGATTTCACCTCCCGGGAAAGTTCACAGGATGATACTTAGTGAAGTTAAGTAAGGAAGAACAGTGATGCTTATTAGAGAAACTAAAGTTTCACATATCTGCACTGAGATTGCTCTGCTCGAGGTTTCAAATGACTTATTTCCATTCTGGCTTTGTTGGACTTAAGTGCAACTTTCGATACAGTTGACCATGACATCCTCTTGGACCATTTGGAAACCCGGGTTATATCTAAAAGACAGACGTTTCTGCGTTGTAATGGCTGATGGTCTTCTACAAATGTTGTTAACTGTGGGGTGCCTCAGGGCTCAGTGTTAGGTCCAGTTCTCTTCTCTGTTTACATGCTCTCATTCTCAAATTATTCATAAACATATTATCAATGTCCATTTTTACGCAGATGATATCCAGTTGTATCTAGATATTGGTATTGGTCATAGATCTCACAGCGTTGACTCTGTCCTCTTCCATAACTCCTTTCAATCGAAACCTCGCCTTACATAAACATGTTAGCTCTGTGGTTCAGTCCTGCTTTCTTCACCTGATAAATATTTAAATGATCTGACTTTTCTGTCAGTTAAAAACATGCCTTCATAACCAGTCGGCTAGATTACTGTAATTCGTTGTTCTCTGGCATCACTAAAAAATCCCTCTCTTGTCTCCAGCTCAACCAAAACTCTGCTGCCAGGGCAAAAACATGATCACAAAACATAGATTCTGACTTCCTTACACTGGCTACCAGTGGCTTATAAGATACGATAAGATAAGATAGATTTTATTGATCCCACATTGGGGAAATTCACTTGTTATAGCAGCTCACAATATACAAGGTGGAAAAGAAACATAGGTACGAAAAGGCCAAGTCCAGCCTGTGGTCCACAGATGTTTCTAGATGTTTTAGAGATGTTTGTGGGGTTTAAGATTTTTTGATTACTCGTAAAGCCCTGGGAGTGATTTAGCAGATCATTTTGTGCCATATGTCCCTTTTGGCTCCCTGAGATGCTCGGATCGGCGTCAATCTTGGTTGTTCCTTGTCCAGATATTTACACAAAGGTGACAGAGTCTTTGTAGTCAGGAGCTCCGAGACTGTGAAATGACCTGTTTGAGGAGATCTGGGCTGCAAACTGTGTGTCAAAAGGGCCTTTAATTGATCTATTTATGTTGTATGTAGCAGTGTTGTCAGCCTGCCTCAGAGCTTTAGCTAAAAGTCTTGTTTTTCTTCTCACCTGAGGCCATGTGGCTTGTTTGGCTTGGTGTGGCCGTGTTGTGGATCAGTCAGCGTGGATGTGAGAGAAAGAGAAAGCTGCCAAGAGGTCAATGAGATGACTGAAGGCTGATGTGTTTTCTTTGGCCTCATTTGGGGTAACAGCTGACCACGTCTTTCCCCATTAAAGGGTTTGTCCATTTGGAGCTCTTGTCTAAGGCCTCTCGTGCTCTCACTCTTTGTTTTACGTGCACAGCATCACTCAGCCAGAAGTCACAGGTTTGGCTGAGCGATGTGAAAGGAAGTACTGGTGTGTTTTTAAGATAAAAACAAGGAAAGGTTTGGCACAGAGAGCACAGACTGTGTCCTACTTGTTGTTTTTGTTGTCAATTTTTTTTTTAGTTTGCTGGAGACGTCAAGGGTGTGACAGCAGGGCCAACAGTTCACATCTCAGCGGGGCGGCGGGGAGGGGAGAGGCTGACAAACAGCGTCACTGGTTACTCACTTATCTCGCCACAGCCCACAGCAGAAGTTTCAGGTCTGAAATATTGTGAGCTTGTGTCACATAGTTAATCAAACACACACATATTGAAAGCAACGATGATGGTTGACAAATCAAAGAAAACACCCGGATAAATGAAATTAACAACAGCTGCTTCCTGACAGGAACAGTTTGAGGTGAATCATACGCTACAGTCATCAAATCACAACCCTGTAGAAAAGAAGATAAAGATGGACTGAATTTGTTTTGGAAGATCGAGCTGGGACTTTGAGATATTTGCTGATGATTTAGATAAAAAAAGATTGAGTTGAAGAGAGAGCCAAGAGACGTTTGTTAAACTTAGCTCAGCGATAAATTCCCCCTCAGTACAGTTGTCATGAACGGGGAAATTAGCTATAGAGACCAAAACTGTTTTTGTACTAGGCTGTAAACATGTTTATTTCTGCTGTGAAGTTGAACATTTTAACATGGGGACTTATGGAGATTGGCTTGCTCTGTAGCCAGCCTCAAGTGGACGTTTGAGGAACTGCAGTTTTTGGCACTTCCACATTGACTTCACTTCAGTCACAGAGGCTGTCGCTTGTGGCTGTAACAGGCATATTTGACTAGCTGTTGTCTTCTGCTTCCCGTCTTTACACTAAACTAAGTTAGCTAACACTCTCCTAGCGCTAGCTACATCATTAGCATGATCTCAGAATAAAAACATATTCCAAAATTTTTAACCATTCCTTAAATAATTTTACTCATCTGCTTTTAGATGGTTATCTTAGCAGCAGAAATAGCAAGGCTGGCATATGTGAGCGTGGTATCAACCTTCTCATTGGATTCTCTGCAAGAAAGAAATTTCCCAAAATCTCTGACCAGTCATTATGTCTTTCCAAACTCAAGTAATTATGTTCGCATCAAATAAACGTCAACATGGTTGTCTGCTCCTTGTAAAACATGGCTTGGAGTTAAAACGTTTTCATTGAAAAGCTTCCTCCACATCCGTGAATCTAATCTAATCTTTGATGAGTTCACCTCCATCAATCCAGCTGAGCCGGAGACAGAACCCAGATCTTGTTTTCAGGTCAGCGGGGTCACCACAGAGGGCTTTCAGATCACTCCGGGGTGTTTTATGGAAAACGTCAAGTTGCCTTGGGGTTAACAGCTAAACAAACTGCCTCTCCTGTGGATTGCATGCATGGCACCACCAATTTACACAGGGAGCAGTTTGATCAACAGCAGGCTGAGCTTCAGCGTGAGGCTGAACTCCTTTTCTTTTTTGAAGCAGACTGAAGTTAACTTCTGGCTGAACTACAAAGCCGACATGGAGCGTGCTCAGCCAGAGTTGCTTGCTAGCAGACGTCGGGGTCAGACAGAGTGTTTTTCAGGTTAAAGACAGGCCTAGAAATGTCTGCCAGGTAGAGGAAGACTGACAGATGTGTTTGTCTGTGAAGCGAAGGCTTAAGAGTGTTAATCCTCCAGATTTTCCATGGACTCTTCTACAGATGTGTGTAATATGTTATCGCAGGCATCTTGTTTCATGCTGTCATCTCTATTTCTGGAAGCTGTTGTGTAGATTCGGTCTGATGAATTCGTTATTCTGGATTCCAGCTGGCATTCTGACCTTGTTTGGTGTTGTTATTATAAGTTATAATAGAGGCAAGTGTGTGAATAGATTGTGTTTGCGAGAGACAAAGACAAAGGAAGAGAGAGATTTCTTTTGTTTTTCGGGAGGAGGAGGTGTTTCATTCAGAAAGGGGCCACCTGGCTGTGTGGAGACCACAGTTTGAGAGGTTAAATGAAGCATGTACACGTCAGACTGACAGCTGTCACCGCCAGGAGTTCTCTGATCATACCGCCATCGAACAAGCAGGAGTACAGGGTGGTGGTGCAACCATGGGGGTCGACTTCAGGAGGAACCACAGCAGTACATCCAGGGATTGGATATCGAGATAGTGGGAGTGTACAGAGGGTGTCAACAACAAACTGGACTGGTCCTGAACAAAAAGGGTCAAAGTCGTCTCCACTTACTGAGCAGACTGAGGTCTTCCTTTGGACTCTGTGGTGGTCGACTCAACAAACTGTCCATCAAGAGGTCCAGCACTGTCCCCCGGACTCCACAGGAGGATGTTAGCAAAGCTGACAACTCCTCTGCATGACAACAGCTCCTTCAGCAACAGACTGCTACTCCCACCATGTAAGAAGGAGCTCCACCACAGGTCCTTCATTCCAACCAGCTGTCAGACTCTTTAACACCAGCATGACTTCATCACTTGCTTCAATATAATTCTTATTTGAGAAGTAATTTCTTATCATGAGCTGCTGCGACTGGCACCAGATTATCGATCATCTTAGCTTGCACATCTTTATTTATTGCACCTTCAACATCCAAACAAGCAAAAGCCTAAATACTAAACAACTCATTTCAAGCTGAAACTGCTCCCCTCCTCTCAGCCTCGTCATGTAATTTGAGAGTTGAGCGTCTCCCTCTCTGAAACCCGAGGAGGTGCGAGGGGGAGCGCGGGAGATTAGTCCAGGTACTGGTCAATGTTTAGAGGATGAAAGTCACAGCATCAGGTTGCACTCACACTCTTTGTCTGGCTGCAGGTGATAGCATTGCATTAGTAAACATGCTGTTGTCCTGCAGACTGATTCAGCGTCGGAAAATGAGGTTTCATTGAATATTTTCAAAGCTCAGCTGCTCTCGTGGCTCCACATTGTCGCTGCGATGGAAACCTCATTAGTTACGTTTGTCTGAGACCGCGGCGTTCACCTTAATGATCCTAACTTAGCGTATCACCATAGAAATGCCAGAGTGGAAATTTAAAGGTTTCCTTACCAGTAGTCGTTGAGCTCAGCGGGCCGCCTCTTCTGCTGAAGTTGCTTTTCCATTACAGCTGTTTGCGTACGCGCTATTTGAAGTTGATCCTCTACCTCATTTATCAAGAACAGTAGCTGGGTGATCACATGACGTTTGAGCCACTACAAACTATTACACAGCAGGTCGCAAAAATGACCTCCTATGTCCTTTCCTAAACACTTTTCCTTGACCTCTATGGAAAATATCATGAGGTCGAGGGAAGATGTGAATGAGGAGTCATGAGGACTCTACGAACTTTTAATGGTGTGTGGGACGACGTTATCTCCTTTCCTTTCTTAAAGGATGGTCCGATGTGTCCTATGCTGCTAAAGGAGACGAGGAAGCATCGAAGCTCCTTTCCTTAACATTTAGAGGTTTCAAACAGCTCCTATCACAGCTGCTACGTAAATACTTCCAGGTCGTTTAAGGAGAAGCCTGTGGGTTGACGTAGGCTGTCAGTGAAGGGTTAAAAGGCCTGGAAAATAATTCACGGCTCGACATATACTCTCTCTTCTGTCTTCACTCTCCTCTTGTTGTTTTTGTCTGACCTGGTCCGTCTTTGTCTCTCTCTTGACAGCGGTGTCTAACCTGGATGTGGAGAGTAAGCTGACAGCGCATTATCAAGCTCCCTGGCACCAGCAGAGGAACATCTTCCACCCCTCCACACGGCCAGCATGTGTAGAAGAGCTCCACAGGCAAGCCAGCATCAGCCTGTGGGCCGTGCACCGAGGTGAGCCCCCTCTCCTCACCCAGCGTGACCACTACACGACTGCTACAGAGTCGACTTTCACTCTGTGTCTGTGCTGTCACCTCTGATATGTGTGAGCCATGAAGGGCTGCAGCTTCTTGCTAGAACCCTTGTGGTGTTGTTCTGCCCTCTAGTGGACATTTTCTCATCCCTACACTCAGAATGTTCTTATCTTTAGTTACATAAGAGTTCATTAATCTCCACTATTTGTTCAGGTGATGGTTTGTGTGGTTTGTTGTATTGTCTGTAGCAGGAAACAGTCCAACATAACACCATTAACTATGATAAGTTGAACCACTGCCTCTCTGACTCAGTGACTCACTGTATCAACAGTCCAGCCTCTTTATTTATACTCTGGGTTTACTTGTTCCTCCAATCTGTAGTTCATCTTAAAACAAAAGCCACATATACAGCAGCGAGTATAAGGTAAATAGAAACAAAATGTGATGACGTGCAAAACACTGAAACTCCATGTTTCATTTTTTAAAAGCGCAAAAACAAATTATCAGGCGTTCAGTCTGAAAGTGTGATTGTTTTTGGAAAATGATGTGTCTGTTTTGAATCTGATGAAGTTTGAAAAAAGTTGGACACAAGTTGTGAAAGAAAACAGCTGGTGGAACGTCTCAGTGAATCAGGTGAACTGGCAACCACAGAGAGAGAAAAGAGCATCCAGAGAGGCGATATGAAGTGAAAGACTGCAACAATTTCATCGTCTGCAGTTGATAAAATCATTCAAAGATTACAGAAGTAAACTCTGTGCACAAGACACGAGGCCCAAAACAAACAATGGACGGCCGTGATCTTCAGACCTTCAGCCGGCGTGAGCTGGGGAACATCCAAAAAACATTTTCTGTGAGTGTCTTCAGCGTTTTTCGTGATTCTCGTTGCAGATGCCCAGAGGAGACGATCGGGCAGCAGGGAGCGAAGAGTAACCATCTCGATCTCTGCGTTGCCCCCGATGCCCTTGTACCCCTCCCCACACATGAACCAGAGGCAAGACAAGAAGGGCATCAATCTGACAACGGTGAGGCGACGGACACTGTGTTCTCGTTAGATCGTAACAGCTTTTCTGCGACGTGTTCTATGATTTAATCTGACTTTTAGGAAGAGGAGATCATAGTTCTCTGTCGAGCGACCCGACCTCGGAAAAGAAGAAGAAGAAAACGGATGGACTATGAAGCATTGAATCCACTTTAGATAATAATATATATTTAATATATTTTTTTTTAATGTGTATGATTCCAAGTGTTTTTAATTATTAGAGATGCATCACATTGTTGCCGTGCAGGATTTATTCATGTACTTTTGAAGTGAAACATATTTTTCCCTCCAAGCAGCCAGAGAGACTCGTTAGAGACGCAACAACTCAGTTAGCACAAACTCAGGTAAAGAGGGAAGCTGAACGCCTGTGAAGTGCTTCATGTGGTCTGCAGAGCATGTTTGTTTAGATATCATCAGCCCTGACGTTATATTTACATTTGATAAACGTTCAAGGAACGTTTTTTCAACCTGCCCTCAGTCAGATTTGTTTTACAGTCCACATTTTCCACCTCACCGAGTTTACTGTTGTCTTTTCGTGTGTATGTTTGCGTTTTAATATCTCCATGTTCATATTTGTTGTTTGTTTTTCTCAGTCCTGTTTTTTTTTTTTTTTTGTTCTTGTCCTGTAATTCAGTTCGAATCCACCCGCTCGTCCTCCCCCACCGAATGTTGCCGCTTCTCCCCCTGGAGCAGAAAGGTAGTGGTCCCTCCCTCCCTCCCTCCCTCCTTCCGTCCATCCTGACTCCTGTGTGCTCCTTCTAACACTTTATTTCACAACTCCTCACCTGTTGTTTGTTTGACTCCTTCTAATTAACATAATGAAACTCTTTTCAAATGCATGGGCACTTAACGCAGCTCTCCTCCTCCTCCTCCTCCTCCTCCTCCTCCTCCTCCTCCTCCTCCTCCTCCTCCTCCTCCTGACATGAAACTGCAGGAGAATGATGATGTGTTAAAGTTTCATCCCCGCTGACACGTCATACATTTACACACTCGGCCAGACAGTTGTTGTTGTTGGAGTTCACGTGAAGGGCCTCGACTTTAGAGCGTGCAGTATGTGAGGAATGTGTGTGTGTGTGTGTGTGTGTGTGTGTGTGTGTGTGTGTGTGTGTGTGTGTGTGTGTGTGTGTGTGTGTGTGAGTGTGTGTGTGTGTGTGAGGGCCACAGTCACAGCCGCCCAGCCTGCCAGGGTTTCTCTTAATGATAGGGTCGACTTCTGGAAGCTTGCGCCTGTGATTACCCATGATCCCTCCGTGCTGCGGTTTCTCCGCTGCACCCATCCCTGAAGAGAGCCGACAGCCTCATGTTTCCTTCTCTCCGAGCTGTTTTTTCACCAAATATAACGTGCCCGATGCCCGCCGTGAGAAAGAAACGAGCCCGAGGACAGGAGCAAACACCAAACACTGCCACTCCTTTTTTTCCTCCCTCTCTCTCCTTCTCATCCTGTCCACTCTTCTTCACTCTTTCCTCTCAGACTCTCCTAAAACTGCCGTCTCGAAACACAAATCAGCTGCTCTCCTTTTGATTTTTTCCCCCCCTCTTTACTAGTTGGGAGAAGTTTCCAAGGAAACCGGTTTTCTTTTGTGGCCGGGGTTTTTTTGTCGGGGTCTCATTGGTCTGCTGGGAACAGAGAGCACAAAGGCTCGAGAGCTGCGCTTTAAATGGGGGTGGGAGGTTGCCGGGTTGTGGAGGTGGGAACCAGTTCGGCCTGAGAATCTCTCCCAGTTTCACATGTAGGAATCTCAAGGTAAGAACTTAATCTTAATTTAGCATGGAGGGTTAAGTAATCTGCGGTGTTTTAAGTTTCTGAGGAGGCCCGTGGAAAAAAAAAAAAGCAAAAAGGATGTGGAGTTATGGAGTAAGTCAGCGGGGAGGACTGTGCTGTGATTGATACTGAGGCTGCCGTACGGAGGAATGCTCAATCCTCAAATATTTCCGGAGTGTCGTTATGCAGGAGAGCGGCTTCTAGGTGCCGCAGATTGTCAGAGCGTGAGCTAAGAGTTTCCAAACCATCGTGTTGTGACTGGAAATGACTGTTTGTCCCGTCCTGTGCAAGTAGCTGAATTACTATTTATCACGACATGTGCTGCTCGCTGCGCGCCAGACGTTTTATTGGTTTGACATTTTTGCACGCCTGGAGACAGTCAAGTGGTCACAACTGGAGGAATGTCCTGATTTTAACACGTTTGCATGCATTATTCTTGTGCTTTCTATTCTCTTTCTCTAAAGCATGCTCTTTAGTTTCATCACCTGTTGAAGTCTTTGCAGTCCAACATGAAACTCAGCTCCTGAAAGGGCATGTGTATTGATTTTCCTTCCTTCAGATATCGGTGTAATCCCTGACTTTAATCTCTTTACACATCTCCTTTCTGAAGCCGACTCATGACTCTTAACTCTGCAACATCTCTCACGTAATACCACCCTAACCTCGACAACCTAACCATGCAAATATCCATCTGTTGCAGGCTGTGCCCTTTGACCCCGACACTGACGGGGTGGCTCTAGGTCACCGGTCTAAGTTTCCCATCCCTAACATCCCCTCCACCCTGGACAAGCAGACTAACTGGTCTAAAGCTCTGCCGCTGCCCACCCCAGAGGAAAGAATGAAAAGCAGTTCCCAAGTCATCAACTCATGTGTCATTCCCATTAATGTGACTGGTAAATTTTTTTTAAAGCATTCACTGTTTTTTTTTAATGTCTGAATCTGTTTTGTTGTGACGCGACTGAGCGGTGGTTTAGATTATCCTCAGCAATGCTAACACGTTTGTTAAATGAATAGTTTGACTCTTGAGTCTTTAATATCTGTTAAATATATGGCTACAGACGCTTAGCTTAGCATAAAGACTGAAAGCAGGTGACAACAACTAGCCTACCTACCCGCACCTCTTAAATTTAGTGTATTGTTATTGGCTCAAAAACCAAACTGTAAAAACAATCTGTGGGTTTTAAGAAGTTTTTATAACTCTCCATCAAACCTCTACTTGACAGAGCTAGGCTAACTAGTAGCTCTTTCCTTATTCTTTGTTTTATACCTTCATAATTAGCACATGTCATGTATCTCTCAAAATGTGAAAGTATACATACTACATACTAGCACCTCATAAATGTTGTGTATTGTTACTGACTCAAAAACTAAAGAGAGAGCTAGGCTAGCTGTTTCTCTATTTTTCCAGTCTTTATGCTAAGCTAACTGCACCCGGCCATAGCTTCACATTTAGTGCACAGATTTAGAGTGACTATGTGGCTAAAGTGTTTCCCATAATGTCATGTAAAGTATTCTAGATAAAGTGAGTCAGTGTTGTCTTTAGACCGCTCTCGTTAGAGTTTTGGCACTCTTCCTTAACACCGTAAAACTGTTTTTTACTTTCCAAACATTGTTTTTTTTTTTTTAAAAAGAGGAAATTGTGCAATTAATTATAAAACCTCATCCTAATCAGAGAATCATTCACAAGGTGCAAGTCATGTTTTGTGCCCCGTTAACCTTCTTCCTCATGCTTCGACGCTTTGTGCATGTGACTGTGAGTCGAGGTGCCGTGACACGAATGCTGATTAGTTCCGTCCAAATTGTTGAAAAGGCCTGCCCGGTGTTATTTACTCACTCTCGCTCACATTGTGAAGAGTTGTACGCCAAAACACCGGCTGAGTCAGAGACAGTTGAAGACAGAGAGAGAGAGAGAGAGAGAGAGAGAGAGAGGTTGGGGGGGAGTGCACATTGTAAGCAAAGTCCAGCAATCGCTATGGTGCTGAAAGGCCTGACCTGCTATCACATGATAGTCATAACGCACAGTGAGGACACAGAGAGGCAGGAAAAACAAGAAGCAAACAACAAACACTGAGGCAGGAAGTAGATTTTCATCTTGGGTTTAGTTTGTACGAATCTCAAGGTCAAACACAGTTTAGTTTCTTTATTTTACTAACACATTAAATCAACTGTCTCACCCCCCATTTATCTAACTGTGGACGACTCACTGCTATTTTTATCTAATTCAGCTCGGCCTCACAGATTTTTATTTATAGATATATACGTCTTATCTTTACGAGCCGGCGTGAGAGTGTTAGAAGAAGAAGGAATCGCTTGCAGTTGCCTCTAAACAAAGATTCCTCAGATGTCCCGTCTCCGTTGCAGGGGTTGGCTTTGACAGAGATGCTAGTGTGCGCTGCTCGCTCGTCCACTCGCAGTCTGTGCTTCAGAGGAGGAGGAAGCTGAGGAGACGCAGGACTGTCGCCGGCGTTCCCAGACAGGTGCAGCAAGATTTAGGTATGTAAACCTGTGGTGACTCCTCGGACGTTCAAACAAACATGTAGTGTCTGCTGATGAAGTAAATTGAAGGTTTATGTTGGTAAGTAAAGGCGTGATTGTGAGATTTTTCCACCGTAGAGACGTTGTGGTTCCATCCATGGTTTAGTGTTTTGTGTCACGCTGTGTTAAAGTCTGAAAGATCCGTATGTTGTATTATGTCTACATTAATATTTTCAGTGATAGTTTTTAAAGATGTTTTTGGCTCATTTTATGCTTTTATTTAGCCAGACGACAGCAGAGAGATCAAAGTTCCCAGTTGGACTTGAATCGTAGATGTTGTGACGTGTGAACGGAGCACTAAGCCACAAAGAAACGTCTCTTTATGTGTTAGTGTCATGACGAGAAAGATCACTGAAGTGTCCTCATCTTCCTCTCTCCTCGCAGACTCTGATGACTCTCCCGGCTCCAGAGAGCGCACGGTGATCGTACATGTCAGTCCCGACATCACTCCCTCCAGTGACGATCTGAACAGTCATCTCAGCACCAGAGACTCAGGTTGTCAGACAGAAGACTTTTTGATCTCAGGAGCGCCGTCTCGGAGGAGGATCAGAGCCCAGAGAGGTCAGGGAGTCTCCCTCTCCCTCTCCCACTCTGCAGGCAACATCTCGTGCCTGCCGGACAGCTCCGACGCCATGTTCAACACCTCGGTAGGCGCGCGGTTTCGCTCTAGGAGTCTTCCCCGAGACGGGAACAGGATGTTAGACAACGGGCACAACGACAGCGACGACGAGGTGGAGCTTTCTCCCTTCGATGCTGAGGACTTCCTCCCTGGACCCGTGGAGTTGATACTGAAAGATGAGGAGAGCATGGACGACCAGGCTATGTCCGAACACCAGCTGGGCCTGCAGTACAAGCAGCTCTCGGAGAGTCCGGAGCGCAGCTGGATGGAGAGGACCAGATCTCAGCTGCCGAGGAAGGTCGACATGGGCAGCTGTGAGATCTCGTCCAGTTCGGACACCTTCAGTAGCCCCGTCCACTCTGTCTCAGTCCCCGGGGTGCTTGGAGGCCAGATGGACCACAAGGACGACCACCAGTCCTCGAGTGGAAACTGGAGCGGCAGCAGCTCCACCTGCCCCTCGCAGACCTCAGAAACAATCCCCCCAGCGGCCTCTCCGCCGCTGACGGGCTCCTCGCACGGCGACTCCGAGCTCTCTCTGAACACTGCCACTCACGCCAACGATGACCAGACGGGCTTCATGCTGGACCACTACCAGGGCCTCAGGACCCAGCGGGCGGGCTCCTTCTCCTCCACAGCTATGGACATATTAGAGGAAGCAGGGGTCAGCACTCCCATCGAGGGGGGAGTGGAGTTACCCCCACCCGGACCCTCCGCGCCCAGCAGGACTTCAGCCCTGAGCCGAGCAGGGAGGCTGAGAGCAGCCTGGGCTGCCCCAGCTTCACCAGCATGGCGACCTGCGAGAGCAGCTTCTCCGACAAACCTCCGTCGGAGAAAGCCGACACCGTCTCGCACTACTCCGTAGACACTGAAGGCTACTACACCTCCATGCACTTTGACTGCGGTCTAAAAGGCAGCAAAAGCTTCACTTATAACTATGCAGCTCCGGGCTCCGACTGCGGCCTCTCCGACCTGAGTGGTCACATGACTCTGGGGAGACGCTGCCTCTCTTTAAGGAAGCCAAAGGCGAAGCCGTCTCCACCTAAGAGGAGTTCATCCTTAAAAAAAATATGCAGCGATGGAAACAAGAGAGAACCAAAGATTTCCTGCGGGCAGCAGCTTCCAGCGTCTTCCAAGGAGAGGAAGCTGCAGCTTGCTTTGTCAGGCTCTAACTCGTCACTGGTCAGAGAGCCTCATGTGGTCTGGGGGGTCGAGGACTCAGCCGATCTACCTGATTTAGGCGTGTTTAGCTCCACGGATGCACATTCGTTCAAAGACGAGGGGGTTGTTCAGTCGGACTACGCAGATCTGTGGCTCCTGAATGATTTAAAATCCAGCGATCCTTACAGATCTTTGTCAAACTCCAGCACGGCGACGGGCACGACTGTCATCGAGTGCATCAAGTCGCAGGAAAGCTCAGAGTCTCAGACGTCGCAGTCCGGTTCCAGAGCCACCACCCCCTCGCTTCCATCAGTGGATGGAGACTTCAAGCTAACGTCTCCGGAGAAGCTGGTGGGCCTCGCCAGCCCATCCAGCGGCTACTCCAGCCAGTCGGAAACGCCCACCTCCTCGCTCCCCTCTGCCTTCTTCCCTGGACCGCTGTCGCCGTCCAGCGGCAAGAGGAAGCCCAAAGTCCCGGAGAGGAAGTCGTCTCTTTCGTCGCTGTCGCTGCAGTCACTCTCCTGCAGGGATGGAGCCGCCTCCAAGAGAGACCTGGAGCTGCCAATCATCCCTCCATCACACCTCGACTTAAGTGCCCTTCATAGCGTCGGCAACAAGGCTTCAGCCTACAGGACCCAGATTCAGATCCTCCACCAAAACAAACAGAGAGCAGCCAAACCTGCAGCGCCATCGAACTCTGAGGTGTTCACTGCCCGCCCTTTGGCCATCACGCCCACAGTGCTGCACTCAGTTCAGCTGCGCTCCTTCAGCAAGGATCTCCAGGGATGCCGTGAGGACAAGACAACTTCCAGACTCAAATGTCCCACTGTGAACTTAACCAGCACGCTCTCCAGTAGTAAATCCTTGGAGCTCAAGAGTCCCCCGTTATACAACTCACATCAGCTTCACACATCCTCGAAGGGGTCGTGTGAGTCGATGTTCACCTCAAACGAAGAGCTCGCGGACGGAGAAGCAGCATGTCAGGCCGAGACGAGGAGCAAGGAGAACAGAGAGGCTCCTCTAGAGAGCATGACGGTGTTCAGGCTGCAGTCAGAGCTAGACGTCACCGAGACGACCACGAGTCACGAAGGAGAGCAGGTAGAGACACTCCTCTGCTCCGGAGACGGCGGCTCGAAGTCTGAGCCTTTACAAGAGCGACAAACTGAGCCGGCGGAAGCAGAAGAGGAAGGAGAAGAAGCAGGTCCTCCTCACAGCTCACCCAAGAGATCCAACGGTCTCGATGACGTGCCTGCCACTGACGGCCAGACAGAGACGCTGCAGGAGAGTTCAATCAGCACAGATGTGGAGGACGAGACATCAGGTGTCTCTCAGGACGGCAAAGAAGAGCCAACGACAGAGACCGAGGATTACTTCAGTAAAGGTAGATACTCACGGAAAATAGGCTATTTACCAACCTGTGATGCCGCTAAATCCTGATTGATGCTCAAAGCCCGGCACACCTCAAACTACACAGAAAACACAGAAAACAAATACATTTCTCATTTGGAATGTTTAAAACGTCCAGAAATGACTCAAATGGTTCAGACCTTTACAGAAAATGTGTTTATGTTGTAGTGAAGTGAATCTTTGGGGGGTTTTGAGTAGTTAATTGAACAAAACAAGCTATTTGAAGACTTGGTTTGAGCTCCGTCAGCTATTTTCTGGTCTTTTATAGATTTGATAAAGAATTATTTTAGATACTAGAAACATCTGTGACCACACACAGTCAGTGCAGTGTATTAAAATGTGGACTCTGTCACAGACTCTCCACCCAGCGATAATGCAGCGTCCCCTGGGAGTGACGAGTCCAGGCCGGAGGACGATGCTGTGTTTCTGTCTCCCACCAAAACTCGGACCACCGAGGATCTGTTCGCGATGATTCACAGGTAAGCTGTCAGGACGGCGGCGTCTTTGTCTTCGCTTTACGTTCACAGAGATACTTATCCAGGTTTCTTCACGTTCAGGTCCAAAAGGAAAGTGTTGGGCAGGAAGGACTCGACCGAGCTGGGTGTGAGGAACCGCCTCAGTGCTGCTTCAGGAAACACACCGCCCAGCAGCGCCGCCAGCTCACCGGTCCCGCTGGTGTCACCATCATCATCCTCCTCCTCCTCTCTGGCTGTGACCCCACCAGGCCCGCAGAGGGTCACCGGGTCCATCTACAGGAACGCGAAGAAGTCCAGCACTTCCAACGAGGAGTTCAAACTGCTGCTGCTTAAAAAGGGCAGCCGCTCTGACTCGAGTTACCGCATGTCAGCTACGGAGATCCTCAAGAGCCCCATCGCTCCTAAATCACCCGGAGACTCCCTGATGGAGTCACCCAGACAGCCCGAAGAGCCCGCCTCCCCTCTGCAGCAGCAGCATCCATCAGGACCAGATCAGCTCTCCAGCCCTTATCCCAAAGCAAACTCTGAGGGCTTCTCCCCGAAATCCTTCCCCACGTCGGCCTCTTCCAGGCAGGGCCGCTCCAGAATCCCCCCGCCCGCCAACAGCAGCCGCTACGGCATGCGCAGCAGACTGTACTCTGCGCCCATGCAGGCGATCTCCGAGGGCGAGACGGAGAACTCGGACGGGAGTCCCCATGACGACCGCTCACAGGACTCCACGTAGATGTATCGAAAGGTGTGAAAAAATTTTGTTAGTTTACAGTCAAACGGACCAGAATGAGTTATAATATATACGAGGTGAGGCGAGTGGAGGAGCATTGATGAGGATAGTTTATGTAGAACATTAGAGATAAAACATGTTTTTAATCATGATTTTTACTAATTTCAGAGCTATTTCCTTCTGGATTATTCTGGATTACACAAGAAATAAATAGAAACGGTGATTCCAGTTCAGTTTTACAGATAAAAACGGCCCTAAAAAACTGTTCTGCTGTCAGATTCATCTTCAGAATTAAGAAACAACGCTCCAAGTTTGACAGTTTTATCAGTATCTTGTAAAAATAGAGAAATATATTAGATGAACTATATGTATTCTGTGAATACCTATGCAATTTTTTTTACATTTCTTCAAGCCAGATTATTTTGAAATCCCCTCGACTGAACATCAGAACAAACACTGTGAGAAACAGCAGTGAGTGAAGCCTCAAACTGAATGATTCACATTGATGACTTCTTTTTTTTGTATTTTACTCAGTCCTTTCTACGTAAATCATGTCAAAGGCAGTTTACGTTTACAATAAATTCAAATTCTCACGCAATAAGCAGAAAGCCGAGCGCTGACTTGACAATCTTAGGACGGGAGGAGGAGGTGTTAACAGGGGGGAGATGAAAAAGTGATCAAAAAGTTGGAGGTTGTGAAACAGGAGCGGTGTTGAAGACTAAAGGAGGTCATGTGGGGTGTTTTTTTTTTGTTTGTTTTTTTTAATAATGGTCTTTTCTGGTTTGCTGACTTGGTGTGTTTTATGAATTGTTGAAAGAGGCGAGTGGAAAGTGTTAAGGAGGATCTAAAATGCCTTATTTTTACTCTGAAGACGGGAAGTGACGGAGCAGCTCGGGCCTCAGCAAGAGCTTTATTTTGGCGGGGGTAGTTTTGATGGAGGATGTCGGGTTTAAATGTTGGAGCCATCATCTTAAAGAACAAGTTCTGGACTTATTTTGTAGCCAAACGCTTGTCTGTTTATCTTCCCCATCAAAATCGAATTCATATTTTCTGTGTCGCAAACAATCGAAAATATATTTATTTTTATATCGGACGCAGGAAAAAAACTCCAAAACTTACCGAAACATTTGGAAGTTATGCAATGAATTTCTGGGATTATTAAGAACATATTTTATTAAGATACTTATTTTGTTTATAAGAGACACATTTTTAAAAAAAAATCTTCAGACACTGGTTGCAGAGACAAACTGTCATTAAACGATACAGTCATAAGCTACGCGTGAGGTTTCAGCTGTCCCACATATTCAGTAATCATGCATCGCAGCGATGGTAGTCAACCATTATGCAAAGATGACTCTATGTAGCCATATAACCCTATGGAAGACTGTAGGTACACTGTAAATATCGACTTATTTTGGCCTTAATGACACTCCGTACTAATGCAACGTCATATAACAGGGTACACAGTGGGTTTTGTCTGTGAGCCTTCATTCCAACCTTTTTATTTTTTGTTTTTTGCACTGATAAAGTGACGTTTGTGAAGTTTCATTTGTCTCTTGCTGTACCCGGAGATATTTATAGACTTTTACAGGGAGCTGTTTGACGTTTCCTTGAATAATATCCACACTCTGAGTGCTCTTTAGGAGCGGAGTAGATGCTTCTGCCAAAGGCTAGAACGTGTTATAGCGGCAATGAACTGTGTTTTAATTCTCTCTTCTCGTTGACTTGACTGAAACGACCTTGAAAACATAAAAAAAAAAGAAGAACTTGTGGTACTCGATGCATTTCACGTCACTTCACATCCACCTCTACATACTGTAGGTGTCAGCTTTGTATTTTTTTGTACAAACTTGTAAATACGATAACTTTTGGAGTCGGTTGTTGAGTTGTTTCTTATGTAAAAAACAAACAAACAAACAAAAAGTTTACATTCATTTCAAACCTTTGTATATTTTTGAGCTGTGGAACACTTTGTCTTGTATTTATTTTTTAGTAAGCATTGTGGAAATCCCCATAGTAAAATCCTATCAAAGCCAAGTGCTAGCACGACAGGCTGCTTAGCAAATGTGTATAAAAAGACAAATAAATGTGACTGCTTTGAAAAAAAAAATGTCTCTTTGTCTCAGTGGTGATGTTATTTGTTCTTATGTTCAAGATTTTATAGTTTATTCTCGACCACATTAAGAAATATTCAATTTTCAGCTCACACTTTCCATTTACATTAGGTACACAAACACTTCTCCTTCATGTTTATTACTGAGGTTGTAGTTTACAGCAGTGTTAGACTGGCTGCAGTGTCTGCATTGTCTTCAGAAGATGGCGCCAACATCACAACAAAACAAGTCTGTAAAGAGAATGAGACGTTCACAGGATGGTGGGAAAAAAATACAATGTTAGTGGAAAAGAATTCTGGTGGTAAGAAAACATTTGAGCTTGAAATCTCGTTCTATCGATCTACTATTCAGTCTGTCATCTACATGCCAATGAACGTCTGTGATCAGGCGATGTTAAGCTGCACTGGTGCACAATATGACCCTTTAACCTGCTAATCTGGTGCAATTAGCCATAAATAAACACCTTGGAGCACACAAAGGGTTCACAAACTGTGGTACGAGTACCACTGGTGCTACCTGTGGTGGTACTTGGAGGAACTGCTTACAACAACAAATTAAGATATGACTGGAGTGTTATTTAAAGGAAGATTTTTCTGAAACATCTGGATTCGATATGAGCCTGATCTGTCGGCAGACATCCACGATCATCTAAAATGTGACTTTAGATTGTGAGTAAAGGTCACTGTCTGCAGCTGGACGGGGTTTAACTTCACTGCTGGATTTTAAAATACTGCTACTTGGAGAGATTATTATTTTCCAGGTGGTACGCTGTGAAAAGGTCCAACTGCCTGAGAGATTTTGAATAATGCTCTGAATGATGAGGAAAGGCCATTGACTTCAGGTGAACACTAGAGGGCGCTCTTCAGCTGGCTCCACAGCAGAACAATGTCCACTGGGTAATTTGATGCAAATTGGGGAGTCCATTTAAATTGGGCCTCTTTTGTGTCCCGGGAAGAGAAATAACACAGCTGAGATTTTTAACATCCGAACAGGTTTTCCTCGAGGCTTCGCTGCAGTTATTAACATGTCATTTCTCGCATGTGTTACTGTCACTTTTATGGTCGTGCTCGGGCTCCAGAGTCAGTGTGAATTCTCTTTTGTTGCTCTGGCGAATGTCAAACGAGTCTGTGATGGACAAAAAGTCCTTGTTCTCAGTCGGTGCATGTCGACTGAGCTGAGATTGTAAGTGAGGACCAAAAAAAGAGAGAGAGAGAGAGAAAAGGTAAACAAAGCCCGGGACTGTTTGGCATCCCAAGTGGGCAACCATCAAAGGGCACGCTGGCTGTGAACCCTGACCTCCATTAACATTGGAGACAAGATGGCTTGGCATGAGCGGTAGGTAGGATGGTATGTGTCAAAGTGTGTGCATGGAAATGTGCTGATTTCAGGTCAGACCTGCAGCACCTGATCACTAACCCAGGCTTTGATGGTGGTTGGCTTCAGAGATGTCTTTCTTTCAGTGTTTGCACAGCCGGCTTTCTGTCCTTATTCACCCTCTGAAGACACTACAGGAGATATTGTAAAGGCCTCAAAGGCAAATGTGACTTTTATCTTTGTCTGATTATGAAGACGGACAAAGGACACGAGAAGACCTTCAAAAGAACGCAGACAGCTTCTCACCGCAGAGCTATAAGACTAAGTTAGGGACTGTGTGAAAATGATCAGGTGGATGCAGGAGTGGGTGTCAGAAAAGAGGGACGCTGTGTGTGTGTGTGACACTTTGGGAGAAGAACGTTTAGGTTATTTATATTTTAAAGCACCACTGTGTAACTTTTCTACCACAAAATAACTTTGTGTTCCGGGTACGATCACCCTCAAGAAGTACATAACACTTTACGGCACAAAGTCACACACCACCAACCAATAAATGTACATAAATAAAATGAAGGAGTTTGGTGAAGTCTTAAATTTAGTCTGATAAATTATTGATAACCCCCGGGACGGTCTTTCTTTCAGCACCGCTCACAGGAGCAGTCATTTTCATACTGTCCCTAAATACAAAGAGCAATCAAAGGAGCTGCAGAGACTCATTTATATGTGAGCAGTAATTCCAATTATAGATGCCTGTGTCCAATCACAGTGCGGATCATTCAGGCTTCATATTTGGACATTTTTTCAGCATGTGTGTCATAAATGAGTCAGAAACAGTCACATTCAGTCCTGATCTGAGCTGTGCTCATGCTCCATGTGAGTAATTCTGACTCTAGACGGAGACACTGGGGGGAGGAACTCGGAGGAGGTAACCACACCAAAGTCGCCACCAGGCCACCGGGGTGTATTGTGAGGCTCATTATAGTGCATTAAACAAACTCCCTGCGGAACAATGAGAGGCCCCGGGGCCCTGAGGCACAGCCCGAGGCTGGCTGGGACTGATATGCACACCCAGGGGAGCCTGCTCACCGGGGCCTGTCACTACCAGACTTTCATCCACAGCTGCCAAACTCCATTCTCCTCTGCCTCCATCATCAGCCATTCACCAGGCGGATACTGTCTGAAGAGCTGTTTAAAATAAAAGAATTAAAGGCTGTCCTGCACCCAGAACTCATACATTATTCCAGTATTACTCCTAAACTGTGGATGTATGCAAACTTATTTTCATTACAGTGTGTGGTTTATGGTTAAGTCACCACAGCCCCTTCAGTTGGACATTTTCTGGTGGTTATGATCAGGGTTTGTGAGGCTCTTTGAAGATCATGTGAAGCTATATATTCACATTTTGATTCATGCCAAATTACAGCCAGGTTAAATCCACACACGCACCACGCTTTACTATACAAGTCTGTAAATTAGTTTTCATTTTAGGGGAAATAATGTGCTCACTAGTAGCTGAACATTTGTAAATGGATGTCACATTTCTGTGTTAGAAATGCCCCAAATTATCCACTTATTTACATACAAATATATACATTTAAAGAAAATATATCTCTATTTAAAACCAAATAAATATTATTATTTGCCAGTAGACAAATGTTACATTTCTGGGTTTGAAACACCAAAATTATTTGTTAATTATTCACTTATTGACAAGAAAAATGAAAAGATTTTAAGAAAAGTCTGAAAAAATTACCTGAACTTTGCATCAAAAAGGAAATATATCTCCATTTAAACCTATCTGTACCGCACCTCTCACCCAACATGACCCTGATAAGTATATGTGCTTACAGGACATGGATGATTACATGTTGCCTGAAGACAAATGTCACATTACAATGAAAGCAAACAAAGTGTAAAAAATAAAATAAAATGATAAAAAGAAAATCTGATTGAACAGATGCTTGTGTAAAAAAAAAAAAAATTCATTTCCATTTAAACTAAAATTTATTCATAAATTAATCATTTACTGCGACTTGTCCAGGGCGTACCCCGCCTCTCACCCTCAGCTGGGATCTGATGAGGATAAACAGTTACATGGATGGATGTTATTCTTATTCTTATTATTTTATTTTGTAAATTGATGATTGATCATTCACACATTTACAAGAAAATCTGATAAAAAAAAACTAAATTTTGTGTCATGAAAGTCTCTTTAAACCCGAATTCATTTATAAATGAATAATTTATTGTTATTATATTAAGAAAGTCTGAAAAACAGAATCTTGCATCACAGAAATGTTTTTTTTTTTCTGCTTTAATCCCTTTAACTTGCGACCCCTTGTGGGTGTTCCGACCCTCTGGTTGGACACCGTTACCTTGGTTACGCAGCAACTAAATAAATTGAACTAATTAGAAATGAACCAAATGATTACTGTATTGTATCAGATTACACAGTTTGTTTCAGGAAACTTCGTGTTATATTGTTTATCTCTTTTTCTTTTTTTTCCTCCGTCCCTGGCAGGAGGAGGAGGAGGAGGTGGAGGAGGGAGGACCCGCTGACGGAGCTGCGTGCGCAGCTTCAGTCTGGAGTCGCTACGACTGGACCGCAATGAGGAGATAAATAGAAGCGTTATCTTATTTATTTTGAGGTCTCGCAGCTCTCATTCATTGATAACTGGGAGAGGACAGCGCGTTTGGAGAGCTGCTGGTCCGCTCGTCTGTTTGAAAGGTGAGTGAAATATTTGTTTGGATTTCTTTTATATAGAGGAATCACATTAAAGGAGATGAAACAGGGTGAGCCAAGCCAAGGCTGCTTTTTTTAAATGATTTAAACCCTCACGCGCTCGAACGTTAATTATTTCAACAATGGCACGTGGATTAAGTGGTAATTATTCGTCTCGTGGCTCAATCTCGGTTTAAAATCGCATTAAAACGTTTTTCTCTTAAATTCAGAGACGATTTGCGCAGCTAGCTCGCGTCGTGAAACGTTCACTGTCTGTCAGCTCGAGCTCCTTTTTTAAAATAAAATAAAAAATAGTAACTTTTTTTTTAATATGATGTTTTAGCACGAGGACCCCCCCCCCCCCCCTCCTCTGTCGCTGTGCCATATGTTACAGTCTTTATGGCAGCTCAGCGTCACGCGTCCTCAGCCCTTCATGATGTGTGGAGACGTGCGCATTCACGACGCACAGCCTTCCCCCGTTTTTCATGGCGAACCGTCGGACCGAGGCATCAGTAATAGTACAGGCTCGTATTGCGCATTATCTGTCCAGGAGGGACGGCGAGGCGAAGTCTGTGGGGAAATAACAATGTCACCAGTGAAGAGATGAGGAAAATAACCTGAGATGAACCCGGCAGTGTCTCACTCACGGCCTGTGACAATAGCCTCGGCGTTAAGAGCCTGTGTTCAGGCTTATGCTGGTGTCCTGTCACTCCAATATGAGCTTGAACATGCACTGCACTGAGCTCTAAACATATACTGTGAATGCACAAGTTATCTCATGACACTGTCCATGTACAGCAAATCTAGACTCTTTCTAGTATTATATACAGAGACCCAACAATGCCCACCATGAGCCTAAGCGTTCTAATGTTTCTCATCTTTAGTCTTCAGTTTGTATAGAGGCTTTTTACTGATCTCTAGAGCAATGTTTAGACTGTACTCTTTCCGTACTCAACAGAGCCCACCATGGGCAAACACTTGGTGACCGTGACGAGGAAAAATTTCCTTTAAGAGACTGAAACCGAGCTCATCCACCACGACCGGTTGAGTTTAGAGAGGCAAAGATCCACAGCAGCAATAATAATACAGTATCTCTACAATATTATATATAATAAATACAAGTATACTTGCAGACAGTGGAACCAGTGAAGAAATGAGGCATGCACACTGAGGCCTCGGCTTTAATAGGCTGTGCTTTTGCTAGACTGTCCTCTTTATACAGAGACCTGACAATGCCCACCTCGAGCAGGCACTTGCTGACAGTGATGCCAGTGAAGAAAAGAGAGAAAATGGTGAATTTTAGCATTTAGTTTGAGTCATAACAGAAGCTATCTCATGACACTTTAAAGGTCTACACTGTACTCTTTGTGATATTATATACAGAGACCCAACAATGCAAACCACAAGCAAGCACCTGGCGATGAGGGCAAGGAAAAGCTTCTTTTAAGAAGCAGAAAACATCGAGCAGGCTTACTGACAATCTGCCACGAGACAAAGATGCACAGCTGCAATAATAATAATGATAATAATTCTAACAATGTGGACTTATTTAGTGGATGTCAAGCAGAACCGCAGCAGCAGCAGACCCAACCACGACCCCCGATCTAGGCGTACGATCCGTAGCCACAGTCCACGAGGACCTGTAAGACGAGAAAGCTGCAAAACTCTGGGGAAGAAGCTACGTTAGTGAGATGCGTTAGCAAGACATCAATATGTGCAGATGAAGAGAAGAGCTCAGTGCATTGTGAGAAGTCACCCAGCCTCCAGCACCATGACTAAGAAATGGTTCAGGACTCACCTGAGCCAGCACTGTACTACAAACACTAATCAAAGAGGAACGTGCCTCGTCTTTCCTCAGTTTGTGATTGATTTTTAAATGGTTAAATATTTTCCCCATGTCACCATCGGAACAGGATAAAACAAGACTTATTGTTAAACAACAGTCACATTGATGACTAAACCAATTATATTCATTAAAGGTGTTAAATTATTCATCAGATTTGAAGATTACGCTGGGATTTAGGAGATCAGCCGGAGGACCAGAACCAGCCTGCATCCGTCTTAAAGGATGTGAAGCTCATGAATGAGGCACCGTGTGTCTCTCTAATGAGATGTAATTGGCTATTGGAGCGGAGGGGTGTTGAGGGCGGTGACCTTTTTGGATCATCAAGCTGTGCTCCACGCATCCCCGGTGCTTTTGTTCCCTCTGAATCGAGCCGATAAGAGGGGCATATCCTACAAGCAAAGGCCTGAGTTGTTGTGATGCGTTTTGGACTGCAGTGCCAGTTTAATGCAATTTGAAGTTGTTGTTTTCTCCCCTCGCTATTGACTTAGTAAAGCATACATTCCATCAATGAGGCAAGAAGGAGAAGAAAAAAAAGGGGGAAATGTGGAAATCATTACAGTAACAGGGACAGGGGAGGGATTTCATTTGGCTCTCTGTTAGGTCTCTTCTTGCCTATTTACTCAATTAGCTGTTACTGGCTGGTGCACACAAACCTTTTACAGATGATGTGGGAGTTACAGACTGTGTTAAATGTGTTGCTGTATCGGGAGGGGGGAAAACGCAGCGTTCAACGGACAGATTGCAGGTTTTGTTTGTGTTGCATGTTTCTTACATTAGCTCATTTTAAATGAAAACGCTGGCGCTATTTTTGACAAATCTACCAACTGTATCACGATGTGAGGGAACGTGGAGAGTCTGTTAACAAGCTGAATTTGGGAAGATGAATGAGTTTAATCTAAAAGTTTGTTTTATTTTCTCTTATTCTGGATTTGCACAGATGTCTCAGAGAGGTGGCAGCGGTTCATCTTTAACCACAGATGGCCGACTTTAACTTAGACACCACATCAGCACAAGTCAGAGCCTTTTTTTTTATTGATGTGACCTCTTTCTTTGACCTCCCCTCTCTGTGATAACACACAGACAAAGCTGAGTCACGCTCAGATAGTGCAACAGGGGAAGAAACAACAAAGATGAACTTGCTCTTTATGTATGTTGGCTCACTCCAGACGCCGCTGGCCAAGCTTCCTTCTTCTGCAGCTCGTCTGCAGAGTTTTGACATCGTGCTCACATGATTCAAGCGAAGGGACGTTGGAGCAGCGAGCTGTGAACTGCTGTGTTTTGTGCCAGAGGGGAAGGGAGAGACCATCAACATGTCACCCCACTGGTGATTACTGCTTAGCATCAGGTCACCTGATCTGACGGCTCAGAGTAATGTTCACTAACACTACTTTTATTCCTCCTCATAAAACATAAGGCTGAAGCATAAAAAAGTTACTTCACCCTGACAGCTAAATTAAGAGGGTCCATTAAACTGAGTTTATTACGTGGGTTCATTTTCCTCACTTTTTGCACAATCGGGACAAACCATCAGAGTCCGTGACAGGAGGGGAGTCTCGACCAAGAAAGGCTTCTTTCATATTCGTCGGCAAGGCTTTATCGTGTCACCAGACCACATGACTGTGTTATCAAGCAGGAAACGTCTTGCCACAAACTTCCTGGAATGCAAGTGACATCAAAAAAATTTGATCCTATTTTTTCTATTCAGGGTTAATTTAGAACATTAGATCCAATTTTCCTTTTTTGTTTAATCTTCAGTGAGGTGGGAAGGAAACTGAGAGGAAGATCTGTTGGAAGATTCATGACTCATGCATGATTTTTTTTTTTGATCTTTTTTGTTTTTGGGTGGCAAAAACTGCAGTTCCTCAAACAGCCACTCGAGGCTGGCTGCAGAACGAATCAGTCTCCATAAGTCCCCATGTTAAAATGTCCAACTTCACAGCAGAAATAAACATGTTTACAGCCTGGTACAAAAAACAGTTTTGGTCTCTGTAGTTAATTTCCCCATTCATGACAACTGTACTGAGGGTGAACTTTATATAGAATTCACCTGTTCACATCATATTAAGACTTAAAGTTATGACAGGACTGTCCTGATGCTTAAAAAAGTTTATTCAGAAACTCACAGGCGACATCACAGATTTTTTTTATTTTAAAATTTTAGAAACTTTATTAATCACGTTGAACATGAAATTACTTCTCCACATTTAACCTGTCCATTCCCATTGGAACATGCACAGGGTCACACACCCAAACTGACAGATACCAGATTCAGATGTTGATACGGTGCCTTGCTCAAGGCCATCTATTTTGAGCAGTGAGAGCAGGGATCGAACCGCCAACCTTGAGGTTATTGGACAACCACTGAGCCCCGGTCACAGTGGATATGAAGTCCATGTTTTATACTGTCTATGATTCCAACCCATGGCCCTTTGCCAGTTTCCTGCCTGATAAAGGCATAAAAAAAAACCCAGAAATACTAAAAAAAAGAGAGAGAGTTTCAAAGATGTGAGTTTACCGGGCAGGCAGGGTTGTTCACACATCAGAAGATGAATTTGGGCCCAGTGCGTGGGATTTTGTTGCATCTGGTGATGAGGCTGCAGATAGCAACTAACTGAATACCCCCTCTGCTCTTCCTCGTCTTCCAACTATGGTGGCCAAAACCCCCAAAGCCTTATCTAGATGCAGTGTTTGGATTGTCTGTTTTGGGCTGCTGTAGAAAAACATTGTGGTTCAACATGGCGGACTCTGTATAGATAGTACAGAAAGCCAGCCAGCCATGTTCACTGTGCATCAACACCAACATGGACAAACTGACAGGGCCGTCGTTGTTTTATAGTCGGACCCAAAAAAAAGATTTTTCATCCATTAGTGGACTAATTTTCCTAATCTTTGCAGGTCTTTAGATCACAGAGGAAATGCTGAGGGAAGCTTTTAGTTGTCTTAGTAGTTCCTGGGACTAAAAGTTACAAAATGAGACCATAGAGGACTGAAGGAAAAACTATGGTGGCTGCAAAACGCCTGACCTAGAGCTAGTTGGTTGGTTGGTTGGTTGGTTGGTTGGTTCAACATGGCGGACTAGGCGGTAGAGGAGTCTACACGCTTTGTGTTTAAGAAATGTTTTAAAGTGATGAGTCGATTATCAGAATAGTTGATTAATCAGACAATCGATTAATCGACCATCGTTCAGCTCTCATAAAGACGTCTATGACCTGCAGGCACGTCACTCACAGGCTGTTAAACACCCACAGACTCCAGACCGAGTTAGGAAAAAAGGGAGCAGAAGCCTCCAGCTATAAATGCACAAAGCTTTTATTGGGTTCTTACAGGGTATGTTTGAACATGTTACTGTATTCCTGAGGCGCACACACACTTCCCGGTCCTTTCCCCCCCATGTGCGAAGCAGCGACAGAGGTTATCGGTCGACCGTCTGGCTGCAGAATCCCCCGTGTAATCCATCAGAGCCATATTACAATGTCTCATCTATGCTACAGAACAATATAAAGCCAGCCTGGGGGGGGGGGTCGAGCGCTCCTCCTCGCTACTCAGTGAGGCAACCCAACACCACATGAAGGCTGGTCGGGAAAGAAAGAAAAAAAAAAAGTGTCACGCTTCCAGAAAATTGGAGTTGCGTGTTTTGTGTTTAATTCAGTTTTTCCACTTAAAAGGTACGACACAGACTTTTGTTTCAGGTTGTTTAGAGCATTCTCCAATGCTAGATGTGAACATTTTATCCTTGTCACTCCCCTCATGATGAATAATTGACCGCGCTGACATTGGATGCATTGTATCTCCAGGCACCCAAGGGATGTTTTATCAGTACAGATGGATGAGGGTTGACAGGCAGTGCAGGCGGGACATGTGTTGTGTGGAAGTGTCGTGTGGAGAAGAGGAAAGCCGACACACAGTAAGCTCGTGAAAACAGGATACCTCACGGAATGATGGATGGATACATGGGTAATTTATTCCGGTATAACCTTTTGTATGTAGATGTTGTAGCTTAGCTTCTTGTTTGTTGTTGCATGTGAAGCACTTCTGTGTCTTCGTATGGCTTATTACCTCAGGCTGAAACCCTTCAACTGCAGGGACGAGTGGAGGAGGGGAAGAATGGGAAGATGGGCAATGAAAAAATGTAAAGCCTTTACAGTATGTGTGTAATTAGCAGCATAATGGAGCGAGGAATGTTTTACTGAGACCACTCGTGCGAGAGTGCAGGCAGTAGATGATCTGTGCCGTGTACTGCGTAGAATTGTCCCAAATATGGACAGTTACACGTGTATTTGTTAGGATTATATTACTTATGAGCAAAAACTAGCAAGTTGACAACTCAGGTCAACAACACAAGACTCAGCAGCCAGCTAATATTACTTACTAGTCCAGCTCGGCGTCTGTCTTTCAGCCTTTTGTTTCATCAAGTCAGTCCCTGATTTACTCTTGTGTCACAGCTTCTTGCTCGGTCACTCTCACATTTTCTCTTCTTCTGTCAGCGTCTTCTTCTGTCTTTTCACCTCTGCCGTTACATTGCCCCCTTGACCAGCTCCAGTTCTGGCATAACATCGACTCCGCTCCCCATCTGGGCCTGAAAACCTCACCCGCTTCCCGGTGACAGATACTAACACTGCCACAAGTTAAGGTCACAGCTCCTAATTGTTTTCACTGTCACTTCATCTGCAGGTTATTTCTTTTGCTTAATGAATTGATCGTTGAGTTTACAAAATGTCAGAAAATACCTGAAGTGACGTCGTCTCAGTTGTTTTATCCAAACAACAGTCCACGTTTGTCCAGTTTCACCAGTTATTCAATGATCGTGTCACCAGTTATATTTGTCAGTGACCGTTTACAGGAGAGTTCGTCTCAGCCTGTTAAAACCGGTGTATAATCTCCTCTGTGGTTCTGGAGGACGAGCTTTTTCAGGCCTGAGAAGATGGCCTTGATGTCACAGCGGTTATCTTAGAGATTACACACGCTGTAGTAGGAAAAGTTTCATGGGCGCCATGATAGCTCACTTCGGTAGTGCATGCTTCATGTGTGTTACCTGAGCAGCAGCCTCTGTGGCTGTGAAGTGAAACAAAAACTGCAGTTCCTCAAACGTCCACTTGAGGCTGGTTACAGATCGAGTCAGTTTCCATAAGTCCCCATGTTAGACAGCAGAAATAAACATGTTAACAGCCTGGTACAAAAAACAGGTTTGGTCTCTATAGCTAATTTCCCCGTTCATGACAACTGTACTGAGGGTGAATTTTTATACATCTCACCTGTTCAAATATTTATCTGCGCTTGTGTTTATAGAATATTAAATCATTAGGGAGCTCTTCTGAAACTGTACGCAGTATTCTGCTGTCATAGTATAAACTCAAAAAGCTTTTGTAATGGTAAATAACTGAGCCGTATTAGACAACATGGACAAATTCCAGTAAATTCAAAAACTCTGCGCACAGTTTTGGGAGCGTGTGTAAGATTTTCCACATTATAACACATTATTGAAACCGCAGCACATCATTAAACACTCTGTTTCCTGTGTTTCAGGGCTGCCCAGAAGAATAATGGATGAGAGCTGTCACTAGCACTTGATGAAGATTTGGATTGACTCTTTGAACTGAACTATGGAGGGCAGCGATGATGTGTCAGTAACCATGACACAGACCCAGACTGATGCGTGCAGCGCTGAGGTGGGAGGCGGAGGAGAAATCCCCAGTAAAGTGGACGACGGCGTGAATCCACCCGCTCCTGCCAATTCCTGTGGCAGCGGCGCGACGGGACTGAGCAAAGGAGGGCTGTCCGACCTGGTGGAGCCTCCTGCACCGTCGGTGGTGAGTCCCGCTGCTGAATCTCCAGGAGGCGTGGCGCTTAAAGTCGCCACAACTGTACTACACCCAGTGTGCCTGGGTGAGAGCCCGCTGATGCTGCCCATCCACCTCCAGATGGCCGGAGCGGCCGGGCCTCAGCTCGGCCAAATGGGGGCAGCGCCGTACTTGATAACAAGCCAAAGTCCAGTTTCGCTTCCCCTGGTCTTGGATCAGCAGGTCATCCAGCACATGAGCCCCTCGGTGATCCCGCAGACCGCTAACTGCCCTCAGCTGCCGCTCCAGAACAACGTCCTGTGTCCGAACCCGTTGGCGTTTGGTTTGCCTCCGGCCGACCAGAAGTCAGCGGGGCAGACGCAGGATCCGAACCTGCTCTCTCTCCTCCAGAATCCGGCTTTTGCGGCCATCTTGCAGGATCTCTTTCCTCCTCAGTCCGGTTCATCAACCTGTCAGTCGCCGGGCTCTACTTTCTTCCCGCTTCCTCCCCTCACGCCTCCTTACACCTCCCCTCTAGCCCCGTTAGTCCCCCCAGCCACTCTTCTAGTTCCCTATCCTGTCATCATCCCCCTGCCAGTGCCTCTGCCCATCCCTCTTCCCATCCCCATCCCAGTCCCTCAGACCGAGGACTCAAAGGGGAACATGCCAAAACCAGTTTGCACTGTGAGTAAAAGCACTCAGACTTCGTCAAAAGATACTACCTCTCCTTCGCCGTCTTTGAGCAGATGCGTGTCGTCGTCCCAGACGCAAAACGCGTCCCTGCCCTTGCTTCCTCTGGATGACGGACAAGTTCTGGACCTTTCTGTCAGAACATGTCCTGTTGAACTTAAACAGGAGTATCCCAGTCCGCAGCAGGACAGTGTGCTCGACTTATCAGTGCCTGGTGTGAGGAAAAAGTGTGTTCAGTTGGACAGAGAGGTAGCTTTTCATTCTGGTCCAGATAGCGGTGGTACTTCTTTGTCCCTCGGGGTCGAATGCACTCAGAGTTTAGACTCTAAACTCCTGGGCAGTCTGGCTTCACTCGAGTTCAGCCGGCAGCACAAGTGGGTGGTTGATAGCACTGCTGGTGGGTCTAGTTCTCGTGGTCAGGAGGCGTCTCTCAGCGGAGCCGGAAACCTTGAGATAGTCAGCACCTCGCAGACGGCCAAGGTCATCGTGTCGGTGAAAGACGCCATCCCTGCCATCCTCTGCGGGAAGATAAAAGGCCTTTCAGGAGTCTCCACCAAGAACTTTTCCATTAAACGGGACGGCAGCCCGGGGGCGTCTCTGCAGCAGCTCTACGGTGTGCCGTCGGCGTCTCAGGGGGAGCAGCACGACCCCAACAACCCGCTTAAAAAGGTCTCCAAGAACAGAGCCATCAAACTGAAGAAGGTCAGCTCACAGGAGATCCATTTCCTCCCCATGAAGAAGCAGAGACTCGCAGCGCTGTTGCCCAGGAAGTGAACGTGCTCGGCCAAGAGGGGGGGATTAATAGCCGGGCCGCTCTCTGGTAATCCCTCCAGAGCGTTTAACATAAAACACATGTGGGGACATTCTGTAATCAAACGCGTACACTTAAATGTCCAATCAGAGCAGCGAGGCTCGTGAACGTCTGACAGTGTGGCACAGTAGTTACAGAAAAGGTTTCCACTGGACTCTGTTTTATCGTAACGCACTTCTCGACAGTGTTATGCTAAAAACCAGAAATGTTTGTGTGTACGGCAGCTTAATGGGCTCTCCATGTGGCTTTGGAGTTTGTCTTTATGAATCGGAATATGTCGAAGGACATTTCTTGACTTTATAATTACAGCAAAGACACATGGGATCCATTTTTCCATTTTGGATCAACGGTTTGTTTCCACATGTAACTTTTTTTTTTCTTAATTTAAGTGCACTGAAGAAAAGCTGTTCACAGCAGAGCAGTATGTACTGGCAGGAACGTGACCGAGACTGTTATAAAACATGTCCCATCGTCGGAAATTCCCATAGTCATCAGTCGCTCAGTGGGGAGATTCATTCTCTTCTGATTGGTAAGCATGACAGGCTAATAATGACTTGGCAAAAGGCAAAATTTCATTGTAATGAATGTTGGCAACGGCCGTCTGTCGCGACATTCTTATTTTGTTTAACGGCAGAGGAAGGAGAGAGGAGAAAAAAAAGAAGGGATGTCTTAATTGTTTTCACATTGAAACAGGCCTGTCCAAGTATGAAGGAAAACGTTTTTTTTGTTCTTCGAAATACAAACCAAAGCTGAGAAAACACTTGAGAACAAGTGTACAAAACATCAGAACCCACTGCTGTTTCCATTAACAGACTAATGAAGGTTTGATTTCATCTGTAATCAAGTGAAAAATGTGAATTTAACCGACGGCGACGCCGGATTAAAGAACTCGGAGAGTTCTCTGTATATTTGTGTGTTATTAGTCTGTTATTAGAAGCAGTATTGGTAAGACTCCCCCACCCCTCGACTCTATCTATCTATTTATCAACCTTGTCGGTGTAAAACATTAGTCCCCAGTGGTTTGGTATCATTTTTATTGTGTTTGTGGAGCATGGTATTATTTTCTGTCCCCTGATCAGAGTTGTGAATGTGAGAGTATCGTCGTGTGCCTGTTTATTTATCCTATCGAGTGCACTTTGTCATAGTTTAGTTTAAAAAAAACAACAAAAAAAAACATTTCAGGGTGTTACTACCTATCCTGCTAAATAAAACTGTGTCGCCCCTTTGTGGTTATAGCATTTATGAAACCTGTGAATTAAAGGCCAAGGACTATTAACAGCCACAGACTGCCTGGACGAACAAAGGAGGGATGAAAAACACCCAGAAGCTCGACTTTATACCAGTTCTTTATTTATATTGATGTACTTCATGTCTGCATTCAACAGAGCGCTCTTTGGTTTAGTAATCAGATTTCACCCTAATTTATTGTTTGTACTTTTTATTTATACGGTCTGTGCGTGGTGTGTGTGTGTGTGTGTGGACTGTAAGAAGGCGGCTTCCTTTGTAACTCTCCTGAAGCACTTTTTGCTTCTCTCGTTTTGATGAAGATGTCAGTGATGAAACACCAGTCAAGACGCGCTGGCAGTTAAATGTTTGCTTACTGTACAGTATGTGTGCTTTTTATATGGAAGTGAACTAAAAATCTCCAAGGTCTGAATCTGTGTCTGTCTGTTCTCAATCACAAATCCGTTCTCCATAACTGCTTATCCTCATCATCATGGTGGAGGGCTGGAGCTGATGCCGGGTTCATCAGTCCAGGCGCACATGAACACCCATGTTCAATTAAGAGTCACAGATTAACCTGCATGTCTTTAGACTGATGGAAGAAGCCGGAGCACACCCAAACTCTCAAGCCGGTGCTGATTGCTACCAGCTAACTCGCATCGTCTTTGGACCTTTACTTACTCACAAATTATTCATAAAAAGGCTCTCAAGATAATTCAACATGAAAAGACAGCCTGTTTCCTCCTCCATCCGTTTTACGTGAACGCTCATCAGGGTCACGGTGAGGTCTGTCCCCCGTTTTAGAGGCACCAATTAACCCTGATCTCTTTGGACTTGACCACAGAGTTGGAGCTGGAGAATCTTCTTACTGTGCCACCCCCTTTATCACGAATGTACTCATCACAGGACGGCAGATCCAACATGGAAAGACTTCCAGTAAAAACCCATTAGGCCTTCTTACCCTTTGTGATCTCGTGGAGTTAAACGGGGCGGTTTGTTTTCACTCCAACCTTCATCAGTATCTTAACAGTCCAACATCAAGAGTCTCCTTACAGTGTCTGAACTCAAGTTGGGTCACCAGCTGTAAAGTAAACCGCTTCAGTCCTTCCGAGCGCGAAAACAAACGCTCGCTCTGCAGTTTAGGAGACCAAAACGTCTGGATGCCACGTTTAAGACAACAGCATGAACTGACAGTGACATAAGAAGACATTTCTTCTACAGCTGTTCAGCTTTTCACTGTCTGTCAGCGTACTGATGGTGCAGCCTGTCGTATATTAAATGTTCTGAATTTATGTGGTAGTTCTACCCGTTGGGTTTGCTCACGCAGGCTGACATCTCCCGTTTCCTCTCGGCACAATATGCCACATTTTAGCTGTTTGTCATCAACCGGACTTATTTATTCAAAAGTCTGTGACATGTTTTCAAATTGTTTTGACAGATTCTTTTCTTATATTTCATATGATAAACAAACACGAGCAGGCCTGGCTTCTTCCTGACGCTTGAGAGGTAACGTTTCAAAACAACTGTCACAGAGACAGATGAAAGTTTAATGATGGCGATGCCGGACTTATGATTTGTGGTATTTGTAGTTCTCACTGTGCAAAGCTCTCGTTTTATTTTAAAAATCTGCGATATATTTAATTACCAATAGTTTGTTGAAATCAGTAACACCACACACTCATCCTTTTGTTTTTGGTCGGTTTATAAAAAAAAAAAAAAAAAAGTAAATACACAACATCATAAACACTTACTGTTTATCTGGTGTGACGTAATGGACAAGTGAAGTTTTTGCAACACATTTTTCAAGTACTTAAAAAGAAGATGCAAGAGAGGGAAATCAACAGCACTTCGATCCTGTGTTGAATATCGTATGGCACAAGTCTTTTTTTTTTTTTTTTTTAAATTAAGGAAAGGAAATAACAGGAAAATTCTGTTAAGTATATTATAAACAGTATGCTACAAAAAGTTTGTACTAACAAAGACCACGTAAACCTGAGAGATGTCGTAGGTAAAGCAAGGCAGAGTCTATTACAGGGAGTATTTGAACTAAAAGCGCTGTGTAGTAAGTATTAAAAAGCAGAATGGAACCCACCGTGAAATATTCACCACGTCCACCATCCCCCCTTTATCTTCACATTTCTAACATATGTATATGATTTCCTTAAAATATTAAGTTTCTACAAAATGTACATTCTGTCGCTGATATTCATGGTTAAACCCATAAAACTGTACACATCTGTTTTCATTGCTAACAGTGATTGGAACGGTCAAAAAGTGACAACGCAGAGGTTGCAGGCGGACCGACGAGCTTACATCATGATTATGATAAAAAAAAAAAAATATTACATCAAAAACTAAACACAGAAAAGCCCTTTAGAAATGTTGGATGTGCACACATCTGTCCTTTGAAATTGATAACGCCCGAGCCGATTCGGAGCTCGGGAAACAAACAGTTTGATAAGAAGTGTGTGGGGACCAGTGGGAGGCAACTTAACAACCAGGAAAAAAAAGGGCCCGTAAGACACAATAATACATCATGCCGCACAGCAGATGATCCTGCAGGACACTCGTGGAAAAAAATAACAAAATACAACGTGATCCCTGCCGGGACGTCCGTTCAGTGTGAACGAAATGGAATGCACTGCCTTGTTAGCATTCCCCGGGCAGGGCGGATGCACCCTTTCTTGAGGCATACACGTGAAGAGTGAAAACAGCTATACGACAGACGAGAGAGCATCCAGATTCTCTTGAAGAACGTGGGGAAGAACATCTGATGGATATTTTTTTTTGTAGTTTTCAGTATATCGACACTTTCTTGTTAACTGGAAATTCAACAATAATAAAAACATTATATAAGAAGAAACATTCTCCATCTTTGGGGATCCAAAACCAGGATCAAAAGATCTCATCTCCGTAAAAAAACAAAACAAAAACAGAAAACGGCGTCCGTGTGTGCACATGTGCTATGCAATGTAAACACGACAGGGATTTTTTTTTCCTTTGGGATTTCCTCGAGTCAAATGGCGTCTGTTGGACTTGAACAGCTTGTTGTTCACTGATGAGGGGTGATGAGGTAATGTGTCAGCAATGCACGGCACACTTTTCTCCACTCTGGAAGTCAGGATGAAGTTGTAACATCTAGTCAGTCCCTCGAGGTGGAGGTCTAGAGTAACATGTAGCCCCCCCCCCCTCCCTGCACCCACCCAGCCAGCCCTCATGAGTCCACACGATGGCTCTCTCTCTCTCTCGGGGGGCTTATTGCTCACGGGTCTGCCCTGGCTCCTGTTACAGTTTGCCTTGTTTCAGCCTCTCTATGTGATGGCAGAGCTTCAGTGCAGGCCCCAGTTTCAGACCCATGTACTTCATGATCATGTCGCTCCGTAGCAGCATCAGAGCTTTTCCATCAATCTCCTGTGTAAAAACAAAGAATGGAGCTCATTATGTTGAAACGCCATGCAGAGAACGAAAATTATCTGCAGTAGCCAAAGCTAATAATAGACAAGAGAGCAACTTGTGGTCCTTTTTAGCTTAACACGAAGGGCAATTGAGAACTTCAAAGGGGACCTGAGTCTAAAAATGTAAGCCCTCGTTGTACTTTTCCACGTTCACTCACTGTTTTCTGAAGAGTTCAGCGTGCGGAGCTAACGCTGTGGGGTCAGCGTCCCTCACAAACTGCATCACCTCCTCGATGGACCAGGAGGAGGGGTTTTTACTGGGCAGCTGCAGACTGTCCTGCTCAGACACCAGAGCCTCAGGACCTGTGGTGGAGCTGGCTGCTGCCAAGGCAGAACACACACACACACACACACACACACAGACGTTGAGCATGCGAGGCGGTAATGAAGTATTTATATACGTCTACTTCCACAGATTGTTTCTGTACCTTCGACTCGTCTCAGAGGCTGTGTGGAGCTGTGCTCTGCGGGGTTCGAGGAGAGGCGGCGCATGGGTGCGCTGTTAGCGCGGTGGTAGAGGCTGCTGGCTTGAGGGTGGTACTCCGAGGAACTGCGAGCAGTTTGGGGTCGAGGGTTCATTGAGTTGGAGGCAGAGTCCATGTAGCGCTGCTCCTTTATTAGGCCGTTCTCCTCGTGGGGCAGGGTCTCTGCTGGAGAAAGAAAAAACACAACGGACATTAAAAGCTTCTATCGAGCCTTTGAGACGATGTCCAACACACATGAGGGGAAAACGATCATAAAGCATGTTTGTTTACAGACAGCATTCAACTGATCCGACCTGGAGGGAGCCGTCCTGGCATCCAAAGAAACATTGACCAACATGTTGCTACTGTATCTGATGTGTCTGTCGCTTTGTTATGCAGGTAACAGTCACTGTAACTGCAGACCAGCAGTGCTGCGGTCCTTCACAACTCGGGATGACACGTGGAACAAATAAACACAACCTGCACATCACCACGCAGGAGTTAGCGGCAACATGCATTACTCATTAAAGTATCATCGCTCGCCACTTTAGTGCCAACACTTGCAGTGAGCAATCATCTAGTGTACACACCGCAGAGGATCCAGAGAAAACTTTCTGGCATGTCACACAAAACAAACTTTTGGCCGGCCGAATAATTTGACATTAAAAACATGCTTCTAAAATAAATAAACAGCCACTCTGATGAACGCAGGAAATCTAAAAAGGTACGATAGAGGTCTGCTCCATCCATTGAGCACAGAGTATGGCTGCTGATGTCAGATCTGCTGCTGGTGTTGCGTGCGAGGCAAATAATGTTTAACGTCTAAAAACACACCAACACCAAAGCCCCAGCAGGCACGTCTCTGTCATGGCATGGCCCCAGCACTGTTTTGGACTGTTCTCCACCTGACTTCAAATCCCACCGGGAGCATTTCAGAAGCGTTTCTCCTTCCAGAACCTGTACATTTGGTCATTCTCCTAGTTTAAGTGATTCTAAGTATGTAAATATGCGAACGTAGTTAAATTGTTTCCCTTTGACTGTTGGGTAGTTTTTAACGGAGCGTTTTATTTTTTGAAAATGGAAACCGGATTCTCTGTGCCGTTTCTGTCTTTTTTTCCCCCAGAAGTTCAACTTCTCTGCTGCGGGTCGCTGCGTTTCTTTGGCGGACACCCCAGCAGCCCATGCTGCCACAGCCAAAATGGCCTACTCAGACAAATGAATGGAAACACCTGTGTTTTCGCCTCAGTGCTGGATCCTGTCTGAATGTACCCTAAAGGGTTAAGAAGCCTGTCTCCAGCATAGAGGTGAGTCGTATTAGGTGTGCAGTTATTAATAAGCTCAAAATTCATTAAGATGGCGTACCTTCTGACGGGTGAGCTTCGGTACGTAAATGTTTAGGTGAAAGAGGAGCTGCGTACGGTGGGGAGACTCCAGAGAGGCTCCGTTTACTGCCGCGAGCCAGAGATGGAGCGTCCAACGCTTCTTCTTTCACTGAAACACAGAAACAATGAAGTCAGTGTCAGCACATGGTCAACATAGCAACACGAAGATGAACAGCTATGGTTAAATACCAACAAGTCCTTCATTTAAAGTCATTTACCTTCAACGTAAGACAAATTAAACACCACTGAGCGTTGTTAGTAACTGTCAACTGAGAGCTGGACACAGGTTTACCTGACTTGGTCCTGTCATAAGCAGTGTAGTGGCTGAACGGCTGGCTGCTGAACAGGTTGTCACATTGCAGGTGACGACACATCGTCTCCAAGAAACGCAGCACGAAAGAAGCACTGGAGGCTGCTGGGAGTTTGACCACACGAACTCCACCATCTGTTCTCACTGCGATGAAGGAGAGCACGTTTTATTGGTCTCATCAGCCCCCTGATGAGCGCACGATGACTGTTTTTTTTTCTTTTTCTTTGTGTGTCTTACCTCTGACGATCTCGCCTCCTCCTGAGTGAGTCTGCAGAGCACTGAGCAGGACTTTGGGCTGGTATGCGCAGTCTATGCATGACTGCACCACCTGCTGGAGCACAGCGTTCACCGGGCCTGGTCCAAAGTGGTCCGGCAGATGCTGCATCAGCTTCCTGTCCAGGTGAGGACCGCAGTTTCCGTGCTTGTTCACGTACACACACACTGAAATGACGCACAAGAAACAGAGAACAAATAAGATCTTCTTCTAATGACAGCCGGTGCAGAACATGCGATAGCTGGTGAGAATCCGTCCTTACCCGTTGAGACCACGGAGCTGAGGCTGGCAGGGCTTTCCTGTGGTATCTGGATGCTGGGCAGCTGAGCTTGGCCTTGGAGGATCTTGGACTTTCTCTGAAAAACACACAATCATTTAACATAAAGAACGTGGCACATCATCTGATGTTAAATATCTCTGCGGGGTCCCACCTTGCTTCCAGGTTTGGGTCCTCTCTTCTTGTGGGGTCGGGGCACCAGCTGAGTGTTTTCAGGCACAGTCCCGTTCTGGGCCGCCGCTGCCTCTGCCACGGCTTTGAGCAGAGCGATGGTCTCGCTCTTGGGCCGACGGCCTCTTACCCCCTTCCTGACGGGCAGAGGTGGCAGGGGGTTGGGGAGTCTGTAGGGGGACTGCATGGAGCGTCTGTTGGGCTTGGAGGGCGACGCCGGAAGAATCTGCAGGTTCTTTGGCAGAGTGACTGAAAGGAAAAAACACAGACATGGGTATAATAAGAGAAAGTCAGTCTTGGCACGGCTTTGACAGTCACCTGAAAGATTGTGGATCGACTACGTAGGCGTGCGCAAAGAGAGAGAATCACTGCAGAGTCCCTGCTGGCTAATTAGACGGATAAATTGTGTCATTATCTCTTGACTCTGACCACAGTTTGCTGTGCTGGTATTGGTGGATTAAAGTAAAGAGATGGTCCGATGCCAATCTGGGTTTGGACAGGGGCATCTCATTACTGGAAACAGCGGGGGAAGTGCTCCAATAAATGTCCTACACTTCCAATGACATGTTTTCTGACGTAATATCTGGCATGGCTGTGCATTTAGCTAATTGTTAAGACCTTCAGCAGTAGTTTGAAGCCAAATTACAACATCAGCAAGCTAACAGAGAGGAACAGAGTATTATACAAAATAATGTATAATGCTTAATAATAACAATAATTTGTATACAATGGCAAGAACACTGTCTGCTTAAGACTGCAGTGCTGCAAGCTAATAAAACATGTTCTGGACGTCTTTTTACAAACAGCACAAAAGCCTCTCGCCAGAAAAAATCTGAAACTCACTAAAAGCACTGACAGGAAAAACACAAACCCACGCAAAGTAACAGCCCATTTACTCAGCTAGTAAATATTTTTCTGTTTCTGTATGGACTCAAAATTCCCTGACAATTCCCCACTCGTAGAGACTCGAATAAATCTTCCTCCAGAAGTCAACAACCGCTCAAAACAAAGCATGCAGTGACGGAGAAAGCTGAGCGATCGTTGTTAGACGGGGGAGGAACACAGAGATAGTTACTTCTTACTTTTTTTTTTTGAGAAGGTACATTTAAACATCTAAAAAGAAACTCGAGTAAGGAGTTTCTTATCCTCTCTGTCCAGACAAACGTCTGACTGGACTGAGCAGCTTTAATGTAAATAGATTTTTCACCATGTAAACAGGTATGATGTGAAGCACATAAATCCTCCTCCTCCCCATCTCCAACCAATAAGAGTCAGACAAACAGTGTTCAGCGCTCTGGACACTCCTTTTATTGAACGTAGCCCCAGTTTATCAAGAGGAACACGTTGTAAACACTGCATAAAACTTGTCAAAACTAAGCAACCAAACTTTCCCCAAAGTGCAGCCACTGTGGGGAGCGTCGTAGAAAAGCAATCCTTATCTACCCCGAGCGACTGCATTGTGTGTGTGAAAAGAAGAGGAACGTTTTAATTAAACAGCTACTGCACCAAAACCAGCATCACCAGGCCAGAATCCTCAGAAAGCCGCGTATAATATTAAAAAAACACAGCTATCACAGCATTCAAGGATCTTAACTGGATCTGTGTTTGTCCCGCGTCAAACGCAGACATTTTTCCATTCAGACTCAACCTCTGGGAGATGTGTTAATGTGTGTTATTAGATCTCACACTGATCAAAAGGCAGAATTCACGCGTTCTTCTACTGAATGTTTGAGCACCTGTTAGAGATTAGGCCGTGTATATTTTACTCTGCCAGACTGAGCAACGAGACCAGATGATTCATGATAATTGTGTTTATGTTTTTCTAGGTGTTGGGTGCAGTGTCCCGACTGTGGAGGGGGGGTGCACCGCAAATAAATGAGCGTGAATGAGTACGTTGATTACAAACAACAGCATCTGCCTCAGACAGCAGGGTATGTGCAGAGGTGTGCTGCCACCTAGAGGGTAACACTCACCACTGTTGCCCGGCGGCTGGAGGCTGTGTTTTGTGAGGGAGCACCAGCCCACGGGGAAGATGTCCCGGGAGTCGTACTTGCACCAGTAATCGAAGGCGCCCCGCCACCCGTCGAACATGATGAACACCTCGTCGCCTTTCACTTCTCCTATGGTGGCGGGGCAGATGAGGTACGGGTTCTTCTTGTCCACGGCCTCCAGCTTCATGCCTGGCTTAAAGTTGTTCTGCGAGGGCCTCAGCGGTTCCTGGAAACAAGTGCAATATCCTGATTGCAGCAACTTTTGAGTACGCACGCGTTGGCAATAAGATGGCAGCATACTGCCTGTGAAGCTTTGTGAAGCAAACCTTTTTAAAGGCCGTTGCTGGTGCCATCTCTGCTCCGTTTAAAGTTCTCAACAGAAACATGGGCCACGACGAGGCGTTCATCCGAAATCCTGAGAAGAAAACGTGATAACATATAAAAAACGACAGTTGAAGTTAAGAAAAGCAGAGCAGAGAGTTCTGATATTACCACAGGTCTGATTTCATGGGTAATTTATACTGTTGCTAACTTTTTCTTCATCAGATAAAAACGGTGATCACTGGATTGAAGAGACCTTTTCTTCTTGTTTTTAATCAATTCTCACTAGAACATTATGCTGCAGATTTCAGATTAAGCCACAGAGAATGAATCTCAGCGATGAGGACTGAGCCTCTGTACATGTGCTGCATACTCATACCTACTGAGCTAACAGGCGGTTTCACATTTTCGAAGTTAGTGTACATCTATCCGCATTTCTTATCTTGCTGTTCTAATTATTCCAGATTTATTGCAGCAATATAAACAAAACTTTGCTGCAGACCGCCTTACCTTCACACTCTTTGCATATGCAAAAAAAAAGATAATCAAATTCACAGAAGCCTGCAGGGAAATATTCTTTTATTTCCACATAAGGTCCCTTCAGACTATTCAGACGATTTATTTGAGTGGGAGTGGTGCAATTTGGGTGTCCGTTAAATAAAACCCAATGACCCGCGGCGGAGAAGTTTCCAACTTTTGGGAAAACACAGCCTGATGTCACTGCAATACAAAACAGACGGTCAAACCTCGACAGTCTGAAATGTCTCTGAAACTGAGACTATCCAGGTGGACTCATGGACTAAACTCTGAGTACCTGCTGTGCTCTGATTTAGTTTGTTTCAGGTACCCAGCTTCTAAATCTGAGTCTGACTAGCTGCAAAACAGTGACACAAAGAAGTTTAATTTGGTTTGAGAGCGAAAGCGAGCAGTGGCTCAGACTCACAGACAGTGAATGTGAGTGAGGAAGTTGGTTAATCAGCGAAATACGTTCAGCACAAATAGACAGACACTGAACAACCCTGCAGCGATTCACCACAGTGCCTGATTCTGTCTGAATGAACCCTAAGAGGGTAACAAACAGCTTCTACAGTGCAGTCTCACGCTTATTATTTTCAGGTTACAGCTTCCTCTTTCATTGTTGCCATGGCAGACAGAATGAATCTCATTTTAAGAGACAAAGCTGCCATTTGTTCTGTTTTATGGAGAATCCCAGCTAATGAATGAGATGAAGATAACTGACTGTGTGAACTTCTTACCCAGTGGTGGCTGCAGCATGTCTCCGTTCTTCTCACAGGTGCCGATAGGCTGGATATCAGAGGAGTCCACCAGTCTCCAGAAGTCATTGCTGTTGTCGCTTCCATCCAGACGGAGACGCAGACGGACTCCGGTTAAACCCATCACCGTGGCGATACAAACGGAGGTGGAGTTGCGTGGGTCGTGAGCTTCAAGCTTCATCCCCACCTTGAAGTCGTTGGAGGGCGGGACTCTCGCCTGCAGATAATAATAGGAAAATAGCATTGGTGATGATCACAAACAAATCATCATTTATCAGCTGATAACTGTGAGACATGATTTGGTAAAATGTTGAGGAAAAACAAATGTGTAGTTGTGTTGGATTCATGAATAACATGTGAGTGAAAGGACAAATCCACTTTGTGCTTCTGGCAGCAATTCACAGAACCAGTTTAGTAACCACTAAGTTGCCCCAGTAATGTTAAAAAACTAAAACAACAAAACAATGACAGATAAATAGAGGCACTGTTTAGCCCGAGGCAAGTTCAGCAAATTCTTAGCAAACTACTTAAAATTATATATGTCAGAGGTCTTCGTGCAGCTGGTCTCTGCTAAATATGAAGCAGCTCAAAAATCCAGGAGGACATACCTGACGAAAACAGCTTGGTGGAGCTGGTGTGGATGACGTCTCTTTTAGGTATTCCTCCCAGCTGAAAGCATCTAAAGAAAGAAATCATGAAAAATGTAAACGTTCTGACTGTAAACACTTCTTAAATACAACATATTACATAGTTTGCTTATAAAGAATAACACGAGACCCAGCAAAAACTTAAGCTGAACGTCATAACATCACCTGCTACCTGGTTTCTGAGGTTACAATATAATGTGAAGAATGTGAAGAGACTAAACACACATATATCCCGTTACAGCACTTTTTCTGTTCCTTATTTATTAAGGCATGTGCAATACTTTACACAACATTCTTTTCATTTCTTCTTGTTGTACGTAATCTATTATTGTGACATTCCACTGTACTGTTTTGTTGGGTGTGTACTATATTTGGGTCAAGTGCAGCAGAGGCTAATGATGGTTGACATTATGGTTTTCTGGTTCAACCACGTTCATGCAACAGAAGTAGTCCCTGGCTTGGAGGGAAATACCTGTTCTGTGTCACGTTCACTCTCCACTTTTGTGTACATAAACCTGAATCTGTGACGCGCAACGTTGTGCAATGCAAGATGCCGACCGCATAACAGAAAATTGCCGTAAAGACTCTGATTTGTGACACAACGGGAAACCAGCGATAGAGGATCATTTGAAACGTTTTCACTGGCTCATGATATACAACCATCATAGTGCTCAGAACGATCCTCTGCTAGGAAAATGATTGGATCATAGCTCAGAATAGGGACAGGAAATCTGGAACACTGGCATGTAATAGTTATAGTTAATGAGATACGACAGACTTTAATGATCCCACAGGGGAGAAATTCAATTGTTATAGCAGCTCGTTTACGCAAGAAATTACTCATAAATAAGAAATATAGAGAAGAAAGTCATGCTGGTGTTAAAGAGTTTGACAGCTGTTGGAGTAGCAGTCTGTTGGCAAAGGAGCTGTTTAAGGCCTCCATAGTCATCATCGTCATCATATAAGAGCAAAATGATGTTTATTTTCCTATTAGTAAACACCGAACGCAGCTCTCTGTGTTCACTCTAAGATTCCCAAATAATGTCATAAAATATCAAATAAAATGCTTACCTTTAGTTGTTGCAGGGGTCGTACCTGTTAGAGGAACTGTCCTTCCCAGTTTCTCCTTTTTGCCATCTTTCTGATCTAAAAATAAATAATAAAACAACAAAAAACTGTTTTAAAAAATGTTCTATTAGTTCAAAAAACAGATTTATCAATGCAGCGCTCTTTTTCCAAACATTATATCCAGTCACTTCAGGCAGGTCACTCCGTTTTTTCAAAAACGTTGTCTAACAACTTTGGAAAAAAACATAATGGATTTCTGAGGGAGCTATAAATATATCAAAATCCTGGAATCATGCAACCAATTTGTGAAATACTGAACTGAAGCCTGCTGAGAGTTATCACATGCAGATGACGCCAAAAATATCTAATTAACTCTGGAATGCCTTCAGTAAGCTCGAGAGGAATCATAACGACAAACAAAGCTGCGTGTTGTCACATCATGAAGCCCCTACAGTCCCATTCTGGACCACACACTTACTGTGCATCATCAGAGCTTTCCTAAACACTGCGTGGGAACGTACACACCTTTGTCACCAATACATACATTTTAGGGAGATCATGTTCTCCGCATGACCTTTCCCAACTCCAACCTGAGCGGAGGTCTTTTATTCAGACAGAATAAGTGAAAACACCTGTATGGGTACGCAGAGCCTTGAAGCTGATTAGCAATTATCTGCAAGTAAAGGCATACTAACTGTCACTGAAGAAGTTCAAAATTCTCCATTGCTAATGTATTTAAAGAAACTTTTACAAAGAAACAGCTGTGAAACAAATCTGCTTTTTTCTTCAGTTGAATTCCTCCAAAAGAAAAATCCCATAGAGTCACAAACACATTTTTTATCATGCGTAGGAAAATGACGTCCTCCTGCCTTTTATCGGAGTTTTTCCCATGGTGGCTGATGACCAACGCTGACACTTGAGCGATGACGACCAATGCTGACCGAGTACGCTTCTGTCTGTATTTCGTTCTGAAAGTGACAAAAAGGTGAGAATATTTCAAATGAAATGCAGAAAAAACAAACAGAGACAGGCTAGTTTAAAAAGAGATTCATTAGCTTCATCCATTATAATTACAATGCCATTAATCAGCATCACGCTATGAAATACAAGAGCTTTAATGTTCAGCAGTGTTTGTGTATGAGTGAGGTGAAATCTTTAGTTAATGGACTGTTATTATAACCTTGTGTAATTAACATGCTGAGCAAAGGGCTGCAACTAATGATTATTAATATAATTTCAATTAATCTCTGACTTATCAAATAAATTGGACATCAGAGAACTGCATTACAAAGATTAGTTTGTGTAAGCTGCTTGTTTCGTCTGATGAAGGTGACATGACACATGATCGTATGTGAGAAGCTGTAAAGAACAAACGTGTGACACCGACACTCGATAAACAAATGAAGTGATCAGTTCCTCTTCTGTTGATCTAATCATCTGCTCTGTGCTTTAGTACTAATGAGATGTGAACAACAAACACTTTTCCAAATAACAACAGAGGAACTTATCGAACTGTTTTATTACTCTTTATTTTTACTTGTGTTTTTGGTTGATGCAAAATAACACTGGTGCTAAGTTTGTCTCAATGGACTTGACAATGAATCAATGCCTGTTAAACTCTGACATGTCACAAAGGATCCTTCTGACCGAGACACTGGTGGGTTAGTGAGGTGAACAATGAAAACAGCCGTCCAACGTTGTGGACGACAGACAGGACAATTAGCCATGGTTATGACGAAGCTAATGTTACCGCTCTTTGGGACGAATTAACATTAATTAATAATCTGGAAACAGATAAAGTTTGACACTGACGCTTGATAAACAGTTGATCTAATCATCTACTAGGCAGTACTCCTTCATTTAACTACAGGTGTGGACAGATGAACAGATGATTTTTCAAAGAACAACATAGAAGATAGATGACAGCCTATGATATCAAACATTGTAGAGATAGGTGTTGTTGCTTATTACTTGTTTTTTTTTTGGTTGAATAAAACCGATGTTGATCTTTGTTTGATGTTATTTGCTGCCTCGATGTTTTTATGTAAAGTGTCTGAGTATTTAGAAAACCACTTGGAATATATATGTGTATTATTATCATCATAATAATAATAATAATATTATTACTAGCTGCTTTTGTACTATTGCATTTAATTACAGACGTGGACAACAATGTTTTTTATGTTTCTTTGGTAACTCCCTGTCACTCCCTGAACTCCTATTTCGAGTTATTACTGTCAGGCCGCAGATGTGATCAAACAGTGCGCGACAAAAAGACATAAAAACTCCTTTGTTCCTGCTGCCAGTGGCCTTCTTCACAGCTCAGTGTAAAACTTTTGGCATTTACTGGTTATTTGCTGCTCATGTTTGTATAATTTGTGTTTGTGTTGTTCTGCTGCTGCTTGGAGATAAATAAAAAAAAGACACCTTGAAACTGTCAGTGGACTTGATATTGAATATATTGGATCTCAAAGAGTGGAAACAACCTGCTGACGAGGAGTCTCGTGAAAACTATAGGTAAGTTAGTCGATGCTGATGTTAGCAAAAGGGAAAATGTATATATATTTCCCCCCCCCGTATAACATATCAGGACCTCTTTCTTGTACAGCAGTGTGGTATTCCAGTAATGGACACTCCCACAGAGACAGGAAGCCTCCTGTGTAACATAACATGGTGGGTTTTCTCATGAGGTTCAACACAGTAAACTTCCACAGGGCCCGCTTGTGGGTGGATGGACTGGGACACTTTAACTTAGTGTACAAACCCATTTTTACTATGTTAAACTCTGATGTGTCGCTTCACGAGCGAAACACTGTGAGTGAATTACTGAACTGAGTCAAATAGGACGATGAAAAACAGCCGACCAACATTTTGAGGGGGGGTGTTAAACGAAGAAAACAACGTCAACTGACCGTTTACAGCATCAATGTAACTAACTCATTAACGTGAACGGTTAAATTAGCTATGATATGATGAAGCTAATCGTTACCGTTGGCACAAATCGCGCCTTATTCTGTTGTTTACTACCTTTAATATCAAACTTATAACTTAATAAGAATGTCACCTTACACTTTTTAATGTTTTAATGTTTTTTACATCGCAAACAAACCTATTCACTGTTAGCAGGCTGGTTATGTCACCTCACATTTTCATGTTAACTTAGCTCGTGACAGCTAACTAGCTGCTAAAAGCCGCTATAGACCTAACGTCTGTTTATTTTCGATGTTACACTCTAAAAAGCTGTTTCAGATGTTACATATCAGCTTTAAGATGCCGTCTCTGGTGTGTATAACGCTTATAAGCTTCCAGGCAATAGTCTGGACCCAATGTTGACAACTGGGACTGCTTGATTTGCTAGCCACCACCACCTCCACCACCACCACTGCTGCTGCTGCTGCTGCTGGGCTAATAACTAGGTTGGCTAACCTTAGCGTTAACCCCCTCAGAGCAGTTTCTTCCATATTATCGATGAGAATTACACCCAAGCAGGGCTGCGGGGCTTCTGTTAACCCCCTCCGGAAACTCTACGTTATTTACTGTGAAGAAAAAACTTACAAGTGCCGTCTTTTTTCCGAGTGAAGATCCACACACTTTTCTCTAATCGTCAGCTGCCATTTTTTTCACTGAATGTAGTGTATGCTTACACGCATGTAATTTATGCCGAAGATCGTATCGAACGGAGAGAGCGCACACATGCTCAATGAGTTTATACGGCGAGACGAGGGCTTGGAACTCACACTTTACAGCCAATCAGGTGAAGGGTTGCTCATTTTTAGCCAATCCGCGTTTAGAACTAGACGAGTTGTAGTTTTTGGATTAGAAAGAAACACCACGTCAACCATCTTCACTTTTATGCCCTCTTTTTTTTCCTTGTGTATCCCCTGCTGTGGTTCAAAACTGATAAAAAAAAAAAGAACTACTCAGAAAAAAGGACAAAAATAAAACTGAAGTATAATCACAGACTGAATTATACCACCTAATACATCAGGGTGCAATACTAGAATGCAAAAATATATATTTTTAAGCAAATAATAAAGAAATTGCATTCAACAGAACACGTTTTTAGTAAACTAGAAAACTAAATGGTGTAATTAAACATACCAGAATAAAATGGAATATCTACAAAACTTATTTTATTTTATTTTTTATTGGTTTTTTATATTTAATGATCATTCTAATCTATTTTACATAAATAAAAGAAACATAATTTCTATGAAAGCTGACAACATTTCTGTGTAAGCCGCCAGGACACCGGGTACTCCGCTCATGACTCACTAGATCCGTCCCACGTCAGATTCAAACTCATGTGTTTTCCCCCACCCACAGTGTTCCTACAAAGACTCGATTTTTCTAACAATATCAAGCACAAATTGTCAATATTCAAACACGTGCAGCACGTAAAAACTCCAGATGTGACCTTAATCAATACTATACAAAATGTATTGATGAAAGTATGATGAGGGAGAGCAGGTCTCTAATATTTTTTCTTTATTTTTAAATGATTGTAAGTGGAAAATATGTATGGATCTCCTTTTCACTAAGAAAAAAAACATGATTGTATGACGGTGGTGGAATATAACAAAGTACATTAAAAAAATGTTCACTGAGCTACTCAGTAACCAATTTAAGCTAATTATACTTCAAATGCATTTATTTAATTCATAATTCAAAATTCTAGAGCAAAATACAGTTCAGAATATTGGAGGTGTGAGCTTTCACTTTTAATTTTCTTTCCATGATGATGTGCATATGATTGTTATTCAGAAACAGAATATATCGATTTGCTTCCATCTTTACATTTAATACACTAGGTACTTGATGTAAACATAACAGAAGTTATCGCATGACACTTTCCATATAGAGTGGATCTAGAGTCTAGACTGTACTGTTCATAATATTATTTAGAGACCCAATAATTTCCACTATGAGCATGAACTTAACTATAAGTACTCATTTATATGCTAAACTGACCTTCTGTAACTGTTGATAATCATCTGAACTGTGAGATCACTTGGAAAATAGTAAATCAGATTCATAAGCTGAAGAAAATCTTTGTGCGACTGTCTGTAGTTTTATCATGCGTGGAATCATCTATATGCTGGGCAAAATTCACGATCAGGGGAACTTAAAACTCTGTTTTTTTCTGTTTTATTGGATGTTTACTTAAACAACCTAACAGCATGTAAAATAATTTAAAGTAGTTACATGTCAACCAGCTACAAAAATAAAATTCTTACACATCAATATCAATATCAATAATGATATATGATTCTACATATTAACTATTACATGGGCCATTTAATGCCTTTAGTACTTTTACTTTTGATACTTTAAGTACAATGTTACTTACACTTTAGATGACATTTTGGATGTAGTACTTTTACTCATAATTCAGTATTTTTATTTTGTTGTTTTGGTATTTTTCCTTAAATAAAGGATCTGAAAGTTTTGAAGTTGTGATTTATGTGCTCTCCATCATCCTTTGTTCATTCTCCAGTTAGTTAATGGATATTTAAAAAAATACTTGGACTAGGCATGTAGACACTTTGATTTATACAGTTTCAGGTTCATCCTGTGGATGGCAGCATGGTTTCATGTTAAAGTAAGCATGGAAAGAGCTGTATGGAGTGTTTGAAAGTCATTAGTTCACATTTTGTCTGAATGAGGAAAGACATAGCAGTTATCTCCATAGAGTAGATTTACACCGTGCTCTTTATAATATTTAAAAAAAACTCTCTATCTAAATCTGTGCTCATTTTGGGAAATATGTTCACATTCTCTTAAACTGAAGAAAATCAGTTTGGACATTACTGTCTGTGGCTTTATCGTCATTTCTTATTTTATTGCACAACCTTACTTTACTCCCTCCTAAGTGGAGTACGAAAAAGTGATGAAATCGCATCATAAACTCACACAGCGACCTGCAAAAATCAGTGACGTGTTACATGTTAGCCTTGTGTAATGTAAGCTTTATCACCACACTTCCTGTAAAGAAGAGTAAGGAAATGTGATAATAACACAAACTCTTCATACATCAACCTGCAGACAACGATGAACGTATGCGTACATATGCACATCAACTTTATTTTGGACACAATATGCTGTCAGGGCCACTATAGACTTTAAATTTCTTGTTTTATTGCACGTATTCTTGTTTTATTGTGAAAAATCATACTTACTGTAGAGAAGGAGAAGCACATATGATAAGACTATATGATAAACCCAGTTCAACCTGAAATCATCTGCATATGACAGTGTTTGCTGTCAGGTGCACTTTAAGCACTGGGTTTCTGGTTTTGTTGCACATTTTCTTGTTTTATTGCCACACTTCCTCCATATGAGAGTGAGAACACGTGATAAAAGCCATGTCATAAACTCACACAGCAACCTGTAGGAAAAGATGAAGCGCTTACATGCTACCTTTGCGCAATGCAAACTTTAAATCTTCACAATCCTCTTTATAAATGCTGCTGCTTTACGTCATCCTTATAATGTTAGAAAGTTTCTGCTGCTCCAAGTTCTTTGCTTTGGCCTATGTTATCATACTGAAGGCAAGGGTGTGATCTTGTGAATTATGTAATTGAGAAATTAGAACAATAATATCCCACCTCATACGAAACACCCTCAGACCGCAACACAGCGCTCTACCCCCTTATTGCCGTTCTGCTCTCTGATTGGTCCAAGCGAAGGGGGCGTTGGAATAAACAACCGCTCCGTGCGCTCCGATTGGCTGTCGCCACGCCACTCGAACTGTTGCCTGGCGATGTGCTTGCAGCTTGTCAACGGCACGATCCAGTTACTGTAGCTGCCTGCTGCAATGAAAATATCTTCGTTGGTGGGTGGATATATCGGCCCATTTCCATCATTTTCCCCCCCAAACAGTGACTGAGTGAGTAGTTTATTTCACCACTACAGAGATAAAACATAAGCTGTAAGTATAACGTGGATATCTTCTTCAATTTCACGAGAAAGGCGCCAATCTTGAGGTTTGTTTTGCTTTTTTTAAATAGCGATTTTGTGTGTTTTTTGTTGTGTGTGTGTGTGTGTGTATGTGTGTGTGTGTGTGAACCAGATTAAATATAACGTAACTAACCAGCAGTCCAGTCCAGTTCAGACTGGATGTAAACTGTCCATGTGAGACCGTTTGTACTGTAAGTTGGCTTTGAGTGTAGTCTGACTTGTTGGATTTATTGCTGCTCTGCATTGCAAAATGTGGGGAGCTACATCTAAATCTGTGGGCAGTCGTAGCTAAGACACACACACACACACACACACACACACACACACACACACACACACACACGCACGAGTCCCTGTTAAAAACATTTACCAGCCTTGCATGTGTGGACGAGATGAGCTGAGATTTATACCCACTAACACAGCTGTGTGATAAATATAGCAAGTTTTTTTTTTCACCATTTAAAAAATATGTAGTTTAATGTCATCACATCGCAGTGACGTTGTAAGCTTTGGTGCCTAAATGTCTAATTTTAGTGTGTAAATCTGTGTAACAGTGCATTGATGGTATGAGGAGGTTTAAAGCTCCTGTATTCTGACTTGCACAGACTCCTTGTCCATAACCACGCATGAGTCATTCTGTTGATAGAGACAAAATATATGATCCACAGCAATGCCCGGTGCATTCCTGATCATATTAGCCCTCTAAGGTCTGGGCCTGGAGAGTATTTTGGCTCCGGAAAACAATAGGCTGCATGCCACTGCATGTAGGCTGTGAAATGAGGGGAGGAAGGAGGAAGCACGTTAACACACTCATGCTTAGAAAAAGATACGGATTTTCTCTGCTGCCATCAGTGTTTGTGTGTGTTGTTGTCTCATATCACCCTCCTCAAGTTTACCTACAGTTGCTATCAGCTTACCTCGCGATGACGGTGTTGGGCTGAGTAAGATAAGGGAGTAATAGACACAGCGGTTGTTTAGTGTTCTGGGAGACGAGAGTTTATTTTGGTGCCGAGGTTTTGCATACTGATGAGCAGCTCCTGTGCCCACAGCACCGTAGGAGAGACTGGTGAGTGTGAGTAGGCTACGCAAAGTCCTTGAGCTTTTCCAGCAAGGAGAAGATGAAATGGAGAAAGTGGTATCTGGAGTCTTATCTGATTCAATATGAGTAAAGAGTGTGTGGATACCAGAGAAGGCGCTTTGATCACATTAAGAGATTATGTGCTGTTTCACTCGCTCAAAGAAAGGCAGGAGCAGAGCGAGGAGCTCTGATTAAGTGGATCTTTTTCTGTTATTTTCACGAGGTGTAGTAAACGTATGTATGTATAAGACATGACACGTGACGCCCTACTTACTTTACTTATTTATGTTAAAGGTGCACGCCTCTGATTTTACACACAAAGGTTTGTCGTCGACGTTGAGAGGATTATTACAGACTGGAGGGGGGGAGTCTGATTTCTGAAGTCTGACCCAGATTATGTCATTAGGGTTACCTCAAGTTTGACTTCAGACTTCAGATATTCGACAGAAACCCTTTAGCAGAACTTTAACGCATTCTGGGATTTGTAATTCAATTCAGATGTATTTATATAGCGCCAAATCATAACAAAAGTTATCTCTTGACACTTTACAGCAGGTTTAGACTGTACTCTTTGTAACCCAACATTCACCACCATGAGCAAGAACTTGGCGGCAGTGCAAGGAAACACTTACTTTAAGAGGCAGAAAACCTCAAGCAGATCCCGGATCATTGGTGGGCGACCATCTGCCAAGACCGGCAATAAAACAATGATAACTATAAACTTTGATGGAGATATGGTATATAGGTAGTAGTGATGATATATTAGTAATATTAGTGTTTGTAGTGGATGTTATCAGGACCAAAGCAGCAGGCTCGACCAATCACTGATCTGTGACAACCTGTGAGTCAAGAAATCAGAAAAAACTTGCCAGTAGCAGCATAACTAACCAGCATTAACTATAAACTCCATCAAAAAGGATCGTCTTAAGCCGACGTCCTGAACACAGACTACAAGCTGGTTCCACGGAAGAGTTTGAAAGCTGAAGGCTACTTTTAGAGACTATAGAGACCACAAGGATATTTGTAGTATGCAGTGTTTTTGACCCTTTGGAGGACTAACAGTCTGGATGTCTTTTTCGACTCTACAAATCCCCCAACTGAGAGTGCAGTACTGAATCACTGGAGTGCCCCTTTAACTCCAAGAGAACCTGGTTTGTATCAGTGAAGTATTACTCCACAAAAAGATAGAAGAGTCCGTGTCTTGAGGAACGTTTTTGAAAAAGGCAAAACAATCAGGTTGACACATTGGGAATCCATTACACTCTGCAATCTGCTTTTCCGTTTAGCTGATGCGAGTTTAAGATATGTATGATTTGGCATGTTTGTCTGCAGGTAAAAGCGAGGCACCGACGAAGGCATGTGTCGGATATTATGGCTTACAGCCGGCACGCGTCCCTCGGGAGCCAACAACTGGCCGCCTCATGCCACCCTGTAGCCGGACCCCCTCTGCCTGAGCTCCATGTACCTCACGCGACATACCTTTTGACTTCATGAAGATCCCTGACATCGGTGATGTAATGAATAAATTTGAAGTCCTTGGGATTGTGGGTGAAGGTGAGTGCTCTCGTTTGATGCTACCGCAAAATGTAACGATGTTCTATATAAATGTACTTTTACTTCTGCAGCAGAGACTGCTGGTCTGGTCTAGAGGCAGCACACCACCAATTTGTTGTAGGGCTTTTCAGCGAGCAATCTTTTGATTGTTTGTATCCAATTTGCCCGTGGAACAAGGCTGTTAAAAGCATGACTGTACAACTCAATAAGGTCAAGGACATTTTTAAAATATTTATTCATCAGGAAGAATTTTAACATGCAGAAACTGAAGCTCGGTACTCTGACCTGAATTCAGACTCTTGTGCTATTCCTGTAGAAATGAAGAGGTGGTTGTGAGGATTCAGTTTCATTGTTGTAAATATCAATGAGACAGTGTGATTTGATAGTTAAATTCCCCTGAAAAGCTTCTCGTGGCTTTTCTTTTTTCCTTGAGCCACTTGGTTGATATAAAGTGGCAGAGGCCCTTAGGTGAGGCCACCCACTTGTCCCAGTTTTTACACTCCTATCTCTCCATCCTACAAGTTTTATAATGTGTGTATAATGCGTCTCTAGAAGACACAGGGACATTTTGAGCTGGATTTTGAAGGCTGAGCGCTCGTCCAAAGATGAGTCAGTCTGGAAGAAAGTCAGCACTTTTTAGTTGGAGAAGTTTTTTTTTTTTTTATTCAGTCCAGCTCTACTAACTTTGCACTCATTTCACAGCACGCTCCACTTGATCCAGCATCATAGATTTTTCCTCACTGATCTTGAGGTCAGTCAATTTTGTAAATGCAGCAGCTAGGCTCGCCCTAGCAATTAAAAACACACTGAATCTCATGCAGTAATAACCAGTGTCTTATCTGAAGAGGACAATGAATGGGGAGGAATAAAACACTGTAATGACAGCAGACTGAGCTTATTTTATACTGAGGACATCGCAGGCTGGTCATTGTCTTCATCGTTAACTGTGAACATTTTCAGAATTTACTTCTCTACGTGAAAAGAACAGGTCTGTGTCCCATGTACTAAAATGAGTTTGAAACCCCTGGTTAAAGGACAGTTTGGAAAATAATCCCTTTTTGGTGCCTTTGGGAAAACACCAACATCCAAGTTTAAAGTGTCAGCTGAGAAATGGCAAATATATTAATATTATATTATCCTTTTCATCCATTGTGCTTCTTTTTTGTTTTCCTTTTTTGTTAAGTTAGCTGGTGAAAATATGACATTTTTACATTCATTTGAGTCGGGCTAGTGTGTTTTGGTCTGAGGAGGCCAGGACTGCAGGGATGTCCGCCAAACAACAAAGTTGAGTTGGACAGCCCAATGTCAGGCAAACCTCCACGGCCTGAAATGTCTCTGAAAACTGAGACTGTCCAGGTGGATTCATGAACTAAACTCTCATACTCTACCTGTTGTGTTCTGGCTTTGTTTATTTAATGTACCAGCTTCCAAATCTGAGTCTGACTCACAGTTTACGCTGCAGAATAGAGACAAAAAGAAGTTGGGTTGTGTCCAATGGTTTGACAGAGAAAGCAGTGGTTGGGCGTCATGGGCAGTGAATGAGAGTGAGCGAACGCTGGCATCGATAAAGCTGGTTAATCAGAGAAATAAAAAGTTATTTTCTGATTGTTTCACGGCGGTCACACTTAGCACAAATAGACACACTCCCTGTGCCTGATCCTGTCTGAAAGCACCCTTACAACAAATAAAATCACCTGTCTGATCTTCTGTCTTTTCTATCGTTGAAGGCAAAAAGGGAAAATACCTGTTGCACTTGACTTTCAAGTAACTGTTTAAGAAAGTGCACATATACATTAAAGCTGCCTCTTGAACAGCGCAGATGACTTCCCGTAGCACTGATGTGCTCGTGAAGGAGCGCGGAGCAGTTTGTCATATGCCTGCTCAGTCCAAGAATTCCTCTTGAACCCTTGGGGGATGTGTGTGTATGACTGCCAGGGTCGATAACATCAGAACTTCAGGCGTTTGCCAACACTTGTGTCCTACTTTCTGAGCCACCTGTCCTTTTATAGTGTGGGGGGGGGGGTAGTTTTTCCTTAATTCATGTGAACAGAAGCAATAAAAAAAGAGGATGTCAGACCTTGTTCACTTTGTAGCAATGTGCTGAAATTAAAAAAAAAAAGGGCTCCGTAGGTGCTACATTTGTTAGCACTTGTTAGCATTGTTGGCCAGCTCACTTCATGTGAGAGTGAGAAACTCTCTGAATCGAGCTGGTCTTTGTTTAATAATGACTATAAGTCACGCCGGTAGTCACAAATCAACACTGAATTCATGCTGTATTTTTGTTGTTATTATTATTTTCTGTGGGCGTCTTATTAAGTGAAGTACCTCGACGTGAAAGGTTGAAAAGTATTGTTTGGAATACTTTGAATATTTCTGATAATATGAGCTGTGATGAATCTCGGTTAAACGTGCGGCTTGCTCTCTTCTTTCAGGTGCCTATGGTGTTGTTTTGAAGTGCCGACACAAGGTAAGATCAGAAATCACTTCAGCTTCATGTTAGTTTGTCAAACCACTGCACTCATCACCATCATCTCGTTATATTCTGTATTTGATATAATATATTTTCTAGTGTACCAGAAAACCAAAGTAAATTGATCTTTTTAGATGGTATTGTGTGTGTGCAGCCAAAGCCTGAAATAGCTTATGAGCAGATTAGACAAACAAAAACAACATAAATATCCACAGTATACATATTCAGACATTCATACATATGCATACACAGACACAAAACGAGTAACCAGGCTGTAGAAGTATAATATTATATACCAAACAAACAAACACAGTACTTATGTTGGCATGACGTGTGAAGTATAAAGAGGGAGTATGAAAGTGAGCAGGAGGGCTGGACATCACTGCCTGAAAACTTTGTTGTATTAGTCATGACAGGACACCAGCTTTTTGGAGCGCTAATAAATATGTAGGAGGGTCAGTCTTGCTGTTTTGGGAAATTATTTCACCTTTAAAAAATGTAAATCCGTAATATCCGTGACTCATTTATAAAGATTTACATCTTCAGTAGGAGACAGTGACACTGGAGCTGAGGACCACAGACAGGCTCGGGAAGTGGGAGTCAGACATTGTTGACAATAACAAACACATGGACGTACCAGTCTGCTCTGTTAGGGGTGTTCATCTTTAAAAGATAAGCTGACATTAGTTTTTTTTTAAAAGTCCTGCACATAAAGGTTTGTCTTCATGCACCTGGTCAACTCCACCTCAGTTTACTGCAGTGATTGAGTGCTTTAGAATTACTGTGATGCCTTAAGTGGCTCTCTTGAACTGCTGGGTAATTAGTCCTTTTGTCTCTGATCAGGCTCATCGATGACGAAGGTCTCCTCTGAAATTTGTCAGATTAGATTCTTCCACTACTCTCCTGCCTGGTTTTCATTCACGTAAAAAGTCTATGTGAAAGGTTATCTTAAACAACTCTTTTTTTTAATATATAAGATTAAGGAAATCAAAGCAAATAAAGCAGCAGGACTATGAAAAGCAGACGACCCACACTGCAGTAATAGCCTTGTCATCTCGGTCCATTTAAGGAAGAGGCTGCACCAGGAATTGACGGCAATCCAGCATGAATAAGAGAGTACCTACCTCCTACTTACAGAGATCTGCAGGAAACAGACAAAAACACTTTCTGAGCCTTCCCCATCAAAATCTTTGATTTTCATTTTTTCTTGTCTCGAAATTGCCGCGCGTCTGCCTTCATTACACTGTTTATGGCAGCAATGACCTTACTCAGTGTGTCCATTAGCCAGGTTTCTAATGTGAGCGAGTTAGCTTAAGTGTCAGAATTGTAAAAGACAACAGCACCAGACAGAAGTGAGGAGAGAAAAAAAAAAGAAGAAAGCGCTGCAGAACGCCGAATCACAGCCTATAATTACTGGGCTTTATTATTCAGACTGATTGATCCCAGGCCTGTGCAGCTGCAAATGCCAATGTCTCCATTTTATACAACAGAACTCACATCAATAGACCTCAGTCAGGTCCACACAACAGACGGAGGCTGATTTGCTTTGTCTGTAACACTCGCTTCGCTGTGTTTATTTGTGCGAAAATCTGTCATCACCACCATAATCGCAAATATTTATAAATCCTTTTATAACCAGCACTTATTTGTCATCTGAAAGGTTTATCGGAACAGTTAGCATTAAAGCTTGACAGATACATTAGCGGCTCTCATATCAGATTGATTGATTGAATAATCCAGTTTTGGCCTCTGGTTTAAATACTGTTTTATTACAGGATGATCACCTTCCACAGTGCATCTATACTGCTAATGGACGACACAAAAAAACACACCCAATGATCTATTCATATAGTGGCTTTGTTTGTCGATCAGTTACCTTGATTTATTTGCAGTATCAGCTGATTGTAGCATCTTAACATGCAGTAACACAATAATTGCAAAGCTCTGATTTTTAGGTTATTTCACACAGTGGCAAAAAAAAAAAAAATCAATAAATGCAGATTTAAAGCTGAATTACCACGTGAAATGTGAGAAGACTCATTTGTAGCGATGAACCTGTGGTCACTCAGATTTGCAGTTTGTCTGATTTATTTCAGTCTCATCAGCTGGCAGCTGCTTTCAGTGAATACTCTGTCCAACAGACAAAAGTTAGCAGCCGATGTGCAGAATTTAACCGCAACCTCCGTGACTGTGAAGTGTAGCCTATGCAGAAGTGCCAAAAACTGCAGTTCCTCAAATGTCCACTTGAGGCTGGCTACAGAATGAGTCAGTCTCCATAAGTCCCCATGTTAAAATGTCCAACTTCACAGCAGTTTTGGTCTCAAAACTCATATAGCTAATTTCCACGTTCATGACAACTGTACTGAGGGTGAATTTATATAGAACTCACCTGTTTACATTATATTAAGGCTTAAAGTTATGCAGAATTAACAACAATGCTGTTAAAGATTAGAGATTAGACAGGATTTACATGAAAGAGACAGCACGTTAAATAAACCTTGTAGCAGGTGAATCGTAGTCATTCATCCTAATGTGTCACTCCTCAACAACAGTGCTGGTTGGTGATTTACTATCATAACATATAGATAGAGTGTTTGCTAGGTGTTTGCTAGCTGTGCTTGATTTGACTCGTTTTTAAGGCTAATTTTTAATTAGCTCATGAGAGTTTTTATTATCTCCTGCACATAACAAAGAAATAACAATCCCCTAGAAGTCTGACATTTTGCTGCTCCTCCGTGGGCCTTGTGTGTGCGTGTGTGTGCGTGTGTTAAAAATTCCTTAATATATGCTGTTTTGATAGAATATCTGTTGTTAACTTCATTGCTTGACGTGTGAAAGCACAGGAGGCTGAATTCTCTGGCTGCAGATCAATATGGACCAGTGCCATCTGGAAAATATTGTATTGTTAGTGTGAATGAACCGACATGTTTTTTCAAGGGCTAACTCACAGATCTATGCTGCATAATTATGTGTGCGCATACACACGGACGTGGGCACACAGTCAAACACACACTCCATGCACAGGCGCACACACATACACGCACACACACGCGCACACACGCATGTGTTGACACTTACAAAGCTGAATAACACATAAGCCTACCACGGGTTTGGTGGTGATGGTTCAGTGTCTATGGGCAGGCCAGAGAAAATGGCTGTATTTGTACGTAACAACTGCTGCTCAGTCGCAGCTGCTCGTGCTCACAGAACATACTTATTTCACCAGTGACACGCCCCTCAAATTTGGTTTATACAACACATGTACTTAAACAGGAATAATTAGATCCAAGAGAGATCTGGGGACAGATATAGAAAGGATGGAAATAAAAGTATGCATTCATCAATTTCTACTCAATCTGAGTCTATTTAAGAGGAGGCTGGATCACTGTGTATGTACCCCCGCATATGACTTACATCTGAACACAGATTCAAGAGTCAGCTGAGCTGAGTGTGACATAGAGAGAAATATGATATCAATTTGGATACTTCCATCAGTACACTTCTGTGTAGTACACTGTGTACTTACTGGCGTGGTGTGCTCATTTTTGGCATGGTAGTGTTGTCTCAATTCGAGTACTGTCGGTGTTGTACTTAACGGAAATGCCGATCACAACATGTTACCACTTCTTCTTTCCTGAAATGCAACCAGTGGAGTATCATTTGACTGCCAAAGTATAAATCTAAAACATATGTACAACTTACATTTGTATATTACATTACTCACTGTAACTGCTTCAGCTCCAGTGGCCATTTTCTCAATGCCGGTGGTCCCTTCCTTTTGCGTTACGTAGCCAAAAAGGCAACCACTGAGAAGTGTCTCGTATAAAGAATGGACAGTATCACCCACAGGTTTCTGAAGAGCCATTTTGAAGCTCAAAATCTGTGGAAGTGGATCATTGGTGGACCTGAGGCGGGCTGAATGACACCTGGTTGCTCAAATAAGCCACCTGTAACAGCACCCACCTGTCAATCAAGCGACCACACTGTCAATTATGCATAACTTTAAGCATTAATATAATTTGAACAGGTGAGTTGTATATAAATTCACCCTCAGTACAGTTGTCATGAACGGGGAAATTAGCTATAGAGACCAAAACTGTTTTTTGTACCAGGCTGTAAACATGTTTATTTCTGCTGTGAAGTTGGACATTTTAACATGGGGACTTATGGAGACTGACTCATTCTGTAGCCAGCCTCAAGTGGACATTTGAGGAACTGCAGTTTTTGGCACTTCCACATTGGATTCATTCACAGACACAGAGGTTGCCACTTGGTTGCACACTGTTATGAGTGTGTCATCTGGGTACTCACAGTACAGCAGTAGTTGTGACTCAGTTTTTGAAGACATTTGGAAGTTTCAGGTATAATCTTTTTATTGTTACTTTAATAGTCTTAGAATAGCTTAAGTCAGTTTAAAAACTGACTTAAGCTATTCTTGATGTTGTAGCCCCACACTGAAGTCCAGCTATTGTTGCTACCTGGTAAAGAGACAGTTTTTGTGTTCTCCCAGCTTCCAAATGTTTTTCTACTCCTCTGCCTCACTCAGTCACGTGCTGTCTTGCCAAATTTTGCCACAGCTATTTGATGAAGAGAGCACCCAAACTAAAACTGCAAAACGCTGTCATGTCAAAGAGGGCTGCGTACACTGGGACACAGAGAAGCTTTTGTCTTGTAGTTTTGACCCATCTTTTATTAATTCCTTTTTCCGTGTAAATGGATCACCAAAAGAACATGTTTGTGTTCACTCTCGAATGGGAATACCGTGTTTTATTGTGGTGTGACGACAGAAAATTAGGAGGAATCTAGATTCAAGGATGCTTCAGCTGCGTATGCACTTTTTGTCAACTGAGCCACAAGGATACTCCAGGTCTTTCTCTCTTGTCTGCTGAGGTTTGATAAAAGCCTTATGAATTATGCTAAGTTATGTAAGCTAATTAAGAGGCCTTTGTCCCTGAACTTTGCCTTGTTAGCAGCGCATCTGTGAGGATGTTGGTGAAGTCGATATGCGGCTGAGTATAAAGTTCAAGCTATAATAGATTTCACAAATAAAAAGCCATTGATTTTTAGGCATGCTAATGGTGTGAATGGAGGGAGGACAATGTCAGCCCCAACTCTAATATCTCAACAAATACTGGATGGATTATCATTATGACACCTGAAGCTCCACCATGGGATTTTTAATTGTTTTTATTTATTATTATCAAATATCTTAATAACTATCAATCTGTAGCCAGCATGTTGCCATCGTGAGGTGATTTTAGGTGAAATGTCCCAGTAACTCTCACTAGGATGGATTGCCATGAAATTTGCTACACACATTCATTCATTGTCCCCAGAGGATTAATCATAATGCCTCGGGTAATCTCGAGACTTTTCCTGTAGCATCACCATGAGGTTGTCATTTTTGGTTTTAGTGCAATATCTAACTATCAGATGTATCACCGTGAAATTTGATACAGACATTCATTGTTCCCAGAAGATTAACCCTAATGACTTTGGTTTAATTCTCTGGCCCTTCTTCTGCTGAATACATGGGGTTCTTATTTGTGATTTTAAGTGAAATGTCTCAGTAACTCTCTGTTGGGGTGAGTTGTAATCAGTACACTCATCCTTTAACTGTCCACAGAGCGCCATCATCAGGTCAAACTTTCAGTTTCTCCTCTACTTTGGTTTATGAAAACTTACCATGAGGTTGTCATTTTTGTTTTTTAGTGAAATATCTTTCTTTAACATTCAAATGGATCACCACAAACTACAGACTACAGACATTCATGGTTCCTAAAAGTTTAATCCTCTGATTTATCATCATCTGCAAAACTAATTTCAGTCAGTCTCAGCTGTTTTGTGTTATCATTAGCAAGTAATTAACTGTTCGTACGGTAAACATCATCAGCGTCATACAAAGGACTCTTTATTCAGTTAGATGTGGATTTGTTCTTATTCTGCTGATGAGTTTCACTCGTTAACTCATTGTGTTGACGAAACTGCGAGTATCAGTGCTGAGAGCGGAAACCACCCTTTTTGCTCCAGTTTGACCATGAGGTCAACGACACGTCACTCTGTGTGTTTGCTCATGGTAGATTACAGAGCGAACTTACCTACACACAGCTCTTTCTGTTGAACCAACAAAATGTTTGTAGGCGAAACTGGAAATTTCTGTGAACAGGAATCTTCTGACATAAAATGCATATATACATTCATCAGTCTGAGCCGGTGTGGCGCATAGTTCATCTCGTATTAGAGAGCAGAAACGTCATATTTATCCAATTTACTGATGCAGTATGCTGTGTCATTCTATGTTTAAAAAGTCTTGCTTTCTGCGTCCTTGAATCTGTGCCACCCTTTGTGTTTATCACTAGTTTCATTTTCTCCGTTTCGCTCCCACCCAAATCTGGGACCTGTTGATTTACCTCTGAAGTAAGTCAAACACAGAGGCTTTTCTGTAGCAGCTAATCTAAATCCAGGATAAGGCCGTTGGTAGTTATTTAGCGTGCAGCAGTATGTGAAATGTAGAGGAGGGTAAACATAGCCACGGTGAGTATTTATTTAAGCGCGGAGCACCTCTCAGGAATGCACACGACACACGGCGTCCCCCTGAATGTGCTTATCGTCCCATGAACTGGTTTCCCCAGCCACTGTAACCACACAGAGGTAAAACATTGACAGGTTCTCTGTCTCCTCAGTAGTGCTCTTCAGTGATTAGGTTTGAAAGATTTGAAGCATTGAATTATCCGTCATATGATTAGAATTAAGCTTCTTTATGAAAAGCCCTGGCCCTGCCTGCGGAGGTGTTCTGGATTGGATCTCAGCCAGAGTCAGACAAGTGTAGATACACTTAAAGTGGCTGACATCATAGAGAAAGTATCTGCCCACAGTCATGAGTGCATTAACCTCCAGGACATTTTTTCTGGCCTTTAAATCACCAAGAAAATCAGTGTTTGAAGATAGGATGTGATGACTGCAACAGAAATATCAGAGCAGGTGTGTGTGTGTGATAGAAGAGAAGAGTACAGGCTGTACACTAACACTGCTTTGTTTGTTGTGTTTGTTTTTGTTGACAGTATACAGGCTCGTTACGTCCTTACCTAATTGGCTGCTTGACATCCTGCACATATAAAATAAGATCCGATTACGGTGTTGACAGAAACACATACAAACAGCAGGTGTAACATACAGACCTGTCAGCATGTTTATTATGCAGATAATGTACCCACGTTCATGCTGCACCGTGTATCAGTTTACATTCGCGTATCCTCAATTTTCAATGTGCAAAACGCCACATTTGTTGGCTCACAAGAGGAAGCGCATCATGCTTAATTCATGTTGCATTTTTTATATTTAGATTATATAAATAGCAACAGGAGAAAAGGTTGTAACCTACACAGCAGTAAGCATTTTAAATAATGTAGAGTCAGGAGTCCCTGTGATACATTTAACTTACCGCATAGACTGTGTTGCTGTGAACCAAGCAGCAACCCCCGTGGATGTGAAATGAAGCCACTGCCAAACTGCCAAAAAATGCAGTTCCTCAAACGGCCACTTGAGGCTGGCTACAGAACGAGTCAGTCTCCATAAGTCCCCATATTAAAATGTCCAACTTCACAGCAGAAATAAACATGTTTACAGCCTGGTACAAAAGACAGTTTTTGGTCTCTATAGCTCATTTCCTCATTCATGACAACTGTACTGAGGGTGAATTTATATACAACTCACCTGTTCAAATTATATTAATGCTTAAAGTTATGCATAATTGACAGTGTGGTCGCTTGATTGACAGGTAGGTGCAGTTACAGGTGGTTTGTTTGAGCGACCAGGCGTCATTCAGCTCACCTCAGCTTTGGCGATTTTTTAGATTTGCCGTGAGATGGCAGCAGAAGGACTACCAAAATGGCGGTTGGCAGAGCGACAGCACTCTGAACTTCACAACGGCTCTTCAGAAACTTGTGGGAGTTGTTGACGACTTCAGCAACTATGGGGGTTTATGGAAATTAACTCATTCTGTAGCCAGCCTCAAGTAGCCGTTTGAGGAACTGTATTTTTTTGACATTTCTGCATTGGCTTCACTTCACAGCCGTGGAGGTTGTTGCTTGAGTTTTTCAAATGTATTACAGCCCGGTGCCATCGTTATAGTGCCATCTAGTTCCGTGAAGGGAAGCCAGACATCGCTAAACTCTGATACTCACACCAAAGCTCTACGAGAAGATGTAAAGTTGGACTCTCCCTTTAAAGCTAAGAATTAAGAAACTTTTGTGCATTGAAAGTCTGTGTGTGTAAAAACTGAGGCAATGTAGTCGTACATTTACTCTAGTACCAGGTACAGGTTAAGCTGATTGGAACAGGGCCCCTATGTTCCTTGGGAACAGAAGCCAATGTGTTGTGGACATTAAATGTAAAGGAAAGAAATCAGCTCGAGTTGACTGTAGATAGAAACACCTCTTGACAGGCACACATTAGCTGCCACGTGAGACGAAACAACCATGTAAATCATAATCATTTCCCCTTATATAATGAGTCAGTACTTTCATTAATTACAGAGAATAATATTTGCCGTGGACGGCTCGTGTTGCATAATCGACTAAACATTATTAAACACAAGCAAGCAAATGTGTGAGCTGAGAGCAAAGAGCGCAGCGAGAGTTCTCCTGAGCCGCATGAAGCGTCACACGAACACATCAGTCATCCTATTATTAGCATGTGAGTGAGAACATATGTGGCACATGCCAAGAGGAGTCTACAGGCACAGTGCTTCTCACGGTGAAGGCTCCTGGCAGCTCCAGTATGGCACAGGGTTGTATTTTCCTGGCATGGTTCAGGTTCACAGAAACCCTGAGGGCTAACGGCAGAAGCCAAGGCGGACGTGTTCAGGCAATGGTGATGGTAATTTTTCACAATGATACAGCCAGTATGTAACCATACCACCCGCATGATGTTTGAAGTATTTTGGTCAAGATCAAGAGGCTCTAATGTTTCTATACATTCCTCTCATTGTCTGTGACTCTTAGCCTTGAGCACATGTCGTATGCGCCAGTGCTAGATTTTGTACTGTGGGTACCAGTTCAGCTGATGAATAGTGCACACATATAAAATTTTAATCACATTTGTATTTCAGTGGGGTTACATCTATCTGCTCTCTGTCTTTCATTAAGAATAAATTAATCTCCAAAATATCTCCCTCTCTTTCTCTCTCGCTTTGAGCTTAAATACAGTAACGGCTCAGAAATTCCCTGGAAATAATATTAATAATATTAAAGTAATATTAACAGTAAGTCCATATTTAATAGCGAAGCAACAGATAACCATACTTCTTTGGTTTATCTTCTGGCTTCGATGCTTAACGACATATGGCCTGATACCCCCACATGCACCACCGATATCTGTTTAAACCATCACTGTGCCAGTTTCAGAGTGCAATACCACTGTGGTAAATTTAAAAAGCTGCACATGTGTATTTGTTATGATTATATTACTTATGATCAACCAGCTCTGCCCCCTGTCAGCAACACTCCCCCGGTGCTCTGAGCTCACAGTCCAGGCAGCCTGTCTAACAAACTAAGCTAGCGTTAGCTAACAGTGGCTACAGTTGGCAGCAGCCGGAGGACATCAGAGCAGAAATACATAGTGAACAGACGGATGAATGACAGAGACACTTATAACAGAGAGTTATGCAATGTTGCTCTGAGTCTGGGACAGTACAAAGTAGAATTCAGGGCAGTTGCGGGACACTGAGTAAAAAAGTAAATACAGAGCTCGGTTAAACTGATCTTATTTATATTTTTTATGGTGCAGACACCAGGTGGTCACATGCAGCAGATGCCAGCTAGACGACATGACACAGTCCCACTTTCATCGCAGGCTGGAAGCTAAAAGATGAAACTACGGAAAACGTCCTTGTTGCTGAAACTCATAGACTCATATTCAGTAGTATTTAGCATTTCTGATGTCAGTAAATAAGGTGTGTGTGATGGCAGTGTAACACGGTATCATCACAGATGTAAACTCACATTTCACATTCACATTCTCCTTTCGCTCTGCTCTGTTCGATCCTTGGAAAATTTCCTCCTTAACGCTGTGTCACTTGGCCCACTGAGATGAAATCTATCTGCTGGAAATTATTCTTTAATTTCTGCATTTCTTTCGCCTGTGAGTTTGAGTTGTTAAATGGAGAGGCCGCACGATGATCCAAAAAGTGAGTAATTAGTGTATTGACTAGATCTATTAAGCCCATCACTGTTTGACGCTGCCACGTAGCATCAAGTGAGTCACCACCGCTCTGCATCTGTTGTTTGTCCTATCTTGATCTTAAATGTTCCTTTTTTTGAAATGGTCTTTTATTTCAGCTTCATTTTCTTGTAGGTTGTGTAACCGTGTGTTGTTGTTTTTTTTATTTTCTCACAGATAATAGAATTGATGTTGTGGGCTTGAATTTTTATTCCTTCTAAATAAGATGAGTGGCTGTCAGTAACATCCAGATTTATTCAGTGTAAAAAAAAAAAAAAAAAGTCCGCCCGCCCCCCTTTGAAGGGAACAGTTATTTTTGCACCCAGTGAACAGAAACTGGGACATGAGAGGAAAAAAAGGACTTTCACATCTAGCATTAAATGGGTCACCTTGAGTGGAGCACTCGTCTATGTGGTCCTATCAGGAGCCAGAGACGGAGGGATGTAGAGGGGACGCACGTTTCCTGTCTGAATGTTAAAGTCGTCATCGTCCCCCGATAGACGAAGGCTATTTCAAGTCCAACTCTGAAGCAGACTGTCAGTGCCAGCCCACCTGTTGACGTACCCTTTATGTCTGGACACTCACATCCCGGATGTGGTCTTTTTCTGAAGGTCTTTCCGGGGACAGTTAACTACATTACAAAGCAAACAATGGACGTAAAGCACCACATTGTAATGCTGCATCCCTGCTGTTCTCTTGTAGCATGCAGTTTAGCCTATTTATTCTTTCATTCAGAGTTACTCACTGGCTTTTACCCCAGCCATCCTCCATCTGTGGTTACTAACAGTGGCAGGTACCATAGGGGTGAACCGGCCTACTCTATAATAATAGCAACTGATGTTACAGATTAAGATTGTATTGTGTAAGGGTGCATCCACAGGATCCGGTGGTGTGGCAAAAAAGCAGTTTTTTTCCATTCATTTGGATGAGGGTGGTGTGTTTTGGCTGCGGCGGTGTGGTGTCCGCCAAAAAACGTAGCAACCTGCAGCGGAGAAGTAGAACCAGATCCAGCTTTCAGAAAAAAACTCAGCCTGACAGTCCGCCACAGTCAGCCTGAAATGAGATTATCCAGGTGGATTCATGGACTAAACACTGATACTCTACCTGTTGGGTTCTGCCTTTGTTTGTTCCATGTGCCCAGCTTCTAAATCTGAATTTGGCTCACAATTTACGCTGCAAAATAGCAACACAAAGAAGTTTAATTTAGTTTGTGTCTGGTGTGCAGGGGTCAAAAGACATTGACAGTGAATAAGGGTGAGCGAGCGCCGGCTTCGATACAGTTGATTAACCATCTGTTTGAACTGTACCCTTAAAGTTAACATGGTTTTAGCTTTGTTGGCAACAGATACTTGGCCATTCCAGTCCTCTGAGTCTCTTATGATGTGGCTCCTATCAGTAATGTTACGTCCATAGAGGCTGCTTAGCCTGGTTACCGTACCTGCTTGACCAGCTCCGGTTCTGGCACGACATTGCCTCTTCCAAAACACCCGTGGTCCAAACACTAACTCTCCCTCAGTGCTCTGAGCTGAGTACTCTGCAGTCCGGGCTGCCCGGAGCTGAATGAAAGAGACACCATTCACCAGATTGTATGTCAGGATGTGGACTTTTTCTGAAGTTCTTTCCAGAGACAGTAAACTACATTATAAGGCAAACAATGGACGTAAAGCACCACATTGTTATGCGGCATCCCAGCATTCAGCGTGCTCTTGCGGCATATAGTTTGGCCTATTTCTTCTTTCATTCAGAGTTTCTCTTTGGCTTTTGCATTTACCCTCAGTTATTCTCCATCTGTGGCTGTGGTTAGTAGCAGTTGTAGATACAAGCGTGCTCTATAATAATCAAACAACACATGTCCATGTTACTGTAACTAACCCCACAGGACTGATGTCACAGATTGAGATTATGTTGTGAAAAAAGCTAACACGCTTTTAGCTTTGTTGGCAACAGATGGCACCGTTGGTCATCCCTGTTCTCTGTGTGCCTGATGATGTGGCTCTTTACTGACCTAACAGTACGAACGTTTTAGTTTAGTTTGTAATAGCAGCACATATGAGACATAAATAAGAAATAAAAGGCACACAGCGCAGTGAGAAACATGCATATATGCTCACTAGCTCCAGTTTTGTCTCTAATTTTCCACGGGGATTGTCTTCAGTGACCTGCGGGGTCTTTTATTTTCCGTCACATTGAACATCACCTGCAGCCGGCTGCATAACCTGAAGTGCTGGCTCAGCAACCTGCTGCTGAGAGATGCTCAGTGGGGCAAAAGATAGAACACTGTCATTACAGGACGGGCTGTGTACGAGTATCAAGACATCTACTTGTTAGTTGAGTCACAACATAAATGAATCTGCAGTAACTTTTTGTGTTCTTGCTTGCTGAGCTGAACTTTTCGTTGGCTTTCCACTGCCACCAGGCTGTTATTAAGAAATGTCACAGCCAGGCAGTTCATGTCTGATGACAGCCTAAATAATGACCTAACATGAATCCTCATTCGATCATGTAATGCTGCGTGCAGAAGCACAGTCTTTGACACAGAAACGATGCCCTTAATGCTGGGTTCAGTGTTGTAGTTTGTCAGCGAGCACTTCAAAAAATATGACAGCATGATGCACAGCCCGGGCATGACTGCATCCTCCGCTGACTAACTGTGCCTCGGAAAGCACACGAGGTGACTGCTTTAATCAGGTTTTTTTTTTACGAACAATGAATAAGTTAAGTAAGTAATTACGTGCCTTTTATCATTTCCAGTGGGTGATATTTGCAAAGTTATAAAACTGGCTGTCTCAGTGCCTCTACTTTGAGGATTTACTCACGGCTCGATTAGCGTCACGGCAGATGTTCCCTCAGATGTTTTCAAAGGCAAAACACCTGCAGTGGCGTTACTGAGTCAGGTGTGGCCTGATGTGTGAATGACAGTTTCAGCCCTCAGCGCAGCAGAGTGCTGCAGAAGAACTGTTCCAATTTGAGTTTATAGCATCACATTTTTACATCTAATAAACCACTAGATTTTTTTCACATGTGCTGAATCATTCTTTTGGCTGATTAAACTTCCTTACCTCTACTCTAGTATTTTGGATATAGATACTGTAACTGATGTTGTATTTGTAATTTCTTATCCACCTTGTGTGCACAAGCTGCTGTTACAGGTGTGGGATCATTAAAGTCTCTCTTATCTTATCTTTTGACCCGAGTCCTTAGTCTCTGATGTTCAGGTTGTGGGAGAGGAAGAGCATGTTCGTGTAGAGGACATGCACATTTCCTGAATGTTAAAGTCATCATTGTCTCCTGATAGATGAAGGCTATTTCAGCTCCAGGGTTACACTTAGCTAGAATCCGGTACTGCAGCAGATGGCGGCTGGGTTGTGCGGTAGTGTGTGAGGCTGTGTCTGTTTGTCCTGAACGTAACTGCTGTGAAACAATCAGGAAATAACTTTTTATTTTGCTGATTAACCCAGCTTTATCGATGCCAGTACTCACTGACTCTCATTTGCTGTCTATGTCGCTCAACCGTCGCTGTCTCTCTCAAACACAAACCAAATTAAACTTCTTTGTGTCACGATTTTGCAGCGTTTTGCAGACACAGATTTAAAACCTGAGTTTTTGCCACCCAGCCCACCTGTTGATGTACCCTTTATGTCTAGAGTCTCACATCATGGATGTGGCCTTTTTCTGAAGGTCTTTCCGGTTCCTCTGCTCCTGTCTAGTGTTTTTGGATATAGATATTGTACCTTTAGAGGAGTCAATATGTGCTCTTGTTTTACCCGAGTCTTTAATCTGTGCCGTTCAGGTCTTGGGAGAAGGAGAGCATGTTCATAGTAAATAACAATCTACCCAGCTTGGTTTCTCTCCCACACAAACGAGCCTCACAGTCCGTCCATCGCCACATGGGAATTCCAAAAGAGCTTAAAATAAAATGTTAGACAAAAAAAGTTGAGAGCAGCTGGTGTGCAGCACTGATCCCGCCAACATGAACACATGATAAACATATCTGAACAAATGAGAGATCAATGTTTCATAATGTGTGTGTGTGTGTGTGTGTGTGTGTTCAGGATCTTTGAGCTCTCTGCACTACTTTCTGAGGCTTGTACTTGAAGCAGAAATAACCTGAGCTGAATGAAATGATTGATGTAATGTGCTGTGAATTGGAGCAAAGAAGTCTAACTTTGGTGTCTGAAGTTTGGGTGTTGTTTAGTGACGGTGGGGGTGATGGGACTGCTCCCTGTGAGCTCTCACTTGTACGCCCTTCACAACTTTTAGGAGCAAATCATCGCTGTTGTTCTTTGCAAGAAGTCTTGTGAAATAATGCTACACCTTCTTTTTTCTACTGACAAATCGCTGCTATTTTCACCTTCTCATGGTGTGTGTTTACCGGCCTGCTGCTGTGTCGAGTCCATTCAGTGTCTGTGATGTCAACAACCCGTCTCCGAAGAGATGTTTGGAAGCTTGAATTTAGATGTACTGCTTTTTTGGCAAATGGGTAGTGAAACCTGTAAGCAGCAACCAAAAGACCAAAAGACAGTTTTGGTCTCCCTGTTCGTGACAACTGTACTGAGGCTGAATTTTTTATAGAACTCACCTGTTCAAGGCTTGTTTAAGGCTTAAAGTTATGCAGGATTAACAGTGTGGCTGCTTTGATTGGCAGGTAGGTGCTGTTACAGGAAGCTTGTTGTGCTTGATCCACATCTTTGTCAGTTTTTAGATTAGCTGGGACGTGGGTGACGTCACGCATGCGTTGTCCATTTTTTATACTGTCATTGGTCTGTATGCTAAATATGAAGCTACAGCTGGCATATGATTAGCTTAGCTTAGCACAAAGGCTTGAAACTGGTGGAAACAGTTAGCCTGGCACAATGTCATAGTTTTATTTTGTACAATTTAGAAAAAATACCTTAAAGTGACATGAATAACAAATAATATATTCATATTTAAACTTCTATTTAGTTTTTTGAAGCTGTAAAAAAAAGTAAACGTGGCTGGTTGTAGTTTTACAGGGAGTTACATGGTCGAAGTATTTCTTGTCTTGTCGTCACTGTGAGGTTTCCTGCGGTGTACAGACTTATCTGCATAAAGAGTTAGATGTAAGATACAATTAAAGTCTGCAATTTTCAAGACCTTTGATCCCAGTTAGTTGAAAAGCAGCCACTGATCAGGTTTCATCTGCAGGATTAGTGAAGACACATAACAGGTTATTTAATTTATACCCTGCAGCGAATCATCCCCCTTCACTCAGGCTGCCATGCATGTGCGCAGACAGCGCAGTGATGCTCATGAAGTTGACCCTGCTGTGAGTCATCTTGTGTTTCTCTGTGCTGGGAGGAGGGCTCACTGTTCGCTGTGATCCATGTTGGAGTGGTGCGATGCTGCCTTTGGCTTTCTGAGGTGGTGGTGGGGGGGAAACTGGAGCACAGCTCAGAGCCATAGGCAGAAATACCAGGCCTAACTAGGACATGTCGAGAAACGGGGCTAGTGGTGGGGCGCCTCTCGCTCTCTCAGAATTTCATGGAGGGTTGATGAGAAGTGTCTCAGAAAACAGTGACTCAGTGGTGATTAGTCCTCTTTGTTTGCTCCATTGTGATTATTTCACGTCACTGGTGTCTGCAAACAGTTAACATGCACTCATCCAGGTGCAGAGAATCATTCAGCTAGAACAGTGGTCCTTTTTTTTGTGACCTTAATATGAACTCAGTTCTGTTCTCTTGTGGTGGATATCTGTCTATGTCGTGGGAATTGTCCATTAAACCGAGGCTGCAACAATATCTCTTTCAACATAACAGATGGTACTCAAAATCCAGAAGCAAGTGAGGATGGATTCATATTTTCTCTCTTCATATGTCTTTCAAACGTCAAGAAACAGCGTGAAAGGTCCACGTTAGGTCCAGGTGACTGTGTCTCAGAGCGAGTCGTCCACTAAACAGATGATCTGTGATCGATCCCCGGCTCCTCCAGTCTGAATGTCAAAGTGTCCTTGAACAAGATACCGAACCCCGAATTGTTTCTGAAGGCTGCATCAACGGGGGTATGAATGCGTATGTATGGTTAGCCCCCAAAAACTGATGAGCAGTTGTCACCTTGCATGGCAGCCAATGCCGTCATGTGTGAATGTGAAGAAGCAGGAATATTCTCATACTTTGAACCTGAAACATCAAATCAAAAGAAACAAAGCCTCTCAGCCCTGCGACCCTGATGAGGATAAGCGGTTATAAAGAATGGATGGACAGAAAAAAAATCAAAGATTATATTTTTTCAAAAAACTACAAAAATAGCAGATTTGTAAAGCTTACTTTGAATTTCCTTGTTCAGCCATCTAGATTTATCTCATGAGGTCAGGGACCACTGATCTACGTGATACAGACACAGGTCTCAGGTCTCGGCACACCTTGTCGTCGCTATGCTAATTTGTATGCAAATTAGTATTTAATTAGGTGTTCGCAAATTTGCACTTTGTGTGTGTGTTACAGATTCAACTATTTATATCTTTGTCGCCAAAGCCCACACAGCTGAACGTAAAACTGTGTTAGTAAGTAGTAGTAAAAGTCGCATGAAGGAGGATTGATTTCTCACCAGTCGCCCGCGGGCCCTTTTTTATTTACAGGAGACCAATGAAATTGTGGCCATCAAGAAATTCAAGGACAGCGAAGGTAAGAGGACAAAAAGTCCTAAAACATCTTCATGTCTGTTCATGTAAACCCAACCTGATCTCCCTCATCTGTCGCACCCCCGTGCAGAAAATGAGGAGGTCAAAGAAACGACGCTACGGGAGCTTAAGATGCTCCGCACGCTCAAGCAGGAGAATATCGTCGAGCTGAAAGAGGCGTTCCGCAGAAGAGGAAAGCTGTATCTTGTCTTTGAGTATGTGGAGAAGGTAAGGCGGCTCCTTCATGAGGTCTAGACGGATTTATTTGGTGGTGGCGGTGGTCGTCTTGATTTTTTTGGTTCTTCTTTCAGAACATGCTCGAGCTGCTCGAGGAGTTACCCAACGGCGTGCCGACCGAGAAAGCGCGCAGCTACATCTACCAGTTAATCAGAGCGATTCACTGGTGCCATAAGCATGACATAGTTCACCGGGGTAACGTCTCCCTTTTCTTACTTTGTTCTCTTCACTTTCGTAGGAGGCAGCATAAAAAACACCGAGGGGGATGTGACGGCATTAGTAAGGCTCATGCTGATCACCGCGCCATCGCTGGGCCCCATCTGTGCTTAGATTCTGAGAAAAATGTTGCACATCTTCAGCGAGAAATAGTATAAATGTTCATGACTGACTATGCCTGCTCTCGTGAAACAGTGCTACACAGTAATAGGTTTCTGTGACGTGCAAACCAACCATTTCATTGTGCACAAGATGTGAGCTTTCGGGGGGTGAATCAGTGGCAGCAGAGCAGCAACCAGATGGCCCATGTGAGCTTTTGGCACACTAAACGCAGCAGAGCAAGCATCCAAATGGCCTGTGGTATACCCAGGCACACATATGACACTGTTGTTCGGGGGTTTAATGTATAAGTTATGGTGTGTCTGTGAATTCTCACTGCTAACCTGATGTTTTCGATGAGACAGATGAATATGTGGTGAGCCGGTTTATGTGTGTTCTTCCTCCTCAGACATAAAGCCAGAAAACCTTCTCATCAGCTCCGATGACGTCCTAAAATTATGTGACTTCGGTGAGTACGGCTTTCAAATACTAACACTGTAGGAGCTGTGAGGAAGGTGGCCGAACAGTCATAGCTGTGATGTAAACGGAGTATTTTCAACTGAGACTATATTTGGCTGAAACCGGCGCTTCAGAGGGGCAGCAGGCAGACTTCATCCAGTTATCTAAAGCTTTGTGTGCAGCCCTCTCTCCTGGCTCTCAGGCTGCCGCTGTGCATTCTCCCCTGCATCTCAATTAATGAAACGTGTCGCAAAACACGAGGCTAATCACGCTTCGATTCAATCTGGTGAGCGCCACAACAAAACGGGGGAAACGGAAAACATGGCGTAGCCAACATCATGTAGGCAATCTGGAGTGAGAGACTGAAGACCTGCTGTTTGCTCTGTGTCAGCCAAAGGCATTGAGAGAACAGACATAGGCCAAACACACACTCCGCTCTGAAGGTTTAAATTCAGATGATGGCTTCCTACACGTCTATTTTAGTTGTGCGTTGTTTCGATTTTGAATGTCAGTGCAAGGAAATCTGAGAAAAGCTTCAATGCTTACCACTTATCTAGTTATTTCCTTGGCACGGTGATTTGCTTTCTTGCAGAGTCGCATAATAAAATTGATACTGCTCTTATGTCTGTAAGTATGAAGCTGCAGCCGGGAGATGTAAATGTAGCTTAGCATAAAGAATACGAGGAAACAGTTAGCCTGTCTCTGTCCAGAGTTTAAGGTTAAAATCAGCCCACTAGCACCTCTAAGGCTTAAAAAATTACCTCTCCACGTGTTAATTAGTGAGCTTTAAAGGCTGTTTCCTCTTGTTTCCAGTCTTTATGCTAAGCTAAGTTAACGATCTACTGGCTCCAGATTTATAAGTAAGAGTGATCTAACTAAATGTTTCCCATAAGGTCAAACTACTCATTGGAAACACTTTTCTACATAGTTTATAATCATGATTCAGCAGAACAGTCGTATTTTTAACAGCGTCCGGGAATAAATGAATAATTTTAACATTTTGGGTCATGTGCTCGTTTTAGTCTGATGGAAATTGTTCAGCTCTGGGTGAGATACAGTTATTGGCTTTTGTTAGATGAGAAGATCGATACCACTCTCAAAAAAAGAAAAGTCTACCATCACCCGTAAAGCTCACTAATGAACTCGTTACATCTCGTTTGATTAATACATACGAAGGGTCAATGTTGAGGAGGTTGCTGTGCTCGGCCGAGAAACACAGAGCTCTCCATAAAATTGTAGTTTTTGTATGAATTAAACAAATAAGATATAAATATGTTATTTAGTGAGCTTTAGTAGCTTTCGACAGCACTGAGCTAAGCTAACTGGCTGTTTCTTCTCATTTAACCCCCCCGAGCACATTTAGCTTCCATACAGATGAAACAAACAAGATCTAATGAGTTCATTAGTTTAGATGTGCTGTAACAACTTAGTTGTTTACCATTGCTCTCGTCTGTATGCTAAGCTAAGCTAACAAGCTCTCAGCAGCTTCACGCTTAATGTACAGAAATAGGAGCGGTATCTTCTCCTCTGACTATTGGCAGTTTAGTGCCAAAGTTTATGTGTATTTTCCCAAATGCTGAACGATGTCACCGTTGGACTACAACATTTTTCTACATTTGCAGTTCAGGATAATGAAAATGGATTCAGATTTTTTTTTATGACTGGATGTGTGTTGAAAAAATATCCAGCATTAATATGAATACTTTCCCTGGTACAGTGTGTCACACGGGGGCTCATCATCCTATCTATACGGGCGCAGCTTTCCTCTTTCTCAACTGCTTTATAACTTACACCTCTGAATCATAATTAGCGTCCAGAGAGCGGCGGAAATCATTTTTAGGCGTCTCAGCACGTAGGGCGCTTCAAAAAGCTCCTCATTATACTATATTGCTTCCTCTGTCTTCTTTTGCCAGGCTTTGCACGTAATCTCTCTGAGGGAACCGATGCCAATTACACCGAGTATGTCGCCACTAGATGGTACCGCTCTCCAGAGCTCCTGCTCGGGTACGTCCGGCGTTTTTTTAGCCTCGTCCAGGAACTCATCCACTATACTGACATATGCTTTAAAGCAGATATTCTCATGCCTGTCTTTAATCACAAAAATCCCCTTAAATCTCTGGTCCCAGGGCTCCATACGGGAAGGCAGTGGACATGTGGTCAGTGGGCTGCATCTTAGGAGAGCTAAGTGACGGGCAGCCTCTATTCCCGGGAGAGAGTGAGATTGACCAGCTCTTTACCATCCAGAAAGTGTTGGGACCCCTGCCACCAGAACAGATGAAGCTCTTCTATAACAACCCCCGCTTCCATGGGCTGCGGGTAACACGCTTTACCCCAATACTGGCTACGCTTCTCACAGCTAACCCCTCCCCTCCATGTTGCTCTTATTGCTGCTCCTTCCCTCTCTTCTTCTTCGATTTGATCTTCTCTCTCCTTTTGCTGTCTCTTTCTACCTCCTCCTCTTCTTCCCTTATTTATTTTCTCTCTCTCTCTCTCTCTCTCTCTCTCTCTCTCTCTCTCTGTGCTCTCTGCTTGTTTTGTTGGGGTTTTTTTTTCTTCTCTTCTCTCTCCTGGCTGAGTTTGCTGTGCCGTGACTGATTGGATCACAATGACTCATCGTGTATCATGTATCCTGTATGCTCTGTGAAGGAAGGCTGTGATAAGTCTTCTGTGGAAGGCTGGTGGTACAACAGACCCGGGTTGTCCTTCTCTTCCCCTGCCTGCCCACGCTTCAAGGATATAATTATTAGTTTGCAAACTGCCCCTTTGTGAATACCTGACAGTGAATACCCGCTGATAAAGACCCTGCTTTAATAATGCTGCATTATAAAAAAATGCACTGCTGTTTAAATATCTGGTGGTATGGAGCCTAAATTTTTGCAAATTGCAGCTCATAAATAAATGTAAGATGTTTTTCTACGTGCTCTCCAGTAAGACAGGCACACGTCAGACGGGGATGCTTCTTGAATAAACATCTAGGAGCTGCTATTGTTCGCGATGGCTCAAGGAAAAACAAAGTCTCCACAACGTTTCGATGCCTGTCCTCAATTACATGAGACAAAATGAGATGGACGTTCACAGCTAAGCCCCCCTGTCACAGTCAGATTCTCTTAATAATAAGGCCGCGAGAACACAAACGTTTTTTATTATAATATGAACGCATCAGAGCGGCAAGAAAAACAACACAACACTTGTGAGGGAACACGGGATGTCTGATAGTTGTTTTATCACGTCGGCCACCTACTTGTGTGCTTTCTGCAGCACTCGCGAAATGTGTGATGCGAAAAAAGAACGGCTGCTGGGCGCCTTTTGGCAAACGGCAGATTCACAAAAATTCTGTCAAATTGAAAAGTTGACACAAGGAGATTGAACGTCGCAGGGCAAGAAAGTAAAATTCAGAAGTGGTCATAATCATCTTAACACGATATTTAGGTATTTACGAGAGCATCGTCATATTCAGGCGCTTAGATTAAACTACCAGGAGATAACTGTATTCATTCGCAGAGGGGTAACAGGACAGGTCACTGCAGACAGCACACGAATCTCTGGAGCATTGACTGGTCGCTCGACACCGTTTTTAGACACCAGACAGGAGATGACCCTCAAACTGAAGTATGGTTTGAACTCTCCTCTCCAAAAACCTTTTCTAATAAAACAGAGGCGTGGAGGCTTTATGGAAGCTCACAGGGATCCAAATAAAGTGCCAGAAGTTAACCTTTTAAATAAATCCAATACCAAAACACATCGTGAATCTTCCCACTGAAAGACTTTTGATGAGAAATGGCGATGCTCCCTCTTTCTGTCCCCTTTAAAGGTCACTAACTTGCCTCTTTGTCTCATTAATATTAAAAGTTCAGTCAGTTAGCGTCACTTACAATGAGTCGATTACACACACTCTTCTGCTCCACACACAAACAGGTGGCTATCAATGCTGGTCTTTCTACAAAGTGATCATTTATCACTTGGACATTTGTTGTGGCGACATTTTTTGGCTGCACTACTATGCACTGTTTTCTTGTTTTAGTTCCCCGCTGTGAGCCACCCCCAAACCTTGGAGCGAAGGTACCTGGGAATCATCGGCGGAGCCCTGCTGGACTTGCTGAAGGTAAACGGATCGCAGGAATGTTTTTATATCAAACCTTCATCTTGTTCCACCAAAGGATACTCTACTGTGATCCTTAAAAAGACCCTCTAATTTTCATAAACCTGACACGTGCTAATTGCATCATTATCGTCTTGTTTACGTCGTGACTGCCTCACGATGCCTCTTCACTGCTTCAGCATCTCTCGGCTCATATCCTGGTTCCAGCACTGCTGTTATTGCTGCGTCTGCACTGTAAACAGGAGCTCCATGTCAAGAATGTGGGCTGTGCTTGTGCACTTGCGCTTTTCCCAGCAGATAATGACTCACTGCTAACATAATGTCATCTCAGGGACTTAAGTAAGGACAGGCATCTCCTTCATTAATAATCAGGCTTTCTTGAGTTGAGTTTAGAAACTCATTTAAGAAAATATGTTCGTTAACTCCTAATCCAAAGAGTAATTGTCTTGTTAATTTTAATGTTGCCCTGAGATTTGTTTGCAGATTATTTTTTAGGCTATGGACGTTATTTATTATTTGAAATTAAACGAGCAAAAAGCATGTCACAAATCATATTTCACATCGTTTGGCCACTCCAAGACACAATTAAACGTAGCAGCAGCCTGACTTTAATGATAATTGCGATGGCTCATGATAGCACGACTCGTTCAGATTGGATGTTCGGGGTGTCTCGAGGACTCACAGGCTCCCTCTGTGTGTTTGTGCCTTCAGAGCCTGCTACTGCTCAACCCGACAGAGCGCTTTCTCACGGAGCAGAGCCTGAACCACCACGCCTTCCAGACCCTGCGGCTGGTGGAGCGTCCCGGCCCACCCACACCTACACCTGCACGCTCCTCTAAGAGAAAACCTCACCATGGAGACAACACCACCCCCAGCAGGTCAGCAGTGAGAACTATAGTTAGTTTAAGCTCGTCGGTGTCTCCCTGTTGTTCACATGTATGTGTCAGCGTGTGTTTTCTTGTGCAAATGCGGCCGGTTCTTTTCAATCAACAGCCCCCCCTCAGGAGCATCATCTGCATTATCCGCCGCACTCACTGTGTGGTGACATTTTCTGTGGGTTTGGATTCATTCTGTCATAAAACAACCTGCAAAAAAAACACGTTTTTATTCACCAAAATGTCTGCGCAGAAACACAGAAATAAACAAAAACACACAATATGTTGTGAAGTTTAAATATCTTATTTATATAGTGGCCTGACCTCCATTGCTGTGACAAACGCTTCTACATCACCTCTTATTACACTAGACACATTATTACTCATTATAGTTGTACATTTTTAGTAAAATACTAAATGTTGTACATCCACCCACCTCTACTCTTTCCATTTTTATAAAAAAGAAACTACTGTTTCTAAAAATTGCAACAGATTCAGACGATCTGACGTCACCTGGTGAGCTGGTCCAATTTTTAGCTCCCACACATTGAAACAATCTTGATCTAAAATAGTTTTATCTAATTTTGGTTGAATAATGGCGATGCCAAGGATTACACCTATGCTCGTTTCTAGTGTGCCCATAGTAAATACCCTGGTTCTGGTTGTCTATAGATTCGTTCTGCAGCTAGCAATGTAAATAATGTAGGATGTCCTATAGTTATGGGGTAATTTTATTTATTCAATTAACGACTTATTGTGTATAACATGTTAGCGGGGTTGTTGTTGCTTAGAAAGACATTACATTACATTTAGCTGACTGGATTACCCTGAGCGTATGGGTGGCAGAGCCAGGCGTCGTTTATTAGAGGTGGTAACATATGTTCATTCAAGTGGATGCAGAACTGGAGACTACATTGTAGGTAAGCATTTAATGCGGACAGCTACAGGTAGCCTTTTGGGCTGATTGAAGACCGGGTACACCGTCATATCCTGGATTATCTACTATGGTAATATAAATTATATGTATAGTCAGGTCAGATTATGTCATTGACATATATTGGAAATAAAGCGTAAAGGTCCTAAGGTTGATCCCTGTGGAACACCTCATGTGACGGCTCTACATTAATTGGTTCTTACAACCAGTAGCCTCTAAATTACTTGAGTTTACTTACATGTACAGTATGTTGATGTCCTTTCTCTCTGCTCTTCCTCAGGAGCCATGGGGGAAAGAGCTCAGGAAGCCACCGCTCCAGCAGCAGAGAGTGCTCCAGCTTGCCTCGACATGAAGACCACCCCAGCAACGACGGCTTTCTCAACGGCAACATGCCCGCAGCAATCAACCTCAGTCCCACTCTGCATCCCAAGAACTACCAGCCGCAGATCTACAACCACTCCACCTCGTGCAACATGGACCTGGCCAGCAGCAACATGCCTCATCTGCTCAGCCCTGGAGAAGCCAAGAGCAAGGGCGACTTCGAGATGAACCTGGGGTCCAAGGTGTCCGACGGCCCTGGAGCCAAGTACCTCAAATCCAACTTCCGCTCGCAGCAGAACCGCCATTCTTTTGTGGAAGGGAAGACCAACACGCTTCAGTCAGGAGACAAACACAGTCGGCACAGCTACATGGAGTCCCACAGTTCCACGCCCTCTTCCTCCAAGTTCGCCTACCTGAACTTGTCCAAGAGCTACGGGACGCTTAGCGATGCCAAGTCCGTGGGGAACTTAAATGATGTGCATCTTTACGCTGATGAGCCTACGTCTCGCTATTTTCCCTCAAGCTGCCTGGACCTCACGGCCCCGAGCAGCCCGGCAGCTCGCCGGGTGGACAGACTGGGACCCGGCGCAGCTAGCAGAGGAAGCATGCGCAACGACAGGGAGAGCAACACCCTGGACTCATCCTACAGGCGCTCCTCCACCCGCCACAAGGCCTCAGAGGAGTCCAAGTCGCCAGATGCTCTGGAACCCCGGGGAGAGCGCCGTTGAAAGGAGCCATGCTCACTCTCTATCTGCCCCACATGACCCTATAGCTTACGGCCAGGGATACACCAGCCCCTTCTCCTCCCAGCAGCGGCCGCACCGCCACTCCATGTACGTGCGGAGGGACCACCAGAGGACACACGCAGCGGACGAGGGGCTGGCGGTGGGGCAGGGCGTGCCGACCAGAGCCAGCAGCCTCCAGCTCCTGTCGCCACAGCTGCAGCACCGCACGCTGCCTCGCCACTCTGGGGGCTCGTCCAGAGAGGAAGACATGAGCAGGGTCAGTCATCAGCCCGCATCAAAGCACTCCGACCTGAAGGAAAGCCTACATGATCTAATCGTATCAAATGCCTACACCAGGTTGCGTTGGATAAGTCACTCTCAGTTTGTACAACAATGTGGCGTCTGAAAATATCATGATCTGTGATTAGGTCAGTTCCAGGTTTGTTAAGATCACTGCAGCTTCAACCTACGAACGCTGCAAGTGTTAAGAGTCCGGCTTTCCTTGTTAGGATACACAGCAAATGATGTTACCTGTATATTTATATATACTGTATCCACACATATAGTATATATAGAGCGGCGTGCCTGTGTGTATTTGTATGTGTGTGCGCGTGCGCTGCTATGCTGAGCTCACTTCATGCTTCATCATGTCTCCATTAACAGAGCGAACAGGCACCCACTGAGGTCACCCACAGCAGACCCCCAATAAGGGACTCCACAAGGGACAACACCGCATCTTTTCACACACAGCGGCAAAAAAGCGAGGTCCGACATTCTGCCTGCACCCACCATTCCCCACCCACATCCGCACTCTCAGTAGACTGGATGTGGGTGGATACTGCTGTCATGAACTGCTCTCTCTCTCTCTCTCTCTCTCTCTCTCTCTGTCTCTGTGCATCAGATGCCTCTTCATTTTCTCTGTGTGCTTTGCTTCCCTTTAATGTGACTAATAGTCAAGCCTGTCATCGGAGCACATTTAATACAGTTTGACTCTGGAAAACATTTATAGCCTCTCCAGATGTTTGTTTTATCGTAATGACCACTGGTAATTCAATCCTGTTCCTTCAGATTAAATAAAAAAAATCTCAGACAGCGAGGCATGCAAAGCAGCTGCTGGCCTTTAGTTTGGATGTGACGAGGTCTTCTGCTGTGACTCAGGTTGGCTTGTATCATGACCAGCAGACAGAAGACGGGGGCTCTTCCAAAGAGAACCGCAACATCTACAGTGAATCCATGCCTCGGAGGGTGGGCAGCTTCTACAGAGGTTGGTTTAGTCACACTGACATCTGCGGCCGTGTGTTTCTTTCTTTCACCGCACCGTAAAATCGACTTGTCAGTTCAGTTTTAAAGGTCCAGTGTGTAACATTTAGGGCGCTGTATTTACAAAATATTTGTAAATGTTGTTTGTATGTTGTTTCATTAGTGCATAATCACCTGGAAATGAGAATCTTCGTGTCCTGTTAGCGTAGAATGAGACTTTTATATCAACAAACACGCCACGTTACCTTCCATGTTGAACCACCAAGCCAAACACTGGCTCGTGTTTTCAGGTATTTTGTGGGCAGTGTAGTTTCTCCCACACTAGAAAGGCGAGAGTGAGGCGAGGGGTTGCAATATGCAACTACACAGCTAGATGCCACTAAATCGCACTCACTGGACCTTTGAACATCAAACACTTGGTTTGTCCACTCATGGTGATGTTTAGCCTTTTAGTTGATAGTTTAGTTTATATTTTTGACCTGATGATGGCACAAGATGGAACGATATCAGAAAAATATCATCTCATTTTGCTCTCAGATGTACATACAGGTTTAGAGTACGTACAGTTAAAGGACAAGGAACTTTAGAGGTAAATACGGACATAAACGTAAATATAAAATAATTCTATACATAGTTAAAAGGTGTAGATATATGGATACATTTAATGTGATAGTAGCTGATATATGTCAGTCGTGGACATGCCATTCATAGAACCATGTGTGGCTAAAATTGGAATTAATATTTTAAGTTTTAAACACAAAACATTATGTGAAACAAATCTTTTTCTATACATTGTTCTTATTACTTGTTGGCCAATACGTGTCAACTAATATATCAAAGCTGTTTTTTTTTAAGTATTCTGATGACACACGGTTACTTTCAGTCCGTTCATGTCAGTGTCCAAGATCCACCGGGCTGTCTGCCACACTTTGTGGAGACCATCACAAAGGGATGTCATAGTTACGCTAATGAACAGGAAGTACATGAACTGTGATTCAAGCTCTTAGCTGTAAAACTGCCACAGTCCTCTGCAGCTCTGTTTGCTGCTTTCTTTATCTTTGCTTTGAAATAGTCGGTATAGACAGATTTTTTTTATTTTCCTCTGTGCATCATTAGGTGAGTGAACGTATTTGTTGTGTTTGTTGAACAGTCCCTTCTCCCCGGCCAGACAACTCCTTCCATGATAGCAGGGGTCAGAGCCGGAGCTCTGGCCTGTCCGGGGACGGCACAGGTTTAACGAACCACTCCAAACGTCAGCCGGCATTCGACCCCTGGTAAATATCTCTTATATGCTCCCTCTCTACCTTAGGTTACCTTGACAACAACACAAATTTGTTCACGGCACTCTGTGAAACCGTTTTCTGGCAGATTAAATCACATAACATGATGGCTGTAACAGAAACTGTCAGGTCGCATTGGGAGTTTAAAAATATTGTACACTCTTAGTTGGGACATCATACTCAGTAGCCTTTTGTTTTATTTTCAGGACTGGCCCAGATACCGTAGTGTTGAACCCCTCTGAGCCATCCAAAGAGAAGGAGAAGCAGGGTTTCTTCAGAGCAATAAAGAAGAAGAAGAAGAAATCTCAAATGGTAACTCGCATGCTGAGAATTTCTGTGGACGTACGCAACATCTGGATGCACTGTTTCATGCATATGTCCTTTGATGTCTGTCTGCATACTGTATCTCCTCCTCTACTTCTCAAATGTTTAATGCTTTGGCCTTATTAGCACCTTTACAGAGATGTAAAATCATTTCTTCTTGTTGTCATGTGCATCATGTTTCCCTGTGCCACCGGTCATGTGCCTCTATATTACAGATGCAAGTCCCCGAAGGAAGGCCTCCTGTCATCAAGAAATGTCTTTTCCCTCTGTTTAGCCCAAAGAATAACATAAAGCATAGTGTGAGAGTCCTCCCTGTAGTGTCCTCCTCCATGGTACATGTTGTTTTACACTATCCTACTCAAACTCCACGCCACCCATCTGACATTGCATGCACTAACAGCAACAATCACGACTAATCCATCCATTCATCTTAAAGCTTGTTTTTCTTTGATCACTAGTCGAAGTTCACTCACGTAATAATGAGGTGTCAACGTAAAACCAGTCAGATCCATCAACAGCACCAGACAAAAGTTTGGAGACGCCTTCTCGTTCAGTGGTTTTTAAATTTTTATTTTTTTTTTCTACACTGAAGACATCAAAACTACGAAAGACACATGAAGCTTTGCACAGTCTTCGTTCTCTCAATCAGCTTCACGACGTCGTCACCTGCAAAGAGCAGCCAACGAGTGCTCAATATATATAATAACTCAACACTGTCGGAAAAGCTTTCCAGGTGACGACCTCATGAAACTGACTGAGAGAATGATCAAGAGAATTTTTGTTTTTTTGATGTCTTCAGTGTTGAAAATAATAAAAAAAATAAAGAAAAAACATTGAACTTTTGACAGTTACTGTATATTTTTCCATTAAATTGATTGGAGAATTTGGATGTAATGAAACTCATGGCTGTTCAGAAGTCTTCGTCGTTCCAGTTGTAAGAATGGCTCTGGCTGGTCGCTTCGGTCCATTTGACCCTGATTCAGTCGACACTGATTTGAGTCACAGCCCTAACAGCATGTCTCTGGTTTATGAGCTGAGGATGAACGAGAGCCCCTCAGAGTCTCTGCGTGCGCCTGGTTAAACTCACATGAAGCTGTACCGAACCATTTGATCTCTGCCCCCTCAAAGTGTATCCACACCCGTGACTTGATTATAGAGCACAGATCAGAAAGGAGGGAGCGAAAGAGTCGCTAAATATAAAAGCAAACCACGTTCTGACATGTTAAACTGACTGCTATTTCAGTGGCAGTACTGGTTCAGCATGACACAGGTGTTTGAGACTCTTTCTTCCCCTCACATTTCTATTTATATGTGACAGTCTGTTCAGATGCTGAGAGGGGGTTACAGCTGATGACAGAGCACAAATAAACGCAATCTGGCCCAGAGAAATCAGACTGAGAGACTGCGAGTTGGTGGAAAACATTTTTTTCTGCATAAAGAGGAAAAAATACTAAAAGCAAAATCAGTGTAGCAAAACATGAACAAGAGCAGCGGTCTCGTCTCCCTCAGGTCAGTGAATGCTCAGGGTTTCTGGCACCAGATGCATGTTTTTATCATTTCTATGACTTTAACTGCATAACGACTTCAGGCTTTAGACCACAGTCAATTAACACATGTAAAGGATAAAATGAAACCGATGCATGTTTATGAGGTTTTAACAGGACTGGAAGACATTTTGTTGCTAGTTTCTTGTTTTCCTTTATATTGTGTGGACCATAAAGTCTGGGAAGGTTCTCAGTCATCCAGGTCATCTTTCTTCAAGAAGAGTTCAATCTGGGGCAACTGGACTTGTAATAGATCCGTGAAGATGTTTCACCTCTCATCCAAGAGGCGTCTTCGGTCCTGACTGACTGGTGGGAAGATCCGAGTATTTAGCTTGTAATTGATCACTGACCCGTCCATAGTTTCTTCACCTGTAGACAGTTGTTCAGGTCACCCGAGTCTGGTCGCTGGAGTCATCTAATGCCTGGTGTGAATTCCTGGGAAGAGATGAATGGTCAGCATTGTAGGTCAGGGATAAGTGAAGGATGGTTTCTCTACTTTCACATAAATAGCCTCCTTCACTCCTTTTACAGAACCACATGTCTCCTCCAGGGGTAGGGAAACTGCATGATGAATTGGCCCTCCTGTGTTGAGCCATGTGTTTGTTGAGTGACTGATGTGTAGGTCTGTGCACTACGATCCTGCCTAGGCTAAATACTTGGATCTCCCCACCTGTCAGTCAGGACTTAAGAAGCCTCTAGGATGAGAGGTGAATCATCTCCAATGATCTACGACCAAGTCCAGTTGCCCCAGATTTAGCCCTTCTTGAAGAAATGTAAGTCATGAAGTTAGTAGAAACTGTTAATTGGGACATGTTAAGTGATACGTACACTCAATGTGCGAAAGGTCCCCTAATGAAGGTGTGGAAACAGTCATCCAGAAGTCCTCCAGGTCCTCCAGTCACCAGAGCAGCCGCCACAGGACCCGTGACAAGAGCAGAGACCGGGACCAAGAGCGAGACCGAGACAGGGACAAGGACTGGCCTCCTGAGAAACTGTCTGATTCACACTCTCCTGTAAGTTTTCAAATAAATAAAAAAAGTATTCACTTGATGCATAAAAAGGTTTGATTAGAATATCATCTGTAAATCTGTCCCATCAGAGTCAGCCACTGAAGTCTCTGCGCAAACTCCTGCACCTTTCGTCCTCATCCTCCAACCAGACGGCGCCGTCTGACATGCGCTACCAGCCGCTGCCTAATCCAGCCTCCGCTCAAGGTGGTTTCACAGAAAGCCGGGGTCACTCAGGGGTCAGCACGCCCCAGCTGAAGAGCCGACAGGCAGCCTACCCGCTGCCCGGACAGTTGGAGTCTGGCTGGCACCCGTCCGCCCTGGGGCGCCCGGAGGGCAACCCTTACCCAGAGCAAATGAGCATCAAGGGCGGCCAGAACGGGCACGGCTTCGGACGCCCATCCAGGTCTCGTATGCCAAACCTTAACGACCTGAAAGAGACGGCTCTGTGATCTCCCATCACCATTCAGACCTAACACCTGCTGACCACACGTATATAAAAATCACAGATACCAAATCTTCAGTTTTAAACACTTGCTTGCAAATGGGCCAAACGCCTTTTTATGTCTTCATTTTTTTAAAGCTTCCATGTTTGATAGACTTTATATTATTACTTCTGTAATTCTGATTATAATTTGTATTATAAAGTAAATATATTACAAATTAAATATATATAAATGGATAGATAAAGTGTAGATTTTAAATGTAAGTATTTTTGTTTCTATTCAACATAGAAATATAGTACATTTTACTGCGTAGTATTTCCTTAAGACTATCTAAGGCAAACAGATTTATCAGTTGTTACAATAGAGGTTGGTAATGTTAGTAACTCTGCATTGTGTTCATCCCACCCAGGATTGTAACTCTTCGTCCGAGTCGTCTTGACCTCCGGATGTGCTCAGCCATACCGGTTACAGACGCTCAAACATGAAACTGCAACTCAAAGCAGTGTTGTTCTTGAAAATATCGCTGTAGTGCAATTTTTTCTGAGTTGGCACTGACAATCTATAAAAAAGAAGCTTCAATCGATTTGTTCTTTTTTAGGATATTTTATGTCTTTTTGTAATGCAGCCATTTTAGACACTATGGTGCCAAAAAAGGGACAGAAATCCTAACCTACATCGCCCTCTGTAGGAGCTAACAAAGCACTGCATTTACTGTTTTCTGACTGAGATCACCATGCACTAACTAACTAACTAACTAACTAACATTTAGGCACTGACTTGTCATGCACAGTACGTGTAAACTTTCATATATATTATTAACAAATGTTAAAACTATGGTTAAACCTCTATCATCTCAAAGAGAACACATACTAACTGCTTCCTCACTATAACGACGATCCTTTTGGTAGTAATGTAAACTAAAATTATTTACTGAAATGTTTATTTATGTAAAAGTGTTATGACGGATGAATTAAACAGTAATAAAACCTTTGATACTTTGAAACTTTGAGGATCCAGTTAACGGAAAAAGGACGTATGGCGTCGACAGGATCTCTGATAACTTCCCTCATGACCAGGATTCAATGAAGTCTGTTTGCGTTGCTCATTTCTTACTTAAAGATTTCACATGAACAAGCTTCCGAGTGGTTCTAGCGATTTAATCAGTTAAAGCCATGTACATTCAAAATATTATACAAAGTTTAACTGCTGTAAAAATTTGATTTATATAACATGATTTTTTTTTTCCTTGATCGTTTTTAGAAAGTAATTTTTACAGCAGTTAGGAACACAAAAGCCATTCTGGGTGTACGAGTGCAGTGATTCCCAACATTTAATGTCTGATGCTCCCTCGTAGGCCTAATGAGGCCACATTCCAATATGTGCTCCTTTCAGTTCATCATAAACTGGACGTTATTTAGCGCTGTTGTTGTTTAGCTTGGTTTGGTCAAGTTTACCCACCCCACTTCATGTTTCAGCCGTGCATTCAGTACTTTTAGCTGGCTATTGTAGCTTGCTAACTGTTTGTCTATTAACTACATTTAACCATTACTTTCAGCTCCTTCATCCACATGTCTGTTGCTATTCCAGCTCTTTTAAGTTACCTGTTTCAACTGTTACTCATTTCTTTGGGGTTTTACAACATTTGTCAATGTTTTTTTTAAGCTAGCTAGCTTTTGGCTTTTTTAACATTTGTCCTACTTTACTTATAAAACTTTTTCAACTGTTTATTTGATCTGTTTCAGGCCATATATATATATATATATATATATATATATATTTACCTGACAAATGTCTATCCAATTAAATCAACAAATGTTTATCCATTTATTTTAGTTCATTACTGTCAGCTGTAATATTTAAACCACTTATTCATTCATTACTTTTAGCTACCTGTTTCAACTGTTGACTAACTGAATTTAAAAATGAAAATAATTATTTAAATTTATCCACCTTTCTGCTTCCTTGCTAACTCACCATTCCTCTACACTCTTTCCATGTAACCCCTTTCAGCTGCAGAAATACGCTCTCACCCCTGGTTGGGAATCACTGCACTAGTGTTTTTCTTTAACTGATTTCAAATATGGAGCCGCTTGGGACGAGTTTTTGAGAAACCCTAATGTGGAAAACCACAGAGGCGACAGAAGCTCTGCACTGTAACATTGTTTTCTGTCCTGGATAAAGTGCCATGAAAGTAGCTTGGCAGAAATAAATCCTAAGCTTTTTAATGTTGCACTTTGAAGAGACTGTGTTGTTCAGCAATATTGCTCCGACTCTGTAAATTCTTCCTCACTTCATGTTCATCATGTGCACAGTGTGTGAAGACTGAACCACGGGGCCCGAGGCTCCCACGCTAACACACTGAGTCCCAAACATGACCTGTATCGTATTGTGTATTGTGCATCTGTAAGGACTGTGCACACTCTGTATTTGACACAATACATTTCTCTCTTTGGATTATTGTTTTGCTGAAGGAACACCGTGTATTATATTAATACTGATGTGTGACTACTTGTTTGGTAATATTTATAACAGAAGATGTTTATCAACTGTTTAAATGAAATCAAGTATTACGTTTGTGCTTTTATTACAGACACAAATTAGTAGCATAGTCAGTGTTTATCTGCTTTTTTTTTTCAACAGAGCATTTACATGAGAACGTAAACCCACAAATGAATGCTTAACGATTTTAGAATATTCATGTTTACATATGTAATAGTAAATCTCAAATAAAACAAACTTGATTTGACTCTTAACCTGCAGAATCTTTGTCTTTATTTGTGTTTCATCCAAAGAAAGTACTTTACTCCTGTAGCTTTATTAAAGATAAAGAGGAAGGTGTCCAGTTTTTTATTTACATATTTAAACAATTAATTTATACAGACTTTAAGACAGATACAAGGACACCGAACATGTCCACCTGCCTAGACTTAGTTTGCATTGAGCGTCACCAAAGAAAGACATGTCAAAGGTTACACGATGGATCTTTCAGTCCCCCATTTGGCAAGCGGCAGGGTGGTAGAGGAAGTGAGGAGAAAAGCAGGCCGAGCTCACTTCAGATACATTTATTCATGCACATCAGCAGCTCCATCCTCATGGCGATACGGGTGTGCCAGCCCAGCGGCAGCAAGCGGATGTAACGAGCCACGATGGGGCGGGCGCAGCAGGTTCTGTACTGTGGAGGAGCGGTCAGAGTTCCCGTAAAAGACCTGTAGAGTAGAGATACGCGATGTCACTACAGGGATCCATTACCTCAGGCAAACTGGTGAATTCTGCTCTTAATGGTGCAAAAATAAGCTCCTTGTATGGTTCATACATACTAGAGTTTCTTGATGGACAGTAAAGTAAACTGCTGTGAGCTGTAGCTGTCGTTAGCTAATGTTAGCTCAGTTTGTTATCCGGGCTGCCCAGACTGTAAGCTCAGAGCAAGTTTTAGTGTTTGTAGCACAGGCATTTTGGACCACCAGGAAAAAGAAGAGGAGGTTTTTAACTGAATGCTGACAGCGATTGGGGCCAGTGTCATGCCAGAACAGGAGCTGGGCAAGTGGGAAATGTTACTGGGCTCAGCAGCTTCTATAGACACAATGACGTGAGTGAAAAAGACCTAAGAGGAGGTTGATGGAGGAGAATGAGTGAGAGTAGAGTATGAATATGAGTCAACAGACAACACGTTTTAATTACAGCCTCATTAAAGTTGAATCTTTCTGAGTTGTGACCTTCATCTGCTGGACAAAAGCGAGTATTGTGAGGTTGTCCACTGCTGTATTCCTTTAATGAAATGGCTTGGTCAAATGATCTGTGTGTGTGTGTCAGTGTGCTGGTGTAGTGGTGAAACAAGACATTTCACGGAGGAATCTAACCCTGAACACAAGTTCAACACAAGGTCAGTGTTTGTACGTACAGCACAGTAGGTGAAAGATTTTGGGTACAGTTACACCCGCGAGGCTGTTTCAGGAACTCTATCAATGACAGACTCCATAAATATCTCCTAAAGTATCTTTTGAAGGGTTCAAACAAAGAGTTTGTGCTGCAGGGATTGTACACAAGTCACTTTTTTTTTTTGGGATTGTCTTAAACCAAAGTCATACATGGGAAGAGATTCATACAACTATACTTATTATTCTGAATATTGATTTACCTCTTTAAAACAGAAACAAAGATTCAAACTGAATCAGTAGTCATGAAGTGCTGCAGAACTCACAATTTTCACATATATCTCAAATACAAGTCATGTAAATAAAGACACTACTGTCTACAGATCAACACTGACTTCCTCTTAGTGTGCTTACCCTGTTGTTTCCTGTCTGGTCTTTGTAATAGACCCAGTTGAGGGTTTCCACGGTGCGATACTGGATGCTGTATTTAGTAATCCACTCATCAGCATCGCAGCGGCCCTGAGAGAGGATGCCAGACACCACACCCACCTCCTTCAAGTCAATCTGGATCCACTGAAACTGATCGTTAAACTTGGAGAGCCACGCACACCTAAGACAGACAAACATATAAACTTTTGTTGTATCATATTCACAATAACAACAAGAAGAAGAACAAGGTCGTCATGACGCACCCAAAGCCTTGGTTGTTAAGGCGAGCCTTGTTGGGAATCCATGAGGAGTACCAGCCGGTGTACTGGTCCTCGTTGGAGCAGCTGATCTGGTCTGATGTCACGGATCCAGATTCAAAGCCGAGTGCTCTGTGATAAGGACACTCTGTGGAGCACAGACGCAGGTTTACAATTAAACTTTTTTAATGGCAAGATTCAGCTTTTGTTTGGCCTTGACTGTCCTGCAACACACAGAGTGTTTAGATGCTGCCATACACTATAGCTACGTCAGATTAAATCACTGCATCTTATTCATGTAGAAGTTTTAGCTGCTGAAACCTGCTGAGAATGAGAAGTAAACATGAATATCATTAAAGATGGAAATGCAGGTTTTATCTGACAGGAAACTATAAATAATGTTAGAATTTTTTAAATTTTATTTGTATTCTATCTGATCCCTGAAGTCTTTCTTCTTCCTGGGAACTATCCTCTTCCCGAGCCTCAAGTCAGAGCTGAACATCAGCTCCTTCATCAGAGGATGAACTTCCTGCAGCAGCTGAAGAAATTCAACCCGCCAAAGATAATGATGGTGCACTTCTACACCATCATCCCTCAGTCCATCCTCACCTCCTCCAATCACCATCTGGTGCGCTGCTGCCGCTGCCAAGGACAAGGGCAGACTGCATCATTCGGTCTGCAGAGAAGGTGATTGGTTCCAATCTTCCGTGTCTTCAGGACTCTGAGGCTGATCCCTCCCATCCCGGACACAAACTCTTTGAGACATTTGCATTGCTGCTGACCTCATCAACAAGGCTGATGACACCGACTCTCACCCTCCACCCACCCAGACCTACACGTTACATAAATGCACACCTTTCACTTTCTATTCAACATCCTGTGTAAATCTCTTGGACATTTAGATATTCTGCGCAGTTCTGCGAACTCTTGCACACTCCTGCAGAAAACCAAACACCTCTTTTCTTTTTAAAAACACATGGTACATATATTTATATTTTCTTGTACTAGTTTTTTATACTCATATTTTGTTTTCCACCAAAAACCAAGACGAATTCCTCAAGTGTGAAAACCTCCTCGGCAATAAACGTGATTGTGAATTCAATATTGGTGCAAGTGGCTGTGTCTATTGTCAAAGTGTATTGCTACTGTATGTTTTCTTGATGGGATGTTATAAGAAAATGACAATAAACATAAATAAATCCAGTTCTTACAGAGTCTACTGTCAAAGTCATCCTGATTTTATCTGGCTAACTTTTATAAAGTTTCCTGGCCGGCCTTCCTGCTCATCATGAGCTCATCAGCTCACACTAAGATCTGACACTCTGAGGGCTTGCGTGGAATGGCCAGAGAAGTTGGTCAGGACATCATATGATGTGTGCTGCCTAGCCCAGTATCACGCTATTAGGTGAAGGACACGCCCTATTTTGGGTTCCCTAATCTGCTCATTACATTCCTGCACAGGTAATGAGATTATCTAACAGCGTTTGGCTTTCCGGTTTGCCTCACGGTTTGTTCATTTCTTTAACCCAAACTGTTCCCATCTCTGAACTTAAAGCAAGAACCTTATTCTAAAAAAGTCAAGCTCATAGCAGAAGGTACAGCAGAGATGCACAGAGTCGGAGCCAAGATTAGGTGGAGTTCAGCCAGCTACCATCAGCTGTGTGATCCATCACACCACCTGGAGCTCTCTTTGTCTACAAGACGCCTACGAAATCCACAGGATACAGTGCTGCCCCTCATTAATCTGCACACGTGTGATGTTCCCCTCCAAGTGATTGTCCTTCACCGCCTGCAAACACCTTTTATCACTTTGAGTTTGGTAAATAACGGACGTCCAACATCCTCAACAGGGGACTAGAAGTCAGTCAAGGTCCTCACCTGGCATGCAGTTCATCGGGTGACCCTGAGGTGGCAGCGAGGTCGACAGGACAGGTGGGATGACAGCAGGTGTACGTGTCGACGAATCAGCAGAGTCACAGTCACAGGTGCAGGCTTTGATGCTTTCTGTCCAGTTCTCGATCTCCTGCTCCTGGTCTTCATCCTGCAGGTCCTCATCTTGGACAATCGCCCCTACCAGGGTGTCCTCCTCCTGAAGGACACACACAGTGTTAAAGCAGAGGTAGAATCACATTTCATATGCAGTTTAGGTGGATTATTAACTGGCGCATCTTACCCCCTGGGAGTGGACGGTGATCAGTCCTGCACCACATCAACAGATGCATGAAATGTAGAAGCAGATGGTGATTTGCAAGTATTTTAATGTGATTAACACTAATATCTCAAATGATTCTGCCCGATTTGGGTGTATGTGACCAGAAGAAACATAACAACTAACATAATATAGAGAAAAAAACTTCTTTCTTCCACACATAACTGCTAATTTCCCACTATGAACACACCTTTTCATAATGAAGCATGTTAAGTTCAACACTTCTATGTGGTTGATTAACATGGTTACAGAAAGAAACACAACTGTGAGTATAATCCTGAGTTCATTTTGATTTAATATCTATCATGCAGCTGCACACAGACTTACCCTGAGATAGAAGCAGGATGAACAGCACAGCACAACATCGAGCAGTGACCTCCATCTTCCTCTTCAGCTGTGCTGGACTGAGATGTGTGTATGTGATACCCAACGCTAGTGGACAGGATTACTGTAATCCACAGGCCCGTGATGTCTAATACTCTTTATTGGCCCTCAGACACCTCCCTTCGGCTTGTCTTATTATACTGTACCTGTGGTGAACACCATCACTTCATGAATCAATTCATGAATATCTATCTATCTATCTATCTATCTATCTATCTATCTATCTATCTATCTATCTATCTTCAGAGGTGCTAATAGCAACATTTTTGAACTTTTGCAAAAACCAGGCTAGCTGTTTTCCACCCATTTTAAGTCTTTATGCTAAGCTAAGCTAACCGGCTGCTGGATTTTCTGTTCAGAAATGCAAGTAAATAGCTATAATTTGACATCTTCTTCTTCTTCTCCTTATTATTGTCATTGGACATGTATTAGACACCCCAAACAGAGACAATTGTTTCTGCAGTAACTGTGATGTAAACCTTTGATGGGTAAATCGCTGAGGAAATGAGTCAGTGAGTGATCAAATGCTGTCTGTATGAATAAATATATGCGTCACATGTGCCACAACACACTCTGATGGAGCTGCTCGTCTTCCGCCTCTATTTAAACATTCAGCTGATGCTCACGGCGGTGACGTTTTAAATCCAGCGGCTTCTGATTTGATTGACATTGCACACCAGCCAATCGCATCCGCGACACTAAGTTAAAGCGTTCGAGGGGGGCGGAGATTATCATAACATTTAAGCCAATGAAAAACACCGCGAGCGCCTCGTTGACCAATCAGAAGCTCGATGCCCAACTGCCCAACTGCCCAACTGTGTGTGTTTCAGGGTGTCGTTGGGAGGCTGTTATCTTTAGGAGGAGAATACAGTGTTGATATTGAAGGTGAGTGACTTTAGAGTGTTTAAATAATTTAATATTTTATATTTAAATTTTTAAAAACGTTTGCTATGTCGTATTTTAAACAAGCTGGCCGGTAGCTCGTCTCGCTAACCGCTGAATAACGGTTGTTAACGGTGCTTCCGCGAGGTGCATAACGGTTAAGAGGTGATGATATTAGGGATTAATGTAAAAATAATGGCGTTTGTACCGGTTAAAAAAAAAATAGCCCCGTTAATGTGTCAAAAAATTGATAACATAGGACGTGTTGTCTCTGTTAAACAGGTTGAAATTGAACATGAAGTCAAATAGTGCGCTGTTTATCTCAAACACATGGCAGCACACACAGCTCAACTACCAGCTGACTATTACATTACCACTGTGTATTCAGTTATCACATGAAGGATTGTTATTTTATTAATTTCCTGTGATTAATTGACTTGATTTAATTTAATTTGCATCTTTAATTAATTCCCTGAACACCTCCCACTTGTCTAACACCAAAAATTTCCACCATATGTCTCAAGTTGAGTAAGAAAAAGTGATATAATGTGTTATATTCAATGTTTGTTTTTTTTGGTCTCTTTCCGTGTGTGTCTTTAACCCACATGCACCTTCCTCTCATCCCTCATTGTGTTTTCCTCTCATCTTCTTCATTCCAGATGCAGTTCATGCTCCTCTTCAGCCGACAAGGCAAGCTCAGGCTTCAGAAGTGGTATGTGCCTTTGTCTGATAAGGAGAAAAAGAAGATCACAAGAGAGTTGGTGCAGACTGTGCTGGCACGAAAGCCCAAAATGTGCAGCTTTCTGGAGTGGAGAGACCTCAAGATTGTATATAAGAGGTAGGTAAGGCTGGGAGCTTGTTTATATGAATAAAAATGCTCACTCGAATCAAATTTTTCATACTTCCCTGAGCAAATCACAGACCTGTCATTCACAGACACAGCTCAGTCAGAGACTCCGGAGAAAGTGTTGTCAAAAAGATGACGGCATCATGACAGACTACGACAAGAAAGAGCATTAATTTTGCCTCATTTTGTCCTGTTGCTGTGCCAACAGACAGGCAGGCAGACTATTAGGGAACCCGGGTGACCCAGCAGGGACAGACAGACACGAGTCAGCCACTTTGCACAAGTGCACATGAATTTAACTCTTAAATCTAAATAGCTTACAGTAATTACGCTGCCTTTTTTCATAAGTATCAATATTCTCTGTTTGTGTTTTTCGCCTGCAACAATTCAGTGGACTCTTATTACATCATATTAAGCCATGAAGGTATCATTAAATAGGTGATTAGGGCTGCTGCTGCGGGATCTAATTGTTCTGGTGTGGTCAGAATAATTTTGTGTAGTAATTACTTCGAGAATATGATTCAGTATTTCTTAAGGGGTGATTTTACAGAGATGTAATGGGCTGCAGACATGTATTATTTTTTTGGATATTTACTTTTAGTTAGAGGGAATGGAAATGATGAGGTGTCAGGTCAGATTTTCAGGTGCAAGGTCTGACACAGCTGGTGGTTTTTAATGCAATAAAGATGATAACAGTTGCTGCTGTTTGGGGTTTAGATTGCAGATGAGCAGAGCTATAGTAAGGTGTGACTCTTTATCATCATCCGTCATGTCAAAAATGTAAACTTCAGTCACAGTCAGTGTTAATCTTAGTGACAAAGATTATTTCCTGTGACTGTTTTTCGCACTTACATTTCAACATCCTGTGTGTTAAACGGAAGCATATTAATAGTTGGAGCTTTTACCAACATGCAGTCGTTAATGTTACAATAAGCAGCCTGTCTTTGAAGACGTGCAGCAGCAATTTTCAATGGAGAAATTGTCTTTGAAAAAATAGTGGGAAAAAAACTGTTATAATTTTCCACAGCTGAAGTTGTCAACATTTATTATCAAAGAAAACCAGCAAATCCTCAATTTCAAAAAGCTGCAGGCAGCGAATGTTTTGAATTTTACTTGAAAAGCAATTAGTTATCAAAATAGTTAAAGATCGACTAATTGAGTTATCAAGTGGTTGTTGCAGCTCTAACTGTGAAACCCCACAGGGCACGTCTCTGTTTCATCGCAGCCACAATACTGTTTTGGTTTGTTCTCCACGTGACTTGAAACTACACCAGGAGTGTTTCAGAGGTTTCTGTGGCTGTGAAGTGAAGCTGACACAGAAGTGTCCTTAAACGCCCACTTGAGGCTGACTACAGAACGAGTACAAAAAACAGTTTTGGTCTCTATAACTCCCCCTGAGGGTTAATTTTTATATAACTCACCTGTTCAAATTATATTAAGGCTTAAGTTATGTATTATCAACAGTGACAGGTGGGTGCTGTTACAAATGGCTTATTTGAGCACTCAGGTCAGCCGCAGACGATCCCCGTCTTTGCTGATTTTTAGATTAGTCATGAGGTGGAAGAGGCAGGACCACCAACATGGCGTCAGCTGAGCAGAGAGCTGCTTCTGAAACGGACAACAGCGCTTCTATTCAGATTCGAAACATTGACTAAAAAGGCCACAAATAGTTCTGGTGGCACACACGGGACGTGCACTGTTGGACATGTCTACCAGAAGAAAACACTTTGATTTCATAGTCCAAGTAAAGCTCTGTGCTCCGTGCCAAGTGTGAAATCAACAAAGTAACCGTAAAAAGTCATAAACACCATTATGCTAAATCAAGTTATTGAGATCAAATCTATGTTTAACAAGGTGTCTAATTTCCTCCAGGCTGCCAAATGCAACATTAAGAGGCAAATTACATTAGAAACTTTCTCTGCAGTTATGCATTTGCTTTTAAAGATCTGACCCCACATGAGTCAGCTACAATAAAAGTGCTGTATCATTTCTCTATGCCACAGACGGCTGAACTGAACCCTTTGTGTTTCCTGAGCTCGGCTATGCCTCACACTCACTTGTACACAGCAGACAAAGATGGAGCGAGCATAAAACAATTAAAGAATTTAAAGGAAACAGACGATAACACGTTCAGGTCTTGTCGAGTTTGAGACTTGTTACTCGTCTTTCTAAAATCTGGAGTTATGACCTCCTGCCCCGCTGGCTGTGAGGGATCAACTGACCAGCTCCTGTATTAGCCAATCATCACATGTTTAAAGAGTGCCTCAGGGATTATCAGGGATAAAGAACCATGGCAGAACGAGGCTTAAGTCATACAGCCTTCTGCATCCGGCTTCTGGCTTTCAAATGAATACCCCATACACAGTAAACAGCGATTCTTCATAATAATAGAGAAGTGCTCTCTCAGCACTATTGCAGCGAGCGCAAAGACAGTATATATCACTTGGAGATCCTGTCTAAGTGATAAAAATGCATAAAGTCAGCTCTTCTTCTACTTTGTCAGGTTGATGTGAACGTTTGCACAATGAAACATTCGTTTTGAAATGCTGTTGTCAAGTTTAAGACAGCTGGCTTGTCATTGTGTCGCAGATATGCCAGCCTGTACTTCTGCTGTGCCATCGAGGACCAGGACAACGAGCTCATCACGCTGGAGATCATCCACAGATATGTGGAGCTGCTGGACAAATACTTTGGCAGTGTATGTTTCTGCTGCATCCACGGCATGGTTAATCATACTGTATGTTTACCACCTGCTAACCTGCTCATTCATAATGAATGTGCTTTCATTTTTAAACATCAGGTTTGTGAGCTGGACATTATTTTCAACTTTGAGAAGGCTTACTTCATCCTGGATGAATTCCTGCTGGGTGGAGAAGCTCAGGAGACGTCCAAGAAGAATGTATTGAAGGCCATTGAGCAGGCTGATCTATTACAGGAGGTAAGGCACCTATTGATATGTGAACAATAATTATTTATTATTTATGTACTTCATAGTAATCTGCCTCACTTTCCATTTTAACTAGCCAAGTGGAATAGAAAGAATTAGACGATCGAACTGCTAAAGGTTCATTCAGACAGGATCAGGTGCTGCGTTGAATTGTTGCAAGGTTGTGCAGCGGTGTGTCTGTTTGGCGCTGAACATAACCGCTGTGAAACAATGCCACCGCTCACTCACTCACAGTCTCAGTCAATCAAATTAAACTTCTTCGTGTCACTATTTTGCAGCATAAATTGCAAGTCAGACACAGATTTAGAAGCTGGTGCGTGAAATAAACAAAGCCAGAACACAACAGGTAGAGTATCAGAGTTCAGTCCATTAATCCACCTGGATAGTCTCAGTTTCAGAGACATTTCAGGCTGACTGTGATTTGACCGATATGAGTGTCCACCACTGGTCAACTGTCTCCTAAAAGGACAATCTGCACTCAAATGAATGGAAAACGTGTTTTTGCCACAGCACCGGATCCTGTCTGAATTCAATACTTTTTGCACTATAGTTTTTTTCCATTGCACTTTGTCGTGTTTCAGCCAAGCATCAGCAACAATAGCAACATATGGACTTTTTTTAAAAATCTCTGGCGTTTCCATCCTGTTTTTTTTTTATTATGAAGTAAACAGACATAAAGGTGCGCCCTGGTGGTTCACCTGGTAGAGCTTGCACCTCACAGAGGCTAAATCCTTACTGCAGCGGCCCAGGTTCAATCCCAGCCTGTGGCCCTTTGCTGCATGTCATGCCCACTTTCCTGTCACTGTTCAGCTGCTACTATTAAATAATGGCTGAAAATAATCATTAAAAAATCCAGTGGCGCATAAAAATAGGATGCTGGGATTGCAGTTACTTTGGCTTTACGGTGTTTCTTTCTTGATCATGTTCTTTCGCTGGTCAGTGTTGGACTAAATCCAGCTTTAGCTGCATGAACACACTGCAATACATGCAGCCTCTTTCACCAAAGCTTTCATTTCTTGTGATTTTCCTTGTGTCAGTTTCAGTGTGTTTTATTCTCTATCTGTTTAGTTTGCTTGATGTTGATCTTCATTTCAGCTGACATTTTTCTCTCTTTGCCTGTTTATTCCTCACTATTGTGATTTTCAGAATATAGACTTTCAGATGCGCCTGTTTGCAGGTACAGTTTGTACAGACCCCAATAAATCCTCACTGTAGTGTTAGATCAGTAGTCATAGATGTACTGTAGAGTCATCAGCAGAAACAACACACCAGCAACAGCAACATTTCATCAGGAACACACTTTAGATAATGAAGCTACTGTTGTGTTTTTTCTGCTTCGTATTGACTCCAACCCTGACATCTCTGATGTAGCTGTGAACCCAGTCACTAACCAACAACTCTTCATCAGCAGCACTTGAAAAACTAACGAGAATCTCCCTGATTTAGTCCAATTATAAGTTAAATTATTACCTATGTAGCCTAATCAGTTAAAAAACGGTCTTCCTTTCAGTGACTAAAACATTTCCACTGATGTGATTCACTTTGACATTTCACACATTCTTTACAGTCTTTTCAGACTGGGATGAAGCGAGGCGAGCTCAGGTTGCAGCTCACAAACAAAGCCTCGTTGTCTGCGCTGCTGAGACCACACAAACACTTCTGGCCTGGATTAGCGTTTCTTAAAGAGGGAGTGGCATAATAACAGCAGCAAAACACACACAGCACACGCACAGTGTCACTGCAATTATGATGCTGAGCAAGTGCATATTCAGCAGAAACACCAACAAACTCCACAGCCTGAGCACACAAGGGGCTTTAAACCATTAAGATCATCTATCAAAACCAACATAATTCAGACGTCTTAACTGTGAGAACTCTTGAATATGTTAGCAGAGCTGCCTTCAGGCAGTTTTAATGTTGAAGAGGCATCAAAACATACAATATTTGGCATCACAAAGTAGTTTATTGTATAGTCAGTCAGTTTCAGGGGGCTGATGGGTTTGTTGGATTTGTTTGCTCAACATTTAGTCAGTTAGCGAGCTAAAAGGCCACCGCTAATGAGTTCTGGGAAGAGAAACAAGGCCACTGCTGACAAACCATTAATATCCAGCGGAGAAATGTGATGTGAACGACGACAGAGCGACCGGTAATGGATTTTTTGAAAGGATGACTTATTTTTTACATTCATCACAAAGAGAGATTCCTCAGACTTGGTAGATATATACATAAAGACTCAGAGAAACTGTGATAAAAAAACAAAACAACAACTGTCTAAATAGACTTTGCCAAAGTCTTTTAAAGACAGGATAAGTAAAGGTGGAATTTATGACGTTAGGGGTGGCTACATTGCTTTGCTACATTGCTGACCTAAAATAATAGAACTGTGGGTCAAAAGTACATTGACATATATAATGTACATTTGATGTGTACATCATGTTTTTTTATAATGTGTACATTTTATAATGTGTACATTGATGCAGATGATCTGAGATAAGCCAGTATCACAGAAAATCCCAGCCGCTGTGTGATTTTCAAGAGAAAATCTGTTGGCGATATAGTTTGCTTTATGCGGTAGTGCATTTCTCCTTTTCCTGCTGCAACACAGACAATATGACATCAAGTTAATATTTCCACTGCAGCTCCAGGGTTATTATTAAGTTATTGCGCCTCCGGAGAGTTTAATTTCACAGGAACTACATCGCAAGGCCTGTTCGCTTGTTTCCATTTTTATGTTCAAACATAAAAGTATTACTTTGCCTTTGTTATTTCTTGATCTGCAGTATACCCAGCTTCATTTTTCACCTTATAGATTCAATTTGTAACATTCCTCCATGTGCAGTGCATACGAATGAGAAGACTTAGAAACTTTACAAACTCAATTGACTTTGAAATTTTACTCACGTTACCAAACTTGGAACACAAAGTAAGTAATGAGCAATAAAGTCGTGAAGCCAAATCCAAAACCATTAGCTGTGAGGCAGCTGCTGCTCGGCCAAGTCTGTAATCTCTGAGGACAAACTGTGAAGGTGTTTGTGATTTACAGTCAGCAGCACCATCAAGTAGCTGTACTGTAGAGAACAAACTGTGCTGTGATCCTAAAAGGCTTATGGTAAGATCTTAATGTGTACATTTGTAAAGTGCCCAACCTACTTTACACCATGACATCAACATCAAAACTGACTCCATATCTCTTAGCCGTACCAAGTTAGAGAGAAACTTAGGAGTCATGATTGTTGACCAGCTAACCTTCTCTGATTACGTTGCCTCGGTTGCCCTGGTAGTGCCTCAAAAATCAGACGTGACTCAACATGCTACCCAACTCCTGATACTGGCTGACTCGATTACTGTAACGCCCTCCTGACGGCCCTCCCAGCCTGAACAGTGAAACCCTTTCAGATAATCCAGAACACGGTGATGCACCTGGTCTTCAATCAGCCCAAAAGGTCACATGTTACTCCACTGCTCATCGAGCTCTGGCTACCTGTAACAGCCAACACTAAATTTAAATCACTAATGCTGACTACAAAATAGTCCCACCTATATGTTATCTCCTGACCAGTGAACTACGCCTGGTTCTGCCCCCCGTACGCTCAGGGCAAGCTAAACGTTTCTCGTCTGTTGTTCCCCATTGATGTAACGTCCGGCCAGTTCATACCAGATCAGGGCGTCCCTCTCTACCTTCAGAAACCTCCTCCTGAAGACCTCCAGCTCTTGAGAGAATACCTCCTCTCCAACAATACCAACAACCAGACATGATAAATCTATCCCCCTCTACAACTGTCATTTGATTCTATGCGAGTAGTACTTGAACATGTCCTTGTTGCACTGTACCTTGATTGTTTCTCCTTTTTGTAAGTCCCTTTGGATAAACCTCGAGTGTCAGTGTTTACCCAGAGAGAGTAAGAGGTCTCTGACTGGCTCACTTCTGTATTTGTAGAGCCAGAGTGAAGACTGGGGAAGTTTGCCAAATGAGGAGATCTTGTAATGGGCCTAGAGTCCACCCATGCCTCCATCCAGGCAATTGGTAACTAGAAGACTGATGCAGTCAGTCAGTCAGCATGGGTTTACAGTTCTGTGTGCTGTGGACTTCGACCTGCATGTTCTTCTGTCAGTATGAAAAATACAAGAAACTATGTAAGGGTCATAACAGGCATGAACTCAAACTTGGCTGTTTAGAACATGTCTGAATACACTTACTTTCACTAACAGGCAGTATAGTCCAACACTTGCAATTTGGCTCAAACTGTTTAAATTTGGATATTTTTCTACATTTTTTTTGTGTGTGAATTTTACTCTTCGTTCTTGTCCAAAAATTAAAATTTAGATAGTAACCATTTTAAATGACAAGTGAGAGAGCTTTGCTGCCTGTGTGAAGACTAGCCTGTTTTTACTAACAGCACTGAATGAAAATGCTCCAATTATATTACAGCAATAATTTACATTAATTAAAAATTACATTAATTCATTCTTCTGTACCTGGTGTTATTTGACCCAAAATGACCATTTCACACAACTTCTTCATCTTCTAATAAATATACATTTAAGGATAAGTGTTGCGATATTCTACATTTTTCTCAACAAATCCCATGAAAATACCTAAACCATCAACAAGTCAAGCTATCTCTGTACTTTCCCACTTGTGCTGGTCTCGTCACATCGTTGACACGACAATGGTTTGGTCCATTCTCCACACGACTTCAAACTTCACCAGGAGCGCTCCAGAAGTGTTTTGCTTGCCAGACTTTGTTAACTTGCTCAGATTTTTAGGACATTTTTCATCGTAGTTCAATTGTTTCCCCTAAAACTTTTATTTTGAAAATCAACCAGATTTCTACCGCTCTGTGCAGACTGAAGCGTGCTGCTCGTGATGTCCATCAAAAATAGAACAGACACATATTCGTCATTTGCTGTTAGCCTCTAGTCTGTTGCACTCAACTCCAGGCTCATTTCTTTCTACTGAAGATGTGAATCTTTAAAAACAGCTCACAAATATGTAGTTTAATATTTAAAAAAGGCTCAGTAATTTCCTAAAATAGCTGGTCGCTGTATATTTTAGCACACATTACTCAAAGAAGACTATATAATGCATTCATTGAGGACTACTTTAAATGGCAGAATAACACATTTGGTGTGTTAGCGACGTATGTGGGATCGACTTAAAATAAACTTAATTGAGTCTCCCAGCGCAACAGTGTGGCGTTTTTGGACAACAATGGAGCTCTGTTGCACGGAGGAAAAAGATATATCGGGCTTTGATTACGCAGACAATGCTTAGTTAGTTTAAGCCGTTCGTTGTTGGCTTTGTTGTTTTCATGGGATTAATTGACAAAAATAAAACCTAAAGAATATCACCAGGCAGAAACATTATCTGTGGATGAAGAACGTAATTTTATAATCAGGAGAACAATCAGATGTAACTTAGCGATCAGTTCAGTTATGTAAACTTTTAAAAATACCATAGTAACATGTTGAGCTGCAGAGTTTCCTCATGCTTTGGTGGCGTGTAAGTCATCTGAACATCTGAACTTTAAGTGCATTTGACTTGGTGAAAATGCCGTGGGTTGAGTTGGGGGCATGTTTGTAATAAGTGCCTCTGGCTTGAAGGCATTAGTAAGTGCATAGTGCAGTAATTACATAGAAGACATACCACAGGGGATTTGGTTGAAGTTATTTTAATAAGCCTTTAATGAAACATTTCTCAGGAGCTGGCCATTACTTTGGTGCCAGCAAGCAGATCTTCTTTTAGAATAATGATGCCTCAGAAGACCTCCTGCTCGGCTCAACCCTGCATGTGAGACATCAGAGATAAAATGAGCAGAGATGTCCCCATGAATAGGCCATTGTTCTTGTGTTGGTGCACAGTTAACCTCCTCCTCCTCCTCTAGAGTACATACTATAGATGTGTAGATGCTGTAGGTTTCAGAGAGATCTTAAGTTGATCAGTGGTGCTTCGTTCTGTTTATTTCTGTCCTTATAAAACTGTTTGCCTCACAGGTGTGATGGTCCCAAATATGGTCTCTGAGTCCTCTGGTCTTTTCCAGAATTAGGCCGTCCGAGAGGTGATTACTCTGTGTCTGTGGATTTAGGCCATCCGTACCATTAGAGCCCTAACTAGTCTCAGTCTTCTAACCTTATATATCATATGTCTGTCTGTAGTTCAGTCTCTGCAGGATAAGACAGTTTTCCTGGTCTCGTGTCACTAGCTAGTCCCTCCACAGCAGACAAACAAAGTCTGTTTGTCTTTGTTATCCATTTATGCGTCATTTCATCGACACTGTCCACTATCAGATGTTTATATGTTTGTTTTTTGTATGGGCAGTTGACACTATGACTGTATCTGTTACATATGTAAGCGAAGAGAGACATTAAAACCAGTTTGTTTGTCTTTGGCTAATAGTTTGACATTTTAGGAGTTCTGCTTATTTGCTTTCTTGCTGAGAGTTGAAGTGAGAAGAATGATACCACTCCAATGTTTGAATGCCAAATATGAAGCTACAATCGGGTACCTTAGCTCAACAAAAAGACTGGGAACCGCTTTAGGTTTAGCAGAGTGTTCCAGGTGCCCCGTTCCCCAGCAACACATCCCAGCTCCTCATATGTAGCCAGAACACCTCCAAAGGAGCAGATGCCCAAACCACCTCAGCTGGCTCACCTTTCGACCCAAAGGAACAGTGGTTCGACTCAAAGCTCATTTCGGCCACTTGTATCCGCGATGCCCTTCGCTGCACTAACCCACTGGTCCAGCTCACGCTCCATTTTCGCATCACTCGTGAACAAGACCCTGAGACACTTGAATACTTTTTATGTTTTTGTTAACAAACTAGATTCAAAATGTCAATTAGAGAGATTTAATCTTTAATCTTTCAACAAAGCCAGGTTAGTTGTTTACCTTTATTTCCAGTCTGTATGCTAAGCTAAACTAAGCTAACTTATTCCTGGCACTAGTGTAATTTTTCTCATACAGATCAGAATATTAGTACTCATCTTCTCTCACTAGCAAGACAGTGAATAAGCATATGTGAACTATTCCTTTAATAGATAAAGGTGTAACAGTGGTGAGAATTTTGTCTTCCAGCCTGCTGCACTGTCTCCTGCATGTCGTGTGAATGTCTGTAACGACTCATGTTGCCTTGTTTTCTAAGCAGTGTGCGTTTCTCTCCCCTTCAGCCCCGTCATGAGTACTTTAATGTGCCTGTGTACTGAATGGCTGCCATCGCTGCTGCTGCTGCCACTGCTGCTGCTATCCACCCTGCATGCTGAGCTCCTCAGTGCCTGGCACCTTTCTTTCCGCCCTCTGAGCACCTGTCATTGTCATTGGTTTGGAGGTGGAACAATGTCCTCAGCTCACTGTCCGATACATGACAGTCATGAAACAGCGTCACAAATTTAACTAAAGTAAATTTAACTACGATAAATAATGAAAGTTTTTGAGCTGGATTAGATCATTCTTCTTATAATCATCAATATGTTTATTGGTGATAGATAATATATTTAATGGTGAAATATTGTTACATGCCTGTCATTCGTCCACGTATTATTGGTTTCATTGCACCAGTTGAACACCTCTTATTACCACAGTAGAAAATCATCATGTGCCATCATGACGCAAAAATATGATGTGACAGAAAATGTTTACCTCAGTTTGTTATGTTTTATTCTTTATTTAAATCCCCAATGTGTCCGCTAAGTCTTCACTATCATTTAAGACAAGAAACTGTGATATAATCAAATATAAAGAAGTGAAATGACTCCACACATGTAACAGTAACCTTTATATAGACCCAAATCATGACAAAAGTTATCTCATGACTGTACAGAGCAGGTCTAGACTGTACTCTTTATAATATTATCTATAGAGACCCAACAGTTACCACCATGAGTAAGCACTTTGTGACAGTGGCAAGGAAAAGCTTCCTTTAAGAGGCAGAAACCTCAAGCAGGATTAAGGAGATCAGTCAGGGTCACACCTGACACCTGACAAAAAATAAAAATAAATGCCAATAATTTGAAACAACAGGAACAAAAATATCAATGTGAATGAATTTAATGAGATTGATTAATTTTCGGTTCACTTACTAGAACTTTCTGCCACTTGGCCTTCAACCTTCCAGAGCAGTGACGTGCATATTAAAGTGGACGTTGTGTTGAATTATTCTAATTTCTCTCTTTCTTTTTTTTTTTACCTGTTTCCAAAGTCCAGAATGAACTTTTACTTCACAGCAGCCATTTTTAATTAGGGCTCCGTTCCATTCAGGTCAAACAGAGTCAGGGTGCCGCTGTGCTGCATGTTGGCTCACTGGAAAAGTTCTGTTGCACTAAATGGAACTGAGCCTTAATTAGTATGATTGGAAACAGCCAACTGTTTCATGTGAAATTGGCTGCTGTGAAAAAAGGTCAGTACACTGATAGTTGAAGATCACACCTGATTGAAAACAGCAGGATTAAGACACACTGTGTAAAACAAATCATGTCAAAATGATTCTTCACAAACACTCAAACATCTTTTTTTCTGTTCATTCGTGCCATCGCCACTCACACTGCCCCCTGTGGTGCACACACTGTGCTTACGTACACGGTAAACCTTCAAGGCACGAGTATTAAATGTAAACACAGAATGAAGTCACGTCATCATCATGTCCAAGAGGTGTTCATCAGTCGGTTTTAAATATTTCATTTTTTCTTTGGCTTGTTTTTGTGACTGAATTCACATCACGTCAGCCATGAGGTGGGAGGGTGCGGATGCATTAGAAGTCACACGTTACCTGTTTATCTGTCACGTCTGTTGTGGATTTGTTGGTCACAGTTTGTGATTTTTGTATTTTCACTTTAAATTGTGTATTTAATAGGTATTTCTGTGATTTCTAGGAGTTATAATGATTCAAATCAGAACAAACACACACTAGAATAGATTTTCAACATTCAACATGTTATTTTTAAATCTTTAAAGTTATTAATATTTAAACAAATAGCAAAAAAAAACCTCTCAAGGTAAGTGTGTAAGTGTCAGAGGGATTCATGCTAAAGAAGTATTTGTTTTTGCACTGATTAACTTATAATGTTACACTGATTATAGACATTTAAACACTTATATTCTATATCTATATTCTATAATAATTAAACAATAATTAGCCTTATCAAGTCTCTATGTTATGAATGCACACTGATGAGGCACTTAATGTTTTATATGATCTGTCGTTGTTCATCTGTATCCTAAGAAAAATTGAATAAATAGATATTTTATCAATGTATATAATAGATATGATGAATAAATAAATTGTTTATGATTCTTTGTCACTTAAGCACACTGCTGTCTTTTTTAATTTCACTGTTTTCATGGTATTTTTCCATCCATGTGACACCTCTGAAATTCAGGTGGACATTAAACTTTTATTTTTACTGTAAGTCTGATACAAACCCAATAACCAAACAGCGTTAAGATCCATTTTCTTTGCAGATGACGACGTTTAGTCGACATAATGGGTGGCGAGGGATTCCAGAAAAATTAACCCCTGAAAAATGTATAATTGGTGAACAATGCAAAGTTTTATGTTGAAAATGAAACTTTCACTCTGTGTATGAGCGAGTGTGTTTTTCTCCTGCATAAAGCAAGATTTCTGTCTCACTGCTCTGATCAAACTCCTCTCTTTACTTTGTGCTGAACGTTTTTGTAGGACGCCAAAGTAAGTGCTTCTCTTTCTTCCTACCACAAACTACGAGCTCTGATGTTTTCCTGTACAATGTGTGAATGATTTATGATTTTACACCTCGGCACAGCGTGGACAAAGAAGCAACATGCATGAAATAACCAGTTGAAGTCTGGAACTAAAAGCTGTTTCCACAGCAGACATTGTGACATTAATGATGGCTGCATTCCATTTGGGTGACCCAGTTCCAGGGCCCTGTTATAATGCATGCTTACGCACTGACAATGGCTTACAAGGACTTAATGGCATGCAGTCATCATTAATGTGCTTTTTTTTGTCACCTTGTGAAGACATGCATTTTAGGCCGTCTGTTTTTCACCGCGTTTTTGTGTTCACACATATAAATATTGTAAATACTGAGTAATACAGAGACTGCTTTAAAGGTCCAGTGTGAAGGATTAGGCGGTTAGCAGTAGTTGTGGATTGGCAGCGTCTTGCGTGCAGCAAAATGCACAAATGCCCAATCTGGAGCCAGTTTAAAGTTTGTCCACTACGGGCTGCTGTAGACAGATGCTGGTTCAACATGTGGTGTCTGTAGATATAAAAGCCTCATTCTAAGGTAACACCATGAAAAATGACTATACACTAATGAAAACATAGCAATGAATATTTAAGTTTCTGTCATATGAGGTCCTAAATCTTAATAAATATTTCTGTAGAATTTGTAGTTTCTTTGTGATGAACCACCTCTTTCACTTCACATGTATTAGTTCATTTGAATATAAAATAAGTTGATTAATGCAGCTTTAAAGGCATCACGTGGGGTTTCTGGTTATTAGGTTATTACTGTTAGACTGGGCATTTGACGGCAGTCACGTGTAAGAAGGCAAACCAATGTACCTGCAAAGACAAGGCAGAAGACTGCGAGCTACCAAACATGGATGGCAACAATGAACAGCTTAAAGCTTTGCTTTAAATGTTTTATGAAGCAGAAAATGCACTGGATGCATTTGTTTGGATGCATCCAATCAAGGAGGGTGAGAAACTCTGGACGTAAACAAACTCCACAGGTGACCTTTAACTGAACAGCTACCTGCGATCAAAAATATTGATTAAAGCAGCTTTAAATTTGAGGGTACTGTGTAAGATAACTGGCAAATATTAATGTTTAATTTGGACATTTATTTATGTTGATTAAATGTTTCATTCTAATATAAAAACGCTGATTTATGCAACTTTAACAACTAATTACAGAACTAGAGACTGTTTGTTGTCTTAAATGTGGCCTCACAGTGTATGTGTGTGTGTGCACATTTAAGTAATGCTGTGATTGTTGTTGAAATCTGCTGTAATCAGTGTGTGTGTCATTTACTGAGCGCTTCACTGGAGCTCTGCTTCCTCTCTCCCTCCACAGGATGCGGAGACTCCACGCAGTGTACTGGAGGAAATTGGACTGACATAACACAATCATCATCATCATCATCATCATCATCATCGTCATCCACACACTCCTTCATCTGCCAGTTACTCTGTACGCTGTACGTAGCTGGTAACAACTCCAGTTCACCTTTGAACACACTCACACACTGTGTTCCACAACTCTACCTTTGTTTACTACTTTCGAACGATGTAGCACTGTTAAGTTATTTATTTGTTTATCGTGATGATATTCACTGTTACCGAGGACAAACCAGTGATTTCTATTTGACCAAAGCTGATGAGATCTCTCTATCCTGTGAAATATATTTAATGAACTGAATTTCAAATGTGTTACAAAGTCAAAAGTATTACATCAGCAGAACCAAAGAGTTACTTTCCATCTCGCCTTTCTTTAACAATGCGTTGGGAGGCCACGGCAGCCTGTGGATGAGCGAGCTCAAAGACGGGAAATGTTGTCATACGATGAGTATCCTCTCAGTTTACAGGCCATTATCGCTCCTATGGTCTGTTTGGTCTGTTGGTTTTCTAATGGCAGGATCCCTCTTAATGCTGAATGCCTTAATCGCTGACGGACGTCCGTTCATGTCTAATGAATAATTAAATTGCATTTGCATGCTACTGCAGTAAAGCGGTTCTATTACTGCGCTGTGTGCCAGAACTAAATCAACAGTTCTTTTTCTTCTTGTTTACAACTGTGCTTCTCATTTAGTTTTTTTTTTACGATGAAAATAATGTTCCTCTTACATAAAAAGTGATCCAAAGCAACACTGTGTTGAAATGTGTATTTTTCCAATTTAGCGCCTCCGAGTTTCAGAGATTTATGCCACTGTGTTAAATATGGACAGCTGTACACGTGTATTTGTTCTGATTACATTACTTCTGATCAAGTTGACGACTTTGCTAGCAGCCAAACATCAAGCAAGTGCAACAACACAAGACATAGCAGCCAGCTAATATCACTGACTAGTCCAACAGCAGTCAGCCCAGCTCTCACCAACGACTAAAATAGCTTTCTCCATCAATCTCTCCTTTAGTCTCTTCTACTCTGTCATTATGTCCATAGAGGCTGCTGTACGGTCTTCAGTGCAACATCATGATTTAAAATCTGTTGTTTTATGGCAGAAAAGTGACACAATGTTGGTTTAAGATGCAGGATGTTTTCCCCTTAAAGCTGCATCAATCAGTTTTTGTCCACAAGGTGGCAGAAAAACTCCACACACAGCACTGAAACGTGTTGCCCTATGAAGTTACTGCTGTGGATCATATGGTAGCAAACATACACATACATCAGACTTCAGGCCCATCAGCAGCGTGTTTCTCGCCACCTGTAGAGTCTCCTCCAAACTCCTGCTCGTTTCACATTCATCTGATAGAATGAAAAAAAAAATGCAGCTCTAACTTTACAAATTATTATTGAATAGGTGTAATTTAATTTAAAGGATCAGTGTGTCAGCTCACCCTCTCCTCTCTAGCATGAAGGACAAACTACAGTTTGTCCGTTCTGGGCTACTGTAGAAACATGACGGCCTATAAAAGATTCATTCAAAGGTAACAAAAACATGAAGATTCTTATTTTCAGGTGATTACACACTCATGAAAAAAATTTGTTATGAATATTATATTCAGTTTCTGCCTGCCAAATAGAGCGCCCTGAATCTGACACACCGGACCTTTAAAATGTAGGAGACTTTTTGGAGATGGATGAAATGAGAGCATAGAAATCAGTTTTCCTCTTTGTCAGTGTTGATATTTAATGACAAACTAATCTTAAAGGCCTCTGAAAGAGTCTACTCTTTTAAAGGCGTTTCACTGTCTAGCCCACATCGGTAGTGATTTAATATAAAAAACAGACATTGACCTACTGTACAGCATGTAAACTACCTATTTAATACTGTGACTCTGAAGACAAAAGAGCGCTAAAGCCACCACGCATACAGTAACAATAGTGTTTTAGAGTTTTCAGCAGTTAGTACGACATGTTGAAATACTGAAATTCCACTTTTATATAACTTCAAATGAGCATTTTCATGTTTAATTTATTGTGTATGATATACTGTATGTCCAAACGTGTGACTGAATCTATGGAATCCTCTCCTGTGTGTTAGTGAGTACAGTATAGTTACAGCATGACTGGACTTGTGTTTACGTACAGAGGATCCATTGTTGTCGTTTACTGCTGTAAAAGGAGGAAGGCTGTGTCTTCCTGTTTGGGTTCAGCAATAAAGAGTTCTCTAGTGGCAGAGAGGCTGTACTGCCAAAAACAGCTTGTTTCCTTTCATTCATTCTCCAATCATCACTCACATCCACACACAACGGCCCAGATTTAGACATAAAAGGTGTCGCTACACGTTGACTAAAATATGGAGAAATAAGATGAATGTGCATGAGAGGTTTAGAGCTATTCACACAGAGAGTCACCAAATATAAAATATACACTTAAAAGAAACAAGTACTGGTTTTGGCCAAATTCACCACTCAGTCCATCCTGTAAAAGTTATATTCATTTTATTTCAACCTCTATTTATACAGCATTCATGTGATATTTTCATGCCAATTAAATGGAAAACAGTATAAAAAAAATAAAATACCAATCTTTAAAGTGAAATCAACAGTACCAACATCCTTTTATTGGAATAGAAAAAGTTAGACTGTATTTATTTTGGTAAAATTCTGGCTACCACAACTTTTTTTGTGTCTTTCCACGATCCATCTTTGACGATGACGTTTTTTATATCCAAAACATTCTGCAGTCTTTATTAGAAGATTTGATAGGAGTGGGTGGTCGCCTCAGGGTGTTCTATCAAATCATTTCCCAGTTGTGACTATCTATAAAACTTATCTTACAACTTTTGAAATGATTTTAAGAATTCCCCCTCAGTCATCCAGCATCTAATTTAATTTATGATCTTCCAGTATCATCTTCAAAAAGGTACATGTTGATTTTCAGTGTTTTCTTGTGTGTCTGATACAGAACTATCCACATATACAGACTTCTCATAACCACAAGCATGAGCATAAGAAAAAGCCAACCCGTTTTAGATTGTAATAAATGTTTATGTTTAATAAAAACTGTTTAAAAAAAAGAACAGTACGCCGACGTTTGCATATGCAGTCAGTACAAACACAAGACGATGGATCAGTTCTGGTGTAAACAGGAAAAATACAAAGCTTGTTTGAAGCGACATGTCTCCAGAGTACAGTAAAGTATGTGTGCATGTGGAGACAATCACAAAAAAACACATATGCTCAGTCATACGTCGTGTGTTACCTCTTATCATTAGGATAAAATACAAAAAGCCTGTTACGTGTATGATGTGTCATTGGAGCGACATGGACGCAGTATCAGGTCCATTTATTTAAAAAGGGTTGGCTCAGTCACAGGATGAACTTTGTACAAAAATACACTTTCCTGGTCAAATGAAATTTTATTTCTGCCGCAGACAACTGGTAAGGCGTTCGATCTCTGATCTCACACTAAAACTTTGTTATTAAGTCATATTTATTTGTTTATTATCTGGATGTTTTAGTGAGAATGAACCTAAAAACATCTGAATGGTATTTGTGTGTAAAATGTGTCCTGAAAGCGACATTCTTTGTCTTACAAATGAACCGATAAATTTAATTTGAAAGAGCAGTTTTAAAGAAATAAAACAACCCCTTAGGTATGTGTATGTGTATGTATATATGTGTATGTTTAACTTGGTGTGGTTTGATCAGCAGCTTTGGGAGCATCAGGCAGATATTTCTGTGTAACAGACATCGCTGAGTCAGTTTGTGACTCTTGTCTAACAACAGTATTTATAACATTTACCATTATCCTATAATTAGCAACACTGGCAGCCGTTAGGTCACACACTCTCGCTTTCGAGTCTGAGGCAAATATTCTGCAGAGGCGTTCACATTATCACATTATGAAGTTGAGATGCAGGACTATATCTCTGTTTCCCTTAAACTAAATATTTATTCATAAAACCTAAATCTATCCACAGAAATAGTACACCGGCGTGTTAACGATGATACTCAGTGGTGTTTCTCTGTCTTGAGAGTTCTTTAGAGGACAAATATTGTAACCTGTCATTCCAGTGGGGGCATTAAATCTGTAGTCGTGTGCCGTTTCTGACCTTAAACGTGCTCTTCAAACAGTACAGGCTGGAGGAGCTTATGTAAGCGTCTCCTAGCTGTCCTCCTTCAGCATCTCCTCAATCTCCTTGTCCCAGTTGTCATCACGGTTCTCATTGTCATCCAACACGTCGTACTCCTGAAGTTCCTCCTGCAGCTCTCTCTCCCAGTCAGCGCTCTCCTCTGTGTAAACAGCCACTCACTGAACTCTGACAAACTATTTACATGACAACCCAGTTCAACAACAACAACAACAACAACGAAAAGACTAACCTTGCTGTGTGATCGGATGTTCCCTCTTATCTAGAACCAGCTGTTCCATTTCTTTGCGTAGGTCGTCCTGATTTATGCTGCACGAGTCGAAAGCATCGCTCACAAACTCGGACACAGGCGGGCTGGTGGAGATCTCCTCCTCATCCTTTTGTAACGCGAACAGAAGGAGGTCAGATTCACGCTCATTTTAGGCTTCATGAGTAATTTTCTTGGGTGTATACTTACCTCAGGTGGCTTTGGTTTGGTGGTGCGGATGGCGGCGGGGGGGTTCCTTTTCACAACATCTAGAAAAGGCGTGTTTTTGACATGATCTCTATATTGTATATTCACTTTATCGAAAACAATAATGGTGCAGAGTAACTGCTGGTATTACCACAAAAACAAAGGCATTCAAAAGGTTCCTCACTCAAATATTTACACACAATATTTGGCAAGCCCTCAACTTCTGTCAGCGATGTCACTATTTATAATTTTACGTATCTTTTTCACAGGCATTATAGTTTTACCCTTGTGAGGAGCAGGAAAATTGAATGCAGCCTTAGTGGTTTCCATTAGGAGTCCATTAGGTGATGAAACCTCTTAAGTATGTAATATATAAACAATTTAATGCAGCATTTTATATTTAATTTGACCCCCAGTAGTGTTATTCTATCCACCGTAATATCTTTGTATAAACTGAAAAGGCTCTCTTTCCTGTTGTTAAACCCACTAATTGAAACAACGGCCCAGAGCCCAGACTCTTCTTCATGAGGAGACTCAGGCCCTTTAATATGTGTAGCAGGATGTTGTCTTACCGTTTATGTGCGACACGCTGAATTTTAATTAGTCTTTTTTTCACTGACAGGAACATTAAGATTAAACACAGGCATTATAGTTTTACCCTTGTGACGAACAGCCTCAGGACGGGTGCCAGTTTTCTCCACGTCTCTCCGCTCAGCAGCCTGCTGTGCTGCTAAAGCTGTGAGCTGAGCTGACTGCTTTATTAAGGACACGCGGTAGAAGTAATTCTTCCAGAAGACTTCCTCTTTCACCCTAAAGTAAAAGACAGAGAAGAATAAGGGGTCATTACAGCAGTGGAATATAATATTTTTGTTTTTTAATAAACTCGTGGAGGGATACACATGATGAAAAACACAGGACAGTATTATGTGAGCGTCAAAACACTCTCACTGTTTGGGGACCAGATGGAAACGCATCTTCCGAAGGAGCTCATCTTCCTCCAACATCACCATGGCGACTGGATACATTTGCTCGCAGTGAAAGTGAAATTGCACGCCGGCAGGAGGATCACGCAAAAAATTTCTTTTGTCCTGTCAACAAATAAAGAAACACGCTCCTGCAGCCACAGTTTGAAATTACACTGATGCGCATATCAAAAGAGTAATACTCACAGCCGAGAGAGCTAAAATCTGCTGTTGTATGGTCTCCTCTTCATTATAACCAACCCACGGTGGCACAGCAGCACCTAGCAACAATGAAAAGCAGCAAGTAGTTACTGTATAACTGTACTGTCATTGGTCTCCACACAGTGAAGCCAGCACAAAGTATAGCACCCCCACAGATACAGAAAAATATGCTGTGTATAATAATGTATCTATGTGTTCATGTGAGATTTCAAGGTTCAACAACAATGTCCTTGTAAGGACAACAAAGTATCTAGAATAATAATAATAAATTTATTTAAGATAGCACTTTTCACAAAGTAAAGTTGCAGAACGCTTAACAAGAGCAACATTCATAAAATACACCAAAACATGATCAATAACAGAACATGAATACAAGCAGGCAAGAGCGTCCCGTAGTGTTGTGAGCTTAGCCGTAGTGAGCTTAGTTTTCAGCCACGCGTGAGGGAAAACTAGTAAACCCTGATGGTGAACCACATGTGATGTGAGGGTGGAGCATATCGAGATGTTTTCTGGTGCAACAGGAACCTTAAAATGAATCCTGAACTTGATGTGAAGGTGTAAAGCAGATAATATGTGATGGTTGTGAGTTCTCTACCTCTGTCTATTGTTATATGATATACTTACATATCATGCATACATAGTGGATATATAAATAAACATACTATTCAGCACTTACCAGACTTTTTTGCTTTTTTATCCTGAACAAACTTTTCTTGTTCTTTCTGGAAATCTCCCAGGATGGTCTGAGGGTAAAAAATTAAAGATAACAAATAGGTCAGACTTCTTCTAAGCAAAGAAGGAAGAGAGAATATTTAAATTACAGCAGACACAATGGGTTATGTACCTTATCAATAATACCATTAATGTTCCCCTCCTCCACACTTTTCTTCAGGGTTTGAGCTGTTTCAACGACAGACTCGGACAGTTTCTTTGAGGCATTGCTGGCGATGTTATAAAAGTAACCTGCGAAGAAGCAACAATAACAGACATAAGTGAAGTCAGCCTGATCCTACAGCTACAGCAAGGAGACTATGAACTGTTATCACCCTCACCACTGAAGCCTTTAGCTTTTTGAAGGAGTTGTGGAGGTTGGGTATCTTCTTTAACATCACTGGTCTGCTCACTTTCAGCTCCAGCAGTCTGTTTGTTCACTTCACTGTCCTGGTCTTCACCAACATCGACAACAGACTCGTCTTTTTCTTTAACTTGTCCATTTTCGTTTTCTATTCCGAGCCAGGACCCCCAGTTCTTAAACATACTTTAAATACGCTGTGAATAAACTTTAGCAGAAGTCTTTAACATGCTCTAACGATGTTTTTTACTCCGTTTTTTTTTTTTTTTGTGGCAGTTTTCTAAAACTACTGATGACGTTTCACCGTTTAAACCACTTCCGCGAATCGGTTCAGTTTGTCCCTGCTGTGTAACCGCGTCGAACCCCACACGTTGCCATGGAAACGTACCTACTACTCTCGAGATTCTAACTTAGCATAACTTCATAGTTAGCTAGCTGAACGGTTAGTTTTATCTCACTCACCAGAAAGTATACTTTAAATCTCAGCTCAGTGGCTTTGATATATATTTATCTGTAAGTAGTAGTAGTATAAAGTATCGAACACATATAAAATGACAAAAATGCATATAACAAGATGCATGCACATACTCTTTATATTTGTTCTACTTTGCAACCACGTCCACTCTCTTCCACTGTCATGATAATGATATTTCATCTTTTTAAATAGTAATTTTCATGATACCTAAACTTATGTAGCTTTGGTAAAAAAAATAAATAAATAAATAAAATACACATAGTATCAAGTGTACTAAAGTATAAATAAAAGTATAGCTAAAAACTGAAATATTTACAACAATAAAGACAAAAAGGAGAAAAGAATAAGCAAATAAAAATGAGGCAATCAGTTCTGGCATTGCCCATATTAATGGTGACCGTCTTGTCTGTTTTTAACTGTGTTTTTCTCCATGTTAATGGTGATTATGCTGGTGGTTGTGGCTTCAGCCAGGAAGTTGTAATTGTTATCTTTGGTATTAAAAGCAGAATTCTCATTTTTTCAAAATTGATTCTGTTGTCATCTCAAGAAAACAATGTTTCGTTATCTCATGAACTCAAGAAAATTATCCAGTTCTCACGGGAAAATTTGTTATTTCAAAATAAATTTAAAAAAAGAACTTTTAGAGGAAATAAATGCATGAATGCATGGCCGCTTAAGGCTTCCGTAGTCTCATTGTCTGCCACACTGTTCTGCTGCTTCTGATATTGTAACATTTGCTTCCAATTCCTATTTTTCCTTGACTTCCATAATGTTATTGTGAGATTCATGTTGGAGTTCTTCACAATGTTTTGATATAACCCCCCTTTTTTTGTTTTTTCCTCTATAAATGACATTAGTAATGAGTTTGGATGGTGCTTAACAGATATTCTTCCATGGTAATATAGAAATGTATAAAAGTCATGGGCTGGTATATTTAATTATAGAGTTAATTGTTTGAATTTTTGTTAAAACAAAGTTTTTTTTATGAGGCACATCTTTCAGTGCCCTCTCTCCGTCGGTAGGTGGCAGCCTTGCGCCGTGTCTCTACACTTGCCGTCGGTGTAGTCCGTGGATGGAGCCGCTGCTGCTGCTAGGTTAGCTTAGCTGATTTAAACTCTCCTGAGTGTGTCAGTGTGTCGTCCACGGTTTGTATCATGAAGCAGGACACGGACTGAAGACGAAAACAAACAAACAGTGGAAACTATCACTGTGTTCACCCGCCGAAACCGTCCGCACAGCTTGCGATTTATTTATTTATTTTTTACTTTTAAAAAGAAGTGATTCATTTGAGGATAAAACGGTCACAAAAGATGAAGTATGTGTAACGTAAACCTGCGTGCCACACCGACGAAGCTTTCGTGTTCACCGGTTTGTCCAGAAGTTGTATTCCCAGGTAAGGTCAGCTTAAAGCTCAGTTTGTCGTGATATTAAGGCACCCTAAGTTCATTTAATGTTAAAGTGCTGGTTCTAACACGGACACTGTCGGTTACCTTTGTGGGGAAAGAAACAGTCAGCTTCACTGAGCTCAGTTTATTTGTTAGTACAGACGAAAGACGGTTTCCATTGTGCTGCTCGACATTGCTGCTGTGTTTAATGCTCTCACACATAAGAGCATTAAGTTTAAGTCAGCCTTGTCTGGAGTATGACAACAGGTGTTTACGCAGCCTTACAGAGTTTGTATAGCAACATAAAAAAAACAGCTTTCATGACAAGCTAGTACATCCAACATACACACATACTCAGTCTGTGAGGTCCTCTCAGATTAAGAGCACATTTACACAGCAGAGTCCCCATAAAGCATGAAAGTCAGAAACCTGTGGAAAGGTTGCATCTTAATCAACTTAAATCAACATGCTATCAGAGATGTATAAATGAAGTAGGCTCCCTCACAGAAATGATGCTGAATTCTTAACATGAAAGCCATTTGTGTTGAAATAGTGTTTGATAAATGTTGATAGGAATACTTTAAAAGTATAGTAAAGCCTTTTTAGGGGAGAAATAATTAACTTGATCTCTATCCCTAAACTGTATACCCTTTACCTAAAGGCTGACTGTCAAGAAGTTTATTTAAATGTTACTAACAGATAGATAGATAGATAGATAGATAGATAGATAGATAGATAGATAGGTACTTGATTAATCCTAGAGGAGATTCAGGCATCCAGTAGCAGCTCGAGATACAATAATCATACATTAAAATTAGACCTGTAAAGATAATAGCAATAAAATGTTTTATAGAAATAAGGAGTAAAAACAGAGATAACAAATATATACAATTAAGTCAGATTGTAGAAAATGAATGAAAGTCACAGCATGACTATATAAAGGTGTAAGTGCAAATTGAATCATGACTTGTGGTGTCCAGAAAACACTGCAGTGTGAAATAGTATCCCAATGCAATGACACCCTTCACTGCTATTTAGATTATTGCCAAGATAAAGGTACATTCAATTACTGAGCCCATATTCCATCATTTGCTGTCACCCTTTTGTTTATTGTAAAGGCGCTGCCGTGTTTTAATATGAAATGACTGTGTTACTCAGCACAGATGTGCTCCGATCACAAACTTCTTTGTCAGTTAAATCCAGTACAATGTAAAAGACAACAGGCTACTGAAAACAACTTTATTAATCCCACTGGGGGGCGGTTTGTTTGGAGCAGCTTTAGACAAAAATATTTGTCCATTTAAAAAATGGACAAATATGGAAGTCTATAAAAAGATTGAATAAACTTACTCGGTACAAAAAGGACACAATAGAATAAAACCGACTAAAGCTGACAGTACAAAGTCTTCCACTTAAAACAAAAGACACATCATCCAAAACAAGGTCAGCTATATAAAGTATAAAAAGGAATAAATAATATTAATAGAGAAGACAGTAATTAACAACAGGATAAAAGAGATCATTTGTGTTAAACATGTTCTTATCTACCAGCCTGAGTTCTTAAATGATGCTTTAGCCTCACCAGGCACTGGCAAATGCTCAGTTAGCTTTATTCTAGACAGTCGGCTGTCTTTTCAGGTCACACTCTGGTTCAGGAAGGCTTAAAAGATCAGCAGTGTAACATGTGGCCAGACCGTGCTGAGCTGTGAAAGTGATCAGTAACCTAAAATCTTTGATAGAATTCACTGTCAACCAGATCAGTGTTGAAATAAGAGTAATATTGTCTCATTCTTTATTACCAGTTAAGAAGTAGTTGTGGCTTTCTGCTGTTTGGACAGAAGATTTACAGAGTTACGGTGGAGTGTCATCAGCATAGCACTGAAACAGAATTATGCGCAGTCACAGCTGATAGTGCCGTCACATTAAATCAACATTAACATAAGTGCTTATTATTTTGTGCCTGGACATTGTTTAATTTAGTCTTTTTCTTCCTTTACTTTTATAACAGTGCCATGGATATCGAGGGATATAAAAATGCTCCACACTATACAGAGGCGGACAGCCTGTGGCATGTGATGCAGAAATCAGGGGATCTGGATCCAAGGGGCAGAGATGGTGAGAGCTGGAAGCTGGTGGATGTATTTCTTTCTGGAGGAGCACCGTGGGGATTTACACTCAGAGGGGGACTGGAGCATCGAGAACCTCTGCTCATAACCAAGGTAAATACTCTGAGAGAGAGCTGGACTTAAACTGCGAGCAGAAATTCCTTTTTTTCAATCATTTTTGTTACTTAAAAAGAAGCGCAGCATTTTTTTTGTGCTTTTTACGTAATCACATAGATTTCTTTTACTATTTTTTGGGGCTTTTGAACCTTTATTAGACAGACAGACAGACAGACAGACAGACAGACAGACAGACAGACAGACAGACAGACAGACAGACAGACAGACAGACAGACAGACAGACAGACAGACAGACAGACAGAGAGAGAGAGAGAGAGAGAGAGAGAGAGAGAGAGAGATCACAGATTTTTCCTGGCAGATTTTTTCACTCTATCATGTTGTGTTATGTCTGTTGAGCTGAAAACTCTCCCCAGCTGATTAGCAGCTGCTGTGCCAAGTATAAAAACCCGTAGTCTTTGAGCGTTGGAACGTTAGCATCACACAAGCTTCATAAGCGCCCACTGAAAAACACGTCATACCCGAACAAAACAGTGGCAGTCTGCAGTGGCAACACATGGGCACGCTGATAAGCGTGCTATATTCAGAGACAAACTGTAACATCAACCGTGATAAACAGCCGAGCTATGACCACAGACGGACATTCCCTGCACAGTAACTCTCATAGATGTGCTTGTAGTGGCTGTCAAAGCTCCATCAAACTTTTACACTGACATGCAGAGTGACACAGTAGCTTCTCGTGGCTGGTTAGCTCTGACTGTTTCTGTGCATGCTACACCACTGTGCCTAAGCACAGCCTCAAAGAGGCACAAGCACAGCTGTAGGCTCTCACTTGTTTCAGTGCAGTGTTCATCTTAGACATTCATACCTGCATTTGGACATGAAGCGTCGGAGCGACCGCGGTCTTGCGTCAGTCGAAGCGTGTTCCAGTGCTGTGTTCATTTGGCACTTATTCACTAAATGTGTAGTGAACTCAGACTGCTCTGAAGTCAGTGCTTTATATCGTATAGCACGCACTATAGCTTTTGGTTCATGTATGGCATGCCTTTGTTAATGGTATGAGCCACTCTGTGCATACAGTGCCCAAGAGAGGGAGAGTACCTATCACAGTACTGCCCAATCAGCTCACCTCTCTGTTGATTCAGTAATGATTTACTACAAAAGACCTTGCTAATTTGACATGGTAAAATACCAGCACCTGTTTGCCAGGAGCTGTGACACTGCTTTTTTGTTTGTCGCCTCTGTATTGACCCAAACGCGGGTCCAAAGTCCAACTCAGATGGCTGAAACTCCGGATCTTGGGCAAAACATGTGCTCAGAGTGATACAGTTAGGATCACCTTCACCGTATTACCGTAAGTTTTGCAAGAATGGCTAAAATTCTGAGCATTTTAAGTATTTAAGCTGTAAGATTAAATGGCGTGGTCACATTGCTGAATTGTGTGCAGTGAACCGTTTTCCAGTTGGACTGCGGTTCTTTGGTTTGATATTGACAGCATTCACTTGTTAATGTTTTGTCACCGAACACCACATCCTATCCTCCAAGGACCAACGAAAAAGCGGACCTGTTTGCATCTGGTGGTGAGAAGCCTTTACTCTAAACTTTTCACCTGTGTAATCGCAACCATTAAAATCATTTTAATAGATTTGTCAGAGTCTTCCTGGCTGAGTTATCTCATAAAGTAAATTCGTCCTGGACTAGACTTAACACGTTTGACAGGCTGTCTTGAAACACATCAAAGTTTAGTTTGCTGTCATTTAGCATACGGTGTGTGTTATTAGCTCCCACCTGGACGTTTGCGTTCTCATATATTCGTGCTGGGTTAAATTTCAGTTCGGAGGGTAGCCTGTGGTACCAGGATCAGGGGAGGAATGTTGGAGCTTTGTTTGATTTTCTAAATGTAGTGAATTATCTGTGACAGCCCGAAGCCCGCTGGAATGGCATGATGGGATAAGTGAAGTCAGGATTAGTGATTTGTTCTCTTTTGGGGTGAGTCTCTGAGATTATAGCCAACAAAGGTATGTTGTATGAATTGAATTATTTGTGTAAACTACATAAAGATGCAAGTAAACCTAGTATTACCTTTTACAAAATAATAACCATACATTGTCGCCTGTGTCTACACTGTCTGCTTAATACTTTTGAGGCCTCTTATTCTCAACATTAATCTTTCTAATGACATAAATATGTGGACATACTGCAGACACAGTATGGATTTAAGCCTGTACCACCTGATGCACTTTGTTCGTTATCTGCCACATTCTTTCGGACGCTGATATCAGTTGAGCGTATTGTTGGCTCTTCATACACCCACATGTGCTTCTTGTACGCGCTGTTTTAAAATAACACCATCTGTCCTGTCTGAACAGGTAGGATGGATCACAATGAAGGAGGAGCTAAAATCGGGTCATTAAAGTTGGATTTACATAAGAAAACATTTGTTATGGACAAGTCAGGCTACTTAAAACTGTTAAAACTCCCTGCGTACTGCTCACCCATGCAACACAGATGCACCCATGTAGATTTTCATGTTATAAGTCCAGTGTGTGTACTAACAGAATATTGCAAAAATTTAATATTCGTGACTTAAAAATATGAATTGTTGTGTTCTTGTTACCTTAGAATGAGACTTTTAGATCTACAGACGCTGCTGGTCCTTGTCCACAAAGTCCACCATGTCTACAGCAGCCCAGGTCACAAACTAAACATTAGCTCTAAGGCCTTTTTGAGTTTTTTGTGTGTTCCACAAAAGTTTCTTCTTCATGCAAGGAAAAGGATGAGGCAATCAGCAATTAGATGGTACTACATCTTACACAGTAAAGAATGGACAGAGCCTGAGTGACGTCACCCGTAGGTTTCTGAAACTCTATTCAGCTTCTTCTGCCTCCTGGCTAATCTAAAAATTGGCAAAGACCTGGATCCTCGGCTAACCTGAGGCGGGCCGAATGATGCCTGGGTGCTCTAATAAGCCATCTGTAACAGCATCAACCTGTCCATCAAAGCGGCCACGTAACTAAGCCTTAATCAATTAATCTGAACAGGTGAGTTCTATATAAATTCACCCTCAGTACAGTTGTCATGAACGGGGAAATTAGCTATAGAGACCAAAACTGTTTTTTGTGCCAGGCTGTAAACATGTTTATTTCTGCTGTGAAGTTGGACATTTTAACCTGGGGACTTATGGAGACCCATTCTGTAGCCAGCCTCAAGTGGATGTTTGAGGAACTGCAGTTTTTGGCACTACTTCCGCATTGGCTTCATTTCCCAGCGACAGAGGTTGCCTTGACTGGGCAGCGAGGCGTGGGTGGTGGGGTTTGAAACATTGACTAGACCGGCTATGAGTATCTGTGGTTGCGCAGTATCTTACAGCTACCTAACACTTTAGCCACTTTGTTTGTCAGGCTATACATGTTTTTAGAAATCAATAAGTGCATTCTTACTGCTATTTTCACGTCTTTCTGTTTGGTTTTGGTCTGTACGTCTGCAGTTTTTGCATGCTGAGGAACACACAGTGCTGAAGAGCGCCTAATTGAATGATTTTGTCGGCTATTCTCGCTTGTGTGCCTTCTCTCCAATTGCTTAAAATTAAAGATAATAAAACAGGGCCCACGGTTTGATGAGAGGTTTAGAGTATTGGTTTAAAAAAAAAAATCCTGGATCTAATTAAAATTCTTAACATTCCTCTCATAGCTCAGGTTATACTCAAGGTCTTCATGGACTTAAAGTTCTTAGTCTCAATAAACTTATATAATCCTGTTTTACACAACACAGCTGGGCATGCACCTCGTACATATGTTTCCTCTGCCAGGGTCACATTTTATAAGGAAGAAAATATTGTTTTTCTCTCAAGAACCAGCACCAGACACACATACACACTGCAAAAATGTCTCTGTTCTTACACGCTGTTATAAATCACCTGCAGGTAAACAGGTTTTACCAATTATTGAATCCATTGTGTGACAGAATCGTGGGCTCGATTCAACTGTTTTCAGGATTGCTCAACCCCTGGAGCAGAGATGATTCATAGAGAGAAGGACTGTGGTTCTTGTTAGGAAAAACAAGTTTGTTGATCCAGATAAGTCGGGGTTTTGGAGGTGGGAATTTGGAATGCTGGGATGATTACTGATAAGGAAGTGTGTGCTCTTTGATGTAAATGCACAATATTTAGATAAGATGAAAAATGTATTGTATGTATTGTTATTGTAAATGTTCTTCAGCCTCGACTTTAACATTAGGGTCAGTTTTGGTGCTCAGTCTTACCTCATCTTATCTGGAATGTTTTCAGAGTCATTGTCGCGTGTAAAGATCAAAACAAAACATTTTCTGGTACCTTTTTAAATTCTGCAAACTCAAAAGAAGCCCCTCATATGTTACAGAAGAAAGCATTGGAAATGCTAGAAACTTTACAAGAACTTTGCTCAAATTAAATAATAGGTTTAGTGCAAAGTGTTCTTCTTGTCTGTGCAACTCTAAATTAACAAATATCTTAATGGATAACAGGCTGATCTCCACAACATGCTCCTCTCCTAAGTTTTTTTTTTTTTTTTTTACTTCACCCTCAGTACAGTTGTCATGAATGGGGAAATTAGCTATAGAGTCCAAAACTATTTTTTGTATCAGGCTGTAAACATGTTTATTTCTGCTGTGAAGTTGGACATTTTAACATGGGGACTTATGGAGACTGACTCATTCTGTAGCCAGCCTCAGGTGGACGTTTGAGGAACTCCAGTTTTTGGCACTTCTGCATTGACTTCACTTCACAACCACAGAGGTTGCCGCTTGGTGTTTGCCTTAGTTTAGGCGTTAGCAGGCTAACTAGCCACAAACAAATACAGTGGAGGCTGAAGGAGATTTCATTAGTTGTGCAGGTATTTGAAGTGAGGGGTGCAGGTCCATTCAATAGTTGTAAAAACAATTGAATGAAATAGTTGGCCTCCATGGACCAAGAAAAATGGGTGAAACTGTCATATAAAGAGTTCATTTCACCTGCTAACATGCTTGTTGCTTGCCACCAAGAAGTTCTTTAAAAGGCCCAGATGCTTAAAACGTCTGTCTAACTCGGAGGGACAGTTTAACCTCAAAACATATTGAGAAAAGGTCACATTTCAGTGAGTTTGTTTATGCGGTTGCTGGTGTCTTATCAAACAGCAGTAACCCTGTCGATGATTTGTGCAGGCAGTGCCTAAAACCGTACAGTTCAGTGCCCTGTCAGCACACCACACAGGACATCTGTCAGCAGAAAAGACACATTCCTTACCCTCATTGCCACCACATCCTTCCCTTCATGTCCCACAGAGAGACAGGAGGCTATTTTTGAGGATACTCAGGCGTCCAGGATGGCTGCAGTTCAACTGATTATAGCCTGGAGGAAGGTGGTAAACAAAGGACATAGTATGGCTCGTGCTGATTGGGCTGCCATGGTGCAAAATGTTTGGAGAAGCAGTGTGAATCTCCTGCCTGGATGCTTTGCGAACACCGCCTCTATCTGCCCTCATGTTTTCTTTTTATGCTGCTACCTGACACTGTTTGTTTTTATTTACATTTTATGTTGGAGCTATGTTTCCTGTTAGCTTGTATTAAATAAAAGCTAGACTTCTATGTAGTTGTTGATGACTTTTAGAGCAATGATTTCTATAAAACGATTAGGACTGTACTGTTGTTGGACAGCCAGTTCTCGGGCAGATAAACGTGATTGGTTGCACAAATCAGTTTGGTTTATACTCTCTCCTTTGTGCTTCTGAATTAATGTTGACTTTCTCTGAATCTTTTCGAGACACAGTTTACCATTCCTGTCTGCTTAGTCGCCTTGTCTTACATGCTCTCCTCTTTACGTAATTTCTTTAGGCAAGCACAAAAAAATTTACAAGACTTTGCTCAGCAGCCTGGTCTGCTCCTAAACACTGTAGATTTGAATATATGCCAAAAAAGGGAAAAGGGGGTCTGCAGCTTTGCAGTCTTTACAATATTGTAGCTGAGAAGAGGTATCATTAAACTGTTACACAGTTAAAGGACATGCCAGGTTATATACTATATTTGTTTGTCTGTGTATCTAAACCCTGACACATCTCTAGAAAAAGTTAAGTACACATACCCAGAAGAGTACTGTGTAAAACTACTTAAATGAAATAAAAAAAACCTCACCATCTAAACTAATGGCTATGGCCTGCTTGCTCAAACAAGCATCATTTTAAGTCTTAATATAATCTGAACAGGTAAACAGGTGAGTTGTATAGAAATTCACCCTCAGTACAGTTGTCATGAACGGGGAAATTCGCTATAGAGACCAAAACAGTTTTTGTACCAGGTTGTAAACATGTTTATTTATGCTGTGAAGTTGGACATTTTAACATGGGGACTTATGGGGACTGACTCGTTCTGTAGCCAGCCTCAAGTGGACGTTTGAGGAACAGCAGTTTTTGGCTCTTCCACTTTGGCTTCACTTCCATTGAGGTTGCCTGGTCATGGCAGGTAACGTTCCAATCGTGGTCCTCCAGATAGGCAAGGATAGATAGATGCGGCAAACCACACCTCCTCACCTGGGGCCAATCAGGGGCTGGTGACCACACACCTATCTACCTAACCTATACAAAGTTATGCAAAAGATGATTGTGTATTCATCTGCAACTTAAAATAGGCCCTGTAGGAGTAGTGTTTGATAAAAACTTCTGTCTCAAGTGAAACTATGTTTTAGTACGTTTACATCTTCAGCAGAAACTAATGACCTTGGGGCTGAAAACAGGGTATGAAAGTCAGAAAGTATGGCAAGAAAAACTTTGATTATTGCCAAATTCATCCTGTGGTTGCCAACACCTCTATCGAAGACTTTAAGACTTAGTCTTATACTATTTTACCCTTGTGAAAGATAACCAGCTTGCCCAAATGTGTGATCCTTTTGTGTACTTCAGTTCGATGTATTCAAAGTGGTGTTGATCTTCCAGTTGCAGTAAAACTGGTGGTGTTTTGTGTCCATTTTAAACATTGTAACCTACTGTAAATGTATCAGCCGGTGATTCAGTCTCCCTACAAATACATTACCATATCAGGACCCATTCAGGAATCCAGCCAGCCATCATAAAACTGCTCGGTCCGCCCTGTCCTAACCCTGCTTTAAAATTGGTATTAAAGAAAAATGAAAAAGGGGCTTTGATTAGAGCTATCTGGGCTCTGGTTTTCCATGCTGAGGATAGTGTAACACGTAATGGTCTGTAAATGTACACATACCTCTGCAGTTGAGTCATATAGCTCCCTCTCACAGGTCGAGCAGAGAACTGATAATCAGCTGCAGAACTTGGCTTTCACGTGTTAATGTGCCAACTGCCAAGCGACTTCTCACTGCTTTTCTTTTCACACCGAGAGGTGCTGTCTTTGCTGACTTTTATCTGAGTTTGTGCGTCAGCGTGAGGACAGTGCTGACCTTAAAGCTCGGCACATCTGACGCCTTGCTGTAGCCGTGGTTTTGTCAGTTTAATGTCTTTCATTTGGAGGGGTTTTCTCTGGAGATATACCAACACTAGCAGTTTCTGACACCGGTACATTGTGCTCTGTTCACTGTACTTCCCTTTGACAGATGTGTTATTCCAGGTGTCTGCCCTCAAACAAACACAATACGGTTTGTTTTTACATCATGCCACTGGCTTGGACAGCAGCTTTTTGAAGCTTTTTTTGAAGGCTTTGATCCTTTTATTTAGAAACTGGCCTTCCTGCTGTTAGCTTTGGTAAACAGTGCGCTTCTTCTGTCACTGTTACCTTTATAAAATATACTAAGAATGTCAGCAAGAGAGAAGTGTGTTTTCTTTGTAGTCAGGCGGCCTGTAGTCAAGTTAGAGGAGTAACAGAAGCAACAGAGCTAACACACGTAACAGAGCTAACACACGTAACAGAGCTAACACACGTAACAGAGCTAACAGAGCTAACAGGAGTAACAGAGCTAACAGGAGTAACAGAGCTAACAGGAGTAACAGAGCTAATAAAGCTAATAAAAGTAACTGAGTTAACAGGAGTAAAAGAGCTAACGTGAGTAAAAGAGCTAACGTGAGTAACAGAGCTAACGTAAGTAACAGAGCTAACAGGAGTAACAGAGCTAACAGGAGTAACAGAGCTAACAGGAGTAACAGAGCTAACAGGAGTAACAGAGCTAACAGGAGTAACAGAGCTAACAAAGCTAACATGAGTAACAGAGCTAACAGGAGTAAAAGAGCTAGTTTCTTATATAAATTCATATATTACAAAATGTTCAGCTGTGTGATCAAAATTATTTAATATAATATACTATATATATAATATACTTTAATATAAAAAGTATTTATATTAAAGTAAAACATAAGTTACAGTAAGTTTTTCTTTTATAATGGTTTCCTGCTCTGAAGATGATTTAAATTATTATATATTATTATAAAGTTTCTATTTTATTCACATGCTCGGAGAGATATATACAAGAAATGATTCAAAACCAAGAATCTGTGCCACAATATGCTTTAAAACCTACAGTAAACATCAGGATTTTCCTTATCACGCGTTTTAAGTAGCACAAACGCTAGGCTGTATGAGGTTATTTAATCTCTTTCACAACACTGTGGTGGGAACCTCTTGGACATAAGAAGTCTCTTGGCACCCACTTGTAAACTGTATATTCTCTATGCGATAGAGGCCACTCTTATGAATACAGATAGTTTGATGCGCTGATTTCAAAAGATTAACTTTGATGTTTTTTTCACTCAGGTGGGTGTTGTTACAGATGTCTTGTTTGAGTAACTAGTTGTCGTTCGTCCGGCCTCGGGTTCACTGATGATCCACGTCTTTGCTGATTAGCCTGGAGATGGAAGAGGCAGGACAGCCAACATGGCGTGAGACAGTGCCACAGATATTGAGCTTCAAAACAAATGAGACATAGGAGTGACGTCACGTATACGCATCTGTTATTAATTCAAACTGAGAAGTGAAACTGGACTGTCAGCTGATAGCTGTGAAAAACAAAGCTGGTGTTCGTGTAAAGCTGAACTTTGTCTACAAATTAGCAGAGGCTGGCATCTTGAAATATTTTGTTATCTCTGTAAAAGACCACGTTTAATTCTCAGTCTCTCTCCATCTGCTGTGTTTACACTCCAGGTCGAGGAGGGCAGCAAGGCAGCAGCTGTGAGTCTCCAGGTGGGAGACGAGCTTGTCAACATCAACGAGATTCCCCTGAGTGGCTACAGACAGGAGGCGATCTGCCTCGTGAAAGGCTCCCACAAGACCCTCAGCCTGGTGGTGAAAAGGTAGGTAACCAATCCACCGTGCCCTCTCCTCCTCCTCCTCCTACATCTGCCGCTGTCACAAGTGCACCCCCACCCACCCCTCTCAAGCTTTAACAGGTCACCATGGTAACATTTCCAACAAAACCAAGGTGACAGAGGAGTGGAGGCAGAGGATCAAGGCCCGTACAACTGCTTGTCTGTCTGCAGACGAGCCTGCGCCTCTCTGGGATTCGTTAGCTGTCGGCGTTGAGTTCTCGGGAAGCTGGATGGTCCTGTTTTGCCAGGTTGCACTGGGTTGGAGTCAACAGGAGTTCATGATTTGCGACACAGTTTTCCATGAGCAGGTTGAAAGGAGGAAGTGATGTTGATGTAGGTGACATCATTGATTCATTAGATCCCACACATTCAGGCGTAGCAAGGACAAACAAGAGATGATGTAAATGATACTATTTGTCACTGATGCCTTCAGAGATAACGCAGTTTCTAGTTTACGCTGCCTTCTTTGCACAACTTAAACCACCTCTTACTTATTGACAGAAGAACACGCTGTTGTAGTCCACAATAGGTGGACTTCATCCACTCTGTTCTGTCAGAAGCCAGTCCACGTAACCTATTGACTCCAGCGTATTGTTCAGTATTCATATCTTGTTTAACTGATGAATCATTTGTAAACTTAGTGCTGGAGGCCTTCCTATAAATGGCCTTGTGTGAGTGTGTGTGAGTGTGTTTGTGTGTGACACACTGGTCCCATTGTTTCTCTCTGCCATCCGCATTTCATCCTGTATTGTATCATATCATAACGTAATCCCTGAACAAATCCTACCGTACAAGGAAGTCCGCTCACCATTTATCTCTCCACAAAGACACGGCTGTGAGTCGCACTCATTGTGTTTTTATTCTCAATAGACGTGTCTATTATAGGAACTGGAAACAAGGATGCATTTATTGTCTGCGTCTATTTGATTACTCGTGCTTCTGTAGAGCAACGTAAAGGCCGTGAAAACATCTTCTTCTGAATCAGCTTGTTACTGTGAGCGACGGAGTCTTACATAAACAGAGAGTTAGAAATGTTTTAGTCATTTGAGAGTTTTCGGTTTCTGTTTGTGTCGTTTTCTCACTGGTTTGAACCACTGACAGTATAAAGACTGGCCACTGAAGGCGTGACGTCACCTACAGGTTTTTAAAGAGACATTTTGAAGTTCAGAGTGTGGTGGCTCTGGCCGCCGCGGTTTGTAGTCCTGCCTCTTCCTTCTCCTGGCTAATTTAAAATCGGCAAAGACGTGGACCTGATGGGGCTGAATGACGCCTCACACAATAATAATAATTATATATAACTTTAAGCCTTAATATAATCTGAACAGGTGAGTTGTATATAATTCACCCTCAGTACAGTTGTCATGAACGTGGAAATTAGCTAAAGAGACCAAAACTGTTTTTTGTACCAGGTAAGTAAACATGTTTATTTCTGCTGTTGGACAGTTGGAAGTTGGACATTTTAACATGGGGCCTTATGGAGACTGACTCGTTCTGCAACCAGCCTCAAGTGGACTGCAGTTTTTAGGCACTGCCGCCTAGGCTTCAGTCAGACCAACATCTGCCAACAGATGTACCTAATATGTTGTCCGCCCCATTTATATCAACAAGTGTAGATTAACAGAACTGTCTTGGTCATGACTTCTTTACTACAACACTGGCTGCTATGGCAGGAGTGACAAAACTCACGCTGAAGTGAGCTCTAGTTCATTTTCAAGGAAAATGACAAACTGGAGTCAGACTCTGTTACTTCTGTTAGCTCTATTAGCTCTGTTACTAGAGCTGGCTGAAGATACAGGACTTTAAAATGGGGGGAAAAGGAAGTAAACACAGGATAGATTAAAGCACAGAAGAGTGGGACTAAAGGATCTGGGTCCTATTGTTCATATTGGATTTTACGCAGACCCTCAGTCCTGTGGGACTCTTTCTTCCTCCTGCTCGTCGATGCTGAAGGACTCAGTTTGTCTCAAATAGCATCTCCAGTCAGTCATTTTGCAGGGCCACAATAACAAGCCTGTGTCTGATTTAGCATACAGCAGCGACGGTGCTTCATTACAGAAACCCCCAAAGCTTCAACTGCACTCCAGTTTCTTGTTCTCGTTAACCAGCTGCAGTGTGCACGTTGCACAGAAAGTACCCACACAGTCCCTACGTTTGACTGCAGCTTAATCTGTGCCTGAGCATGCCAGGCGTTAGCCGTGTGACACCTCTGCAGGTGTGGTCTCTTTACAGACAGCACAAGGGAGGAGCTTGATTTATTTTGCATGCGGTGACTAATGTGAGATTGTTGGCTGTGCAGTAACGTCATTAGGATGAGGGGAAGGGGGAGAGGCAATGTCACGCACACTGTGCGCACAGAGAGCAGATAGGTGTGGTCATCTGTGGGAAAGCATCTTGTCGTCTTTGCACATGCCTCGACAAAACTACCGTACTCTGCTCCGTGTCTCCACTTGTCAGAGTCTGCAGATATTTTTGCATTTTAAATGTCACTTTTGTCAAACATCAAAAACAGAAGCAGGGTGTGAGCGAAAGTTAAATTGCACGTCTTATGCTAAATTTGTTTAACGCTTGCCAACACTAACTACTGCTTACAGTCAAACACTGTAATTGTCGACACATTGTGTTGCTATTGTTATGCTTCGCTCACCAGTGTTGTAGTACTTGAAATTGGTCTTGGTCTTGAGATCGTTCTCAAGAACTTTTTTTTGGTTTTTTTTAAAGGTCTCTGTCTCTTCTTGATCTCAGACAAAGAGGACTCTGGATTTTATTCCAAGACCACAACTGCAGGGATTTATTTGTTAACCGTCTGGGAGGAGACATCAGACAAATCTACTGGATTAAAATTAAATTCATCTGCAAAACAGCGTCCAAAAAACCCCTGTCACAAAAAAACACAGAGCTTAATGAGGTGACTCACTGTCACCACGCATCACCCAAAGAATTTTGGTGAACATTAGCTACCTAAGGATAAAACTTTATTGATCTCACACACAGGAAATTTATTTAGAGTTACCAGCAAGTTCTTTCCTCACTTCAGCATGGATCTTCGGGTTAAATACAGTCTGGTCTTGGTCTTGACTTGGTCTAAGTTTAGTTGGCCTTGACTACAACACCGTCTGTCGCTCAGCGTAGTGAATCCAGAAGCTGCAATCTGGTTAAATGTGGCAACTTTTAAGTCGAGTTGTAGTTAGTAACATGTCACTAAAAAGTTTATGGACAGCCTTCGTCCTGAAAGCTTGTTTACTGAGATCAAGACAGCACATGTTGACCGGTGTAACTATAATTCAGATAATTTGAAACACCAGCAACTCTCCCATGATGCCTTATTTTGTCTAGCTCTCTAATTGAGTGCAGATCGGTTTTAATTCAGCATCAGGACCCCCGTAGTCTGGTTTGCCTCCCCTCGAGGTATTTTCTGTGCATGCAAGGAACAGCAGAGTGAATCATTAAACTTTACAGCGTGAAGCTCGAGGTGTGTCGTGGCGTTTGGTTTCCCCCTTCTGGCATTGTTACAGAAGTGCCATATTTTACTTACAGTGTGAGCATTCAGGCAGCGGCTTACATTTACCGGCCTTTGTTTTTCCTGAATAAGCCTACGTAGTATGTTTGGAATGCCGCACACTGAATTCTTGTCGTAAGTAGATTTCTTAAAATTGTTTTGAGTCTCAGCTGAGGAAATCATTGTTTAGAGAGTTCATTGTGGCCCTGTCTTAATTGTGCCCTTTGTCAACTCACTTTGGAACGGGACAAACCAAAAAAGAAACAGAGAGTCATTGAAGTAGATGTCACGAGCTTAACGGGAAGATTTTAATCAAATCTAGTCAAAGAAAAACAGCAAGAGTTGCATAGTTGTTGCATTTATAGTCTCAGAGTTACAACCCGCCACCATAATGCTGATGCGGCCCTCGGTGAAAATGAGTTTGACACCGCCGCTTTAAGTAATCGACAGGTTGCTGGTGAATTTATAGCAGCTCTGTGAGACGCGATTCACTGATGAACTTGAACATGGATGCTGCTTTTAAGACACAGGACGTGGAGGGCTTTGTTGTGGTGATGTTGTTCAGACCCTCGCCCCACAGACGAAAGGTTTCCAGGTGTTTCTGGGCTGTGGGTCAGCACAGACAGGCAGCCGATGACTTGACAGCTGGTATGCCACTCAGCCCAGGAATGTGCTGGTCATTACACGCTGCTCACGGTTCACCTCTCTCACCCGAAACATGACTGGTTTGATTGTAGGGTCTGCTGAAGAGGGCCTTTGTCAGACCCTCAGGGACCGACTGGAATCCACCGGCTCACCTGCAAAGTGCAGGCTGGGTGGATACAACCTCAGCAATTTACCTGCCCTGTACTGTACGTGATGCTGTACTTCAGTTTGCCAGATGTTGTCCAACAGTTAAAGCATCCAACTGTCCAAGCCACTCATTGAATGTCACATAGACAGATATGTTTAACCTTACATACAATACAAGAGGAATTTGTTAAACTAGTATCTTGTTTGGACTCTATGCTTGATTGATCCCTTAACAGTTGATCACTGTAAAATTAATTGCCTTCCCATCAGCTTTGCTAATCTTCTTCCTTGTCAATAAGATCTCTTTCTGGTCTGCAACACCACATTTTAATAAGAAAAACACCAATTTGTTAAGATGGCTATGTTGATGGATATAATCTGTACAGCTGTTAAGTTAAATAAAGTTAAAAATGGAGCCTTAGTGCTCAAACAAGCCACCTGTAACGGTAACTACCTCTCAGTCAAAGTGTCCATGCTGTTAATCCTGCATAACTTTAAGCCTTAATATAATTTGAACAGGTGAGTTGTATATAAATTCACCCTCATTACAGTTGTCATGAACTGAGAAATTAGCTATAGAGCCCAAAACTGTTTATTTCTGCTGTGAAGTTGGACATTTTAACATGGGGACTTATGGAGACTGACTCGATCTGTAGCCAGCTTCTAGTGGACGTTTGAGGAACTGCAGTTTTTGGCACTTCTGTGGCTGAAGTTGCTGCCTTGTCATACCACATTTCAATAACACTCAAGCTGGAGTATTTCCCCCCATTTATGTCGCTGTTGAGACAACTATAATCTGTACATCTGTAAACGTTAAAGTGACAACAGTAATCTGGATTATTATGACTTCCAAGTGGCAAATATTCTGTTTTACATAAGAAAGAGGTTGCAGGCAGCATTTTTATTTTGGTATTTTATACACTAATACAACACATTTGGAAATTAAAGTGCTTCATGAGCCACTGTGTGCCACTTAATTCAAACAGCACAGCAGCTGCTGTATAATCCTAATATGAGTGGTTATGTTTGAGCTTTTTACTGTGGAAGTCATTGGAAAATGTGAGAATCCATCCTGCACTGGAGCTTAGTTGACAAGAAACAAAGCGAGTTTGAAAGGAAGAAATGTTATTTTTATACTTTTATGTGTAAGTTTTAACAAATACGAAGCACTCGTCGTCAATACGAGGCTCACCTGCTCATCTTGTCACTTCATTTTCGTAAATTTTTCTGACCATCTCGCCAAAGAACAGCCGTTGAAACTGGCTAACATCAGCACAAACGTTGATTAATGTGCCTATTAAGACCACACACATGAGCATGAATAATTATTATAAAAACAAGTACAAGCGCAACATAATGTGCTGTAGTCAGTAAGTCGTGTCGGCCATGTGTTGCTGTGTTGCTGCTCGGGCAGTTGCAGCGCTCATTACCCGAGCCTTTCAGGAAACCTGCTGCCCTTTCCACCCTAAAGAGCAACCTGTTGCCATAGTAATGGTAGAAATGCATGTCCGTCGCACACAAGAGGGGAGATGGGAAGAGAAGGGTCCGGCATTTTATCCTATCATTAGCATATTAGCCCCCTTAGAGCCAATGAGACGAGGCAAGGTAGGGGAATACTCCAAGGGGACTGGCTGTGACAATAGCCCTCCTCCTCCTTCTTCTTCTTCTTCTTCTTCTTCTCTTCAGCTCCTTCCACCCCCTCTTTAGGGGTAAAACCCCCGTAATCCTGAAGCAAATCTGCCCTCGGTGTAAACTAACTCAGCCCAGAGAAGTTTCTAATCATGGATACTCTGTGCTGAATATTTCTGTTGGTGTGTGTTTGGAGGTATCAGTGGTTGGACTTGTGCGATGATGCTCAGCGGCCTGCTCGCCGCGCGTCTCTTTATTTTGGCTTGTCTTTTGAAGTGTCTGAGGAATGTGATGCCTGACCAGCACGCAACTGGTGCAACTGGTCCAAACTGAGCTCCAGTTTAATATAATTGTGCTAGCTTTCGGATTACACACTCCTTGTTCCGTCATCTAGATGTTCGGTGAGTCACAATGAACATTATTTTATAGTTTTTATCACGTTTTTGTGCTTTACACTTTGACTTCTGTGTCACAGTTTCAGCCTTTTGTCTTGTTATACGTCAGAGACATGTTAGAGTCTTCCTTGCTTGGCTTTATGACCCTAATACTCTGTTATTGTTCTGATTGTTCTTGTCTTATAAGTGTTGTATGAGGTCACCCCGTCATTTGGGTTAAGCCACGATCAGCTTAGCTTTTAAAAACCAAATTAATCTTTGAGGGCTTAAAGATAAAAGAGAATCGTCTGTGAATAAAGTGTCATTAATTGAACGTCCTGAAGTTTAAGTTAGTTTGTACACGTGAGGTGTTCACGTTCGAATCTGGACTGGTTGGTACCAGATACATTTGAAGTGAGACGAGGGGGCTTCAAAACTGATCACCCTGCCCCCCATTTCCAGCCAACTGATTCACTTTCCTAGCATATCTGTGCCGGCCCAGCTGTAGCCCTGACGATAGGCCTAATAAAACCAGCCTCATTTGCATACCAATAGCAGGCGCCATGTGTGGCTAGCTGCTAGTGCCCTAGAAACACGGACTGTGAGGAGACGAGGAAGACTGAGCTCCATGTTGGCTTCTCTTTGTCCTCTAAACAGGCCTTAACTTTAATCCACAAGTAGTTTTGTGATGATAATGAATCATCCCACTTTGTTGAGCTTAAAAATATCTCTGTAATAGTCTATAAAATTATAGGGTGCAAATTTAAGTTTTTCACCCTGTAGTTTGTTTTCAGCGCTCCATCTGAAGGAAGCTGTTGTTTGGACCTCTTTTCACCAAATCATTGAAGGCTTTTAGACAAGTTGACTGAGGGGACGGGACCTCTTGACCTCATGGCTTTTGTAGGGCAAGTCTTAAGTCCAATGAGAGCGTAAGCAAGCGAAGCTTTGTCTAAAATTCTTGACCAGTATAACGCCAAAAAATTTGCAGCTCCGTCCCCGTGAAACTAGAAACTAAATCTGACACACAAAGGCAAATGTTTTCAAAGTGTTAGATCCTATTTTTCTTTGTTTGTTGACTCATCTTACAACAATTTAATCCCCAATTTAAGAATTGTAGACATGAAGATACGCTGACATCACTGTCACAGGTTGCTGAAGTTTTGAGCCCCATCGATGGCAGACGACAGCTTGGATTGAGGGGTGATGTGGCTGATCTGATTGTGTAAGAGATCCTCTATTCTGTTAAGCCCTCGCTGCCCCATGCTGGGCTTATGTCCCCCCCCTGGGACCATATGGCAAAGTCTGAGCACGACCAGCTCACCTCAGCTACATTACTGTGTAGATGAGAGAAATTAAAACTGGTTCTATAGATAGATAGATACTTTATTGATCTCGACACTCAAATTAACCTATGTACATACATAAAAATATAGTAAAGACACATAAATCAGAATTTAAATTAAACATGTTAAGATCTTTACAAAAGACAAAAAAACTATAGAAACTGTGTCAGTAGTCTATTGTTCTCTGTGTCCCTGTCTTAGTTTTTGAGTCTGTTTGTGGAGCAGCATTGGGACAGCAGCATCTTGGAATTGTTTTCTACGCTGTAGGTCTGACATAAACAGTGTTTTCTTGTGTTTAACTTCATTGACTGTGTGACTTTAGATTGACCAGTAGAGGGAGCTGTAACACTGTGTACCAGCTCACATTCACACTCCTGTAGACTGACATTACTGTCCTCGGATCAGAGAGACCTCCTCAGTGCAGAGTTTCCTGCAGTGCACAAACTCAAACTCAGGTGGTCTTTGTCCTGTCAATTCTGTGTGTGTTCCTCCCCTCCCGTTGCTGCCCAGGAATATGAAAATGGTGGATATTGTAACTCAGAAAATGCCCTCAGAGAATGACGTGCATGTGGCGAGAAGCTTTCTCACGAAGATTTTGCGAAGTTCAATGAGGTACGGTCCAGTCATTGTAATCAAGTAGTACCTATTCCCTTTTTTCTCCACTCCATGTGCTCATGATCATGTTAATCATTTGTCTAGTAATATCATCATCACTCCTCGCACCATGGTTTATTACTCATTGGCATGTTTACTGTGGTCCATGTCATTTAGATGTATCACGTTTGTACCGCATGCAATGCACTGTTCATGGCATGTATACGTATGTTTTTGTGTCTGTATCGATGAGGAAATTAAATTAAATGTTTTGTCACCTTTTCCTGACATGCAATTCAGAAAGAATCGCTTTAAAGGGTATGTTTCACACGCGACAACTGTCCAGTTGATTAAACAGACGCAGATTCAAAAACTGAATGTTGGAGTAAATCAAAAGTGTTGCCTCGATATAGAAGCACTGAAACAAGTGTATTTGTTGAGTTGCAGCACAACTCTATTTGCAGGAACATACTGTTTTCCATAAGAGGCCGGTCTCTAATCCAGCCTGTGTTTTTTGCCCTCTCTCTGCAGGAGGAATGAACCCATAAGCAGGCCTCACTCCTGGCACTCCACCAAGTTCAACGAAAGCCAATCAGAGACTGCCAAAACGCAGTCTCCACCCACGCCAGTCTGGCACACCAGATATGATGCAAGGTACCTCTTTCATCTGGGTTGTTCAGCTACAGATTTCTTCTTTTTGTTGAATTAAACTGTTCTGTCTGCAAAAAATACCCAATAAAAAGATATTTTTTTTAGGTTTTCCATATGTCTATATACATTTGATAGGCCTAAGGGTGCTTTCAGACAGAATCTGGCGCTTCATTTTCCATTCATTTGAGTTGGGGTTGTTCATTTTGGCTGCAGGGGTGCTGAGCTGCATCACGTCACGCTGCAGCCGCTAATCAGACGGTCAAACCCCCACAGTCAGCCTGAAATGTCTCTGAAACTGACACTATCCAGGTGGATTCATGGACTAAACTCTCTGCCTGTTGTGTTCTGACTTTTGTTTATTTCATGTACCCAGCTTCTAAATCTGTGTCTGACTAGCTGCAAATGTCTAATCGGCATCGATAAAGCCGGCTAATCAGCTAAATAAAAAGTTATCTCCTGATTGTTACATAGCGTTACACACACACCGCCATACAACCCTGCAGATGATGTCTGAATGCAGCCTTAAACTACTTTGCTAATGTTTCTGTGTTCTCCAGTGGCCAAAAGGTTGATAATTAATTGGATCTATAAGTGACTCCCATGAATCCACCATACAGAATCATATACCACAGTTCAGGACTTGATTAACAACAGCAGTGTTTAGGTGAATGACCTGATGTGATGTTTGTATTTTCACACTTTGCTTTGACCTCCAGCTCGTCCTCGACTGACCTCTCCTCTGGCTGGGAGCAGACGAACCTGCGCAGAGTCTCCGACCAGTTCAGCTCTCTCGGCAGCATGGACAGTCTAGAGCATGTTTCACATCAGTACCCGGCTGGTCAGCTGTCGCCTGCCAAGTCCAACAACAGCATGGAGCATCTCAGTGGAGGGAAAAGAGACTCAGCCTACAGCTCCTTCTCCACCAGTTCTGGCACACCGGACTATACACTCTCAAAGAGCAACGCTGCCTCAACAGAGAACATGCTCTACAAATTCAATCAGTGGGACGCCGGAGGAAAGCACAACAATGGCAGGAACAGCCAGAGTCTGATTGAGGGGGTCAGACAGGACGATAGGGTGGCGTACTTCCAGATGCCAGGCTGTGAGGGTCCACAGCCTGAGGACTTTGCTGGCTCTCGCCATTCCACCTCAAGTAGAAGCAGCTCTGGACCTGTTTGGCATGTCCCAGAAAAAAAGAAGACCACTTCCCCGTCTCCTCCACCTCCTCCTCCACCTACACGCAGCGATAGCTTTGCTGCAACTAAGGTACACGAAAGAGGGCTGGTTATAGCTCACCCCGAAGGACCTGAATCACATCGCCGTAGCCACAACATTTCCCCGAAGAATGATGGTGACGCTTTCTACTCTTCGTCCGATAAATCAAATCAGTTCAACTCAAACAAGCAGTACTCGCTGTCCAGCAGTGACGTCCGGCAAGGCCAGCCCTACCATCAGAGACACCATAGTGACAAAAGCACTTTTTATTTTCAGCCCTGGGCTACATCCGTACCAAAACCACAGAACGTTGGCGGCTACTATTGTAGCATGCAGGAACTGCCTACTAACGGTTCTGCACACCAGAACCAGAGAAGGAATTTAAGCACCTCCCTGTCGAACGCAACTGGCGACCAAAACGCTGACAGCAGTGGACAAAGCCGATATTACTGTGTCACAACGTGTCAGCCACCAGAGGACAGGAAGAGCATCGCAAGCGTAGACCTGGCTCAGGAGAACTCTCCGAGCCCACAGACTATCACCAAAGTGAAGTATCACCTGCCCCAACACTCCTCACACATTAAAGACAGTAACGGATACAGCAAGCACCAAGTTACTACTGTACTAGAAACCTCTGTATCTAAGTCCAGTGACGACAAGGGAAGCCAGCGAGGACACAACACGCAAAATAAAGAGTTTGTGAGTTATCCTTCAAGCAGACAACCTGACCAGCGGAGGTCTCTGCCGATTCAACTTCTACCCCAGGACATCAGACATCACAGCCAAGCGAGTAACAAGATCTGCCCCCAGGCGACCCCGATGCTTCACTCTCTATCCATGGATGCTGCAGGACAAGAGGCGAGAGGCCCAAACTCTGAGGAGTCGCTCGAAAGTAAGCAGATGAGACGCAGTGACCGGTTTGCCACCACGTTAAGGAATGAAATCCAGATGAGGAAAGCCAAGTTGCAGAAAAGTAAAAGCGCAGCTGCTCTTCCTGGTACCGAGGGTGAGACCGAAGGCGATCAGGATATCTGGAAGTCCACCAATGAAAACACTACCCCGACCTCAGCGGACGGCTTCAGTAACACCTACAAGGGTAACCTGAGGGAAGCACAAGCAAGGGTGCTCAAGGCGACGTCTTTCAGGAGGAAAGACCTGGAGCCTGTCTTACTTGAGAACCCCGCGGCCGAGGCCTTACCTAACTACCCATCCTCAGCGCTGAGCCGTAAAGACATTACCCCTCTGCCGACTGTCTCGGAGTCTGTGAGGAGTAAATCAGGACCTGTCAGTGGTCAAGTTACTCGGATCGGTGGTCGAAAGCGTTTTCCAGCAGAGAAGAAGGTCAGGTCTTTCTCGGAACCAGACAAAATCCATGAAGTTGGTGTGAACGAAGAAAATGCAAGCTCAACTTTAGACCAGCAGAAGCTGTTTAAAGAAAGCGAGGAACCAGCTTACAGCTACACTGAAACCCAGACGGAGACCAAAGGAAGAGGTCTTGCCACGACCACCGAAACCAAGGATGCAATAAAAGGCACCCGGAGCAGAGAAGACGTCGCACACGCTGCACACAAGCAGTCCGTCCTCGACCAGCAAAGACTGGGCACCTTCGCGGAATATGAGGCTAAGTGGAATATACAGAAAACAGAAACAAGAGCCACCGGACGGTACCGATCAGCTGATAACATCCTGGATCCAGGACCGGAGGAGAGAACCAAAACCACCTGTTTGCATGAGAGATCCCGATCATCACCTTCAGCTGACATCTACGGACAGGTAAGGCACAGAAAGACAAGACAAGATACACTATCTACACACTGTATCGCTGTCTCCTTCTCCTCACTTCAGCATGGATCTCCAGTTTTTCTATAGATCGTATGTTAACCGAAAGAGTCTGCGTAACACAAAAGAAAGTCTATGTCTGCAGATAAAATGGAGGGTGATTGGAGCGCTTTAAAACACAAAGAAATGTTCAGAGCTGCTGTAACTAACGCCAACTACACAACACCATGCCAACATACATTTGAATAACCCAAAAACTGAGACTAACTTTTGTTTTAGTCACTTAAATGTTGCAACAGTCTCTCGCCGTCCTCTAGGGTGGCTTCACATCTCATTAAGGCAAACATTACTGACTGAAGTGAAAGGAACAAAGGAAAGACCAAGTAAAATATTAATCCATGTTTGTTCCTATGACACACCCTCAGCTTAAGAAAAAGAGTGGGGGCATCAACCTACTGATCTTCACTATTGGAAAAACCAGGAAGCTGTAACATGGCTTGGCTGGAATAATTAACAAAAGAAGAACAACTTAACAGGAGGACTTGGGAATGGTTTTGCATAATAGACGTTGTGTTTGTTTAACTTTATTTACAGAAGATTCAAGTTCCTGCAAGAAAGACTGAGACCGAATATTCTCACACGGAGAGCAAACCTGCTGAACCGCTCAACACTGCCACAGGGTGAGTACTTTTCACTTGATGTCTTTCACTGCGGGACTACTTTATATCTCCAGTATTTAGTGCAAAATACAAAAGTAAAAATATGATAATATATAATCTCAAGTGACCTTTGAGGGCGTGAACTAGCTTTATTTTATTGTTTACAGCTGAATGCTGGCGCAGTAATGAATAGGGAATTAACAGCTATCAGCATATTTCATGTGATGTGTCATTGTGTGTCTACTCGTGAGCTTTATCAGTGAAAGAAGGCCGTACAGTAGCCCGTAGAGAAACAGTGAAGGCTTTATAATCTGGCGTGGCATACCAGCGACGCTGCCTCGGTGCAGCTGTGACAACATATGTCGTCTCTCTGGCTGTTCTTTGTGTCATTTGGTAGTGTTCTTACTGCTCTCTGCAAAGGCATCTGACCCTGTCTGTGTGACAGCGAGGGAGTGTTCCAGGGGCCCTGGCCCAGAGGCATGAATTTATCATCAATTAGATCTGTTGCTTTGCATAATCAGGTTTTCTAGCCACGCTAGCCAGCATGGCTCTACAGGCGGCAATGTCAACGTCTGTCCATGTGTCCAGACTGTACAAAAACGCCATACAGTTCATCCATACTTGTCGACATATTTCAAACAAGCCAGAAGATGAAAAGCTTTTGACTTTGGTCATGCCCTGGATTTTTCTTATAGTGCCACCACGAGGTTCAAATTTGTGGTTTTGATTGAAAATCAATAGCTGTGGAAAAGGAAACGTGCTCCTCTCAGGCTGAATTTACCAACCATAACCCATTTAATGTAGCATATCAGGTTAAAATTCCAACTTTACTTGCACCAACAGCTGTTGGCATGCCAGCGGGCTAAACTGCTATAGTGAGCATGATAGACGTAATATCTGAATCAACATGTTGTCACTGTCATGTTAACATCTAGCTCAAAGTGTACAGCCTCACAGAAGCTGCACACTCGTATTTTGTCTTGTCTGGAGTAAGATAAAGGCTGATGAGACTACAGCAGCCATCTAGATAAATGATGAGAAATACAATTAGAAAATTCACTTTTTTTTTAGTCAGTTTGAAATATTAACTCTAACTTTGTCAGGAATGTTTTAACCCTGGAAGAGAGTTGAATATGAAGTTGTCTGTTTATGAAGTAGTCTGTCTGCAGTGGATTAAACTTCCCTCCTTAGAGACTGTTTGTTTTATGGGCAGGGTAGAAGTGTTTACAGGCACTGTTGATGATTTCATGTGATGCTTTGATGATCCCGTATGAACTCCTGTCATGTGAAAACAGTGCAATATTATTGTTTAATGTTAAAGTATCAGGTCACCTGTTGTACCTGCTCACCTCTTTTATGTGCTCTCTTTTATTTAAAACTGTCACCACTTAAATTATTTAAAATGGTTGCCACCATTCGGCTGCTGAAGTCCGTCTATTAAAGGCAGATCTGCACCACTTTTACACATGAAGTTCTGATAATTATGCATAACTTTAAGCCATAATATAATTTAAACAGGTGAGTTGGGGGGAAATTTGCTATAGAGACCAAAGCTGTTTTTTGTACCAGGCTGTAAACATGTTTATTTCTGCTGTGAAGTTGGACATTTTAACATGGGGACTTATGGAGACTGGAGGCAGCCTCAAGTGGCCATTAGAGGAACTACACAATTGCCAGTCATTATATATTTTTAAAACATTATTCTATTTTACTACGATTGCTTTGAATCATTCTTAAACTATGCGCTGTGACGCGGCAAGATGACTTCACGGTTTGTAAACCAGTTATTCAGGAGTCTTTATGAATTATCTAAACTTCCTCACAGGTGAAACTCATTCACAGGTGTAGAGTATCTCATGTTGAGCAACGCTCATTGTAGGAGCCACACCATCTGACACCCACGTTTACAACAACAGCGCAGAGGAAGTTATTGTCATTGACAGTCGGGGGAGATGAGCTAAGTCAGGCGTGCTCCACCCAGATAGTTATTGATACAAGTGTAAAGAGACACCAACAGGTGGCTTCAGTCACAAAGAGCCAGCAGACAGCACACTGTCTCAGTCCGCTATGGAAGTGACAGCAGTTAGACGTCACATTGGGTGAGTCGGTACTTTAATATCTATTTTATAATTATTGTATTTAATTAACCGTGTTTAGCTAACAGAAAGAGATCCGAGAGATGTTCAGTTTTTTATTTTCAAGACATTTTGTCTGTGTTGAATGTGTACAGCTCAAATTTGTCAGATGTTGTTCATCATTTCCAGAATTGTCGTCTCGGTTCCTTTAATTAGCCTGAAATGGCTAAGCGACGCAAAAAGCGACACATTCGTTCCTAACGACAAAAAATTATCCAACTGAAAAAGTAAATTTTGATCCCACATTTATACTAAAATAAACTAATGCATGTCTTAAGTTTTCATTTGGACGCCTAGCTTTCAATTTTTATTTTTTATATTTGTCCACAAGATAGTGCTACGTTTTCCGTGTTGAATGTAAACATTTTAACATTTTAAAGCTTTTTAAAGGGTTAAAAACCCCAAAATATCATTAATTTTTGATGTGTATATTTCAGGCTGAAGTAGCTTTTACAGCAGTTTTTGGGAAGCTGACATTTTCTACCGTTAGGACCTCGAGTGTGAGTTGTTGTTGTTGAATCAAAATCAATGCTGCCAATCATTGACCTATCTCAGGGTCTAATAACAACAACAATAATAATAATAATAAGAAGAAAATACTCCTTGAAATGTATTCTATGGAAATTATTTTAGTTTTGTTTGTTATGTTTTTTGTTTTTAAAACAGAGTTATATAAACATACTGACACTTTTTGTCATTGGGGACAAATGCAATAGGACATTAAAGGACCTTTTCAGGATTAATAATAATCTTTGCTTATATAAATATGTGTCAGATTAAACACCTACATCATGGTAAGTCATATTCCTCCTCCCGGATACTGCAGTAATATCACTGGCGTCATGTTTCATGTCTCCACGAGGTAGCACTTTCTCGCACTCTGAGGCCGGGGGAGGGTGTAAGCGGCAGCAGCAGTCGTTCATTGGGTGACTTGTAGCGGCTTGTAAGACTTTTCATTTGGTGAGGTTTGAGTCGTGGCGACTGTCTGTCAACGTATGTATCTGTATCTTGTGACAGCGAGAGTCAATACAGTTTTGTCCTTAATCAACGCTGCGTGATTGACGTGTTAATGTCACTCGGAGTAATTAAATTTACGTCTAAGCATGCGTGCAAATGTAATCTGCGAGCATGAAACCGCAGTTTTAACCAAACAGTGTGGATCTAATTCCACTGTGTCCTGTTGTTAAGTTTAAAGCTCTTCTCTACCTACAAAGAGTTAAAGTTGTAAATGTGATTCAGGCAGGAAAAAGTGATCCAGTCGAGCTTCTTTGCACTGGAGGATTATTTATTCCCCTATGCTGACTTGTGGGAACTGAAATATTCCTTCTCAGGCTGCCAGCTGAACAGTTACCAGGGAGGAGGCTTTTGCAGAAGAAGAGAGGGGAGACGTGTGTCTTGTCATGCTGGCATAATCATAGTGGCTGCCGGAGAGACGAACAAGGCCTCTGCCGCCGCAGTGTGTTATTTGATTGAGCTGCAGATGATAGTCCATGCCGCCTGGCTGCTGCACAGCGTGTAATTAAAAGCTTTCTATTGTGTTCCCTCAGGTTCTCTGACAGAGGCCCCGGTGACTGTAAAGTGAGAGAAAAGCCTGTGGTGCAGTTTGAACGTTACTCAGCGCCAACCCCTCCGCCCATCACAGGAGCCAGCCCCGACAGCAGCAGACACAGAGCTGCCGCTGCCACCGTGAACCACAGACCCACGTCGGTCTCTCGCAGTCTCACCGAGTCTCCCCTCCCTCAGCCCGAGGACCACGGCCTCACCGAGCCTCCGCCTAACCCAAGGAGGAAGACCTCTGCTCTGGAGAAGCCTCCCCCACCCAGATGCCCAGAGGTCGACTCCCACGAGACGTTCACCGGTTCCCAGAGCGAAATCTTCACCCACTGCTCTCCCAACGCTGACCCTAACTCCGCCTTCGTCCCCACCCACTCTGCAAAGGGAGATTCAGAGCAGGGCAAAGGACTTGTGGACAAAGGACAAGGGGCAGTACATCATCTATCAACATCCAATCCTCAGCCGGCCTCCTCTCCCCCGGCTTCCACCCACAGACCTTCAGTGCTCGCCACCATGGAGGGGCAGCGCTCTCCATCTCCACAGTTTTCCCCACAGAGACTCAGTGACAAGCCGCCGGTCTCTCTGCAGGATGAAGCCACAAACAGGTAAACTTTGTCTTGTTTTATCCAAACTGTGCAGCTCCTCCTCTGCCCGTCGTGCCTTTATGCTGCTCGTACAAAGGAGCTTATTGAACCTTGCTGTGTTTGTAGAATCAACATGTGAGTGCTATCAAGCCGCAGTAAATTAGAGGGATTCTCCACATTTCTATAAAAGCCACCGGCGGTCGAGGCATAATTGAGCTAAATGCCTAAAATGTGAAATGTAGTCTAAATGCCTCCAATGTGAAGCTGTTTATTCATCCTCTTGATCCAGAACTAATTGATATCATCTGTAGTGAACTTATGACTGTACAGTAGGATTAGCACAGCGAGCAGAGACCAAAGTGGTGGGAGGAGTCCAGATGTCTCGGATATTCCAGCGTGCTGGCCATGGAAAAAATCTCAGTTGCCATCATGCAGTAAAACTTTAAATCAGCGAATGGCTGGAAGAACTGCAACAAGAGATTTTCTCCACCTCATGCTCCTGCTCAGTGAGCAGTTTCTATTTGTAAGATCCTCTCTTTTCTCTGATATTTCAGGATGGAGCACGTGATGGAAAACCAAACTTCTGCTGTGAAGAAAGTTCCCATCAGGATCGTCCACTCGGAGGGAGTCACGGAGAAGGAGAACTGTCCGTTTCTGCAGCACAGCGACACCCCCGCCGTCGAGGCTGAAGGTCCCAGTGTGACCAGGCTTGGCAGTCTCGGAGCCGCAGGGCAGGACTCGGTCTTCTGCGCCTTTACACGCCAGAGAGAGCCGGACAGCACGTCGGCCACTCAGACAGACGAGTACATGAGCACCGGAGATCACATCAACACCAACAGTCAGCAGCCGCCGCTGGACGAGCCCGGGGGCAACAGGACGGCACGACTGTCCGAGGATCAGAAGAGAGAGGAGCTGGCCAGAGACATCATGGGGAAGGATAAATCACTGGCTGACATACTGGACCAGAGCAAGATGAAGACCACCATGGACTTGATGGAGGGCATCTTCCCTCAGGGCGAGCAGCTGTTGGAAGGAGCTCACCAGCGCAGGAAGCTGCCGCCAAAACAGACGGTCACCCGGCCTGCCGAGGAAAGGTCAGCCTCACACAGATGTTCATAACATGACTCACCTTGTTTGACCTGTAGAGTTTGTATTTGCTCTCTGCGAGATGTCGTTTGATATGCACAAACCGGGCATGCACAAGCACGCCTGCAAAGTCATTACCTCTTTTACATTTAGTGATCTGTGTTCGCCCGCGGTGGAACTAATTCATATACATGACTTGTGCCATGTTTTATGGGCATCCAAGAAAAGCCGCTGGAGCTGATCCAAGAACATCCCAAGTGTTTTTCTGATGTGAGGTTTGCTTTTAAACTTCATAAAGTCCTCTTCAGCCACGACGTTTTCATTCACAAAAATGGAACTGGAGAGTAAAAACGAAGAATTTCATACTGCAAAGCTTCAACTCCTTCAAATGTAACGCTGTCAGTAGCTGCATTAGGTGACCTGAAACAATTAGAAAACATAACACTGCTGGCAGTGACGTGTAGTCAAAGCAGCGACGCGTCACACGTGACAGATGCTCGATGTTTGATGCAAAGAAAGATGCTGAAAGTACGACCGCAGTATGACGTGGAGATGAATGTGAGGACGTCATGACGTTCCCATTTAGTCATTCAGCTGACACTTTTATCCAAAGTTTTAAATACTGCAAATAAAGGATAAATGATTGAAGAAATTAGCCAAAATGAATGGATAAACAGCTGAAAGTGTTCGTAGCAGAGATACAAACACTTCACTAACCACTGCACTGTATGTGTATTCTGTGTGAAGGTATGAGTTTTGTACACGCGTTTCTTCATGAGGCCTGCTGCTTGTTGTTTGCTGCGTGTGAGAAACTTTGTTTGTTTCTTGTGTTTCAGGGAAAAGGAGGACAGCATGGCAGCAGCTGTCACCATGGTGACCAGCTCCACATATTACAGCACATCTGCTCCCAAAGCTGAGCTCCTCATTAAGATGAAGGACATGCAGCAGCAGGAGCAGGAGGAGGAAGACTCCGAGGACGAACTGGACATCGATCTGGCCAACAAGAAGGTACGGCACGCTCACTGAGCACATTCATACTTTTACACAGCAAGGTGATTAAACGAGGTTTGTGTCTTTAATCTCTGCAGCAAGAGCTGATCGACAGCCTCAGCAAGAAGCTTCAGGTGTTGCGGGAGGCCCGGGAGAGTGTTCAGGAGGACGTCCTCGACAACAACGCTCTGGGAGACGAGGTGGAGGCCCGAGTCCAGCAGGTCTGCAAACCCAACGAGCTGGACAAGTTCAGGATGTTTGTCGGCGACCTGGACAAGGTGGTGAGCCTGCTGCTGTCCCTGTCGGGCCGTCTGGCCAGAGTGGAGAACGCCCTCAACAGTCTGGAGGAGGATGCCACAGCCGAGGAGAGGGTGAGCACACGTGAAGCTGAGAAATCTGACACAGGGTTGGTGCATCTTCTCAGACTCTAATACGTTTCTTCCGTCTGCAGCGTACGTTGATCGAGAAGAGGAAGCTGCTGATCCGACAGCACGAGGACGCGAAGGAGCTGAAGGAGAACCTGGACCGCCGGGAACGCGTGGTTTACGAGATCCTGAGCAACTACCTGCCGGAGGAGAGCCTCACGGACTACGAGCACTTTGTCAAGATGAAGTCGGCGCTCATCATCGAGCAGCGCAAGCTCGAGGATAAAATCAAACTGGGCGAGGAGCAGCTCAAGTGTCTGATGGACAGTCTGCCCATAGAGCAGAGGCTGGTCTTTTGAAGACACTGATGTTTTAAGACTCGTCGTTGCTCCGAGTCGCAGTTGAGCCTCGTGTCCAGTAGAGGGAGACAAAGATGAGGAATGTGTGTCAACTGCCGTGTCGACTGCCGTTACTCCACCTGGAACGACAGCATCCATCAGTAACTCCCTTGTGAAAGATGCTGCTTTTTTTTCTGACATCAACCAACCACTGTATCTCATTTCTGTTTTTATGTTTGTTGTTGTTTTTTGGTTTTTTTAGTAATTTATTGTAGCCTTTTGAATCTGGACAGGAGGGGACAGTATTTTATCTTCAGCTGATTTGAGCAGCCACACTACATGATGTGAGCGAAAGGAGTATTTATCACGTTTTATGTTTAACTTCTCAAACCCCTTTTTCACGTAATCCATCAAATCTATCTGGCCGAATATTTCAAGAAACACAAGTTTTTTTGTTTTTTTTTTGTTAACATTTATATATTTTTTACTAGTGGCCTTTTTTAAACTTTTTTTGTGCCCTTGCTTTCCTCACTGAAGAAAACTAAAGATGGTGGCATGTTTAGAGAATGTACCTGTGCAGATACTGGTCATTTTTAAAGAGCACTTGTTCAGCGTCACTAAACAGAAGAGCAGCACTTCACATCCAGACTTTAAGGGCACATTCAGGCAGGATCCAGCAGGGATTTTTCCATTCATTTGAGTGGGCATAATGTGTGTTAATGTGGCGTTGCGGGCCACGAGGCTGGAGAAGTTAGGTTGGCTCAGACTGTCCACAATCGGCCTGAAATGTCTCCTAAACTGAGACAATCCAGGTGGAGCCATGGACTAAACTCTGATACTCTACCTGTTGAGTTCTTGCTTTGTTTCTTGCTTTATTTAAAGTACCAGCTTCTAAATCTGTCTGGCTCGCGGATAAAGCTGAAATAAAACATTTTTTTCACAGCCGTTAACGTTCAGCCCAAACCTGTGACGGATCCTGTCTGAATTTAACTTAACTCCAGTCGAATCCACATTTGAAGTGCCTGGGTTAGGGGAGTCACCCACATCGTCAACACATGACGAACACTGTCCAATCTTTTCATCCACTTCTGCATGTCGCGTCCGTCAGTGCTGCTCTGATTTAGTCACAACCAGAAGAAGAAAAAGAATATCATGTTTAGGTTATTATGATGTTGCCACGTATAAGTTGACCAAGTGTTTCTGTATTTTGTCTTATTACTTCACTGTGTTTTGTTATTCACGGTGCAGATGTTGAATGCATAGTTACCACAGTTGTTACTTGACTTCTAGTTGAATTTCATCACTAAAACAAATGTTCAGGTTTCTCATTTTTGCAACCAAATATGGAACTAAAATCATCTATCAAATATCTAAATTTCAGACGGTAAGGGTCGAGTTCCGTGTTCCAACAAACATGTTTTGTCGTGCACATTTTGAGAATATTAGTTTGACACTTCGCTTCATGCACTGCTGCAGCCTGACTCGTAACACTTTATCAGCCGTGCTCCTTTATATCAAATAAAGAGTCTGCTGGAATCATGTAGTCGTGTCTCGTCATTCATTAACCTCAACACGCCTTCCTCTCTGCTGATAATGTGGAAGCTAAAGACTTTGACATGACATGATTTTAACAGTCAGGTGTGACGGCCTTCGTCTGTCATAACCGAAGCAGAATGCGGACTTTAACTCAGATTTGTTCTCCTGCAGTGAAGACAGCATCTGTGGACGGATTCGGTGTTTAATGAGTAGGAGAAATCGGTACGTGACACGCATGAAGGTCAGTAGAACGACGAGCTGTAACACAAGATTTAAATGGACAATCATTAACTACAGTACTGCTTGTACTTTTAAGTTTTCTCGTCACGTCTGCTACAGCCTCGAGGAGTTTTAGTCTGATTCTCAACATTTGAATTGTCATCTTTGATGTCTTGATGTGTAATCCAAAACTAAAACTTAAAAATAACCCACAGAGCATTCATGTGGACGCCGTGATGAGAGAGGAGATGTTTTATTTTATAGTTATGGTTACATGGTCCCCCGTCAGGAGTCTGTGCTGTGTGTACACACATGGTCTTAACTGTAAATATGATTCATGGATCATTTTGCACAAGTGATCAACCTCAGATCATGTGGCTCTGTTCTAGAGGTGCTCGTAGATGTTATTATACATGGCAGTGAGGTACTGCTGCTAAACATTTAATAATATAATTAAATAGATTTAGAAAGATTTATACCATCAATACTACAAGAATTTAAACTATAATAATATTTAGTTTCAGTATCATCCTGCATCAATGATTAGTTACAAGCTAAAATGTGATGGAAACATAGTAAAGTTAACTAAAGTGAGTTGCGCGTCATCATACTTCATCTTGTGGCTCTATTATAGAGAAGCCAAAGTGTCAAAATGTAGTTTTAAAATCGTGTTTTTGATTGCGATGTGCTCACAGGGGTCATATTCCCAAATAAAAGTTGCGTTTAATCAAATTGCTTCAACCTAAATGACACCCTGAAGGCCACGTTGTGTATGTAGTACAGTACTGAAGTGCTGGTTGTTTTTATTTGGGGGTCAAAGGGGGCCTAACAATAACCTTTTGCCCTCACATTTCCAGACAATATGCTAAATATACTTTAAAGGGTCAGTTCATTACTTTTTCATACATACACTGAAAACAGTGAGGTCTTGGTATCTGGAGTCTTCACCGTGACAGATCAAGAGACAAAATGTGTGAAGAAGTTATCTGAAAACCTCAGTGGACATGAGGTGGATAAGTGAGAAAATATATTTCTTTGATCATTTTGATGAACTGGTGAAGGTTTCAGCTGACAGAGCACATCGTAGACATGTTAAAGTATGAAGCTGTCTACCAATCATATGCCAAGGTTCTCATGATTTATATAGTGAATTTTAAATAGGATCCAATGTTTACAAGTACAGAATTAAATACCAGAACATTAAAGTGTCTATGCAAAGAATACCTGAGCTGTTTTAACAGTGTTTTTTATTTGTGTTTTCAGCAGGTGTGATGGAGATCAGCCTCGCTGTGTGAACTCAAAAATGTGTGAGTCAGCGATCAGTCTCTGAGCGTTAGCAGTCACGACAGGCAGGATGAAGTACATCGCTCACACAGCTCACTTGCAGTTCTTTGGCCTGATCGTCGGGATCCTGGCGTGGATCCTCATCATGGCCACAGCCGGCCTGAACGAGTGGAGACTGTGGCACGTTGCAGATGAGTCTGTCATCACCTCAGGGGTGGCCTGGGTTGGTATTTGGAGGGCATGTTTCTACAGCCACGTCCTTCCCAAATTAGAGAACTGTCAGAGCATCAGCATCTCGGACCCGTTTGTTCCTGCTGAGATCCCCGTGGCTCAGGTGCTGATAGTGCTGGCAATGATCTGCAGCCTGGTAGGGAATATCAGCGCTGCGCAGGCCATGAGGATGGCCTACTTCTCTGTGGAGGATCGTAGGAACCTACGGCCAATCTTTGTGGTGACAGGGACTCTTTACATGATGGCGGGGACGTTCTGCTTGGTACCAGTGGTGTTGAACATGAACTCTGTGCTGAACAACAGCACCATAGACTTTCCTCCTGAGTTCCACCTCCCTGAAGCTCCTGTCAGGCAGCAAGTTGGATCAGCCATCGCAGTGGGCATGTTCGCCTCCATACTGATGCTCATAAGCGGGCTGCTTTTCCTCTGCTACCGCCACGTCTGGCAGGCCCTCAGCTCAGACGCCCCCAAAGACACCAGAGACCCGCTGCATGGTCTCTGGACTGAAACAACTCTGGCAAATGGAAACAGCCATGGCAGGGATAATCCTGCATTTCACAGTGAAGAAGTTGCCTCATGATGGCAAAACATATTACTAATTTACAATCATGGATTTTCATGTTTCATCTGAATGAGTTGGATAATGCCAGAAAAGAAAGCTTAATCACAGAATTTGTGACTGGCTAAGAACATACAGTATCACCACATTGAGGTTAGGAGGAAGTTAGCTCAAGTTAGCTCTCTAGCTGCTAAATGCTGCACCATGTTAGCTTGTTGCTAACATACACATTTAGCATTTATTTTGAGTTCATGTCCACCAGATGAATCTGTGCAATATAAACTCTAATTTTAGCTCCTTTGTTTCACTAACTCTTAAAGAAAGTTAGCCTAAATTAGCTTAAGTTAGCTCTTTACAAGCTTGTTGCTAACACTGCCTGTCTGACATTTCCACATCCAACAGGTATGGAGCAATATTAGCATTTATTTTGAGTTGTTTTCGTTCACACTTTTCCAATTTAAATCCAATATTAACTCTCATTTTAGCCCTCTTTTGGATTTCATCAACTCCTGAAGGAGTTAGCTATTTAGCTGATAAATCCTGCATCACCAGCCTGTCGCTTATATTTGCCTGACATTTGCGCTGGCTTTTTCCAATTAAAAACAATCATCTGACCCATAACAATGCTGTGAGAGTGAACCAAAACAGTAAAGTTGTAGGTCAGAAACCAAAACAACGAGCTGAAAGAAGCTAAAACACTCAATACAGCTGTTAGGAACTACCGACTTAGCCATCATTTTATTAGATTTGGCACTACCAGTGACACCTTTCTAATAATGTGATCTAATATTAACATAAAATGTATTAATTTAATGTTTAATTTTATACTGAAATACATCATATGATTTGACCTCCTGCTGTCACGTTGTAATAAAATCAAGCCAGACTCTATTTTAAGTTAATGTGACTCGTGTGAGCTGTAATGGTTTTGTGCTGTCCGAGTTCAGGGACAGATATTATAATAAACTTTATCTCTCCTGTTATCCACACTAGCGCTGTCTGAAGTAAGCAATTTGGGCGTTCTTGTAATGACTGATCAGCATTATTGCCACACAGGCTGGTTGGTGGGAGGTAACATGACATGCCAAGGTGTGGGCTTCTAACGGGCCCCATGTGAGGAGGGATCTTAGCGGGTCAGGTTGACTGGGGGCCCCGCTGGGGGCTCATGTGACCTGGGTAGGAGGCTGACGAGAGCAGGCATGTGAGCATGGAGAGGGGGCTGCCTCACAGTGGTGATTGTTGCCAGGCTGCACCTCTCTGGAGGCGGCTAGCTTCAGAGAAACAAAAGGCCCTCTTCAGCCTGAGCACAGCGCTCTGTCAAAAACACAAGTCCCAGAAGTGGATGAAAGGTAGACCTCCTCTGGCCACTCCTGCAAGACTGTGAGCCGCTTTATCACAGACAGACAGAGAAAAAAAACTGCATAATTGGTGCCAGTAATCTGTAACAGGAGGGCCAGTGATATTAATTTGATTGAGCATAACTGGATATTATTCAGAGACATTCCTCTAGATAAGATTGAAATGTGGAAAAGTATTTAGATAATTCGCTGTCTATCCCTTCTTCTCTGTCTTCACCACCCTCCCACCTCTGGGGTGTACATTCCCCTCTACAGATAAGCCTCAGCTGGTTATGTTTTTATCTAATCTGTTATGCTGTCATCAGCATTAAAAAGTATGTACCGATAGCAATTTCACAAAAGATGACATTTTAGACTGGGTCAACTGATGATGTTTCAGAGATGACTGGTGGTAAAGCTCCAACCGATTTTGCCCAAGTGGCAACCTCGGTTGCTGAAAAACTGCAGTTCCTCAAACATCCGCTTGAAGCTGGCTACAGAACGAGTCAGTCTCCATAAGCCCCCACGTTAAAATGTCGGCATCTTTGCTGATGTTTAGACTCTTCAGAAACCTGTGGGCGACATCACGGATACGTCGTCCATTCTTTATCTTGTCAGCAATTTTGCCTCAAATGTTCTTTTATCTTCTTCAGAGATTTCTGCAATCAGTCACTGAGATCAAGATCAGATAAAATTTATGACACCGGTGCCACCTCACCTCGTAACCAGGGGTGGAAAGTGATTACAGTCACTCAGGTACTGTGTGAAAGTAACACTTGATTACTTTTGTAATCAAACTTCAGCGTTTACATTTTATATTATTTTATATCAGTGGGGAATATTGTACTCCCCAAAGTTCACCTGTAAGATACAGTTACTGGTTACTTTTCAGATTAAGACATAAACATTGTTAACATTTTTAAAGATTAGACCAGTGGATACGGAAACAGCAGATGGTGTAACTTTGTACTCCCGGTACAGTCAAGTACACCACCAACTATTTCACTGATTTTGGCGAAACTGGATCATATTTTATGGAGAAAAGGTTTCCTGATGGACAGTGAAGTAAACTGCTGCCAACTGTAGCTGCAGTTAGCTAATGCTAGCTTCATTTGTTAGCCACTGGTATTTGTGGACCACCAGGAAGTGGAGGATGGGATCAGAGCCGATGATGTACCAGAACCAGAGCTGGGCAAGTGGGCGATGTAACCAGACTTAGCAGCCTGACAGAGGTAAAAATACCAAAGGGGTTGTTGATAGAGGAAGCTAAGAGCAGAGAAGGAGAGTGAGTGAGCAAGAAAGCTGCCGGAAAAGAGTAAATCTGGGACTGACTTTTACTAGCTGGTGAAACAAAAGGCTGATGCCGAGCCGTGCTTCTTGCTAGTGGACTAGTAAGTAATATTAGCTGGCTGCTATGTCTTGTGTTGCCGACCTTGCTTGATGTTTGGGTGTTAGCAAAGTCATCAACTCGCTATTTTTAAAAAATCATAAGCAATATAATCACTGCATATAAATATAATATTTATATACATATAAATAGTACCTATATAAAACTTTTTGATACTTCCATTCATTTTGCTGATAATAATTCTGCTCTTACAGGAGGTTTACATGTACAGGAGTATTATCATGTTGCTGTATTGGTACTTGTCTCACTCCGATCTCATTCGTCTGCCTGTCAGATAAGACAGATGAGTGGATTTGGTGAACATACGGGGTGTGGGAGCATTATTATAATGGTTTATCAGTTTATGAGTATTGAGCAGTTGAGGATTGATTGCACATTTTAAAACGTATTGTCTTATCTTATCAGAGTTTGAACTCAGGACTGTATCTGAACTGTCATGTTAGGAAGATAGTGAATCATTGTGAGCGCTTTGATCGTGAACCCCTCGGAGTCGGTTTGTTTGTTTGCAGCCGAATGCACTCAAACATAATTCCACATGAGGGGACAATATGCCATTTCCTTTCAGTTGCCACACTGCCAGGCTCTGCAGCACCGGGACTCCAAAATAACATTTCTGTATTTTCACTGCCTCCCCTTCTGATAGATGCCAGCTCCCTGCAGCCAGCACGGCGTCAGATCTGCCCTGCGAGGCCTGACAGATCCACTTTCTATATCCTCAAACGCAAAGTCCGTCATGTCTTGAGCCCCTTAGCCAACATGTGCTTCCCTGACAACATCATTATCTCTCATTAACTTCACTCTATAAGAGCTGACGGCACATAAAAAGTAGCATCATTAGGACGTGGAGGGTTAGAAATCATCCTCCTCCGAGTCACTGTACCCACGTTTATGTAAATGATACAGACAGTTTTGGACTTCAGAGAGCGGTGGCGCCCTCTGACCTTGGAAAATTTGTGTAATTATGTCAAAGTGAGAGCCTGCGAGGGCAACCTGTTCTGCATTCTTCACAGTACATGCTGCCCATTAGAGCATTCATTAAACACAGCTTAGCTCAGCGAGTGACCAGGAAATCTGATGGAATTAGTCTCAAGCTGTGTTTCCACTGCCACAGACACACACACAGACTAAGACGGCTGTTTTCAGCCCCCAACACACACACACACACACACACACACAGACCCCTGCTCAGCTTGTTGTCTGGTTACAGGGCGACCACTTCAGACCAAAATAGGTTCGAGGTTTATGTGACTAATAGACGTCCGGATGGGGGGGGCAAAAGAGCAGCCATGTTTCCACCTCTGACATAACTGAAGAAAAACATGCTTCATGTTTCAAACAGATTCATCATTATTAGCACAAAAATAGGACAACTTTTTAATATAATTTCAATATAATTCTTTATGTGAATCATCTAAATATTCTGCACAATACAGCACACAAACAAAAGTAACCAGGCACCGAATAATTTGTGCTTTTTCTACGTTTTAGTAAAACTAATCACAGCATTTTAAAAGCTTGAAATAACATGTTCTTCTTTTTCGGCCCTAACCCTCATGATAAGGAATATAAAGCATTTTATAAAACATAAAAAAATATTCATTTTTTACTGATCACAGCAGGCTCTTTTAAAATGGAATGGATTGGATTGTGCAGGTGAGTCATTAAAAACAGAGGCAGCACGTATTTTTACAAAACATTTGATCAGAAGTGATAAAGCAACCGTTGTCTTCGATATATAAAACCAGATATATTTACATCATTATTCTAAAGCAGTTTGGAGTGCAACTCTACATGTGATTTGTGTGTCGCTGTGCTGTCAGTCTCCATGCAGGTCATTCTTGTCCCTTAAACGTACTCTGTGCGTTTCCTGAAGGAAGCATCTGCGCTCATGACCTGATACCTCCGCTGCAGCACAGGCTGAGGCTCCACCTGTGAGCACAAGCCAGAGGTGATCAGAAGGAGCCCGGCCACTATGAAGAGAAATCCTCCGGCCCAGCCGCAGAACAAGGCATCACCAAACTCCCATCGTGGCACCACGTCGGGCACTTTATCATCAAAGAAATGTATCACGGCTAAATGGGCCATGTAGGACACGGGGATCAGACACAGCACTCCAGAAATAATCCCCAGCACCCCCCCTGTGATGGTTAAAGTCCTCTTGGTTCTGTAGCCTCCGTGCTCTCCACAGCTGTTCACCAGGTAAAGTCCAGGTATAGCCACCAGAAGTCCCAGCATTCCCACAGCGAGGGATATGCACATGAGGATGCGGGCCAGCTTGAGGTCAGTGGAAAGGCCCAGGAGGCTGTCGTAAGCTCTGCACTCCATGCCACCGACATCCTGGACCACGCACGTCTCCCACAGGCCCAGCTCGTAGCTCTCTACGGGCAGCAGCGCAGTGGACATGGTCAACCACTGCGGTAAGATGGTGGTGGTTAAATCGCACAGCCATGCTCCAACATACACCAGCATCCCCAACAGCTCCAAAGCGCAGGCGCATGTGTCCATCTCTCACTCTCTCTCTCACACACTCTCTCTCACTTTGGCCTCCACGCTTGACAAGAGCCACAAGAGCTCTTCTTCTCTGGCTGCACTTGAGATGAAGAGGCCTGCGGACGTCCAGTCGGGTCTGTGAGCTGCTCACAACACCTGATAATTAGAGTTGACCGCTCAGGCTCTGGACTCTTTCACAAACAGTTCCCACTCAGAGCACACATCTTCTCTTGCAGGGAGGAGAGGAGAGGAGAGGAGAGGGGGTGACCGCCGTTCGGCCCTCCCCTTTGTGGTCCTCCTGCTCCGGCTGCTGTGCCAATGGGCAGCAGGGGCAGAGGCAGAGATGGTGGGTCTCGATCGCGGGCCACGAGGGATGAAATTAACCGTACACAGGATGTCATATTGTGGATTTTTATGGAAGATATTAACTCTCTGATGTCCACTTTTATGCATCCTGTGTGTCCACAGAGAGACAGTGATGTTGGATTCATCAGGTTATTATTTAGAAAAGCCAAACAAAGATAAGCTTCTCATAAACAGAGCTGCCTCTGGAGATACTTTTAAATCTGTGATTAAGATTAGAACTCCTTTTTACAGCACTCAATCCGTCTTGTAAACGTAGTACTGCCATAAACACACGACTATCAATGTGTCACAAAGGGTGTCTTTAAGAGGAAATCATTAAGTTATTATCATAATAAAGTTATGCAAGGAGAACGGATCATAAGATGTAACCATGGTGATACAGTCTAGCTAATAAAGATACTTCCTATTGATTTATGTATTGATATGTGTGTAATAGCTGGTGTCACAGTCAGGCTCTGTGCTGCATGTGACTGAAACAGTGCGGCTTATTGTGTGCCCTCATATGAACACTACATGGCCTGTGGGAAATGACCGTAGGAGGCGAGAGATCAAAGCTGTGATGTGAAATGTTTCTCAGTCATAAACACACACACATAAACACACACACACACACACACTGTGGTGCAGGACCACAAACAAACACGCAAACAAAAATGCACAGATAAAATCCCCGCGACTGCTGTACTCCTCCTCTGGAGAACAAAACACTCAGCTGACTGCACTGACGTCTTCATGAGGAGTCCACCACACACACACACACACACACACACACACACAGTCAATTACTAGCAATACCCCATCTGTAAAAGACACATTTTACACCCGCAGTCTCTGAAAAACAGCTTTAGAAGATCCTCAGTGACAGACAGGGAGAGTCTGCCTGGCGTAAAAACAGAAATTCCCCAATACCGGAAATTCCCACTTGTATTTCATGTCACCCTGAATTTCAGTCCCTGCACCAGAAACCTGAAGAAAACTATGAGGAAATCTGTGTTGTTGCAGTTCCTGCCCCTCGCAGATAGAGGTCAACAAAGCTCCTACATCCACTGTACCTGTAAACTTTATTCTCACTGTTTAAATTCAGTTTTAAACGTGTAAATACATAAATCAGATTTATTTCAGCATCCATTGTACCATTGTCTTATTGACTATTGCTTGTGATTCTGACACGTTTTATCACAGATTTGATTTGCACAATCTCAATTACTTTATTTTCCCTTTTTAAAAAAAATCTTCATCTTAATTCTTTGTTTTGTTGTTTGTTTCTGGTTTTGAGGATGCTGGATTTACTGAAACTGGACTGGGCTGAAGAATCAGCCACATTTCCTGCTCAGAAATTAAGAGCGTACAAAAGCCCTGCGATGTTGTTTTAAGTCCTTAGTCATAGTTTTTTTTTGGTGACAGCTTTATTGGAAAAGACAGAAATAAACCTGTTTCTCACTAATTATTGGAGCAATGCTCTAAAAATCAATGTTTTATCTAAATTCCTACCATATTAATTTTATTATTTTTGTTTATTTCAGTTTAATCTTGATGTTCGCTCGGTGAGCTTCTTGTTTTTAGCTGTCTGTATTTGTGTATGTCCATCTCAGTGCAGCACAACCTGTGACTCAAACACACGCACACATACACTCTAATTACATGTATGATATTTATCAGTGATTATCTATTTCACCATCTATTATTGTGATTAATATATCTATATTATTTTGTTATCTGGTCTTGTATATCCCGCACTTATTTAAGCAAATTAATCAACTGAATTACTTCTAAATAAGTGTCACACATGGAACATGGAGCCTTCGTGCAGCCCAGGACAGTTACCTGGTTTCACCTGGTTGATAATAGACCTGTTTTCACAGCATTCATTTTGACATTTTGTCAGATCAGCAGGTGTTTCCAATGATACTGATGAAGGCTCTGTCCCATTTATTGCACCACAGCAGCACCCTGACTCTGTCTGACCTGAATGAAACAGAGCTTGTATCATTGGTTAATCATTGGTCATCTGTTAAGTGTCTCAGTAGGCCATAACCTGGTGAAAACTGCACATCTCTTTTCATTTAAAAACAAACTCTACATATGTTTATATGTTCTAGTATTTCATTTTTATTTACCTTGTACTTAATACTTTGTTATGCACCAATGTGATAACCTACATGGCATAAACCTGTTTCTGATGCTGTTTCTGGGTCTTGCTTGCACAATAACTGGCTCACCTAAATGGAATGCAGCCGGGTTTTTTTTTATTATTATTATTTAATTTTAACATATTATCACTTACACACTTGCTATGACAGGCCTAAATATCTGCTGTGGAGAAGGTCTCACTCACTGGTCGGTAAAAGCTGAAGGGGGAGAGGGGGCTCCAGTGTCGGTGGGTAGCCGCTCTGAGAGCCACCAGGGGGCGGTGCTGTACCGGTAACGATCCAAGCAGTGAACAACAAACCCCGGGTTTGTCACTGTGTCCAAGGGGGGAGTGGGGGGGTTGTCCAAAGGATTTAAATTACAGTTAAACTGCTGTAATCGATTTAACGGTTTATCTGATACATAAACGATGATGGTAATAATTAATTTCATAGAGTTAAACCCGGGTTGCGTCTTGTGTGAAGCGTGAATCCACAGGTGGCGGTTTGAACTCGAACGTTAGCTTTAACGTCATTCTCGTCCCTTGGCCTCTTTTTTTTAACCGCCACCGCGATGAATTACCGTCGACGTGAAGAGTTGAATAAACGTTTTAAAAGTGTTGTTTTAAAGGTCGGCGATAAACTTTAACGAAAGTGTCGAGCTCTGAGGTTTTCCTATTGGACGGAGGAGCTCGCTTCAGTCGTACGTCCGACCGTTTATGCAAATGCGCTCTACCCGAATATGGACACGGAGGAATGAAATATGGTGGAGGAGGCGAACATGGAGGACCGAGGACCGTGAGAGCGCTGCGGCGGTGGTGGTGGTGGCGGCGGCGGCGGCGGTGTGTGTGTGTGTGTGTGTGTGTGCGAGAGTGTGTGTGTTTTTTTAGGGGGGTTTAGTTAAGGAGAAACGTGGATGTACCTCCAAAAAGCGGGACGTTTTCAACGGACAACCACGGTGGAAAGTTTTGTATTTGTGTCTCGATTCTTTGCGCCGACAAGTGCGTCGAGGTTAGAGTTTGTTGTAATGCAGTGAAGAGCGACTTTTTTTTCTCCGGGGGGATAAAAAGCAGGGCAGAGGGCTCCAGCCCCTCTCACCAACCATCCCGACGCTATGCCGTGGGTCAGCGGCGGTAAGCGGAGAGAGAGCTCGGAGCTGCCGCTGCCCGCGGGCTGGGAGGAAGCCCGGGATTACGATGGCAGAGTGTTTTTTATCGACCACAACACCCGGCAAACTTCATGGATTGACCCCAGAGATAGGTATGCTGAAAGGCCCCGTGAGTACTGGGATTACACACACTCACACAAAGTAGTTTTAATTCAACAAAATCCTCCTGAAGGAGATGCCAGGGCGGCCGGCCGGACGGAGGAGAAGGAGACGGGGACGGAGGTGGAGGAGGAGGGTTGACTACAAGTCGAGGCAGTTTTGTTTTGTTTTGTTTGGGGGGGGGACCGAGGCTGTAAATCCCGTCCATTCCCTTTTAATGTGACATAAGGTTGCGGTGAGAAATCAGGGGAGCTTTGGCAGCACTTGTGGCCTCCCCACCTCTTGGAAGAAGTTCCCATGCAAACACGGGATGTTAAACGCCCATGGTCGCCTACCGTGCAGCTGCTCACATGAATACTTTGTCGGTAATATGTGTCTTTAAAAAGTCTGACAGGTCTTTGACACTGAATTAGACAGCCAGCTCATGGGAGCCTGTCACACACTTGTAGATCACATAAAGTCAGTCAGGTCACCCCCCCCCGCCCTTCTTTAAAACTTGATGTGTGCATCAAACCTCAATCATTCAGCCTCTTGTTGTGAGCTCTGTAGATTTATTACTTCCAGTGACCTGAAACATTCCTGCTTCACACACCTAACACAGAGAGCTATTGTTATCCAGATCCCCTTTCCTTTTCATACAAAGACACCTCCAGTCTAGTGTCAGGCACAGATCTGAAGACCATAATGTTGCATTTCAGGTTAACCCTCAATGTGTGTTTTTCTCTCTTTCTGTGTGTGTGTCTATGTGTGTGTGTGTTTTCACTTGGTAGTACAGCAAAGAGCTTTAAAACTCCAACTCCCAGAAATCTTTGTGAAAAGTATGTCAGGAATGCTAGTTGGGCCACTGGGAAAGCTTGCAAGGATGTGCTTTTGTGGGGACTGGGATTTCACCAACCCCTGAAACAGACTCAATCAGGCATTCAAAGCGGACTTTGTTGAGAGATTACGGAGGAATTATATAGCGAGTATTTTAACTCTTATAGGCAAGAAATTCACCGTGCCTGACAAAAACAACACTGCGACTTTTGGTCCTGAGACACACGAACTTGAATTTCCGTCACTTTAAAAAAAAAAAAAAAAAAAATCTTTGGTAACAGTTTCAACCAGATTTCTTGCAGCTGATTTGAAGAGTTGGGAATGCAGTAGCTGCATGTAATCTAGATAAGAGAAACCTGATTTCCTTGAAGGCCCCCCCCCCCCCCCCCTCCTCCTCCTCTGTCTCCCTGCAAGTTGATTAACCATTGTTGTGTGAAGCTGATAGCAGTTTCACAAGATCTTATAGCATTATTTATTTTATTTTTTTACATTTGCATGACTAAAGAATGTTTTCTGCATTTGTTCTGGTCGTGCTCTGTGATTTATAGGTTATCTCGGCCAGAGGAATGTCTTCTGTCACCACCTGATACTGGCTTTCCAATAAATCACATCAGTATACAGGCTCACAGCTGACTTTGTGCTAACATGCAACAGATACAAAGAGGTGTCAGCCGCCCAGCCAGCGTTAACCGCTCTCTAAAAAAATGTAGTTGTTTCCCTCAGCTGCAGATAAAAGGGCTGCCTCTCAGGCATGATGTGGACGGCAGGATGATAAGCGTTTGGTGCTTTTCTCTGTGTTTGATGAACGCTCTATTTGACTACACCTAAAGTCAAAGGCTGATAGTTTATTTAAGGATTATTGTTATGATAATAGACCTTCATCATCATGAGTTACTGGCTTTAACTGAGTCAGATGTACTACTGCTACATGAGCTATTGTACGAGCCGGAGACTTAAAACAAAGTGATTGTAATCAGATTCTTGAGATATTTTACCTGGACTCAGATAAATGAAACGTAGTCTGTGTAGACTGTAAGATACTCAAATACAAGTCAGTCAGTCAGTGAAGAATAGAGCTGCAATGATTCGTCCACTAACCTTATAGTTTATATAGTTTATAGTTCTTTGTCCACAGTTTCAGATTACAGCTCTTTAAATACTTTTTCTGGTTTCTTTGGCCCTCCATGACTGAATATCATTGGTTAGTGGACAAAACAAAACATTTAAGGAAGTCGCTTTGGGCTTTGGGAAATAGTGATCAACACTTCTCACAGATTTATGCGCCAAACAACTAATAAACTCTTTCTATAATTATGTTACTACTGGTTTTACGCAACTTCTCTCCAGTGGCGGAGAAATATCTTTTTAAAAGATGAAATTAATGACTCTGAAAACACATTATACTACCAAAACACTGCACAATTAATATATTTTTCACAGTGTAAAAAAGTTTGAGAAACATTGGACTAATCGATGAATTGAGAAAATGATGGACAGATTAATCAATAATGAAAATAGCATAATTAGTTGCAGCCGTTGTGAGGTGAAAGGCGATCTTCTTACCTCCAGTAATCCTCAGAATAGTGATGTTAATATTGTAAGACAGCAGCCGTGGGGAGCTTTTTATGTTGGCTGTATTATTGTATTGGCTGATATTAACTTTTCATACTAGGTCTGTTCATGTGTTTAAAAAATCAGCCATCAGAGGCTTGTATGTGTCAGAAAATAGTGAAATAATCCCGTCACCACTTCATAAAGCCCAAGATCACTTCTCCTGTTATGTAAGACCAACTAGCGGTGGACAATCTGACGATTTTATACCAACACTGTGACCTAATGCGTCCACACTCAAGTCGTAGGGATCGCTGTGTTTAACGTCCTCTTACGTCTGTTTCCAAACATCACATAATCTCATTGACTCGTGGATCTCTTGTAGAGTGATGCAGCCAACTAGACGGCTGTGCTGATTGGATTAATTACTTCACGTGGCTCTGCCTTGGTTGACGTATTGTGAACAATCCTATAGAGTTGTGAGTACTTGAAAATGGTCCACAGGGAGTCTCAAAATTGAGCAAAAAGATCAGAGTGGAGATTAAATAGATCTTGATATTAGACAGAAAGCCTAAGATCTTTAATTTCTGATCTTATAAGACTAAAACAACAAGCAAAAATTCAAAATTTAGATGCCAAAGTGTTTTTAAAATGTGACCCGGTCAGAGAGGTCACCGTTTGTTGGAGCTGATATGACAGATGTGAAGTTGAAAGGACTGAAACATCTTTTATTCTGCAAGCTGTTTCCATATTTTGGGCATAATATGATCTGTGTTTGAAGTGTAACAAAAAGCCTCGGGAGCTTCTCTCGAAACTCCTGACGCTCGGGAAACAAGAGCTCAGTATCAGTCTGTGTGAACGCAGGTACTGTGTCGAACAGCTCGCACCTACGGTCATCCGATGTGTGCGAGCCTCGAGTCTGCTGACCTCCGCGGAGAGGCGTGTCCGCCGCGAATTATCGCGTAATCACTAAAACACAAGCGCCATTGAGCTCAAACATAATTGTCAGTGATGATCATGACGTGGTGTGACGGAGCTGCGTTTCAGCCCGAGTTCAAGTTTGTTGCCGCTGGTGGTGCATTGGACGTCTGCAGGCTGGGATGGAGAAGCTGGATGGAGCTGTGTCGGTTAGGTGACAACCTGTAGTGAAAAACGAGCTCGACGCGTGAACGCGGTGCACAGATACCTGGGAAAACTGATGCAGCATCTGTCAGCACACGGCTTGGACCTCACCGTGATGTTGCGAGGGAAACTTGTAAACTACATCCCTCTGTACTCATTGTGTTCACACTGATGATTATTACGAGGACGGTGGTGGAGAACCTCAAGTAACTTGGGACGGCCCTGCCAGCTCCTGCAGATAAGCCGCGCACTTCTGTGGGGCTTTTTTGTTACTGTGGAATGAGCGTTATGTTAGGCATGCCTACACTAATGCCCAGGGGCTCTGCTTGCTCGCGGCCCCAGACAAAGCAGCAGAACAGAGGCAGTTCCCACGTGTCTGCCTCCTCTCCATCCTGGGCCCTGTAGGCCTCCTTTATTAGCTCTGTTATGCAACAGCCATGGCCGGCCTGCCGCTCAGCAAAGGGAGGCCTTTATACTTGGTCACAAAGCACACCAAATTCAATTATTCTGGAAAGGGTGAGCTGTGTTTCCAGCACCGAAAGGTTATTCACATGCGCTGAACCCCGCTGTTATTTTGCTTCCCCCAGTGTTTTCATTATGATGGCTCTTTTTTGTCTTTTTGCTGGGGGGATGTTACGAACATGCCATCGCCTGAGCCGGTGTCATTTTGCCCTGTGTGTTTGCCATGTTCTTTTTTCATGAGCAGACAATATGTTTGTCCTGGAAGTTCAAACCTCTTTTCTTCCAGCAGTTAGTGTGACAGGCTCTGACCTCCCAACTCATTACCTATACTTTATTTGATGACTTACAACAATAAAACCACCTCTTAATATCACTTTGAATCAGTTCTCAGGCCGTGTGTTGAAGCAGCTACATTCAGCAGTCAGCCTGTAGGTCGCTTGTGTTTTATGTGTATATTGTGAAGAATGCTACCTAAACAGGACATGCCAAACTCAGTGGACCAAGCTCGAGCTCTGGGCCACCATTGTTTTATTTTTTTCCTTCCACACATCTGCACAATTCTTATTGAAAAAGAGAGAAAAATGTAGCTGACAACACAAAGTCGACCCGTTTGGTGTGTACGTTTCTGTGCGTTTTAAAATCCCACACTGTGAGAGGTGAGGAGAAAATTTTTTTGTTGTAATTCAGCAGCTTTTTATCTTCCTATTTTTAACTTTAACTTTTTGGTAACCCTTGGTTTAGCAGCTATTGTTTGTATATATGGTTACTAAGCTTCTAACAAACTATAATCTAGTTGTGAGCAGATATAAAGACTGTGCAGTATTTATTAACAATTATAACTTACCTGTGAAGATATATTTTATATTATTGTCATATTTATTTAGCATATGTGTTAATATTGTTTAGTTATGGATTCTTCAGAAGAGGAGTTATAGATACTGTCCTGCAGCTATAACACATCACCCACCTGTCAATCAAAGCAGCGATGCTGTTAATTCTGCATAACTTTAAGCCTTAATATAATGTGAACAGGTGAGTTCTATAAAAATTCACCCTCAGTACAGTTGTCATGAACGGGGAAATTAGCTATAGAGACCAAACCTGTTTTTTGTACCAGGCTGTAAACATGTTTATTTCTGCTGTGAAGTTGGACATTTTAACATGGGGACTTATGGAGACTGACTCGATCTGTAGCCAGCCTCAAGTGGGCGTTTGAGGAACTGCAGTTTTTGGCACTTTGTTGCTTGGTTTCAAGTTTTATCAGGCACCAAACAAACACTGCACAAAACATCTGTTTGTAGTACATTGACCAGCACAGCACCTTGTGGATACCGTTGAACTGAACACGATGGTCAGCCCAGACAGAACCAGGCTAACTTTCCATGCTAAGCTAGCTCCCTGCTTGTCGTCACTCCATATTTACCCTAAGGACACCAGAGTGAGTGTCAATCTACTCATCTAATCTACCTCAAACTAATCCTTTCAAAATAAAGTGTACTGTGGATAACAAGTGTTAGACTTGAGTACTGTAAAGCAATCTGTGACAGATGGTCAGGGTCAGGATTGTCTTCAGGATGACGCTGGTCCTTAACAGTGTTTAATTAAGCAGTAACATAGCAGCATTTTTCATAGGATGATCCTGATATTTGTTATATCAGGATGTGCGCTCCACTCACAATAAGACAAGCCCTTCCCATGTGTCCAGACGCCGTCTAAATGTGTACAGAGACAGAGCTGTCGGTCTACTTATAGGAGACCTATTTCTATAAGATTCAACACATAAAGGGGAGAAGCTGGTGTCTGTCTGTCTGTCTGTCCGTCTGTCTCTCAGCTGCTTTAGGCCTTTGCTCTGAAATGCCGCACCAGGCCCTCGCAGAGGCTGGACATAAATGACATTCCTCCCAAAGTTGTTTTCACATTTCTTTTTTAACACAGAAAGGAATTTGTAGACCAACAACACTTGTGGCCTTTTTTCTCAGAGACTGCGTCTCTCACCTCCTTCCAGAGAGCGAAGAGCTAACAGTATGAGAATGAAAGCAGGTGGTGTATGTGGTGCGTATCAGAGTTTTAAAACGGGAACGTGCAGAATTGTCTGTCATCGCCTCGTGCTAACGCTGCTGATGTCGGTGTCATCACATTTGTTGTTTTTCCTGAAGAGGTCAATTCTTATTTGTGGACTTCAGCAGCTGGCACGTCCAGGACGATAAAAGACTTTCAGTTGTTGGTTTCTTTTTGAGGCGTGCAGCTCGCTAACAGTCCTCTGCTGCGGTTGGATGTTTTATCACACTAGTGTTTGGTTTATTTATACAGCGAAGCATCACACAATTAAACATCAGTGTCAAAAATTCATCCCATGTGCACTCCTGCACGGAGGAGGCTGCACCGGGCTATGGCAACAACTTGTCTAAATTAACACATTTGGTGGAGTAATCAGCGATTACTATTTTAATTTAATACGAACCGAGTGAACTGTATGAAAGACTCTTGAGTTTTATTAGCTGCTTGAAAACAAGGCGACTTCCATAATCAAATATAAAGAAGGAATAATATGTTTTGCATAATGCAGAGTCTACTGTTGGAAACAAAGGGTTGAGGAGCTGGACGGGATGAGGTCCAGTGGCCCAGACTCCAGTTTCACATGCCTTTCCCATGCAGCAGCGGAGTCGCCAGGCAAAGGCGTGCTGCTCCAGATAGAAATATCCTCTGGAACGACCCAGGGTGGCACAGATTATTCTAGAATTAGCAAATGTCTTTGACAACTAAATATATTTTTGCTGGGGGGAAGTTGTGAGACGCGAGCGGGGCCCTGCAGCATTTCATCCCTCCACAGCTGAACATGCTTGTCATTCTGTCAGTCTTTTTTCTATTTCCGATATCTGTCTCATTTTCTGCTTCCTCTCTCCGATTGAAAGAGGATCCCGGAGAATGTGTAAAATTGTAGCTGAAAGTTTTATTAATAATCCTCTGTATTTATTACATGGGATGTATTTACTTCACATTGCTGCTGATCGTTTTCACTGTGACGCTGAGGTGTTCTTGTTTGTTTGTATGTTATTCCTTTGAATCATTCCTCGTTGGTTTCCATACACATACTTACAGAATCATAATGGCTTTAGATGCAGTTAGGAGTGTAACATAATCTCTGGTTTGTACTGCTAAATTTACATATTGTTGCAGTTTAGTTAGTTATGTTCAGTTATGATTGAAGCTCATTAGCTTCTCTGAACAACTCAGGTCATGATTATAAATCACGGCAATGAGGCAACAGAGGTATACTGTTTATCATCGCCATATTTGTAGTCCTGCCTCTTCTTTATCAGTACCGTGTTAGTATGCTAACAGTTGCAGATAATGTGTCTAGTTTTGAGGGTATTTGTTCATAAACAAATAAAAAGTCTGACCTGACCTGAAATATCAGAGTTATTGCAGCTCATCCACACGGGGACATGAATATCTGTACCATCCATTTTCCATGACTGCCCATCCTTATCAGGGCAGTGAGGGGCTGGAACTGATCCCAGCTGACACTGGGTGAGTGGTTGCAGCTCATTTTACTGATACACCCAATAGTTGTTGAGATATTTCACAAAAAAATAAATAAAACTGGTAACCTCACGGTGCTCTTAGAGGGAAAATCGGGATCACCAAAGTGATGGTTCATCCTCTGAGAACCACGAATGCCCAAGACTTCATGGCAATCCATCGTCCAGTAGTTGTTGAGATATTTCAGCCATGCTGCTCACAGAGTCACAGCTCTATGATAATCCTATAGTACATAGTTATTATGGAAATCAGTGTTTTGCCTCACATACCAGCACAGAGCGGTGCCAGACCTGCATTAAACTCTGTTGGGTAATCCATGTTGTTGACTGATTCACAGTGTCAGCAAAAAGGGGTTTACCCAGGGTCACTGTGTCAGTCTGCCGTGGAGGGGGGGGTGGGGGGTTGACACAGTTATTACTCTCACAGAGGCTCGTCTGACTGCGGGTTAAAAAAACACTGATTGAGAAACGATCATAAAGACTTGTCATGAAGGACCTCAATAAAAATCCTCATACGCTCTGGCTACATGCAGTTTCTCTGTGTCCTCCTCTGTGTGCTGACACCCCCCCTGTTTGGAAAAACAGAGGCTGCTGTCACAAGACTGCGTAACAAACCAAACATTCACATATTCAGATTCAGATCTGTGAGAGGACATGTTTTTCCCTCTGTCTCGCTCTCTCCGGGGAGGTCGGAGGTTAGTCCGGGACTCTCCGATGTCACATATCTTCCCATCCTCCCTCCGTTGCCTCTTTTTATACCAAAGAGCTGCCGCATGTGTTCATGTTTTTGACGTTTTAGCGCTCCCGATTCGCATCGCCATGGCTCCTCCATCACTCTTTCTTTGTCTTGAGTGTTTTTTAAGTGTTTACAAGTGTCCTGACATTTGTTTACCTTTGACAAACACTTGGGCAGAGAGCAGGTGTGGAGCGTGCTTGTGTTTGCCTTGTCCTGCTGCATGCACGAGGCTCATGTGAGAATCCTTTTTGAAACGCCGTCAGCCCTCTGCTCAGACGTGGCTGCCCGTCTAGACGACAGTTTGTTTTTTCTGTCATGTAGAAGTGTGCGACGTGGATCAGAAATGATCAGGCAGTTCATTGATTTATCCAGCGGTTCCCAAAGCTGAGGTCAGGACAGTTTTCTTCTTGTAAAAATCTTTGGTCACGAGCCAACTCTTTTCATAATCAGATGATTGTTTCATTTTCTGCTTTCAGTTTCTCCACTGTGAAGATCTGCTGCTGTCTTTGTGTTACCCTGACTGTCTGTCTGAGATTTGGACTGTTGGACACAACAAACATCTTGTGCTCTGGAAATGTTTCACAGTTTTATGAGTTTCTTCTCCTCTGCCTCCTCCTCCTTGTTCTTATCCTTCCTCTTCTCCTCTTCCTTCTTCTTCTCATCCTTTTCCTCCTAATTCTTCTTGCTCTTCACAGTCACCTCCTTTTTCTCGTCCTTTTTTCTTTGTCTTTGCCTGCCTCCTCCTTCTACTTCTTCTGCTTCTCCTCCTCTTGTTTCTCTTCCTCCTTCTTCTTCTTATCCTTCCTCTTGGGATGTTGTCATATCTACTAAACTTTCCAAAAGTTTCACATTAAACCAAGAATTTATATAACTGCCCGATAATTTAATAATAAAAAAACTCAAGTATTTAAGATCTAATTGACAATAATTACGGTCTCTCTATCAGCTATGGATCACAGACTCTCTGTTAGTTCCAGTTTTATTATTAAACGATCGTTCTGACTGGTCATCCAGCCGTACATGCCGAGCTGCACATCAGTGACGAATGTAGAATTTCCCAAAAATGTGTGAAATGCAGAGGGAGTTCATTGAATTTGAGGCATTGTCAGGTTTCTGACAGGCCCGTGTGATTCATCATCTACTAGGATTACTTTCAGTGCACGCACATAACAACACATGTGCCAGAAAAAAAAAACACATTTTACCTATTTAACATTAAGATTAAATACACACTGAAGGCGCTGAGGGCAGAAGGAACAAGTCTGTTGTTGTTATGTCACAGTGTAGAGGCTTCGAGTGGGCGTACCTCTCCGTTTCCTGATAATTTGAATCATCAGGATGTGTCTCAGCGCTCTGTGGCGTCTGACGTAAAAACATGTCATTACCAAACTGAAGCTGAGATCTGGTGAAGTGAGTTTGTCCTGCGTGCAGAGAGGAGAAACGCTGCCTCTGTCTCCTGAGGAATGCGGCGCAGAATGCCTCAGCTACTCTCTCCGGGCCGTCCCTTCATTGTATGCATACCGCGCCAGACTCGGGCCTCATGCACCGTCTGCATTGTGAGCATACTGTGGTGCACGGGGTCGCTGTCACTGGACCCCCTCTTTGTCTGCGCTGATTGATGGTAATCAGACAGTTACTGTATGTACTGCTGTCATCAGACCTGGAGGTTCACGGCTTGCTGATACGTGTAGATTAGTTAGTTATGTATCAGCCTGATGTCATTAGCTCTGCCCTGTCATAGTCACAGTTATAGCCTGACACAGTGAGCACTGATGGGCGGACTTAAAGGTCCAGTGTTGCAGGAGTGGAATTCAATATTCATTAGTATGTTTCCATTAGTGTATAATATATAAATAGTTGTGTTTTGTGGTCTTAAAATGAACTTCGCTCTTACATGTTTGATCTAAGGCGAGACTGCAACTTCACCGCTAGGTGCCATTAAATCCCTTTTATTGGTCATATTTAATCTCTGCAAATTCAGACTTTAAAGAAAAGGACAACTGTACTGAGGGTGAATTTATATAGAAGGTCTACCAACAATCAACGCTTGTGCCCTGTCTGTTCTTTATACTGTGATTGGTGTGTCCGTCATGTACTGAGGCTAAGTGCTTAAAACAGCAGCCCAGATTCAGTTCAAACCTCCACACTTTCCTGTCTGACTTCAGCTGCTACGATCAAATAAAAGTCCGGTTAAAAGTCGACTTTAGCAGAATAAATGTCAAACTAGTCTTCAACACATTTGAATATGTAGTTCCTGAAGGTGCGGTTGTAGAGAGAAGGTTGTGATGGTGCGTCTGCGTTCACTCACTGCGTTTTTAGTGCATGAAAAGTCTGCAGTTTATTAAAACTGAACACTTCAGACTCCAGTGTTATTTGCTCTGCTGACCACCTGGACCGATCTGCTGCTTCCTCAGAGGAGCACTGAACCCAACACCTTTGTAACCCTGTAAAACTCACAAGCTTGTAAATCTGACAAGCATGAGAAGAGTTTGAAGACAGATTCTTCTCAGCCTCTGTTGACAAATCTGCAGTTTATTTTCCTTTAATTGTGTTTAATTATTATTTTACATAAGTCAGTTGTTTTCTTTGCATATTTTTTATATATATGATAGCTGAATGTTTAGCCTTGAATGCACGTTTCATTTTTAAAACTTAAAAACACTGAAAAAGTGGTTTTAATAAAGTGTCTTTGGGACGTGTCAAAGGAAACTTTACTTCAAATTTACTTCAAACTGCTTTACCCAGTGAAACAGTTAGACACGCTAAAGTCCAACAGCGAATAATTTAAGTCAGTCATGTAAATACATAAACATTCATTACCTGTATGTGCTCGTACTTCAAATCCTCCTTCAGTGTTGTTGTGTGTGTCAGGCTGGTACAGTTTAAATGTCTTGGGTGCCGCCGAGAAAATATTCTTTAGAATGAATGTTGACTTTTTGCTTCTTTCCCCTCGATTAAGACTGAAAACACCCTTTTATAAACATGATAAATGGAGCGCAGCACCCTGTAGGCCACTTAATGCTAACAGGGAAAATTACATAATGTGGGAGATTTCTGTACGTCTCCAGTTCACATAGATTATACATAGATGTGCTATTATTTTAAAAAGCTGGTATCAACGTCGGACTTGTTGTTTCTGCCGCGCTGAATAGATTTTAAATCATTTCAGGATCACCAAACCACTGACGTTTGCCGACTGTGTTGGAGATGAACTGCCTCTCGGGTGGGAGGAAGTTTACGACCAGCAAGTGGGAGTTTACTACATTGACCACATCAACAGTGAGTACATCCCAGTTTGTCTCCAAGCGCTTAAAAAAACGAAGTGTTGTTATGAATCAAGGAGAAGAAAAAAAGATTTCACTGGAGAAATGACAGCTTTTGTCCATACCGAGGCTCTGATTACTTATTAGTCACTCCTGTCGGTTGTCAGAGACCACCCAGATTGAGAACCCACGGACTCAATGGCGGCAGGAGCAGGAGCGCATGCTGAAGGAGTACCTTGTTGTGGCCCAGGAGGCCCTCAAAGCCAAGAAGGAGATGTACCTGATCAAGCAGCAGCGTCTGGAGCTGGCTCAGCAGGAAATGTTGCTCTTCCACGAGCTCTCTGAGGACAACCGCTCCATCACGAGCAGTAAGACACACAAACGTCCAGCTATGAGATTCAAAGCATGACCTTAGCTGACCTAATTATCTGGCCCGGTCGTCCTATATCGTTCATGTCCCTTCAGGAACTAGTGGGGGGGGGGTGCAGATCTATAGAATATCTTCCAAATCCCTGTTTCTGGTTCACCCCACCCTTCCTTTTATCCACCTCCACCCAGTTTACCCAGACAGCCAGCTGTCTCAAACAAAGTGTCCAGGGGGCGTCCACAGAGAGCAAAGTCTGGGAGACGATACCAGATCCCCCTTTGACTCTTTAGTAATGCAAGTAAACTTTAAACTCCTCACTGTCGACTAACTGCTGATCCCTCTGTGTCCTTTGTTTTCGTGTGTTCACAGCGCTCTCCGGCTCGTCCTCGAACGCGAAATACGACCCCGACCAAATAAAAGTGGAAATAGCTTGTAGACGAGAGCGGGTAAGTCATTATCGGAGGAGAACAATGGGCTGCAGTGAGGGGGCCCTTTTGGGTAGAAAAGGGGGCTGGGGTGTGGCCCCTACAGGATACTGTGGCCCTGGCCCGGGGCCTCAAGAGGATGAGGATGAGATCATCATCAAAGGGTCAGGCAGAGGCTAGGTCACTGAATCACAGGGCCAAGTCGGACATTTCTCTGAGATCAGTCACATGAGTGAGGGCGTTTTCTGTATCAGGGACATACCTCAAGTTTTATACTAAAAAGATGAGTAGGACTAAATTTTAATGATAATAATTCATCTAATTTATGTTGGTAACTGGAAATATTCATAGTCAGAGTTAAATTTTTAGGATTGTATGGCTCGGTATGTTACTTATTATCCGATGATGAGCGGTTGTTATACGTTCTTTATCGACTTGTCATTCACAGGCAACACCCACAAATCAGCACTGATTAATTCAAAGTAGCTGCTGGAGCAGAGAGTCGTGTTTTCAATCAAAATCACTGCTCATCATTTTTCCTGTAAATGTCAGTATAATGTTTGAGAGATGCCGTTAATTTCAGGGCTGGGAAATCTGTGACACTCCTGGTCCCCAGAGGATGAACCGTACTTTGATCCTCTGAAAGTTTGACACCATGATTGCGATAGATGAAAAGTCATTTCAGCTGTAGATTCTTTGTCTTGTTTTAGCAGATTCTTTGTCTTGTTGCTGTTTTACTACAAAATGTCAAATGTATGCAAAATTACACAGAACAATGAACCGTTTCAGCTGTTATTCATTAGATTAGACAAAGCCCTTCAAACATATGAAGACCACAGCGACTTGTTTTGTACATTTTGGATGAATATTTTCTTGTAATCGTTTGGAAAACATAATTTCTAAACTATATAACATCATCAGACGACTGTGGCTCAAGAGGTAGAGCAGGTTGTCCACTAATGCGTCCTTTAGCAAGATACTGAAGCCAGTCAGTGTGTGATTGAGATGTGAAGTGTAAAAGTGCCCTCAGTGGTCAGTACAGTCCTTTTACCATTCATGCCGTCACAATGTGATTCCACTAAGATATCCTCAATTTTAGTCCCTAGTATGGGTCAAGCGCCTAAAACAGTGGCTCCTACATTTCCCATAATCCCACTCAGCTCAGCAGCATCTTTCATCAGACCTTCCCTGCGTCACATCAAGCCCACTCCTCTAGTTTGCAACACAGGCTTATTGTCCAAGCTGAGATGACCCTGATGCTCATGGGGGGGATTGTTTGGTCTGTAACTAACATTATTCAGATATCGGTCTAGACGCGCTCTGTGTGCAAAGCGCCATGAGATAACCTCTGTTATGATTTGGCGCTATATAAATAAAAGTGAGGCTCCATGTGACGAGCAAACGCGTAAAATCGTCGGAGAGTCCCTTTAAAATCGATGTACAGTAATATTAAATGAATACAGATCACACAGTCACAGTGAAGTCACAGATGAAATCTTTGTATTTTTCCCAAACGAATACCTAATCAGGCCTCGTTTCCAGGAAAGCCTGAGTGTGTGTGTGTGTGTGTGTGTGTGTGTGCACGTGCGTCTCTGTATAAACACAGCAGAGCATTCCTGTATGTGAACAGTCATGACTAAGCACTTTTGACCGGCGGTGGTGGTGAGAGAAGCCCATTGTGCGCCATGGTAACCCGGTAACTCGTCCTTGTGTCCGCAGCTCTCCAGACTGAAGCAGGAGCTGGCCCAGGTGAAGCAGGAGCTGCAGTATAAGGAAATGGGAGTGGAGACCTTGCAGGAGTGAGTGTTCCTCTGCCCCAGTGTCCCAGAACCCACCCTTCCTCCCACAGCCACCCTTCTCCTTCCTACAACACTCCCCCACCCAGCGGCCTTTTCCCTGCTTTATTCCCTCAGTGTTTGGTCCTGTCAGCTTTACAAACCATCCTCCTCTGTTCCCTTCTCTTCTTTCCTTCCCACACTTCATGCAGTTCATCATGTTTTCATATTCAAAATGTTAAAAAGAGTTCTTGTAATGGAGATTTTTAAAGATCTGGAGCAAAAAGACCTTTGACCCACATAGAAAATTTGAGTATTTCCTCCTTTAGCTTGTATTCTAGACGCCGTTTCCCGTTTTCCTTTAGCTTGTGTTGGTATTTAAACACACACATAGCGTCTTTTGTGCTGGAAACATTTCTGAGCGGTTCCAAATTTCATGTTAGAATTAGAAGCTCCACCTCTCAGAGGGGAAAAAAAGAGAGAGAGAGAGAGAGAGCGTTTTGAGAAAAGGCAAATGGAGGGAGTTTTTGATGGAAAAGGGGACTCCACCTCAGGAAGAGGATGCACCAGTGGAGTGCAGGGAGCCAAGGCTCAGCCTGGAGAGGAAGTTGCTCCACGGAGAGGGGAGGAGGAGGAGGAGGAGGAGGAGAGGGAGAGGGGAGGGAGGGTGAGGTGTGGGCTCGAGAGCAAGTTTCAAAAACACAGAGATATCTGGCAGCAAAATTCCTCTGCACTTCCTGAGTCCTGGCAAAGAGTCCCTTATCTCTTAGATAATACACAACTCGAGTGATTCCCAGAATAGCCAGGAGAATACACAGCTTGCAGAAAACATGGACGCATCCTCCCCTTGAGCTGTGTGTATACGTGCTCGCCTATGTGTGTGTGTCTTTTGTTTTCTATATATGTGTGTGTGTGTGTGTGTGTGTGTGCGCTATTGTTTCTTCTGGGTTGGGTTTTTTTTTTTTTTTTTTTTTTCGCCCAGTAGGGTTGAGGCCAGGAGGGGACCCTACGGCTGTTGTTTTTCCAATCTCAGCTGCTGTCAGCAATATAGCTAATTGTTCTCAACAAACATCGGTCTGACGTAGAAATGCATCCCTCCCTCCCTCCCTGCTTTAATCGTCACTACTCCGCTGAAAGAATTCAGGAGTTGGAGTCAGGGCTTTATCTGTCCGGTGTACAAGAATCTACTCATCTGTATTCCACCTTATCTTGACAAATTTCTCGAAATCTTCAGACGCTGCACGTGTTTACTTAACTCTATATCCATCCCCAACATCTCAGCTTGTTAAGAAAATGTAAGCATATTTGCCTCTCTCCAGTACACAGGGTGGGGGGTCAGTACAGGCAGGCAGTGAGGGGTGGGTAGTGCCTAAGCATATAAACTCCAAGGCTTTGCCAGTAGGGTGGTGGTGGTGGGGGGGGGAACAAAGCAGAGCTTGTTTTGGGAGGAAGAGGCAGGGTCGGGTGGATGAACAGTACCTGCTGTTGAAGGAGAGTGAAGGAAGCGGGCTGTGGTGAGAGCAGGGGCCACGTGCCAGGCCCCAGTGATGGAGGAGGCAGCGTGCCGCACTCCCTCCTGCTCCCAACCAGCAAACCAACCAAACCCCCCCCTCAACCTTCACCTCCTCCTCCTCCTCCTCCTCATACCCACACTCAAGAGTACAAGACCGTTCATGTCAAAGCCGGAGAGCAGATTTTGCTCGTCCATCATGGTCTGCTTTTCTTAATTTTTTCACTTTAAATACGCAAGACAAGTGTTGAAGCTGAGATTTCCCCCTCACAGACCGGCCTTTGAACGCAGCGCTGAAACAACGTCTCAGCATGTGGAAACCGAGAGAGATTAGCATTTACACTGGCCTGTCACATGCAGTGTCAGTATTTCATAACTGACCACAGCCTAAAAAAAAAACACCTCCCACACACGAATACTTCAGATGTTCATCTGATGATTATATTAGTGATTTATTTTCCACTGACCCGTTTTCCAATCTAAACACACAGCTGCTAGTAGGTGAATGAGACAGATCATATTTGATTCTGCTGCATACATTTTACAGTAATTTATGTGCTCTCAGAATTATCCATATTCCATATTAATTTCTTTCATGGATGATAAATAACTAACTCAAAATGGTCACACTCTGTTCTTCAGACAATAAAACATTCTTATTTATGTTTCTAATATGAGGCTCAGAACTCTTTGAATCAGAGATAATCCGTTTTTTAAATTTATTGACAAGTTAACGTTGGCACTTTAGTTTCTCTCTTTGAGCTTCAATACCAATGAAAAACTTTTACTGATTACACTGTAGAAAATTCTCTAAAATACAGTTAAAAAAGGAATCTGTTGATCATCAGGCATCTTTTTCTTTCTGTTATCCCTCATGAAGGAGGAAACAGCACTGATTATCCCCATAGTCATGAACCATAGATCGTATATATGTTTGAAACACCTCAAACTAGAGCGTCAGTCGCCACAATTATGCAGTAAAAGATTATCGGGTTATGATATTGTGAGTTCACTAATAACTAAAATGGATATTTCTACCAGCTGAGTGAAGGTTTACGCTCTATTTAGACCTCAGCCAAGTTAAGAATAATGGAGAGAGAAGGCCTTAATTCAGTGAAACAGACTTTTAAATGTCTACTCAAAGTAGACGAAAGAGAAGAAAAGAAAAACAATGAAAAAAAGATGAGTCTTCCTGCAAACTTTGTGTACTCTCTATTCCAACATAAATCAAGAAGAAGTCCAACATTTGCTGAAATATTGATGGTTTAGTCCTTGAGCTTTGAGTTATACGAACAATTATACTTCATACTTCATCACACTTCATTATACAAGCATTGTGAAAGAAATCCTCAAGCACCAAACTAAGAGATCGAGCAGTTTTAACATCCGGAGCTCACACAGGTCATGTAAATGTGCGTGTTTGTGTGACAGGATTGACAGGAAGATGTCCTGCAGTCAGACGAACTACAAGCTGGACGAGGCTCAGGCCATCTTCAACGAGCTGCGCAGCATCAAGAAGGCCATCAGCACAGGCGAGAAGGAGAGGCAGGACCTCATCCAGGTAGATTTCCTCCGCATCTAGTCTGCTGTCTGCGCTTCACTCATGCTGGTCGGATATTCTTTGGTGACCTCTAGTGTCTGTTAACCTCCACTGTTCTGCAGCTCCCCAACATTGTCTCTTTAATGAAAACACATTTCCAGACATCTGAATCACCGACCACATCTCTGATTTTTGTCATCAAAGCAAGAAATGCAATGGAGTATGGAGTATGTAATGAATAAGAGACGATGATTCAGGATGATTGTCGGGCCACATTTGCAGAGGCATTTCCTGGCAGTGTCACAATCTATTCATCACACACTGGAGGCAAATGACACACTTTGAATGTTAAAATAATTTGAAATAAACACCAGGGAAAGTCTTTAAACACTGATTTTGACATTTAATTTAATATTTCAGTCAGTTTGTCAGTGACGGCTCGTACAGTCGGATTTGTCGTTAATCGCTGTTCCATCCCACAGAGCCTGGCCAAGCTGACGGTGAACTTCCAAAGCAGCTTGTGTATCGGCGACTCGGCCGGCGAAGTGGTGAACAGCACTGGAACCGTGGGTGACTCGTGCAACCTGCAGCAGTACTGTGACACTGGCTGTCAGACTGACATCATGGGAGAGGTAAGAGACCCTGCTGCTCCTCCGTCCTCCCCTAAGACTGACATTTAGGGACAGAGCGGGCGAGGCGAAGGAGGGGACGGTGCGTGGAAAAAGAGGCACAGAAACGACATGTGTGAGCCAAAACATGTTTACACAGGTTGAGATCACATTTGTTTAGATCACACGTTTTCACCTTTACTTTTGGTGATCAGCACACGATGTGTGGTCTTTTATTAAGAGTTAGACAAAGAGGATGACAAGCTTTCTAACCGTCTCACTTCTTATTCTATCGTTACGTTATGCCAATTTAAGTTTACAGTAGTTTTAGTAAACATTAAAACGTGACTGGATTCTGCTTTGGACTGTAACACTCTACTCAGCCTCTTAGCAGCCTTTTGGACTGGATAGAAGCTGCTACGCATCCAAAAAAAAGAAATGATTTAACTGTGTAGCATAGTTACATATTTTGAAGCACATAAACCAGGAAAAATGACCGAATCTGTGCAAGTTAACAAAGTCTGGTGGCCAAAACACTTCTTAAACACTCCTGATGGAGTTTAGGTGTCAAAACAGCGATGCGGCCACGACGCGACAGAGACGAGCCTCGTTTTGGCGTTGAAACAGAAGTTTTCAGACTGAGAGGGCGAATTGAAGGAGAGGAGGGGAGTGTGGAAAGAGAGGTGTGACATGCACTCTTGTTTTGTCACAGACTGTGATGCACATATTTTTAGATTCAGCGTGATTTACTTACTTAAAACAGACACTCCTTATAACTTCAAAACTTGCCAAAGCATCGACACATTTTAAAGTTTCCTTCGGTGTCAAATGAATCCAGCGATAGTCGTCCGAACATCCACGGGCGTGTTGCAAGCAGGAAGTGTTAATAGCCAATTCAGCATGCTTTAAATGGTGCCAATTTTCCAAAAAGTAAAAAAAAACTCAGCTATAAATAGTCGTAGCTCACAGCTAACTCACTGGCGGGTGATGCCCTGCCCTGAAAGAATGATCAGCTGCTCCAATGATGACTACGTTAGCTCCCTATACTCCCCTTATATATCTGAAATGACTAATATCATGATGAGACTTGTTCCTGTAAGCCAAACCGCTAAACTGTTGTGACACTTCTATGTCCCCCTCTGTTTTTTTTTTTCCAGTATGGTTCCCAAGATTCCTCGCATTTAGTGGACAAAGTGAAAGTCAACTGGCAGTACGAGGAAGCCAAGAAAAAGTAAGTATGTCTGTGTGTTTGTTGTTTATCAGGCGTAGTACTATGACACACCGGCATGCAGCACTGACTCACATGCCTCCCTCTCCTTCCTCGGGCCCTGGCTGCTCGCTGTCCAGTGGGAGGGCGTGTTATGAATAGTATTTGCGCCCGGTGGCCGTGGCTGCTGAGCGATGTCTGGCCAGCGGAATGAGCTGGGTGGTCACATTCTTCGCTGGCCACGCTGCTGCTGACTGTGTGCAGCCTTTGTGTGAGCAGCCAGAGAGAGTGCTGCCCACCGCCTGCCTGCCCGCCTCGGAGTACACCCAGCTCCTCCGCAAGGCGGTTTAATATACACACTGTTTGGTTAAATATATCCCAGCTCAGCCTATAGCACGGGCTAAATTATACGCTGGCAGAATCAACATTTAAAGAAGCCTGAATATCTGTCAGGGAGTCCATGAATTCAGCACAGGTATGACGTGAGGTTGTGGTACCTTGTGATGGACACACTCCTCAGTTGGACAGTGCTGCAACGGGCAGCGTGGGCATGTGATGCTAGCTGCAGCAGCAAGAGTCACCGTGTTATTACGTTGGCTCCATGCACACTTTGTACAAGATTCAAGTTGCTGTGGTGACCCAGCAGCAGCAATGCCAACCATGACATCAGGGAGGGAGGGAGAGAGGAGAGACCTGTGGAAACTTGCATGCTCTGTCACTGAGTCACTCTGTCTGAAATCCAGCACACATAAACACAGTTATTTCATCAGAGCTCAGGACTCAGGAGTCTCTGAGATCCCACTTAACTCCGTCTGAATTAATGTGTCGGTTATACACACCTGTAAGACCGCTGGATGATGATGGCAGCAGGTAGAAAATTACCGTGCTGAATGCTGTCATTATAGTCGCCGCGTTGAGGGTCTGCTCGGCTGACGTGGAGCCGATTCTGCCATATTACTATAAACACTTTTGCAGAGCTCAGACACTCGGTAAACTCTCATATAAATATTATAATAATAACAGCTTTATTTATATTGCACCTTTAAAAACAGACAGTTTGACAGACCAGCTCATACAGAATACTCAAATAACAACAAAGAGCCAGTCAAGCAGAAAAAAGATGTAAAAGTACAATACATTTTTGGAAAATACAAAACAAAAAACTTTATTTCCAAACATTTTAGTACAAATTACTACTGCTACTACAAATGACTGTTAATCTTTCAATGAAAATATTAAAGGTCGAGTGGTTTTAAGTGGTAGAATTTTGTGGGCTACTGCAGAAGCATGACGGTGAAATGTGGTGGACGTCTGTAGATATAAAAGTTTCATTCTAAGTTAAGAAAACGTGGTGATTAAACTCTAATGAAAACATGGTTATAAATATTTGCACATATTCCATTTCTGCCATATTCTGCAAATAGTACCCTGAATCTCACACTCTGGACCTTTTTAAATACAGCATGGCGATGATATTCTTTATGCAGCGATACTCGCACAACAACAGCACCCCGTAAGAACTCACTAATAATCCTAAAGTAGAATTATGACCTCTCTTACAGCGTCAACAAGAAGTGAAACATTGTGAGCTTCATATTTCATATTTATGAGTTGTTGTATTGGACCACATTAGACCGTACAAGTGTTCCTAATGGTAGGTTGGTGTATGTTTATTTGCACATGTGAACGACAGCATCTGTAGCACACATGACGTGACTCAGTACTTCACAGTTCGCTGTACGCGGCTGTAATAATGGACAAATACGGCGGTATGTATCTGCTGAGGCTGATCGATGACTGTGTGTCGTGTGATCTGAGCTGAACGAGCCTTTTTATTATAAAAAAATATATTTTTTCCATTTTTTCATGTTGGCATGTGAGTGTTTGTACTTCTCTGAGAGTGCCAGGCACATTTGGCTCTCACATAGTTTATGGAAACACATGTAGCCAGCTCCAAGCAGCAAATTAAAACTGTGTTTTGCACTTCATGTTTCCTCTCAGGGTGCAGAGCATACAGCACCAGCTAGCACAGCTGGACAGTGAGAGCTGGTCGGGGCGGGCCGAGGCGGACCGCGACCGGGACTTCATGCAGCTCCTGCGTGAGAAGGAGGCCCTCCTGCAGGAGATCATCCTGGTCAGCAAGCAGCAGCACCCTCAGGAGACGCTGCTGCAGCTGGACGAGGAGCGCTCCAGGCTGGAGGAGGAGGTGCAGAGGGCCCACAGCTCCCAGAGCCAGGGAGCCAATCAGAGGTGAGAAAGAGGACAGTCACACACTGGGCCTCTAGGATGACCCGTTACTCACTATTAGTCCTATCAGACAGTTTCATTCCGCTTATCCGGGGTTGGGTTGCTGGCTCCTTTCAATGCGATGGAGCAGCGGCTCTACCCGCGACCTTTTTCAGTCACTACCCAAAGCTCATGACCGGAGTGTTGAATCAGCTGATGTGCTCTGTGGACCTGATGTGGACACAGACAGGAGAGTCGACGCTCTGGACCACTCGAATGTCGTTAGAACCATTTATTGTGCTCACAGACCACATTAATCAGTTTAAAATATTAAACAGTATTCACTGATTGTGGCACTAAATTTTGTGTTTAAAGTTAAAACGTCTCTTTCCTCCTGTCAGGATCCTTCAGCAGGAGAAGAGGAACGTCCTGCTGAGGCAACTGGAGGAGGCAACACGCATCACCACATACCTTCACTCCCAGCTGAAGAGGTGCAGCACACACACACACACACACGTGCGCGCTCTTCAGCTGTTCTTCAGTTCACCTCTGTGTCTGTTCTTACCCGTCTCGTCTTCTGTGTCTCCAGCCTGTCGGCCAGTTCTCTGACGGTGTCGTCCAGCAGCAGTCGCGGCTCTCTAGCCTCCAGCCGGGGCTCCCTGGCGTCCAGTCGAGGCTCCCTAAGCTCCATCAGTTTCAGTGACATCTACGGTCTCCCCCAGTACGAGCGCCACGATGGTGCCGGGGAGCCGCTCGACCCCCATCTACGCTACCTGCTGCCACCGGAGACAGTGTCCAGAGACTGCTCCATGTTCACACCCGACCCCCTGACCCAGAGCAAAACCAAGCGCTCCCACGACACCCCGCAGTCCCTCGCCTCCCTTTCCTCCCGCTCCTCGCTCTCCTCCCTGTCGCCGCCCAGCTCTCCCATGGACACGCCCTATCACTCCGCCCCTCAGGATTGCCCCCTCACCCAGATGACGGAGGAGTACATGGAGCAGGCGGGCCGCGGCCTGTTGGAGGGGCTGCGAGCGCAGACACAGCCCCTGGAAGCGGCCGGCCCCGCCGCCGTGCATCAACTGGACAACAAGAGTCACAGAGACAGCGGCGCTCAGGGGGCTTTCACCTCCACAGGCAAGTGAACGAGATCTGATCCTTTTCCCAGAGAGAGGAGACTACCTGATGAATAACTGGGTGTGTTTTCCTCTTTAGGAGTGACTCTGAGGGGAAACAGCGGAAACAGAAGCGGCAGGAGGGCCAGGAGAGTCTCTGCAGGCGTGTCGGAGGATGCTTTGGCCACAGACAGCGGTGTGTTCGAGGCCTGGGGCAGAAGGTGAGAGGAGGTCCACCCTTGTGATGATAAAACGAAACACAAACATGGGCTCTCTGGAGCAACTACGCCTTCTAGTGACAGAGGAAATAACTACAACGCCCAAAATACACTTGGAGCTCTGAGAGTTGTTGGATTTGTGAGATTTAAAGCCTTCAGCCAGTGTTGACATCTTCGAATCTGAATCCAGCACAGAAATAACCCCTAACAGCACAAATGTGTCATGCATCTTCAGTTTGCCTCCTGTGAGAGAGGAAACCAGTTTGTTTATTCCTCGTTTTGTCGCTCCTCCAACAGGGCGGAGGAGTCCGATGAGATGTCCTACATGAAAGAGCTGACCTCTGTGAGCGAGCCCACCCAGATCCAGCTGGGGCTGCTGTGAGTAAACTGTTAGCGTAGAGCGGTACGTGGGTGGCGTGGTCACTCACTGTCAGCGTCTGACTCCATATTCCACTTCTCCTCGCTACAGGTGGGAGTCCAGTTCTCAGTCTCTGCGGCTACATCTGCTCCAGCTCAAGAATTTAAACAGGTCCATTGTGAGAGACGGCTACAAAGTGTGAGTACTTGCAGCTCGACCGGAGCAACAGATCGACATTTCGGGATGTCGAGAGTTAAATAAGAAGATTCACAGCACTCTTTGTGTTTGGACAGTAAATATGAAGCCAGGAGGCGGTAAGCTTAGCTTAGCACAAAGACTGGAAATAAAGGAAACTATTAGCTTGGCTCTGTCCAAAGGTGAACGTGCCTCTAAATACTCACCAGACTTTGTCTTTTTCACCCAATTAAGTCTCCAGCCTGTGTGTTTTCTTATTTAACAAAATAAAAGATAACATAAACATGTACAGTACAGTATATGCACAGTTTAAAACATACAGTATATGAGGAATCTTACAAATAGATACATTAAGGGTAGACAAAATAACAATAGGGCAGGGAAACCACATGTACCGCAAATAAACGACATCATCTGGTGCTTGATGTTGTTCAGGAAGCTGAATATCTTCAGTATCTCTGGCAGAGGACCAGTAAGACATCATTTATAGAAAGAACTCTCACGGCGTCCTCGCTCTGTTCTCGTCCAGGTACGTGAAGGTACACTTGATTCCACTGGACGCCGGCAGGGCCTGTGCGTTTTACTGTTGTACGGCGTTGGAGCCGCAGTCCCAGATGAGTTTCAATGAAGGCTTCTGCATTCCTGTCCCTGCAAACGCCCTGGCGGTGTGCGCTCTGCAGCTGTCTGTCTGCTCGCTGGGACCACAGGCTCAGGAGGAACTGCTGGTGCGTCTCCACGTCTCACTGATGATGGACAATGAAAGAATGCAGCAGCGCAAGCGACGGCAATTATCTGATATCTAAATTAAACTAGTGACTTCCTCTGCAGGGCACGGCCCAGGTGAGCCTGGCTGATTGTGAGGGGAGTGCAGAGATGGTTTACCACTGGCTGCGAGTGCAGATGTTGGGCGGGACCGAGTTGCCCAGGCCTGAACAGAAGAGCCTCGGCCATCGCAGACACCACGACAACCAGGAAGACGAGCAAAGGCCCAGAGCGATGGTAAACACACACACACACACACACACACCACAACCATGTGTTTGTTCTGTTAATGGCGAAACGGCTCAAAGTATCTCCGCTATCAGCCTCATGGAGTCGGAGACATTTAAAATACACGAAGGTCATTAAAATAAAAGTTACTTTCACGATTCTCAGCTCATTTTGTCGGTGAGCGGCCATCTTGTGAGTCCATATCACACGTTCACGCCTTAATAATAGTTACTGACCTCATGCATCTGATCCATTTCTGGTCTTGTCTTTTTAACTGAGGGTCGATAATGCTGGATAGAGTGACTCAGAGTCTCAGAAGTCTCTAGGCCGTCTCACAATGAATGTCATCACTCGGTATAAAAGAGAGCATCAGAGTCTCAGACCGTCGACTGGTCATAGTTTATCACATCTTTAAATTACAGCTGAAACTCGACCAGACCAACAGACTTGTTAACATGACCCTGTCCTTTTTTTTAATTTTCCATCAGATGTCTCAGATTCAGCATTCGAAAAGTTGTCTCTGATCAGTCAAATAGACGGTTCTAATGTTTAATGATGATATCATTTAAAATATTTGGCACAGGCATTAACACATATTTATAAGAAATAACAAGTGGACCAGTCACCATGACTTTTATAACCGTAACATGACTGGCTGATCCCAGCACTGAAAACGGATCTAATTAACGCTGCTGTGTAACGGAACCAGTTATGACGGTTAAGATAAGGTAGACTTTATTGATGCCGCGCCGGGAAATTCACTCGATACAGCAGCTCGGAAGGTGGATGAGATCAATTTGGCTGAGACCTTCAGCCCGTCGTCCTCTGCCGTGTGTCCATTCAGCCACGTCTCCGTCGTGCTACACTCGATACTCCCTCTGTAGCCTGTGCAGCGGCGTTAGCTCCTCCATCTTGCATTCCCCACGATAAAAGGTGTAGAAACTCTCCCATCATCTTCCAGCTCCGTCAGTCATTCATGCTGCGCGTTATGTCATAATAAAATTGCTTAATTAAATTAAAGTATAAACCTCGCCGTGCCTCTAGGAGAAATTCTTGCTCATCGTTTGCCGTGTTCGGGCATGCAGGTCGTTAAAATGAGTAACAAGAATGTGAAACCTGCCAGAAGACGAGGGACGAGGAATGTTGACAGGGTTTCATAATTTGCTCTGTGATGTTACAGGACACTGTATGCACTCTGCTGTCACGCACCACAACCACCACCATCACCCCCACCGCCCACCTGGAGGAACGGGAGGCAGAGCTGGAGCTGCAGCGGCTGGAGAAGAAGGATGAGCCCGGGGAGGTGGCGTCTGAAAGGTGTCGACTGCTTCATGCTTGGAGCAAATTTCTGTCATGCCACACACGAAGCTCACCTTTGGCGTTTGCATCAAAGTGACGCTGGCTGTGTTTTGTTTTTTTTCCGCAGGAGCTGGCAGGCGGAGTCGGTCGACAGCGGCTGCAGCAACAGCACGGCGTTCACGGCTGCCTGCTCAGAGGGGCTGTGTGTGGAGGGCGTCTGCATCGCCACCGGAGGGCGCTGCGACCAGACAAGCAGCAAACACTCGACCGTAAAGGTGAGGTCCGCAGCAGTGACGGTGTAGAGCTCATCCAACCTATAAAAAGTCTGCCGCGTCATAACTGATCTGTTGTTGCAGTTGGAGAAGGCCACCATGACGGAGGGCTTGTACCCAGAGCCGGTGCGAATCCGGCCCAAAGAGAGAGGAGGCCGCTGGGGTCACGCCTCGCCCTTCATGCGCGGGAGCACCATCGTTCGCTCTCAGACGTTCTCTCCCGGCGCCCGGAGTCAGTATGTCTGCAGGGTGAGTTTGTGTTATGAAAAGGAACATTGTGAACATCGCAGTGCTGTTGACTGACGTCTACGACTTAACAGCAAACCTGTTTTCTTGTTTTCCTTCAGTTGTATCGCAGTGACAGTGACAGCTCAACTCTACCAAAGAAATCGCCCTTTGTCAGGAACACGTTGGAAAGAAGAACGTTGCGATATAAACAGGTACGCTCTCGTTATTTTGTCTCAAGCTTGCACGTGAAAGCGTTTTCTGGTTTCCAACGTGTGTGTCTGTGCGTGCGAGCAGCAGTCGTACCGCTCCTCTCTGGCCGAGCAGCCGACACGTACCTCCCTGGACCTGGAGCTGGATCTCCAGGCCTGCAGGACGCGTCAGAGGCAGCTGATGGAGGAGCTGAGCGCGCTGAGGGAGCTGAAGCTACGGCTGGAGGAACCGCAAGCCAGGGAGGACACCGAGCTACCGCACTGGGCCCTGAGAGACGAGCGCTTCCGCTGCCTGCTCAGAGAGGCCCAGAGACAGGTGTGACCGGAGGCAGGGCGGCTACTCTTATTTTTCCAAAGTAAAAGTGAGATCGCAGCAGCTGACTCTTGTTTTGTTGCACCACAGGCCAGCCAAAGCAAGCAGGAGCAGCGTCAGGAGGAGGCGGCAGAGAGGAGGCTGAGGAAGGCTTCTAAAGAGGTTCTGCAGATGAGGGGGCAGAGCCAGAAGGAGCCCCTGCCGGTGCAGACATTCAGGTTGGGATTGTGCCGAACCCACCAGGAGCATCAGCCTCACACTGACACAGCGACACATCACCCAGAGTCAGGGACATGTCCGCGCAGATATTAACATGCATTTCCCTCCAGGATAACTGAATTTTGTTGCAGGCTCCGATGCAGCCTCGTACCTTCACGAGGTTTGCATCCCGCGTCACTCTTAGAAAATACAAAGGGTATAGATATGATGTAGTGCAGACCAGTGGAAGGTAACCACAGGATCTGCAGTGAAGACAGCAGCAGTCTGTCGCAGCACAACATGTTACATAAGCAGAAAGTCTCAGACAGACATTAAAGGGATGCTGCGCAGAGTTTCAGTCTTCCAGCCATTTATCAATCATCTGCCATCGCTTGTCCTCATCAGGGTCACAGCTGACTTTGGTGGAGAGGCGGTGTACGCCCTGAGCAAAATATCTTTTCGTTTTTTTTTACATCCATATTTTGGATGTAGATGCTTGCTGTCACTGAACTATGTGTCCGATATCAGTATCAAGGCAGTCCTACATGTCTCCACAGAGCACATCAGACTAATCAAAGCTATTTTACTACTTTAGAGTTCTCCTGTCTGTCATTCATACGTGATGTAACAAAGCAGAGAATATGCAAACTTCATACACAGAAGACGGTTTTCATCAGAGCGACAAGATAAGAGACTTTATTGAACGCACACTGGGGTAATTCACTTTACAGCAGCTTGTATAAATGAGGTGGATAAGAAAAATAAATAGGAGCATCCTGGTGACTCAACAGGTAGATCACGCTCCCCACGTACGGCTGAGTCCTTCCTGCAGCCACCGGCCTGTGGTCCTTGAAAGTAGCCGTCCAGAGTGAGCAGCGAGGTCATGTATTCATATTTAGCATGTAGCAAGAGATAAAGAGACAGTTCACATATTGTATCGTTTATTTATTTGTCTTTGAATCCATGAAGAGAAACATTTTGGTCAGCAGCAGGTGGAGATCTTTGTCAGCATTAAGACACGAATCCTTATCAGCAGACATTTACATCATGACGGGTGTAAAAATAACTTCTGTCTTTTCTTTGTCCGCAGAGAGAAGATGGCTTTTTTCACTAGACCAAGGTTCAACATACCTCCTTTGCCGGCTGACGATGTATGAGAGCTTGGCCCTCCGTGTTCTGTGACTAAACATGAAGTATTTGTCAAATTATTCTGAGCTCATGAAGTACAAAGTTCTTTTCTACCGAGGACAGAGTGGGCAGAGCGACACGCCGATGATGTCGAAGATTAGAAGGTTTCGCATTTTCAGAAGCGTTTGTGCGGCTATTATGAACACACACAAACACACACACGTACACACACAGAGTTATCGACAACAGCGCGGCTGTTCATTTCCTTTCTGGAGAAGACGCCTCTCTGATGAGGAAACAGTATCTCTTTACTCCTGTATGAGTTACTCCTGTTTGTGCTTACAAAAGGCTGGAAGACGGGAACAACAGATTCACTGTACTGTAACTTATTTTATAGTACTTTTTTTTTTCCTTGAAGGAAATTAAAAACACAAAAAAAGAAACGCTTCCTGCTTTTTAAGTGTATTTTGTAGCTTTGAACAAATAGCACTTCGATGTTTTTACATACAGTTAAATGGAACTATTGTCTGATTTTCTGTTACCTAATTCTTAAGAGTTATTTACATAAAATGTCACTTTGTAATCCACTTTTATTACAGATGTCGTTGTCCTTTTTTGTTATGTTATTAAAATTAATATTATTTCATGTACTTTTCAATATATGGATGAATATATGAAACACTGTATTCAGATTTTTTTTTTTTATGACGTCTGTATGAACATCTGCAGTGTTACCTCTTGTGAAGATAAAACCATTAAACCACATCGTGACGCTCCGCTTTTTAATGTTTAGGTAAGGATTTATTCATTATTGTTTAATGTCTGGCAGCCGCGAAAGAACAGTGTATTCTGCGCACACACATTTTCCCTAATCGTGTCACGGTGTTACATGTGATTTGTCTCTTAACCACAGACAGGTTGTGATGACCCATTTGAGTCTAAAGATGCCGATTCTTGAGAAGTCGTACCACACAGCAGGCAGGCAGGCAGGCAGCTGTGTCAGCGAGTCATCTTGATACGACATCCTGTGTGAGCCTCAAACAAGCAGCTAGAAGAAAGAGAGAGAAAGACTGCTTTCTGCCTCTCAGGCTGAATTCCTCCTGCATGGTACACCTGGCAGAGCTGTAATGAACAGAAAAGCACGCTAAAAAAAAAAAAAAAAACATTCTCATGCCTCGTTCCCAAACAGAAGAATGCAGCTCCACAAAGGCCTGCAGGCAAACCAGTCCCAGGTCTGTGCTTGTCTTTGCATCAGACAATCACACATCTCCAAGAGGAGATGTCAGAATAGGGACATGCTTTCACCAGTGCTTAAAAACGTTTTACACAATCTGTTTTTATCACAGAAACATGGACAAAAAATAATAGTTAATAATAGTTTTTGCTTGTTTTAGCCCTTTTACGCTTACAGCTGTTTGGAGCACATTCAGCTGCTCTTCTTGTAAACTGCTGGTTTGATTTGTAGTAAAAAGGGGCTAGAAATGTGCAAAAAACAGACAGACATACATATCAAATAATGCTGCGAAAATAATCAACCAAGTGGCGTTCAAAATACACAACAGTAACTCAGAGAGAGACGCTGCAGTAAAAGAGATAAAAGGGGCTGCTGCAGCTCGTACAGTGTTTGCATCTCATAAATTAAACCTCTACTAGCCCGCTCTGTAAATATACAGTCACACTGCTCATTACATCTGCCACTGCATTTCATTTATACAACGTGTGCTCATGTGAGTCCCAATACAGATATGCTATATTACTTTTAAACCGTGCTGAACTCATGAGGCTGTGAACTTGGGAGTAGCAGCAGTAAACATTACTCATGTAACGTGCATGCAGTGTGATAAGCTGCAGGGACCTCGAGAAGCTCGTCGGCACGCCTCCGAATAGTAATTTAAAAGAACTACTTACAACACATCCCAGGAGAGAGGTTCACACAGCACCCTTTAACATCACAGTAACTTAAAATGAAACACGTGTTCCTGTTCACCTCGACAATGTTGTCCAGAAAACTGTTTTTTTTGTTTGTTTTGTAAAGGTTTCAGTCCAGTCTTCGTCTTCAAGTGAGCGGTCTCTATATGGGGATGGAAACGATGGTCGGTAGCGGCCCGATGGGCGGCGGATTGTACTTCTCCACCCTCATCAGTCGACGCAGGATGTCGTCCCGGTCGCGCGGCCATCCGTAAACGTGCGTGTTTTGAAGCCAGTTGGGGACGTGACACTGCGATCACAAAGCAGAGACTCATCAGAGCTTGTGGGCGTGTGCGATAATGAGAAAATAACAGTGCAAACGTGTTCGGAATAAGTTTACATGCTTTCTCTCTTTCCACCTGTCACAGAGTATAAAACGTACTTTTTTCGCCCCGGGAAACACGATGGGAATAAACCTGAAATTCTTGCTTCCATTCTGGATGAACTCATTCTGGAGCTACGAGACACAAAAAGAAACTCGCTGACATTTAAAATAAGACTTCAAAGCCAACGTTTCTGTCTGCATTTGCACCCTGCGAACCTGTTTATGTATGTAGACGGTGTTGAACGTCCTCTCGTCGTTCTCCAGGCCAACAGGCGAGGCCGTCACGGTCTCATAGTACTTAGGACTGATGATGATGATGATCAGGTACTCTTTCTGGGTGAGAAGAACACAACTGCAATCAGGCTTCATAAAAACATCATGCAGAAAGGATTACGACACATAAAGTGTTTTAAGAGGTCTTAAGAGCTGTTTGCTTTTACCTCGCTGAGGTATCGCTCCATGAAGTCTATCTTGCTTATACTCCTGAACTGCTGCTCAAAAATATCGATCTGAAACAAACAAAACACAACAGTCAACAGTCAGACAACTCCCCCAACAAAGCACAAATATATTGTAAAAAAACTGCAGTTCCTCAAACGTCCACTTGAGGCTGGCTACAGAGTGAGTCAGTCTCTATGTTAAAATGTCCAACTTCACAGCAGAAATAAACATGTTTACAACCCGGTACAACAAACAGTTTTGGTCTCTATAGCTAATTTTTAGCTTATTTTTGAGCTTCTAAACATCTCTTTGGAAAACTACAGCCGTCCTGGTAAAACCAGAGATGGTAAGAGTCACATCCTGTATCTGTGTCACGTTGGTTTAGTCACGACCACTTCCCTTTAGGAAAATAACGGCAGCTCCTGCGTCTATTGAATCTAGCGACTTATAAACCGTTATATATCATTGGCAGTATCTCCAGTTATGCAGATGATGGTGTACTCTCTCATCTCTAGGGACACCTAAAATCACTCTTCCTGCCGTCTCGGTCTTTAATTAACAGTTCCTGTGTCGAGATAAAAACCCTCCGTACATACGTGCGTATCAAAGCCGTTGTGCCGCAGCAGAGCAACAAAGTTGATGATCTCATTGACGTGCTTGTCGTTGTCCGCCTCATAAGTGACAAACACCTTCCCTGTGTTCAAGAACAGGAAATAAATAAAGAAAGAAAGTAGCAGAATACAGTTGCTCATCTTTAATCTGCAGATCTACAGGTCGACACTTACTCTGCTCCAGAGAGAGCGGCGTGCTGCAGGGAGGGTTCTTCTCTTTCGCCGGGGCTGTTGTGGCCGCTGCACGGTGTCAAAGATCGCAGTTAGAAACATGCAACACCAGTTCAGTGATTCAGATTTGTCTTTAAAACTCACATTTGTGTGTATCCAGCTCCAGGGAGTCTGCAGTCACCTGGATCTAAAGCAGCAAAGACAGAATAATGACAACGTCCCTTCAGGGCTCCTGATACTAATCAGCTCATTTCAGCTCCCGTGTGTGTAAATAGTGAAGCAGACTTACAAAACGGGCCATAAGCCGGGTGGTACTGAGGCCAGGGCGGTTTGTTGGCCACAGGGCCCCTTTTGAAGGCGTCCGCGGGGCACTGCGCACAGCAGGCGGCTCCCTGAGGCAAGCACGAGTACGGAGGCAACGTGTGGTGGCACAAGTTGGCCGAAGGTGGGTTGGAGCAGAGAGAAAACGGCTGCTCCAAGCTGCTCATGCAGGAGCTGTGTCTGCCGGGCAGCGACAGGGACTTGCACACCCTGACAGGCAGCTATCTCCAGTACAGCTGGAGAAATCTTTCTGATTTAAAGACGATGGCAGGCTGGTGGGATACCCCGACCAGTTGCTGTCGAAGCTCGGGTGAAGCCAGCCGCTGTTGTCCTGGCTGGGGAATGGAGTGGGCTGGCTGTACCCAGCGGGGAGGCTACGGGGAGGCTGGTACGTGAAGTAACCCGGGCCTGGATGAGGAAGAGCGTGGTTGGGTTTGTGTTCCTGCCTTTGTGTTCTGAACAGGGAGCCATGGGCGAACGTGGCGTGCTCGGGAAGGGAGAAGGGCCCGTCAGGGCTCGGGGTGGAGTCCGGGTTGTGGACGACGTTGGCTACTCGCTCCTCTGTGCTCATGGTCTCATCGTCCTCTTCAGGCGTGTTGTGGTGGCTGTTACGGAACCTGCTCAGCTGGCTGATGTGACTGCAAGAGAGACACAGATTTATTAACAAGATTAATTGTTAACAATTGTAAGTAATTGAAGAAGATGTAAAAATCTGTGATGGCACGTGAGGCACGTGAAGTTAACTCCATGTAAACTGCATGTAAATGTGTGTTCATGCTATGTTTGAGCAGCTGTCACTCCCCCAATCTTTATCACCGCCCGCTCAGATGCAGATACATTTGCCACTTCTGATTGGTTCCCTGAACGGCCACAGCTCTTGAAAATACAAGCACACGCTGAGAAAAACTGGTTCCTCATAAGAGATCTGAAATACCTTGAGTTTTCTGGAGAACATTTCTTAAGAAAGTTGGGGTTTTTTTTGTCATGTAAGATTTTGGGGGGGAGAAAGTTCTTTAATTCACATTTGTTTCACGTTTTGTGCTTTAAGGAACCTTTTAATGTTAAATTATCTACTTTTTTTTGTGAAGTGGTCTTTGATGAAAACCAACAAAGGGACAGTTTGATCACATTTTTTGTACACCTGAAGTACAGTTACCTTTACAGTTTTAACACTTTTACAGTTACCGCTATATGTCAAACCTGTTTCTTTGCACAGGTTTAATTTAAATGCAGGTTTATCTTACAGGTTAACTTTAATGTCTGTTTACTGTGTCTCTGCTACCAGATGCTTCATCACATGTTGGAGCTTGAATGAGCTGAAAACACAATTAGTATTACTAACACAGTTACTGTTAATACCACATCAGAAATCATCATAAAAACTGATTCTCCTTCACCCTTCAAAATAAAAGTTCAAGTTAAAACCTAGGTTTTTCACGGTGACACCAAGGAGGAACGTATACTTATAAAAGCTTATCCAGTGAAGGTATTAATTACTTTATATTAATTATTAACACATTAATAACTGCTCTCTATGTAAAGTGGTTGTAGAACATTTACAACTAGAAATGGCATCACAACAATCACTTCTACACACAGCCACAGTTAGCCAGTATGTTAGCAGCCACTAGTTAAGTTAGGTTATTTAAGTTATTTGTGCTCCAGGTTAAAAAAAAAAAAAAAAAGGCTGTTTAACCGTGTTCAAACTCTCCTTTCAGTTGGTTATCAAAAACAGGTAAAGATGCAGTAATCACTTCTCTTCAGAACTTTAAACAGCTAAAATAATGTTCTTAAAAGCACCAAAAGTTTTGCAAACAAAGCTTAAAGAACTCCTTTTTGCACATTCAGCTAAAAATAAACAACAAAAAGAACTCTTGAGGATTCAAATGTTCTACAAAATATCACAAGTGTTGCAAGCGTGACTTAAAGAACTCTCTTCGGTTCGCCAAAGAGCTGCACAACACTTATCAAGAACTAGTTTTTCTCTGAGTTTCTCTAGCACCTCTGAAAATCTGGCTTTGAATGTTTATTCTGGTTGACCTCTGTGTATACATATTATTGCATAATATCTCCATGTAATCGATTAAAAGTTGAATTTTCTGTCTGTATGCAGGTGGATGTCAGTCAGAGATCTGCTGACGTCTGGCTTGCGGATTTGCCATCGCACTCACCTATTTGGTGCTGAAGCCGAATAGATTGAAGTGGGCATCATCATTAGGCCTCTTCCTCCTGACATCCATGTGTGTCTGACTTAAGCTCCATCAGAAGAAACTCTGCCGAACATACACAAGCCACTTTAAGACAAAACTGACTAGGCGAAACATGTGAAAGTACAGCAGTTCCAGTATTGCATGTAATTTTTTTTTTAGAAACTTCAATATTCATTGATTGGTAACATTAGATCAGCCCACACTCACTGGTGGTGAGGACATATTTAGTGTGTGACAAAGAGTCTTCCCACACAGGGGACTTTTTCTCAGAGTGGTTGGTGGTGAATACTCAAGGAGAGAGAGAGAGAGAGAGAGAGAGAGAGAGAGAGAGAGAGAGAGAGAGAGAGAGAGAGAGAAATGAACTCCTAGGAATAAGGAAATGATGATTCTTCACAGATGGAAAAATTAAACCACAAAACTTCCAGAAGATTCAAAAGAAATCTCTCTGGATGTCTGAGTAATGTTTGATTCACAGCTGTCACCACAACATCCAAGCACTAAACTAAAAAAGTGGACTGACTCTGAGCCTCTCCACACACACAACATGAATCTATAATATGAATGCAGGTCTGTAGCAGCTTTATTAAGAGTACGCCCTATTGTTCCTGTATATGTAAATACACTCATTTAAAGCGCTCACACACACACACTCACTCACACGCGCGTTGTTTTGTGCGCTTTTCCACTGAGGCTGACCCAGATATGTCTCCGACTACTTTCACATTTCATGCTGACTCCGTGCACTTGGTAAATAGGTTTTAAACCACACGCACACACACACACACACACACACACACAATAACACCATTACAGGTGTGTAAAGACGACTTTTTCACCTTTTCGGCTCAGTTGGAGAATCATACTGAAGTCTGAGGTGAGAGCTGCTCAGGAAACGTGTGAAATTTAAAGTTTTAACAGCTGATACAAACTGAAAAGTAAAAAAAGAAAGTCTTCTGTCCGCTATTTGCTGTTGTGTTAGGCACACAAACAGGTGACTTGTCGCGCGAGGGAAGGTGCAACTGCTTCAACTTACCTTACGGCCGCTGCTTCACGTTCACGCGCCTCGAACAGGTAACTCAAAGATCCACGTTTAGCGCCAAAAAACCAAACCAAACCAAACCAAACCAAAACTCACCGAGTGTGAGCTGAGTATTAAACCTTTCTGCGTCGTCTCTCCTCAGACAGATGAAAAATAGTGACGCAGAGGGTGAGTTTGGTCTTTACTTTGCCGCTCAGCAGCACCGCCCCTCTGACAGACTCCACCCTTTAACCACTGAAGGTGTGTGTGTGTGCTATACTTCCTTCCCACACACACGCACGCACGCACGCACATACACGCGTTGAGGATTAATGAGGATTTACTGTACAAACCGTGTCCCAGCACGGTTGTAAACACCAACAGCAGCCACTCTGTGCCCAGGAGACAAACGGTAACTGAACTAAAGATATTTAACCTGCATACATTTGACATACATTTGACATCTTGTTTATTTTTCATGCACATTAAGAAGTTTACATTGAGATATTGTTCAAGAGTTCATTACAGTGAGTGGAGAAGCCAGTCAGTTTAGTTTTGGGTCGGTTTGATGATGTCCTTCATGTTCCTGCTGCAGCCTGACTCTGTTCAGCACTGAAATAAATTCAACTTTGCAATAATTGTTTGCAAAAAAGTTGCAGATAAAAAGATATATATAGTAACCTGCACTTCTGTGGTTTTATAGTTCTCATTTAAAAACAAAACAAAAGCAACTGTCAATAAGTGAGGCTTGGCTGATTATTCCGGTTTTCAAACCTCCATCAAACCCTCCATCGTCTTGTCATGTGATATTCAGAGGTGACAGTCAAACCTATCAGCTGAGTTCTCTCCATTATAAGGTGGCTGCTGTTAGATATGCGTGAGTTGAACTTATAGTAAATGATCTTGCGCAACTCATTTACATCACTCAAACCGAACCCAAAACCACCGTGACTCATGTGACTCATCTGAAATGCCATCAGTTGAATTTTCATAGGAAAATGCTTTTTTTTTTTTTTTTTTTTTTTTTAGAAGGAAAAACCACCAAAGAACAAGAAGCCATAAATCATCTTTTGCACCCGTTACGGGCTCCGTAACTTTTAAATAAATGTTTGGAAATGATCTGACATTTTAGTGTGTTCATTGAAGCTTCATTCATAAAAAAAGAGGTGAAAGAAACAGAGCTCTCAGAGCGGATGTAGGATGAACGCCGCCGTGTTGACCTTGCGTTGCTTGGAGAAGCTGGACTCGAGCCAGTTCTTATGCACGGGGACAGCCTGCGGGTACTGATGCACCAGATCCTGGACCTCCTGTCCATGTAAATCATAACGATTAAAAGTTTTGCTTGCGTGTTTATATAAAAGTTGACAGGTTTTAAATCGATCTTTTGTCCCACCCATGAAAAACGTACACTAACCTGTGAGTGGATGCTGCTCTCCACCTCTGCAACTATGTGGGTGACCTCCAGGCTCATGATCTCCTCCTCATCTCCATCATACGTGCGCTGCAGCTAAGGAGCTGTCACATACATACAGCCAAACACAGGGGAAAGCATGGCGATAATAACTCAGCGATCAACAATTGGCTGCACACTTTGACTGCAGCAGGTCTTCACATGCAGAAGACCGTACATAAAAAACCTCAGGGATCCAAGCAATCACCCAAGACTGCAAAGCACTCGATGGAGCTATTCACAAGACCCCAGAGGGTTAACCGCTTACTTAAATATGTTCAGTATTGGGTCACGCCTCATCTGAAAAAAGAGATTTAGAAATTATGAAGCTGCCCAAAAATCTGAAAGGATATGTGATAAGGTAGCGGGCCAGGCTCTTCCTCTCTGATGCAGGCAGGTTGTAGAAAAACACACGGACTCCGCTCATGAAGCTGGGGAGCTCCGCGGGGCCGGCGCTTTCGTGCGAGGTCGAAGCGCCGGGGGTTTCTGCTTCAGTCCTGTGCGCCGACCTGTCTGACTGTGGTGGCGGAGGGGAGGATGTGGATGTCTGAGGTGGAGCTGTGTTCTTTGCTGTTCTGCTGTGATAATATCTGTCAGGCAGATGAAGGGAAAACGACTCCAGATTCTGGGAAATATCACAGATGCTGTCTGCTGGGAACAGTTAAAGGATACATGAAGGTGGGGATGCCTCTGGAAGCCAGGTGTTTCCTGATGAGCCTCTCTGTGCCGTACCAGTTGAAGCCTTGGGTGGAGTGTCCGATGCGAGGAAGATGTACACTTGCTTTGTGGGAGGGGGGGGGGGAAAGATGTAATTCAGGGGGTGTCGTTTAGCTCAGTTGGTAGAGCAACCGCCTCACGTACAAAGGCTCAGTTCTCCAATATGACCTGCGGCTCTTTCCCCGTCTCTCTCTCTCTCTCTCTCTCTCCCCACATTCCTGTCATCCCTGTCGCTGTCTCTATCAAATAAAGCTAAAAAAAAATTCTTTCAGCGACTCAGCCATTTCTTATGTTTACAATCCTTCTTGAGCTGTACTGTGGGAGGAGCAGCTGCCAAAAGTCTGAAGGTGACATCACCAGCGAGTCACTTTAGGACTCGAGGAAAGTCAAATTCTTCTCATGCTCTTTGTTGTTCATAATTGTCTCCATGAAGTTTGCACACGCACAGCGTGTCCTGCATATCTCGTCAGTCCAGTCTAACAATGAGCAGACACATCACGCCCGTCCCTCACACAGGACTGTTTTATTGACACGCAAGGTGCTTATTTAAGCACACTTGACTTGACTTCAATAAAAACACAGTGCACTTAGTCCCAGATAATAAAGAGTGTTGACTGTACCCTTGTTTTTTTTGGCTGCAGCATAAATCTTCTTCAGCCCTTCGTCCAGAGCAGTTAGGCGGATCCCAGACAAGTTACCGCCTTTGTCTCTTTGCTGCGCCACTATCAGGGCCAACTGAGGTAAACAGGAAGGAGATGGAAACAGCAGGTTTAGGCTTTTTTTTCTTTTTTTTATATCGCTGGCACAATCTTATCAGATGCCACAACTTCACAGTTCTGTTGCCACACGTAAACCCACACCCAGAATACGATCACCACGACTGCAAAGCGTGCATTTCCAAGCAGCATGGGTTTCATTTAAACTGAACCTACTTGATCCCGGCCGTCCAATCTGGACTGTTTGTCATCGATGGGGAAGAGCTGCACATTTCCGAGCTCCAAATCTGAAAGATTATAACATACTTCATCCGCAACCAGGCTTCTGCATGATGAGGATGTTCGTGGCATGAGTAATTATTGTTAATTGTACCTTTCATCTTGCCAGCCAACTCATACTGCTTCCGTGGTTCATCTGATCTAACCTCTAGAGCTGTGAACAAGCCTCCCCTGCCCCAACGGCCTGAATCATCTGCACATAAGTGTAGAAGAAAAGCTCTTTATCGCTCTATCATGCTACATGACATGTTGCTATGGTGACAATAAAGTGTTACAGGCTTCATACCAACACAGTGGACGATGATAGCATCTCCCTGAGCGGCGTGGGGATGAGTAACATCCCCCAGAACATAGTTGATAGCCCTGCTGTCAGAGTCTGAGGAGCACATGGCGCCGTCATCCTCCTCCTCCACCTCCTCTTCTTCTTCTTCTTCTTCTCCTTCACTGTCCACAGACGGCAGGCAGCGTGATCTGTAGCCGCATGACTCCCACCACGCCATCCTGTAAGATAAGGTCTGGGTTGAGTGGGTGAAGTCACCGAGAGCTAAAAAAGAAATTCACTGACGACAGAGTGTTTACTTTTTCTTGTGTTTCTGCTCTTGTTGCTTCTTCTTCGCGTCCTCCTGAAGTTTGGCTCTCTTGGCTGCAGCCTCCTCCCTTTTCTGCCGCCTCAGCTCCAGCTCGGCCTCAGTGAGAGGTTTCCTCTTCCTCGTGGGAATCCCAAGTGCGAGTGACAGAGAAACCTGGAAGCACACAGTTAGTCACATAGTTAAACATGTATTATCGCCACAAATGAGAGCTGAGGCTACTGAAATACTCCTTATACATTTAGTATTGTAACTGTACAGTCCAGTAAAGCAACTCTGCAAACTTAGATTCGCTGTGATTTCCAATATTTCATATATAGGTCAACGTTTCCACAAATCTGACCCTCTCTGGGTCGAGGAACAAACTCTGGTTTGATTTTGACTCGTCATCTTCTGTTACTTCTGTGAAATGGTGGTTCATTTGTAAGAGCAGCTAACAGGGAAGATCATACACTGGGATATTAAGCGTGGACCTTTATTTGTAAAGACGGTCTGTTGACGTTCTATCGCTCTTGCGTGCACAGTTCAGCTCCATTAGCCGAGTCCCTGTTTCACCTTTTATTGTTCAGTATGTGATTATTTAAGGGCTTCCACTTCTGGTGTGTTGTTCTGGTGTGTTTGTTTGCACGTAGATATTAAATGTCAGAAGTTCTGGAAGCGTGTGGGTCGGGCACATGCTTGTGCATGACTGTAACAAGTCAGTGAACCATAGACGCAGTAGAACAAAAGCAAAACGAAACACTGATGTGGGTACTAAGGGAGCCAAACTACAGATATGAGATGTAACCTAATTCAGTGGTTTTTACACCAACCATCATGCCCTGAATAACGTCTAGTGCCTACAAGTTTGAAGGCTGAGATCAGCAGGACGAAGTCCTTTAAGTATGTAAATGAACCAAAGTGCCCCACATACAATACTGTATGCACAATGACCTGATGCAACAATGTTGTGCACATGCAGTGTGCTTTAAATGATTTGCACTCCAGCTTTTCATAAACTGGACATGTTCCCATCAGTGTGCAGTCACGTCTTACTCCGGCTTTGTGTCGTAGAGCTCGTCCCTCTCCCGAAGCTCGCTGGAACTCAGTCCAGCTGCTCCTCCAGCAGACGGTCAAAGCTCTTCTGGTCGTCAGAGCTCGGGTCCTTACTGTAGTCTTTCCCCTCAAAGTAGTACATGTGGTCTGCAGGGTGGAGGAAGGAGTAAGCAGAGTGAGTTCTGCTTGTGTTGGTAAACATGAATGTGAGCTCAACAGATGAAATCTGTCGTGTACTGTCACATGTGGTTAAGTCTGCAGCGTGAAAACCAAAAGTAAAAAGGAGAAGCTGACATTGCCACAAAACTCAAAACATACTCTGCCCGTCACAGTCAGAGCTGCTCTCGTCTTCCTCTTTTTCCTCCCTGAGCGAGGCCGAGTCTTCGTTGTCCACCCACTGACCGCCATGTGACGGGCCGAGGATCTTCTCCAGTTTCACATCCTGTACAGAGCTCTCCTCCGATGACAAGAGCTTATCTACGCCAAACTTCAAGATCTCGCTTAGCTGTAGAAAACAGGAAACAGAGGAGTGACAGCTGGAGGGGGTTTTAATCAGACATGAGTACTGTGGATTCACAGAATATGTTAATGGTTTTGTGGTTTTGTTCCCACACCTGCAGTCCTGCAGCAGCTGACTGAGCTTGATCCAGTAAAGAGAAGCGTCCTTCTTCTATGACGGTGTTGGTGAGGTGCAACTTGGACACGGCACGAGAGTACATTATCTCCTCCACGGTGTCTCTTGCCAGAAGGCGGACCACTTTCACAGGCCTGTAAGGAGTCACAGTCGATCAAAGATTATCATTCGTATTCCAGTGATTCAGTTTTTGGTTTGTGAGACAGATTTTAAAAATTGGGGTCAGCTTAGACTCAGATATCCAAACTTTTAGTCCCTTGTATAGGTCAAGCTTCAGTTCCCATAATGCAACTCATTATTCAGAAGCCCTTTCCAGCCTACTGAGTGGCCTTTATCTCTCAAACCCCAAGCCCCCAGTTTATGACGCAGGTTTTCTGTCTAATGTACCAAGTCTTTAAGGGGGAACTCCACCAATTTAACACATCAAAGTGTGCTTACAGGTCTTGGGGAGTACTACTCTATGTAAAGAAGAAGCCTCAGAGGGAGCTGCGCAAAATCTGATAAACGTCCTTGAGTGATGACATTTGAGTCAGCGTCGGTTGGGGCTGAAGACAACAAGTCTGAAAATGACAAAAATCTGGAGGTGTGTAGTTAGAAAGAAGCGAGCTTATCAGACCTTCCGTGGCCCACTCCTCATCTCAGCTGCACGCCAGCCGCTCAGCGCTGCATTTAGCCGCAAGTAGCAATAACACACGGCTGAAATGTCAGCGGTTGGAGTTGCATTGTGGGTAATGTAGGCGCCGGGTTTTGTTGAGGAATATTGATGATACAATGACGATATCTCCCGAGGTTGTCATGCGTAACTGCAGATAACCTCAGTGACATCAGCTTGGCATAACTACTCCATACACATCACCTGTCCTGGCCAATCCGGTGGCAGCGCGCAGCAGCCTGCAGGTCATTCTGAGGGTTGAAGTCACTGTCCACGAAAAGGACCGTGTCAGCAGCTGTAAGGTTCAAGCCCACTCCACCTGCAAAGACAGCTTGTTTAGGAAGCATAACCTGAAAGCAGCGCACTCATGTTAGTACTCTATACGCCGTATTTACTCATACAATCTGAAAAATTCTACACTAAAAGCGACATGATTTGTGACAGGAAATGACTAACTTTCAGAGTGTGCATAAAACATGCTAAGAGACGCTGCTGGCCTTATTTACAGCGGTGTGTCATCCTGCCGCAGCTCTTATCTCTGTGAAATCACTCCCCTTTCCTCTCTCATCGACTTCTGTGAACCTGACTGTAGATTTCGATATGCAGGAAAGCTTGCAAGTGCAGCTCAGACTCTCGTCTTATCATACCAAATTAATCTGAATCTACGTCGTCGTTCAGGTAATGAAATGAATCACCTACAGCGCCTCTAACGATTATTTTTACTGCCTTTAAAACAGAAACTCTGCTGTGTTTACGAGCAATTCATTGCAATTCATAAAACTGTAGCAAACAATGTTGCAGATTCTGCATTAAAAAACACAATGTGACCATTACTGATGCCTCATCAGGGACACAGTTTGCTCTCTGTCTGCACAGAGTTCAGGGTTTCAGTCACCTGCTTTAGTGCTGAGCAGAAACACAAAGATCTGTTTGCTGCTGAAGTTCTTCACTGCTAGATTTCTTTCCTCCCCTCGGACGGATCCATCCAGACGTTCGTAGCTATAACCTGAAGAGAAACACTCAATTTAGCTCTGACTGGTGTCGACAAATTAAAGAAATATACAGTGAATTGTTGCACTTAGTGTTGCAGAAGCAGTAGTAGTTAAAAGAGCAGTAATAGTTCTTATTGGTGTTTTAAAAAGTCAGTGAGAGTAAAAGTCTGTATAGTCACAAAGCCCACTCATCCCTGTTCACCTCTGTACTCCATGTAATCCTGAAGTATATCCAGCATCCTCGTCAACTGAGAGAACAGCAGGACCCGGTGACCCCTTCAACAGCAAACATGAGAAACAAGAGAAATAAAGTAACCGATTCAGAAAAATACTGGAGAAACTGTGGACCACAAAGTAGAAACCACACTCTCATATTTTCTGGCATTAAAGATGAGATATGGCTGCAAATAACCACATTTGCAGAGACGTGGTGTCTGTTAATGCAGAAAGGGAAGCCACCCCCGATCTTATCACTGCTCGTCTTTTTCCTTAATGTGTCCTTTCATGTTTGAATATTTCATCAGATAAATGTCAGAGTGACCGGAATTTTTTTAACAAAAGCCGCATGTGTGGAAATAAAAGAATTATAAGTTGAATGAGGCCCAGCTGCCACCAGGTGGAGCCCAATAACCAGCAGTCTGGCTCACCCTTTGTGGAGGTAAGTCAGCATGCTGTCCAGAAGGCAAAGTTTACCACTGGCTTCAATGAGATGCTCCCCCATCTCAAAAGGCTCCGGCTCCACGCCTACGCAAAAAACACAGAGACAGTGTGACAACAGTTTTTATATTACATTTACAATTCAAGCAAGTGGGTGCAGAACCAGACTACTGTGAGCGAGGATTAGAGATTTGGATTGAATACGGGTGTATCAGGATAGCATACAACTACAATTACTAAGATTTCACTGAGTGCAACTCACCGTCAAACAAGTATGGGTGGTCAACACACTTTCTCAGGTTCATCAAGATGTTCATCAGCCGGTTCTTGTTGCCATGCTCATTTCCAAAAGCCTCTGAACACATCAGGAGAGATTCATGAACAGTGAGTCTTTAAAAAACAGCATTCTGCTGAGGTTTACCATGACGGAGCTATAAAACACAGATTCATTGGTCTTTAGTAGTTTTCTCACCCAGGTCCTTCATCAGGAGGGCTTTGTAGTATTTTTTCTGCAGAGCCGACATGCCGTGGTACATCACCAGCTCCGTCTTCTTCGGCAGATCCACAGCCACTTCGGACTTGACTCTACGGAGCAGGAAAGGCTCCAGGACTCTCTGCAGCTCAGCAGCTGGAAACAGAAGCACAGAATGAGGGACGCAGTGTTGATTTAATGAGCAATTACCGGGGAAGTGCATGACATACACCCAGTTTATGTATTTAATATTATCCTTCAAAATATTTCCTTTAAAGGGAATGCATGTGAAGCCTACACAATGCTCATGCAATGTTTGATTGTCGTACCAAGAGCAGGTTGATTTTGCACACTGGAGTAAGCGTTGACAAAGTCGTCCGTCTCATCAGCGGTAAAGATGCTGGGCTGGATGAAGCTCAGAAGGGAGTAGAGCTCCTGCAGGTTGTTCTGGATGGGAGTCCCCGTCAGCAGGACTCTGAAGCCGACTGAGAACTACACGAGACACGCAGACACGTCGAAAAGTTAAAAAAAACTGGGATAAAAGAGAAGTAAATAATCAACAGCACTAACGAGAGGCAGCTCTGTACCTGAGTCAAGGTTTTGTGCAAAAGTGAGTTTTGATTCTTTAACCTGTGAGCTTCGTCGACTACAAGGACGGTCCACTTCCACCTGAGGAGCGTGGTAAACATGAAAACAGGGAAGCCATGTATGAAATTATAGCTCAATAACATCATGATGAGACTGATTCTTCTCAGCATCTCAAAGAACAAACTCACCGTCTCAAGAATGAAGCATCTTTGAGACACAGCTGTAAACGAAAGAAGAAAGAAAAACAAGTGGGTTTCAACATACGGTTAATTATAATTCAGGTCATTTTGTCTCATTAAACGGCCACAGACCTCGTATGTTGTGAGCAGAACATTAAAGTCCTGAGTGTCTGCTTCCCTCTGAAGCTCAGCTCGTCTCTCTTTGTCTCCCTTGTAGCACAGCACAGTCAGACACGGCGCAAAGCTGAAACCAAGTCAAACACAAGTTCAGGATTTTATATAAAGTTTGTTGTTTCAAGCAGACTACAGAAAATGGACGTAGGATCAGATGTGAATGTGATCGCACCCTTCCAGCTCCTTCCTCCAGTTCTCCATGACAGAGAGCGGACTCAGCACCAAGAACGGACCGGTCTTCCCCAGAGCTCCTGACGCGTACACCAGCAGAGAGATCGTCTGATGGGACAAATTAAATGAATTATTGACATACAATATGAAGTCTTAGTTAACAGTGCCATAGTACAGCTACTGTGCTCACTATTATTAGTTATAAGAGACACACACCTGGCAGGTTTTACCCAAACCCATCTCATCTCCTAAAATACATCCCTGCTGGCCCTTCAGGCTCTGAGTTAACCACCGCACACCGTCCAGCTGGTACGGTCTGAGCTGTATCCCTGTGGAGGAGACAGCGGGACAGATTATCACGGCTGGGACTCAAAACAAAGCAAAGACTGGCTGTTAAACCCTGTCTAAAAGTTGCCCGGTGTTACGATTCATGGAGCGACTCTGTTAACTGGCGACCGTTAGCTGGATGTATCTGTGGTTGTCGTAGCAACGACAGCCGTTGAAAGAGGAAGATATACTTAGCTATAAGATAAGATAAGCTAAAATATAATATTTTTTGGCATTGTACAATTAATGAATACATTCATAAGTTAATAAAAATAATTATTTATAAAAAGGCATTCACAGAGGCAGCTAAATCTTCCTGTTTTTAACGGCTGTTATCTACTATACGTTCGCCTAACGGTCACGGTTAACACGGTAGCTCTTTAAGCCGAAACACCTGTGGCTACTTCATGTTACTTCAATCAGAAACGAGCCTCGTACCTGTTAAACCGCACTTTTGTAAGTCGCTCTGGGTAAAAGCCGTCTTCTTTTTCTCCGCCACCGTGTTTTTTATCCTCGACAAGATGTCTGTCATGTTTGCAGACTGACAGGACGAACACACACACACAGAGAAAGTTACTTCGGCGCGGACATGACCAGACCAGTGTTCAACTTCACTTCCTTGTTTGATCACGTGACGTAGGGGAAAAAGGCGCGTCACAGAGGATGAATGGATTTATGTTGGCAGAGCTGTTTCAGCTGATAACACCATTTATCTTTAACACGTTCAATTAAACTTAGTTACATTTTTACTTCATTTCATGTTCTGAGTTTTATTGAAGCACCAGCATTCATATAAAAGCCACTAGCCGCTTCTTTTTAATAAACATTTTCATGTTTGTATAACACCTTTCATACAAATAAAATGCAACAAAGATAAACAAATAAAACCCACTAAAATAGTAAAGTATTATAAAATATATAGATAGTCAAAATTAAAGGTAAAGATACATACATAGACAGATTCAAATATATACATAGAAACATTTATAAATATATTTCAAGTAAAAGCCAGATTTTTAAAGTTTGTCAAATTAAATAGCAGATTGCCTGGATTTATTTAATTTTTTATTTTATTTTAAATTTCTAGAAGGTTATTGTAGCATTTTACTTTTATTTCACCAAGCTCTCACCAACGACTACTAAAGTACTAAAGTCAGTCCCAGATTTACTCTTGTCCAACAGCTTCTTGCTTGCTCAAGCTCTCCTTTTCTCTTCTTAGCTTCCTCTATCTTCACCTCTGTCATTATGTCCCTAGAGCCTGCTTACATTGCCAGCTTGCCCAGCTCCTGTTCTGGCACTACATTGGCTCTGCTCCCTGTTGGCATTCGCCCTGGGCCTGTAAACGTCCTCCTCCCTCTTGTTCCTGAAGGTCGAAAACCCCTGTGGTACAGGTACTAACAGTTGGCAGATTTTAAATGTTATTTTATTGTTTAAAAAGTTACATAATATTTCTTTAAACTTTTGGTGAAGAATGTTTCACATTAACACATTTTGGTTACTTGTTTTAAAAACACTTATTTGGCTTCCAGCGGTGTTGTATCATAAACTTTTTTTTTTTTTTTTTTTATCACTGTGGGTACTGCCTCTCTCATACATCACAATGTGGGTGTGTGACCTAAGAAGAAGTCAAACAGGTTTGACCAATCTTGTTTGATATAGCTCCCAACAGTAGGCAAGCCGATGCCACCTCAGAGCTTTGAACTTTTTAACTTATTTCTGCGTATGTATCAAAATATTCGGCGGTGCTGTTGATCCTTTTAACCAGAAAAGACAGAGAGCTAGAGGGAGTAGGTATGCCACAACAAGCCGCAACATGACCGACGTTCATGACTTCATTCGATGAGGAAAGGTGTGTGTGTGTGTGACTGAGCGTTTGAAAGCAAACGATCATAAGACAGAGGCGTAATGGGACAACGGCCTGTGAGTTAGTAATGGACTCATCTTTTTTAAAGAGGATTTTATTTTTGGATTGTTTTTGCGTCTTGCGTGCGCAAAAGTGTCCTTCTCCGGGGGCGATGCCGGTGGCGCTGTGGCGCGCAGGACTGCTCCTCTGCTTCCTCGGTTTCTGCGCCTGTCTGGGTGAGATGACTCCCTGTCTGGTCATGCATGTTACACACACAAAGTTATCCATCTGTCCTCTAACTCACTGATGTTGTTCCATTTCTTTGTCTCCAGAGGAAGACTGCGTCCTTGGTGTACTTGAACGGCCGGTCGTCCTGCCCTGCTTGTACCCTAAATTATTAAGCTTTGTGAATTTTACCATTGAGTGGAGGAGAGGCGATGAAGTGGTGCTCAGATCAGTGTGGGAGCTGAATAAAAATGTGGAGGAGCTGAGCGTTAACAGTGCCACAATCTCATCTGATGCCGCAAGGACTGGAAACTTCTCTCTGAAGCTGCCCACAGTTGATGTTCAAGAGCACAAAATCAATTACAGTCTGTTCATCATTTCAGAGGAGGACCACAGTGATGCGCTGTGCACAGTGTGCCTCATGTTAGCAGGTCAGTGTCAAACACACAGGAAGTAACCAGAGAATTATTGAAAGGAACTAACTGCCTGTCTTTGATGGATGTTTGCAGCCAGTTTCAGCTCCCCACTGCTGCAGAGGGAAGAAGCAGCTCATGGAGGTGAGACGGCCTTCCTCTGTCACTCCAGTGGTGGTTTTCCTGAACCGGCTGTCCACTGGCTCATCAACCACACAGAGAAACCTCCAGAAGGCTCGGTGAGAACCCAGGCAGCATCACTTCCAGACTCCCATCTGTACAACATCACCAGCCACCTGATGGTCAACATTTCCAAAGACTCCATCGTGTCGTGCACCATCGAGAACCTGTCCATGAACGAAACCATGACATCCACAAGCTGTGAGTGATCCATCATTCAAGTTATCATAAGCTTCACCTCACATACACCTGTAGGCCACTACCTGTAACTAACCTTTTGGTTCTTGTTGGTGCTAAGATGGAACACGGGGCAGCCCGGTGGTGGGTCGAGCATCAGAGGCCATGTGGATCTTCAGCACGGCTCTCAGTGCGGTGGTTGGCATCATGGTGGTGGCAGGAGTTGCGTACCAGATTCACCTGGACAGGATAAGTAAGAGGAAGAAGAAAGAATTCCAAGAGATCACCAGAGGTAAGGTGGTGACACCACATCACTGCCGTTAGATTCAGATAAAACACTTCACAGAGGACATTTTTCTAAAGTCTGTAAAGGTTCTCAGTCGTCCAGGTCATCTTTCTTTGAGAAGAGTTAAATCGGGGGCAGCTGGACTTGATTGTAGATCCATGATGATGTTTCATCTCTCGTCCAAGAGGCTTGTTCAGTTACATGTCTGAAGCTTCTAAGCCATTGATTTCTTTATGTGTCCTAAAACCCTGTCAGACAGTGGGGAAATTCGCTTGTTACAGCAGCTTGTAGACACAAGGTTGATAGGAAAGTACTCATAAATAAGAAATATAGAGAAGGAAGTCATGATGTCATGCTGGTGTTGAAGAAGCTGTTTAAGCTCACAGAATAAAGCAGATGCCACTATAGAAAGGTTTTAACAGAGTCCTGCACACTCCAAAGGTGTCCAGCATTTCACAAGAGTCAGTTTGTATTAGTATTAATATTTCCCATCCTTAAACCTGCTTTAAGAGGGAAGATTTTATCTTATCTCGGTCTAGATTTACAATCATGCTATCTGAAGTGTAATCTAAACAAGCCATACAAAGTGAGATGAAAGGTTAAGTCCTCCCCGGCCTCTGGTTCATTTACTGCCTCTCTCCTTCCCTGCTCTCCTCTCTGTCTTCAGTTGTTGTGTCAAATACAGACAAAAAACATGATGTGAATCAGGTTTGTGTACAACTAAGATATGATCTGTTGATCCTGACCCTGAGAAGCCACAAGCCAGTCAGACAGGCTGAAAACAGCTCTTATTAAAATTATTGTTTGCTGTCTTCAGGACACAAGAGGAGACATCCGAACTTGGAGGAGGCCGAGGTGATGACGACGCAGTCGAAGGAGACTGACGTGTAAAAACTGCTGAATTTCCACTTCTGTTGCACTTGAGACAATCCAAGCACTGATTTGTAAATATGTATTTGTTGTGACCACTTCAATATTCAACAAACTGTACAGTGACCAGTACATGTATGTTGTATATATTTGACTTCTGTTTTAAGCTTTAATAAAGATGTCCGCACCCATTCATGAAGATGTTTTTTATTTCAGTTCATTACAGATCTGTTCACAGAAAATATGACAATGAACGTTTACATTTGAAATCCAGGGAGCCACAATTAACACATTTCAAGAGCTGAAAATTTCAAATGAGTTTCTTATAGGAACTTTTTATCAAGATGGTTAAATTTCCAAAAAAAATATGTAACAGATTAAAGGATGTTGATCATATTTGAGAGTCTGTAGCCAGAAAACGTTGATTTTTATTTGCTAAATTATTAGGATTATTAGGATTTTCTACTGATCATTAACTTCAGCAGAGGATATACACAAAATAAATCACAGTTCAATCCTGAAGAAGTGCACAGTGTTGTGGTTCCCCAAACATCTTGGCATCTCTTGTTTCCACGTGAATTAAGTCCCGTGCTTCAGGGAGAAGACGACTCGGAGGAGCAGTGATCTGCTCCACAGTTTGTGTTTCGCACCTTCTCTCTCAAAGTCTCATCTCGATCCTTCCTGCGTAGACGTCACTGCGTAGATGTCGTTGCGACGCTGAGCTGTGATCGGGATCTGCTGCCGGATGTCGGCTAAGTACTGCAGGTCTGGGAACAGGTGACATGAGGACACAGAGATGTTTAACACAGGCTGATCATCATACACAGAAAGAATGACAACACCTTTGCAGGCCCTTAGACCTATAGTTACAACCCTCTGATCAACACCGTCTGCACTCACCGATATCGGCATAAATTACAGCCTCCTCTGGTCCGGCCTTTGAGATGACTTCTCCCCTGCAAACACAGATTGCAACGATCACAAATCTGCAACACTACAGACAACTGATCAGTATTGTAAAACAAAATATTACATATATGACTCAATGTGACACCAACACTCAAGCAAACAGTAGTCCGTAGTAGTTGGAGTAGTCCTGTTTTACGCTACTTATCCTTGAATACAGTTAACCTTAGTGTAGCAGCTGTAATATTGTCGGTGAACAGACAACAGGTGTGTCAAGTCTAACTGGCTTTACAGCTGCCTCCTCTTGTAAATAAGAACGTTTTTGTCTGGACAGGTGTTCCAAAGCAAAGTAAACAGTTTGTGGCCGCAGACACAGTGTGTTCCTGCTGTTCCCCACAGTTCTGGACGTTACTGTTTGCTTGTTTATCACTGGAAATATGTTCAGAAGAAGACGTTTATCAAGAAAAATAAACAGACTGAGTGTTCGGCTGGTTTGTCAGACGGTAATCTGAGCAGTATTAAGTTAGTGGTTGCCAAACTTTGGATCCTTTTTTATTATCACTGAGTAAACCGATGACATATTTTATGGACATTATATTGCATAAGAATATAGACTATATTAATTGTATGATGTGCTTTCTTTCTATTTAAACAGTTTGAATGTGCTTCTTTTTTCTTTTATTCTCCCCAACGTTTGACCATTTTTTCTACGAGTTCTTTTGTCATCTTAACTGTGTGCTTTTCTAACTCAGGATGAGGTTGTTCATCAGAGACTGAAGGCTCTTTCAGACCCTCTCCTATTCCCACATTTAACAGTCGTCCAGAGGCGACATGTTCTTACTGTACCATGGGTTAACAACAGTGCTGTGACCCCAGGCGACGTATGAAGCAGTTTCATCTCTGGCAGGAGACGCCGTGGCCACGTACACTTGGTTATCGAGCGCCCTGCGAAGGAGACAACCACATGATGTATGTCAAATTATAAATGCTTATACATCCATCCATGTTTCAGTTTCCAAAATGTCTCTCCTCAGTCTGACCTCCCTCTCTGCAGAAGCTCCCAGTGGGCTGGACCAGTCGTCATGTTGAAGGCTCCGGGGTAAACCAGCAGCTGACAGCCTGAGTGCAAAGAGAACAACCTGATCAACTGTCCTGCACATCATCAAAAACAACTTATGCCATGTAAACAATCTCATCAGCCGCTGACCTTTCCTGCTGTAGAGCTGCGCAAGCTCTGCAAACCTCATGTCGTAGCAAATCCCCACGCCGACTTTACAGAACGCTGTGAGAGGAATTACAGAGAGGGCGCTTTAAATGATCGTCCGGCTGCAAGAAGAAGAAGAAGGAGACAGGAGTCGGAGACTTACGTGTTTCAAACACTGACAAACTGTTGCCCGGGCTCAGAGTCTCAGACTCCTGGAATCGGATTTTCCCGGGAACGTCGATGTCAAAGAGGTGAATCTAGAAGGGAAACGGTGAAAGATGAAGAGAGAGACGTCCATGCTCTAACTTTAATAAACAGCTGTAATTGATGCATACATACCTTCCTGTGTTTCAGAATCAGTTGTCCATCGGGCCCAAACACTGTACAAGCTGTTATACAACTTCCCACCGTCCTCTTCAGGGATGGATCCTGGAGAACAAGACGTGTCACTGTTCAGATTTTTCCTAAAGTTTATATCAATTCCTGAACATCCTACAAGGATATCAGCAGAGGGGGTGGCAGGCTGTGCTGGTCTCATTAACAAGGCACACCCCTCGTCTCTGATCCAGCAATCACTTCTGCCATAAAAGCCCAGTCAAGACACCACACGCATTGACATCAACCAAAAGCATAACAGGTGAATCTAACCAGCTGACAGGTAAAAAACAATTTTGTAATGAGGGTGAGAGGAGGAACTGTACGCCTCTGAAGAACTTTGACACGTTTTGGCATGAAAAGCACAGGTGCAGTTAATAACATCACTGATGTCTGCATAACATTTAGGTGTGTCCGGGGAAGAAAAAGTGACTTGCCAGTATCACCAGTTGGCCCTCCCATTGTTTCAAAGCTGTTACTGCCGGAGAAGATAAAGTGAGAGTGACTCCCTTCACTAAAAACAATATTTTACATGGTTTAACTGATATAATTTATTAACTCTGTTAGACTTTAACTCAGTGGCAGCAATACCAAAACCTACAGTACTGATATTCAAGATGTGGAGTGAATGAAAAATAAATAAATCAAGAGTTCTTTACTTCTGGTCTTGTTTTTTAGTCTGTTCTAGTATTTTGAGCTATTTGACATATCAAAATAATAATAATAATAATAATAAATTAAGGGAGTTGATTATCATGGAAGAATAAACAGTGGAAGAAAATACTTACAGCACTCTATTTACCGTGTATTATATACAGTACATCCATCAGTCACACAAGCTTCCTTACCTCCTACTAGATACACCTTATTCTCCTTCGCTGCCTCTGACAGCATCTGTGAGGACTCTCCTGGGATCCTCTCAGCATATGAGGGGAAGAAGTTAGTTCCATATGGAGAATTGAAGCACTCCTGTATTGATGAAAGGTGAGAGAGCATCAGGTTTACAGCAGGAAGTGCACAGTGTTAGTGATTCTTAAGACTTTCATTAGGAGGTTTTCCAGTTTAAGGTTAAACTCTTCCTGTTCACTAACTGCCATAACTATCACAACCACAGATGCATTTGGCTGATTGTTAACTGGGTCGCTGTTTACACCGAAACACCGGGGCGAATGTTGAGCTGGTGTCGTGCTAGAACCGGAGGCGGGTGAGCGGGCAATGTAACCAGGCTCAGCAGCTTTTGTGGACATAAGAGGAGAAAGGCAGACATCTCGCCGGGCTTCTTGCTTTTGGACTCGTTAGTAAAAACAAACAAACAAACAAAAACATGTTAACTGGTGACGAATAATAGCCAAATTCAGACATTGTTGTCATAGGGTGAAGTCATCGTAGCTGTTGAACAAAACACAAGTCGTAGTTTTTTGGTATCGTTTCCTTTTACTGTTATTGATTGTATTGTTTATAAAAAAAACAAACAAACAAAAAAAAAAAACTATCTTCCTCTTTATAACGGCTGTGGTAACTATGACAACCAGACATTCGGCTGATGGTCGCTAGTTAACACGGTTGCTCGTTACACCGAAACACCGGCCCCAACCTCCTCCTCTACTCTCCCCACATCAGAGAGCCTCCTCACCGGCAGCAGCACCACTTGGCCGCCTTGTCCCGCAGCCTCCTTCACCAGCCTCCGGGCTCTGCTCAGGTTGTCCGCCTTGACGCTGGTCACCTGCAGCTGGACCACAGCCAGACGAAACTCTGAGGAGACAAGAGACGGTCACTGTGTTTGTGTACATAACTGAGCAGGAAGCGTTAACAAGCTGCAGTCGGTATATCAATAATTTATTAGTAATTATATTTACTCAGGTAGCTTCTGCTTCAGTGAAATAAACTTTGCACTTACTGGACATCGCTTTAGCTAAAGTGGACATGAATGCAGAGGTCCTGTTTGGGCTCACAGTCCACAGCTGACAGGTGGGTCATGTGATTCCGGGTGGCTTTCAAAATAAGAGTCGTGGCATGGTTTAACAATCACGAGGAGGTTAGGTAAAGCAACATACACACGGGTAGTAGAAAACAATAACAGCGATGCCTGCAGATGTAAAGTGACCGTTCTTTTAAATTAAAGTCACTCTACGACACGTGAGTTTATGTAAAGTTCAGGACTTATATTGTGAAATTTACAGGGAAAGTGACGTAGCAGGGGGTGGGGTGTCTACTGCCAATCCAGTGTTAGTGTTTCCTGATTGGTTCATTCAATCAGCAGCTAATTATCAATCAAATAGTTAAGATAGTTAATGTGTCAATTATAAATGTATACTAATTAAGATCTGAATTAACATAGTGAATATTTGGACATTTAATTCATTCTTATTCTTATCTTAGACTTTCTATTTTTAACATTGTCTTTAATGATAGTAATACAATAACAATTTAAAGCAAGCATGTCTGACTCACACTGACTGTTACTTCAATATTTGTGTTGATATAATATAGTAATGTTGTGAGTCTGTCTCCGTAAAGGTTCTAAAACCACGTCAGATCTTTCTTTTACAAACAAAAACACCAGTATGGTTACAGATTTAGACTTATACAGGTTTATTGTGTACTGTGGATGAAGGTGAACCGAGATGATGAACTGTAGGAAGGAAGGGGACGCAGGGTAAAGGTTAAGAGTCGAGGGATAAAGGGTAGGTGGATGGAGGGCTTGAGGGGAGAGATCAGCATTGTAGATGGACCAGTGTGGACCGGTGGTGAGAATATACACTGCTCTACAAATTAGAGCACCAGTGAGCGACGCGAAAACCGCGTGAGGTTAGGTTCCTCTATTGTTCTTCTGCTAGATTTGTTTGCCATAGTTGAATCAGACACCAGTGTAAAGCCTCCCTTTTCTCTCGTGCAGACGCTGTGAAAATAATGTCTGAATGACTGTACAAACGTGGATGCAGTTGAATAATCTCCATTTATTAAAAACAGAAATGCTTAGAAAATAATAGCAGTACAGTAAGGTGCAAATTACACTTGAGACATGTTGCATTTCAACTAGTGGTGACATCCTTTGCCAGTGATGTTGCAGAGTAATGTTAGACTCCCCCGATCAAGGATGCTCCAGTCAATACTGAAGAAGATCACAAAATTACAATAACACAATGAATGGATTACACAGGAATGCTTTGAAAGAGCAGAGTGAAGAAACACCAGATTCATCTGTAAGTCTTTAATTCAAGTTTTGGTTTTCGTTTAGAGGTGCCGTATGTTTTTAATTTCAGGAGACAAACAGAGGGGGTGAACCCTCTCAGGAGCTGTCAGGAAGGTGCTGCATCACTTCAGAGGCTCTGACACTTTAAACCCAAGGCTGCCTACACGACTAGACTTCAATGCAAAAATGAGTAAGTAAGCGAGAGAACAAAGCGACAAACAAAAGTCTGAAACAGAGTTTAAGATTAGAGAAGCAGCAATATACTGTGATATGTTGCCACTGCTGGTGCCAATAATCACACATCACAGGCATGAGGCCGAAGGCAACAGTGGCAAGCAAACTGAAACTGCCTAGTTTCCACTAATACGATGGAGAAGATTTGAAAACATAGATATATGATGACTGTTTTTTTTGTTTTTTTTAGAAATGATATTTTCATTCCCCTCAGAGCTGCGGTTAAAAGTGCAAAGCACAGTCCTCATCACGGCGATCGTTTCTTTCTAAATATGTCGGAATCAGCATGCCTTCCAGATGCCAACACAACCAGCAATTTGTTTTATTATGAGGTTAATTGAAATAATTCACATACTGAAGAGGATGGAAAAAATACAGAGGTGCTCAGGCTCTTAATAACTACAATCACCATACCTCCTGTTGTTGTAATACTAACATAGTCCAGAGGGGCTGTGAACAGTGCTTTCAGAGAGCTACATCACACTGCTAATGAGATGAGGTTAATTAATTATTATATGTAAAAGCAGAGAATAAATTATCTCTCGTAAACTCGAAAGAAAGAAAGAAAGAAAGAAAGAAAGAAGGGAGCCATTCGAAGTTTCACTGCATATTCTAACTATCAGGATATGCTTTTCAAAAGGACATTGCAAAGGTCTGTGCAGCTTACACAATATATACATCAAATATTTATAAACGTCCTCAAATAAGTTTTATTATTTAAGGCTGCCTGCTGGAAAAGGAAAAAAGTTATCAAAAACAGTTGCGGTAGGAAACCTGCCTCGTGCCAGCACTGCTTTCTTTTCTTTCGTTTTTTTTTTTGGGATGTGCGTTTTAAAGTTTGAGCCGGCTGCCTCATGCTCGCTTCCTGACCAGAACTATAATTAAATCCACTCTCAACGCATCTGAAATTTAAAGAGACATGACTGAGCTTCAGTACTGTTCACTGCAAAACAAATGAGTCAAAAGGAACGGGTCAGTGAGTGCGCTACGTTAAGGCCAGAGGGAAGTTGCCAGAAGTGGAAATTGCACTGTAATAATAAAGTAAAACATACAGTTTAACCAATATCGCTTAAATTAGTGTAAGAGAATGGTTGGATGACTGCGGAGCACCTAAGTATTTCATCACACACACAGCCTGTCCTACAGGCCTGCAGTCAGCAGTGTGTGCCCCCCCCCCCCCCCCCCATCCCCATGTCCAAAACACAGACAACACAGGGCTTCACAGTCAACACTGCACTGGATCTGTCCAAGGAGGGAGAGCGGGAGAAGGTTTCACTCTTGGCAGACAGAGACTCTTCTTACGCTTTGTGTCACGGCTGGCCGTCACGAGCCCGTCATCTCCCTTTTTACGAGCTCTCCAGAGCATCGAGGACTTTCATGATCTGCTGCTTAATGACCTTGGTGGCGTCGCCTGCATTGGGTATCAAATATCTGAGAGGAGGAAACAAGAAATGAACAAATAACTACCAGCAAACAAAATAATCTTTCATCCTGCTATAAAATCAGATTATATGTGTTAATGTTTAGTCTTCAGTCTGCATAATTATTACACTAAAATGTAGCTGATGCTTTTATCCAAAGTACTACTCATATAGAATCCAGAGACTGTTGCAGAGGGGGACAGATTTATCATGTCCAGTTGTTAGTGATGGAAGGGTCGTGGGTGCAGAACTGGAGACTATTTTGTAGGCAGCATTAGTGATTTGAATTTAATTTAGGCTGCTACAGGTAGCTAGTGGAGCCTGATTTTTCTTACGTTGTAAAGTGATTTTATATGATCACAAATAATAACTGTGTCGGAGGAATAGAGACCCGCTGAGAGACGTTTTGCCTTCTGTCTGACTCTGGGGCAAACTCTGCAGCTCTTCATCATTACTGTAGCGATGGACTGTCATCCTGGACCCTTCAGTGGAACTAAATAAGTCTGACTGAATAAGATTTACAACTTTGGCATTCAAACCAACTTCTAATCTCCAAAAATACACCGTTTTTATTCCCTAAAATAACTAACGGTCTAATTATGAATGCTGTGCTTTATTCTCTCAGGATAATCTGCTAAATCAGACAACATTTCGAGTGTGTTTAAGAAATATGCATATTCACATTCTTGATCAGAATATGGACACGTTTATGCTAAGATAATTTCCTGCTGGCTCTAGTTTCTTCCTTGATGTATTCACTCTGACAACATGCTGTAAAGTCACAGATAAACTCACAAATAACACCAAAGTAGCTTAAAATGACTGATGTCTGCATTTGTAATCAAGCACCTCTCAACCGCTGATATCTCCACTCCAGCTGAGTTGTTGGTGCCGAACTTGAACGTGATCAGTTCTGGGTGCTTCTTTTTGGATGTGATCTTCACCACGGAGTTCAGAGCTTGTCTCGACTGGATGTAGGCGAAACCTTTCCTCGAGGCGATCTCCCGCAGACAGTACATGTGAGTCGCCGTGATCAACAAGTGGCTGCAGAATACAACAGATTAACAGAGTCAGTGTTAATGATTCGTAGATTCCTGAATTATTACGATGCCTCTCGTTCTTTCATGTTTGAGGAAGTGGAGATTAGTCATCCCAGCCTTCCACACCCATGACAGCTGAGGAAGTAGGGTTCATTCAGACAAGCCGGGTACATGGAAAACACTAAGCCAGAACACAATAAGTAGAGTATCAGAGTTTAGTCTGTGAATCCATCTGGATAGTCTCAGTTTCAGACATTTCAGGCTGACTGATTCAACTTCTCGGCCACTTCTGCAGTCAAAACTCACTACCCTCCAGTCAAATCAATAGAAAAAAAATTCAGTCAGCGGCTCACCTTGGGAACATGTGTCCGGTTTCTTTCACCTCGTTACATGGAATATGATGCTTTACATCCGGTTTGTGTATCCACGTCTGAATGTTGACAATCTCCTTCCTGTCGTCGTCTGACATGGACGAGCTGTCGATCTCATCTGTTGCGAGGGGAGCCCATTAGATACAGGTCACCTTATTTACATACTCTTAATCTCCACTGCAGCTACATTCGGAGAGAGTTTACCTGTATCGTACTCCTCTTCATCACCAATACTGAAAACGGGCTTCACCCCGCGGTAAGGTTTGCCGACGCGGTCGCTGCTGCTCACGTGCCTACAGACGGACAGCAACAGGGCAACGTCAGCGACAAACACACTGATGACTGCGATTAAAAGTCATATTTAATGGACACGACAGCGCGGCTGCACACAAATAGAAATGGCATGAAGAGCTCCAGGCTGCAGTAAAAAGTTCTTAGCCCACTAGTACCAGGTTAAGCTGTTAAACATTAAGAAAGAGGTTAAACGAGACATTTATACTCCAGAAGAGCTACAGATCAGTTAGTGTATGATATTCAGGGCTAATTGCAGCAAACCGTAGCGTTGCTTTTATCTTTTGAAGTGGATTCATGGGTCTGCATAGCCCTGGCTATCATCTAAAAGAACAACAATGAAATGGACAGACAGACTGTTAAGAGCATCTCTAAGCAAACAGCAGTGAAGCTGAGGTTCTCCCTAAAAACACCTCACGTATTCACACAGGGAAGAGATGACGGCCTCAGTGAGTTGTGGATGTAAAGATGACTCAATGTTCCCTGAAAGGCCGCAGCAGCTTCAGTGGTGCGAAACTAAAAAACAGCAGTGCTGAATGTTGTTAGTGAAAGCATGAAGACAGACCCTGAACATCGCGTCCACAGCCTGCCTCTACACACTCTATGGGGAGGGAAACGTGTGACGTCGTTACATGAGTGAGCGGTGTGGGCTGAGGTGCCGACACCAAGCATGCGTTTAATGTGGCACAGGCTAACTCTCCTACAACCCGGCGGACCGGTGCAGGGGTCTACAGTTGGTGAGCATGCTGGTGACAAACAGCTCAACGTCGGGGGAGCTCTTACCGATCCGGAGTCACCTTCTCTGGCCAGGGCAGATTGAAAGATATTCTAGCATGGGATAAGGCACAAGGTTTGGTGAACTTAAAGACAAAAAAATAAATAAACTGAAACTCTAAATGTCAGTTACAGTCATCGACCACTCGTGGTGTCAGTAGCACCTGACAAATGTTTATTAACCTTAATTTTAGTGTGAAAAAGAAAACTGTTGCAGAACTTTGAGTGATTTCATTGTTTTTTTGAGATTTGAGATTGTAACAAAACTTTGAGAATTTCACCCCCAGAAATCAGGAAGCAGAGGTGTGTTGTAGTTCAGAGTTTCAGAGGTTTGACCTCACCTTTCTACAGGGGTGGAGGTATTCTCGATGAAGCTGATCATCTTCTCCTTCACGTTTACAGACTTCGACTTGAGAGCAAATGTCATTTTGTTGACCAAAGACTTGACGCCTTTGCTGTCTCCGGGGACAGAATCTCCCTGAAAAGACAGATAATCTGTGTATTCATTGTACTTCTTTGATGTCAAACTGCTAATGCGTGCGCTTGCGAATGTTTGCGGCCACTTACATCAGCAGAGCTGAGGCTGCTGTGAGATCCTGACGTGCTGACGATCCAGTGAACGTACGACGAGTCGAGCCCCTCCACATTCATGTCTACCAGATGCTTCTGGAGGGCTGCAAACGCACAAACCTCAGTGAGTTTTCACTTCTCACAACTGCATTCAGCAGATATAGAAACATGCACACACCACTTCCCTAAACGTGTGCACGGTACGCATCTCGCGTCTACTTACCCATGAAACCTCCTTTAGCGATGCTGACATATTCTTTGTTTTTCTGTAACAGAAAACCTTCAATTAGCAAAGATGTTAGTGAAGAGCTGGGATATTCGTGTCGCCCTCCAGCTGCCTGCTTGTCACTCACCTGCAGGAAATGTGCCAGCACCATGTTCATGTACATGTCCTCCTCCTCCCTCCCACTGCCCATGAAACACAGATGCTCCCCACTGGCGATGGAGCCGGACTCCAAAGATTGCTTCTGAGCCTCCAGGAGGGACTTGACAGAGAGAGCGAACTCAGAGGGGTTCTGGAGCATCTGTGAGAAAAAAGGCAAAGACATTTAGGAGTCCGTATATGTTCATATAATTCATACGTTTGACCATGAAATCAGTGTTCTCACCAGGTCAGAGTCCAGGTGGAAGGCCGTGGACAGATGCCCGGAGTTGTACTGCTCTGCAGGCCGACAATCCACCACAAAGAATCGGACCCCATCCTGGAAAAAAACATCACATTAAACATTCTCCTTTTGTTCTTTCTACTCACGTGGCTAACCTGCGAAAAGGTTAATAATTGATTCCTTGGTTGAGTTTAGTTGGGAGTAACCTGAGTGTTACTGACCTGCTGCAGCTGGTTGGCCTGCAGGATCTCGGGGACAGACACGGGGAGGCACAGCGCCTGACTCAGGTCAGTGTCCTCCTCTTTCAGAGCCACCAGGCTGCTACCGAACAGATTCTGGTTCATCTATCGGAGGCAGAAAAAATAACAGTTTAGAAACAAGGAGTTCTCTTGTGCCGCTGCCTTTATCTCTTTGTTAGCTTTGCGATCACAAAGCTTGTGGTTATGCTCAGCACTGCTCCGTGTGTCTCAAACACATCGTTTATCCGCTCATAGCGCCTTACCTTTCTGAGCGACAAAGGCGTCTTGCTCTGGTAATACTGAGCCAGAGAAAACAGATCTTCAATGTCTTCAGACTCCAGGAGAGACGGTGACACTTCCAGCATTTCTGTGACAGAGAAAGTTTCAGTCCAGCCGTTAAAATGATATCAAACAAATCCACAAAAATAAAATAACAGCACGTCAAACTTACTGATGATGTCCTCTTTGCTGTCTCCTTCTTGTGAAAGGATGCTCTCTCTAAAGGCAAACAGAGACAAATCAAATTTAGATTTAAGATCAGCGCGACCGTGATTCTGTAGAGCTTCTGATATCGGCTGCCTACTTGGCATTGACGAGGATGATGAGCATGAGGAAGAAGATGAGGAAGGGGTCAGCTTGCTGGAGGTAGAAGTCCCACAAGGCCTTGGTGACTTCAGGAAGGCAGTGGCTGGAAAACAGACTGCCCATCTATGAAGGAGATACAAACACACACACAGCAGTTAAGACATGGCTAACTGACTGACTAACGACAAGCTGTGACTGTGAACGAAAAGAAATACAAACCCAGTTAATGGCGTAGGAGTCCGGTGTGATCTTTTTGGTGTCCAGGAAGGAGCAGAGCTCCGGCTCGTGGTACTGCAGCAGTAGTCTGTACAGGTGGAAGGGTCGGCCGCTTGGCACACAGTCCCTGTAGTGGACATGTGCAACACGCATTACAATTCAAGCCTCCACTTCCTGTCTGTTCATGAGTAGAATATGAAGGACGGTGCTCAAACCTGGGGATGTATTTGTTCATGATAGCATAGAAGCAGTTGTAGAGGTCGCTGCGGGGAAGCTGAAGCCCCAGTAGTGGTTTGAGGAGATGCGGCCAGCTCAGCTCCGGGGTGAACGAGATGTTGCGGGACTTGCAGTAGAAAGTGATGACCGACTCAATGTCAGACACCATGTCATTCCTCTCCTCCTCAGAGACCCCCAGCTGGTCTGAACACGGGAACAAAACAGGAAGCGCGAGTCGCCTTTTTGTAGGATCATGAAAATATAATACTTCCTGTATTTATAGTTTTTCTGGGCATCATTCTCATACAAGGCTTTCTATTTTGAGCTGCGCCAGATCTTGCTGTCAACTTGTCAGAGACGCTCCTCTGTACTGGCAGACTGTGAGTGAAACCCAAAATTAACACGACCTGTCTTTCTTCTCTCCTGCTGCTTCCAGGTGTGTGTGTCCAGTCTCCCAAGAAGGTACTATAAAGTTTGTTACATGCATCCATGAAAAGCTACTTTTACTGCATGTTTTACATTTTCTGCTCAGTTTGTTGTCACAGTACATGTAGCAGTAAAAGCACACTCCACTGATTCTCTTATGACCTTGTGGGACTTAAGACAGACAGTTAGGATCAATATCTATGCAGTAGATACTGCTTAAATTCTTCTTCCTCGCCAAAACCTGGTGCCTACAATGCAACTCAACTACTGTTGAGTCAGAGATGAAAGCTGTTAGCACCAACCTAAGCTGACTTTGACTCTGTTCTTTGATTTTTCACATGCTTGACAAGCACAAACAGCCGGCGACTAAATCCATCCTGCTCATGTTTTTGCTGACTAAACACTTTCACTGCTGTAATTCTAAAAATCCAGGATTGCGTCGAGGGATTTACTCACCGATCAGCTGTTCACTGCGGTTGTGAATGAGGGTCTGTTCTGGTAAATCGAGCACGCCGTCCCACGGAGACAGGCTGTCTCCTTTCCCAGAAACATTGAGAGCAATCTGCCAAAACACAAAAACAAGGAATGACCACGAAACGTCACGCAGCTTCTGAGTCATGAAGGGACACTTGATAGTCACATGTTGAAGGCCGAGACTGATCTGCTATCGGTGACTCAAATCGCTCAACTTGCTGCCCTTTCAGATTTGTCCCTATGGTATCTATTTATCTCATTCGATTTAACAGCTGCCAAGACTGAAGGTTCCTTGACTGCTTTGTTTGTCTAAAAGGGACAAAGATGATCTACAGCGATGGATAAACCTTTTTTGGATGGGTACAAACGTCTTGTGCTGGCCTGACACCAAACAACGTTCCAGACAATGTCTCGGTCACAAACAATGCATCCAATCTTGGTGTAAAATCCTGAAAGTTTTGCTCATATTGTGGCACGCTCCTACGGTCGTAAAACCAAACGTGTTTAATATTATAAGAGGTTTTTAGTCTCAGCTCATGCAAATAGAGACGTTCAATCACGTGAACTGTGTCAACAACTAACAGGAGCGCTCTCTCTAGCACCAACAGGAACAACTGGCTACACAATAGTAAACATGGAGGTTCTCGGTTCACTTGGACTGAAGAAAAGGAGGAGAAATTGGTGGAGCTGTGGAGTGACGTGTTTTCACATTTGTACCATGACCAAGTGGAGAAGGAGAGAAAGTGGACAATAATTGCTGCACCCACAGTGTGCACACACAACAACAACTGTGGACAAAAGCTGCCTTTGTTTGTTTCATTGTTCAACAGATTTTCTAGATGCAGTTGTGGTCCTGTAAACAGAGACCCTGCAAGATCTGAGACGGCGTATGTTAGACATTATTCAAAGCAGCTTGACAGTGCAGTGAATATTGTCTCCTTTCGTAGAAGGACAATTTGTATACACAGTCAACATCAGTGAGGTTTATGAGTACATGTGTCCAAAAATAAAACCTCCCAGTAGTCACACATGAATATGCCGCAGGTATGTGGTGCTGAAGCTAACTATGGGTGTGTCTGAAACAGATGATAGCTTTACGTCACGGTGCCTGTGACGCTGGTCTTTCCAGTCTTGTGTCTGACTTTACAATACTACAATAATATTAGAAACAACACAGGCCTCAATCTATACACAATATCTCCGAATGCTCAACTTTTACAATTAGCCGCGTATTGAGTGAAACTGCTTGTTGTCATGTTCAGCTCCTCACCTTCCACATCTTGGTTCTGTGTTGAGCTGCATTCTCCTGGACCTGGATGATGCCTCTCTCCATCTCCATGTCAGAGCCACCAGAGTCCAGAGCCTCAGCGAGATCCTGGTCCCTGAAGGAGCGTGAACAGTTTATATAAGATCTCTTATATGACAACATTGTATCATATACAACGTGTATTAATGTTTGTAAATCACCAGCTCTCTTTGTAAAAACTTTGTGGTCAGGCCTGTTTATACTGTGAATCATTATACAATACGTCGATCAGCAGCTTAAAGGTCCATTGTGTAAGATCTGATGGCATCAAGCGGTCCATTTCAGGACACATATCAGGACACACAAAGATAACGGGAAGGAGATAAATCCTCATTATCTCCATAACGCCCAGCTCTTTGACTAGTTCCCCGGCTTCACTGAGCTCAACTTTATTTAAATATATTATAGACACATAACAGGATTATATTACGAGGTCTAAACAGGAGCTAGGTCCAAAGCTAAGGCTGGTTCTAGTTTAAAAGGGAAGTGCAACACCGGCTATCCGGCTAGTTATTGTTAGCACGCTGGCTAACGAGCTTACAAACGCGACAAACTCTAAACATTTTTTTGTTTTTCTCGCGAGTTTTTACATAATTTAATCCCGTCTTAATGACTCGGTTGTTAATTTATCAGAACCAACTTGTCTGGTCGGCTAACTGACGTTAGCTGGCTAACTGCCGAGCTGGCTTCAGGACTAGCATCCGCCGTGAGCAGCGCAGACCCGACCGCACAAACTCGATTTAAAAAACACAAACACACAAACACCATATTCAGCCAGAGGAAACACACGCAGGTGTTTGACAAACGTTTCCTGAACGTTAGTCACGTTAAGAAATTGTCTCACCAGCTGCCCTGAAGAGCTTCCTCCACGGCATCCGCCATTGTTGTATGTTGACGGAGACACGTCAAATGCCGTCAACACGGCCTAAGTGTCGCGCGTCGCTGTCACTTGATTAATAAACTAATTGTCTCTTAATTGTCTGCGTGTTCATCGGTGTAACCGAGCCCAGAGTGACTGTCTGTTTCATGTTTGTCGGTTTTAATTGTAGCAGAAAGTATCTTCTCGTGTTATGGTCTAAAATGCTACATGCCATCTTTCAGCATCAAGTTCTCCTGTAACTGTATAAAAAGTTAAGACTAGGCACTAAACAACCATTGTTTCTTATTCCTACTTTGATACTTAAAGGTCCAATGTGCAACTTTTAAGGAGAACTCTTGGCAGAAATGTAATATGTAATATGCATAACTCTGTTGTTATTTGTGTATATTAACCTGAAAACCTGCTCGACGGCCTCTATTGGACATAATGACAGAGGCTAAAAGACCAAAGAGAACATTGACGGAAGAAGCTAAGAAGAAAAAGAAGAAGCCACCAGTATAGAGTAAATCTGGGACTGACTTATAGTTGCTGTTGAGAGCTTGGTGAAACGAAAGGCTGAAAGACGCCGAGCTAGACTTCTTGGTGTGGGACTAAAGTAATATTAGCTGGCTACTATGTCTCGTGTTGTTGGTCTTGCTTGATGTTTGGCTGTTGTAGAAAAGTTGTTAACTCTCTAGTATTAGATCATAGGCTATGTGATCATAACAAATACATGCGTACAGCTGTCCATGTTTATGATAGCATTGCACTCCACTAAAACTGGAGGCAATAAATTCTAGGCAATGTTGCTTTAAGATGTGAACTGAGCTGCTTCACTGCAGCAGTAGCATCAATGTTACAGATCAGCAGGCTGAAGCTCAACAGCAGAGAGGTTTCTTACTTCACACACAGCAGACAAAGAGTTGTTGCTGCAGAAGGTAGAGAAAAGTTGCAAAACTTGAAATTCATTTCAGGAATTATAATTTTATTATGATTCATATTCTCTTTCACTTTGGTCACCATACATGTCGATGAAGAATGTCAATGTAAAACAGCCAAAGTTTCTGCTGACGATAACATCAATTTCTCGAATAACTCTTTAATTCTGTATTTTCAGGTGATCAGATCATTTCAGATGATTTTTGTAGAGAAGTCGTCCTCGCCAGCTTCTGTTTGCTCGGCATCACCAAAGATTCAAAATGTTCCAAACATTCAACAGTGGTGACTAATTTTTATTTCTTATCAAATCATACACTGTACCAGGAGATTCTCAGTGCTGCATGCTGGTTGGAAACAATAAGGCTCGGGTTTGTGAGAATATAATTTGAAAAGGAGAGAAAAAAAAAAATAAACCAGTCTTAAGGTTACTCTTGTCAAAAGATTGAACCAAATGTAGCATGAAAAATAAACATTTTACAATAGAAAATAAATCACGTTTCTCAATTAGAGTGAGCTAGGAAAAAAACAAACATATTATTCAATCTGTTGTGACATCTTCTGACACTAGAGGCAATTCAAAAAAATACATGACACCCCCCCAAAAAAGACAACAACTAAAAGACATTAAGTTGGTTAAGTTTTTCTAATCAAAAGTGTTTTGCCCAAAGTCTCTTGTAGTCGGGGTTTTCCTAGTGTTCAAGACAGCACGAGCATTGCATTTACATTTACTTATAAAGAGAACATGCTGCACAGAGTATGTAAAAAAAAAAGAAAAGAAAAAGAAAAACACAAAACAGGCAATCCCGCAATTACAAAAACAAGACAAAATGATGCTAACCTAAGCTCTCTGTCGACGCGCCTTGTCCGTGAGATCAATTCCAGCATCAGATAACACAGGCGTTACACACTGGACTACAGTGTTGAATCTTGCATTCAGAAGTGATAATGTATGTTACAATACGAAAGGAGCTGGACAAAACCACTTTAGATCAGCATAAATTAACAAGGTGAACAGTCCATTAGAACTATATAAAGCTCTCACAGTATTTTCTGTAGATTTAAAGTCAGTAATTGGTTCAACAGACTGCGCACGCTTCGACTCGCTTACAACAGTTATGGTTGATTTAGACAGGTATACATGACAATTCATGTATGATTTTTTTTCTTCTTATTTCTTTCTGGATGACACGACCCTTCTTCTGAGTAATAAAAGAATTTGATGTTGTTCTGGTTGATTTAAGTGTGAGAACCCCCCTTTTTCCTCCCCCAATCCCACCCAACTTCGCACCCTGATGACCTCCACAGGTCAGCCAAAGACCCGGATCACAGCTCCGGCATGATAGTGACTAGAAATCCTTCTTTCCATGATAACAAACCCCTTTCATATGATGTAAACACGGTCTATATTCAGGCCTCTTCCTTTTCCCACCCCCCTCTCATATAATCCAGTAATATTTTCTGTTACAAATCAAAGTTAAGTCAAACAGTTGCACTTTTAACACAGTTGGGTTGAGCAATGACGAGATTGGCGATCAGTTGGCGGAGGAGTTACAGTGTCGGAGGTTTCAGCCCATACTTCCTTGCCACTTCTGTCTGAGCATACGCTGCATCACATAATGAGTACAAGTGGGCCATCTCCATCTCTGACTTGGCTAAGTTTATCGCCTTGTTGAACATGTCTATCGCCTTGTCCAGATTGCCCCTGAAAGGAGAAGTTCTCTGGTTATTTCAAGCACGTCAAGAAGTCGGCAGTCTAATGTGTAGATGTTAATCTCACCTTTGGACTTCGATGGTTCCCATAGTTTCATAGGCAAAGTCACATTTGTTATCAATTTCAATGGCCTTACTGATGAGCTCTAGGCCCAGGTCGAGGTCTTGTTTCCACTGAAGCTGTAACAAACTGGATATATATTGAACATTTAATAACCGATTAACACATTAATCATACTTTAACTGTATGTATGTATATAAAGAGAAAAACATGCTGACCCCTTGTGGACATATGTAGTTGCATTGTCTGGTTCCAGTTCAATACACTTGTCGTACATCTCGTCTGCTTTCCCAAACTGCTGCTGATCAGTCAAAGCCTGAAAAATACACATTTACATTCACACGGAGTCATTTAGCGGACGCTTTTATCCAAAGCGACCTAGAGTTAGAGTGCGACAGGGATATTTTAGTGTAGCAATGTGTACTACTCGCGTAGAATCAAGTTTTTGATGGGGACAGATTTAGCATGTCCACTTATTGGTAGTGTTGGAGAGGAGGTCCTCTCTGAAGAGCTGCAGGTCTTCACAGGTAGAGACGGACGCCCCTGATCTGAGCAGGGCGTTGTATAGGGGATTCAAGTAGATGGGTGTATACACAAATAGCAAGGGGCGATAGCTGCTGTTTATTCATTGACATGCTTTGATTATGTACCTGAGCATAAAGAGCGTAGCCCTCGGCACACTTGGGGAACCTTCTGATCACATCCTCAAAACCGTCCATGGCTATCTGTACTTGTGATGGGTTGTTTCCAGTATATGCTTGTCTGTACTGAAGAAGAAGAAACAAAACAAAACTCAGCAACAAATCTCGAGTTGTGGGAGCCTCAAATGCGACAGGCAGCAGGACAGATAATGAAGATGATGAATTCTTCAAGTCTTTAGTTGATTACTTACAAGAGCAAAGCATTTCTGTGCCTGGGCGAGAGCAGAGTCGGGCCTGAGCAGGATGCACTCGTCAAAGTCTCCCACCGCCTCGTCCACCTGGTCCAGAAGGATTTTCAGCTGAGAGGGAATAGAAACTTTAGAGAGAGCTCTGAAACAGGATATAAGTGACATCCAATCAGTTAACAAACTTAAAGGAATCCAGCCGCACTCCTACCTGACCCCTGTGGTGATAAACATCAGGGTTGCGTGTGTCGATCTCAGCTGCCATGTTGAAGTCTTGTGTGGAGAGCAGAGGCTGCTGCTGCTGCATGTACATGCTTCCTCGCTTGATCAAAGCGTTGGCTCGTAGCTGAAAAAGAAGACAATGGTGCAAAGAGAGTTTCTTATAGTCTACTACTATCTCAGTAGCCGGATTGATCAAGAACAGGCCGTAGTCCATACCTTCACATTGGCGTCGTGCATGTTGATTACCCGGTCCAGGTCAGGCTGAGCAGCAGTAGCGTTACCAATCAGCAGGTAGAAAGTGGCACGCAGCAGGAGGGCTTCGGCAGTGTATCGACCACCTGACTCAATCTCCTTGGTGCATTCACTGATGATTTTGTCATAGTTCTCCTCCTCCATGTACTGTTTTGCTTTCAGGTAGCCAGAGCTGAAGAGGTGGAAAAAACCCAAACAAGAGCAAAGCACGTGTGAATCTACAAGGTGATAATTCAGTGTAAGAAGTCCTTTTATGTGCACACTCTGATTCTGAAGTCCTGTAGACATCTTCCTCATTCTCATCCACTGCTGTCAAACTACACAAACCAAATTAAACTTCTTTGTGTGACCATTTTGCAGCATAAATTGTGAACCAAACTTAGAAGATTTAGAAGCTGGTTCGTGAAATAAACAAAGCGAGAACACAACAATCAGAGTTTAGTCCATGAATCCACCTGGATAGTCTCAGTTTCAGAGACATTTCAGGCTGACTGTGGAGGTTTGATAACTCCAATCATCTGATTGGCATATGCAGCATGATGTTGGGCTGCATTTTTGGCAGACACCCTGAAGCCTGCCTGCGAAAACCTGCATTTTCTCCGCGGGGGTGGATCCTGTCTCACTGTACCGCCAGTGCCCCGTCCTCTAGTACAGACTATACTACAAATATGTATAATATCTTCAATTTCAGTTCAGCATTTTACACCCGCTCTCCTGCTGATCATATAACTTTGTGGTCAGAGTCAGACACCGAAATGAAAATGAAGTGAAAGTTGAATCCAAAAAACAAAGATGAAGATTTTTGTTGGTCATACAGCCAAGAAAAATAAACCCTACAGTGTGCCTCTGATTGTTTTTATTATTGGACCATATTTTACTGATGAGTCCTTCACAAGATGGAATAAGCAAAGTACACCTGAAGCGTCCAAAGAACATCTATATGATTATGATTACCATTAAGACCCAGCAGGTTTTTCCTCATCTATCAAGTCAACACAAGGACAAAAACCCTGTGGAACACTCCCAACATTTCAACGCCCCTCCGGCTACAACCTGAGTGTACGAGTTATGTGAAAATATTCTCTCACCTGCCGGTCACCTCAGCTGCCTCACCCTCCTTGTCCTTGTCTTCATCTTTCTTCTCTCCTTTCTGCAGAGGCTGCGAGATGATGTCATCCGTGAATGAGCTAAAGTAGGATTTGATGAACTGAGGAGAGGGCATCATCGGCTCACGGTTCTACAGAAAAAAAAAAGAGTAAATAAATAAGCTCACTGCGATCATTTAGAGAAACTGTAGGTCTCTAAAAGTGGACACAGACCTTGTATTTCTCTTTGGCCTTCTCTTTTCCCAGCTGTTTCAGCACTTTGTCTGCTAGCAGCATGCTCTGTTGGTTCTGGAAGGCCTCAAGAATACACACCGCTGTGACATCTAGAGGAAGCAAAACAGACTTAAATAAAAGTCACATTTCAAGTTTAACTTGTAAAATATATAATTTTTGATAGCAAGAAAAAGGGTCTCACCCTCTAGGCACTCCTTCTTGTTGTCAAGTTTTTCCAGAGCTTTAGCCCTCCTGAACAGAGCCTTGACGTAACGTGGATTCATCTCCACGGCCTGAGAGCAGTCCTGGACTACTTCTGTCCACTTCATCTGAAATAATAGTCATAAGATGGTTATCGTCACACCTGTCTGAATGTACTGTTTCTTTGCTTAGTTGAGCTTTTATAAGTTGGTGCTCCAGGTTTGTTTTTGTTATGCCTGCACATCATTTGTTTAATTTTGTCTCACAGTACTACCTTTGTTCACAGAAAAATAGTGTTCCTGAATCTTTACGGTTACAAAGCTGCGATGTTTAAAAGCACGGGTAATAGATAAATAGATAAAACTTAATTTCCATCTACAATATCTCTGAGAAAGAGACACTGAGAAACACAGTTCACCTTGGACATTTTTCATCACTCATAATAAAGAGATAAAAATAATCTGCTGTTGCTCACCTGCTGTTCATAGGCTGCTGCTCTGTTCTGGTAAAACGTCGATAAATCAGTCTTCTGCTCTGTGGGGCAGAGACCGATGGCCTCTGTGTAGCATTGGATGGCATTCTCGTACTTGCCAGCCTTGAAATACTTGTTGCCCTTGTTCTTTGCTGCTTGGGCCCGATCCAAAGGGCTCTAAATGGGAGAGGGAGAGAAACAACTATTGATTAAATGGCCTCCCCTGTGACTCAGTGGACCAGCTTATGGACTAAAAAGACTGTTTTAAGAATCTCTTATCATCTTATAGGCTGCGTTAGTGTGTGCTAAGGACTGAATGCCATCAAACTGACACAACACAACAGCTAAGGAACCATTTATAACAAACACTGCTGTGAGGAAAACAACTGTGGGGGCTTAAGCAGCTCCTTCAGCAACAGACTGCTACAACCACAGAGTCAGAAGGAGCGCTGCTGCAGGTCCTCCAGTCCAGCAGCTGTCAGACTCTTTTAACACCAACACGTAGCACTGTCTCACTGTTACAGATCACTCTATACATTCACACACACAGACATTCATACACAGACGGCATTGGCTGCCATGCAAGGTGCCAACATCACATTTTGTGAACTAACCATTCAAACATTCACACACTGATGGTGCAGTTAATTTGGGGTTCAGTATCTTGCTTCACATGTACACATGCAGACCGCAGGAGCCGGGGATTGAACCACTAATATAGTAGTTATACTAACTACACGATGGTGGTGACGATGTGATTGCAGCCAGCTGAATACCACTCGCCTAACCCTCCCGTTCAAAGCATGAAGGATAAACATTTGCTGTCTAAAGCAAAGGTTTGCTTTGTCCGCTCTGGGCTACTGTAGAAACATGGTGGACTTGGCGGAAGTGGACCATTTCCCTCTGTAGATAGAAAAGTCTCATTCTGAGGTAATGAAAAATAATCTGTTTCTTGTTTTCAGGTTGAAAACTTAGTTATGCTTATTATATTCCACTTCTGCTCAAGAAATGTCACCTGGCTGGTCAGTGGGTTGTGTATGAACTATTATAAGCTACCTAACTGGGTTACATAAGTCAGACTGTGTTACCACACAGTATCCAGACATGATACACAATGAAAGTATAAAGAATGCACAGAGCCTGAGTGATGTCACCTGAAGGTTTCCAAAGTGCTGTTTTGAAGCCATGTACACTAGCCACGTGCAGCTTCATCTACCAACCAGCAAATGTAAAAATCTGGAAAGACATGGTTCATCGGCCGATCTGAGGCAGACCGAATGACACCTGTGCCATCTGTCACAGTACCTACCTGTCAATCTGGCGGCAATGCTGTTAACTATGAGCGACTTTAAGCCTTAGTACGATCTGAACCGGTGAGTTATAGATACCAAAAACTGTCGTCTGAACCGGGCTGCAAACATGTTTATTTCTGCTGTGAAGTTGGACATCAACATGGGGCCTTATGGAGACATTTCTGCAGCCAGCCTCAAGTGGTCATTCGAAGAATTACAGGGTTTTTTTTACTGTCCACGTTGGCTTCATTTCCTGGCTACGGAGGATTTTTTAATCCTTATTTTATGTTTTTTTAAGATTATTATTTTTTGGCCTTTTCAAGCTTTATTTTGATAGAGACAGCTGAAGACTGAAGACAGGAAATGTGGGGAGAGAGACGGGGAATGACATGCGGGAAAGAGCCACAGGTTGAATTCAAACCCTGGGCTTCCACAGCGAGGACCGAGCCTTCGCACATGGGGTGGCTGCTCTACCAACTGAGCTAAACAACAACTCCCTTATACTACCTAACAAGACATGCCTTATCTACCTCATGGCTTTTGTGTGCCTGTTTTGTGTTTGTAATACTTGTAGCTGCAGGTAGATAAGGTGCAGTAGCATGATCTTTCTATCTATGTAGATTGACATTTACCTTATGCCTGTACAATGCTTGCATATTACTGACAGTACCTCCACCTATGATTGCACAATAGTATTTCATGTGACATACACACTGTATTTTGTCTCTTTAGCTAGTGCAAAACATTCACACACCAACATACATGAACAGACCTCTGTTAGAAGAAGACACAGCCATACTGTAGCTTGATTTGGCTCGTTTAGGTTGGTCAGTGTGCTGCATACGAACATAGCTATACATAGCTATCATAGCTATCTAACTACAGGAGTCAAATATTAACCATGCGGCAGACTGACAGCCTGTCATATTATCTAACAAGCTTCAAGCTCTCATTCAAATGACAGCCGCCTCCGCCCCTCTCCGAGGAGGCACCGTTAGCTTCTCCTGCTCTGAGAAACGAAACGAAAAGCTAACGTCGTTTAAAAGCCCGGGTTGACACACTCGCACGCACACACACTTTCACATTCACGCCGCACCATGCGTGACATTTGCACCCGTGCTAGTTAACCCGGCTAACTGCCGTGACAACCTAAGCTAACTAGCGAGATAGCAATTAACGGTCGGCTAATCCAGCGCAGATGAACCGCTGGTGGCGGTCGGCCTTGTTGGCGGTAGCTGTCACTGTCAGCTACGTGAGGTGTCCTTGACTGTACTTTAACGGTAACGGCACGTTTACCCATGCTATAATGTGACGATAACGTGCTAACGTGAGGGGTGTTGTCGTGCTTAACAGCCGGGAGTACGGAGGAGTGTAGGTGGGTAACTATACCATGTTCTCCTGCTCCCGGTTGGCTCGCACTACGCCGTCTTGGCCCTGCACTGGACTGGCGCTGCCTTCTGGTGTTTTCCGCTCCCCGGTGCCTTTCCCCTCCTTCGTCCTGCTGCGGTTCCAGAGATAAACCGCCCCCACTCCCAGCACTATGGGCGCCCCGACTAACAGTGCCAGCTGCCAGCGGGGGAGTCCAGTCCCGGACTGCGGCTCGACTGGCTTAGAAGCAGCCATGATGTACAGACGGAGCGATAGTTAGCCAGCCAGTAGCACCACCAAGGAGCAGCGAACAGCGTGAGCGAGCTACGCTACTTCTTCCCGTGCTCCGCGAGGTCACAGACGCCCCGAGGAATCATGGGATACTGGCGGACAACCGAGGGGCTGTGTGTAGTTGTAGTTCAGCAGGAGGATTTTGTAGTCCAAACATTATTTTTGAGCAGCTGAGAGAGAAAGGTGATGAAAAAGAGTTGTACATGTGCATATCATATATATATATATATATATATAAATTAGGCCTACAAGAGGTTCCAATTCGGCCGGTGGGATGACAGTAAAAATTACAGAGATGACATTAACTGCAGAATTCCAATCATCTGTTCTTTGGTGAACTTCTAATCTTCCCATCGACATCCAACTTAACATACTTGACCTGCAGATTTAAAGGACAAACTTGCTTTTGTGTCGACTTGGACATATTTTTTTATCAGTACCTCTTGCTGGGGTCCCCCAAATTGACAGCTGCAAAATATATGCACATGTTTGGGACTACCTACCTTTGTGAACAGGTTTTCTCTGTAATGAGCATCAATAAAACCAAGCAGCACTCAAGGCTCACACAGGAGCACTTAAATGGCATCCTGATCGGACACCTGATATTGTACTGGTTTGATGATTTTGTCCCCTCAGCTAAATTGAGACACCCCTGATCTATGTGTTTGTAACAGTCACATTTTTCACAGTATTTGTCCCTCTTGTTATTATTCTTGTAGGGTGGCACCATGGTTCGGATCACCTGGAGTCTTTCTGTGTGGAGTACTCTCCAGGACTATAAATTGCCTCATACGTGTGAATATGATGAACTGGTGACTTGTCCATAGTGTACACAGCCTCTCACCTAATGCCAGCTGGGATCATCTCCAGCCACTGACGACCTTGATGAGGGTAAAAGGTTACAAATATGAATGGATGGGCTTTTTCTTGGGTATAAATTTGTCTGTATGTGGGTTGACTGCAGCCACCAGGAGGCAGTGCTGCCGAGTCCCTCCATAAATCCTCTTACTAAACAGAAACAACCACCTGAATCAAAAAATGTTGCAGTGTGTACACCTCTGCATTTTTCTTTGTCAAGGTTTTTCATCACAGACATTACATTTTATTCTAATCAATGTGCATGTATTATATGAGTTTGCTGTGCGTGTTTGCCAAGTTCAGTCTCTTCCCATTTCGTGCTGGTCTGTCTGGACCCTGACTACTCGATTTGTGCCCAAGGCCATCTGTCCTCAAATAGTGACCAGCACTGTTTTCAAAGTCAACTGTATTCAGCTGATTATAGAGGGAAGCCTGTGTGATGAAGAGCCCTGTGATAGGACAACAATTCCCTAATGAGGTGTCCTATAATTCAAGGACCAGACATTCACACAGTCTGGTATGTGTAGTTTCTCTGTTTTTGGAGTCAAATTAAAAAGAAATATTTTTGCACTTAATGCACTGTGTGTGTGTGTGTGTGTGTGTGTGTGTGTGTGTGTGTGTGTGCGTGTGTGCGTGTGTGCGTGTGTGTGTGTGTGTGTGTGTGTTTCTCTTCAATGACCCAGTAGATACTGTTACTTTAGAAAGCTACAGACAGAGGTTACAATAAGGATGTCTGATCTTCCAGCTATTTCTGACTCTTGTTGTTAAATGTGTCTGCTATTGTTAGAGCAGCCGGGCTTAGTTTTAGTCTCTGCCAGGTGATGTTTGGAAGCCGTGACCGCTGAGAAGAGTCTGCGATCCTGTAAAGTTTGAAGTTTTTAGATGATATAATGTAAGATATAACTTTAGTAAGCAGGTAAATGTGTTTCAACAGCAAAGAAGTCATATTAGAAGTAGTGATTGCCCATTCAACTAAAAAATACATCATTTAATCATATTAACTGTTTTCTTTGTTTTCCTACCTATAACGGCACCCACATGTCAATCAAAGCGGCCACGCAGTTAATTCTGCATAACTTTAAGCCTTAATATAATTTAAACAGGTGAGTTGTATAAAAATACAGTGAGTACAGTCGTCATGAACAGGGAAATTAGCTACAGAGACCAAAACAGTTTTTTGTACCAGGCTGTAAACATGTTTATTTCTGCTGTGAAGTTGGACATTTTAACATGGGGACATATGGAGACTGACTTCACAGCCACAGAGGTTGTTGCTTGGCTGCAAGTTCTCCAACCACTATTAAGAATTTAAGCATATCTTAAAAGATGTTAGCTTAACAAATCCTTCTGGAAGTGTAATCTCATTATTGTGTTGTGTTGTTTGTATGGAGGCTTTGTGTATTTAGTATTATGCCGGATTATATAAAGAGTACTTCAACATTTGTGTTCAGGTGTGACCTTAACTGACTCCCATCTTTGGAGAAACAACAGATTACTGTAATCTTGTCCTCAGTCGTGATCAGAGGTTACATGACAAAGCAGCATTTTATAACAGAGCTTGTCCAGTTTAATCCTCCTCTTGGACACTAACATCTCTGAGATGATTAGCAGCATTGTGATCCTTTCAGCATCTGAAGGAAGATTTTGTTCATGTTCAAGTGTAAATTTAATCTTAAGGACGTTCAATTACGGCTTAATTGGATGTTCAGTCAGCATGTGTATTGTTTACACGCCCTTGTACCCCATTATATAATAATAACCAAAGATATAGAAATAATAATATAATATAAAATAACATGCAGAGGCTAAATGTGGCCAATCATGATTGTATGAGGACGCTCCTTAAGCTTCTTGGATGGTGTAATGTGTCAAAATGAAAACCCGGCGAGGTATTGTTTTCTTAACGTGCTCCACATCTGTGGGAAACCTGAAGGCAGCATGAAGGTAATGTGTTCATATTTTTAAGAGCAAACTCAAGACTTTTCTTTTCAATCTGGCTTTTACTTGAACTATATTCATAAATTTGTCTGTTTATATATTTTATTTACCATTTTCACTTTTGTTTAGTTAGTCTGTCTGCTTTACTTCTATTTTATCTATTATCTATTTATACAATTTAATAGGTTTTATTTTTATTTTCTTTCTTTCTTTCTTTCTTTCTTTCTGTTACATTACATTACATTATTTAAGATAAGATTTAAATAGGATTTCTTTAGTGTCATTGTACAATAAAATTCAGGTGTTATTTATATTTTAAGCCTTAATAAAGAAATAATAATAATAATAATAATAATTAAACTCCTGGTCCTCGTACAATATGTGGTCAGGAATATTTTGGCTCCTACTGATGTTGTTGCTTTTCTCTCATATCTGTACAGACACAAAATATGAATCAGTAGTAGCCAGTGCACAAAGACACGCTCCCTCTTTGTCCTGTATTAAACAAGCCGCAGGCTCTCAGCGCACAGCAGCAGCCTGCACTCCATAATTATTGACAGGTTTGATGTACTCAGCGAGTGGAAAGTATGGGGAAATTGGAGTTTCTGTTGTCTGCCCCCAAGGCCCATGACTGTAATGGAAAGATTAAAAGCAGTGGTCACATCGCTCACCCAGTGCCAAAATACTATCCGCTCCTCTCTGACTCCCACCACTGCGTTTATTCCCATCGTCTCCATTTTTACTTTCTCACCAGCCACGGTAACTAGATTATAGAGGATTCACTTATTTAAGACTTGAGCAAAAGCTCTGCTGTTTATTTTTGGATCATCCAAGAATACAGCAGCAGTTGAGGCCCCAGGGGGGGGGGTCTAATTCAAGTAAGTTACCTTTGCTTTGTGGGACACTGTTGTGTAGTAGAGCAGCCACTCAGTTAGAAGCTTAGTAGGTCAGCTCAGTGTTGTCTCCGCTCTCTGTGCCGCCCGGCTGGGATCACACTTTCATCTGCTGCACAGAGAGGCTCCCCGCGCACAACTTTATCATGTCTCTTAGGCTCCTGCCTGCTTTCACTTTGGACAATGATGAGGATGATGATGGTAACTTCACAAAATGGATGAGCAGCTACTGGGGTCACGGAGCAGAATCAAGGCACTCCAGAGAGCGAAAACGCAGCTTCAGAAGACCTTCAAGGACCCAAACCGATCGAAGGGCATCACTGCCGACTGTGGTAAGGACCAGCAGCGTTTAATGGATGCGTGCAAGTGACTTTGTTCAGTGTGCAATAAAATAGCAGCAACACGCAGAAAATATCTGACTGACCACAACATGAAGAGTGATTTTAAACGTGGTAACACAAATAAATGCACATAAATGGCTGTATTAGTCAAATTCAACGTCTGCGTGGATAACTGATACAAGTTATGTACAGTAAAGCAAAAAATAAAGTAACAAGGTCAGAAAAGAAAGATCATATTTACATTTTGCAGACGATGACACTGTATTATGCATGCACAGTATATACTCTACAGCAGGGGAGAGTCAAACATATTGGCCTGCCAGGACTTTCAATCCAGCCGGTGGGATGACTTTGTAAAGTAAAAATTACAGACATCAACTGCAAATTTCTAATAAAAGTAACGTCAATCCTCCTGTTGGCAACTAGAAATAATTGACTTGACAAATTAGCCTTTGTTTCCGCTTGGACACATTTTATCAGCATCTTTTGCTGACAGTCCCCCTTGCTTCAAAAGTTATGCAAATGCCTGGGACTACCTACCTTTGTGGAGTTTTCTCTGTAAGGAGCATCAATAAAACTAAGTTGCACTCAAGGCTCTTAAATGACATCTGGAAATGGGCTGCGATGCAGGATTTGACGTCTGATTTATCTGAAGTCAAATATTGTTCAGTTACAGATACCTCTGACTAATTGTTTTGTGCCTTTGCCTCCTTCTGCCTTTCAGTTTTGACATACTCAGTTGAACAAGATTTGACAGACAAGCCTGAAGCAATTTTATGACCGGTATCTGAATTATAGGCTTTTCTAATCACTATGAAACATGAACTTGTCTCAGTTACATCTTTCACCTTGACGTTAACATGATGCCACATCTGGAAATCATATTCTTTTATAAAAATATAGACATGGACTGGAGATCTTACCCAAACAGAGAACATGTGCTCGCTCATTGCCATGAGTGAACTGACTTTTCCCTTGCCTCCTGTCACAGGGAGGTCAAAGGTCAAAGCTGATTACACAGGAGCATACAGCAGGTGCTCAGAAGGTCAAGTAGAATTAAGGAAGATGGATGATTATCACAGTCTTTCATGTCCAAAAGAGACGACGAGTGTGTACTGAATTTATTTTTCCTTTCCATGAATAAACAATACTGAAGGCAAATTGTCATTTGATTTGAGTTGCACTGATTTGTTGTTTATGTTTGGGCATCTTTAGTCTTATTCCTTGTGAGTTAACCGTCAGGCTATTGAAATATAAGCAGCTGATGAGCAATATGAGCACATGTGCTCATATAGATCGGTTTGATGTCAAACAAACGTCGACGACCGCAACTCAGCTTCTACGTGACGACTGTGCCAACGCAGATCGACTTGAGCGATGTGTTGTCCTTCTCTGTGTGATCCACAGTCACAATTAGATGCCATGAAGCTGAACAGGCTGCATGCAGCGACAATGGCAGCCGCCCCGAGCCACATCAAAACCAGAGAAGACAAAGGGGAGGTCAGGCCTCACCAGAGAGCCCGACGCGCCTCCTCGGACGACAACAGCCGCTCCAAGTCAGCCATCCCGGAGAACCGCATCACCACCATCCCAGAGCTCACGGAGTCGTTCGGGGGGAGGCTTTATCTCTGCGATAAGAAGACCACGTCTGTGGTGAGAAGAAGAGTTAGAAAGTTAATGAACATTTAAGCAGTTTTTATAGTTTCTTTACTCACCCAGTGTGTTGCAGACCATCCATTTAACTGTCAGTCTGGTTTGGTGCAGTCTGTGTTATAATGTCATTTTAACGAAGCCCTTAAAGACCACAGAGCACTTGGAGAGCATTAACAGGAGGACAGGTTTGAACTGCATGAGATGTTGCAAAAGCTCATATTACTCCTTGTACACCACAAGACCAGAATCATGTTTTATGAAAGGGCCAGATCACTTCTTCATTCAACCTGCCTCAGGTCCGCTGGTGAGCCACGTCTTTGCCAATGTTCAGATAGGCTCGGAGGTAGCAGAGGCAGGACCGCCAACATGATGGTGGGCAGAGCGACACACTCTGAGCTTCACAGTGTTTGAGGAACTGCCACGGAGAGCAAACCATTCAGAACAAAAGTTTAATTGTTGTAGCTTTAACCTTTTTCAAACCAAAATGATCAGTTTGAAAAAGTTTATACATTAAAGTAGAGTCAGAGTACAGCACAACCAGACAGACATTAACAGTAAATATAGCAGATAAAGCTGTATGTTGAGGCTTAAGACGAAAACTATCTTTCACAGAATGATGAAGACAAGTTGTGCCTGATCTGTCACGAGGACATGCGTAAGAGCGGAGGGGGAGTTCAAGAGCTGAGCTGTACACATCGTTTCCACAAAGAGGTAAGAACATGTCTCATGTCAGACACATTGCATGTCACTGTAAACACGGCCGCTTGTTCACTTCAATCCCAGCATGTCAGATATCAAATCCATGGTGCATGAAGGCAGCTCATTCCTGGATATGCATGAAGTGGTATGAAAACGTCCAGACTGCCTAGACCTGAAACTTATCTCTGTGGAAGCAGCATGAGGCTTACTGATCACGATGTCTCCGTTTGGTGGTGGTGGTGGTGGTGGGTGATGAAGGGGGCTCGGAGGTCAGAGCAGTGTCGGCCCCGCAGCGGCAGTGAAGCGGCGGCTTGTCAAGTGAGGACGCTCTCGGATGAGAGGAGGAAGTCAGCTGATGGGCCGATCTCCACGGAGAAGGAGCAGCACACGCCCCAACGTCAACTTTCCCTGCGGAGACATCGCTGATATCATTCTGTGGATGGAGGTGACTCATCGGTGGAAAAATGGAGGATTTGCACCAATGGGGCCAAACATCAGGAGTCTCTCCTGAACTTTTACAGCTACATGACGTTCACGTGTTTAAATCTCAGGGCCTTGACTGTGCCTGATCCTGTAAAAACTGTCCTGTAGGGCCTTAGTGGAGACTTTACAGTACTTTCTCCTCACTGTCAAATTCAGGAGAATCCATGAAACATAATTTATATTGTAAAAAAACAACAACTCTGAATTCATATTTGAGTATGAATATTTGAAAAGAAATCACCAGTACTTGAAGCTCCTGCTCGGACTGCTGTATTGAAACTATTAAATTATTCTACTTTAACACTGGCCACTGAGTATGTGCCTCTACAATACCAGTCAAAAGTTTGGACACACCTTCTCATTCAATGTTTCAAATGTACATTAACGCCGAAGACATCAAAACACACATGGAATGATGTGGTAATGAAAACCAATGAATTTGTTTTATGTTTTAGATTTCTTTGATGACAGTCTTCATTCTCTCAATCAGATTCATGAGTTGAGACACCCGGAAAGCTTTTTAATCAGCAGATGTGCCTCGTCAGGAGTTAATTAGTGGAATTTCTTGTCCTCTTAATGTGTTTGAGATTGCAGTCGTTCAGAGGTAAAAGGCTCAGTTCAACTACTGATTCGCACAGTCTCCTCTGAACAGTTGATGTTGAGCTGCATTTATGTGGACTCTGATCCGATGACCTTTGAATTGTCGAGTTCTCAGACCGGTAACCTTGAAGAATAAAAAAATCTAAAACACATTTACATTTCTCGTAATTCCACACGTGTTATTTGATGGTTCTGATGTCTTCAGTGTCGATCTACAGTGTAGAAAATAATAAAAACAAAGAAAAGTCTTTGCATGAGAACGTGCGCTCAAACCTGTGACTTGTACTGTATATAATACCACTTTTGTAGATGAGCTGTATATTTTCTTCACAGTAGGACTGTATATATAACGCATGTCAAGATGTTCATGTGTTCAGTTATGACGACATCAAGCGATTTTAAATATCACACATGAATAATTTCAATTTACCACCTTTAAAAGTCTTTCAGCAGAACGACAACAAATGAAAAAGAAGCTACAAATAATATAAAATGTGGCACATACAGTAGATGTAATCAGCTTGTCTCAGCTTCTGTGATTTAGCTATGCTAAGGTAACGTTATATACTGTAGAGTCTGAGGACTTGTAGGACGACTCGTGTCATTTTGAATGCTCTGTGGTTGGTTTAATAAAATGTTTTTAGAGTTTGTGCTTGTGTTGTAACAGAAAAAAAGTCAATAAACAACCAAAGAAATAATAAATCCTTGAGTTATCTACTCATCACGTTTTAAACAGAAGAAACGATTTGAAACACAGTGAGCAAAACATGTGACGCTGTCCTCGTAGCTCAGGGTCAGGGTCAGCGATGTCGTGTGTGCGCTTACTGTAGGTCAGCGTGTTGGAAATTACTTCCTGGCATCAGTGAGAGGAATCAATACCTGCAGAAATCATAAACAACAGATGTCATACTCTCTTTTAACATGTGTGTTTCAGTGCATGGAGCAGTGGTTGTGGAAGAAACAAATGTGTCCCACGTGCCGGGTCCACGTGTCCATACTGAAGCCCCTCTACTGGCCTTCGTCCCGCACTCAAGTCCCATAACGGTCCTGTATACCTACACCCACCATGTCTGCATGCCCATGTGACCCCATGACACCCAGACCTCCACCACAGCTTAGTCCACTTGCATGAACACCCGCTGCTCTTTGTGGTCAACATGTGAGGGTTGGACACTACATCAGAGCCTGTGTACTGTGATTTGTGAAGGTTCTCACACTGTTTATAAGACGTCTGATTAAATTACTGCCCTGATACGAGAGGTTTCGTCTTTTTGTCCATAGACATATGAAACAGTGCATTGAACAGTTTCACAAAGCAAACGTCCTCGAGATTAGTTATACTTTTCTAATCATCAGTTTCTCAGCAAACTAATTTTTGCTCCTTTTTAACACTGTTGCAGCAATAGCAATCTAAAGATCAGCAAAGATGTGGATCATCGGCTGACCTGAGGTGGTTGTCATGTTGTCATGAACGGGGAAATTAGCTATAGAGACCGGAGACAGTTTTTTTTGTACTTCTCCATTGGCTTCACTTCACAGAACCGGAGGTTGCTGCTTGGTTCTTACTGGGTACTCCGACTTTTTCCCACAGTCCAAAGACATGCAGGCTCTAGTTCCAATCCTGCAGCACACGAAGATCAGTATTTACATATTCAAACTAATTGTGGTCAATATTATTTTGATGTATTGCAGACTCAGTCAATGTTGGTGACAGTAACTGATATAGAAAAAAAATTTACAGCTTCATGAAAAATAGTTTTTCTATTCTGAAAGTGAGTGTGTGTTTCACGGCCATGTTAATAATCTTTAAAGTTATAAAAGTGAAGTACTAAAACAGTGAGCCTCACTGCCTTATCTATGTTATTGTTTTGCATGTGAAATATTTTTTTTTGCATGTGAGGTCTGACCTGCTGTCATCTATGTGCTTGTTGTGTATCTTACACTCCTTCACCGTGTGATAAAATAAAATCAGACTGCCCGTAGACACAGTACTGTAAATATGCGATTATATGGATTTTATTTCTAGTTAGTGACAAATACAATCCCTTTCCCCAAAAAACAGTGGCACGCTGTGAAAAACATATAAATAAAATATGATTATGTGGAAAACATTGAAGCTTTATTTATATAGTACCTTTAAAAACTCTCTGCTACAGTAAAATAGAACACAATTAAAACCTAAAAGTAGATAATAAAATAAAATAGTAATAAAAACTAGAAAAAATGTGACATAGGACATAAAAACAACAACAAAAGGCTCTTATATGAAGGTATGTTTTTAAAAGTTGACACAGAGTTTGCAGCCCTGATCTCCTCACACAGGTCAGTCCACAGTGTTGAAGCCCTGACTGCAAAGTCTCTGTCATCTTTGTGTTTAAACCTGGACTGAGGAACAGCCAGAGAGGACACAGCATCAAAAGGCAAACAACTTTGAAGGCAGCAAACACGCTGGAGGAAATGGAAATCATATGTGTGCCAAAATTAAAGCCTTTTGGGAAAGAGTGAAGTAGAAAATGTCTTGAAATGAACCCGCTCAGACAAAAACAGAGGTCAGAGACAGCACAGTAACTTGTATTAAAGTATTAAGTCAATAAAACATTAAAATACCCTGGATGTATACTGTAATCACCTCTATGCAGCTGTGTGTTTGTTCCACTTGGGAAATTCACTTGTCACGGCAGCTTGTACACACAAGGTGGATAAGAAATGAGTTAGCTTCACACTGCCAAGTCTTCAAAGACTGTCATCAGCTGCTATATATGCTCACTGTTTCCCTGAATAAACTGCTGGCACACAGCACTGTTTTATTCTGCAGTTTTGTTGTGACACTCCCTTGCTTAATGTGGTTTTCCTTCTGCAAACACACACTTTTCTCATTATACTTCTTTGCTCAGATTATAACACTGCAGCCTGCAACAGGGCCAATAACAACAAGTATTCAAAGGTATTCAGATCCCATGATAACAATGGCATCAGCATAATACTGTAGAAATTTCTTAAGGCAGACAGACAAACTAATAATGATGGCTCCATTCCATTTCAGTGCACCAGACACTGATACACATACGTGGAATGCAGTCATTACCGGCGTTATTAGTTACACCTGTGTTTCAAAGATCTAAATGTAGCTATTGTGTCTGTCCAGACCCGGTTTACCCGTTACTACCTGTTCTGAGTTTGTCCTGTGTGACTCTGTGCTCCAGGTACGATCAACCACGAGAAGTACGTAACACTCTTCAGCACTACGTCACACACCACTAACTATTTCACTGATTTTTGTGGAACTGGATCATATTTTCTGATGTCCATTTCCACAGTTTTCCAATGGCCAGTGAAGTAAACTGCTGCCATCTGTAGCTGCTGTTAGCTCACTTTGTTAGCAGGGCTGTCCGGACTTTGCTTTGGATCACCTGAAAGAGGAGGTTCACAGGCCCAAGGTGTCGAGGAATGCTAGAACAGGAGCTAAACAAACAGGCAAATGTAACCTGCACGGACATAATGACAGAGGCGGAAGATCTTCTGTTGTCAGAAGGAGCTTAGAAGACAAAAGAAGAAAAGAACTCACTGCACAAGAGTAAATCTGTTGTTGTTGAGCTTGGTGAAATAACAGGCTGACACCGAGCTGGGCTTCTTGTCATTGGACTAGTAAGTAATACTAGCTGTCCATATTTAAGACATGAAAGTGGGGGCGCTAAATTGCAAGAGCTATCTAGTTTATCCTGCTTTAACCATTGCAAATAAATACGAAACTACTTTATAATGTGAAATATAGTGTTTATAGTATAATATTTTATACCGTCTGTGGTTTAAATAAGCATTTTAAAGGTCCAGTGTGTAGGATTTAGTGGCACCTAGCAGTAAAGTTGCAAATGATTTGGTTTGTCTGTTCTGGGCTACTGTACAAAAATGGCGGTTCAACATGGCGGACTCCGTGGAAGAGGACCCGCTCTCACTGTAAATATTAACGGCTCATTTTACGTCAACAAAAACACAATGATTTATATATTCAGACTGGATAACAATGGACAACTGAGTAAAGTCACTCTCTACTTTAACAGGACGTGATTGTACACTTGTACACTGAATCTCTGTCACTCCGTGTGGAGTGAATTAAACTCCAGTCTGAACATAAGGAAGACTTCCTGTTGCAGGCTACGTGCCGGAGGTCTTGTCCCGGCTCGGCCTGATCTGTCTGTCTGGGTGGAAAGTAGTGGTTTCCTCCGTGAAGGGAGGGTCCACACCGAGGAGTGAAAAGAGGAGTGAAAGTGCACACGTGGACACCTGAGACCGACGTGAGCTCCAGCCAATGAGAGCACGGCCTGGTGACGCACGCTTCCTTCAGTCATCCAATAGGGATTGAGGGATAAAAGCTTAAACTACTGGAAAAAAATCAGAGGAAAAACAGTTTGTGGATCGGCTGCAGGACGCGGAGGAGACAGCTGATGTTTACCTCGAAACAGGGAGGATTTCTGTGTACTTCACTGCGAGGGAGAAAAACATGTGTGAGGAGGAAATGAGGATGTTTTGATTCTTTTTTGGGGGGGCTGAAAAACTTTTTATCTCCAGGAACAACAAACATACTTGGGTAAGACCCCCCTCCTCTTTTCTTTGTACTGTAAAGGAATTATAGGAAACAAAATCTTTATACTGCTTTTATTCAACCTCGATGTACTTCCAAAGAAACTTCAAGTCTTTATACCAAGAAGATCTCATGTTAGTTCACATGTAAAACGCAAGGCTTTGCATCAAATGATCTCACATGGTGCTCAGTGTATGAGTGGTTTCATAATTCAGTGCTAAATCAAACAAGTAAAATCTTAAATACTAAGTATAATCGGTGGTGGAGGAGTATTTAAGTAAAAAAAAAAAAAACAATCCCACACTATGAGAATGAACTTATCATCTCCAGGAATAAACACTGGGAAAGACCTCCCCTTTTCCTTTTACTGGAATTTTAGGATATTCTATACAAAAGCTTTATCGCCTTATTGTACTCCCAAACAAACTTACTGTCTTTATATTTAAAGTACCAGAGAGTTTTTATGTTGGGATGCAGTTCACATGAAGTGGCCGGTCACCGTATACCTCCATGAAAGGTTTCCCCTCACCAACAAACAATTATTCTGCTAAGTACAGTTTATCTCAAATACCTGCGTTACAGCTGCAGTTACATGTGACAAAAACAGGGCACGATGCAAGGCGTGAGGTAAGTTTAAAGTGACAAAGTATACAGTACACAGGAACCTAAATCTCAGGGAAGGACATACTTGGCTAAGATCCGCCTTAGCCGCTTTGTACTACCAAACAAACTTCAAGTCTTTGAACTAAAAGAAGAAAAATTCAATTCTCTCATAGTAAGTTGTTTAATTAGCTATTACTTGTATCAGTTTAATATGTTACACCATCTCTGTTTATAAACTTAACAGGCCCTGTCTGCTCAGATGATGGATGAATGGAAAACAAATGAACACATTTTAATCTGCAGGCACAAACATAGCTTTATTTCTACTGTACTGTATTGTACAGATAGCCACTTTATTGTACTTCCAGAATAAACTTAGCGTCTTTAAAAGATCCAAGGAGAGAGAAAAGAAAACATCCTTTTGTCACTGTCTCTCATGCCGGGCTGCAGTTCACATTTAGGCTCAGTGAACCACAAATCTCTTCATGGTGAGTCATTAAATTAACGACTTGTGTGTATTTAATATGTGATACAATCTCTTTTTATAAACTTAACAGGCTCTGAAAGAGTAAAAAATGTTCTCTGTACCGCTAAGAAAGACACAAAGGACAGGACAAAATATACAAATGATTTCAGCGTATTTATTATAAAGTATAATCAGGGGTGGTGGTGAGGACAAGTATTCAGAGTTGTTTTAGTAAAAGTACCAATCCCACACTATGATAATGAAGAACCTTTAATGTCCAGTAACAAACAGAATACGTTTTTTATTTCTATAGCCTCAACATTTGTGTCTCCTTTTATTTTTACCTCTTCTCATGAAATGATTGTGACTGTGATTTATTCTTGATCTAGGAATGAAACGAGGAATGTATCTGACCTCAAGAAAGATTTCCACAGTGTCACCATCATTTATTATTATATATTATATTATTATCATATTTATTAACTTACAGATTTATTGTTGTGGGAACTTTTGAATCTGGAAGCCGTGCTGCACAGATGTTTTTGCTGATATTGTGAGTAAATCGGCCAAAATCTGAAGAGTCTTTCAGCAGCGCCTGTGTGACACGAGGGAGTGATTGTCATGGCGACTGAAGTGTTTTCCTCAGTCTGAAGAGGTTGCACTGGCAAAGGGCCGACAGAGGCAGATGAGCTCAGTTTAACATCTCAAACAGTCGGTGTTTGTGTGCGATGTCCTCCTTCAAAAGGTCCTCTTTGTTGCCGGGCAGATCTCCATCACAAAAGAGAGTACAGCCCATGCACCTTATTCCTATTCTGTGCTCACTATTGATGTCACTGCTGTGTTTGTCCAACAGATTTATAAAGCTTTATTGTGTTACATTTCATATTTAAAGAGAAACACAATGGATAAAAGAGACTTTGCTTTTTGATATATTATATTTCTTTTGCTTGACAAAAAAAAAAAATCCAAATCAAATCCAAAATGTTTTGTTCCTCAGAGAGATCTCACGGTTACCAGCTTGGTCTGCACCCACAAACCAGCACACATGAATCAAACGCAGGTTTAATTGTCCCGGAAATGATGGCTAATCATTACCAAGGACTGTTTCAGTTCATAGCATGAGCGTTTGTCAAACGCGATCATAAACACAGCTCCCCTGTAATAAAGCAGAGAAGCAAACAGGTGACATGTTTAAAGGTAAAGGCTTGTGCCTTGTGACTCTAACAGACTCTAGACACACTCGTACCAAGGTCTGCTGAAGGGCAGCGCGCATGCTAATTATGTTTGATTATGCTGTTGGAGTAAATTGCAGACACTCCTCCACTTTTCCTTCATTTTCTTCCCCAGCCATCCTAAAAATACTGTAAACGCCCACGCTTCTAGAAGAACACTCTGTCTACAATGTGGAGTACCAATCAGAAGTCTGGTCACACCTTCTCATGCAAGGTTTTACCTCTGTTTTTATTACTTTGTACACTGGAGACATCAAAACTACGAAAGAACACTAAACAGAATACCAGAATATGTTTATATTTTAGATTTTTCAAGGTAACCACCTTTTCTCTGATGACAGTTTTGCACACTGATTCACAAGGTCGTCTCCTGGAAAGCTTTTCAATCAACTACTGTACAACTACTGTAGTAATCCATGTTATGGCAAGAACTACACAACTAAGTAAAGAGAAACGATGGGCCGTCATTATTTTAAGACTTGAAAGTCAGTCAGTCTGGAAATCATCAAGAACTTTGAATGTTTCATCACGTGCAGTCACAAAAACCGCCAAATGTTATCAAGAATCTGGCTCCGGGAAAAGAAGACCAAGACTTACCAACAATTAACATCACCTCAGATTAGAGCACACATAGACAGGGCCTCCACTATCACCCACCCTAAACTCAGCTGAGATGTTTTGGGATGAGTTGGACCGTGTTCCTTCATAGTTTTGATGGTTTTATTGTTAATTTACAGTGTCGGACATAATAGAAATGAAGAAAAAACATTAAGAAGGTGTCCAAACTTTTGGACTGGTCCTATATGTCGAATTATCGTACTTGTCTTGATACATTTACTACCTCCAATTAAAGGAAACCAAGATATTTTACGCGATATAACATACTGCTCAGATGAACAGAATTGAGAATAAAATCCTGATTCACGGTGAGAAGATCAGAAGTATTTGGGCTTTCTGTTGTAGTGCATGAAGAAAGAAAAGGTTCTCGGATCATTGTGATGAAGCTAATCATGGTTCCTGTTACTCTGCTATTATCCGTAACAACTGTTCATAGACTTATTTCCATTTATGATTCAGGTGTCGTGAGTCATGGGAAGCTTTAAGGGCCATGCGCTCCCTGGAAGCTTCTTCCTGGTAGCCGGGATCTGGTGGGCGGGGAAGTACTCGTTATGGCACGCCACCCGCAGGAACAAGAACATAGGATCCACCCGGCTGGCCAGCAGAGCCTCGCAGCGCCGCCTGGAGATCATCGAAAGCTCTGTCATACTCTTCTTCTCTTTTTTTGGTACGCAGGTCTTCAGTGAAGTGACACAACTGAGGTTTTACAGTATTTACTCCTTAATCAAGGAAATCTGAGTGTTTTCCTCTGCTGTGCTCCGCAGGGATGCTGGCAGAGCAGTTTCTGGCGAATGGGCCGAAGCTCCAGCTGTATGACTTTGTAGAGAAACACTGGGAAGATCTGATGAACTGGCAGCATGCCACCATGTATCTGTTCTTTGGCCTGGCTGGAACTGTGTCTCTGATCATCCACACCACAGAGGCGGCTCCACTGGCACTGGATAGGTTAATGCTGGCCATTGCATTTTTTAATGAAGGTAAGAAAAATGACTGATTTGTTGTGATATTATTTATTTATTTACTTACAACTTTTCTCTTTCTAGCTTGATCAGATCAACCCATCAGGCTCCAAGCGTGTTCATTTGAGTTGACCAGAAACTGGATGTGGTTTATGTGTGTATTTTAACATTATTACAGTAGATTTTCCTACAAATAAACTGTCAGTGTTTGTGTTGGTTTGGTAAAGTTTGCATTTGTCGCTGTTGTTGTTGTTCAACTGTTTATCTCTGACTTAAAGCTAACTTTAAACTATTTATCAATTATTTAATTAATCGATTTCATCCATATTTGTTAATTGTTTTACCCATTCATCCATTAGTTTAACGACCTATCTGAATTGTATCTACATTCATTATTTAAATATTAACTACATAACTATTTCACCCATACTTTTACTCGATAACTACTACGACTACACCACAATATTTCTATGTACCCCTAACTGCAGTACCCTGGGTAGGACCGACTGATTTAGACTGTGGACATACTCTGTATTCTACATAAACAGATTTTTTAGTAGATCAAACAAAGAAAATTCAGTCAAAATTTAATTTGTGGCACGTATCTCATCTATTTTTCCATCTTTAACTGTGTCTCTGTTTGGCAGGATTTCTTTTCCTCTACCACCTCCATGGCAGGAGTATGCTGGACGTCCATGTACATCAGCTCCTTCTCTATGCTGTCTTCGGGGGCGCTCTTGTTGCCTTCCTGGAGGTCTTCCACCGAGGTAACATCCTTCTGGAGCTGCTGCGCTGCACCTTCACTCTCCTGCAGGGAACCTGGTTCTGGGAGGTAAATCTCAATGCGTGCACGTATCAGCAGAAGTTTATGGCAGTGCTTAATAAATACTGACATCACTTTCTCTTTGGCCGAAGATTGGTTTTGTGCTGTACCCTCCAAGCGGCATTGAATGGGACCTAAAGGATCATAACAATATGATGTTCATCACCATGTGTTACTCCTGGCACTTCGCCGTCGCCATGCTCATCGTGAGCGTGCTCTACTGCACTGTCAGCTGGTAAGAACCCGCTCCGCAGCAGACATCCTGCAAACGGCTGCCTGTTTACTCATCCTGGAAGGCTTGTGATAACACTGTCTCGCAGCAGTTTATGTTATGTGAGACTCTGGTGTTTGTTTTTGCACTTTCTCTGTAGTGTTGTTCGCTCAAGACTCAAGAGGACTCCTCCGATGGAAATGGGGCTTCTGAAGCCCAGAGAGAGGGACCCAGAGTCGGAAGACGAGATCTTATGAAGAGGACTGTTGTGACTCGTGTATATCACATTTAAATCAGGGATATGTTGTTTGCACTTCATGCAGCCATGCAGATGCAAAAAGGAATAAGGACATGGTTTCTTGATGCTTTATTTTAGAAATATATCTCTACCTCTGCCTTATTAAATCAGCTGTAAGCCCCCTTTAGCCTTACTCTTACTGTTAATTGCTATTTATTTTACTATGGCCTGATACTTTTTATACACTCTGTCATATCTTTTGTTTCCTTATTCATTTACACACACAGTATAAGTGAATGTGAACATTTTTTTACAGATTGCATGATTTTCTTTTGACTCACCAAACAGACATTTTGGTGTTGAGTAGTGCCACCTCGTGGTCAAAACAGTCACCATCATCATGTTCTTTAAGTGTTTTACGTGCCTTTTTTTGTTTCGCGTTAGGAGCTTGAGTGTGAGTCGAGCACAGCTGCCAAAAACATGGGAGTTTATTAAAGTTGTTTGTGTTGATTTTTGCTATTTGGCATTATTACAGATTATATAATGGTCACTGTTGTTGTTTATGCATGTCTCTTCTTTTCTTCTTTGCATTATTTATTCTGTGTCTGGAGGAACTGTAGGCACAAAAGTACTTGTCAGTGGTACCTGAATGTTTATAACACTAACACTTTCTTCTCATGTAGTTGGAGTAGAACAGAAATTAAAGGTACAATATGTAAGATATTCACTGTATTAAATGATTATGCATCATCAGTTCTTAAGAAAAACATGCTAAGTTGATATAGTTAGCTCTTTGACAACAACACCACAGGCAGGGACGCAGCCATCATTTTTGAGGGGGACAAATTGTTCAGAGCTCTACTGAGTGATTTACCATCCTCTCGCATCCACAGCACCAGGAGTCTGACTTTAGTTCTTTAAAGTGGTATACTATCAAAATCTAAAATCTAAAGCTGGTTGAGTTGACATTGAATGAGCCTGGAGCATCTACAGGGTGAGTAGCCAGATAATTAAGCACCAGGCTCACACATCTTTCAAATTCATACTGCTCACTTCTCTCCCCACAACAGATAAGTCCTGTGATTTTCAGGATGCTATCATTAAATTTGACCATTACAGCAGGGGGAATGCAACCTGGCAGCTTGGAAGAAGATGTACATATATGCAGCTGTACCTCCCGCCTAAGTGAAGCACCCTAACGTGATTCTGCGCCTCTCAACAGCTTGTTGTAGCACAGTACAAGATCTACTGACAGCAGGCGTCAACAAAGATAATGTGTTCAAGAAGACCAATCACTCTGTTCGTAGAAATATGGCTCGTGTCTAACAGTGTTGGTTTCAGGCTTCTTCATAAAGACGTGGATCATTAAGGCGGGCTGAATGACACCTGCCACCTGTAATGGCACCTACCTGTCAATCAAAGTGACCACGCTGCTCATTATGCATAACTTTAAGCCTTAATATAACTTGAACAGGTAAGTTGTATATAAATTCCCCCTCAGTACAGTTGTCATGAACGGGGAAATTAGCTATAAAGACCAAAATTGTTTTTTGTACCAGGCTGTAAACATATTTATTTCTGCTGTGAAGTTGGACATTTTAACATGGGGACTTATGGAGACTGACTCACTTCTGGAGCCAGCCTCAAGTGGACGTTCAAGGAACTGCAGTTTTGGGAACTTTGGCATTGGCTTCACTTCACAGTCACTTGCTTGGTTATTATATGTGATGTATTTTATTGAGTATTGTATTGAGTATTTTATTGATTAACTGATTTTTAAAAAATGATATAAAATGTCAGAAATAATCAATCAGATGTGTTTTAGCTGATCTCCAAATCATCACGACAGTGTAAGAAATAAAAGAAAATACTTGATTTTTCTGTTGTTTGATTATTTAATTCAAGTGTATTCATTTTATTATGAATGTCTTAATGTGTATAATTTATAATGATTCTATAATGCCCTGACTTTTGCCCTCTGCTGCTCTAAGTTTGATTCATCTGGCTCGATGAAATAAAGATCAGAGTGAGACCTCTCTGCTGCTTCTCCTCTCAGACACACCTGAAGTCTCATCTCACCTGGCCAGGTAAAATACAGCCGCAGCCACGGTGTTGCCCATCCTCACAGATTTGAGGAAACCGGTAAGTTTCCTTCTGTCCGTCTCTCCAGGAAACGACCAGATTTTGTTAACCTTCATCAGTCGGGTCACACTTTAAGGATCTCCAGCTGCTATGGATAAATTAAAATCGGTTTTAAGTGGCGAGGAGGCGCGAAGAGACGACCGAACTGTCTTAGAGGTAAAAACTAAAAGCAGCTTCAGCCTCCACTGTTTGAACTGTCACCTCAGATATTAATGAACAAACCTCTGTGCGTGCAGACTGTGAATGAAGCCTCCACATTAGGCTGGGGCACGCGTGTGAAGGGATTCGTCGCCTGTTTCGTGGTGGGGGGAGCGTGCACAATTCTGGTAATGATCTTTTTCTGTAATAATAATAATAATATGCTGTTGTTGTCGTGAGCTCCACGCAACAAGGAAGAGCGCACTGGGAGCGTTAATGCGGCCTTACTGGTTCTTCTTGCCCTCAGGAATGTTGTAGATGTAGATGTTCATTCATGTGGCGGCCCTGCCTTTCACAGAGAGAGGAAATCTGTCAGTTTATGTGTCACAAAGTCAAAAATCAAACATGTTTTCATGTCTGTGTGTGTTTCAGGGAGTGTGCATGCTGTTTATCCCCAAGATCGGACTCACTCTTTTCATTGTGTTTTACACTTTTGGAAACATTTGCACTCTGTGCAGGTCAGTCCACAACAATGACAACTAATAAGGTGGAATCTGAATCATATGAGTATTAGTTAGTATCCATATGTGCAGCATATACTTTAAACATTGGTATTTTGTGATTTTAAAGACATTGTAGGCAGCTAATATCTTCTTGTCGACCTTGTCTAACAGCACCATGTTTCTGATGGGCCCAGTGAAGCAGCTGAAAAGGATGTGTGATAAAACAAGAGCGCTGGCCACGACAATCATGATAGTGAGTCTACAAACCTACATATACAGCCCCGTATATCTTTTTAGACTAAAGAAAAATGTCATTAACCTGGATAGAAAACTCATTTGTCTCATTCGTCACTCCAGACGTGCCTTGTGTTGACTCTCTGCGCAGCCTTCTGGGTGAGTGATCCAAGACAGAAAAATACAAGTTATGATCACTTCTAACTAAAAACATGGTAACAATCTGATCACTCCTGTATTTTTCTGTCTTACAGTGGAAGAATTTTGGACTTGCTTTGTTATTTTGCATCCTGCAAGTCTTGTCGTTCACCTGGTGAGTCACAGTTTCTCTCTCTATATATTTTTTATTTAGTCTAAAATTCTGATTAATATATACTTTTTTTTTTTTTTTTTACAGGTACAGCCTGTCATACATCCCCTTTGTGAGGTTTGTCCTTCATTTATTCAAATCAGCAGCAGAAATGTTCAGAAACTGTCATTTGTACCCAATCTGATCCATGTCAATTACTTTCCAGGGATGCAATACTGAAGTTGGTGGCGATCTGCCTGAAGTGAGGCCCCGTGTGTCTTTGTGTGGACGTGTCCAGCTGGATGAAGCTCTCATACTGAAGTCACTGAAGCTGCTTCCTCGTGCTTTAAAGAGTCTGTGACTCTTCCCGCTGCACATGCACATGTTTTATCTCTTTATGCTTCATTATTTCAGCTGGTTGAGTTTAATGAACAGGGTCTTTGATTTGTGATATATGTAAATATTTCTAATAAATTAATGTGTTGATGATTTTGTAAACAGACACATGACGGCGTCATTATTTTGGAGTATTGTCAGCGTCAACATGAAAACTTCAGATGGCTTAAAAGCGATGAGTGTGGGCTGAAACAGACTGTTGTGTACTTTAATAACGTAAAAATATATGCAACTGCCTGCTGCATTTAATGTTAAATTCAGTGCCTGAAACTTGTTTTTAATCCAGGGTAACGATCCACAATATCCAACATGTTTACAGGAATATTTATTTATTTATTTATCCTGATTATATCTGTTTGTTTTTACATATACAGTAGCTCCCAAAGAAAAGCGAGATAAATCGTAGTTGAACACACTTGTAGTTGAATAGTGTGTGTCATTTTCATCTAAATCAAGTGTAACAAACTGCACAAAAGTTGGTTTATCAGAGGTTATATTTAGAAGCATATCTCAAGAGTTTGAGTCACTTTATCTGCTATAACAGGCAGAGTTAGCCAGCATGTGAGCTTGTGATGTGAGTTTTCAAGGTGTTTTGAACTATTTAGCCAGATCTTGTGTTTCTCCAGGTTGGATGACAGTCTGACCTCTGCTTTAAAACAAAGTGAATTAAGGTGTGAAGTTTTACAGCTGTGTATGTTTGTCTTTGTTTTCATTGCTGCAACTTATCAGTTTTCTCTGTCAATAAAAGAATATACATGAGCAGGATGAGTGTATTTTGCATGTATTGTTTACTCATTTTATCCAGTCTTTATTCAGTACATGAGCAAAGGAACATCTTCTCAACATTTACATCTAATGGTGTTAACGGTGACAGGTATCAGTGCATGCTTGTGTTGACCTGCTGCCCGCCAGGGGGCAGTCTGACCCTGTGAGGCGAAGGAGAAACCAAAATACTATTATTTTATTTATTGATTTACTTTTTTCTATCGGCGTAAATATAACGATATTTAGTACGATTTGTTTTAATGTATTTAATATTAAAATAATAATTAAAAACGGAAAAGGAAATGACGTAGAAGAAAACAGAACGCCAACCATTACGAGCGTCAGCGGGTACTTCCGCTTCCTGAGTTTTGCCTCGCAGGCGGCTACTTCCTCCAGAAATTTAGAAAAGTCCCGCTGCAGTGCGATTTACTAAAAAAAACCCACAAACTTTAACTCATCCTTTGAGACATCTTTCTTTAAACGTCGTGTTAGTGGAGGAAGCTGTGGTGTAATCACGTACTCAGCCCGGAAAGGTGCCTGAAAGACAAGAAATTGGGCAAAACTATGCAAACGGGACTGAAAACACGTCCGTGAAGTCACACACACACACACAGAGCTAACTCTGACATGAACTTTATTTATGAAGTGTAACAAGAAGTCAGCTCATGTGTGACCCGTGATTAGGTGACTGTGCTCGGCCTGAGATCTGACCGCAGGCCCGATGAGACCAGCCGCAGAGCTCCAGGAGTCAACATGACAACACTGAGGAGGATTCACGCCTGGTTCCCCCTCCTGAAGCGACCCCGCTGCACACCGAGCCTCCGCCGGGCAGCACCGGCCTCCTGCAGCCTCCTCCGCACGCCTCAGCCCCGCAGCGCCGGGCCTCTCTGTCACATCAGGAGCTTTACGGTCTCTGCATGCAGGCTGAAGGACGCAGATGACAGGAGTGGTTGTTACACCGATGAGGAGGATGAAGATGGAGATTTCATTGATGACAGCGAGGTGGAGGAGTTGTTTCAGCAGCAGATTCCTGCAGGCATCGGAGAGGGTCAGCACAGCGTGTTCATCGTTCATCCTGATGTGAAGTGGGGCAGCAGGAAGCAGCACCTGACCACAGGTAACAAGACTCAGACATGAGTGTGTGGAGCATGCTGGGAGATTTACAACCCTGTTTATTAAAAAAATATGATGATGTGCAAAACATTGAAAGTCATTTGACTATAAAAAAAAAAGCACAACACAGTTTACTAAATGTTGAAACTGAGAAGTTTTATTGTTTTTGCACATTTCTGACTTGATGGCAGCAATAAAACCAAAAAAATGTCAACAAAAGACTGGAAAAGTTGAATAAGGTTGACTGCCGTAAAGATGGGGAGAAGTTCGCAGAAAAATAGTGCAACAATTTAGGAACAATGTTGCTCAGAATCTGTGATTTCATCTTCTACAGCTCGTAATGTTATTTAAAGAATCAGAAGAAATCCCTGTACGCAAGGACAAAGCTGGAAACCTGCATTGGGTGGCTGTGAACTTCAGGCCTTTAGAAATGCTGTGGGCTGAAGAACACATCCAAAAACCAACTGGAGCTTATCCCAGCTGACTTAGGGGGTAAATCCTGCACAAGGCCAGTTCATCACAGGACAGATAGAGACAATCACCAGTTTACCTCTTAAGTGCCTGTCTTTGGGCTGTGGGAGGAAGCTGGGGTACTGAGTGAGAACCCACGCAGACATGAGGAGACCATCTAAACTCCAGACAAAAAGGCCCCAGCTGAGGCTGAGGTTCGAACCAGGAACCTTCTTGCCGTTCAACTCTCTCTCTCTCTCTTTCTTACAGCCGAGCTAATGATGGCCGAGGCTGTTGGGCTTGTGAACACTTTGGAGAACTGGAGAGTGGTGGACAAGATCATCATGTCCACCAAGACACCAGAGAAGAAGAGGATATTTGGAAAAGGCAACTTCCAGTCTCTTACAGGTATTACCCGTTATCTGTGTCCCCCCCGTGAATGAGTCAGTGAGCTTTAACGTGACTAATCTGTGCATTTTTTTTTTTTCCCTTCGTAGAGAAAATCAGACAAACAGCGGGAATCACTGCTGTGTTTGTGAATGTCCAGCATCTATCTCCTGTGTCTGAGGTGAGCTTACGTTCCTGGCTGCACGTGGAAAGGTTTCGAGCACTGACGGCTGTTTTTTTTTCATCCATGCAGAAGGAGCTGGAGGAAGCCTGGGGTCTTAAAGTCTTTGACAGATACTCAATGGTCCTACACATCTTTCGCTGCAACGCCAGGACTAAAGAGGCAAAGTTACAGATCTCTCTGGCGGAGATCCCCTTGTTAAGGTAACGTTCAAACATCCAAACATCAGACATATTCCATGCATATCACCCACTTGGATTTTAAAACGTCTTCGCCTGATGGTGGCAGATCTCGTGTGAGAAATGAAGTTGCAAACTTGGACCAGCAGAGTGGAAGAACGAGATACATTGGAGGTTCAGGTAACGTCCCGTCACCTGTTGATTAGTACTGAGATGGCCCCGTCGAGAGGGATGAGCTTCAGCTTCGGCTTCTGTGATTTGGTCCTCGCAGGTGAGACGCTGGTGGAGATCCAGCAGAGGGTGCTGAAGGAGCGGGAGATGAAGATTCGCGCAGCGCTGGAGAAGCTGCGGAAAAAGCGGCACCTGCTGCGATCTCAGCGTAAACACAAGGAGTTCCCCGTCGTCTCCGTGTTGGGATACACAAACTGCGGTGAGAGTCTGGAAACAGCTGATATATAAAAATAGTCGGGGCTTCATGTTTGACGACATTTTCCTGTGTTCGCCCAGGGAAAACAACTCTGATCAAAGCACTGACCGGTGACAGCGGTCTTCAACCCAAAAACCAGCTTTTCGCCACCCTGGATGTCACCGTCCACGCTGGCCAGCTGCCCAACCACATGACAGTCCTGTACGTGGACACCATCGGCTTCCTGTCTCAGCTGCCCCACCAGCTCATTGACTCCTTCTCTGCCACCCTGGAAGACATTAAACACTCAGTATGTACCTAATGCTCATATGAAGGGTGTTTACGATGTGGAGAAGAGTTGCTGACGCGATGCTGGTCTTTCTAGGACCTGCTGGTTCACGTCAGAGACATCAGTCATCCAGAGACGGTGAATCAGAAGGTGAACGTACTGAACGTCCTCAAGAACCTGCAAATCCCTGACAGGCTGATGAACTCCATGATAGAAGTCCACAATAAAACCGACCTCATTGACAAGTAAGAAGAAAAAAATATGGTGTTCAATGTAGATTTTAATATTTTTAAAGATCAAAAATAAGACCAAGATTATCCACACAGGAAAAATATAAGCACCTGTTCAGCAGCAACATTGTGTAACTTCTCTACCATAAAATAATTTTTAACTTGTAATCAGGTCTCACTCTTCTCCCTGTACGTCTACGTATAATCACCCACAAAAAGCATGTGACGCTATGTGAAGTCGCACGAACTATTTCACTGATTTTGGTCAAGTTTTCCCTCTGGTGTCTTCCGGCTGCTCCGCCTCAACTCTCTGTGGTTTACAGAGTTTCCTGATGGACAGTGAAGCTAATGTTAACTCACTTTGTCTGGGCTGGGCTGCCCGGACTGTGAGCTCAGAAAACTGGAGGAGTGTTTGTGCCACATGCTTTTACGGACCATCGGGAAGAGGAAGCTTTCAAGCCCGGGGGGGCTTGAAGTTATTTTATCCAATGCGACTTACTTCACAAACGTGACTGGGACAGTGTGATAGTGTGACTAGCCAGTGTCGTGCCAGAACCATAGCTGGTTTTCAGGGAATGCTTATGGAGAGCGGAGCACTCTGAAATGCTGCTTTGAGATCTATAAGGTCGTGATGAGTTAAAAGGCTCAACACAACCAACAAAAGCACAAAACTGAAGTTATGCAGTTGAATTCATGTGATAAAAAGCCACATCTAACTGTAACTCAAAACCATTTGACATAATCATATTTCAGCATATTGGATATTATTTGGCAGAGTTGCATCATTTTATTTTCTCTGTGTTCTGTGAGTCTGTGCGTGAGTCAGACTTTGGTTGGTCATAACAAGTTAATTTAATTTCTGTTGTTCCTCTCAGCTATCAGTTTACAGAGCCCGGCGTGCTGCCTATATCCGCTCTGGAAGGGCGAGGCCTGGACGAGCTGAAGAAAGCCGTGGAAGAAGAAATTATGAACTCTACGGGAAAACACATTTTGGACCTTAAAGTTGACCTCAGCACTCGTCAGCTAAGGTGAGAGCCGTTTCCCCCCTCACAGCCGAAACAGGTTCTGTTTAGAATAATCTGGACTAAATTTGCATCTTCTTTCACAGTTGGCTGTACAAGGAAGCCACCGTTCAGGACGTGCAGGTGAATGCAGATGAAGGCTCGGCTGTCGTCAAGGTCATCATCAGCACCGCTGCGTATGGACGCTATACAAAACTGTTCACAGGCGGGTAGCAACTGTACTGCTGCAGGACAGCAGCTCCAAAGAAATGACTGTAAACTGTACCAGAAGCATCTTTCTAAAAATACTGTATGTTAAAAAATTTTTGAAAATAAATGTTTTTTGTAAGACATTTCAATTGATTCAACATTTCTTGAAGTTTGAACTCTTAATGTGCATTGAAAGTCAGAGAAATACAGAAAAGAGTTTATGAGGTATCAGGATCAGTTCCTGTGAAATAAAATAGTTTTTTATCTGATGGCGTTCTTCCGTAGAAGTTTATGGTTCAGTGCAATGACCAGAGAGCAGAGTGGAAGTGGACCCACAAAGTCTCCTGCGATGATGTTGAGGCTCTTGGGGTCCGAACCCGGTTTCTGCCCCTCCAGCCAAGTCCGCAAACACTCCCAGTTACTGTAGGTCAGCGTCCGCAGGGATTGCTTCGGGTTCTCAGTGATATAAAGTCTGTCAGCCGTCAGGTTCAGGCCGGAGACGAAGAAACCCTCTGAAGAAGAAAAACCCTCCGACTTAGTATTTTCCTGACAGAAAAGACGTGGGCTGAACTGTAAACGAAACTCACCTGGACGTCCCATGTCTTTGTTCCAGTCCAGGTAACTGATCACTCCTTGTGCTGTGCGCTGGTTGGCCCACCAGTACGGGATGGCAGGCCACAGCTCCGGATGTCTCGCTGCAGTCTGGGAGTCGTAGGACAGGACGACCTGGTAACCAGATTCCCAAAGACTCCGCAAGGTCAGGACTGCTTCCTGTGGAGGGCAGGTTTAGGTTTTCTCAGGCCTTGTCTTTTTTTACACCATGAACCAGCTGCACGAGGAGAAAACAAACCTTCTGCGGGCAGAGTTTTGAGCCGAACAGCTTCTTCAGGGAGAAAATGAAGGCATGATGGAGTCTGTCATCGATTCCCTCAAAGTGGCTGCAAGCGAGGATGACAATCTCCTTCGGGTGAGACTTCAGCCAGGCAGCAACAGACACCAGTGTCTCCTGTGGAGGAAGGACGTTTACTACAAACATACTATAAAAGCCCAAACTCAGACTTAAAATTAAGATGATTATTCTCACCAAAACTGTTAAATGTGTGTATATGACGTGTGTGAAGTACAAGTTATTGGATGGGTCTTTGGGTTTGTGTGCAACGCGGAGGTCGAAGTACCGAATCCCCATCGAGAGCTGCTCCTCGATGGTTTTGTCCTGCAAGGAAGAAAGATGTACGAAAAAGAATAACCAAAATTGCAACTATAATTTCATGAAATGTGTGAGATTTGTGAACGTTTCCAAACAAGATATCGTAATCTGAAGAACATCTGTGGTACTTACATACATATATATATATGTATTACATGTAAATTATTATCAATTTTTACATAGTATTGATGGATTAAATGGCTACATGTAGATGAAATGGGGCACTTGGTGGCGCTGTGGCTGAGTTCTTCCACTAAATGGAAGCTCTGTGGTTTGATATATGTTGAAGCATCCTTGTGAACCGACAGGTTCAGGGTTGTTTTAGAGGCACAACACAATATTAGACATCGCACGGTCATACACTGACCTCATCAGCTGCCATGCGAGGTGCCACCTGCTCATCAGAAAGTAGCTACTTGTTACTGATGGCACAGTGTGGCGTTCAGCACTGAACCTCGCATGGCAGCCGATGCCGTCAGTGTATGACCGTGTGATGTCTAATATTGTGTTGTGCCTCTAAAACAACCCTGAACCTGTCGAGGCATGAATATGCAGCCCCGTACTTAACAAGCTGTGATGCACTGTGTGTTCTGACACGTTTCTATCAGAACCAGCACAAACTTTTTCAAACATTTGAGCTACATTAGCTCGTCAGTTTGATCAGACCACATCAGCCAGTCCTTACGTGCATCCATGAGCCCTGGCTGTCTATGACCCATGACCCCTGCATACCGGTAACAACCCATTAGAGTTACAGTGTTGGAAAGACTTGCTCATTTTCCTCCTTCTAACATCAGTTTTGAGGACAAAATGTTCACTTGCATCACATCACACATTGGCCTACACGCCACCTGTTAGGCTGCCAGGTGACATCTGGGAGGTTGAGTGCAAAAAAACAGCAATATCGCACCACTCAGACAAAGTCACCTACATTTTGATCGGCTTGGCTGCTGCTAAACTTTTACATTTACATTTGCTCTGTACGCACCTGTGTTGTAGCCCATTTAAAAATGGTCGGTCTGGTAAAACAGTAGAAAAGTCCGTCCAGGAGCCTGAAAAAGTCGGATTCAGACGGGACCAAGGGGGAGTTTATGTCCAGACAGTAACTCATGGCGTCATGGCTCCCTGGATGAACAGAATCACTTTTATTGGACAGGTATGTGTACACAGATATCGACGTGAATGCAGCTAAACGCAAGGACAGCAAACTCAACAGGTGAACATTCAACTACCGTGCACTGATAGAAATGTGCATGAATATATATAAACAATAACATTTATAGATATAATTAGAATAAAACAACAGTGCACACAGAAGTTTGCTGTAAATAAAAACAGATTTGTTTGTTGTTTTTTCATCATCATTTCATAATAAGATAAGATACTTGTAAAATACAGGCAAATCTCCTTTTTGGACACATCTGCTGTAAAAGATGTCAAAGTCTGTAGCTTTAAATGGCAAGAATCCACTGTTTTACAGATATGTAGAGTTTATTTAATGTATTCTTGCTGTAAAATAGTAAATACATTATAAAACCTAAAAAACCTGAAAATCAATTTGACAGAACTGTAAAAAATATATATATGATACCTTTCAGTAAATAGAAAATATAATAACTGATTTACAATGTAATTTTCCATTTTCTAACAGTAACTGTATGGTCGCATGACTGTAATTTGCTGGTTTCAAACAGACATGTACAAAAAGCAACAAAACCATATATATTTTAGTATGTTTGCAGGGACAGTGAGTGTTTGAGAATCTGGGTTACTGCGTAGGGAGTGTTCCTAACACTGAGTGTCTATTGTTAACAGGTATGAATGGACACATTAAAGTCTTTAAAGGCTCCTCATACCAACCCTGAACAAGTTACTGTACCACTAACCACTAAAATGCAAAGCAGGATTACTGCGTGTGTCTGAGTGACTCAGGTATCTCAGTGAGAGAAGTTATAATTAACTAATTAAAATACAAAAACACAATTAAAATACAGGAAGAAGAAGGGAGGATGCACACTGAACATTAGGAGACAGTACAGGCATATTTAGTTCAAACTGGAGTCATAAATTAGACAAAGAGAAAAGGTGTTGACTGTACCAGGTATGGCCAGGTTTGTCAGAGGAATGTCCCACAGCTCCTCGGGTAAAGCTGACATCCAGTCCTGGCAGCTGAGATCCATGTCGCACCAAGTCCTGCAGGAGACTCACTTAAAAACACACACAGACCTGAGAAAAAGACATTTTCATCATATGATCGATGAGGGTCCTCTTCCTCTGTCTGTTTACGATAAATGAGCGAGCACACACTTCACAGCAGGAGGAGGAAGAGGAGGAACTTGGAGTTTCCTGATTCTTCCGCAGTGTTGTTTGCGTTGAATGACAGGAATGCGAAATGACACCGACACTGAGGCGGGACACTTCGCTTTTAAAGGACTCTCCAGCGCACTTTCATTCAGATGTAACCTGTGTCTGAAAGTATTATTTACATTCGACCCACTTCATTTACGTCGTTTGCGTCGTTGCCATGACGTTTTGAAAGAGGCGGGGCTTGAAGAGAACCAGTTAAAAACAACTTTTCTACCATTAAATAAAACACTTCTGAATCATTTTGCCGCTTTACGGCACCAAGTCACACACCACCAACTATTTCACAGATTTTGGTGAAATTGGATCATATTTATGGAGCGAAAAAAAAAGTGAATCTGTAATTTACAGAGTTTTCTGATGGACAGTGAAGTAAACTGTTGCTGCTGTTAGCTAATGTTAGCTCAGTTTGTTAGTCTGGCTGTGAGCTCAGAGCACTGGGGGAGCGTTTGAGTTTGTACCCACCGGGAGAGGAAGTTTTCAGGCCCAGGGCGCGGGGGATACTGATGGGGAGTGTAGCCAATGTCGTGCTAGAACCGGAGCTGGGCAAGTGGACGATATAAGTTGAGCTCAGCAGCTTCTATGGCGAAAGGCCCAAAGAGAAAAACTGATCTGTCTAAATAAAAGGTTTGGTAAGAATTTCTAAAAATGTCTTTTCTGTTATTTAAACTTTTTGACTTCTTTCTCTTGTACTTTGTCTGAGAAAAATCTCAGCATACAATAAAACAAAAAATAAAGCTAAACAATACATTACATGGCTCCCAGTAACGGGGATTGTTGCATTGTTGTTGTGTTTTGGTGCACATTTTAGCTGCAGGTTACATGAAATAATGAACCTTGACAAAGTGTTGATGTCGAGTTTATTTTATGCATCTTCCCGCGTCACGTAAATCAAGATCAAATTCATCAACATGTCATTCACCAGTTTTAAAAATGAAGCAGCAGCTGCCAAGAAGATGAAAACAAAAAAACAGCAGAAGAAATAAAATCCCTGATTAAATAAATACAGCACAAATAAAAGAAACAATTAAATACTCATGTAGATTTAAAACTGAGTTTTTCAACTGTTTGGATGTTTGGACCATGTGGAGGCTGGACAGTGTGACTGGAATAATTATTAGTAGTCCAATATATACTACTTCAATCAATCAATACATTTCTAATTAAATGCTGGTGAAAGAAATTTCTTAGTACAGAATGAGAGCTCCAGTTACTCTGTGGGTAACTCTGATTTTTTAGTGTGGCACAGTGGATATTTACATTGACCTTTTGTTGTATTTATATTATTTAATGCAATAAAATAATCAAACTGATAATACAGATGGCAGCAGCAGGAGCTCTGATTGGTCAGACCCCCGTGGACACAGCAGCTGGCCAATCAGATCTCCTGCTGCTTTGTTTAATTTGTACGTGCTAGATTGTTTACAGGTCTTTAAATTAAACTTAAAAATGAAAATCCAAATAAAATGCATCACAACATAAGAACAGGAACAGTAAAGGTTAAATTATTTGTGAAATTCAGCATGATTGAAAGACATACGTAAATAAAACGTATTATTTTATTCAATTTTAATCTTTTAAATTGGCAAATTCAAGAATCTGTTTTTAAAACTTCAAAAAAGGTACTTTAATTCAACATATTAAAAGTCTATATTTATTCCAGTGGCACACTCCAGTCTCAACACTAAATACAACAACAACCATTAACATTAGTTCTTTAAATTCTTTGAGTAGATTTAGACGACGCCGTTATCTGACTATAAGCATTATTTTACGAAGAACCCGTCGTAATAACAGAGCTTACACAGATTATTTGCCTGTTTTTTTCACCACGTTGGCTGATGATGGAAATGAAGAGGACTGAATGGATCCCAGAACAGCAGAGTTTCAGTCACATGATGTCATTCAAACTATTGTAAGGGAACGCTGAAGCATTGAAAAGGAACACTGGGACGGGAACACAAAAGCTTTTTGCCCCCCTCGCCGCCCAGCTCTGGCCCTTTTCGAGACTGAAAGCACCGCAGACATGGACACTTCTTTTGTGTACGTGAAACAAACGCCTCAGTGATACGGACTGTACCACTCCAGCACATGGCATCTTGGAAGGAAACATGTTAATCCGAATGATCCGGTGAACAGACGTGTTATGATGTGCTTTAGAAAGGCTCATGATTATTGTAAAAGCTCATCTCCACAGGCACAGCGGTGCAGCATTAGTTTAAATAAAGGCCGAACCTGTTGGCTAAAGTATATTTTAAGTAGAACAGTCAAGGTTGGGTTCATGCAAATAAGTTTCTCCATGCATTTTGCATAAGTTTCATGTCTCTTCTCTACATTCCCTATGAGCAAATACATCTATCGTAGGTGAACTACTGCTTAAACCTCACATGTCATAATTAGAAAAGTTTTTACATTACAGTCATATGTGCTTGTTGAATACGTTGTGCTTACTCATCTAAAATGCCTACGTTAAGGTGAGAATAACTGGATCTTTATTGCTTTGGTCACTGTAACATAAACCTAGCCACCTCGCTGACTTGTGAAAACCGATACAGTACATTGCATAAACAGTCGACTAAATGTAAACAAACAAGTGCAGCTCAAAATACCGAAAAAAGTCTCTTTTCAAGCAGCTTTTAAGACTGAAATGTACATTTCTCTCCCCCCAGTAAGTGCATTTATATGCAGATAAATAATTCAAGTAGTTTTTTTTTCCTGTCACTCTTAACAAAACAAGCTCATGTGTGTATTTCATGCTGCGATTCACATTTTTTTTTTCCTGTAGAACAATGCAAATTATTTAAAAGTCAGGAGGAGTATTTCAGTAGTTTCTCATTCAGTTTGACAACAGTTGGTACAAAGTCGCTCTCTGTGATGAAGTCCCCTGCAATGATATTGACAGAGCCGACCCTTGAGCCGGGGGTCTGCTCTTTGACCCAGCTCAGGAGGGTCGGGTACGTGGACATCACCAAGTCCTTCAGGGACTCTGTTGGGTGGGTGCAGATGTATTTTAGGTCCTCTGTCAGATTGATTCCTGTGACGAAGAAACCTCCTGAAACACAAAATAATGAATACATTTATGATTGAAATTCAGTGTTCAATTTATCGATCTTGCTCCCAAACTGCAGATTACCTGGTCGGCCGTGTTGTTTCCTGTATTCAAACGCCTCGATAAGCGCCTCAGCTTTGCATTTGTTGGCCCACCAGTAGGGAATATGTGGCCACAGGTCGCCGTGAGAGCTGGCAATAGTGTGTTCATAGGACACAATCACTGAGCAGCCTAAAGACCACAGGTTTCGGAGAGTTACCACTTCCTGAAATCAACAGAACAAACAGACTTTAATGTTGTTTAAAAAGGTCAAGGCTGGCGTTATTCTATGTTTTTATTACTGGTGAAAAGACCAAAACCAGCAATATCACTGAGAGTCGAAGCATCACCTCCAGGATGACTGTGATGCAAGTGACTGTAACACAATGCGATCTCTATTTCAGCATTTCTTTACTCCGTGCTTTCTGAGTACATCTGAGTATCTAAGTATATTCCTGAGGTCTATTTTCTATTTTTTTAAACATGAATCAGCATCAACAACAGCGTTTACTTTGTGAGCACAGAAAAAAATACGAATTTAGGTCGCTTTCGTCCAAATTCATAAACAATACTGCTACTTTACAAACTCTTACAAGCTTTACTAATTAATATTTCATGGTACTTTTGGGCACAGCTGGATAAATTAAGTATTGTGCAGTAAGTCAGAGTTTCTTCTGATTCATGAAATAACATCCATATGTCCACATATTTGTTGGGGACCATTTTCAACTGCGGATTAATACACATTTTAAAATACAGAAAATACTTTTAGTATTATGAATTTGTTGTTGGTTTTGGTCTCTTCTTCCTTATTCTTTAAGTCCTCACTCAGAACTGGAGGGGAAGCTGTACCGTTTTAGAACAGAGTTTGGAGGTGAATATGTTGCGTATGGTTGTGAGCAGCAGCATGTGGAGCTCCGGGCTCAGGCCGAGGAAGTGGCTGAAGGAGAGAATGACCACTTCTTTGGGATGAGCGTCCAGCCACTCTCTTATCTCCATTAGAACCGTCTGCCAGGAAAAACACAAGTTACCATTCAGTCTGCTTCAACAGGATTCAAATCACAGCCGTATTTTTAAACTTAGGACTTGATTTTTGGCATCCGCACGTGGATCTACAACACGATGGAAATCTGTTACAACCTGCCAAAAGACGTCTCACCACCTGGCAACTCTGCTGGAGCAGAGGTGAGTCAAGAGCAATCTGATTCATCACGCAGGCTGCCTGTATGATAGGCTGCCTGCCTGTTCTGCAGCTCAACCGGCTTGTGGACATGTTGAATATATCATGGAAATGTCTCGTCCACCTAATGTCAGCTGTTATATCATAGCTAAAGGTGCATTTAATGGTTGCATACGTAAGGATGGCAAACGTTTCATATTTGAAAGGACCCGTGTGTAGGATTTACTCTAGTGGGGTTGTTGCCTATTGTGTCGCCCTCACCTAATGTAATGTCCTTTCCTAGTATGAGAAAGGAGAAACTACTGTGGCTGTGAAACACATGAAAAATGCCCTATCTAGAGGCAGTGTTTGTCCGACCTGTGCTTTAATAGAAACAATGCAGACTGCATGGAAGAAGACCCTCAGCGTCTATAAATATAAAACCTCATTCTAACAAACAAAAACATAACGATTGTTATTTTTAGGTGACTATACACCTCACAGTGAAAACATAGTTATACATATTGTATTCCATCCATCCATTTCCTTCTGGTGGTAGCAGCAGATTTAGCACAGCGTTTCAGACATCCCTCAGCTCCTCCTGGGGGATCCTGAGGCATTCCCAGTCTAGCTGGGGTATGTAGTCCCTCCAGCGGGTTCTGGGTCTGCCCCGGGGTCTCTTCCTAGTTGGATGTGACCAGAACACCTCCACAGTAAGACACCCAGGAGTTATCCTGATCAGATGCCTGAAACAACACCTCAGCTCTGATCTGAGCTCCTTACTTTATCTCCAAGTCTGCATTCAGGCAGGAAAATGAAAAACACTAGTTGAGGCCGACCCAGCTTTTGGAAAAACTGAGCCCGACATCTGACCAGAAGTCTCCCATGGGAAGAGATTTAGAGGAGATACTGATTGCAGAAGTTCCCGAGTTTCCCGAGATCTACAAGCTCTGGCCACCCTACATCTCATTATTATATTCTGTAAACACGTTGGACCTTTAATAACTGAACATGTTGCTGCTTTTGTTTGTTTGTTGCATTTTGAGGAAGTCCCGGGCTAGAAACCTGACAGAGCATATAAACCTGACAGAGCATATAATGTGATCTAATTTAGACATTACATTGAGAACTGTCCGCAGTTCCTGTTTCTGCGTGAACAGAAACAGAAAATGAGAAAACGCCACTTCTGAGAACGGCTCTGAAATTGAAACTATGTAACTTTAAAAAAGAGACAACATCTTCTTCCTCTTACACATAAAATGTTGAATTCATAAGCAATAAACTGCTGCTGCACTTCAGTACGCTCTGTGGTTTTTGCTGCTGTCGCCATAACTGGTGTGGTATGACCGGTAGTTTACGATGGCTGATGTCAGCAAATTTTCGATAGATATGAATCTTCTGTACTTGTGCATAGTGTCAAGTATCATCTTGTCCTTGTTACCTGTTAGTAAAATAATGTTTCCACTACAATAACCATAAATACTTTCATAATTATGACCATGATGTTCATTGTAGTCTGTCAAAATAACCAGTCTAATCAAAAAAAGCAGAGACGATTTAGTATCTCACTGCAGTGATGACGATGAGTCTTCTTTATGGTTATTGCTGAAGATGCAAATGTTTCACAGGAGCAACAGCGTAATGGATATTGTGTCAGCGTGCCATTACTTCACCTCCACAGTGAGCGTGGTGTATACGCCGTGGTAGAAGTACAGATCAGTGGAGCTGTCATTTGGCCTGTGCGCAATCCTCAGGTCACAGTATCGGACTCCACAGTCCAGCTGCTGCTTTATAGTAAATTCCTGCAAGAGACGGGACACGCAGATGAGGCTCAGCTTAAAATACTATTCACATACCAGATCACTTTACTCTTAATCAGAGTTTGCATAGATTTAAATAAATCTAGAGCGACTTGACTTGGTTGTAGATGCGTGAAGACTCATTCAGTTCACTCATCTGACTCCAACGAAAATCATCCACTTCAGACCTCAGGTGACCTGAACGACTACCAAAAACTGCAGTTCCTCAAACGTCCACTTGAGGCTGGCTACAAAATGAGTCAGTCTCCATAAGTCCCCATGTTCAAATGTCCAACTTCACAGCAGAAATAAACATGTTTACAGCCTGGTACAAAAAACAGTTTTGGTCACTAGAGCTAATTTCCTCATTCATGACAACTGTACTGAGGGTGAATTTCTATTTAACTCATCTGTTCAACTTATATTAAGGCTTAAAGTTATGCATAATTAGCAGCATTGATGCTTTGATTGACAGGTGCTGTTACAGGTGGCCTGTTTGAGCAACCAGGCTTCATTCAGCCCACCTCAGGTCCTTCAATGGTCGAGGTCTGGTGGCGTCATGAATACTATGTCCATTCTTTATACTGTCACTGATCAGAAGTGGAGGAGCCTCTTGGATTTGAGGTGAAACATCTTTACAGATCTACAACCAAGTCCTGTTGCCCCAGATTTAACCCTTCTTGAAGAAAGATGACCTGGACGACTGAGAACCTTCACAGACACACATTTAAATAGTGTCATACATCCCATTGATATAGTATGTTTATATTTATTCATACAGTGATGACTCTCCAATACTTGTATACACTAGTACACACAATCCTTTCACTATACTATAGTACAAATTCTTGTATTATGCTTATTTGTATCTCTTGCGCTGTTACTGTAACGAGTGCTCTTAATGCTGAGCTAACCATTTTCTCGTCACATTTTATTGTACTGTTGACCCCGTGCTAACCTACATATGACAAATACACCTTTGAAACTTAGCTGCTTTATTACCTGGGTTATCGCCCACTTGTACACAAACGGGCGAATAAGAGGCTTCATGTATTTGTCCAGCTTTTGAAGCATGTCAGGCTGGGTGAGGTCAACGGGGGATCTGTCATTCATATCCAGACAGTAGGTTATTGCATTGTGGCTTCCTAATTGGAGGGGAAAAGATAGTAAACATCATCATCACTAGACGTTTGATTGTTTCGTGTAAAGCTATGGTGGCTCTGAGAGCTTAATGTGCTGCAGCAAATACATACGCTACATTAGAAAATGCCCTGCAAATATAGATTGTGCTTTCTGCTTTCCCAGCGTGTTTCTTTATCCATTACATTATTAACCCTTAACTGCATATCACTTTAGATTTTGCTGCGCTCTGTGTATTTTTAGAAAAGTGACTACAGTTTTCTCTCTCCCAGCTGTGTCTCGCTAAGTGCCTGCAGAGAGCTGGCTTCTCGTGATAACCTTCAAGGCCAAAGATAAGGGTCAGGTTCCCATTAGGGAAGACTCACTTGTCATGCTGAGAAACAACTGAACTTTGGTTTCTTGTAATCATGTTAAAGGTTTTCTGATCACGTAAGATGCAGGGCAGGAGCTGTAAACATTTTACAATAAGTAAAAGGAGGCAAAAGTACAGGTCGTGGACAGCAAGAGGTCAAAAAAAGAAAGATTAACAATCTCTAGATGGTTATAACAATGGTATAAATCAAAGACAATACTGCAGTAAATTTGTTTCCTCGTTTCTGTATTTGGGTGTGTTTGAATTTCCCTGTGTCAGACTGGTAAAGATGTTTTCCATAATTTGCTTGCATCTATTTGCATTTGTTTTCTTTAGCTGCAGCGCACTGAGATCTCGGTGGCACCCTTTGTAGCAGCTCGGATAGATTGACAGTTTATAAAGAGTTATTGGTCACACACAAAAGACTGACACTCTTAAACACATTTTAATGGTGATGATGATTAAATATTTACAGTATTTTCACTTAAGTCTTGACTCACTTTGGCCAAAAATAAGATCCATATACGAACACAGAGCAACAGTGGTTGACACGGGTCCTTTCAAATATGAAACGTTTGCCATCCTTAGTATCATAACATGAATAAATGAACAAATTGATTCAAGAAAAGGTCTTTATATTGTAAAAATCTGAGCTTCAAACTGAATCAACTGTTAAGTCTAAAACTGTTTCAAAATCAGAGTCAGGGTGAAATTTAGATTTCCTCTCACAGTGGTTTAAATGTACCGTGGCCTAGGTGTGAATGCTGTGATGAACATGTGTTGTTTGGTCAATGAACAATTAAACTAAACACTCACACTAAAAAGAATGACACGTAACACAAATACTAACCACACAAACCATCAGACGAACACCACCACTGAACTACTGTAAAAGCACACAGGCCTTACCCTTCAGGGATCATTTGGATACCAAAGATAAATCTGATTTCAGCACTGTTGTCTCGAATAAAGTCTATGGAGGGCTCCGGACAGAGAAAAAACAACCACTTATGTTTGGAGAACATTAAGCCAACTTGAATAAATCTAGTCAGTGCTGTAAAATTGATACCTGTGCACAGAAACAGAGAAAGCTGAGGGTGTCAGTTTAATTCAGATACAGCAGCTTGCAGGTCCAAGATAGTGTAAGTCTTATTGTTAAGCATAAACTTGACTGTCACTTAATTAAATGACTTGAGTGCTGTGGGTAAAGCAAAAGCACAGGACAGCTTCATCTGTGTCATTTTTAATGTCCGCTTCGACTATGGGACAACTAACAACGAAGATGATACACCACCTGACTGTTAATCTTAATTTATAGGTCCTGTTTTGAAATGAAGCTGAACAAAATACAAGTAGTTTTTAATTAAAATATGCAAATTCTCTCACTAAACCTGAGAAAAAACGAGATGATCTACGAAATAAATCTACACAATTGCAGAGGATTAGGCTCAATATGAACAATAAAATATTACAGATGATTCTTGGTTAGTAATCTGAACCCAAATTTATGAATTTCCACATTAGATGCACATACATACCTACAGGCTCACACACACCAGAGCAGCCAGGGTCATATTTGCTCCTCCTGCCCTTCAAATTAAGACTTCCTGAGTTATTAATGTGCTGTGTGTAGACCTTTTCACACACATTTCCAATTAACAACCAGCTTCATCGTCACTACAGTGTGCTGTAATGTGGCAGCCTACCTGGGATGGCCAGGTGGTACAGGGGGGTGTCCCACAGAGCACATGGCAGGTGAGACATCCAGCTCTCCATGGGCAGCTCACCCAGGCTCGGCTCACTCACTCCGGACACCGAGGACATGCTGAACTTGATCCAGCGTCTGAACACACATTTTTTTAATACAAAGCGTTATTGTTTAATCGGATTAGTGCAGAAAACTTGTGCATGGCATGGCATGCACAGTAACGTTCGTCCTGTCTCATTTCACACTTACTTGATCAAACTGCTGCTGCTGCTGCTGCTTCCTCCGAAACCAGCTGAACCAGCTAAACCACCACACAGGGGGGGAAGTACGGTGACAGAAACTATCGGCGTGCGCCAGAAGAAGTCGTCCACCAAGCGGCTTTACAAAATGTCATGGCCGTACATGAAACATGCATGATGAGATCCGGAGATAAAGCGTGGCAGCAGCTCAGTCTGGTTACCTTTTACACCTGCATAACCCGGCATAACGAGGACAACGGGCCCGGTGCATTTTCTTTTTTTATAGCTCCGATTATCGATTATCCATAATCGAATCGAGTATCAAGCCGTGGTGGTGCTGGCTGCAGGTGCATCGACACCAGTCCCTCCTCGGTGCACCGGGTGTCTGTCGGTCCTGTGCGGGGCAGCAGCAGCAGCAGAGTGTGCGGAGCAGGGCGGCACCGCGCCTGCCGACAGATCAGCAGATGCGGAGAGGCTCTCCTCTTAAAGAGACCACTGTTAAATTTGAGAGATTAAACTCCGTGGCTGGGACCTCCCAAACATACTGCAGCCCTGCCCAGATACACACAAGTCACGGCAAGTGTTTCCCCATCAGCTGGTTAATGGGAAAACCAAAACACCTGGTGAAACGTCACTGGGAGTGGGTGTGGCCACCACAGGTACAACATGCTGCAAGCACATCAGCACAACTTAGTCTGTGGCTCCAAACCTGAGTGTGTATGAAGTGATTAAAGCAACAAAGTGTAACTTTTCTACCATAAAATACGATGTCCTCCAGCTGCTCCGATCAACTCGGAGAGTTTCCTGATGGACAGTGAAGTAAACTATAGTTGCTGTTAGATAATGTTAGCTCGCTTTGTTAACTGGGCTGTGAGCTCAGAGCCCAGAGGAGGTTTTTGGTATTACTGATGGAGAGAGGAGCTAGTGTTGTGCCAGAACGGGAGCTGGGCAAGCAGGTAATGTAACCTGGCTCAGCAGCATCTATAGGCATCATGTTGAATAGACTAAACGTGACGTTGACAGAGGAAGCTAAGAAAGGAAAAGAAATGCAAGAGTAAATCTGGGACTGACTTTTATTCGTTGTTGACCTTGCTTGATGTTTGGCTGTTAGTTGTTTATTATAAGTAATTCAAAAATCCAAAAAAATACACGTGTACAGCTGTTTATAGTTATGACAGTGGTTAGGGCTGCTGTGCATTAACCCCTAGCTAAAAGTCATCGTGACCTAGTCAGTCCTCCCTATGGTGGTAAGAGCCGATTAGATCCCAGCGTTTACTGATGGTGATTATGTAACCAGATTTTGAAACTTAAACACAAAGTCTTTGTAGCTTCCCACAGCGGTGTTGTAAGTAGCTTCGTTACACAAGACAAAGCACAAACAGACTTTGCTTAATCTGTTTTCTTAATCTCTGATGACATAGCAAAATACTTTTATAATTTAGAACATTAAATATCTTAAATATTATTCCTTTAAATTGTTCATCCATGTTCCATCCATGCCAACTTACAGTTTTCTTATTTACAAAGAAAAACACTAAAAATATTGCTCGACAGCGCCACAAGTGGTCAAAACCTCAGCAGGTTTCCTTTAAGAGACTCCATAAATTCAGTTTATTCTTGATGATGCTCTAACGTTTGTGTAATTAAACTGTAACAAACTGAAAAGAAAACATTACATCGCTTTTAACTGCTCGTGACTCAGACCTGTGACGAGGCAAAAAGTTTGGTAACTGCTAAATCAATATGTGAGTTAGATGTGCACAGAAACATACAGACTGCTTTTCATGTATAACTATATACTAATATACATGTGCATATACTATATACCATTCAATTATATGTCACAAATTTGGCTGAAAGTGACAAATTTAAGCTCTGAGTTCTGGTTGATTTGGCGACACCTAGTGGTTCAATACAAAATTTGGCCTTCTTGAATTACTCTGTGCATTAACATGATCTGATTTCATGCAGGATTTGGCATGTAATGTCTGTTAAAAGTGAAAGTTACCTGGCTGAGAAGCTGGAGGTGTGCAGACATGCTCTGATCTGACCCCCCCCCCCCCAAAAAAAAAGACTTGTAGTTTTGTGTTTATTTTGAGACGTGGGTGTCAACTCACTGACAAACACTGTGCATTTCCTGTGGCTACTTCATAATAAAAGTCAAGTCATGGTTCACCAGTGAAATGCTTTTAATGTGAGGGTGAAACTGCAGTAAATTATAATCTAGCCCATAAATATATATAAATATTGTAGTCAGTGACTTAACAAACATTTATTTAAGTGAAAATCTTTGTGGCAGCTGTCTTTTATCTTAATACTGACCTAAGCATAGATGAATAATGATTTCAGGACTGACCTTTGAACTTAAATGTGCTTCCCAAGAGGAACTTGATGAAGTCGTCTGTTTGCTTGCGATAACGTGGCTGGTGAGGTCTCCCTCAGCTCTTCAGCAGCTCAATAAACCCTGAAACAGCACTAACCAGTGCGGTGAAAAGCAAACTAGACAAACCGACACAGCAGCACATGATTTGTTGAGGTCCATCTCTGCTGACTCTGGGTTAAACCAACCACACCAGAGGGTTTTTACACAGCAGATATTTTGACATGTCATCAGTGAAATGACAGTTTTAAAACACACTGTGCATGATGGTGTTTGTGGCTGATAAGTGCGGCGGTGCTGCCATCTAGCCTTCACTCCACATAACTGATATCAAGTCACACACCACCAACTATTTCACTTCATATTTTATAGAGAAAAGGTTTTCTGGTTTTCCCTTTGATGTCCTCTAGCTGCTCCGCCTCAGCTCTCTGTGATTTACAGAGTTTCCTGATGGACATTGAAGTAAACTGTGGCTACTGTTAGCTAATGTAACCTCTAGTTTGTTAGCCAGGTTGCCTGGACTGTGAGCTCAGAGCACCAGAGGAGTATTAGTATTTGTACCACAGGCGTTTTGGACACATTTTGGAGAAGGTCTTCAGGCCGGAGGGGGAGCGGAGCTGGTGTTGTGCCAGAACAGGAGCTGGGCAAGCGGGCAATGTAACCAGACTCATCGTCCTCTATGGACGTAATGACAGAGGAGAAAAGACTCGATGAGAAAAGGAGAAAAGAGTGAGCGAACAAGAAGCTGGCGGAGAAGAGTAAATGTGGGACAGTTTTAGTCGCTGGTGAAACAAAAGGCTGAAAGACAGACGCCGAGCTGGACTGACTGCTGTTGGACTAGTAAGTAATATTAGCTGTATTGTATTGTCGACCTTGCTTAATGTTTGGCTGTTAGCAAAGTCGTCAACTTGATCATAAGTAATATAATCTGAATATTTACCAGTGGAATTACACTCTGAAATCACAAAAATACCAATTTCTACAGTGTTGCTTGAAATTGAACCTCTACTCTCCACAAAGAAAACAATTATTAATATAAAACATTTATTTAAAAATGCACTTTCCAAAGTAGAAACAATCATTGCACCTGAAAATGCTTGTTGACTCTACTGTTGAATGTTTCGGGATGTAGCACCTGTTTCTGTCACTGCGGCGTGTATTTGGCTTCTTGTACTTAAACAACGTACACAACACAAAAAATTCACGGACAGTCACTTTTTTGTTATTAGTTCTTGTCAGCCATTTAACAGACACACCACCACGCCATGTGTAGTATAGCTACAGTGTGTGTCTGATTACAGTGAAGTGAAAGCCGTGTTTCACATCAGTATTGAGTTTCAGAGGCGCTTCATCTTGTCGTATTGACAACTAAAGCTTACTCTTGTCGGGATGTGTTACAAACAGATTCTCTTTCCTGATGTTACAAAGATAATTTGTGTCATCACAGGGTGAGCGTCTCTTATACTGAGTGAATACTGGGGCCAAAAAAGCAGCGAAAGTTGATACCAAGATTATTTATTCTTTGATCAGATCCAGATATTTAAATGCTGATTTTGTTAACTTTGTTTGAGAAATTTGGCCTTTTTAAATTATAAAAATGAGTTCAAACTTGGCAAATATGTCACTAAAAAGTACTGAACTGACATTTGTATATATATAAAAATATCCTTAATAATAAAAATATCGAGTCCTAGTAAAACTAGTTACACCAGGTCATTTATTATCAAAAAAAGTGACACAAGTAACAGAAAAAACTGCAAGTATGTGAAGTTTTCAGTTAAAAGGCTGATCGTCTAGTGATGATCTGTAACCAATAAAAAAAAAAGGCAAACAATTACATATCTGTACTCAGGCTTTGCTTTTTATGCATCCACGATACTGAAGGATACAGCAGGAAGTTTCATTTTTAAGGTCTTACACATATTTCTTTTTTTTTTTCTTCCAATTTTAAGATGATTTTCACAACCTTGTAATTGAACCCAGACACGACTGAAGGTACTAATAGTGTGAAAATGCATTCCTACACACAAAAAGGCATTCGTGTTCATAAAAACAACGACTCCACTACTTGACAAATATAAAAAGGTCTGCAGGGAAACTGTGACAGATGAGAGTGCGGTTGATACTAGAATTCATTACAAACTTCCCATCTGGCATGTCGGTTTTAATTTCTGCTACAACTTTGATTCAATATTTTGAAGTGTCAATTCAGTTCAACATTATTTACATCCCAATTTGAACATGTTATGTACAGCAGCAGTTTCAGTCAAAGGCAAATCGAACCTGTGTGTTTGGGAGTGTTTAATACAAAGTCGAGTACAAAATGTAATGCTCACCACACAGAAAGGCAAGCACGGCGGTCTCAGAAGACCGACAGATTTGTTCCTCTCAAACCGACACGAACACAATGTTCTTGACGACCCTTCATGCATCTTCTGTTTTATATACGCAGCACCATGAGCACTGGATGAGGGGGAGGTCTCGGGGTCCCTGATGGAGATGTGTTCACAGAGATGGCCTGGCACTTGGGAAGAAGGTCAGGAAAGAACGGCGGCAGTGAGCAGAGTCAACAAACAGCTGTCACCTTTGCATGGAGTGTCTGGAGCCCAGCGACTGTTTCCCACGACTGACCCCTTTCCTTGGAGCGTCGGGCTGAGGCAGCCCGACCTGCTGCCTGTGCCTCCCTTTGGCCTCGGGCTCTGAGTCACTGAGCTCCAGGTCGGGACAATATCCGTCGCTGTCCTGGTACGATCTTGCGCTCTTCACCTTGTGTTCAGACACTGGTTTAGCCCAGAGTCTCTCCTTGGTTGAGCCCTTTCGGGACAGTTTGTCAGAGGCCCGCAGGTCCTCTGTGGTCCGTACTAAATTAATAGTCGCCTCTTTGAAGGACCTGCCAAAGTGCTCCATGGCAGACTTGCGAAACCTGCTCTTGTCCAAAGCCTGATTCGAAGCGTCCTGGTCACTGGGCGTCTGGCAAGAACTGTCCTTCTGAGCCACAAACTTCTCGAAGAGCCCGTTGGATTTAGCTCGGTCTTGGTCCAGTTTGCCGTTGCCGTTGGAGGAGTGGCCGTGGAGCGCTGCGTGCAGGGCTAAAGGCTTGCCGGAGGGTTTAACAGGAAGCGCCGAGCTGCTCGAAGAAGACAGTCGCCCGTTGGAGCGCTCCTCTCTCCGACCTCGTCCGTGCAGCTGAGGCTTCCCCTGACCCAGCCCTTCACCCGCATGCTCAGTAACATTGCCGCTATTGTCCGGGCAGAGCGGCCCATTGCCAGATTTGGAACTGGAATTTCCATTTCCAAGAGTTGATGATTTGGGCATTTTGAGCTTCAGCGTTATCCTCGGAGGAGGACGAAACAGCACGCTGTCCACCGGGTACGAAGAAGGAAGACCTGACGACAAAGAGACACCTTCAGCACCTCAGCACAACTCAATATTAGCAACAGCAAAGTGAGATCATTACTGGGATCAACTGTTTTTATCCTAAATGTGTGTGTGATGTCTCACCAGCAGAGAGCTCCTGGTTCACGAGCGTCACGTGCAGGTTGAACATTTGCTCCTGGGCTTTACTCTGCAGCAGCTTCAGCTTCTCCCTCCGACTCACCATGTAACACAGATTCCTCACCTGCACAATGAGGACGATGAAAAAAACAAATCAAATTCACACATTACATTACTGTAATGCTATTTTCTGCTCTCTGCCTGAGCCTCGGGCAGACTGCGTTCCAGCCCATAAAAGCATTGCAGATAAAGGAATCTGCAACTCGTTCCACCGTCTCCAATGCGAGTATCTGCTTCTTTCATTGTCTTTTATGACAATAAAAGAAAGACTTGGGGGTTTTGGATGGTTGGTCTAATTCAAATACACATTTTTTTCTGCCCATTTTTTAAAAATTCTGCAGTGACTTTTTAACCTCCATTTTTCTTGTTTTGACTCTGAACTGTAATTTTCAAGTCCTGCCACCAATTCTGCATTGGCTTGTTGTCTGCAATCAGGAAATTAAAATCCGTGTAAAGTAAGAATGAATAAGTGTTCTGAGTTTGGCAGACCAGAAAAGAAAAAAGTGTTTTTAACCACACAGCCAAATTTCAATAATTAAAAATATCGACAATCGGGTAAAAAATGAATTCTCAGCTCCAGGACTGAGGGGGTGCCCACACGTGGGAGCAGTCGAGCAGCTATTTTGAAGCGACTGAAACGTGTCAGATGAGTTCAGAAAATGACACGACTGACTTTGAAACACTCGGAGCGAGATGAATTCATCTCTGTCTCTCTGCTCGGGGTGGCCTCAGCGTGTCATCGAGCCGCCCTTTAAGGACCGCCCACAAAATCCTGGACTGAAAACTGTTTTAACCTCTAACTCCACATTTCAGTGACATATCGTTCAAAGTCTTTCCATGTGTTTTCAGCAACTATTTACCAACATATTTAATGTGAAAGAAAACGCAGAATTGCCTTTACAGACTTTAACACTGCTGTTTTCAAGCCACTCGAGTGTTTGTTTCCAAGTGGCAGTTCTCTTGCAGACTTTGGCAACTTTTCCTCCCAGTTTTTCTGCTGGTGTGTGCAGATCGACTTGTGGTGATTTGATTTAAAGCGCGACCCCAAGTAAAACGAGAAAAACAACTGAAGAAGATGAGAACGTACTTGACAACGTATGCGGATTTTTGTTAGATCAGCTTGTGAAGTTCAATAACTTTCCAACCGAAACCGAGATTTGTGTTAATACTTGAGTATTTATATGTCATTGCCGCGCTGAGAGCTGTGTTATGTGCACACAGGATCATGGGAGAATTTTGAGACGTATCTGTTAATAACAATAAATATGTTAGACACTGACACTACCACAGTAAGCTCACTGAAAGTAGAGCACATACTGTCTGGACTCCCTCAGTAACCAGAAATACAAAGACTCAGCACTTCAGATTATTACACTGCTGCGTAAAAGAAAATGAAAAGGCACCCACCCTCTCCAGATCCTGCCGCAGGTGCATGAACATCCGCATGCGTGTGTGGATGCTGTCCTCCTGAGGCTGCAGCACCAGGTTCTCCTCCTCCTCTTTAGGTGGCAGCAGAGCTTTGTTAAAGTTCGCTTTCCTCTTCAGCTTCCAGTACTGATAGATGAAGTCCGCCAGGCGATCGGAGAGCCCGAGGAGCTGGGCCAGCTCCTTCAGCTGGATTAGAGTGTAGAAATCCTCCTCCAGCTCCTGCAATCTCTGCGCCCGCTGGCCAACCTTCTCCGCCTCGGCGGGGGCTTTGGATCGAGCTGGGCTCAAGCCAGCGTCGCCAGTTTTAGACTTGCTGTGCTTCAGGCAGTAAGACTTGAACTTGACTTCATCCCCTTCGTCCAGGATGGTCTTCATCTCGAGGCTGTGCTCGAAGGCACACGTCACGTGGAAAGGAGTGGTGCAGTTCTTCACCGAGCACTGCGAGACACGAGGAAACAGACGATTCTGTTTACATGGACTATAACACACTGGGCATAACGGGATGTTAAGAGAAGCATTCGAGAATTTACATATTTTGCAGAAACGTTTAGCGATGAAGCAACTGAATACTGCAACTACAGCAGCCACCTAACTCACAAAAGGCTCCACTACATGATGAGTTTTTACGTGGAGCGCTTCCTTCATTACTCTTCCTGAGAAGCTGAATCACATCCTGGAGTCTTCTGTGCCGTGCTAAGCTGAACCTTCTACTGTCTTCTCCTGTACACTGACAGCAAATCTGAGCACCTCGTCGTTGATTTTGAACAACAATTGCATCGCAAGATCCGTCCACGCTCACCTGGATGCAGGCGCCTGTCTTCAGTTTACACAGACTGCAGATGAGAGACCAGCGGCTGGGCGGGATGTGGGAGACTTTAGTGATGGGCTCCATCCTCTCGGGACAGGCGATGCTCACCTACAGAAGAAGAAAACATCCGCCACGATGAGTGCAGAACAACATGAAGTGGTGAAGAACACAGCAGAGGATGTGAGCGTGCGTACGTACCTCTGGTATCCACAGGGCACAGCTTACATGTGCCCACTTGGTACCTGCACGCGTAGCCTTCATGGCACCGCCTTTCTGAGGACAGAGAAGGCACTGCGGGTCGATCCCGAGGACACACGTCCTGCACAGCCAGTTTCCAACAGGCACTTTGACTATGCCGTAACAGGCCTGTGGGGAGAGGAGCAGGTTTGTGAGCACGGTTCTGATATAAGAACTCATCGGTCGACGCACTGGTCGCTGGCTGCGCTGCCGTTCACCTGGTGCACGCAGATGTTGCACTTGTCACAGAACACCATGTCGTTCCCCTCCTCGCTGTCGGGGGAGCGGCACACGTCGCAGATCACGTCCTCGTCGTATTCAATCCCCAGGCCTTCCACCGTCTCGATGGCGTGCTTCATGTTGTCATGGCACTGCCTCTCCAGAGCCTCCATGGCGCGCTCCATCGTCAGCTCGTCTATGGGCTGCTCCCCTGAAGAGATAAACAAGGACAAACCCAACCCCGACATGGTCAGAGAAAGCTCAGCAGACCGCTGGGAGTCCAAATCTTAATGCTCTTATTTCAAGCTTGGGGAGACAGATGTCCACGTTTGTAGATAATGCAGCACAGTGTGAATTTCTGGATTATCCCCTTGCGATTCTCTCTCTCTCTCTCTTACCCATGCGGTCGAGCTCTCTGTTGAGCGTGTGCAGCCAGTAAAGGTCCACGTCGTCCAGATCGTAGCGACACATGGCCTCTGCCAGCTCCTTTATGTTGACATAACCCGGTTCTGTTGACTCCTGGCTCGGGCACTGAACGTACTTCTTCTGGTGGCTGTAAAGCACCTCCTTGGGCTTCTCCACAATAACTCTGCGCGCAGGAGAGAAAAATATGTCAGCGTGGGAGCACATTTAGACATCTAGCTTTGTCCTCTCTGGGAGTCCGAGCGGCGTTACCTGACAGACGGCTCTGGGATGGTGTCTGGACTTGCCAGCACCTGGACCCCCTTCTCCCACTCCATCTTCCAGGTGTCTGCCAGCAGGTAGTAGTCCTCTGGGGACACGTGGTGGGAGTCGGGCAGCTTCATGGCACTGATCAGGTCTTTTCTGAACACCTGCAGGGAGAGGCCACAGCACAGAGTCACACACGAGTCCTCGAGTTTAACAACAATCAGCACGCAGCTGAACGGCAAGGACGGGAACTTACTTCAGCTGGTTTCTTCTGGTTGGAGGCGGGGGTTCCAGGTTTGCTGCCATACTTGTTGGAGGAGCAGAAGGAGGTGGAGGGACCTAAATAAAGAAAAAGGGCGTGAATGGAAATTAAGTCTGATTTAGGTTATGGGGTCCTTTAAAGCTTTATTCCACCAGGCACTGATGCGATGAGTTCGGTGTGCAGCGTAGCCGTTCTAGTCGATGTTTCAAACCCCACCAGAAGCGCTGCAGACATTTCAGAAGCGACTCAACTCAGCTGTTTAATTAAGCAGCCTGTGTCAATCTGCCTGCTCGAGCAGACAGGAAGTCAGCCACAGAAACGGCAGAGAGAATCTGGACGGTTTCAAAATAAAACACCCGGTCCAAACAGCCAAAAGAGAAACAATTTAACTATGTAGCATATTTAGAAGCTTATAAACCAGAAAAATGATCAAAACTGAGCAAGCTAACAAAGTCTGGCGGACAAAGTGCTTCTGAAACGCTCCTGATGGGGTTTGAAGTGAGGACGGACCAAACAGCGTCCCGACTGTGACGTGACGAGATGTGCACAGTGGAGTTTCACCATTAAACAGAAGACTCACTCTCATTGTCAGAACTGTCGCTGCTGCTTGAGGACCTGAGACGTTTCATCCTGTAAAATCCTGCAGAGGAAGAAGGAGAAGGAGAAGGAGAAGGAGCAGAAGAAGAAGAAGAAGAAGAAGAAGAAGAAGAAGAAGAAGAAGAATGTTTAAAACATTCATTAAAACATGTGGAGCGTGTTTAAAAATCTAATCAAACAATATAAATTAACACTGTGGACTCAAACGGTTACTCACCATAAATTTCAAGTTGAAGAGCATGCTAGTAGATTCCTCTGATAAACCTTTAGCCACTTAATTTTATGCCTGCAAAAAGAAACATACATGAACTGAAGCAAAACATCTGGGTGTGAAAGAAAAAAGAAGGATTTTGCGTAGTTGGGTTTTTATTTGGCCGTGAAATATTTAGTACAGAGTCGATGTCAGCGTCTGTGTAGCATTAAGGTCAGGACATTTTTCTATTTTCAGGGTTTATTTTAAAAAATGCAGACAGTTTACAGTGATAGAAAACAGAGCAGACAGACACCACAGGCTTACAGTACGTGCCTTTAGCCCACTGAACCACTGGGACGATTCATTAAAAAAGGTTTCCAAATACTGAGGGACTCAAACCCGCAGTCGCCCCAAGTACAGTACGCTGTTTCAACAGACAGGACATGCCTCACATTCCCCATGAGGACAGGAGGGGTAGGAGGGGGCATGAAGCCATTTCCACTCCATACCATAGTACGGGTAAAACACACCGATGCCAAAACGTACAGGCGGCGTGTCGCTGCTTACGACGTCATTCAGTCTGATCACAGCGACCGGGCTGTGTCAAACAACATCAGCAGCAGATCCCTGACAAAAAAAAAAAAAAAAAATCGACACATACATACCTCAGTGCACTGTGTGTGTGTGTTTGGCCTGTTGCGCTCAAAAAAACGCCCGACATCTGCTGCTGACATGAGTGTTTCCATCTCTGAACGCAGCACACGTCGCCGTGTGTTCAGCTACTCCAGGCTGATAAATAAACAAAGTGAAGGTGAATGAATGAAGTCCGGCCTGTGCACAAGCTTTGACTGGATCGAGGTGAAACGCCGAACGGGATGAGCCACACAAACACTGAGAAAAATGTGTGTCACGTTTCCTTTCAGTGCTTTTTTTCAGTTATGTTTAAGAAAAGCATTTTATATTGATTTTTTATGAAGATTTTTGTGTCTTTAAAGTATAAATGATGGAAAATTAACAGGCAAATCTTGGTTCTCGCCTCTCAGATGTGTGGATCTGACACTTTCCTGTGTTTGTAAATTGAATATTTGAGGTGAGGTTTGGACACAAAACAAGCAGCCTGAAAACTTCAGCTTGGACTCTGAGAAACATTTATCTATCCAGTGCTTGACTTCTTCCTTAAAAAAAAAAAGGTCCAGCGTGTGAGATTTACGGGTGCTCTAGTTACGTAAGAGAGTTTTAAAGATGAAACAATTACATTTTTTTGCACAATTTGCACAAAACGACGAGAAACCACAAACAAACGGTGCAGGGAACACAGAGCATGTAGCCCACAGCAACGTTTACAACCTACAAACTAAGTAAAAAAAGTTTAAATATTGATAATGACAATAACTGTGGATAGAAACGCGTGAGCACTGTTCTCTTTCACTGGAATACTGTTTTGTATTTTGCACAATGAGTTTTAGGTCATGCAGATCATTTTTCACACTACAAACGTTAGTGGTTACATCTGAACACAAAAGGTCTCGGGTCAACACTTTCAGGAACGATCTGGTTTAGCATGGCCTCCAAAAGTTAATTCAGAGGAACTGACCTTTAAATATTTAATAAATCTTTTCCTGACAAAGAAGAGCGTGCAAGATTGTAACCACGTACGACATCCAACAAGTAGACCGCACTGCTGGAGACGAAACAAAGCAAGACCACCACAATCTGACCATCCACAACCTGATATTAATGACATTACAGTTCCACACTGAAGGGTAAACACACAGTGTAAACTCTTTATGTGCACGGATGTGACATCACACTGTACAGAAACCACTGCGACCAGGTGACAGGTGACACCCAGGCGTCAGTCAGCCCGCCTCAGGTCCACTAACGATCCACGATAATTTTTTTTCACATCAGATGACGCCACAGATACTACGTCCATATTTTACCACGTCTATGGCTAGGAAGGAGCAGGCGAGTCAAGGGGGCTGCAGATCCCACACACCGGACCTTTAAAATTTTACTTAATATTTGCTGTGTGGCAAAACACCAAGATGAACTGAGATAAACCAGATTCTGGTTCTCTTCAGTCACCAAAGGTAAATTAAACAACTTTAACACCTCACACACAGTATACACTGGTTGTGCGCACGGATGACGGTGACATCACACTGTACAGCAACCATGGTGGGTACCGTTTCACGTCCACCAACAATCAAGTCTTTGCCAATATTTAGATGAGGATGGGCCAGAACCACCACACAGTCCGGGAACATCAGGGTGACATCACAGATATGAAGTCTATATTTTAGGGAGGGTGAGCCGAGAGGGGTGCAAATCCTACAACACCGGACCTTTAAACGTACTGAACTGACTTACGTACTGAATGTTTGATATGCAGCAAAACACCAGGACTAGTACAACTCCACAATAAGTCTGGTTCTGGTTCTGTTCAGTCACCAGAGGTAAACACAACAACTTTACCACCCCACACACAGTATAAACAGGTTATGTGCACGGATGTGACGTCACACTGTACAGAAACCACCGAAACAAACTGTCCAAAATCATTTGCATCCGTTTCCTTGTTTACAATTCTGCATACAGCGTGTTATCAGACATGCACTACTGTGCGACTTTATATGAATAAAACAGTAGAGAAAAAAAAATCAAGAGCCTGCCCTGCCCAGAGACAGCCTTGTTGGCGCCAAACACACAAACACACACACACACACAGAAGCAGGCCTGTAGCGGGCGGCACTGCAGGCTGTGGAGAAATCAAACATGGGCGCCACCATCGTACAAAGATGTCACTTCCTAGAGCCATTAAGGCGAATATTCACACAGCTCAGCTGGCTTCGCTGCTCCTGTGAGCCAGCCGCTCGCATTAACCTGACAAACACCCCAAAATATTTGTAAAATAAAATTTTTAAAAAGCGGCAGAAGGAGAAGAGGGAGCAGGCCCCCGTGGCCTGGATAAATCATCCAGGGCAAATCCTGGCACACTTAGCCCCATGAACACACGAGCATATTGTTCACATTCCTCCTGTTTTTACCTCCAGTCCTCGCTCTGTCGTCCGGTTTATCCCCGCCACGTATCGCTCCACACAAAGCCGCCCAGCTTACACTTATTAAAACAGCAGCTCTGCCTCCAGACAAGCATTAAATTTGGGTTTTTTTGCAGCCCACCACAGTGAGAAGCTCCAGGCTTGCAATCTGTCCACCACCACCACCACGGCACAACAGCTCTATTGTACCGCGCGTCCCGCCAGGTCCTAAACCCCGCCGATTTCCACCTCCAAAGCATGGCTGGGTGCGCTCGATTTGTGTACAGGCGTAAACCTTATTAGTTATCTATACTACTACGGAAGCCGAAAGCGGTCATGCATTCACACACACACACACACACACAACACATTACTCACCATAGCTTTATTTTATTTTTTTAAATCTGTATTTATATTTATATTCCAATCACTTAACATGTGCAGTATTATTTATATCATGGCCAATTTTGTACATCCGCACACTTTGCCTGTTTGTTTTTTGTTTATTGCACAGGTTGAAGGACACCTGTGTCTGTCCGTTGTGTTTGCCCACTTCTGTAGTGTGGATTTCACATTTTCTGCTGCTCTTACAAGCGATAAATAAAGTATTAGTCTAATCTTGTATGTGCTCAAATCAGCATTGAATATATAATATGCGAATAAATCTGAATAAGTAAAACAGCTGAATACCACTATTATAACCAATCTTCTTTCAACACATTTTGACTTTACAATGTTGTGTGTAGTTATTGGCAATGTTTGGATCACATCGTCCATCAGCTGTGCGCTGAGTCACAAATACTTGTACAAGCTTAAAAACAAACGTGAAGTTCACAGACTTTGTAGTTAAATCTATCCATGGAGAAATCATCTCTTTCAGCAGATTCATTATACAAACCAGTTGTGCTTTCACGTGCAGTATTTATTTATTCAGAAATGTTTACACCATGTATCATCTCAGATGTCTACCGACGGTCCACGTGTTTGCCAAGTTTTAAAAAGAGGCAATACAGCCAACATGGTGGCAGCCAGAGCCACAGATTTTGAGCTTCAAAACAACTCTTCAGAAAAGTGTGGGTGACGTCACGCATACACTGTCCAGTCTTTATAGAATCAGTCCTCACAGTCCTCAACAATGATATGAAATAACCAGTCTGTGTGCTTTCAGATATTCTGCAGATTTTAATGTGACATTTTTATAAAGACAGATTCGAGTGTAGAAACAACAAATTACAGACAAATGTGCATCATAAAGACAAACTGCTCTACAAAAAAATAAAATAAAATAAGCTCAATGCTCAAGTACAAAAACTTACACATACAAAACATCACAACAAGTCCCCTATGTTTTTCCTTTTCTCAAAGGCAACTGTACAAATCTGTCAGGCTAAATCTAACTTTACATAAATCTGCATGTTGTCACTAATAAATGAATACATGGCAGGCCTCCAGCTCAGACTGGGTGAAAGTCAGGCTGTGATGAAAATGCTACCCACATACGTTGAAGTCAAATAGGTGAAGTGAAAGCTGCTAACTGTGCTAACTCACTGAGGAAGACAGCACGCTATTAATGAACTCCCCAACTTAAAGCACTGGAATTAGCATGTTTCCATTCAGAGAAATTGAAACTAATGTCTAATATTCAAGCACCAAAGAAAATAATTCACTAATTTGATGAACTTTTTTTTACCAGCGTGACACAAAATACAGCCAGCAAGTCAAATAGCTCCTTATTTAAGAAAAAAAGGTTGGTCAGGTTACAAAGAGGAAACAGACAGTTCCTCATAAAATATCTATTTTTGTGTGAATGAGAACTTAAACTACATTCACTCGGGAAGACAGATTATTTACTATATTGTTATTATGAACCTGCGTTGGCTCAAGTCTGTCATGCGATAACTAGCATCATTGCTTTGTTTTCAATCATTAGAGTACATGTATGAAAGGCCTGACTGCCAAACATGATAAAGAACATGAATTGCGCGTTGTACAAAAACATTTAGTAGAGAGTATAAAACAGTTATTACAAAATAAAAAAAATGATCACGAGTTGCCTACATAAAAAGCCAGCACGTGTTTACACTCTTCAGTGTAAACGGATCAGTAAATCTGAAAAGACAGCAAACTGTCACAACTCAGCTTTGGCCTATGGCTGCATTCAGACAGAATCCGGGGAAATGCAGAGTTTCCCATTTATTTGAGTGGGCTGAGTGAGTTTTGGTTGCGGCGGTGCAGGTCGCACGGGTGTCCGCCAAAGAAATGTAACGAGAAAGCGGAGGAGGTGATCCAGTTTTTGGAAAAACGCAACCCAACGTCACGCTGCGGCTGCCAATCAGACGTTCAGATCATGAAGCGACTCTCTCTCTCGCTCTACCTGTTGTGTTCTGGCTTTGTTTCTTTCATGGAACCAGCTTCTAAATCTGTGTCTGACTCACAATTTACGCTGCAAAGTAGCAACACGGAGAAGTTTCTTTTGGTTTGTGTCTTCAGAGACATAGACAGTGAATGAGAGCGAGCGTCGGCCTCAATAAAGCCCGTTATTTAGCTAAATGCCGCACAACCCTGCCGCGACCAGCCTGTCTGAATGCGCCCTAATAGATATCAATAAAGATGCAGTCATCATCTACACAGCATGTCTCAAATATACACATTCTAAACCACATACACAAATAAGTCCTCATTAGGAATAAAAAATATGATTTTCATATATTTATATATAAAACATTTCTCCATCAGGCATTCTTGTGCTTTTTCCACTGCAGTGATGGTGTCGGACGGCAAGGAAAAACAAAAGCTTTAAATTAAAATGAATTACATTTACAGCAAAGACCTACATTCACGATCGATAAAATTAACAGAATCACCGAATACATTCAGAGAAATATAAATATTCACAGCACTCTTAGCAACTAGTGGATGTTAAGTGGTTTTACAGCAAATCTTTTTGGACGGTAGGGGGGTGAATCATAGTCTGCAGACTCATGGTCGACGCACTGAATTGCTTTATCCAAAGTTTTATCAAACACAGTCCTCAATAGGTTTTATTCCCACCCCATTTTAACAGGCTAATAATCAAACACTATTCATATTCAACCCAAACTGGGTGGCAGGGGGTGTTTTGAAAATCTGATTCAATGTCTGACGAACAGTTCATTTGATATTTAATCATTCACAGGCCCATCTGCATGTCAGCGAAGTTGAAGAAGCTGTCCACGTCTCTGGAGGACGTATTTTTGTTATCGGAGACAAAAACCTGTGAAAAAAAGGGAAAAAAACATGTTCTAGATTTGATTCATTGCTCGAGAAAGAGAACTGAGCGTTTGTCAAACTCGAAAACAGACAGCGTCACAACTACAGTAACAATTACCTTGGTCCCACTGAACACTTCATTAGCGATGCTTTTGCAGGCTTCCACGACTCCGTCACCGTTCAGCTCGAGGGCAATGACGGGACCTTTAGAAAGAAGACATGACAGTCACGGTCCTGCAGTACAACAACAGTCCTGCATTTACACTAAATATACAGTGGGCCTCCCACCTCAGTGCAAACTCCTGTAACTCTGACACACACTTTGGTTGTGAAACTGCTCGCTACTGAAATGAGGATCTCGACACTTTCCGGTACTAATCACCAAATCCTGTCAGTTGATCTGATGGAAAACTAGCAGTCAGCGATGGTGTCATCAAAAGAATCATGTGATTTCATGTGAAGTCATTCTTTTAGATTCTAAAACGACAGAAAGCAAACAGCAGATAGCTTCCTGAGAGGCGGTGAAGTTAAAAATATTCGGGTGGGAGAAGAAAATCCAAAAGAAAGAGCTGACTGAGGTTTGATATGATAGTAAACACCGTCGTTTGTAGCATTATTTAAGGCTGTTGGATGACTACAAATGTATTTCGCTCTGCTCTGCTGTAGTATGTGTGACACAACTTGATGCTTTCATTAATGTAATGTATGTTGTAAGCTGATGAAAAGAAACAATCGAACAAACGCGGCTCAGTTTCTACGCAGGTGATATTAGTACCTTTGGTGATCCACTCCACAAGATCCTCTGCGCTGTTCTGGAACACTCTCTTCACGTCTTCGGGTCGCATTGAGACTTCCTTCGTCTGGATCAGCACGAAACCTTTAGCGATCGCCTGTGAAGAGTGAGAAAAGTTCAGTCAGACAACGTTTGCAGTGAGCCATCTTCAAGAATCCTCCATGACTCTGATACTGTGAGGATGACACTAAGAACAAGAAGTCTTTACTGTCTCGTAAAGACTTCTCTCGTGCTTATGTGATAGAGTAATGCATACTTTGGCAACAACACAAACATCACTGGAATGTTCAAGTAGCAACAGCGGCCAGCTTAACACTTCAGAGAATCATTCTTACAGAACAGCTAATGACTGACGTGAATTAGTAGCTAGTGTTTTGTTATCATTAGCTCATTGAAGATGTGACTGCGTGTTACTTTTATCTTCAAAATTTGGTTATCTCTTAACATGGACGAGGTAGTATGTAGCATGTCTCTGTACAGGGAAAAAGTCGATGGAGGCTCTGAGCGAGGCTTGCTCAACTGGTATTGGACCTAAGGAAGGTCGAGCATTTTAAGCATGACAATGCAAGTCATGGCTGATAACCAGAATCAGTTTCAGCTGTGATAAATAACGCTGGTTTTTGCCTTCCTTTAAATTCCCCCTGGAACCTTTAAAAAAAAAAACCCAGATTTGTTAAACATCCACACACTCGCATCCTTTTTTGTCCTTCTCACCTCATCAATCATTTTGCGGGCGTTTGCAGTGGTGTACTCTCCAGCGAAGAAAACAAAGAGGCAGGACTCTTCGCTGTCCTTACGCCTCCCTCCCTTTGTCAAAGGCACAATGCTGCGTGCGGGGTCGTTGGAGATGCGAACAGACTTGAATTCAGACTCGGCGTCTGGGACCGGTACAAAGTCCTGAACGGCTGAAGCCTCTGGCAACAAGCTCCAATTGTTCTCTCCAGACACCGGCGTGAAGTCGTGGATGTTGCTCCAGTTGTTGTTGAAAATGCTGAGCCCTGCGTCCTTGAAGTGGAAGGCCAGCTCGGGGTAGAAGTACTGAAAGCAGCCGAACTTCATACCCGTAGATGATTCGATGATGGGCTGAGTGGCGCAGCACAAGAACACGTCCATCTTTTTACAATCCCGTGTGCGAAACTGCTGACAGGCCACCACGCACTTGATGTCTTTACAGTCTCTGAAAAACACACTGCCCTTGACAGGTCCGAGAACAATGCGGCAGTTGACACAGTCATCAATGGTGATCGTCGCTGAGTGGTCCAACACGTAGATGTTGCAGTTCTCGCACTCTTGGATGACAAACTGTTGCCCGTTCAGTTTGCCAGGCAGACGGCCCACCGTTACATCTTTGAGCCCCGTCAGCATGTAGTCCTTGGGATCAACCTGTGCGAAGAGAAACGGAGACTCGACGAGTGTTCAGACAAAACATTTAGAGCATCACTTCTTGGTTCCTCTGTCACATCTACATGGAACAGGCTGGGGGAAACTCAACATACAAGATAGTTCATAGCCATTCTCTTTCCCCTTTGTGTATTAAGTGCATTTCAGAAAGGGGAACATATCGCCGTTATTTCTGGAAATGTAAAGTTATTTCCAGATTTTGGACTTCCCCTGTACTCTATATACCCTTTGATAAATGTGCTGTATTGTCTATTCTTGTTATGCTGTGGTGTTTCTATGTATCATTGTATCTATGTATGTCTGAAGCTCTGTACAGACTGCGTAAGGACAATAAAGTATCTGACTATCTATCGTTTTACACCCATGCAGACCAGGGAGTTTCTGAGTCGGATAAGACCTCAACATTTCAACCAAGCACCAGCCTCTGTGGCTGTGAAATGAAGCCAATGCAGAAGTGCCAAAAACTGCAGTTCTTGAGACGTCCACTTAAGGCTGGCTACAGAATGAGTCAGTCTCCATAAGTCCCCATGTTAAAATGTCAAACTTCACAGCAGAAACAAACATGTTTACAGCCTGGTACAAAAAACAGTTTTAGTCTCTATAGCTAATTTCCCCGTTCATGACAACTGTACATAACACACCTGTTCAGATTATATTAAGGCTTAAAGTTATGCCTAATTAATAGTGTGACTGCTTTGACTGGCTTGTTTGAGCAACCAGGCTTCATTCAGCCCATTTCAGGTCTGCCAGTGATGTATGTGTTGCATTGTATTGTATTTGCATATTGCAGACTAGAAGTAAAAGTAAAACTATATTTAGTTTGTTTCCACATAATGCCTGGGTCTGTGTTTTTGACCATTTTGATTTATTTATTTATTTATTATCATTATTAGGATCATTATTTTCACCCTTCCTGTATTTTTGCTGTTTAGTGTTGCATGTGTGGGCTGCTGTGGGTTGCTGTGTGGTTTTATGTGTGCGTGTTGTGCCACTTCTATGTATGTGTTACATTTACACATTTTTCCCCACATAATTTCTCCTTTGCACATGTCAAATTTCTATGCACGCACTCTGCATAGGTTCAATTTAAATACAGATTTAGCTCACAGGTTAACTTTAACGTATGTTTACTGTAATATAGGTTCATTTTAATGCATGTTTACTGTGTCACTCATGCTGGTAATGGATGCTTGAATTTCCCTCAGGATGAATCTATCTATGTATCTATCTATCTTTCTGTGTATCTAGTAGGTGTCTGGCTTTCATGAGTCACATTTCGTGTTAACTTAGCCCAGGTATCCGCAAACGGATGTTGCCTTTAAGGTTATTTGGTGTAACTAAAAATAAGGTGCAACATCCCATGAAGTCAAAGCGGAAGTCAAACCGCCGGTTAACGCCTTTACAGTCCGAGCAAGCCATGTTAGATAATGTAAGGTTGTGCTGTGCAGTAATCCGATTATGAGATAACGCTGTGAAGTTAGAGAGGAGTGTTTTCAACTTATAACGAGCACTGCGCGGATCTGTCGGCTACTTTGGGACGCTGTTAACACGTAAAGGTGAAGAGTGCGTGTCAGAGCCTCCGCAGTGAATCTCAGCAATGTAAACAGTGTTAGTTTACCGTCGCCTTCACACGTACAGACATCAACAGCGCTGACACTTGCAGTGCATTAAATGTGTGAATGGTAATGTAATTCACACACTGATGCCATTGGCTGCAATGCAAGGTGCAAACAGGTCAGTTTGGGGTTCAGTGTCTTACTAGACTTCGGCATGGAGGACTGGAGGAACAGGGGATCGAACCATCGATCATCTGATTAGTGGACGACCCGCTCCGAGCCACAGCCGCCCTAAATGAGCTACACCTGTACAGCAGCTACTGAAATGTGACTATAAGTCAGGTTTAAGTTAAGGCCTCCATGTGTGAGTGTGTTTTTATTTATTTGTGTGTATCTGTGTTGTTGTTGTTACCTTTTCCCTCTTGTCCCAGCTGTACTGCTTCGGCGCTTCGTCCGTGTTGTTGCCAAGGGGAACCGCGTTGCTTGTCGTCGTAGTTTCAACGGTCGTCGTTGTCGGCGTACGATCCTCTTTATCGTCTGACTTTCGCTTGGATTTCTTCGAGAAGAAGCACCCCATTTTATCTGTTTTAAAGTGTAGTCTCCTCGCTAGTGGCGACCGGATTAAATTTCTATCCGTTACCTCAAAAGAGAAGACGAGAAATGTGAAGCAGCAGCTTGCGTCCACTTTAGTTGACAAGATTCTTTTTTTTTTTTTTTAGCTTCCTGTTTCCTTAGCTTCGTTTCGCAACCAATCGGTATCGCGGTAGTCGTTACGACAGCCAATCACAGGCGAGGGCGGAGTGACAGGCTCGCGTTAGAAGGGGTGTGCGCTCACGATGCGTTTGAGGACAAATGGAAAAAAGAATGACACAACCTGATTTTAGTTTAAACATACATTTTAATGCGTGTTAATGTACATACAATAAAAGATATTCATACAAGATGTAATGTCCGAGTTAAATTACCTACCTATACATATATATATATTATTTTATAGTATGTTGTATAGTCATGTATTTATATTGGATATATTATACATATACTTAAGTACATATATTTATACATGTGTATATATTATATATTGCAGTTATGTATGTATGCACACCATGCTCCGGCTAAATATATGACGCATTTCTATGTGTATCCATATCTATATTATTATTATATACTGTTGTTATTATTTACTGTTATTAATAATAATAACATCATCTATGTTATCTATGAGATGATCAAATGTGTTACATACAGTCACACTCCATATACTCGGTTGTTGTCAATTTAAGGAAGAGGTTAAGAGGAGCACCGAGGTAAATTAAAACGATATACGAATTTATCAGACTACCGTGAAAGCACCGTTGTGTACACATTGGGCACACCTCTCTGGGTGTTGTCTTAAAAACGAGAAGCAGCTTATGTGCAGATACACTCTCCTGGAAAATAAAACATAATAATGCAAATCATGCAACATGATTCGGCTGTTTTAGTTTTGTTCATTTGTTTTCTTTTTCATCGACCAATCAGGCTGATATATGTGTTGTCTGTGTGTGTGTGTGTGTGTCCTGTGAGCTGTATACAAAAATACCATAATTGTGCACAAATAAACCACAAACAACATGCAACCACGTCTAACCAGACATCAGATTAGCTTCCAACTTAAGCCACTAGGCCATTCTAATAATAGGTAATCCCCCATCATGTCTCTGTGAAAGATGCTCTGAAGCCTTTCTGTACATCTTCTTTTCATTCTGTGGAACCTGTGTGACCATTACGTGACTTGTGGAGTGGGTGGTTTATGGTAAACGTTCTATTATATGTCACATAGTTGCTGGGTTATAAAGCAAAACAGTCCGCTGAATTGATTTCACCAGACGATCAACAGCTGCTTTTGTCAGCCGCAGTGCTGACAAATACCACATGATGCATGTGGTGACTGACTTTTGACTCCCACAACAACTCCCAGGTTTAAGCAGTGATGACTGCAGTGGACCCCACCGGGAAAATAAAGGCCTGCGGCTTGCAAAATGACCGTGGGAGTGGAGCAGTTCATTAAATCAGTGTGACACCAGCAACACAAGTTATATAGTACATGTTGACACATGGCTGGATTAACCTGTTCAGGGGGGCCTAGGGCTGTTAGAGGACATTTCTGACACTTCACCTGTCATTCACAGCAGATTCACCTGAGCTCTGTCACTCAAAATGGCTGCCCTGCTATTGGAAAAAAAAAGATTGGGTTGATAAGTGCTGTAAAGCTGCAGCCATACAACCAAAACAGTGAGTTAAAGGGAGCTAAAACGCTCCATAGACGTGAGGGCAACTGCAGTCAGGTGATAATTCCCTGTGGGCCATCACTAGAAGCTCACTTGTTACATGGTCATTTAATTAATTAATTTTTTTAAATATTGATTTAAAGCTTTAAAGTCCCCCTCCCCCTTATAACATGTTGCTCTGGTTGCCATGGCCACAGACCACTTGGTAATAGCTAGCTAGTTAGCTACTATTTTGATAACACTAGCTATGAGATGTAATTAGCTAATTAATAAGTGATGTGCATTAGTTAGCAAATTAGTTACCAATTTGCTATCATTAGCTATGATATGTAACTAGCTAGCTGATAACTGTTGTAGATTAATTAGCTTGTTAGCTACCATTAGCTATGAGATAATTACGATCAGCTATCAGCTGTAACTAGCTGGCTGATAACTTATGTAGATTAACTAGCTAGCTAGTTAGTTACCATGTTGCTAATATTAGCTATGAGATGTAATTAACTAACTAATGAGTAATAAAGGTTAGTTAGCAAATGACCTAGCATTTTGCTAACATTAGCTATGAGCTGTAACTAGTGGCTGATATAAATTCATTAGCTAGATACCTTAGCATTTTGCTAACATTGGCTACAAAATATAACTGGCTATCTGTGTGACATAGATTAGTCAGCAAGTTAGCATTTTGCTAACATTAGATTAACATGATTAGACTTGATATTTTAAACTCCCACCTGTTAGGGGGTCATAGAAATTATCCCCTTACAACATGTTGCTCTGGTTGCTCTGGTTGTCCCCTGTTGCCCTCCCACCACCTCCAGCTGTGGTACAATCCCACCTCTCACCCTGATTGACTCCAAACACACACATCACGTGGATTTCCTGTTTTTAAGGAGGACTGAACTGCTTATTCATCAAAAATCCCCGGACAATGACTCAGTAGCTTGAAATCCATTGACTTTGTGGCCACCTTCTCTCGGTGCGGGTGTGATTCGGTCTGCCCGGCGCAAGGGCAGCAGCGCGGTCCTCGGCCTGGTCCTGCGACTGAGCGCAGCCGCGCAGTGTACCTTTAAAAGGTTGAACTCGCCGGTGAACGGGCTGCTAACGCTGGGATTGTTTTCCCACTCGACTCAGCTGTGCGTAGCTTCCAGCAGTGTCATGCTATAGAGGCAGGCAGCCACAGCAGCAGCATCCTACACCATGGTCGCTCTCCGGCAGCCGAAGAAGCGGAGCGGAGCTTTCGCCGCGCTGGACACGATGCTGCCCTTGTGGATGTTACTAAACGCGGTGTCGGGACTGAAGGCGGAGAACGACGGTATGGAAGAACTTACCACCGAGAAGGAGGCTGAGGAAAGTCACCGACAGGACAGCGTTAATTTGCTGACATTCATTTTGCTGCTGACCTTAACCATTCTCACCATATGGCTCTTCAAGCACAGACGGGTTCGTTTCCTTCACGAAACCGGTCTGGCGATGATTTACGGTGAGGCTTATAGGATTATATGTTGAATGCACAACCACCACCTTCCCGCAGGCTTTGCATGATTCACTCTCCCTAGTGGCGGCTGCAACACAGCCAGGCTGATGGGAAGCTGGAGATACAGACACGATTTGAACAAATGCACACACGCAGCTCACATTCCTCCTAATTGGCTGGGCCAGGAGCTAATTTCTAGAAGGTGCTGTCAGCTTCTCGGTCTTTATACTGTCCACCAGGCTGCAGCTTCACGCCTGTCTGCGTGGACGTATCCGAGGGGGCACTTAGACATTGTCTGTGGTGTAATAAATTAGATTACAATGACCTTGATGTCATAGTTTGAGCTCACATGAGGGAAAAGTGGGCACGCATGACAGAAAACTACACGTTTTGCATGCGATGCCACCGAAAAACAACCAACATGATCACGCAGCTTTAAGAAAATAAGGTTACTTTGTGTTTTTTTGGTTGTTAAAGGACACAAAATCAGAAGATTAGAGCTAAAGGGCTGTCATCAGCTGGACTGTGGATGTATTTCTGTGTCACTGAGTTCATGTTTATTCCTACAGGGACATAAGCACAAAAGCAAATAGTAGGTTTGTGCTTATTTTAGGGGAAATCAGCAGAGATTTTCTAAGCTTTGAAATCAAAGTCTGCTCTGATGATGCAGTGTGTGTCGGTTAATGCTGAAGTGAAATGTTTCATTTCTAATGTCTCATCCGGCCACAAAAAAAAGCAGCAATATCCCATCTGAAGGTCTGCAGCTTCATGCCTGTATGACAGGGCACACCTGAGGGCGCTTAGACACTGTCTGTGGTGTAATAAATCAGATTACAGTCACCTTGATATTAAAGTTTGATCTCCTAGGTGGAAAAGTGGACAGACAAGGTTCAAACTACATGTTTTGGATGAGCAGCCTCGACAAGACCACCAGCATGATCGTGCATCTTTAAGAAAAGAGTGATTACTTTGTTTTTTGGCTGTTAAAGGACACAAAATCAGCAGTCTGGGTGTATTTCTGTGCATCTGAGTTTATGTTTTTTTTCCTACAGGGACAAAAACATAACAGCATATTTTTAGTAAATGCTCAGGCTGTCATCTTTTCATCAGATAGCTGAATATAACCGAACTACTTCAGTTCTAATGTCTCATCTGGCCACGAAACAAAGCAGTTGTATCACATCTGTTATTTTGTTTTTTTTCCTATCTGAATCTGGTCCATGTCAGTCACTGCTGCAGATGTCACTTATTAACCAGAGATCTCACAAAAAAGACTTTGACTTGTTTTTTTAGTTTTAATGCTTTAAAGTAAACTGTGCTTTGTTGGCCTTCTTCCAGTTTAAGCTGCTTTTTTTTTGTAGTTTCATTTTCATCCAGCTTCACAAATATAGGCCATGTCCTCATAGTAATGGGTCAGACACCGAAAACTGCCAGTAATAATACAGCAGACATTTACTATTTCTAGACACTGGGACATCATTTTACTCCAGGTGCAGGGCTTCTATTTATAATGAACATGTTTGATTATGATGATTCTCGTGTCACAGCAGGTCGTTTACACAAGAAATGACTCATAAATAAGTATTATATTGAAGGAAGTCATGCTGGTGTTAAAGAGTCTGATAGCTGTTGGAATGAAGGACCTGTGGTGGAGCTCCTTCTTACATGCTGGGAGTAGCAGTCAGTTGCTGAAGAAGCTGTTGTCATGCAGGGAGGTAAGAGAAGGTGTCAGCTTTGCTAACATCCTCCTCTCCCCCACTTCCTCTGTGGAGTCTATGGGACAGTCCTGGACCTCTTGACCAACAGTTTGTTGAGTCATAGTCTCCTCAGTAAGTTGAGGTGAACACCCTCTGCATGCTCACACCACCTCGATATCCAATCCCTGGATGTTCACCTGTGTGGTCTGAGGCATCACCATCTCCCTCATCTTGCTGGCATTGATGTGATGGTGGTTGAGATCGATGGCGGCATCATTAGAGAACTTCTGTAGGTGACGGCTGTCAGCGTCTGAAGTCTGATGAGTGAATAGATCCTTTATTGTCCTTGCAAGGAAGTTTGGCCGCAGCCTGTACAAACCCTCACATACATAAATACAACGCTACTACAAACATAAACATTTGAAACAGTACACACATCCACCTTTATACCACATAGATGCTGGAGCAGAAGGTACAAAACTCAGGCCAGACTTGTGTCATTACCTCTGTCCTGCTCTGGTGGATTCAGTTTCATGTGATGAATTTAGATCGCACTGTTTGTATTTTTTGGCCTCGTGTAAAAGTGCTGCTTGCTTGTCACAGTATTGATTTGCTGTGTAAAGAGCAGACTTCACAGCAAACCTTGTGTTTTCAGTTGGTATATTCCAGTTGCTTATTGTGACGTGGCAATCAATGCAAGCTCATGATTCAGACTGCGTTAATGAAAGTTTCTGTTTGCTGGGCTAACGTCCCTTTTATGGTACTTCCCACTCGCACACATGGGACTTCCCTTTCGCTGGAAAGGCCCTGAAGTTTATGAATATTTTGCAAGAAATTGAGACAACAGGCGGTTTTATTTTCAACGATCATTCAAAGCATATGCTGTTGCAAAACTGTCACTTCTCCTGCGTGGTTAGACCAAAATCAGGGTGTGATGCACCAGGTTAACCCTCTGGTGGGAAGAGCGAGTGCAGTGCTACAAGCTTTGCTTCGCCATGCCTCTTGCAGATAACTGCTGTCTGATCAGAGGATTTATGTCCACTAACTGCCTGCCTCATCCCTTTTTTTTTTTTCTTCCTGGCTTTAGCTCTCCCCCGACGAACCTCTGCTTACTATCTCCTCATTTTTCTTCCTTTGCTTTGCTGGTCCCTGCCTGATCGTGGAGGCTTGTGAAGCAGAAGCGTCTGGAACGTTATCCAACGCTGAGCGATTGACTGGATGAGTGTGAAACACTCTGGGAATGTTCTTAAGATGATAAAAAGCATTCTAAGAAAAAGCTAAGAATCAAAGATAACGCCCAGGTTATTTACTTGTTGACAAGGTTTTAATGTCAGCACTTGTTGTTGTTTCTCTCTCTCTGAGATTCAGTACCAATAAATACTTCAGTTTTGTCCTGGTTGAGCTGCAGAAAACTCTCGGCCGTCCATAACTTGATGTCTAAAATGCAGTTAAAAACACAAAGCATCGTGTGTAGCATTGGTGTAGCTATGAAAATTAATGGTGATGTCCCTAAGTGGCAGCATGTAAAGGCGAAAAAGAAGAGGACCTAAAGTTGAACCTTGAGGAACACCACAATTCATTTGATAGCTTTTCTTTTATTGAAAATTATACTTACTGTAGGAGCCAAAATATGTGTATATAGCATGAGTTGTTATTTTGTTTTGATGACATACATACTCTGAATCACTAAATTTGCGGTAAATGCACAGGACAGTATGCTTTGGTGGGTTTGAGACAAAGAGGGCGAGTTAGGCTCATTTTTCTGTTGATTATCACCTATAGTTTTGTCTCGTTATGACAAATATTCTTTGGCTGATGAAGCGTTTACAGATAATGGACGGGATGGTTGGTGGATCGATTTGGTGTCTAAAGCTCTACATTTCATCTGTGTTTCTTTTGTCTTCGTTGTTTTCTCCTCAGGTTTGCTGGTTGGTGTGATTCTGCGATACGGCATCCCCGCCACCAGCTACCACAACAAGACACCGCCGAGCTGCTCGCTGAAGGAAGGACCCGTCAGCACCCTGCTGCTTAATGTCAGCGGCAAGTTCTTTGAGTACACGCTCAAAGGGGAGATCAACTCCAGAGAGATTCACAATGTGGAGCAGAATGATATGCTGCGCAAGGTAACGTCCAGAGAAAGTCTTTCAGTTCTCCAGATTTAACCTTTAACTCTAATTAATTTCTGATCTCTTGCAGGTGACGTTTGATCCTGAAGTGTTCTTCAACATTTTGCTGCCTCCGATTATCTTCCACGCTGGGTACAGTCTAAAGAAGGTGAGCTGTTACATTGGTGCTGCCACAAACTGCTGTTTTATTGGCTACAGTGAGAGCAGTTGGTGTTTACACTGAACATAAGTGGTCCTTTTTTGAGGGGAAGTCCAGAGCAGATGTCTTTCGTTTCCTCTCTGGTGTTTTGGCAAAGACAAAAAGTGGCTGACACTGACAATATGTGTAGTTTCTGCTTTGTATTGTTGCAGTGCGACAGATTTGTTTAATTTGGAGAATCCCTGTATCTTTTGAATTATTAATCCATATTTACTGGTGTGAGAATTGTTTTGATTTTCCTGACCTTGAAAGAATGGTGAGTGAAATGTGTTTTAACAGCTGGTGACATCTGATATATGTTCTCATTGTGAGGGCACACCACAGCCTTTTTCAATTACACAGTGATAGATGATATCAAGACTTCAGATGAATGAGGGGAATTATCCTCGGGTCTCACCGTGGGTTATAATGAAGCGGTTTGACTCTAGGGATGACGAGACCGGCCTGTTTGGTTCATTCTTTTTGTCCAGAATCAAATATCAGCAACTATTTGATAGTTTGCTATGAAATTTTGCGCATTTATGGTCCCCAGGGGATAACTACTTTAGGGATCATCCTGAATTGTCATCTAACGGCATCATCAAGTCCAAATTTGTCCACTCCTTTGGTGTATGACCAAATACCTGCAGAGCTAATGACATTCCCATCAGCAGAAGTGTGCACCATAGATTTGTGAGCTTCAGTCTTGGTTATATATGTGCACTGTAGGGCTGTAAATAATGATTAGCATTGGTAGTTCTTGCTGTATGTCGCTGTTAACTAATCTGTGCTGACCATTTCATTTGAAATCAATTCAAGTTATCTCATGACACTTAATATAAATGTGTTCTTTCAGATGTCTTTGAGGCCGGCGGACTCTTTTGTTCCTATTATAGGTTACTGTAACTTGTTGTGGAGTAAGATAAGATAATTATTAATCACACATGGCTGATAAGAAGTTACTCATTAATCAGAAATCTCATGAAGTCATGCTGGTGTTTAAGAGTCTGATAGCTGTTGGAATGAAGGGCCTGTGGTAGCGCTCCTTCTTACATGGTGGGAGTAGTAGTGTGTTGCTGAAGGAGCTGTCTCATGCTAGGAGTTGTTCATGACGGATGTCGGCTTAGCTGATGTGTGATTTTTAAATTCTTGTTTTATTATTATTGTTGTTTTTTTGTGGATCCCAGGAAGTCTAGCGAAAAAATTCAGTTCTCATTTCCTGAAAGTACAAGATGCTCCGTGTTGGGTGCGTGAAGAAAATCTCTGTGACAGTTTGTAACTGTTGAAAAAAGTATATTTTGACAGGCTCCACTTCAACGAGGAATCTGCTGAGTCCAACAAAAGGAAAAGGAAGCAGGAGGTCATGCGAGCCTCCCTTTCTTAAAAATCATCTGTTGCATTTGAAACACAGTGTTTAGAGAGAAACTGAGAGTTTAATGTGCGGCTCAAATGTTTGCACGTCTCTTTGATGATTAACGTGTTGAGTCAGTGAATCATCTGCTTTAGATCACTGTCACGAAACACACAGGACTGTAATTGATGTGCAAATGTTGCCATGATTAGCCGCCCTGTCATGTAATCTAAATTATGCCGCCGCGGAAGATCTGTCGCGTCCGTCCTGAACACAATCATCACAGTGTTTTCACTTCCTTTTTGTTCGATTCTTTGATGTTTGGTTTGACAAAAATATCACTCACAATCACAGTCTGTGAGGAAACAGCTAATTTCCTGAGAAAAATCTGTATCAGCATTTCTTAGATTAGACGCCGGCTGTGCAGAGAATCAGTGGGAGGCAGGGTGGACTCTATGCTATGGGGCGTGATCCAGAGAGGCATTTGTACTCCTTGTTTGCTTTACAACCAGTCAAACAACTGAACCTGTGTTTGTGCCTCCAGTCTTGTTTGACAGGGACATACTTGCACATCTGCGTCCTTCTGCGTTAAAAGATATTTGTCTTGATGTGGCACAAAGATTGAGTCAGACCCTCTCATGATATGATCTGAGGTTGCCTTCCTAAACTAGCACAGACTTGATTGCCCCCCAACTCCGGTTCACACTTAAAGGGTCTATGCAGAGGTTCCAGTTGATGTGGGCCCCCTTTCCTTTCCTATATCAAGCGACGTGATGCATGTGCTCATATATACAGTACATGCACTTAGATATATGCCAAAATACTGACACGATGCTGTGTGTCGATGTGTTTTTTACTTTAGTTGTTATTATTTCTTTTTTTTATTCTTTATCTTTTACTCCTTCTGTTCGGTCGGATCGGGCTACAGATCAGATTCAAACCCTGGACCGCTGCGGCAAGGACTGAGCCTTTGTACATGGGGCGGATGCTCTACCGACTGAGCTAAACAACACCCTATTATTATTATTATTATTATAGTATTATAGTTATCCCTGATAGTGTCATGCTGCTGTACTAAGTCTGTAGAGGCTTGGTGTGTGTAAACACATTACATACGTTCTTTCTGAACTAGTTGACCCCAAAACAACTGTGCCAATATATACTATAATATACACTCATGCTTTTTAAATTTATTTTATTATTTTTTAAATTAGCTTTTTTTATCTTCTGTTTGCAGTATTATTTATTTATTTTACATGATGTTGATCTCTGTCCATAAATAAAGTTATAAATAAAGATATTTGTCCCGAAAAAAGGAGAATAAAATACGTCCAGTGTGAACTTGCACAGTTTCTAATCATGCTTTTACCCTTTCTTCCTTTTCCAGAGACACTTCTTCAGGAATCTGGGCTCCATCATCACCTATGCGTTTCTTGGCACTGCCATCTCATGTTTTGTGATTGGGTGAGTGTCCACCATCTATTCATGAGCAGATCCTGTTGTTGTGATCATAACATGAACCTCTTGCTCTCCATCTTTAGTAATCTGATGTATGGCGTGGTCAAACTGATGCAAGTGGTCGGACAGCTGACCGACAAGTTTTACTACACTGACTGCCTTTTCTTTGGTGCCATCATCTCAGCCACAGACCCAGGTATGACTCACACACACACACACACACACGCGCATGCTGACCAGGCTCTTGTGATGCGGCTCATGTCTGTATATGTGAATGTTTTATTTGTATCTCTGTGTGCAGTGACGGTGTTGGCCATCTTTAATGAGCTCAATGCAGATGGGGATCTCTACGCTCTGCTGTTTGGAGAAAGCGTGATGAACGACGCAGTGGCCATTGTGCTTTCATCGTAAGTCCAACTTTAACATAAATCTGCAAACGCTTGGCCCTTTCCTGCCTTTTACACCAGACGAAGGTCTGTCTCTGTCTGTTTTTTCCCTCCTGATGTTGAAATGCAACACTGACGTGTGAGACGGCAGCGCTGACAGACAGACAGCACTCTGCCTCCCTCTACTGGAAGGTCACAAGTCACCCACTACTACAGATTATTTATGCCCAGTTATTTTAATCCTGACTGGACACTTGTCCTTTGTGTACTCTGTACTCTCGCCCAAAGCAGTCACAGATAATGGATGGACATAAACAAATCATAGACACAGAAGTTTGCAGGAGTCTGATCCTTCCAGAAGTTTTGGATCTTTGGACAGAGACCGTGAAACATTTAGAGCAAACATCTAAAATATCAGCAGACATATGTTGAAGCCTGACGGGAGTTATATAAATTATCATTAACCATTTCAATTGACATAATGTAGACTTTTTTTTAACTAAGAAACACTTCAATCTGTCTCAGCAATATCTCCTCGTATATCCATTTTCTAAGCGTCCAATATGTCTGGTGTTGATTCAGTGTTGATTTGCAACCAATATGTTTTAATATTTAGATTTTTCAGATTTTTAAGAGCCAAAACTAGCTACAGTTATAAGAAGTGACTCGTTTCGAAACATCACTGCGACATTTATCACAAAGCCTAAAAATACTTCTTGTTTTTTGTATTTCAGGTCTATTGTGGCTTACCAGCCCAGCGGTGCAAACACCCACATGTTTGATGCCTCTGCCTTTTTCAAGTCAGTCGGGGTTTTCCTCGGTATTTTCAGCGGTTCCTTTGTGATGGGTGCAGCCACAGGAGTCGTCACCGCTCTCATATCCTCCCTCTAGCACCTTCTTTGAAACGAAAGTACACATGTGAAGTCAGTCTATGTCTTTTGGGACTGTAGGTGTCTTTTATAGTTGTGTCTTTAACTCGGCTCTCACGTTACCAAGTTCACCAAGCTGCACTGTTTCCCGCTGCTGGAGACGGCACTCTTCTTCCTGATGTCCTGGAGCACCTTCCTGCTGGCCGAAGCCTGCGGGTTCACAGGTGAGCTGGATCAGGGGGTTTCTGTCAGGAAGTAGTTGCAAGTAGAAAGCTGTGGCCAGGTTGGTACAAGAAGCTTGTATATTCAGCTTCTGAGTATCTGACTTCTGTCTGACTTTAATGAATAAAATTACAGATGATTCTCAGTGAAATAAAATCTGAAGGAAGTCTGGCTACTTTTGACTTTCCTTTCACTTCTAGTTATGAATGAAGGACCTTGGAGAGGCTATTCAGATGCAAAAAATAACAAATGGGCAAAAAAAAAATGTGAAAATGAGTGAAGGTTTGTTCAGCATAACTTCAGTTTACCTATTGGATTATTTACTCACGTGTTGCCATCTTTTTGATCTGTAATAAATTAACAATTTTTCATGGGTGGAGCTCGGAGGACTACGAAGCTCATGTTTGGCTCTGATGCTCGAGTGTTTCTTTGTGTTGTCTTGCAGGCGTCGTGGCCGTGCTGTTCTGTGGCATCACGCAGGCTCACTACACCTACAACAACCTCTCTGAAGAGTCCACGAAACGCACCAAGCAGGTAGCGTCTGACCACTTCCTGTACGCACCGCTTCGTTCATTTTGAGCTCTTTTGAACCCCCCTGACTGTACGAACAGGGTACTCTGCCCCACGGGTGCCAGATGGCTCAATGATCAGCCCGCTGTGACCTTAATCGTTGGGTTATCTGAGGACGTCTCTCCTGGCAAGACTGTTTAGTTTCCCAGAGGGGGGGTTCAGTCTTGAGGACAGGGTACAGATTAGCACGTAGACAACGTGGCAGTGTGTTCCCTCGGGCTCTTTTTAACTTTGTTTCAAAGAAAGCTACGCATGCTACTTTTTCATGTGTTTGTCCTGGTACTCTTAGAGAAACAGAGCTGCAATCAGCTCTGGGAGAAAGAAGAAAAACAACTCTTAAAGCTGAATTTTGAGGGAATAAATGAGCTCAGAGCTGTTTGCAGTTTTGCAAACATTATGTGCTCAATTTTAAGGCTCTTTCTGTACATTTCTGCTCGTGTTCTTGCTGCATATTCGTACATTCATAAACTGAATTCATGATGAATGTTTTATTTTCCACGCAGCTCTTTGAGGTCCTTCACTTTCTGGCTGAGAATTTCATCTTCTCCTACATGGGTCTGGCTCTGTTCACCTTCCAGAATCACATTTTCAGCCCCATCTTCATCATCGGGGCTTTTGTATCCTACAACAACCGTTTGTTTTCATTGGAGGCTCACAGAATTAAAATGTTTCTGCAGCTTTAGATCTGGGTCATAGTTAAAGTCCCTTGTGGAGGGTTTTTGTGCTATTTATGTCCTAAAAGACAATCAGTTCATTATGAGAAAGATTTAGCTGATTCACTGTGAGGTTCGCTTTCATGTTTTGATTTAATCAGGACACCCCGTCGCTCAGTCTCTCCACCATTAAACTGTTCAGTTAAAGACTTCCTGACCTGCCTGTCAGATTGCCATATTCATTGGAAGAGCTTTCAACATTTACCCGCTGTCCTTCCTCCTCAACCTCGGCAGAAGGCACAAGATCAAGGGCAACTTCCAGCACATGATGATGTTTGCAGGTATGGAAAAGACACCTTTGTCTTCATCATGTCAGGCTAAATGTGATTTAGGGCTGTGATAAAGAGAATCTTCTGGACCAAGAGACAAGCGATCGAATATACTCAACAAACAACAAATCGGCACTGAGGAAAGCGATACAATATACGTTTGGCAAACTCCACATCTGGAAACTCCCGTTTTAAGATCTGCTTCTGAACCTGATCCGTTACTCATCCCGAGGCTTCAGGAACAACACCAATCTTGGGCCTCAGTCAAAGTAGGCCGACCCCATTAAACCACAGAGAGTTTACACAGGAGGCAGCTTTATTCTTATTATGAGGACTAATTATTTTTCCCTGGACAGGTTCAAGAGCCAGAGCTAATTTGATAGAAACGTGGTACTCCTGCTGTTTCCCATAGAGGCAGAGTTTTTAACCTCTGCTTTCATATCCTGCTGTCACATTTCAGCTAATAATTAATCATGGATGCATGTGCGTTATTCAAAATGCAAAACTTATGTTAATCGTGTAGTATCTTGATGGTATGTAATAGCATAATTAATTTAATAAAATATTCCGCCATGTACTACTGGAAAGAGGTAGCGTAACACATACCATAGATTAGGACCACTAGTTTAAAGGTGGAGTGTGTAAGATGTAGGTGAATTTATTGGATTTATGGATTAAACTAGTCATCATTTTCATTTGTGTATGAAACCTTACCCTAGAAATAGCCTTCAGTTCTGTGACTTTTAGTTTCCTGCCATATAACAAAACACAGATAAAAGTCTAAAATGTGCTGTTATAAAATAGTCAATTTTACGAATCCATTAAATGACTAATTGATGCAATTCGGATGTGATTAAACAATTTTTGGATGTGATCGCCTCCAGGTCTGCGTGGGGCGATGGCCTTCGCCCTGGCCATCCGAGACACGGCCACCTACGCCCGGCAGATGATGTTCACGACCACGCTGCTCATTGTCTTCTTCACTGTCTGGGTGTTTGGAGGCGGGACGACGCCCATGCTGTCATGGCTACACATTAGGTGATGTAACAATACTTTTCAGAATGTGTTTGTATGAATCTGCGACTAACAACTCTTAAAACTCTTCCAGTTATGAAGGAAAATATTTAGGAATAGTTTTTCCTCTCAAAAGCTAAAAAGTGTGATAAATGATCAAGTCACATCTGTCTTGAACTTAAATCTAAAATTGTGAACGGACCCCACAATGTCCAGTTTATTTTAAGGACTTTAGAGTGAGCCTCTGCAGCTCAGAATAGCTCTGTCCTGGCACTCCTTCACCACTTCCTGGTATTTTTCCTCTCGTTGGCTTCTTCAGTACGCACTTCCCAGAGCACTGTGAACTCGAGGGTCATCAGTAGTTTTGTCACTTTGGTGATGATGATCACGCCTGGCTGAAGTAATGTTTGTCCTGCGTGCTATGGAAACCAGATCGACCTGCATGACCATGTAGAAGGAGGACAGTTCTTGTCTTTGGTTGTGGGTCAGGGTTTCTGTCCAGGTAACAGACTTCTTTGGGAGTGGTGTTGGGAGGTGTCATGGCATTGGCATCAACAATGGTGGCTTTCGGGAAACTTCTGAGGAGATGTTCTAAAGATCTTCATCCAGAGGTTTTTTAGGATGAAGTAATCCGCCTTAAAATGAAGGCATTACAACCTTTCTGTCTGCTTCTGAGTTTACCCTGAATTATCTCACTGTAGTGCATCTGTAGTCACTGCTCTCTGTCTTTGTAGGGCAGTTATACATCAATCAGCCATAACATTATGACCACTTGCCTGATATTGTGTAGTTCCCCCTTTTGTCGCTAAAACAGCCCTGAAGCTTCGAGGCATGGACTCTGCCAGACCTCTAAAAGGTGTGTTCTGGTGTATCTTGCACCCAGACGTTAGCAGCTGATCCTTTAAGTCCTGTAAGTTGCTAGGAGTGGTTTTCTTTCCTTGGACCACCTTTGATAGGTACACCCCCTCGAGAGCTGCAGTTTTGGAGATGTTCTAACTCTGACCCGTGTAGTTATCACAGTTTGGTCCTTGTCAACGTCGCTCGAATCCTGATGCTTGCCCATTTTTCCTGCTTCCAACATCAACTTTGAGGACAAAATGTTCACTTGCTGATATATGACAGATACTGTGATGACGGGATAAATGATCAGTTTATTCACTTCACCTGTCAGTGGTCTGACTGGCTGGTCTGTGTTTATATGCATGTTTTCTCGCCGTCTTTAAATGTAGCCTGTGATCTTGTCCAGGAGATGGCGCTAGAGTTCTGCTCTGCTGCTGGCTTTCCATCTCTCATGTTCATGTATCGAGAGTTTTCAAGTCACTTTTTGACACTTTTTGTTATTGCATATTTGAAGAAATCCTGATGTAATCCACTCCAAAATCAAGATCTTTCCTGTTTATCAGGCCACAAGCTGCCCCAGATTCGAGATGTTATCATGGGTCAGGGTTGCTGCTTTTAGTGCTTTGCTTTGTGTGTGTGTTTAGAGCTCAGCCTCATTTATTTTTGTCAGGCCATGATGCACTGGGACCTTGTATTTGTCATGACAAAGCGGATTATGGGCCTGGGTGATGTGTGTGTGTGACAGCTGCAGAGGCGGCCTGAACTGAGCGAACAGGCTCTGTTTAATATGAGCAATGCTCCTCCTTGGACTGAGCAGGAACTATTGTGTTTGGTGGGTGTTTTTTTAGAGCGCTGCCAAAATGAACCCATCGCCATGGTAACCGGGACATGTGGCGCATGGCAGGCGGATATCAGCCGTGCTTCGTGATCCTTCCTTGTGTCATCCTCTGTATGTGTGCATAAATTTGCACATTTTTTACTCTTTACGGAGAGGAAACATTCAAGGCCTTCAATTTGTAAAACGCTATTTACTGTTTTTTTACGACACGACCCTCTGTCTGGATGACGAGCAGGATGTGAAGGAGCACTGGTGCTGCTGCTGCGACAGTAAACGTCTGGTGTGAGAGGAGATGCTGCTGCGCTCTGTTATCGGGTTTTGATGGATGTTTTATGAGCAGGGAGGCATGCAGCTTATCACTGAGTCCCAGCAGTGCAGCCATCGGGGGAGAAATGGAGCCCATGTGTCATCATGCTGAGGCAGAGAAGAGATACTAATCTGTCAACTCCAATGCTGAACATTTTTAGTATATACAGTGTATTTATATACACAGCCAAAAGTTTGGACTTCTCATTCCATGGTTTTTCTTTATTTGTTTTCACTTTCTACGTTGTAGATTAACACTGGAGACGTCAAAACTATACAATAACACACATCTTCCCTCAGTCAGCTTCATGTGGTCGTCACCTGACATGTTTTTTTCCAGCAGTCTTGAAGTTGTTCCTACATAGGCTGAGCCCTTGTTGGCAGCTTTTCCTTCACTCTGCAGTCCGACTCATCCCCAAACATCTCAACTGCCTTGAATTGGGAACCACACATGTAGATCACACAAGATATAACAATAATAAAAATAAAGAAAAATCAGCGAATGAGAAGGTGTGTCTTCTTCAGTCTTTAATGATCCCACACTGGGGAAATTCACCGGTTACAGCAGCTCACAATATACACGGTGGATAAGAAAAATACGTGGTATGTGGTAAAATATGTGGTATCCTTGCGGTTCAACTAGAGTTCGAATTTTGTTGACATGGAAGAATCTAGTCAAAGTACAGTTAGTGAAACAAGTTGGAATAGCAGTGCTGAATGTAGATGAAGCGTTAATTTAAGAGACTGAAGGGAAGTGATAATCCAGCGACAGTTCAACCTCTGAGAGGGAATAAAAGTAAACAAGATGAAAGCAGTTGAACTGTAGTTGACATCAGAGCTGAAAGTAGTTGAATTGTCATTTCTGGTCATTATCATCCTGTTTTTTTATTTTTATTTTTATCTTTTACATGTAGGTCTGAACATCTGCTGAGCCTCTTTGCCAAACCAGAGGATTAGCTCACGTCCCCAAAACGGAGGATCATATTTGGCCGGGACTGTTGCCAATTACTATTTTTAAAACACTGAGCGGCCACTGTTATCTGCTTAAACTCTCATTCATGTCGCATCGTCCATTAAACTAAACGCTGGTTGTGAAATGCCACTCGGAAAGCTCAAAATGACGTAGATAATGCTTTAAGCTGATGTGTAAAAATGAAGAAACGCTGCACTGTGATAATTTCAGTTCCTCATACATGATGTGGGTATTTTTATACACGATAACAATAAATGTCACCTGATACTTTAACTTCAGTGTGCTCGATACTGACAGCTTTGGGGACGCCGAAGCTTTACAGGAAGAGCAACGTCGGCTTGGAAAGTGGGAGTACTTCAGGTGCTGTATCTAGATGTGTACAAACATTTTGACTGGTGTTGGGAAAGTTTGTGGTTTCCTCAGAAACATTTCATGATTTCACTTCTCATGAAGGGGGGGAAACAATGGGTACTTTTAAAGGGACATGGGAACATTTTTAAAAACGGGTTTGATTCTTGAGGAGCAATAATTGAGCCCAGGTCTGGTGGAGGTGCTTGATTGCTTTCTTGCTACTTGCTGCTGCTGCTCGAGGAGCGATCACGTGGTCAATTCAAGGCTTTCTCTGCATGATGTGAAAACCCGAGTCTGTTTCTTTGTTGCCTCTCTGCGGACTGTCCGCCAGCCTCTCACACGGCGGTGTGAGGGGGAAAAAAATAAAATACACCAGAAGCAGCTCTGACAGATATGTGTGAACTAATTTGAAGCGTGTGCAAAAGAGGAAGGTAAGAAAGCATTGGAGTGCTTGTGTCATGACGGTTCCTCCCTTTTTTTTACGAGAGGAACCCTGTGAGGAACATTGTTGTGAAGAACTATTTGATGGGTTTAAGGAGAGAAGGTTTAAGCTTGTGAAATCTGTGTGAGCACACGTGCGTGGTCTGTAATGTTTCTTATCACAGGAAGCATATGCTTGGCTGGGCGTCTTTCATCGGGGGGGTCTCCCTGCAGGCTTGTCCTTATCTCTTACAGATCCTTCCTGATGTTGCATGAGCGAGCTATAGTTTGCACCTCTTTTGTTTTTGCAGGTTCATCAACCTCAAACTCTCCCCCCAACCTCCTCCCTAGAAGCCCTAGAAAGCACGCCCCTGGCCTGCTCTTTCTCGAACTGTTAAGGTGGAAACCAGAAAGAAAAATGACATTACTCACTCCACTCCACTCAGAGTGGATATTTCCTCTGTGTGGCTGTCATGGAAAAGTCTAAAGATAACCACCACTGCACATTAGTGTTCACCTTCGAGTGTACAGTGTCAAGTTGTAGTTACAGATCTAACCGTGAAAGGCTACACATCTCTTGCTTTGGCCTCCGTCCACAAGGATTAGTCTCAACTGCTCCAGGGCTTATGTGAATTAAATGTGCCCCCTTTAAAATCTGTTTGTGTTCAGTTTAATCCTCCTCTGTTGGTAAGAGACACAACGGGGGAAATTATTTATGTCCAGTCAAGTATGAGCTGCTGCAGATTTAAAGGAAGTGTTTGACATTTTATTTCTGTGCTTGCAAAGACGTCTATGATGACACTGTGTGATCGCATCTGGTTTAGAAATAGGTCAGTGCATAACCCCCGCGAAGATTTTTTTAGTTTGTGTCACTTTAACTTTAAAAAACTTGGTTAGGCAGATTTTGTTACCTCTGCACCGAGCCACACTTGCTCTTTCCCCGTGTTTCCAGTCTTTAAGCTAAGCTAAGCTAACTGCAGCTTCATGTTTAATTTCTGCTGGATTCTGATGGATTATTTAACCAAACTAAAATGTTACAATCTACTTTGGGTTTTTTTTTTTTTAACTCAGAAGTCCCTTTTTGTAACTGATAGTTAAAAATATTTGTATACTTTGCAGTTTTAATGCTAAATGCCTGCCATTTTGTAGCAATAATGACACATTTCTGACAGTTTTTATGTAAACTTGAGCTTGGGTCCATATTTTAGTTTGGCCAAACAACCCAACAGCAATCTAAAAACTGTTCTTTTGAGTTCTCAATGGGTCTATTTGAACTTTTCTGTGTACTTTTAGTTAAAAAAAACCACATAATGCAATTGATGTGCCTTGATGACGACTTTCTGGTTCTCTCCTTGTGGTTTTGTGTTTAAGGTTACAAGCCAAGTATCTTTTTGGTTCTGCCACATGCCTTTATGTGGTTAACACAGACTGTGAAGCGTGTTTCTTCTTCTTGCTGTTTTTCTGTGACAGTGGTCACGCTGGGTGCTAATGAGCAGACATTTTCCAGCCCCTGAAAGATGAAATATGAAGCGATCAACACTTTGATGCATTTCCTTTCTATCCGCGACAAAGACGGCGGTTTTGCAGATGCAAAAGATGCATGTTATTTCCCTGTCAACAAAAGCATTAACCTTCAGACGGCAACAGGAAATAAGAAAGTAGATCAGAGATCAAAAGTCAGGGGCTGACAGATACTGCTAATTGGCATCTAACCTAAATATGAGCCAATATTTCACAGGTTGCTAATGTTTTCCTTCTTTCTTCCGGTTTGTTTTTTAGGGTTGGTGTGGACCCAGATCAAGACCAGCAGCCATGTGGAGACAGCTTCCAGGTCTTGCAGGGGGTGAGGATCTCACTGAGAACTTTATGTACTATGACTGCACGTCGCGCTGCTCTCAGTGCGTCTGAATGGTTTCTGCTTCTGCAATTTTATGTCGACGCAGAGCAGAGTCAGCACATCTGAAGATGCAAATAGCTCAGTTTGTCGAGAGAAATGGAGATGAAACTGCTGAATGAGTCAGTGAAAGTAGAAGAGCACCATTTAGATGTGTGTGCAATATGATTTAAGTCAGTCATTTTTCACCTAAGATGATGAATCTAATTTGTTGGCTCTGTCACATCTCAGGGAGGGAGGGAGGAGTGCAGGTCACCATGGAGCTATCAGAGTGGTGATAGGTGGTAGTTATATTAATGTGTCACAGATTAAGGTGCAGGCTTCAGGACGAATCCCATATGTGTGATTTTCAGATGCATGCAGAGAGAGATTAGTTAATATAATAATGACTTAAGATGACAAACAAATATAAATAATATAAATATAAATTCAACCTCAACTTTCTGACTGTTATCGGACCACTGGAGCAAGAAAACATGGCTGTAGCAGGCCTCGTTGCCACCCTGTATTTACAGGCAGTCCAATTAGATCTCGTCTCTTTCCACACACACACACACACACACACACATTTAAACACAAATAATAACCAATAAAATGAAGAAAACTCAATAAATACATGTTTTAAAAATAATAATCGATAATCTGTCTGCGACCTGCGCATTCACAAAGTATTCAATATACAGCCGTACATCTTCTGGGTGTGTACGAGTCCCTGAGGTGCTACAGCATGAACCTTTTTCACAGCAGCTGTTTTGGCATTAAACAGCAGGATCAACACAGCTGTTTTCAATGACACTAATTAAGGTTTAGTTCCATTTAGAGCAGCAGAGAGACTTTCCATTGAGCCGACACGCAGCGCAGCAGCACCCTGATTCTGTCTGACCTGAATGGAACTGAGGCTTAATTAGTATCACCGTTTACACCTGTGTGTACCGCCGTCCTCACGCCTCTTCCTCCCCGACCTCTGAACTACTTTCAATAATAAAAATAAACATAAATCATTAATACAAACTGTACATGCTCATCTTATGAGTCCAGGCACCTTCATTTAGTAATAACGTAACCAAACATGAATTTATGCATTCGCTCATAACACCCAGCATAATGTGGAAACAATGTACAACACAACAACGTGGAGAAAGTGACACTGCTGAGCTAAACGCCGCCCCGTTTATTGAATTATTTAAACATAACAATTATACAGTAAAATGATTACAACACCAAAGACACTCTGTGTAAATAAATATTAAACAATAAACAAAAAATGACCTATGACAGAAGAAATAACAATTACGTAGTTGCATGGCAACTATAGATCACATCTGAGTTGCATGCACACACACTTGTACAGATGAGTATCAGCGATAAAGAGACAAACCATCTTTTCACTACAAGCAAATAACACACATTTGGGGAGTTTGTCAGTCTGGGGCTGTTTGCATAGGCAAATAATTGATCTCAGATTTCCCTAAAAGTAACAGTTGATGGTGTCGGTCCACACAATTTTTTCTCCATATTGACAAAGGAGAAAATATCTTTTACTCACAGCTGATGCGTAGGTGGAGTGAAAGGTTTCCACTTGATAAGAATCAGGCATCTAGCCAGGAAAGTTCTTCTTATGGTTTGATATTGCAAATGGTGCGATAGAGACAGAGGTCATTTTGTGGAATCGTATTGAAGACTTCCAACCATGTGGCAGTGGCTCAATCTCTAGGGATTGGACTTGGGAACCGGAGGGTGGCCGGTTCAAGTCCAGTGTCAAGTGTGTGTGTGTGTGTGTGTGTGACAAGTGAAAGTGAAAAAAGAACTTCAAGGGATCAATAAAGTGTCTCTGTTGTTCTAAAGATTATGCAATGAAGGGCATGTCTAAAGGATGTAAAAATATGTAGCTGTATACTGACGTCTGTCACAAACTAGATAAATATCCGTAAATATTGTAGATAATCTGACCTTAGTTATGTGATAGTGGTGGACAATTAAACATTGTAGCAACCTGTGCCGGTGGCAGGTGGCATGGAGGAAGAGTGGAACTTTCGCAAACCCCATACATCATCTGCAATTTCACACTAAATAATCCTCCCATAGTGTGAATAGTACAAACGGAAGCTGGATCTATAGAGTGAAAACAAAGCAGAGATCAGTCCCTCCTAGCAGGGTCAAAAAGGGAAATTGGGAAAGCCAGAGTAAGCACTTCTAACAGAAGAAGTTATTTTGAGGAAGAGCAAAGAAGAAGCTGATGGCAAATCTTATTTTTTTCTCCCATGTGTTTCACCAGGATGGCTCCCAGACTGAAGGACAAAGTAAAACCAAACAGGAGAGTGCGTGGCTGTTCAGACTGTGGTACACCTTCGACCACAAGTATCCTTTCAGTGTTACAGAACCAAAGATCACAAAGTCAATAACCTTTCCAGTCAGGATGATTGTCCAAGGCCTGTTTTCCCCTCTGTACATCAAAGTCACAATCACAATCAGCATCTTTATCGACTCATCTTGGGATATGTGATCGCAGTAACACACACAAATCAAGTGTTTGTTGTCCCAAATTACCCTGGCTTTGAAAGCACACTGAAGGAAAATGTGTCTAGCAGCTCAGCCTCCCATTTCCTCACTCCTGCGACCTCTGCTCAACAACTGCCTCCCCAGGTGGCTGATTGTGTCGCTGCTTTTAAGCGGAGCAGCTGTGTTTTACAGCCGAGACTTTCTCCCTGGTGACACGTGCTAGACGGAGCCGAAGCAAACAGGGTGGATTGTCTCACGTCCCAGCACTGCGGAGGCTGAAGTAAACATAGATGACGCAGGGATCTGGTGCAGGGGTGACTTTTTGTTCCTTCACTTCTGGGTAGTGAACAGCTCAGTTTGATTTCTGTTCAAACATATCCAATTCCCTGTTAAACTGGTCGGGTCAATGCTCCCCTTTGAGGAAACATGCAATCTACTTTCTGTTGGAACACATATAGCACCAGTCAAAAGGGGTTTAGGGATCACTGTAATGTTGCCAAAGCACCTCCACAATCTCACACATCCTCCCCCATGCTTTAGGGTGGGAACCACACAACTATCCACCACTTGAACAAAAAATCTCAGATTTGACTCATCAGACTGAAGTACAGATTTCCACTGGTCTGATGTCCATTCCTTGCGTTTCTTGGACCAAACAATATAATCATGAAGGTCCGATTCACACAGTCTCCTCTGAACTGTTGACATTAAGCTGTGTCTGCTACTTGAACTCTGAGAAACTGGCCCCTAAGTTTTCAGTTTCATCATAACGTTTGATGTTTTTTTTTGTGACCGCACATGATGATACATTCAAAGTTCTTGATATTTTCTGGACTGACTGACCTTCATGTCTTAAAGTGATGTTAATCAGCCTTCATGGTCAGGATTGCTGCAAAGAAACCACAACTGAAGAAGACCAAGAGGAAGACGAAGACAAACTGCTTGGACCAAGAAACACAAAGAATGGACATTAGACCAGTGAATGGATGTCTACATGTGTGGTTCTCAACTCAAGCATGAAGGTGTGATGTTGTGGAGGTTCTTTACTGGTGACACTGGCGATTTGGCCTCCCCAATCACCTGACACTGACCCCAATTAAGAGTGAAGAAGTGAAGGCAAAGCAGCCAACAAGTGCCCACCATCTCTGGGAACTCTTTCAAGATTGTTGGAAAACCTTTCCAGGTGACGACTTCGCAAAGCTGATTGTTGAAACATCTTCAGTACTCTTGATATTCTCTCAGAGAGTAGATACATGTTTCCTCACAGAGGAGCACTGATCTGACCAGTTCAACGGGGAATTGGGTTTTTCCCCCTAGTGCAACACAGCCAGACTAATTTAAAAAAAAGAGGCCGGCTGATTGGCTCTCTGCTTGCCAAGCATCGCCAATGTTACTTTACCCTCAGCTGTTCACAGAATCCCATACAGATTTGAACTCCAAATATATCCTGCTGGCAAACGTCCTCAGTGTTATTAGGTCATAATTCATCATTTGAAATGTTTTTTTATGGTTTAGGAAATGACTGTTTATCAAAGTAGACAGATGATTTAAACTGTTTTTGTTTGAATTAGCTTCCGCAAACCACTGTCGAGATAAATTAATTTCCTGATGTTTTACAGACCAGTGTTAGCCTTTGTTTTTGCTTCAACAGTAACTGTTGGGTTGCCAGATTGAGGAAAATCCACTTCAGTCTGTTTCTGTGTCTTTAATCCATCAAAACAATAGTCTGCTCAACCACTTCTGGAAGAAGGCTGGAAGACATCTAGCAACATTGGACTTGCCAGATTGTGGTAAATCTTCCACACCCTGGGAACCCAAATGTAGTGTGTGAATGTGTAAATGATCCATTCGACTGCCCTTCAGGTCATTTTCCTTAATAACTGCCCAGTTACCTTAAACCTATTCTGACACATAGCGGTCCGCCTCTCACCTCCACTCTGCCTGCCTACTGTGGACCACTGGCGAGCTGTCTGACCAGCCCCCAGGCATATGAGGTGAGTGTCCACATGCACAAAAAAAGCACAGTATGCATGCAACAAATACACAGTGACACTCCTACATAACCAGTGATGTGTAAAATATGCATGTTCCCACTGTACAGTATGAAGTCTATTCACTGCACATTGTCCTGTCAGAGGATTTAAATTTTGACATTTCTGGGGACTAAAATAAGAGTTGAGATATGAGGCTAGAGCCAGGAGTTAGAGAGAAAAATCCGACCTAGCAGCACCTCTAAAGCTGATATACATATTATATCATGTCTGTTTACAAAACCAATAATGTTTTCAGCCTTTATGCTAAGCTAAGCTAACTAGATGCGATCTGTAGCTTAATATTTGGTGTACAAATTTGAGAGCAGTATCATTCTTTTCAGCTAACTCAGCAAGAAAGTGAATTAATGCACTTCCCTACATGCAATCTTTAAAATACATTTTAGATGTATGGTTTGGGTTAACTTGTCACCCCAAATCAACACTTTACCATTAGCTAGTAGTTAGCTAACATAGCAGTATCATAGTATTAGTACCTGTTCATTGCACATTATCCTGTCAAAGGGTTCAAAGTTGAACTTTTTGGGGGCGCTAAAATGAATTATGCTAGCTGTTTCTCTGTTTTCCCAGTCTTTATGCTTAGCTAAGAAAACCGGCTGCTAGCTGTGGCTTTGTATTTGGCGTCCAAATTTGGGGCTAGTATCAATTTTCTCATTGAAATCACAGCAAGAAAGTGAATAAATGCACTTCCCTACATTCATGTCAAACCTTTCCTAATTTTACGACCGTGTTGATTATTCATTCATCTCTTGTTTCATGCTAAATATGTGTCAATTTTAGGGCGACTAGCTTGCTCAAACCACACTTGACTGAAAGTTTAATGTATTTGTATTCTTCTTTAAGAGTACGAGACAATTTTCTACAATCAGTGGTACTTAAAACTATATCATTTTTATAATGTAATGTAACCAAAGCAAATTCTTTTCCCTCCTTATGTTTAAACCTGAGCCCGGGCTTCAGGAAGTCTTTCTGTATTCTCCGTGCCTGCCAGTAAACAAACAAAGCACAGACAAAGAAAGCCCTTTTTTTGCATTCAAACAGCACAAAAGGCCCTTTTCAACACAACCTCAATGATGATCGCTGTTCTGAAAGACACTGTGCTCCAATATTTAAAACACAGAAACACCCATTGACCAGACGGTCACACTTGGATTCACTCTGACAAATTCTCCCTTTCATTTCACGTGAAATACCTTCATGGCTTCAAGGCTTTTGACCACTATAAGCCTGCCACTGTCAGGTCGCAGACAAAGATCGTCTGTTAGTTAAATTTAATTCTCTGAAAGTTTAGCTCTGCATCCATAAATGTTTTCCTCTGTTGGTTTGCTGCTGTTGGTTTGCCAGTGTAAGGCTGCCTGCCAGGCGGGCCGTGAATTTAGGTGGTTGTTCATAAAATCAGGACCGTCCAAGGACTTTACGCTGCCAGGCGGGGAGAGACCGGATTAAATAAATCTCCTTGTTTGGTTCCTCTTTGGTTATGGATGTTATGAAACTGGCTCCACAAACAGGAAAAATTCAGTCCCTATTGACCTTAAATTGTGTTTTATTTCAAATTTGACAGTAGATGTTTAAAGTAGAATAGTATTTGAAAGTAGAGACTGTTAATTTTACAGTAAAATAATGTAAAATTTCATGGCCACATCTTTATTTTATATGATTTTCCATGTCAATTATATGGCAAAACAGCATCTCCTTCGATGAAAACATTTTTTATTTATATGTTAAAATATCAACCTATATGAAATCTGTAGGACTAATGTCCTTTTATTGTTAATGTTATTGTCACCGTTTTTTTTTTTCAGGCTTAATATTTTCAAAAAAAGATACATTTAAAACCTCTCTTAAACGGAAAGAAACTGCATACTGATAAAGTCAGCAAATACCACAGAAAGATAAAACTAAGAATGTCTCAGCACTCTTCCGACTGTCACTGTGGTTCGTACTGAAGATGTACAATAAATTTTGCTTTTTTTTATTATATTCTATTATTGTATAACCAAACATTTATTAATGTATTTATCTAGTTTTGCTTAATTTGCATTCATTATTGCATCACTTTTTGCTCTGTGAAGCTTTGGGCTGCATCTTTGCATGGAGGGTGCTCTATAAATAAATAACGTTTAAGTTTAAATCTTTAAAAACAGTTAACTTATATAGATTGATTTTCTAAAAAAAATGGCATAACAGTTTCCTGACACTGCTGAGCACTCCAGCTTTCATTAAATGTTACTCAAACAGGAGTAAATAGTGCAATGCAAGATTTACATTGCTGTCTGTATTCTCTGCCTGTTGACATTAACCTCTTGATATTAATTTATTATCTCAGTCTAAATGTGCATTTCCGCTGTTTTATCAGTATTTTAAGTATACTGTTGTCATTTCCTTTAATGGGGTTTTTTTTTCCGCACACCAGCTCGTGGTTAATTACTGCAGATAAGAGGTTATGTAATCCTTTTTTTTTATCCCTTCAGCTGAGTAATCCCTGTTGACCTGATGTTAACTCATCCTGTTCTCCCCCGGGGACATGGACACACTATTGATTTGTCAGGCAGTCAATTAGAGCTGCAAAGACCTCATGCTGCAGCTTCACAGCGATCCAGTGTGTGGTTGCTGTGGGTGTCTACCTTTTGTCTTTCTCACTTGTGTCAGCTCAGCTGCATCTACTGCAGGGTTATCTGTGGTTTCCTGTGTTGTTTTCTCGACTGAAGTGCTGCAGCACAGGCCACTAAGTGAAGTCTCCTCCTCCCTCTCCTCTGTAAATCCACAGTGCCCCTTATGAGCCTTTGCACTGTTAATGTCTGTTTGTTCACACCACATCTACGTGTCCTACATCTGTGTGTTTGTCACCCACATGTTCACCATCCCTCCCCTCATGTTCCACTTTTAGAACCACGAGCAGCTGAGGGACCACGACTCTGACCTCCTCCGTAACGACGGCGACCTGACCTTCATGTTCGGCGACACCGCGATCACAGCCAACGGGGCGTCCGGCGCTGGCGGGGACGCAGCCGGAGGCTCTGGCTGGAGTGCGAATGGCAAAAGGAGCGGCAGCACCTCAGAGGAGGCACTGGAGCGTGAGCTGGACTCCCGCGAGCAGGAGCTGCTGAGCCGTGGCACGCGCCTGGTTTTCCCCATCGAGGATCACGTCTGACCCTCCCTTCCTTTTTTACCCGCACTGTCAAACCACCCTGACCTGACACCCACCCCCAACCACAGACCGCCTCACCCTCAGCTGTCTCCACAGAGCGTCCAGTGGGAGTCAACAAGAAGGGGAGGGTACGGAGCAAATCTGAGCTCCCTCCCGGCCCTGGGAGCAGAGCTCAAGGAGCATTTCATCCTCATTACAGAGCTGGAGATGATCTCCACGCTCTCATACTGTGATTTTACTGATTGTTTCAGAAACCTTTTATGCAGGATGCGAGGAAAAAATACAAATCCTTTTTTTTTGAACATGTGACACTGTGTATGTTCATCTGGAGTGGAAAAGAAGCAGCCTGGCAGCCCGGTGATCTGACCAGTCACACCAGTGAGCACTGAGAAAATGCCAAGTGGCTTCGCTGTGATCACACCCCGCATCTAGATGCCGAGACGAGGCTACGCTCATCTCACAAACTTTTAATAGTTTATAGATAACGTGCACCGTCCATCTAAAGCTGCTATAACAGGCCAGTGTTTGATATCTTCTTTGTTTCCTCTGTGTGGAGGAGATTTTGACATGTGAGGAGCTCAGCAAAGGGACGTGAGTGAATGAGTTCTCAGCAACCACGGCAGCCTGTCATGGGTGAAGTAACGGGTGAAGAATGTGAGCATGTAAATAGCTACAATGCTTCGCTTTGTTCCTGTTTAGAGGGACTGCTTTCTTTTAGTGCATTACATCCCGTGACTGTTACAAATAGCACCTGTGGATCTTGTCTTTGAGCTGGTCTGGATCTTTTTTCTTTTTTTCTGTGTACTGGACCGGTTGTCGCAACAATAACATGCATAACAAACTGTTTTGATGCTAATTATCAGGATCATCCATAGATGTTGGACTGCGACTAACTGTTTATCTCTCAATCTCAATTATTCATTACTTAGTCATATGGTCCAGAAAATGGTTTAAAAAAATCCTCTTAAAGTTTCGTCCTTAAATGTCGGCCATGTTCAGTTTTCTGTCATAGAGGACTAAAACTAGAAAATATTCACATGTAAGAGGCTGAAATCAAAGAATTGGACATATTTTCTTCTAAAGATAATTGTTAGTTTCTGGTTAATTTAATACTTCACAGTCAGTTAATTAATCAGCTAATTGTTGCAGCTCTACTGCCAGTCATCTTCTCGATTAATCAGTTAGTTGTTGGTGAACGTGGTGAAACAGTCCTCTTAAAAGCGCAAAGACTCGTCCTCAAATGTCTTGTTTTCTCCACAACCAAAATGTGTTCAGTTTACTGTCACAGAGGACTGAAGAAACTAAAAGATATTCACATCTTCGAAGCTGAAATTTTCCTAAAGGAAGAATTTAAATTTGTAATTTGAAAGGTCGATTAATCAATTCACAAAACAGTTTGTGATGAATTTAATACTTGACAGTTAGTCAGTCGACTAATCATTGCAGCTCTGCTACTGTTCATATTCTGGATTAATCGATTGGTTGTGTATCGCCTGTTAAATGTCAGAAAAGTGTGAAAAATGAGCACCACAGAGCCCGAGATGACAACGAATCCTCACATTGAACGTTTGACATTTTATTTTTGAAAAGTGGTATGACAGCATGTTGAGTCCATGAGGGAGTAGAGCAGCACAGCATGAGACGAGCTCTTCAGACTTTTCTTCGAAGTTTGTGAAACGAAACTCAAAACCTGGAATTAAGAAGAGCCTTTGATGCCAATAATAAAGAAAGTGCTTGAGCAGTTCTCACCCTCCACCTGCATCAACAGCAGTGTTTATACCATAACAATAGTGTATCTGGGATAGTTAGCCAATGCATTGATCTCTGTTGAAAATATTTAACTTTAACAAAAGTGATTTGGTCTCATGAATCGCCATCAAACAGGTCATTCATGGGATATTTTGTAAATCTGTGTTTCACCTGTTGTTTCTAACCCTTAGTTCCTGGGTTAACTGTAATATTGACTGTATTATTGGACATAAGCTCCTGATTTGTTTTGTCCTGTCCATGTTTGAAGCCTTCATTTCATCAGCCATCAGTGGACATGTTTTATAGAACGTCATGCAAAGCTTCAATATTTTTGGGAAATTTGTTTTCTGGCAGAGTGTTAGTTGATAAATCAAATATCTCTCCCACATCTGTAAAATATGAAGCTGCAGCCAGCCGGCGGCCAGTTAGCTTAGCACAAAGACTAGAAACGGGGGGAAACGGCTAGCCTAATTCAGCCTTATAAAGCTAACTGATGAACACATTATATCTATCTCTGTATCTAGTTTTAGTTTTTTAAATATGTATTAAAAACTAAAGTGTAAAACTCTATACTGTATAAAGAATGGACGTCGTATCTGTGATGTCGCCCATACGTTTCAGAGTGTGGCGGCTCTGGCAGCCGCCATTTTCACAATCCTTCACGGCATCAGGATCATTAGCGGACCTGAGGCGGGATGAATGAAGCCTGGTTGCTCAAATAAGCCACCTATAACAGCACCCACCTGTCAATCAAAGCAGCCATGATGTTAATTCTGTATAACAAGCCATAACATAATTTGATTGTGTGAGTTCTATAAAAATTCAGATTGGTACAGTTGTCATGAACAAGGAAATTAGCTATAGAGACCAAAACTGTTTTTTTGGGGGGTTTTATTACCTCCGAAATGAGCCAGACTAGCTGTTTCTCCCTGTCTCCAGTCAGGCTGTACTGTACACGTAACAGCGGCATAAATCTTAAAACTCTCTACCAGAGAGCTAATAAGCTTCCCAAATGTGGATCTGCTGCTTTAAACTTGTTGTCCAGCTACAAAGACATCTGTATGACTGTCACCACACACATATAATGGTAGTATAGAGACTTCCTTCCCTAGACTTTGATTACGAGAACATGACCATGACGTGCACTGATGATAATCGGGAACACATGTTGTTCTCTTTAACAATAACATAATGTGAAGCTTGTGCAGTTTCTGAATGCACGCTGTCTCAACTTTAGATGGATTCTCGTATCAACAGCAGGTGTGGCATCAAATATAGCTTATAGTGTGATACACTGTGATAGTATTCCACCTGTGGCCCAGTTCCTTTCTGCTGCACAGAGCAGTTTGGGATGAGATAACAGATCCTTAACAGAGAGCAAACCATTTTCAAATGAGTTTCATTCAGTGCGTTAGTGTCTGCTGGCTGACGTCGCCCACAAAAGAACCCTATTCTTTCCCTGCAGGTTGATTTGCATCTTGTGATCTATAGAAATGTTTACTAGTGTCCTGCATCAGTTAATCTTTGGTGACCTGAACATACTTCTTCTCCTACGCAGCATGATTATGTGTGGAAGTATTTGATCATTCACATAGTTTCCCCCTTTTTCAGAGGTCTTATTCAGTAAATGTAAATAATAGTATGGCTTTACAGAGCTGTACTCTTTTAGGCTGTGGGAGCAGCTGGTGGTACCTCTGGGAGTCGGACAAAGTTTCTTTTTTCCAGAGCCTGACACATTTTGTGTCCCTTTTTATCACGTCTAGACACCTAAAAACCACGTGTCACCTTTTGTGTTTTCCCCCCTTGCCTGCACACCAGTGGCTGGCTTCTGCATTTATGTACATTTCTGTACGTACACAAGTGCAGGTGTGAAAGGCTTTGATTGTGCAAGAAGATTTCACACAAGAGAGAGAGGGAGAGAGAGGAACCCTGCACAAGTTGTTGTGTCGCTCACTGGGGACCTCCAAAGAGGAAATGAGTCTAGTTATGTAAGCTGTGTGTGTGCACTGCGGGTCATTTAAATTCTAGCTGGAGTGAGAAGTAACGTGAAACCAGGCTCTCTTGTCTAACATCTCCATTCACAGTCTGATGGTAGTGATCTGGATCTAGGGCATTAAAATAAGCGCTCACTCACCATTTTGTTACTTTGACTGATGCTCCCATCCTCCTTCTACATACAATGTAACCTACAGCAGATTTGTTGTCTCTGGATTGTGCAAAACTGTGATTTTTAATTTGTTTTTTTTAATCATTTCTGTTGAGAAGTTCCCAACAAATTCCTCCTGTAACGACCGCAACAACCCGCATTTGTCGGCATGCCCGGGACAAACCGGCTGGAGCACTTTACAGACAGCGACATCATGGCTGACTTAACCGTTGGCTGGAGGCAAATAAATAAAGTATGGCACTTTACCTCAAGCTGAGGACACTTTGCGGGACTCCTATATAACCTTCATGTGCACTCTAGACTGTTGTGCCGTCAGTTGTCTTGCTGGCTATATTTACATGCTCTCTCTCTGTACCTGAGAAATATGAGATGTAGCTCAAATATGTCAATATGTGCACCTGTTGTAGTAGCAACTGGCTGCCTGGTTCTATCTGCCATGGTTTGCATGTCAACATGTTAATAAAAAATTGTCAGATTAAAGTTTTGAGTTGTGTTTCGCATACATGTGTTATCATGTGTACACAAGCTAATTATGATGCCATGTATAGTTTGAGTAATTTTTTTACATAATAGAGTATAATTCTCACCACAGTCAAACGTGGTGGAGGTTCACTGATGTGTCTTTGCTGCTTCATGCACTGGATGTGTGCACATTATGAAATCTGAAGACTACCAAAGAATTACAAGGCCAAGCTAGATCTCTGTCAGCGGTCATGCAGCCTCCATGGCTGTACTCATATTTTAGATGCAGTTCTTGCCACCGTAGTTTCTCATTAATGCTTGAAGGAAAACGTGAAGCATTTGTAATGGCAACAGTTTTTTTGGGAGAAGTGGCGCGTTAGTGCGTCCTTAGGGCATGGACTGAGGCTGGTGTTGTGCCAGAACAGGAGCCGGGTGAGCGGGCAATGTAACCGGGCTCAGCAGCCTCTACGGACATCATGACAGAGGTGAAAAGACCATAGAGGACGTTGACAGAAGCTAAGAAGAGAAAAGGAGTGCAAGAAACTGCCGGACAAGAGTAACTCTGGGACTGACTTTTAGTCGGCGAGACCTTGGTGAAATAAAAGGCTGAAAGACGCCGAGCTGGACTGACTACTGTTGGACTAGTAAGTAATATTACCTGGCTGCTATGTCTTGTGTTGTTGAACTTGCAAACTTGTTAGCAAAGTTGTTGACTCTGAAACTGAGGACGCTAAATATTAAGCAGGCCAATCATTTCCTGGGAGAAGAGGTGCAGAAATCAAAGCCTAATATGGATGTGTTTTTAAGCCTCCATTCACTCACACTGGATCGATGACTAGCCAAAATCTTGAAGCATTCATGTAATTATAAAGTCATTCAAAAATCATTCTGCTCACAATCACACACACTTTCTTCTCTAGTTTTTACTAACTTTTTATTGACGTCAGTTTAAATAGTTATTTATTCCTTTGACAAGAGAACTTTTCCCACAACATTTATTACAGAACCAACTTCTAAAGTTGAACACGTGGATGCTGGTAAACTTTTTAACCCCCCTTTCTCTCTTCAACACATCGATAATCAGAGGGATGTCACAGCATTTTACAATATTTTAGACAGAAAAAAAACAGAACTAAAAACAGTAAGAACAGTACACAAGATTAAATCAGTACCATCTGTTTGTGTTTGTGTAAACTCGCTAAAAAAAGTTCATTGGCAGAGGACAGGGGCAGCTCTCCAAGACACGTCCGTGGGATATTAGAAAATTTCACACCCATGTGAGTGCTTTTGTCAGTGGGGTGGCTGCAGCTGTCTGGATTCCTGAGGGGCCGGGGGTAGAATAATAGTTCCTCAGTCAGTCCTCTTTTGCACAAAAATATTGTAGTTTCTTCTTTCAAAGCACCTACATTGGCATTGTTAGTGAGCCAACTGCAGTTAAGTATCAGTAATGCTCGAGACTACCGCCGCGCTTAGTCATAGGAAGGACGGATAAGTTGCGCAGGTGAACCCGGCCGCTGCCACCCTGTGTTCCTGGCAGTCATCTCTCAAGGAGGGCCCATCTCTGGCTCTTTGTGTGCCTCGCCTGCAGGGGATTTGTGGAGGGATTAGTGCTACTAAAAGGACAGAAAGATAGAGGCAGGCGTCTCTCGTCCTCTCCCACATTCTCTCTATCTGTATGAACCACGATGGTGTTAATCGGGTAACACTGTAAAAAAAAGAATAAGCTGCCTTCTCTGCTTATTTGTTTCATCTGTCTGTGATTGGCTCCTCTTCCAACATCTCCAGTTCATCAACTGAAGGAAAACAACCCGGGAATCCGTGCTCGCCAGCTCCCAGCGGCCCACATTCCAGCTGCTTGTTTTGTTATTCCACCTTTTGCCCTCAGCCTCGAATACCAGGCCCCTGGAAGAGAGGGGAAAACAAAAGTTTAACATGCTACACACTGACAGAGATACAGATCATGATCTACATCTCTGATATTATCAGGATGGAGGCGGTGATGGCGACAAGAGGCCTCCCGTCCCGTTTCTGCTCCGTGCTGGTTGCTGGCTCGCTTGCTGGCTGAAGGGTCTGTTTGTGAGAGCTGGTGGTGACAGGCTGCTGGTAACCCTGGGAGCTCCATCCCGTCACGGACAACCGTGCACAATGATCCCCTTTTCTTGACAGCAAGAGTCTGAGGCCCAGCTCAGACTACTCGCTGCCAGCCCCCCGCTTTCCATGAGAGGACCCAGCAATGCCAGTGAGAACACAATGAGGCCTCTATTAAAGTGCAGATCAGTCGGTCATTAAAGGAGGGAGGAATACTTCTGTCACTGTCTTGCCCTGAAATCTTTTACAGCGGCGCCACTTGTGTTCAAATGGTAATGTTGCTGTAGTGACATTTATCAAAATGGAACATGTGATTCATTAAGTAGTAATAAAAATAAAAGGGAAAGCTCTGTGTAACATTTTATTAAGTCATGAGTGTTACACACAAGACAAGAGCGCGTCCACTATCAACTGAGAATTGAATGTTCATAAATCACAAGATGTGCTTGTTGTAATGAGAACAATTAAAATAATCACAATCAACAGGTGGATTTCAGTGAAGAGTCTATGTGCTGGAATTAGGATACAATAAAATTCAAGTTGTTTTTTTTTTATCTTCTTTGACAAATAGTTTGTTTCTGCTATGGTTTTGAAAAGTTAAATCAACCCTGTAACTTTTTTTAACCATTAAATAACAGATTTAAAATCATTTGTACGTCTGTTTCTGAGTTATGTAACTCTTGTGCCTTGGTTACGATCACTTGTGAGGAGTACGTAACGCTACGTAAATGTTAAAGACATTAACTTAACTTCACTGATTTTGGTGAAACAGTTTGGATAATATTTTATGGGGAAAATGTTTTCTGGTTTTCCCTCTGGTGTCCTCCGGCTGCTCCGCCTCAACTCTTTGTGATTTACGGAGTTTCCTGATGGACAGTGAAGTAAATTGCTGCCAACTGTAGCTGCTGTTAGCTCAGTTTGTTAGCATGGCAAACTCAAAGCATCGGGGGAATGTTAGTGTTTGTACTACAGATGATTTGTACAACAGGGAAGAAGAAGAGGAGGTTTTCAGGCGAACGCTAACAGGGAGCAGAACCGGTGTCATGCTAGAACAGGAGCTGAGGCTCAGCAGCCTCTGATCATAAAGTCGAAAACATGAAACACGACATTGACGGAGGAAGCGAAGAAGAGCAAAGGAAACAGTGTGCGAGCATGAAGCTGCTGGACAAGAGTAAATCTGGGACTGACTTTTAGTCAGTGGCGAGAGCTTGGTGAAATAAAGGGCTGAAAGACGGACTGCCGAGCTGGGCTGACTGCTGTTGGACTAGTAAGTAATATGAGCTGGCTGCTTGAATGTAAATGGCATGTTGTGATGTCACATTGTGCTTATTTACAGGAGTCTTAGTGAGAAACATCGCCCCCTCTGCAGATCAAAGTGAAAACAGCCTTCTAGTGTCAAACTCTGCTCATAAATCAGTGCGAACAGCAAAGGTCAAACATCACGCTGAAGTAACAAAAAGGTTTTTAGTGGAGAGGGGGAGCATCAAATCAACCGTGTTGGCCCGTCTGTGGTGTGAATGTGGGGTCTACAGCTAGAGAGAAGAGAGGATCAGTAGAGTCTGATCACCATATGGCTCTGTTTTTAATTTGAGGGAGGTCACAGGTCAGGGATCAGCTGCAGAGCACAGCAGCTTGAAGGATGGTTTGTGTTAAAAACATGACGACCACTCCTCTGTTTTATTTCACAGCCTTCACGTGATCTCACCATACCTTATGGTTTCTTCGTGGCACGTCCTCATGTTGTTTTAACCACGCTGTTTTTCTGATATCCCAGCTGCCTCATAACTTCACTGCAGTAGGCCTCCACCTGATTTATCTGCTCCACGCTGAGTCTCTCTCTCCAGGCGTATATTGCCTCTTTTGCATCCCTAGATGATATCAGAAAGGGCCTGTCTGATGAGTACCCATGACCGTGCGTCATGTTCAGCGCAAACTTCTCCAAAGCCGGGAAGGTGGAGAGGTTGGAGAAGCGGTACAGCCTCTGGAGCTCCTCCATAGGGTGCAGCACCAGGTCCTCGTAGCGGATGCGGAGGTAGTTCCTCCTCACCCACGGTGGAGCGTTCATCACCAGCATCATGTCACTCAGCCAGTTGTCACAGATGAGCTCCATGGCGCTGGAGACATAGCTCTCGGCTCGGTTCACCTTGCTGCTCGGCACCAGGAGGCGCTTGTATTTGTCGTTCTGCTTCTTACTCCTCAGCACCTGGATGCTCTCCTTCACCAGGGCCTGTTTGGACTTCAAGCGGGAGTTGTGCACGGCCCTCGGGTCTCTAAAGAGCTGAATGATCTGGAGGTTTATCGCCGGGTCTTTCATCAAAGGAACCAATGTGCTCAGGTCCAAAACGCGTACTCCTTTGATCACCATCACCGGGTACTTTTTACACTCCCTCTCCAGCTCTCTTATGTCCCGCTTTTGGCACTTTGCGCACAGGTCCTCCCTCACCAAACCAATGTCGTGCCGCTTGTGCGCATCGCACAGCGGCTCCGAACAGATCACCTTATTCATCTTCCAGCCGAATATAAACGACGTGGTGATGTTTTGAGAACCGGCGTAAAGTTTGAGCACGGAGAAGTCGCAGCGGTACAGCGCGTTCATCATGTCCCGGACTGCGCCCTGGAGACTCCCCGCATCCCCCGGGTACAGGGCCTGCCATATGTGCCACATTGGCTCGTACAGGTAAAAAGCATCGGGGTGCTGGTTGAACAACTCCCCCAAAAAAGAAGAGCCGGTCCTCCAGGTGGCATGCAAGTAGATGTGTATCCGAGATTGGCTCCTGTTGACGGCGAGCTCCGTCGCGTCGCTGCCGTTAAGTTTGTAACCGTTATCCCAAAGCAACGCCACCGTGTTCTCCAGATCTGGGCATCTGGGCTGTTGCTGCAGTCCATGTCTGGCGTGTTCAACGGATTTATCCCGGTAATCTAACACGTACGGGATTAGCAGAAGTAAACCTGAATATGCCAGGATCAAAATCAGGTATTTCTTGTGTATCCTCCTCTTCATTTCCTTTCGCCGGGAGAAGGAGGAGGCAGGCTGGTTTCTTCAATGCGGGGTCGGCTCAGCTTCTGCGGGCTTTGTGAGCTCCGCGGACGTTACAGTAAAGTTATGTGTGCTCAAGAGACGGAGCGTGTATGTGCCTGTGTGTGTGTGTGTGTGTGTGTGGTTATTAACCACGCCCCGTTAAAGACAAAACACTAATTTAATTCGTCTTCGTTTACACACACACACACACACACACACATTCAGTCGGTAAAATAATTGTTTTTAAATAATTAAAAAATAAAAAATACGTAAGATTACGTCGTACGTAAGGAGAGCACCAGAGAGCGTCGAAGGGTAGTGATGGAAAGTTCAGTTCTTTTAGGGAGTCGGATCATTCGACTCAGCTCACCATGAAAAGTCAGCTCCAAAACGGCTCTTCATCATGTTACTACTTACCTCACCTCACTTATAATAAAGCCGGTGTTATGGAGTTTTTGACTCCCTTTCAGAAAAACACCCAGAAAACAGACCATCTGTATTGTCCCAAATGGAATTTGAAAAGCCTGTGCATATACAATAAACACACCAGGCTATACAGAGTATACATAAAGCCTGTCACAACACACATAGCATTATCAATTGCGCTGCGAGGCAGTTTGTTAATCACTGCTATGACAGAAATGACAAAACGATATCTAGCCTACGGCATGACAGCAGTTTTATATGGGTTGAGAGGTGTTGCTTTTAGTAGCCGAATACCTTTAATTGTTTAATATAGCATAAGAGGAGACTTGATTTTCTTTTAATTAAACTTACGAAATGAAACGTAGTGAAATTAAACCATTGAAATATCCAATTTACTGGGCTATATAGCCTATTTGTTATAGTCATTTGTCTTGCTATAAACAGAAAATAATGTGTAAGATTGTTTCCAGTAATCACATTTAAACCAAAAATCCGTAAATTGACAAGACAAGAATGCTTGCAGTCATTGCGTATTCACGCGAAGGGGAGTTAGATTCTGAGGGGGAGTCGGAAAATTCCACAACACCGGCTCCCGTTGTTCAGCTTAAAAGAGCCGGCTCCCTGAACCGGCTCGTTCATCATCGACACATTCAATACTGGAGAGCATTACGAGATTAGTGAGAAACGCTCGCTTTGAGCATTATGTTTACTTAAAAGTGTATTTTTTTGTCTTCGGATGTTATAGTTTAGTACAAGTACAAGTACACCATTTTTAAACACGAGACATTTTCTTTCATTTAAATATTTAAATGTACATTTATAACGTCCGTTTGGTTCTGCGCATGCGCACTCATCTGTTGTGAGTTGGAGGCAAACTCTGCGCGGTACTGATGGAGTCAATGGAGAAACAGCTAAAACTGTCGTCCTTTTGCAACAAATGAATAAATAAATGGCATTATCTGTATATCTTTCTAGTCCGTGTTAGCGCCTTAGCTCGCAGCATCGCTGGAAACGGCCGCGGCGAGTCTGACAGGTTAAAAAGCTACATGTAGCTGCTCGTAGCGTCGGGCTAACTGTCAGCATCAACATGGCACACTGGACCACCTTCGAGAAGGAGACGGAGAGGGAGACGAAGAGGTTGATACGATGTATCAGCGGCGTGGAGGATGAGGAGGACCCGAATTTTCAGCTGGCACTGAAGTTCGCCTGGTCCAATTTCAGGTGAGTTGTTATTAGCCATTGGCAGGATGGAGAGGGGGGAGCTAACTAGCGTGCTAACACGTAGCTAACCAAAACATAAGCAGCACACAGAGATGTTTGTAACAGTCTGCTTTGTTTACAGGTTTCATCGTTACCTGGACGTGGACAGCCATAAAGTCCAGCGCAGTATAAACGGGTCAGTAGCATTTATCATCTTTAAGACGACCTTCATTTTCTCAGTTTTATTTATTTTATTTTATTTACTTAGAAAGAGCCCCTGCTGTTGTCTTTTAGGATGCTTACGAGGGCGGATATCCAGTTGTCTTTTGAATGTTACAGCGCACTTTGAAGCTGAAAGTATTGAATACAAGAAAGTATTTTGTTATTCTTGTTATTAAGTTAAATCCTCAAAACTGCAGAATTAACACTGTTCTCCATTGTGTTTGGTCTCCTCGTTTATGACCAGGCCACACATATTTTTACTCACTGTTTGTCATGCATCAAAAACAGCAAGACAAATTCCTTGTAGGTGGAAAAAAAAACCTACTTGGCAATAAATTCAGATTTTTATTTATTATCTTTTTAATAGCACATACATAAACAAAAATGAGAAGCGGAAAGTTTAATATTTTTTGGGCAAAATGTTGCAGATTTCAATGGAAGATCTCAAGCTCTACCTCTTGGAGAGTGTTTGGCTGAAAGAGTCCCAACAGTTATTTTCTTACACCTGTTCTCAGGTGTTCACAGTCTCGTCAATCATGCTCCTCCAGCTGCTGGACAAAATGTAGCTCACAGTTACTGAAGCATTATCACCTGTTCTGGAGTGGCCTCCACGTGTAAATGCTTTCTGGTCCAGGATCTACACAGAATGAGTGACGATATTTGGGGCACTTTCATATGGGATGAACTACTCTTTGAGTACTCCGCTAGAAGAACAGTTACAAAGAAATGGCTTCAGCCCGTCTATAAAGAAATGATATGATATTTATGAAATCTTTGTAATGGAAGGAATCAGCTTCTCTGTGAGACTGCAGAAAACTGAACTTCCTCCTTTTGTTTAACTGTCTTCTGACTTATTTTTCTCTCCTTGTCTTATTATTAGTTATATATTTGTTTGTTTTATAAGAAATTGTAAAGATGGATAACTGTTAAATATTATAAAGCAGTGATAATCAGAATCACTTTTATTGGCCAAATCTGCTGTGTTTTCCAGCATCTATGAAAAGCTCATGGTGCACTCAGACCTGAGTAAAGCAGAAAGCTGGAAGAAGCTGACTGAAGAGTTCCTGAACTCACCTCTACCTAATACAGATGGAGCCAAGGTATAAAAGAAAAATACACGAATGCAGGTCAATGATGACGCTGTCCTCAACGCAAATACCCAGTAGATTACCTTTCCTCTTGGTCCGTGTCTGCTCAGATCAGAGCGTCCTGACTGTGTTTTCTTTGTGTCTTTGCAGACTGACGCACACTACAGTCTTCTGTCACTGCTGCTCTTCTTATCGGACTCCCCCTCAAACACAGACTTTACTGAGAGACCCAGGATAAAGGAAGCCGGTGAGTTGATTTGTTTGATTGTTTCACATAGTTTAAACACTTTCATTATGTTAATCATCATCGCTTCATCTTGTGTCTGCAGAGGAAGAGGACAACTTTGACTGGGCCAGATATCTGATGGAGGGTGAGGACATCGACACAGGACCATACCCAGATACCCCCGTGAGTAAATCATAACCAAACACACCTTTTTATTGGCATGAATGATCAGAATACAGCTGCATAGAGCTGTGCTGACACTGCCGTAAAGCTGCACAAGCTAAGGAGAATCATAAAGCTGTACACACACACACACACACACACACACACACAGTGAGGGCGATGTCAGTCATATAACTGACACACCAGTATGGATGTACTGTGGTACTAACGAGTCGCCGGGTTTTTAGGAGTGGTCTGAGGAGGAGAGTGAGGACGATGACAGCCAGCAGCCAATCAGCAGGGAGGACTCTGGGATCCAGCTGGACAGAACGCCGCAGGAAGACCAGGACAGCAACAACAAGACAGTCCCAGTTACATCATGGACAGGTGTGGACCGACCGCACAGCAGAATAACAGTTATGGGGAAGAGATCAGCGGAATATGACAATAACTTCGGTTTGTGTGCTTCCAGTGGGTGAACCTGACGCCCGAGCGTGGCTCGAACAGCATGTGGTGACACCGTACTGGGTGGCTCACGCTCCTCGTTTCCCTCACAGCTTACATTTACACTCCAACTTGCTCAATGTGTGGTAAGATTCCAGTCTGTTTGTATGACTTCATTTTAGAGTATTTTTTTACTCTTATGGTAGATACAATAGTTCTGTACTTTATACAAGCATGTTGTATGTTTGAGCTAGACTAGACCAGATTGACGGTTATATAACATCACTGAGATTGAGTTGATTAGATTACATGTACATTTTTTTCAGCTTTGTCTGATCGTCTCTAAATGAAGTTACACATTTTTCTTTTTGTCTGTAATGTGATTTTCATATGACTGGTATACAGCTCTGGTTTGTGTCTCCTGATAGTTATATGCTGCCTGTCGCACTAGCAAGAGTCCTAAAATCACTGATAAGGAGCTGATTATTAGTAAAACCTTTGGATCCTTCACACAAACAGACAGACTGCTCTCACCTAGAGCTACGTCTCAGTATTTGATAACGATAAACTGACTTAAAATATATATCCTGATTTAAAAAAAAAAAAAAAAAAAATCAGATTTATTTTTAATTACAGTGTTGTCTCATACTTTTTCTTGTGAAATTACATCTTCAGTCTCATCATAATATTCGGACTTTTCTAACCTAATTACTTAATTTACTAAATAAATCCGTAAAAAAGGAAAAATAATTTGATAGCAGACTCAAAGTGTGCCTGTATGTCAGTGGATGATTTTTAAAGGTCCAGCGAGTCAGACTGAGGTGGCTGTATTTACAGAATATAATATTCATGAGCATGTTTTCATTAGTGTGTAATTACCTGAAAATAGGAATATTTGTGATTTTGTTACCTTAAAATGAGACTTTACAGACTTTCTACAGACACCGCGGGTCCTCTTATTCAAAGTCCGCCATGTTGAACCACCATGTTTCTACAGTAGTCCATAACAGACAAACTAAACACTGGATCTAAATCAGACTTTTCATGTTTTTTGGGGGGTATTTTAGTAGTTTCTTCTTAGTAGTAGTAGCAGCTAAATGCCAGTAAATCCTGCATGCTGGTCCTTTTTAAAAAGAGATTATTGCAAACAAAGAAGTTTATTTATTTTTTTAACTTTGTGTCTGCGAGCTGAAATGATTAAAGATGTTTTACCCTCTGTGTCTTCTCCTCTCAGGGATCAACACTTGTATAACACTGATCCATTGTATCTGCCAGAAGAAAAGGCCTTTGTCACGGAGACCCAAGTTATACGAGAGACATTGTGGTAAGATGTAACGATGCCCCTGAGTGTGACTGTGCTCATTGTACGTGCTTACAAAGAAGCTGATCTCCTGCTTTCTCACAAGTTTTCTGTTTTATTATCTGGTCAGTCGTCAAACATTCAAGTTTCTTGTTGGTTTTAAGAGAGTGTTTTCTTTTTGTTTACGAGCTAGTATTTATTTTAATGATTTTGTGTCATAAAGTTGTTTGACTGTTATGTTGCAGGCTTTTATCCGGGGTTAAGAAACACTTTATATTCCAACACCATGATGGAAAGGTCTCAGTAAGGAACAACGTGGTGGTAACTCATCTGACCAGTGTAAGTTGATGAATAAATAAATATTAAATCCGTCTTCCATCCGCTGTAGAGAAGTCTTTTTTTAAAGTCTTTTCTCTTTTTGTGCTGCAGAACTGTCTGCGCTCCGTGCTGGAGCACATCGCCTGTGTACGGGCAGGCGGTGTTCAGGCTGCAGAGGTTTATAGACGAGGTGACGGGTTACAGCTCGGAGCCTTGCCCACCAGGCTCCGGTTCCTCCCACAGCTCCAAGAAGGGCTCTGAGCCTCCCTTCAGGACCTACCAGGCCTTTGTGTGGGCACTTAACAAGTACTTTACCAGCTTCAAAGAGGAGCTGACCACAATTGAGCGAGAGCTCATATGCAATGGCAAGTGCAAGTTGCTATTTTTAGGGGGTTGAAACTGAATATTTTGTGTTATAAACAGCATGAATCGCAGAAGGAGTGGTTGGAAAATGTTACATATTCCAAGAAAGGAGCCTCACTGTTAGATCTGAGCGCCTAATTAGCTATTGGCATGTAGCAATCTGGTGAGGGAGCTGGATTTTAAGAAGCTGGTGGATGCATTTTTTGCATTGAAACTGTTGAGGAGCGCTTTAACGCTGTTACTGTGTGTTTACGGCTCTTTAATGAATGCGCAAGGGTTTTTCTTCCTTTGCACAGCAGAAGAAAACAGCAGGAAATTCATTAATGCTAACTTCACTTTTATTGTAATGCTAACGTCACTTGCTTCAGGCGACTTCTGTCCTACTAACACAAGCTTCACTTAACACTGCCTTCAAGAGCTAACTGTGTGCCAGCTTAGCATGATCACTCATGCTATTCTCCCTGTGTCTGCGTGGGTTCTTTCTGGGTACTTCTTCCTAAGTTAGGAAGCAAGTACCTTTGGCTCAGTGGAAGAATCCAACAGTTATGTGAAAGTTTCTGCATGTTAAATACTGCAAAAAAGTAGACCTATCATTTCAGTGTCAAGATGTTTTGAAAGTTTTTAAGCAACCAAAGCGATTGTCCCGTTCATGTAACTTTGAGAGTCGTGCACCTTAATAGGTTAATTGGTGACTCTAAATTGCCTGTAGGTGTGAATGCGAGCATGTTTGATGTGCCCTGTAATGAACGGGCCACTCGCCCAGGATGTACCCCGCTTCTGGCCCTTAAAGTTAGCCGCAATAAGCTCCAGCCCCCCTGCCGCCCTGATTAGGATAAGCGGTTACATGAAATAGATGGAGGGATGTTAGCGAGCTTCCACCAACAGATGTCTTATCAGCGTGAAGGCGAGCAGGCGATAAGAAGCTTACAAATACACCTCTGAAAAGTCTGTTTCTGCTTTCCAGCAATCTGCTTCATATCGACATACGGAAAATGTCCACATAAACATCATCATGTCGACCATGACGACATGTTTTCCACCCATCTGCTGCGCTGCCCGGCCCTCACCATTATTTTAGTTACGCTTATTGCTTATTTACTCACAGTACTTCCATAGAAACTGTTCTATTCTTATTACTACCCTTTAGCACTATTTGTAGGAGCTTACACAAATCCATTTGACTATGATCGTACTTGAAGTGTTTAATGTATTTGTGGTTTCTTGTGTCTCGTCCTCTCTTACAGATGAGACAGTGACCCTGTCCGCAGTCCTGGAGCGGCTCAACTCACACTTGGCACAGATCAAAGTGCTGCACAAAGTCTTCTGCACCGGGGTCGCTGAAGTCCCCCCCGAGACCCCGAACGTCGTGCGGGCGTCTCACTTGCTCAACACCCTCTACAAAGCCATCATTGAGTACGACAGCGTCGGGGAGGCGTCAGAGCAAGCGGTGAGTTTGTACGGAGTACCGAGCGCAGCAGGCAAAGCAGAATTCATAGATGTCATGCATCATTCCTGTGTGTGTCGTCTCCCCCTGCTAGGTGGCCTTGTTATTTTCTCTCTGGACGGAGACAGTCAGGCCGTATCTGGAGATTGTGGATGAATGGATTGTTCACGGCCACCTGTTCGACCCAGCCAAAGAGTTCATCATCCAGAGGTATGTAGTTTCAGTATGTTGTTCAACAAGAACATGACTCTGTAACTTAACACTCTTGGGGGGGCCTCGCTACAGTCAACTGACAGAGACATTTGCTCAGGAACAAGGATGTCCCAGTGAACCACAGGGACTTCTGGTACGCCACCTACACGCTGTACAGCGTGTCTGAGACTGTGGAGAATGAGGAGAAGCTTAACGACGCGGCCAGCGGGAGCTCCGGAGGGGATCAGGGCTCCAGCAACAGGCAGCTCACCATGGTGTCCTTCCTCAAACCCGTGCTCAAGCAGATCATCATGGCCGGGAAGTCCATGCAGCTGCTGAAGAATCTGGACTGCAAGGAGGCTGAAGAGTCGGAGAGATCCTCCAGAGGTGAGTGATGAGTTTTCTCTGCACTTCTATCCTTCAGGTTTTATTCTTATTTTTTAAACCGAGTGAAAACTTTGCATTGCAGATGCAGAGAGGAAGAGTTTGTACACGCTGTTTCTGGAGTCGGTGCAGTCACGCCTTTGCAGCCAGGAGGAGTCTCCCACAGACACAGTAACCGAACAACAGGCCACTAAGAGGAGCCTCATAAAGATGCAGTCCATCATAGCGCAGCACCTGGAGATCGACGACATCCATGACCCGTTGTTGGCCATCAACTTTGCCAGGTAAACAACGACGGCTAAACTTTTAAAATGCTAAAATGTGACAACAGAAACAGTTGTTGTTCATACAAGAAAACAAATTAGACGTCAAACTTCCTTTTGTAACTGTCTTTTTAACTGCGGCCAACAATAGGTATGAGTCACTGCTACTGAGATCCTTGGGGAATATTTCCAAAGTATTTCGAGGTAAAAGAGAAGTCAAGTCTCAGGTCCAAGATCTCTGAGACCAAACGGCCGGCTTCTTTCCAGAAAGGCTGAATATAAGGGCACGACCAGAAAATGTGAGCACGGTCTGCTGAAACCGATCCACGCTCCCTCCAGCAGGAGCCAGCGTGACTTTTTGGATGGGGGTGATTACTATATCAGCTTCCTTTTCCCAGCGCTCCCTTATATAGTCGGTTGAATTTTTATTCATTAAGGTGAAGCCCTTGTATAATTTGCCTCTCATGCCTTTAGTGTTTATCTGGGTTATTTCTCAAGGCTCAACAGGGTCTGAGGGCTTTATTTCCTGGTGAATCTGTAGGTACTGGTAGAAATCCTCTTTGCCCAGCCTCGGAAGTCCCATAAATCCTCAAAATTATGAAGGTTTTCTTTTGGTAACAGTTCGGCAGAAAGAAGTAATAATAATAATCTGATGTGCCGCTGGTCTGTGTTCCCTCTTAGGCTGTACTTGGAGCAGAGCGACTTCCACGAGCGCTTCTCCGTAGGCGATTTTATCGTGGACCGATCGTCTCAGTCCGTCACCTGTCAAACATTTGAGCTCACCTTACGTTCGTGCCTCTACCCACACATCGAGAGGAGGTACATCGAGTGCTGCGGGAACCTTATGAAGACTCTGAAAAAAGACTACAAGTAAGCATCCCTCCTGAGCTTATCGTCTGATCATATGAGTCTGTTTTCTTTCTGTATATATCCAGATCATTTGAGTTCCCTGATGTGTCCACAGGCTGCTTGAGTACCTTCAGGCTATGAGGAACTACTTCCTGCTGGAAGCTGGAGACACCATGTACGACTTCTACACAGCCATCTTTGACAAAGTGCAGGAGAAGGAGAGCTGGCAGCAGCTGTCTTTTCTCAACGTTCAGCTGCAGGAGGCAGTCGGACAGCGCCACCCTGAGGACAGCAGCCGGTACTACATTTACTAGATGGATCATTTATTTTTAAGTTAATGATAATGATAATGATGTTTTCATCCATATTTTTATATTTTTTAGGTTGTCAATCTTCTTGGAGACGATCGATCCTGCCAGGAAAAAACATCCTGTGAATAATCTAGAAGTTCTCACTCTGAGTTACAAGGTAACACAAAGCAACATGAATGTATTCCCTCTGATTTTGTCGATGCTTTTTGATGTTGACCTTCACTTGTTTGACTCTGCAGGTTCCCTGGCCGGTTGACATTGTGATCAGCTCAGAGTGTCAGAAGATCTACAATCAAGTGTTTCTCCTCCTGCTGCAGATCAAATGGGCCAAATACAGTTTGGACACACTTCGATTCAGCGGTGAGTTACCGTGACTCTTGAATTATTGAAATAGCTTGCTCGTGTGAATGTCCTGACACACATCCTCCTCCGTCATTCTTCAGTGTTTATTCTAAGACGTGAACTGTGTTTCTTCCAGGTTTCACAGACATCCCGAAGAAACTGGAGGGAGCTCTGGCTGAGGATGTAAAGGTCAAAGAGTCCATAAATCAGCAGATTCACCGGATGTGTCTGCTGCGAGTCAAACTGATGCACTTTGTGAACAGCCTTCACAACTACATCACGACGCGGGTGAGAGGAGTCACACAACCAGGCCTGGAATTTCATCATTTTAGGGGCAAGGCCACTCGACCTTTGGTGTTGTAATTTTGAACACAAAGTTCAAATTCCAGGCAGCAAAATATGACTACTAACTTGACAGTAATCATGCTTTCATGCTTCCTCAATCCATATTGTGTTATGTTTCATGGCTTCTGCTGCAAAGGGTAAACTGCGATTGGTGATCGTGAGGAAGAGGATATGGGCTGGTGCATAATCAGAGTGGGCTGATGACGCATCTATCGCTTTTGTTTTGTGATAATGGGTTTCTCGGAGCAAGCGGCACTCTGGGATTTCTCCCGCTGCTTCGGATGGCACGTCTGACTGTAGCTAATCTTTCACACTCTTTCACCTCAGCTCAGTCGACATTCTTTTCTCAGAGTCACTCAGCCACAGAGTTTTATCTTCATAAATCAGGCTTTGAATCAAACCCACCACTGGTTTAGTGTGCAGCGTTTCACCTCCTATTGTCCATTAAGAATTCAAAATCTCATGAAAAGACACTGGTGTCTAAAGTCTACAATTCTGCAGCTAGGAATAAGACTTAAGTGGTGCATTTAATGACAGCAGGAAAGTACACATACTTAAATAAAACCTCTTGCCCGGTCTTGTTGAATTGAAATGTAATCATTCGCAGACGATCTTCAATGTGTCCACGCTGTCTCTCGGCAGATTCTCCACAGCACAGGACTGGAGTTTCAGCACCAGGTACAGGAAGCAAAAGATCTGGACCAGCTGATCAAGATCCATTACAGATATCTGGCAACCATTCACGACCGATGTCTCCTGAGGGAGAAGGTAAACAGCGCTGCTTTTCTCCAGCTGGAAACTGCAAATAAAGTTCTTTTTTAAGTAACACACATCATTCACATCATATCATCTTGTACTTGTATTAGCGTCCTTAATGCATTTATGACACGTCATGTATCCACTGTTGTGTTTTCTCAGGTCAGTTTTGTGAAGGAGGCAATAATGAAGGTTCTCAATCTAGTCCTCATCTTCTCTGACCGGTGGCAAGCTGGATTTGGAGCCTGGAAGTAAGAGCTTTCATATAAACTGGAGAAACAACAGCAGTGCGAAGCGTTCACATGCTAATGGATTTTTTTTGTCTCAGAGGCACAAAACCCCAAACCCCAAATCTGTGCTGCTGTGGTTTCCTCTGTGAGCTGAATATCATGTCATATCTTTCACTTTCAGGATCGAGTCCATCGACAAAATGGAATCTGATTTCAAAAACTGTCACATGTTCCTCGTGACAATACTCAATAAGGCTGTGTGTCGTGGCTCCTTCCCTCACTGTGAGTAAAACATTGATCCCAGGCCTCTGATTTCCAATAAACTACACGTTACACTGATGCTCTACTGCTTGTGCACAGAAACGAGCTAATCAAATGTTTTTTGCCTCTCCTCGTCGTACAGTGGAGTCTCTGGCCCTCTCTCTGATGGCGGGGTTTGAGCAGTGCTGAGGATCCATGCGTGTGTCTGTTTCGATGTGATGGACTGAACTCCGCTGTTCTCTGACTGCTGTCATTGTTCACGATGATGTGCGACACATGATGTCACTGTCTGCTCCGACTGCTGGAGACGTGACGTTGGAGGATTATTTTGCCACGATCAAACAAACCACTTGTGATCATCCATCAGCTTCTGTATTTAAACAATTGTAAGTTTCTGTAAATGTTTTTTATGAGTTGTTCATGTAAAAATGAAGCACAATAAATCTTGTCATTCAACATAATGTAACATTGCCTAATTTAACAAGCAACATTGTGTAGAAACTGATATCTTATTTAGTGCCCCCCAGTTTCAGAGTGTAATACCACTGTTGTAAATATAAACAGCTGTACACGTGTATTTGTTATGATTATATTTCACTTCTGTCAGCATCCTCTTCAGTCTTTTCGCCACTGTCATTATGTCCATAGAGGCTGCTGAGCAAGGTTACATTGCCAGCTTGTCCAGCTCCAGTTCTGGCACGACACTAGCTCATCTTCCTGTCAGTGTTTGTGCCTAAAAACCTCCTCTTCTTCTTCCCGGTGGTCCAAAACGTGTGCATATGTTTTGACCCCCAAACTGGAGGACGCTCAACAAGCTACAGTGGGGATCGAAAGTTTGGGCACCCCAGGTAAAAATTTGTACTAATGTGCATAAAGAAGCCAAAGAAAGATGGAAAAGTCTCCAAAAGGCATCAAATTACAGATGAGACATTCTTATCATATGTCAAAAAAAGTTAGATTTTATTTCCATCATTTACACTTTACATGTGTAAATGTACATGTACATGTGGCTTTTGTTGCTAACATCGTTATTTTCACACTTTCTGTGTTTTAAGTGTAGATTTAAGTATATATATATATATGAATGTATTAATAATGACAGAGGCCCTCTATTTTTGTTGTGCTGTGGCTCAAAGCTCTAAGCCTCACAGTTGGAGGTCTATCTGGCAGCAACACGCTGTGAGCTGTATTATTACAGCCATGCTTCATTAGATAAATGTGTATAATGAATTTTTATAGTGGCAGGATTGCTGTGCCTCATTGCACAAGCTGTATTAAGCTGTATGTAAATGTACAGAATCGACAATGTATTAAATCCAGACAATGTCGCCTCTCTCTTTTTTTCATTCACTATAAGAGGGAGCTTAGACTTATCCTATTAGCCTCATTTATCTTTGAGTTCACTTTGGGGCAGCTGAGTGGCTCAGTGGTTAGCACAACACGAAGGTCCTCAGTTATCGGCTGTTTAAAGATCTTATTTTATGTGTCGTATGTGTGGGTTTCCTGCAGGTTTCTTCTAAAGACTGAGTGTACATGTGTGCATATGTTTTGTCCACAGCTCTACACAGCCCTGAACAGAATAAGTGATTTGAAACATGAATGGATTGATGTTTTATTTATTAAAAGAATGAACTTCTTTATTGTGTATGAGTAACTTTTCTTGTTTTTACTATGATTTAATATATAAACTTCTTTCTTTAGTGTGTCAGATTTAGTGCTCTCAATTCTTCACAGAATTTGTTTTTGTCATGTATAATCAACTGAATATAAGAATAACTGTTTTGGTTATCTTAGATAAGCCTTGGGTGGGTCCTCATACAGTCATGTTGAACTGCTTTGTTTTTACAGTAGCCCATAATGGACAAACCAAACTGACGCAAATAGGGTCAACCATACTTTCTCATTCAAGCTTGGACGTCAAGTGGAGGAGTTGCAATCTACAACTATACCACTAGATGACAGTAATTCAAACACACTTTTATTTCAAAATGAAATAATTACTCTGATGGCAGGACTGCCAACTAATGACAGTATAAAGAATGGACGGAAATCTGGGGCCTTACGGAGATTAACTTGTTCTGTAACCAGCCTCAAGTGGACGTTTGAGGAACTGCAGTTTTTGACTTCACTTCACAGCCCTTTTGCCGCCTTGTATATATATATATATATAGCAACAGCAGTTGTCTTATTAGAGCACCCAGGTGCTTCAGGTCCACCGATGAGCCACACCTTTGCCGATATTTATTTTTAAAATATGCAAACCAGTCCAGTCCAATCCGTTTTATTTATATAGCACAATTTTTAGCAAACACAAAGTTTCCAAAGTCCAAGATTAAACACAATAAATAGATAACACAATAGAAACAATAAAAGCATGAAGCAGACAATAGGAATATAAAAAACAATCAAATCAAAATAAATCAAATAAAATGAATAAAAAGCATTGCCTGCACAAGATAAAAATATGCATATATACACATAAAATCAACACTCTACATGGAAAGTCACTGTCAAAGTGTCAGTGACGTCATTTTTTGTCTGTTTTTTGTGGCACTAATTGTCCTCCATAGACTCGGGCAGGTTCTTACTGTACATTCCTCTCACTTCACCTCCTCATCCTCCCTCCGTGTCCCTCCCTGCCCTAGTGGAGGCGAGCAGCCACCGCAGCTCTGATGCGGAGTTTCCTGTTGAGTTTCCCTGTTTGAGGGACAGGAACTCCCTGCTCGGCTTCTCTCTCTCTCCCCCGCCCATGATAATAACACCAACCGAGGAAAAAGGGAAAGATTCCTCTGGGCGGACACACACGCCAACAAAAAAAAAGAAAACTTTGGATTGAAGAAGACTTCCAAACGTGGATTTCCCGGGTCAATAAAGGGATCAACATTCCCGGTTTCATGGCGCTGTAGCTCGGATCAAACCGCAGAAGTTTTCCCGAGCTAACTCGACAAACTCCGGGTGAGTTGTAACGAAGTTCCAGCCAAAGTTAGCCGAGCCGCGGTGCGTTAAAAGCGGCTGTGCTTCTCTGGGTGTAGCCTCCCTAACGTCTCCTCGGCGTTAGTTATCCATTACTTTAAAAAAGAACAGTTGTTCGCTCGGAGGACAGGTTTAATGTGTAAAGCCGTTTTCCTGGCTCAACAGGAGGCCCGAGCAGTGACTAATCTCGGGCCCACGGCACGGAGCGAGGACCTACATGTCGGAGGCAGGACTTCCAAGAGGAAAGCTCCATGTTAACATGGCTGAACTGTATTTTTAGAGGATTTCTGCAACTTATTTGTGGGTTTGAGCTGAGATTTGTGTGATAGCTGAAGCTACTTAAAAAAAAAGTTAAAGTTAAAGCATCATTATTTGCTCTCTACAGCTGCCAAAAAGTGTTTAAAGTATGAAATCAATGCTTATTTTTCGTACATTTTGCTCCTGTTTGCTCCATTAAGTGTTATGTTAGAGTGTTGTGTTCAGGAAACCACCCTCCTGATGCGTTCACTGCCCTGCCTTTCACTCAAATTACCAGTTCAGTCAGCGGTTTCAAACGTGCCACATAAACATGAGGAAAAATTATTAATTTTTTTGCACATTATCACTTTGTTTCTTCAGAGGACAAGTATCCTAACTGCTGTGCGGAGTCCATCAAACCTATAATGTGAAAAAATGTAGTTTTTATTCACTGCTTTGCTCTTAGTAGTTTCTTATCAAAGTGGAGGAGTTGAATGAAGGAAGGAAGGAAGGAGAGAGGGTGATGAGGCGTTGAGATATCGTTGCTATGACCGCTTTGTGTGTTTTTTTTCTTTTTTTTTGGTGATCGAGGATAACACGCCTCATGAGATAAATGTGGTGTACTGTACGTGGTGTGAACTCATTGAAACTGATAGTTCTCACAGCTGTTCTGTATTCAGCTTTTCGCATGCTTGGACGTCTGTTGAATGACACTGTTTGCCGTTTATTTAGCGGCGATGTAGTTGCTCCATTGCATCCCCCTTGTGTCAACCTCCACTTCCTAAAATGAAAGAGGAATTAGCACCCACAGCTTTCTGAAGAGCTGTTTGAAGCTCAGTGTGTGCGGTGGCTCTGGCCCGCCACCATCTTTGCATTCCTACCTCTTCCACCTCGACCTCTACCTGACTGATCAAGCCACCTGTAATGGCACCTACCTGTCAATCAAAGCCACAGCCACAGAGGCTACCGCTTGGGAATTACCTGCAAAAATGTTCAGGGTTTAGTTTGTTCCTCAGACGTCCACTTGAGGCTGGCTGCAGAACGAGTCAGTCTAAATAAGTCCCCATGTTAAAATGTGAAACTTCACAGCAGAAATAAACACGTTTGCAGCCTGGTACAAAAAAACAGTTTGCGCTGTTACGGGCAGCTTTGTGTTGTGTGCTCGCCTCAGGTCCACAGGTGATCCACGTCTTTTCAGAGGCAGGACTGCCAAGATGGCCACAGCACTCTGAGCTCCAAAGCGGCTCTTTAAGAAACCTGAGCGTCACACATATGCCGTCCATCCTTTGTACTGTAAGTGGCATCAACCACTTCCTTTCAAGGAGGAATTGGCCATAGGAAGGTCATGTCTTGAGCCAGTGTTTAGTTTGTCTGCTCTGGGCTATTGTAGCAAAAGTTATGGTTCCAGATTGTGGACGCGGAGACAGACAACAAATGACATCTGAAAAGTTCAGATGGTAACAAAACGTAAGGATCACTGTTTTCAGGTGATTATACACTAATAAACACATAGTTATGAATGTTTTATTCTGTAAATAGAGCCCATTAAATCAGACACATTGGACCTTTAAGTCACTGGAGAGGATCTTCATTTTTGTGTCTCGTAAATTTGAATTTAGACCAAACAAACACTGTTTGGTTCAAGTTGAAACTGTTGTACAAACAGGTGGTGTAAACATTCATATTTTGGAGAAGCGACGTAATTACACGCACCTTCTGGAAAAACTGAGACACTGGGCGTTGAGATTGTTTTGTGCACTGATAGGCGTTTGTTGTGGCATCCTGCAGAAAAAGTGTCAAAATGGTGTTTTCACGCCTCGTTTTAGAGAATACATCTGCGACTTCCTTCAGGGTGGCAGAGCGTTCGATGAGGACGTCACGTGGCTTTCTACACAGCTGTTCAATTTTGCGCGTGCCGCGGCATCATGCAGGGCATCGATCGGGACTGCTGAAGTCGTTTCTCACCATTAAGATGTGAAAGTAGGTTGGAGAGCGTGATCTGCTCGTCATTTGTTCACAGCCGCTTGCCACAGTGTCAAATGTGTCTCATGCACTGTCTGCATCTGATCTTGACAGTACTCTGTGTACCGTGTGATGGCTTAGTGAGCCTGCTGCTGTTTGCATGCAGTTACCAGCTTGAACGGTCAGTCCACACGTCACATTTTCACTTGCCGCTCAGGGGATCCAGCCATGCGTTTAGTTTCAGTTTTCTGTCTTTAACTTACTGCTGCCACTCCACAGCTCGACGGGATTTCCTTTTCTTGTCACATTAAGTCAATGCTTTCATCGACTGGATCTAATTTAACACTATTGATTTGATTTGAGTGGGTGTACTGAATGAGTTTGGGTTGGGTTGGTCTAGTTTGCATTTATGCTTATTCATACCACTTTCAGGCTGAAATGACATGATGATAAACTGTTGAAATAAAGCACCTCTTACAATTTAAACTCTTCATCAGTACATTTTAGCTAACTATTTCATCTGTTTATCCATGACTCTTATTTTCCCTGTCTCTCCGTGACCTGTAGCTTACAGTTTAAACTCTTCATCAGTGACTTTGAGCGAATTGTTTCAGCGGTTTATCCATGACATCTTGGCACATACTAAAGTACCGTGTGGGGTGCAGTCCTGGCTCGAATCACAGGTCTAAATAACTCACTGAACTCACTGCAGACACTTTTCATAATGACGGCCATACATTGGCAAAACATAATTATAGTTCTAGTCACATTTTTTGAACTCATTTTAGTTTGTTTTGTTTATTTCTTCTTATTTTACTTCTGGCCGATGTTTTGAAGCTGAAGTGAGCCGTTGCTGGCATCATTGCAGTGTTCCGTGGTGCTTCCTTGCTTGGCACCTTGCTTGGGGTTACCTGCTTGAGGCTGGTTTAAGCTCCTTACTGGTGTAATTATGGAGGTAGCCCTGTAAACACACGGTGCACACCTTCAGCCCTGGGCATCACGGCCAACAACATGAACATTTTAAGAGGCTCTAATTCGTTCCTCTCCCACCACTCTTGATGCTGCAGTCTTGAGAGGAACTGTGTACTAAAGTCAACACGCCGTGGTTCCTTTTTTTTAATGATGAACAAAGTTTCTCTTCAAAGACACATTTTTTTTTCAAAGCCACTTCATGTTTGTATGTTGCCTTAATTTCCACAGATGTGAACTAACAAACTAACACAGAACAGAACATGACGCAGAGCTCCGTGTGTCCTTTTCCATTGGTTACTTTCAGTTTTTTTGGACCTCAGGTTAAATGTTAAGTGTCAGTCCTTCTTTGTATCACATGCTCTCATTTTCTTGAACTCATACTTCCCTGTTTTGTGACTGAAATGACTGATCCGTAGACTGCTTAGTTGACTGTTTGCAGCACAGAACAAACTAAAAAAAGGGCATTCAACTGAATCATTAATAGAAATGAGCTCTGAAAAACGACTTTACATAGATGGTACTTCCCATCTTAGTTCCTCTTGTCTTTCAAGCACTTTATTTTGTAACTAACCAAACCACACCTATTTTTACTCCCAGTGCAGTTGAATAACTTTATGTCATTGCGTTTGGCACTTCGGCATTGTAGCTGGACAGGAAACCATTTTATTTGTGTCGGCTCTGGACACACAGAGGTTCTGCTGTATGTTGATGAACAATCATTACACTAACACGTAGAGAGACTTACAAAAGGGAAACAATCAAGGCACACAAGGTGACAAGGACATGTTAGTATTACTCACATCAAGTGACAGTTGTAGAGGGGGGTGGATTCATCATGTCCAGTTGTGGGTAGTGTTGGAGAGGAGGCCCTCTCTGCAGTGCTGGAGGTCTTTCTAGGGACGCCTCTGATCTGGTAGGACATTCAACCAACGGGGAACAACAGATGAGAAAAGTTTGGATTGCCTGTTTGGAGCCAGGCATTGTTCATCGGAGGAGGTAACATATGCCTGTATAAAATGGATTCAAATAATTGCAGAACTGGCGACTATTTTGTAGTCGGCATGAGTGATTTGAATGTAATGCTGGAGCTCTATGAGCAGCGGGGTAACGTGACCTTTTGGGTTGACTGAAGACCAGACGCACCGCCGCGTTCTGGATCATCTCATGATCCTGACTGATTCCTGTCCTTTTCACCCAGTGCCGATGTGAACATCCTCAGATGAACTTGAAAGTCTGCACAGGAAGTTGTGTCACTTCAAGTTAACTGTGCCAGAGCACAGAGCCAAAACAATAGAAACTGTGTCACCGTCCAGATTCCTGACCTGACCTACATTGTTTGGACATTTTATGAGGTGATTAAGTAATTTGTCCTGGCTAGGAGGCTTTTCAGAGCGCTGGCACTTGAAGTAAAATCAAAATGCGTACTAATCAGTGCCATCTAAACACACTTAGTAGACCCGGGTAGTGTGCTTATCAGACTTTGAGACCATGCAGTAATCTCATCAGTGCAAAGAAATCTCAGAGCTACGGTACCAGCCAGCCAACCAACATTTTTGTCTAAGCCTGAGTTCTGTAATCAAAAGAGCAGCTGCCTTTTGTAATCCGATGCGGTTGACGCTGGTCACTGTGCGCATGCTGTGCAGAAATCTATCTCGAGTGCATGTCTGAGCTTGCATCAACCAGGCATGTCCTCTGTACGCTTTGCATCATGAGGAGTTTAAATATTTTCATGAAGAGGGGGGAAAAAAGGAACTATCTCACTGTCACTGTGTGTTTTTTTCGGCCACCTTGACAAGCTGAAACAAACACTTCTGCTTCTGGACTGCTTCTAATCACCGACGGGATAAAGAATGGATGCCGTATTCGTGGCGTCATGCACAGAAGTGGGGTGGGTCTGGCCGCTGCCGTCCGAGCAGTCCTGGCTCTTACGCCTCTCGGCTAACCTAAAAATGGGCAAAGACGTAGAGCTGAGGCGGGCTGAATGACGTCTGGTTGCTCAAACAAGCCACCTGTAACTGCCTCTACCTGTCAAAGTGTCCACACCTTTGATTGTGGATAACTTTAAGTCTTAATATAATTTTAACTGGTGAGTTTTATATAAATTCACCCTCAGTGCAGTTGTCATGAACGGGGAAATTAGCTGTAGCATGTTTATTTCTGCTGTGGACATTTTAACATGGGGACTTATGGAGACTGACTCGTTCTGTAGCCAGCCTCAAGTGGACGTTTGAGGAACTGCAGCTTTTGGCACTTCAGCATTGACTTCTCTTCACAGCCACGGAGGTTGCGGCTTGATTGTGACGTACTACTCGACTTTACTGGATGGCAACCAAGACAAAATTGTGATTATTTTCAGAGTATTCAATAGCCACATATCCCATGAGTCACAGGGGTGGGACTCTGTATTGGCTGTTACAGCTTCCAGACTAGTAATCTGGCCAAGGTGAGATCATGAGAAGTTGTTCGTTGAGGATCAGTGTTGAACTTTTAATCACGTCACCTCTCCTCTTTGTGCTCTGTGCTTCATCGACCGTGCAGGAGGTCGGTGACCTCCTCTGACCGCCGGGCCTGTGCACGCAGTGCACCGCCGGGCTTTTGTGTTGGCGGTCAGTCAGCTGTGGATTGTTTGACTCGCCCTCGATTCTGATAGCAATACTTTTTTCTTTTTTTTTTTTTTTATTGTTCGGTGTCAGTGACGTCCAAAAGTCTGCAGTCAGCAGCATGAACGTGAGAATGCAAACCAAAGCAGACCTCGCTACTTACTAACAGAGGACTAATCCCTTTGATTTCACTTTGTTGACCGTGTGCGTCATGAGAGGTAACAAGACAGTATCTGTTTAACTGGAGAGACATGAAATGTCACTGAGGGGCGCAGCAGCAAATTTCACACAGATTCTTTTGCAATAAAGATATAATGACTTTATCATGAAGCGTTGATGAAACAATGACTCTGCAAATCATTCCACATCTTAATTAGCCTGTTGAAATTAATGTTGTTAGGACATCTATGGAAATCCTGTTTGGCTCATAAACCATGCGGCGTTGTTTCATTACATCCATGTCTGTGTTTTTATTTGTTTAAAATGTCGACTTTTAGTTTAATTTACATTTCCTGCGTGCTTCTATTTTATTTTACTTAGTTTTGGATGTGCATGACATAATTTTGATTAGTTACTAAAATGTTTTTTTCCACGTTTGGTTTTAGTTTTTAGTTCAGCTTTAGTTACCTATAATAACCTGCATGAGTCTAAGGTGCAAACAATCTTGAGCGTTGTAAAATATTCCTACAATCCTGTGGCTAAGTGTAAGATAAACAGAAAACTGTTAAGGCGATGTGAGATAGATTAAGTCAGTTTGTTTGCAGCAGCATGTGATTCAGGGCTCACATTGTTGGTTGATAGTGAAACTGTCTGGGCAGGTAGTATGAAACGGTGTGCAGCACAAAGAGAAACTTAAAGTCTGTGTAAATGCAGTCATGAGATTTCTTTCAAAAGGTTCAAACAGTTTTTCAGCAGTTTTCAGTCTCAGGATTTTGGGGGCGGTCCTTAAAGGGCGGCTCGATGACAGGCTGAGGCCACCCCGAGCAGAGAGACAGAGATGAATTCATCTCTCTCTGAGTGTTTCAAAGTCAGTCATGTCATTTTCTGAACTCATCTGACACGTTTCAGTCACTTCAAAATAGCTGCTCGACTGCTCCCACGAGTGGGCGTGGCTTCAGCACGTTCATCACAGTCCTGGAGCTGAGAACTCATTTCTACCTGATTTTGAAGTTCATAAACCTGTCCACATTTTTAATCAATCAAATTCGGCAGGGTGGTTAAAAACACTTTCTTCTATGGTCTGACACACATTTATTCTTTCTTTTAAGCACTGGTGTGAAGCTCCAGAGTGTGATGAGCAGACTTTCCAAGTCATCACCCCAAGATGCTGCCACTTGCTTACCCGTTAGCTGCCGTAAACATCATCAGTTATTTCAGTTCAGTTATTACTTACATGTCCTTCATCCATCAAGTCTGCTCCAGATTTTTGTCTTGTCTTGTCGTTGATGGAAAATATTCGACCACTGCTGCCTCCACACTGTCCAGCATTTTTCCTTCTCCTCTTCCAGGAAGCGTTCCCTCTCACGCCTTCTATTGTCAAACCAAAACAATGTATAACTATTAAAAAAAAGTAGTGCAGTGAGTGTGCTCTGTCATTTGTTATTGCTTTGTTGTGTTCGTTAAGAGTTTCTGCGTTTCTGGATCAAAGTTTGAAGCTTCTTTTTGTCCTTTTTTTTTTTTTTTTCAGCGACATGGCGTCCACGGTGACTTTGGAGGATGCTCTCTCCAACGTGGACCTGCTGGAGGAGCTGCCGCTCCCCGACCAGCAGCCATGCATCGAGCCCCTCCCGTCCTCGGTCATGTTTCAGGTCGGTGATACAGTCTGATTGGTTTATGTTGCTGTGGTGTCATAGAGACAGTTCTTCTCACTAACTTCATTTTGATGGACGCTAGTAAACAGATCTTCTTGTTTATTATCAGCTGAACAGATGAAAGATACAGAACCGATGAAGTGTTTTTGTAATCATAATTTCCCATCTTCCCACAGCCCAACTTCAACACCAACTTTGAGGACCGAAATGCGTTCGTCACCGGCATCGCCAGATACATTGAGCAGGCCACCGTCCACTCCAGCATGGTACAGTTATCTGTTTCATTCTCACCTCAGTAATGACTTCATGGGAAAAATACATTCAGCAGAATTGGGTCAAATGCTTGCTGTGAACCGGATCTGGTACGGGACTTGCCCGTCCCAGCAGAGCCTTTGGTATTGTCTAGCAGGCACTTTCTAGGATCCAGGCCCAGAAGCAAATGGCCTGCGGACAAGCGGACGCTTTAGAGCATCTTTTAGCAGAAATAGTTGGGCTTTGTGTCTAATTAGTGAGGGGATAATTGCTCAGGGTCTGAATCAAACAGCACTTTGTATGGAGGAAGGGCTCACACACTTCCCTGCCATCCACTGGGAATAAATTAGACAAGAAGCAACGGTGCGCGCATGTTCTGGTTCTTTTGTACTGCATGTGTGTTGTTACAAATATGAGTCAGTGTGGCGGGTCATCGATGTGAATGATTTGTGTGTCATCAGAACGAGATGCTGGAGGAGGGGCAGGAGTATGCAATCATGCTGTACACCTGGAGGAGCTGCTCACGTGCAATACCGCAGGTAATCCCAGTGTGAGATCGTCACATCTCAGGGAGTAAAAGCTTCATGAAGTTTCACTCTGTTTGTGTTTTTCTGTCGCAGGTGAAATGCAACGAACAACCCAACAGAGTAGAGATCTACGAGAAGACAGTGGAGGTCCTGGAGCCCGAAGTCACCAAGCTGATGAACTTCATGTACTTCCAGGTAATTCACGCTTGCGTCAGCAGAGGCTGTCTGCCGCCAAGTTGAAGGCCAAGTTGCGAAGACCTAATCATTCCTCTCATCTTTCTCTATCCCAGCGTACAGCGATCGATCGTTTCTGCGGGGAAGTCCGTCGTCTGTGTCACACCGAGCGCAGGAAAGACTTCGTCTCCGAGGCGTACCTGCTAACCCTCGGGAAGTTCATCAACATGTTCGCTGTGCTGGATGAGCTGAAGAACATGAAATGCAGTGTCAAGAACGACCACTCCGCCTACAAACGGTATTCAGACTGCATTCACATGCCTCATTACCGCCCGCAATAGACACTAGATGGCAGCATCGGTCAGCATCCATGAAGGTTTTTATCTCACCGCTTAAACTGTGATCACAGAGAGGGTCAGCATTTATTAAACAGGATAAACAGGATATGTGATAAAGTGCAACAACGTGCGGAGGTTCACAGATCCTTCTGCTTCTTTATGTCGCGTGTCACCTTGCATTCTGCAGCTCTGTGGTGCCCCCTGGGGCTTGCAGGTCTTGAGTGCTCCCAGTGTGTGTCCTGTATATACCTTCAAGTTTTCAGCACAGGATAAATATCTGTTTATGAATGGATAGAAAAGAGCAGATAAAATAACCAGATCAAAGGGGAAAAAGTTAGTTTTAATTTAACTCCTGTTGTTCTTTGTCTGACATACATTTCTTGCTCTAAGTCACTAAGTTAAACTACTGTTCCCCTAATTTCGGATTTGTCAACAAGAAATGTAATGTTGCCACAGATTGAGTTTTTTTTTTAAGCCTGTGTTTGTTTAGATTTTGCCTAGCAACATTAACACAACAGTACGCTGAACCAGATGTTAGCGGTTTCCTGTTTGCAGTCGTCCCATAGATACAGACATTAAGACTATCCCTGAGTGGCTTTGACACTGAATAAAACATGATCATTCTTATAAAGCGTGTCTTTTTCTAAGTTGTTTAGTCGAAGTGGACAAAGTGGAAGTAACACTGGGTCTAAAAATATGCGACAGAGTTAGCACAGCTCTCCCTCGAGCCTCCTCTTCCCCCTCCGCTGGGGAGTCGAGCACAGTTTGAAAATCTGCTTAATGTCTGTGTGGTGTGATTTGTTTAATTAAAACAAAATCTGTTTCTTCGCCCAGAGCTGCCCAGTTCCTCAGGAAAATGTCTGAGCCTTCGTCCATCCAGGAGTCTCAGAATCTGTCTATGTTCCTGGCGAACCACAACAAAATCACTCAGGTTGGTCAGATGTGTCCATTCAACAGTATTACAAGTGAAAAACTTGACTTGAAAGGACAATTTCTTTAACGTCAGGGTTCACAGACAGGCAGCTTTTGATACGTTGATTTCAGCCTGTGAAATGTGTGTTTTGTCTGCAATAATGCCAACACTGCTGAGTAATGTGCTCCAGTTTTCTTTCTTAGCAATCACCAGAATGTGCATGAGGTGCTGAGGTGATTTAAAGTCACAACAACGCGGAGAAATAACTGAAATGGGGAAAATGTCAGGAGTGAATTTACTGCACGATTTAAAAACCCTGTAATTTGATATTTAATCGTCTATTCTGCAATGCCCTTCAGTCTTTGCAGCAGCAGCTGGAGGTGATTAATGGATACGAGGAACTGCTGGCAGACATCGTCAACCTGTGCGTCGATTACTACGAGAACAAGATGTACCTCACTCCCAATGAGAAACACATGCTGCTCAAAGTAAGTAAAGCCCCCGACGCAGCAGGTGCGGGACCTCTGTGATGCCGCTCGTTGCCGAACAATTTACAGAAGCATTCTTGACAGTAATGGACATCCTGTATATAACCACCTCACAGGTAATGGGCTTCGGCTTGTACCTCATGGATGGAAACAGCAGCAACATCTACAAACTGGATGCCAAGAAGAGAATTAACCTGACCAAGATTGACAAGTTTTTCAAGGTATAACTACACAACAGTTCCTTACAGTACAGTATCCAGGTATTTTGTATGAATCTTTAGTGTCCCCAGGGTCCGTCTAAATGTCTGTAGCTCGTAAAATGGTTCAACTATTAAGCGCTTCTTTATATTTATCCTTCTGGACGATGGTAATACTGTTCAAGCTGAGCTAAAAGTACTACGAGGAGTTTTTAACTGGTTATGAAACAGTCCCAGTTTAATACTGATGGCTCTAGATGACCTACATAATCAAACAAGACCATCAGTAAGAAGATTATTTCTATATATATATATGATTATTTCCAATGCCTGGCACTCGCTTGGATTTGTTCAGATTCTCCTCAGAATTGAGTAGAAATTTGTATGTTTGTTTATGTGTGTGTATTTGTTATGATTATATTAATTCTGAACAAAAACTAGCAAGTCGACGGCTTGCAACAACACAAGACATACCAGCCAGTCAAAGTCAGCTCCTGTTCTGGCACGACACCATGTTCATTTCCCATCTCCATTGGCCTGTGCCCACCATGTTTGAAAACCTCCTCTTCCCCATAGTCCGAATCACATGTGGTACAAACACTAACACTCCCCGGTGCTCTGAGTTCACTGTCTTGGCAGCCTGGCTAACAGACTGAGCTAACATAAGCTAACAGCATATATAGCAACCGTCTCTGGCTGTCATTTGCAGCAGTTAGATCACAGAGAGTTGAGAGTTAACTTACATGAACGCTGTGATGGTTGTTTAAGTCATTTAATCAGTCCATTAGAACGTTGTTTACTTTGGCATTTTTCCATGATGGCATGTTTGCATCCTTCTTGTCCATTTTACATTTTCAATGAGACTCGTTTCGGCCTGTGCACGCACTGTTTAATATGCCATTAATAATGCAAATCTGTGTGTCGTTGGTGTTTACAGCAACTCCAGGTGGTCCCTCTGTTTGGTGATATGCAGATTGAATTGTCTCGGTACATCAAGACCAGCGCTCACTTTGAAGAGAACAAATCCAGGTGAGAGGGAGCACACACACTGAGAGCGGGGGTCATTGATAGATGGTTGTTGTTATACCGCGTGATACTGATGGATAAGACTAGTGATTAAACCTGGTGTACAAGTATAAAGATGTAGAGAGTGGTGTTAAGTGTTAAATGTTAAAACACTACTGCAACCTACACCTTCAATAGTAAATATAATAGTTAAATGAACAAAACCTGAAACATTATAAGCTTGAGTATTGGATCACACTGGATTGTACATGTAATGAAGTGTATTTATACACGTAAACCCCTCTTATTCCCTAAATACAGTACCTCCCTGTTACTCACACTTCCTCTCTCATCCGTCTCTTCCCCTATAGGTGGACTTGCACGTCGATATCCAGCAGCCCTCAGTACAACATCTGCGAGCAGATGATTCAGATCCGCGAGGATCATATGCGCTTCATCTCGGAGCTGGCTCGCTATAGCAACAGTGAGGTTGGTATCGAGTACAAGGTTTGAAGTGAGACACCCGAGTGTTAGATTGTCTTTGAAGAGCGGATCAATACAGTACGTTATGTGCATACGATAACCTCAAGAAATATACATCCATCACCTGGCTGACTTGACAGACAATCTTCTTTACAAATAGGCTTTAAGAGCTCTTTGGGAACGTTTGAATTCCCGGCGGTGATGTAACAAGCTTTTCAGCAGATGTCTTGCCCCGGATTTTCAAAACTCTTAACTCTGATTCACTGGAAATGAAAAATGAGGACAGAAATGTTCTTCTGATAATCATAGCCAATTTTCATCACTCCGGCTCTGCTCCGTCTCACACATTTCTACAAATGTCTCTGATTGTACTGTGAGTAAGGCTGCATTTAGATGCAATTTTGCTCTGTGGTGAAAGCACAGGTTTCCCTATTTATTTGAACAGGATAGTGCATTTTGGCTGTGGTGGTGAAGTTGGAAATACACGGCCTGCCAATGGAATGATCAGACCAGTCAAACCTCGACAGTCACTCTGAAATGTCTCTGAAACTCCATGGACTTAACTCTGATACTCTACCTGTTGTGTTCTGGCTTTGTTTATTTCATGTACCCAGCTTCTAAATCTGAGTCTGGCTGACAATTTAGACATACATCGAAATACAGACATGAAGAGATTCATTTAGATTTGTGTTCAGTAGTTTGAGAAGGACAGCGGTGGTTAAGAGGCATAGACAGTAAATGGGAGTGAGGGAGCGCCGGCATCGATAAAGTTGGTTAATCAGCAAAATAAAAAGTTATTTCTTGATTGTTTCATAGCGGTTATGTTCAGCACAAATAGACAGACCCCCAGCAGCCTGTAACACATCGCCACACAACCCTGCAGTGCCTGAGCCTGCCTGAAGTCAGCCTTCGTCTTCGTTCTGCTCACTGTGTGTTAAAGTGCTTTAATTTGCGTCCGTGTAGGTGGTGACGGGATCCGGGCGCCAGGAGGCCCAAAAGACGGATGCTGAGTACAGGAAGCTGTTCGACTTGGCCCTGCAGGGCATGCAGCTGCTCTCTCAGTGGAGCGCTCACGTCATGGAAGTGGTGAGGAAGCACAATGATTTGTACAGACACAGGTTGATGGTCATCAAGTTAAATGTTGCACTTGGAGCGGATTTAATGGGTTTGGATCTCCACAGTACTCCTGGAAACTCGTTCACCCGACTGACAAGTACTCCAACAAGGAATGCCCCGACAACGCAGAGGAGTACGAGAGAGCCACCCGATACAACTACACAAGCGAGGAGAAGTTTGCTCTTGTGGAGGTCAGCCATGACGCCATCGCACACGTGTTTATGATCTACTTGTCGTCTTGTCTGTGATTTTTAAACTATGCACCTTTTCTGGCAGGTGATGGCCATGATTAAGGGACTGCAGGTGCTGATGGGACGCATGGAGAGCGTGTTCAATCACGCCATCCGTCACACCATCTACTCGGCTCTGCAGGACTTTGCTCAGGTCACTCTGCGAGACCCCCTGCGTCAGGCCATCAAGAAGAAGAAGAACGTTATCCAGAGGTTCGAATCACGCCACAAAGTACTCAATATTCTACAGCTGAAAGGTTTTATGACTCATGAGCCAAGTAGAGGCAGATCTGAGAGGATTTTGCAGTAGTTATAATAATTATGTATTTCAGGCATGTTGAGCTTACAAGTGGATACCCGAGACTTATTATGCAACACAAGTAGTTTTACAAGTTTTTATGGTTCACAAAGTGGCTCCACTTTTCATCAATCATCAGTGAAGGATGTGTTTATATGAGCACATCTTTTTCTCTGTCTTTCAAGACTCTCTTCAAGAGCTTTGTTTAAGGTCGTTATATTCAATTTTTTTAATAAGAACGGATCAAATAACTGCGTTTCTCTCAACTCTACGGAGCTTTCACGTCATTGTTTCGATGTTCTGACCAGCAACTTTACTGTTTCAGTTCGCTCTCACAGCTTTGGAAATTCTGTTTTTATTAAGAAATAAAATGGTCCATACATTACAATCATATCCTGAACATTAAACTAGAATCTGTTTGTTATCCCTGTTTTGTTTCTTCACAGATTGCACTCAAAATAGACCCAGAAATGAGTGAAGACCAGCAAAGCAAATAAAGATGTAAAATCGCTAAATGAAATAAAAAATAAACTGCCAAATATGGAAACCCTTATTTATTTATATAGATCTCGAGACCTGATTCCACAAAATTCGTTCAAAATTTCACTCAAAAAAGGCACCGGAGAGCTTCAGAGTTGAACGTAGTCGAGTTTTATTCTCTTCGCAGAAAACAAAAGTCGAGTCCAACTTAAGCTCGAAACATCGCCTTTCATAATCGTACTTAGCAACCCTGTTAACACCCATTTTCCACTCTCTTCACGATCACATGAAGTTTTCTTAAACTGCTTAGCATACATCAAAACTGCTGTCTTAGCATGTGCTCACCCCGCCCTTATCTTGTTCAACTTGCCTTCAACTTTCACGTGGCCTTGAAACACACTCCACACGAGTTATAATCATTACACATCCTCGCGTGTGTTGATATTGTTAAGGCCAGTGGCTCTGCTTGTCTCACTTATATTTTCCCTCTTGTTGCGTTACAAACAAACCTCTCTCCAAAAAGAGCTCCGAGCACCAAATGACAGCGACTGGCTGGTAAACACAGTCGAGCTCTTAGCAGCTGAAGAGGCAGCAGATATCTCCTGTAAGTGGAAAATGGAGTGTGAATCCTGGACTTCCATTTGTCGAGTGGACAAATGATTGTTAATAATTTGCTAGCACGCCACCATTCACAATATCAACCCGAGAGCAGTGTGATAACTCTACGCTTACGGCTTGTTTCTGCTGTGAGGTATCCCCTATGTATCAATGCTTTTCTCATAATCTGTGTTTAAAATTGAGATTTTCGCTGTGATGGTGAGTCACATTTTCTGCAGATGTCCCTGAACGCTCCAGTAAACTGCAGCTGCTCCCTCTGAAATCTCTGTAGTGTTTAATAAACTGAACCCTTCTGAGCTTTCACAGGCCCTCCAGCAACAATCTTTTCTGTGTACTTCATCACGTTCACGCCGTATGTGTGTGACTGAAAACTCATTCTATCTCACCGCAGCGTCCTCCAGGCCATCCGGAAGACGGTGTGCGACTGGGAGACGGGCCGGGAGCCGCACAACGACCCCGCACTGCGTGGAGAAAAGGATCCCAAGGGTGGCTTCGATATCAAGGTTCCCCGCCGCGCGGTGGGCCCCTCGAGCACACAGGTCTGTCCTCTGCGCCCCTGCTCACAAACCCAATCTCATCCGTGCTTTTCACCTCGTTATCCTTCTCCCGCACCTCCGAGGACTTGCACAGCGTGACCCAAGCTGCTGCAAGTCAACGTTAATCAGGCTTACGGAGCTCATGCAGCCCCGGCAGTGCTTTATGTCAAAGTTGAATCACTCCTGGATGCAGAGATAATAAGAGCTCAGGAGATCTGAGGCCTCATAAAGCAGACTGATCTGTATTCGACATTGTTTTTTTTACACTTCTTATTACACTTCTTCTAGCTGTTAATAAGCTTAACTTCTATCACACACATTATTGTTGTAATTGTAATAATTTGTGCAATTATGTGTATGTATTACACGCGCTGCCTTTTCGTAGGAGCATCCCTCATGTTGCATAAAACCACAGAGATTTATCAGCTTAGAGCTCAGCTCTGGAAACTAATCTGTTTTCCAGGTTCAGGGCTCTAAAGCTCAGCTAAACAAATCACCTTCTGTGTTTACCTACCAGAAATCGTCCCTGGTGTAATAAATGATCTCTAAGAAAATGTCACCAGCTGAGCTGAACTCGAGCGATAATCAAAAGGAAAATGTTCAGCGGACTCCCGACTGTTTCACATTCCTCCGTCTTTTTTAATGAGACACTACTCTGTGACGTGAGACAAGATAAGACTTTATTGATCCCACAGCGGGGAAATTCACTCGTTACAGCTGCTCACAATATACAAGGTGGATAAGAAGAATAGTCATGAATAGGGGCGCCTCGGTGGACCGGTTCTGACTCTGTCCTGTGGTTCATTCAGCCACGTCTCTGTAAGGCTACACTCTCCATTCTTTAGCTCCTCCATCATATTGAGGAGAGATCTTACGTTCCCCATGATAACAGACACTGCTCCTGGTTTGTACTTGTCTTTCCCAGCCCAGCTCTTTCCAGCTGTGGCTTCTTTCAAATGGGTCATCCGATGTATCATGAAGTAAAAACAGCAAATCGCTCGTCCATGTTTGGTGTAAAAAAAAAAAACACACAAAAGAAGCACTAAAGATTCAAATACCGGAAGGACGTGTGGTGCTGCTCAGGTGTTTCTTTTAATCAATTGTCTGCTTTGACTACTTGTCTGTCTGTGCAGCTCTACATGGTGAGGACGATGCTGGAGTCTCTCATCGCTGACAAAAGCGGCTCGAAGAAGACTCTGCGCAGCAGTCTGGAAGGTCCGACCATCCTGGACATTGAGAAGTTTCACCGCGAGTCCTTCTTCTACACCCATCTGCTGAACTTCAGCGGTAAGAACACAAAGAGCAGGTTAGAGACGCTTGCTGTGAGACGGAGACTCTCTCATAAAACCTGTTTTGCTTCCTCGATGCAGAGACCCTGCAGCAGTGCTGTGACCTTTCCCAGCTCTGGTTCAGAGAGTTCTTCCTGGAGCTCACGATGGGCCGCAGGATCCAGTTCCCCATCGAGATGTCCATGCCGTGGATCCTCACCGACCACATCCTGGAGACAAAGGAAGCGTCCATGATGGAGTAAGATAGCATGCAGCAGGAAGGGTTTCAGTTGTTTTGTCTCAACCTGTGTGGCTGTGAAGTGAAGCCAATGCAGAAGTACCAAAAACTGCAGTCCCTCAAACTTCCACTTGAGGCTGGCTACAGAGCGAGTCGGTCTCCATAAGTCCTCATGTTAAAAACTTCACAGCAGAAATAAACATGTTTACTGCCTGGTACAAAAAACTTTAAGTTTTAGTCTCTATACCTGATTTCCTCCGTTCATGACAACTGTACTGAGGGTGAACTCACCTGTTCAAGTTATATTAAAGAGCGTAGACGCTTTGATTGACAGCTGGGTGCTGTTACAGATGGTTTGTTTGAGATGGTTTCATTTGGCCCACTCAGGTCCAGACCGATGAACCACGTCTTTCCTGACCTTTAAATTAGCCAGGAAGTGAAAGACAGAGGACAACTTGGTGGTGGCCAAGAAACCTATTGGTGACGTTCTGGATACGTTGTCCATCCTTTATCCTGTCAGTGGAATCCATCTCTTAAATAAACAGATACACTTCTGTTTTAGTCTCTATAAGCTAACAGATACACTTCTATTAGAAGTACGGAGGAAATCAGCTATAGAGAGCAAAAGCTCATACGGCTGTCGACACGGCTCGCATTTCACTCGCCTTATATCATTTTTATGATCATCACTCCCTGAAATGTGCGTGACCTTTCACAGATGGAGCAGTGCTGCTTTCACTACGTGGGCTGCGTATAATATTAAATTTACTTTATTAATATCCAGATATTTGAGTTGTTTGTCATGAGATCGAGACACTTCTGGATATCGAGAAGCTGCAACTATGAGTTTAAAAATGTCCAGAAAATGGAACCACTGATCTTTTGTTTCTTTATGGAACAAGACGAGCTCTTCATAGTGTAATTTAATGGTCTGAAGCACAGAGAGGCCACACTGTGTCTTTCTCTTGTCACATTAAAGCATTAAATTTGATTCTGACAGAGATTATTAGTGGTGTGACTGGCTAGAGGCATTCAGCGGCTGCAGTGTTTTTTCTTTTTTTTTTTCTTATCTTCTCTTTTCAAAAGGCACCCTGGGTAAAAATCCTTAAAAAAATTGGGATTAACCATAAATGTTTTCATGTCTGTTTTTTTTTTTTTTTTTTTAAATCTTTGCTGCAGGATTATGTTGATATGAGGCAGGTTTTACATAAGCCATTAAGTACATCAACTGGCATGAATCATAAGTGCTGTAATTCCTCAACTGTTGCTAAAAGAAATTCAGCTTTTCACCCATATTGAAAATACGAGTTGAACAGGTGACGTGTGTGAGTATTTTGCACTGACAGTATGAAGGATGGACGACGCGTCCTGATACTTAAACATCTAAAACTTAGACTGAAAATACTCGACACCTCTTCCTGAACTTGTGTCTGAAATGAGTTAATCCGGGTTGACGGGTGTAAAAGTTGTTTAACTTCCTCCATTTTTCAGTGTCTATGAACCAGTGTGGTGGCTTTGGGATTGAACTGTTTGCTCTGTCTTCAGGTATGTGCTGTACCCGTTGGATTTGTACAACGACAGCGCTCACTACGCCCTGACCAAATTCAAGAAGCAGTTCCTCTATGACGAAATAGAGGCAGAGGTAATAAAATATTTGTTGCCTGCACCTTTACTGGATAATCTTATTGGTACAAAGAATCGATACAGAATCATATTTTAATAAAAATTGTGCGCTTGTATTCTGTGCATCTGTTTTCCAGTCACCTGTCCATTATATCTGCCATCATTATGTAACTTATTTAAAGCTTTATTTATAATTTATAATTTAAAGGCTTTGTTAATGAATAAATGCAGTTGGAACTAAACACAAAGGTATAAAACCAAACGTTCTCAGACACACCATGTTTAATTTATCCTATTTCCTTAAACAAACATTGTACTAAATTAATCAAAATGTTGTAGTTTTTTTTATTGTGTATACCTGTGAAGATTGAAATGTGTATCCTCAAACATAAACGCTTACCTGAACATCTTCTTTGTTATTCCAGGTCAACCTGTGCTTTGATCAGTTTGTCTACAAGCTGGCTGACCAGATATTTGCCTACTACAAGATTCTGGCAGGAAGGTAGGTGAAAATATATTTTCCATTAGTGAGTATGCGTTGGATTTACCTATGCTTGTAATACAGGTACTGACACTGTACCGCAGGGAGTGCTGCAGCAGTTGCCATGGGTTACATGTAAAGTTTGTGGGGTAGTTCAGCTAATTTGAAAACCAAAATCAAATAAGATTAGATTAAAGAAATATGTCAGCATCATTTAAAACTGCTGAAAGGTCGAAAGTAGCAGATGAACAGCTGAAATAGTTAAACTAACACAGCAATAGGGATGTGGTGGTAAATCAGTTGAAATGCACTTCAGAAGAAATAATTTGAAAACACATAATCTCACATTTAACTTGACTCTTTCTCGGTTTATTCGAATCCTTCAGTCTTCTGCTTGATAAACGTTTGAGAGCCGACTGCAAGAATCAAGGAGCCAACATTCCCTGGCCGGCCTCCAACCGCTACGAAACACTTCTGAAGCAACGCCACGTCCAGGTAGATAGTCCAGGCATCGATCACGCATTGACAGCTCCGTGCTGCCACCGTCGTTGCATTCTTATTATGTCGTGTGTCGTGCCTCACTGTCTGGTTGTGAATTTCAGCTCCTAGGCCGCTCCATTGATCTGAACAGGCTCATCACTCAGAGGGTTTCAGCTGCCCTCTACAAGTCTCTCGAGCTGGCCATCAATCGGTTTGAGAGCGAGGACCTCACCTCAATCATGGTACATTCAAATAACATCCTCTCACAAGTACTTTTGTGTTTGCCGCCTTTGTTTTCTGCTGCATGTGTTGGTGTGCGGTTGTTTTAATGTGTATAACTCGGATTAAAGGAACTGGAAGGTCTTCTGGACATCAACCGCATGACGCACAAGCTCCTCAGTAAGTTCTTGACCCTGGACAGCTTGGACGCCATGTTCCGCGAGGCCAACCACAACGTGTCGGCTCCCTATGGCCGGATAACACTGCACGTCTTCTGGGAGCTCAATTATGACTTCTTGCCCAACTACTGCTACAATGGCTCCACCAACAGGTATGTTGGGTCACAATGAACTGTAGCTGTCCATAATTACGCTCCTGTCTTCTGTGTACTGGCGGTAAACCGCTTAGTTAATTAACTGACTATCAAGCCAAATATTTTCCACAACATGAATTCCTGCCATTGTGATTAATGGTTGTTTGGTGGTTAAATTAATCACTAATTATATAATATGCTGGTTACAAATCAGCTTACAAATCACTTGCTCTGGGTTAGATCAACATTTCAGAATAAAAATAGACATCAAGTATGATAATGACTGGATTACCAAGTGGGTAACTTCCTCTGGGCCTCAGACCTCCATGGGCCAAAACAGCCGCAGATCAGTGGGTTGTATGTAATATGTTTATTACCTAATCTTGTGCCCTTGGTCTCGTAAAGAAACACTCGCAGCCCAGCTAACAAACTGAGCTAACAGCAGCTACAGTCTGGAGCTCCTCTGTCCTGATGTTATTAAAGGTTCCAGTGTCCAGCGTTACGGGCAGACCACAGTAGAAAAGCACACTAATAAAGCGGCTCATTATATTTAGTGTATGCCGCTCACGTGGAATAAGATCCCTGATTGCAGCCGACTGTTTTATCTACTGTACCGGATCACAGCCAGTGGGGAAACCTGAGAATCTGTGGATGAAAAGGAGGCAATCTCAGCGGGTGGTTGTTTGAAATAAGCAGTAGCTTATGTCCACAGAGTCGGCAAACAAGCACGTGTTGTTTGCCTGTTGGATAAACCCACAGATGTATCATGTTCAAAGTTTAGATTGTGTATTTTTTTACTCTCTATCTCTGTTAATGCAATGCAATACAGCAGCAGGACTAAATGGAGGCGACCCAGTGGAGAGCCAGTTCAAATATACATGACTATCAAAGCGTTAATGTTAAAAAACATGAACAGCTGTGTGGTTAAAAAATTACAGAGGTCGTACTCGCCCCGTGCTGGTGTGTTAACACGTCAAGAACGCTTTGTCAACATGTTGAAAGTCGCGTATGAGTGAACAGTTGAGAGCTGGGTTTTCATATCTGCCATCCCTTTATCATGTGCATTACACCCCGCTGCTGCTGGTGATGGCCGCGATTCATGTGCGATGTTTGTGTGTTCAGGTTCGTGCGCACCGTCCTGCCCTTCTCTCAGGAGTTCCAGAGGGACAAGCCGCCCAACGCTCAGCCCCAGTACCTGTACGGATCAAAGGTCAGCACACGTTTCTTTCACAGACACAGAGGAAGCATCTTCCTTTCAATTTATTTTGTTGGATATCATCAGTGGAGGATAGACTTGGCATGATGTGGATCTCTTTAGTCCACATGTTGAAGCCAAACATTCACTACATGTCATAATATATATCTAGATTACAAGTGGAAAACATCAATCATAGGAAAACATACATTAAGATGTTTGTGTACAAAAATCTGAATTAATCTTACAAGAACACATTTGATGGAACAAATGACAGGATAACAGGTCAAATTCTGATTGCACGTGTTGCTTTTGCAAAAACATTTAACGTTAAAAACTTTAGAGCAGTGCAGTAAAATCTCATTTTTAAATGATAATCTTTATTTCTCTTCAATTAAAATAGGATTTTACAGGCCTGGGAGCTGTCAAGGAGGGAAAAAAATGAGCATGTGCTCCTGATTTAATAATCTTTGCTCTCAGTTAGATATTGTTTTTGGCGCAGTGAAGCTCTATCTCTCGCTGTGTCGCTGATGGTGAGGCGAAGATGATGTTGAAGCCTGATATGTGTGGAATCCGATATCCGACTGTCGTAAATCAAAAGCAGTTACACGATGCTGCATGTCTCGTCCTGTTGGAGACGTTTCAACCAGACAGCTGTTCCAAAAGGGCACACGGTTTAATATCAAAGCATACGTTAGCAACAATTAGACGCCATTATTCTGAGTGTAACCTGGTTCAGAAAGACTGTGTACACCGGATAGCAGAGCCAAAGGCCACCTGAAAATATCAAAACACAACACACAAGTTAATTGGTGTCAGTAAATGGTTAAAGTCATGCAGTCTGCTCACTGACAGAGAAGAAAACAACTGTAGGCTGTACGGCGCAGACTGTCTTGCTGCGTCACTGTCAAGCTCTGGCTTTATGCACAAAGTGATGGATGTAAGCGGAGCTCTCACTGTCTTGGTTGCAGTAGCTGTAAATAGTAGTAATGTTTCAAACTGAGGATATAATCTGTAGGTGTGTCCGTTTGTGCTGGGCGTAACCGCTGAGAAATAATCAGGAAGTGACTCTTTTATTTCTTTGATTAAGCAGCTTTATCGACGCGGTGCTTCGCTCACTCTCATTCACTGTCTGTGTCGCTCAACCGCTGCTGGCTTTCTCTCTGTCAAACCATTGAACACAAACTAAACAGCGAGCCAGACTTGGATTTAGAAGCTGGATACATGAAATAAACAAAGCCAGAACCCAACAGGTATATTATCAGAGTTTAGTCCATGAATCCACCTGGATAGTCTCAGTTTCAGGCTGACTGTGGAGGAGTTTGTGGCCTCATCCAGAAGATTTTACTGGATAAACTTTGAATTTCTGTATTTCAGCTTCTCTGTCTGATATGAAAAGACCAGGATGACAGGTATAATTATACCCTGACCTGGTCCAGGATAATTACTAATCTTAATGCATAAAATGTAATATTGTAATGCAGTACAGACTCACTTAACTGAACCGCATACATTTTAAGCAGCCTGTTAAGCAAAATCACAGGGGCGAGTGAGCGACATCCTAGCATTCCTCATCTCATCAGCCAACAACATGAAGCCACAGCCAACTGGCTAACCCCCGTTTAGCTTTGGTTACAGTCAGCTAGTTGGCCTCTGCCTTGAATCCCCAATTTAGCAGCCAGATCAGGAGTCTGGATGAATTAGCTGATGTTATCGACCCGAGACAGACAGAGAGAGAGTGTGAATTAACTCCTCTGCACAGATGATTAAATGGAGAGCATGAATTCCTCAATCAGGAGCACAAATTAGTGAACTGAGAGCAGGTTCTGTTAGAAATGATTCATTTTTGACACCCCTCAGACTATAGGATTTCATCAGTGGATAATACTTAGTGACAGTGCTGTGATGACCTCAATCCTGTTGATTCATACTGGCTCGGTGCCAGACAGCTTAGCGGGTGTCCTCAGCTCGTGGTCCTGGGTAATTACGTGGCCGGTGGTCTGCGTCGGGAGGAGGGGGCGTTGTATGTTGTTTGGAGCTGTCCTCGCTGCTGCTTCTGGGACTGTAGAGTCGTCCGGATCCAGGCACGTCTTGCCGGGCGGAGTTGGTTGCCGCCACATGGCAGCCGTCCGCGGCCTGACTGGGGATGGAGCAGATGGTGTGGAGACAACCCCACAACAGGATGCCAGCGATGACCAGGAGCAAGATGCAGCAGGTCAGCCAGACGCCCATGGCAAGCTCCCAGCCGGTTCTGTCGTGACCTTCGCTGTTGTCGCTCAGAGTGCTGAACACCTGGCACTGGTCCCGCACCGGATTGGCCGCCTGGCACGTTACACACAGGAAGTAGGCAGTCTGGGGGAGCAGGTTAGCCAGGTATGTGTTGGTCTGACTGACGGGGATTCGCTCCTCGTGCATGAAACTCTTGCGTTTGTAGCCCATCAGGAGGCTGTTCCAGTTTGGGTCGTACATGACGCTGTAGAAGGTGTCCAGGCAGCCGGGCGACGACGGCCAGCTCACTCTGGCTGAGGTGGTGGAGATGTTGTAGACCACAATACCCATGATGCAACAGTTGTGTCTCCTCAGTTTTTACAGTCTCACAGTAGAATAACAAGCTGGAAAAGAGAAAACAAACACAGAGTAAGACAATGGGAGAAGAAATTACATCCGTCGTCCACATCGCGCTCACGGTGCAGTGTTAAACTAAACTAATGAGAAATGTCATGGACGCCTGCTCATCCCACATCCACATCGTAAAAAGCATAAAGAGTGAAAGGACAATATCAGAGGATAATAAGCATTGTGTAGAGGATTATCTGGAACAAAGTGCAGTGGTGGGAGGGAGACGAGCGTATGCACAGATGTTCGGCAAATCATATAATGCAAAATGATTTGTGAAGAGGCTCATCTGTGCTCACCTATTACAGGACAGGTGACGATCCGACCGCAGTTCAAACACACTGCTCGATGGATTTGAGAGGGCAGTACATTTTATTTCACAGTGTTCTATAGATCTATTCGAAGAATTAGAAAAAGCAGCCAGAATTATGAGGAAAAATTTGCCCAAATGGTCAAAAATGTCCACAGTGACGCATGATGGTTAGAAAATCTGAAATGTGGAGTTCGTTGTTTAGTTAGTTAGTTAGTTAGTTAGTTAGTTAGTTAGTTAGTTAGTTAGTTCAGCTCAGTTCAGTTCAGTTCAGTTCAGTTCAGTTCAGTCCAGGATTTTGTGGGCGGTCCTTAAAGGGTGGCTCGATGACACGCTGAGGCCACCCTGAGTATAACCCTGCACCCCTAACAGAGATATAGAGATTAATGCATCTCACTCAGTGTTTCAAAGTTAGTCATGTCATTTTCTGAACTCAAACATTTCTGACACGTTTCAGTCGCTTCAAAAATGGCTGCTCGACTGCCCACGCGTGGGCGTGGCTTCAGCGTATTCAGCGGACACGCCCCCACAGCCCTGCAGCTCAGAATACTCATTTTTAGAGATTCTGACACCTAATTTCATACACTTCAATCATTCAGATTTGGCTGGGTATTCTTACTTTACTTACTAACGGACTACAACAGGTGATTTGGCAGCAGTTCAAACACGCTGCTCGGGTTTTAGTGGCACGCTCTGTGGTTTTAGCTGTGATTTGAGCTTTATTTGTAATATTTATTAAAGCTTTTCTGCTCATAGATGCAAATAATAGCATTGGTTTGACCTAAAACAGATGTCAGGTGGTGGCTGTAGAAGCTTTTCGGGTGTTAAAATTGAGCACAATTCTCCAAAAAGCCCAAATTTCATCTAAAGTGTCGAATTATTTAGTCTAATTTAGATTTAGTCTGAAATAATTCACTGCTAGTGTTCACTTTGTCTTTGAATGAATGTGGAGAGGGTATGGTGCTCACTTGGAATAAGCCACACTCAAAGTATATGCTGGTCTAGTTCTGTTATTTTTGTTCAGTACTCCAGATTTTTAAATAAGCCATCATAAGAAAAAGAGCAGTAATATTTTCAGACACAGATCGTCTCTGAAGAATTTTGTTTTTATGTCATTTAAAATTCAATCCGGCGAGCTCTGTTTTTTATAGAACAAGTCTCTAGAGATTTCTCCACTCATAAAATTCAGTCATCATCTGCTGTAAACCATAGCAACAAAATACACTTGTCTATATTATAATAAGAAAATCATCATGTTCAAATCCATTCATGAAAAAAGGGACGACTCACCAGAAAAGCACTGCGAGCACGTGTTCGACATACCAATCTGTCTTGCCTGAGGTGTTGGACTATCCCGAGGTCCTGTTATTCAGTCATTTTAGCATCCCTGCTGTCCCATCTAGAGCTCTGGCACTGGGTAGGTTTTCAACCTCAAGAGTGGACCGGAGATTGGTGTGATCACGTCTTTGTTGCTGCCACAGTAGTGGGAGTGCTGCTGGATTAGAGCGAGCAGCAGCAGCAGCAGCTTCAACTCTCTGCTGACGGAGAGAGAGAGAGGGAGCTGAAATTTCACTGGATGTTTAGAAAAGAGTGTAGAGGCAGCTCAACATACAAATGTGTGATAATAGAGATACTTATTCTAATGGTTTGAAATGTGCTCTCATATAGTCTTCTGTCCCCATTTTTTGCTCCTGCTTGTTGATCGACAGAAAGTCAAGCTGATATCAATCATTAATTTCCCCTTCACCAGCACGTTGGCCCAGCCTTTAATATCTTGAAAATCTAGTGGCAGCATATGGCAGGGAGCTGAAATGTTGTTCAGTCGGTTGATCCATCTGTCCAAGCGCTGTCTCTCTACGACTGCCGACCAGATTGCCATGAAATTTACTGTGGATATTCGTGGCCCCCAGAGGATAATTCATCATGTTATTCTTAATCCCAAATGACGATGCATTCAAGCAGAATTTTCACTTGTTCACAAAAAAATATTAAAATCTAACTGGCAGATTGCTGTGAAATCTGTCCTTTGTCCTTCAAGAGCTTTCCTTTAGCGCCACCCTGGGGCTAAAATCTGAACTTGTACACATAATGCATCATTCTATGAGACAGGTTTCCATCAAATTAAGGCTGATAAATCTTTTTTATTTATTTATCTGTGTTCTCATGTGTACTACAGGGATGGAAATATCCTTCCACCAGTCTTCCACTGATCCGGACTAAAATATCTGAAGAGCTACAAAATTTCATGGATGAATTGCCATGATATTTGGTACAGACATTCAGAGTCCTCAGAGGATGAACCATAACTTTGGTGATCTTATGCTTTTTCATGGAACACCCTCAGTCAGTCAGAATCTTCATGTATTGAGTGAAATATCTCCTCGTGTACCTGATAGAACCATTCAGACATTTGTGGTACCCAGAGGATGAACCCTAATGACTTTAGTGGAGCTAAAACAGAAAATGTTTAAAGGATCAGTCTGCCAATCTGCAAACTGTGTGGCTGTTGTTCATCCTCGCTCTGAGTTGAACTGTTTTTCATTACCACCTGTCTTTCCTCTGAACGTAGGCCTTGAACCTGGCGTACAGCAGCATATTTGGCACCTACAGGAACTTTGTCGGCCCCCCGCACATCAAGGTCATGTGCAGACTTCTGGGCTACCAGGGCATTGCTGTGGTGATGGAGGAGCTTCTGAAGGTCGTCAAAAGCCTGGTGAGTTGGACATATTAAGTGATAAAGGTGTGTGGGAGGCTTTTATCCCATTTTTTGATGTTGCAAAACAGACTGCGAGGTTAAAACAGGCTTCTCTCTTTGTTAGCTAGAATGAGACTTGACGTCATTGTATACTAAATGAACTGTAAAGTTTGTTTGCATTTCTGTTCCTCATTATTTCCTCATACTGTACCTGAATATTTTAACTGCTGCTGCTTAATGCTCTCCTTCTCTTGTACAGCTTCAGGGCACCATAATGCAGTATGTGAAGACCCTGATGGAGGTGATGCCCAAGATCTGCCGACTTCCCCGCCACGAATACGGTTCCCCGGGTAACTGATGATATGTGATCAAGCGATTAAGTATCGATTGAGCGATTTCATTGAAGCCTCATTAAAGCATGCATTAACACACAAACCTCATTACTGCACACATACTTGAATTTTATTAAATTTCCTTGGAGAAACTACCAAACATTCATTTTAATATCAAATGATCCCTTTCTACCTTTGTAAAGTGGCAGTTCTCTTTTGGTAATATGTACTTTTCATAGTTTAAAGAGCCCTTTGTTTCCCTCACCACTACTTAGATACTTTGCTAGTTCCAAGTACACAAAGAACGTTGTTTAACCAGGTACAACTGGTTTATGCTACTTCCATTTCACTCAGTAAAAACACTTCACCCTTAACTTTGACATTGTTCACATCAGTTTTCTTATCACGTTTGTTTGTAGTTTGGACACACCTTCGCATTCCTTTATCTTTATTTTCTACATTGCAGATTAACACTGAAGACATCAGAACTAGGAAAAAATAAGTGAAAAGAAAGCAACATATATTTTAATTTTTAGATTCTTAAAAGTAACCACCACCTTTTTCACTGATATTGTCTCAGTCAGCCTCATGGAGTTGTCACCTGGAAAGATTTCCCAACAGTTTTAAAGGTGTTCTGTGATATGTGAGCACTTGTTGGCTGCCTTTCTTTCACTCTGCGGTCCGACTCATCCCAAACCATCCCAGAATCTCACCATCAGAATGCTGTGGTCGCCAAGCTGGCCTTTTTGAAGAATCCCAAACTGTCACCAGTAAAGCGCTCCCACATCATCACACCTCCTCCTCCATGCTGCAGGATGGGAACCACACATGTAGATACCATCCATTCACCGTCTCTCCCTCATAGCAGTTTGAAACAAAAATCTCAGATTTGATTTGTCAGATCAAAGTACAGTTTTCCAGTCTAATTCCTCGTGTTTCTTGGTTCAAAGAGTTCTCTTTTACTTCTTGTTGGTCTCCTTCAGTCATGATTTCTTTGCAGCAAATCGACCATGAAGGACTAATTCACAGTCCCCTCACACTCAGTGATGAGATCGTGTCTGCTACTTGAACTCTGTGAAGCATTCGTGTGGGCTGTAATCTGTGGTGCCATTAAATGGTGATTTCTGCGGTTTCTTCATGTCTTCCGCATTAGAATGTATTTAATGAGAAGGTGTGTCCAAACTTTCTGCCTAGCCACACAGAGCTGAAAAAGAATAGGTCAGATTCTTGGTTTCTGTGAATCAGGAGGTTGCACTTCAATTACAAGTTGTACAACTACCAACAAAGAGCTATTTCAAAGTTTTAATTGAGGCTTTCAAATGCGAGGGGAACCAGTCACATTGTTATTGAAATGAACACTTGTCAGAACACTTTTCTCTTGTTTTGGTTTTTGCATTGAAGTGTTTGAAAAAAAGAGTTGAGCTAATTTTAGAGACCTGTGTACTTAAGAAAATTACCCGGAAACGGTGGGCAGCATGTGCTTATTACTGAATATTGTATACCTGATGCTGTGATGAAGGCATGAGGGCTACTTTATTGCCTGACAGATATGAAGTAGGGCGACAAACTGGGTATTGAAGCTGTGTACTTTTTTCAGGTATCTTGGAATTCTTTCACCACCAACTGAAGGACATCGTCGAGTACGCCGAGCTCAAGACGGTGTGTTTCCAGAACCTGAGGGAAGTGGGCAACGCCATGCTGTTCTGTCTGCTGAGCGAGCAGAGTCTGGTACAGATCTCAGTTGGAATAAATATTAATAAACAAATATATTTTCATACGTTTCATGTGCACACATCAATGTTTTGACTCTCGTCTGTGATTTCTTCTAGTCGCAGGAAGAAGTTTGTGACTTGCTGCACGCCGCGCCTTTTCAAAACATTCTTCCACGAGTCCACGTCAAAGGTAAAACACAAGAGCACGTGTTACTCAGCTAGTTCATAAAACATGCGGCCTGTCCATACCGAGGAGGGAAACATGTCTTTTAAATATGGGGATAGTGTTGCCTGCAGCACATTCATAGTGTTTGGAGTGAAAGAAATGGTTGTGTTACAAATGCAAAGAAGAAAGTGAGAGGAAGAAAACTAGCTGATTATGATGCAAAGTGGGAGTGAGTGTCTGTCAGCAAAATATAGAATATCATAAGACTTTTCATCGCTGTGTACAGAGGGGGAACGCCTTGATGCCAAGATGAAGCGCCTGGAAGCCAAATACACTGCGCTGCATATGGTGCCACTGATAGAGCGCCTTGGCACCCCTCAGGTACCTTTGATGCGCTCGTTATTCAAAGTTATAAGGTAAAGATGTTGACCCGATGATCTGTTGAATATCAGCGCTCACATCCTTCATTTCTCTTTCAAGCAAATTGCCATTGCTCGTGAGGGCGACCTCCTGACCAAAGAGAGGCTGTGCTGCGGCCTGTCCATGTTCGAGGTCATCCTCACGCGCGTGCGAGGCTTCCTGGACGACCCCATCTGGCGTGGACCGCTGCCCAGCAACGGCGTGATGCACGTGGACGAGTGCGTGGAGTTCCACCGTCTCTGGAGCGCCATGCAGTTTGTGTACTGCATCCCGGTGGGAGCCCACGAGTTCACAGTGGAGTGAGTATGCCACATTGTCTCGACACTTGCTCGCCAAACGCTGCTTCTATAGACACGCATAATCCCCTGCTCTCTCATTCCTGTTTTCCAGGCAGTGCTTCGGAGACGGCCTCCACTGGGCCGGCTGCATGATCATCGCCCTCCTGGGACAGCACAGACGCTTTGACATCCTCGACTTCAGCTACCATCTTCTCAAGGTGCAGAAGCACGACGGCAAGGATGAGGTCATCAAGAGCGTGGTGAGTTAGAGAGACGAGGATTATGGCTAAGACATTAATACTGTCACGTGCGATTCATCAAGACGCAGGGGAAGTTACTCATATTTCTCTGTTCCCTTTTAGCCACTGAAGAAAATGGTCGACAGAATCCGCAAATTCCAAGTCCTCAACAACGAGATCTTCGGCATCCTGAACAAGTACCTGAAGTCTGGAGACGGAGAGAACATGCCGGTTGAACACGTCCGATGCTTCCAGCCGCCGATACACCAGTCGCTCGCCAGCAGCTGAGGTGCTGCCGCCGCTGCCGCCGCTGCCATCGTCGTCATTGATACCGTGGACCAGCTTGAAGTTCCAAACACTGTCAGCATTACCAGACTATCCACAAATATTCCTCATCATTTACTTTAGGTCTTCAGTAGGACCATTAAATGTCAGGAAAGTTGGGCCACATTTTTTTGTCAGAATTATTTTTTGTATTCACTTGTGCCTTACCAGAAATGAATAGATATTTCCCCTTTTTGGAAGAACTATTTTGTTTTATACTTGCAGAAAGCTATAGATCAGGGAAGGGAAATTAGTTTTATCAGATGAGTATTTAAAGGGTTTGCAGTGGTGGAATATTAAAAGGGTGAACAGCAGTTTATTTTAAGCCGGGAGGGGGGAGTGGAAGTAAATTTGTATTTTCTATTTGTCGAACATGCATGCTAAACATTTTAAAGGAAAATTTGAAAAAGTAACAAAGCTCATACTCGTGTTAAGCATTTATTCACTGTGCCTTGTGTTTCAAATGTTTTAATCATTTTAATTCAATAAATATGTAACAAATCTGTTGGTTCATCTCGAGCTTTTCATGTAAACGCGACAACAAAAAAAAGTGAGAACGACTTTCCAACAAATTGTTTTTACTTTCAAGTTTCACGAGAAGAAAAAAAACAAACTTGAATCATCGTAGTGACTGTCTTAAATGTATTCATAGTCAGCGAGACCTCATATAGAATATATATTAAAACTTTTTTGATTCATAGAAAGGAAGTCAGTGCATGAATATGCATGTACATATAACAAAACTTCTTTAAAAAAAACCTCATATTTACAGCGCTACAGAGGAATGAAATTAAGTTCTAACTGTAACCGAATACGACCGGGTCATATTCTGAGTAAAGTAAGGCAAATTAAAACATTAAATACAATCCACTTGGTCTGTCCGAGTCACTTTCCCCATACAGCTGATTGTCTTATTGTTTTTTTTTAAATAAACCATAACAATGCCATGGTTGGTGAGTCAGTAAGGGGGCCTTTAATGATCCAAAGAAGAAGTCATCGCCCCATTTCTTCTAGACACGCTATCAAAAGGCAACCCCATTTCTCTGTCCTCAATGTCCTCGGTGGACTCGTTATGTAGCAGTTCGTAGGTGCTGTGGGACCCCATGCCGTTGGCCGCGGGGAAGGCCCGCTCCTCCTTCCTCATGGACACGGCGAGAGTGGCCAAGCTAACACTGACGTCTTTGAAGGCGTGGAGCAGGAAGATGCCCACGATGATGGTGAGGAAGCCACTGAGGGTGCCGATCACGTCGTCCGTGCCCATGTGGCCCCACTCCTTGAAGAGGATGGCCGAGCAGGTGAGCACGGATGTGGTGAAGAACACGTAATAGATGGGAGTCACCAGGGAGGTGTTGAATATGTCCAGGGCCTTGTTCAAGTAGTTGATCTGTGTGCTCACACAGGCCACAAGACCCAAAAGCAAGATCCACGCCAGTGGGTTCTTCACAACGTTTTTACCGGCAATTGCTTCCTTGATGGCAATGCCCAGTCCTTTGACGCAAGACACTGACAGCGCCCCGATTACCGAGCAGATGGTGATGTAGACGAGGATGTTGGTCTGACCATGGCGGGGACCCACGACAAAAATGAAGATGAGGGCCACGATGATGACGAGAGTGGCAAAGACAAAAAACCCTACAGGGAAAAAAAAAAAGAAGAAGAGCAGCAAGGGGGTGTTAAAGTCAACGAAGTTGCAGCCTTAAATAAAGAAAACGTGATAGAGAAACATGTCTGCACCTGGATCAACCAGCTTCTTGGTCATGTGCTCGAGGCTACTGATCTCCTCCTCCTGCGGAGCGTGAATTACCATGGTGGTGGAGCCCAGGATGCTGAGCAGGCAGCCAAGCTTCCCGTGCAGGTTTAACCGCTCTGTCAGGAAGTACGACGACAGCACAGCGCTGCAATACAATGACATTTACGTCAGCCACACGGTGACTCTCCATTCCACAGATCCGTTTACAAGTACAAGGATAAAGTCCACTTAGACAAGGTTTAAGTGTCCGAGCCGCGCGGTGAGTCATCCGTACCTGACGAGAACACTGAGGGCGCCCAGTGGGGTGACCAGAGTCGCGGGGGCAAAGGCGTACGCTGCGAAGTTGGCTGCCTCACCAGCTCCCACTGGAGAAAGGATTAAGAGATTAAGAGCTGCCAAATATGACGAGGATAACTGTGTTGTAATAAACAATTAAATACTGTCTGAGGTTTGTGCGTGCTGCAACACTGAGTACATAGATAGCTTCCCACGTATGCATGTTAGGCAATTTCCAGGTCACAGAGACACAGAAGGAGTCGAGCCTATAATACACTGAGATAGTAATTTAAAAAGCTCCTGGGGGACAACCTGATCTCAACGTTTGAAACACGTTTTAACCTGCTAATCACCACACTGTGCCATCACTTACTTGATAATAAACCAGCCCACCATAGCCACTCTTTCAGATATGCGTGACCACCCTGGCCTGAGGAGGAAAAAAAAACAAATATATTTCAAAAACATGCGTGTGATTCTGCACATTTAAATAACATTTGAATTTAAGCAAAATCCGACTGCATGTAAACGATCACGAGCACGGCAGCTGCATCTAGATTTGAGCTTAAGGGCCGGTGAACTGGTGAAAAGTTAATGATTGACTGAAAGGTGTTAATGAGTTGTGATGACTCTCACACACACACACACACGCACGCACACACACACACACCAAACTGAGCCAGCCTGAAAGGTCGGGAAGGCGTAACAAGGTGTGTCCACGATCCGTTCCCACTGGTTTGACTTCTTTGCTGGCTTTTAGTGTTGCACAATTACATCAAGGGAGTGCCTCGAGACAGCTGACAGAAAAAAGGTGAACAGTTTGTGCCGTGCGATGTGGACAAGATGCGCCGTACCTGCCCGCATCGACCCCTTCCTCGCCAGCCGCAGCAGCCCCTTCTTCTTGAGGATGAAACTGCCTCCGATGAAGATGCTGGAGCTAATCGCCAAGCCCAAACCGATGTAGAAATCATACTTCCCCCTGTCCTGACCCATAGTGAGGCTGGATGCGTTGCCGTTGGTGTGGTCTGTCACATTTACGACCAAACAATGAAGATGCTGACCAAAAGTGCAGTTGTGGCCGGCCCAGACACCTGAGAGAAACAGAAACAAGAGCATGAGACGCAGGCAGGAGCAGTCAGGGGGGAAAAAAGTTGTAAAGACAAACCACATACCATCTCCACAGGTGAGATTACACACAGGTGAGCCATAATTTGACATAAAGGATGAATCCATGAGAGTAGCAGCTCATTTAGCACTATCTAGCTTCCCGGCTGGTCTCACACAAACTGACACAGAACAGAAGTGACTGTTGAACAGGTTTGTTTGTACATAAAGAGGGGAGGCTGTGTGACTGGGCGTCTATGTCAACAGCCTTAAAACAGACACAGGAATTCAGGAAGTGTAGCGCCTGCTGAGGTTAACCTGCTTCGTTCATGAGCTATGCGTGAAGGTTAGACAATCATCCGACTGTTACACACCGCTACACGCAATCCTCGGGGTCGACAGCACCGCGGTGGAGCCAAACAGACACATTTTGGGTGTTGTTTCAGCGTGTGTTTTTATAGCTGCCCATTGTTAGCCGCGTTAGCTCGCGTTAGCTCAACGGCTAATCAGTTAGCATTCACCCCACCACCACCACCACCGCCGCCGGAGGAGTGTTTGTTAGCTCACAATGAGAGTTAAATACCTGAGTCCGAAAAAGGGTGGCCGGTTTCCCCCCCTCAGGACAAACAAAGACAGCCGTTTAGCTTCCTGGATCCGTGGCTAACCATCTCACACACCGCTCCTCTTCCTCCACAGTCAGTTTACTGCCAGCGCCGACACACGCTTGACGACTCACTGCCGCACTGCGAGCCTCTTCTTCTGCCCCTATCGCCGGAGATGTGACCACTGACTGAGCGGTGTGCCCTCCGCAGGCTGAAGTCCAGTACCACAGAGATAAACGTGACACCGGAGCCAACACGTCACCCACCGGGAGGTGTTTTTCAAATTATTATTACTATTTATAACACACTTCGAGTTATAATCACACAAACTGCAAACAATGTGGTGTGATTTGAAAACCCACTGTACTCCAAAACCAAATGTGTGTACGTTTATTATTAATAGAACTAGAAGTATGTTATAAACTTTATTTTTTAAAGTCAAATATCTTGAAGTTGGTGGATCTTAAGCAAAAAATAATCCAGGTGATACAAAATATGTTTTATGAAAAGGAGGGTGGTTATAATTTGAGCTTACATTAAATAATGTGTATTTTAATATGTGCAGTTCTTTGGACGAATATTATTCTGTATATTTTCCTGAGGTATAAGAATAAGAAATGACAGTGATGATATTTATATGTACATAATTGTTGTACTTGTTTATGTCTACATTTACCTGTTAGTACCTATGTCTGTATATGTTTGATGTTTGTACTAAGACAGCCCAGTGTACCTGGAGTCAAACCCCTCACATACCTGGTGAATTAAAGTGATTGAAAACTAAAAATTTCTAGATACAAACCCAAACAAAAAAACTGACTTATTAAAATATATCTAAGCAGTGATGGTGTAAGAAAAGACAAATCCAAAATATTTAATTTAATATATAAGTAGTTTAATTTAGTTTCACACTTTAAAACAAGCCAACCAAATCAAATCATCAAAGACTTGTACAGTGCATTTCATATGGACCCTTCAGTACAACACGTGGTTGACAAAGCCAGCTCAAAGCGACACATATGTGATAAAAACAAACCTTTTTCACAGCAGCTATTCTGACAAGAAATAGTCGTTACCAATGATACTAATTACGGTTCTGTAATTAGTGCTGCAGAGACTTTCCAGTGAATCAACGTGCGCCACTGCAACACCCTGACTCTGTTTGACCTGATTAGTATCGCTATGTCAGCTATGTCAACTATGTCAGGTCATCGCGGCTGCTGTGAAACAGGTGTATTAGTATAAACATTTTAAGAATGTAAATAAATAATCCATAATCAAAATGTTTTAATTGCACACGTATAACCTGTACAGCCATTGCACATTATGAGAAAAGTGGCAACAGAACAAACAATTTATATTTGGTGTTGTCGGCTTTATGAATCCCTCCATTAGACACAAGCATTCAGCCATTGTTGATACTTATCTTCTATATAACTCCCGCGCTAAAGAGACGGCTTCTGAAATTACACTGAATAATTGAGAGGCACACTGAATAAGTCAAAGTGTAGATGATTCCACGCTGATAGAGTCTAGCATGGGGAGGCCCATTCAAGTCTCGAGCGCAACACTATACAGGAAAGTAAACAGAATGATTTTCAGTCCCTTGTTTAACCAATTAACAGTGTTTTGTCAGTGAAAACCTGTTGACATATTATCAGTCCCTCAGGCTACAGGTGTTTGCATGTGACAAATGCTCTCATGATGACGAGAGCTGCATTCTTTTCTCTTCTAAAAGAATGGTCACCATTACACAGTAAGTAAGAACTGCTCCATAAGAAGCTGTTTCAAGTAAGTTAAAGTATAAAAACGCTGTAGATTAGAGTTCATACAGGACAAATCAAGTATTAACTGGCATAAAAGTCATCTACACATGAACTCAATCAGTCTTCTTCTTCCAAGTAATCAAAGCCTCTTGGGAAATGCGGAGTAAAACGACCCCGACGCACACTGTCGCCAGACCACAAAGCATGGCAAGGCCATCTGTTAAAGTTAACGCAGTCCACTCCTTGAATAAAAGAGCAGAAGCGAGAATAACCGTCGATGTGAACGTCACATAGTATATGGCTTCAAACGTGTTGGAGCTGAAACACTCCAACGCCTTGTTGATGAAGAAGAACTGTATCAGGATGCTGACAGCGAGCGTCCCCAGCAAACCCAGGAAGAGGGCCAGAGCACTGCTGCTCGAGGGTCCTCCTTCTCCTCCTCCAAAGACGTCTTGAGCAACCAGGCCAAGCCCTTTGCTGCTTGGAACGGTGAAGCTTCCCAAGAGGGAGCATATGGCGATGTACACCATGATGTTTGATTCGCCGTGAGCTGGAGCGATCCACGCGATCAGTATGACCAGCAGCAGGAGCACCAGGAGGGCGTAAAGTACAAACACTGCAGGGTGAGAAATGAGAGTCAATAGCTGCCAGACAACCTCATTGTTAGAGATTCTGGAGGATGCATTTATTAATAAATTACAAATCAGTCTTGACTTTGTCACCTGGGTCCGATAGCCTCTCCTCAAACTCCAGTCTGGATGTTACTGCCTCTGCTTTAGGGGCATGAATGATAAGCACGACTGAGCCACAGCAGCATAATATGCAGCCAAGCTTTCCCAGGATATTTAAATGCTCCTTCAAGATCCAGGAGGCCAGCACAGCCCTGCATCACAAAAAACAACGACACAAACAGTAAGCGTAGAGTGTAATAGTTTTAAATCTCAACTCTGCACTCTTGTGGCACAATGAAATGAATGCGGTTCATTTATCCATCAATTTTCAACAACCGATACTGACTTAGGGTGAGAGGCAGGGTACACTCTGGACAAGTTGTCAGTTAATCACAGGTGAACCAGTCGCATTCACATTGACACCTACGGGCAATTTGGAGTCACGATTCAACCTGTTATGGTGCATGTTTTTGGACTGTGGGAGGAAGCCGCAGTACCCGGAGAGAGAAATCCTTGAAAATTGAACATAGCAGACTCCACACAAAAAGGGTCCCGGCCGAGATTACTGTGAGGGCGCAGTGCTAAACACTGCACCCACAAACTAAGTCACAGTATTACAACACATTACAACATTTATTGCAGAAGAGTTTCCAGTGAGGCAACATGCACAACGGCAGCACCCTGACTTCGTCTGACCTGAATGGAACAAGATAAAATACTCGGTAACACACTATTTCATGTCAAAATGGCTGCGGTGAAAAAGTGTAGCTCCATTATGTGGCTGTATTTACTGTATGGTCTCCAAACTATATTTATTTATTTTATTTAACTGAGTCCAGGTCAAGAGAGGCAGCTGCACAAACTAAGAACACGTAAAACAGGTACAAGACAACACAGAACAAACACTGTTACAGACAGCATGACCGCACATCAAGATCCCAATAAATAAATAAAGGTGCAGTACAAGATGTGAATCCCACAAGAGATTTATAACTCAACATGTCAATGTCAGTCTAAAAGCTTAAGACAATAGACCTTAACTGGTAGGTAAACACAGGTGATATGATGCTAATTAAGGCTCAGTTAGCTCGTTCATCACCGCTAACACCTGGGTTGACCCTGGCTGCTGTGTAAAATGTTTATTATCTTTCAGACTTACCCAAATAAAACTCCCAGGGCCCCTAGAGGTGTCACAATCACAGCAGGGGCCACATTGTACGCCAGGAAATTCCCAACTTGACCGACAACCACTAATGATGAGATTCACAAAGAGAAACAATGACAGTACAAAACATTAAACGCTGACGGAGAACAATTTAATTGTAATTATAATTAGTTTAATTAATGTGCAATTCCATTGAACCGCGCCTTCACAGCCGACAGATGGCGCCATACTCACTGGACAAAGTGCCGGTCCACCACACCGCATCTGTGAGGTACGAGCCTCCTGCAGGAAACACAGGACAGAGTTCAGTCTGTGGCCTTTATCTAACTAAATGCAGTATTTATATGGTCTACCCGTGTAGACATTCATAAAAGAGACCGTGTGTCCGTCTACTTATCTGCTGTTTGTGTCTACCTCTGTCGCGGGAGCGTAATATTCCCTTTTTTTGCAGCACAAATGTCGACCCATTGATGAAACTCGAGACTACTGCTATCACTATTCCAGCTGCGGGCAACGAAGCACCACTTGGCCCGGAGTCAGAAGCCATAATTGTTAAATTTGCCCACTGTTTATCAGGTTTTATGTTGAATGACTTGAAGTCCACAGTCCAACTCTACTTTGAATTAGGAAGTGATACATTGCGCATGTGCATGTTGCTGGAGTAACCCGGATGGAGCATCCCAGCATCACTGCGCTTCACTAAATGATATACTTTTAACTCCAAGTGGTGGATGGCATGACCCGTCAGTTACCTCCATAATGCAGGGACATTATGTGTGCTCATGTTATGTTTTCTCATGTTCATCAATGAGATGGCATTTTAGGCCCACATTTAAGGGACTCCTTACTATGTTTTGCTGTGCTGTGGTCAGCTTTGGAAAGTACAAACTCGAAAGGTGAAAGGAGAGGGACTTTCTTGCACACTGCCATAAAAAAATAATCTCCCTCCTACCCAAGGTCACAAAAATATCCTCTTGTGCAAAACTAATCAACTAGGATCTACTCTAAAAATGAACCACTTTGCAGCCGACCACCTGATGAAGTAAAAAGGAAAACCACAGTCTGCTGCAATTAAAATTTAGAATGATGCCCGCCTGTGACAGTTGATTTTTGGGTATGGACATGAATACATAACTTGCACCATGACTACTGCTGCTAACGTCTAAAATTATTGCAAAACACATGATTCTGTGGTCACTTTTTACTTGTCTAAATCAACCACTGTGATATCACTGTGTACACGTCCCTTTACTCGCACTATCAGCATTTTAGTAGACTGTAGTACAGCCTAATCATCTAGATAGAGTGTTCATATCATTATACAGTGATACTTGTACAGTGTCTAGAATACTTAGACATACTTCTCATATTCTATCTATGTTATTTTCCTTAGCACTTTTACTCTTGTCCAACACATTTCATTGTATTGTTTAGCTGCATCTATCTATCACTCATGGTGGTCTTCATGAATTTTGCACAGAGGCTCAAAATAAGAAGTATATTATTATATTATTAGTCAGAGGGATCACTGTCTAAATTCTGAACAGGTTTATATGGGGTCAAAGTCAGACATATTAAAGAGCAGCAGACTGCCATAACAACAAATACTAAAACTACACAGCTGAAATGACACAATATTTAATTTAAACGTGTTATTTTTAACACCACAGCGACAGTGACGTAAAGTTATATTAATTAAATAAACATCTAAAAATACATGAAACGTCTCCCTGTGTCTAAATAAACCTGTGAAACAAACACCACCACCTACCGGACGGTTCCCCGGGCCAACCCCGCCCCTCCTATGTCCCGCCTCCAGTTCGCTCATTTTACTACAACGAGCGCCGCGAGCGGGCGGAACACGCGCTGTAGCCAACGGATCAACTCGTGTTATAAACCCCGCCTCCGCGGGCTGTTAGGGTGAGGACCAAACGCACCGAAAACTCCCAGTTTACGACTACGTAATTTATTTCCATGCCTCGTGCCTGAGTCCTCGACCTGTCAATCAAATCCCTTACGAAGGTCTCGTTAATGCAGCAAAGCAGCTGAGGGGGGACGAGAATAGCCCGAGAAGAGACCGCAGGTAATGTAGAAATTTCGCCCGTTTGAGTTGACATCCTACCGGTTGCGTCGCAGAGCTCGCCGGGACGTCGTTGCACCTCGCTCGGCTCGGTGTCATGACACAGACGCTTGTTCACGGTTGCCCCTGGATGATTAGCGTTAGCCAGCAGAGCTAACGCTGTGCTAAGCTAACGTGAACGTTACCTAGCATTAGGTGTTGCGTTATCGGCGTACTGATGCTGTGTCAGTGCGTGTTATTTACCGACGGAATAGTGTCTGTTATCATATATAATAACGAGTTTATTACCACTTTATCAAGGTTAACACAGACTGTGCCCTTGGTAGCATTTAATGCTACGATATCCTCTTTTTCCTCCCAACCTATCATGTAACGTTATGGATACATCTTTGGCCTGGCGTTAATGACGGTAATGGAGCTAATGTAATGTGCAGCTTATAGTTACTTGTCATAAGAGTAGTTTGCGGGCTAAGTTGGAAAATTGCAGCATATATAATTGAAAAGGGTGACCCAGTTAATGTGTGTGTGTGTGTATGCTAAGAGTTGTCATTGAAATGTGAGTGACTCAGTCCTGTGTTTTGGCTTTCCTTTTGTTTACATTGGGATGATTATAAAGTGTAGTTAAGCTGTGTTAGTTCACCACTCTGAGGTTATGTCAGTGTAAGTTTAATAAAGTGTTTTTACTCAAGGCAAAGTGAAGTAGACTTTCTCTAATGCATGAGCTGCTGCAGCTGCAGGGATGGTTGAGTTCTTGTCAGGTCAGTTTACACTTATTGCCTCCATTCATCCCATCATTTTGTGCAGTATAATCCAAGAATCAGGTCTATAAATCCATAATCAATGCGGTGAATCAAGTTGTCTGTAAATGAGGGGTCAAACGTGTGGTCGCAAACATAATTCAGACTCTCGAAAGGGAAATGAGAGCGGTACGAGCCGTGATTTCACCTGAGCACACCTGGAGTCACTCGCTTACTGCAATGAGCGAGGTGAACTGTCTCTAAGCTCTCGAGGGGCCGCGTCCCTCAGAGGGAATTCACAACACAAACAGGCCCTGGAAAGGATGCACGCTAACATTGGGCACACAGCTTTTACCCTCATCAATTCACACACACTATAAGATTCTCATCTAATTATGACTTTTTAATGTGTCTCGTATCATAACGCAGCCTTTCATCTCTTCTGTATTGCAGGTTGGCTGCGTTTGCAGCCAGGAGAGGAGAGGGGAAGATGCCTTCTCCATCTTTTACCCTCGATGCTCAGCTGAGATTTCATGACAAATGGCTGAAGATAGACTTGCAGGTATGTGTCTGTGTGTAAAGGAGTGAATCACATGAAAATCTGCAAAAAGGTTTAATGCTTCTATTTATTTTTAAACATTTTTATGTGAACACAGAAAAGATGTGGTCTGATGAAGGGAGGGATACGTACAGGTCGTTGACCACAAGGGGTCTGGTTAGAAAGAAAATACATATAAAGGATTTATGTGGTTGTAATATTTGTCCCTTTTCTCTTTCAGTAGTCGTAGAGTGAGTTATTTTCTCCATAATGTGAATAGAGTTGATTATGTTAGTAAGAAGGGCGATGGTAGGAGGGTTCCTCTGGAGCATTTTGTAACTTTGTCTTTTCACTCACAGCCAAAAAGATTAACAATAGGCATGAGTCACTGCTACTGAGATCCTCAGGAATATTTCTGAGGTACATGGAGGTGAAAGGAGAAGTCTGGTCCAAGGACTCAGGTCCAAGATCTGTGAGGCCAAACGACCAGCTTCTTTCCAGAAACATAAGGGCACGACAAGAATATGTGAGCACAGTCTGCTGAAACCGATCCTCCAGCAGGAGTGCTGAGCCTCACAAAATGTGACTTTTTGGTCGGAGGATAGTAAAAAAACAAGTGTATTATTGAAAGCGGCTTCTAATGAGGGGGACGTGTTTATACCATTCTGGAAGAAATCCATCACAGCCTGCAGATTTGTTAGTGCTGAGGCCTGGAATTGGATTATCAATTTGTTCTGTAGAAATTTAGGACACAAGTTTTTCATTTTGGTCTTTGCCGATGGAGAGGATCCATCTAACGAGGTCAGAAATCTTTGTGTTGTTAACTCACCTGCCTTATCTGCCTGTGTATGTCATGATTTGTAGTATGCTTTCTGAATACCCTCCAATTTAGTGGTTACCCTGTCTGTTAAGGGGTCTCTGCTTTCCGTTTCTTAACTCTCCAAAAATTCTGCTACTTGAATATGGTCAGATGCAAACACAGAGTTGAACTGCAGGGGCTACATTTGTTGTAATAAGCTGACACACATGATCACTTAAGACGTATATGCAACCACTGGCCTGCAAGCTGCATTGAGCCTCTTGCACAGATGATTATTGTTTTTCCTGCAATGTAAAAAGAGGCGTCGTCGATAATGTCCCAGTAAGTTTTGGGGAAAATACCTGTGTTGTCAAAACAAACTCATGTTGGTTGTAATTATGAGCTCGTTCATCAATATATGACAGATTTACAGAGGTTCGGGATGCAGCCTGTCTCAGGGACATGCAGCGTCTCACCTCCAGCCTGTCTGGACTCAGCCTGAACTTGAAAATTGGTTATGCACTGCCGAATTGGGACTAAAACTGGGGATGGGTATCATGTTTTCCCATCGTTATAGCTCTCCACCCAGTGCTGAGAGCAGCTTTAGTGTTATGTGTCTGGTCTGGTGTCAGCTGTGAGCTAACATGTTTTTGAAAACAAGAGTTGGCTTTCCACGTGTGAGGATTTCTTAATACAGCGAAGCATGAATGGTACACCGCCGAGGCAGACAGCAGATGTATCCATGGACCAGTTGGAAGTAACTCCGCTGTTTTGCTGCTTATATTTGACATGAGTTTGTCTGCTTTGGCAGACAAGTGAAACTGATGTAAGACTTTGTGTTTGGAATGTTTGGAAACTTACAGAAATGGTGTCACATTTCTGCAGAACTTGCAAACACACCAAGATTTTAAAGATTTGAATTTGCTGTACTAATTTCCTTTTTCCTTTTGGCAGCGGGCATTCTCTCCCGAGGGGCTGAGTGAGATGTGGAATGAAATGGTAAAAGATGAGGAGATAACATTCAGCGGAGAAGAATCGGCTCACCCAGGTATGGCACTCTGCTGACGTGCACATTGCTGTCATCTGTTTATGATATTTTTAAGTCAGGCACAGGGAAGGTTAAAGTCAGAATTTCTTGTTCCGATTTCAGAGGATTGCACTGATTGCTTTGGAACTCAGAAGAAGGATGAACCAAACGACAAAGAGAAGAAAGAAGAGGAGGAGACGTCGGCATCTGTACATCACTCCATCATCGAGACCTGGGACTGGGGGCGTCAGCCAGGTAAGAGGGCGACCCGGAGGTCAAGATGTGTCGGTCTGCAACATATCCCGCTGCCCTTTCTGTTTCCAAGTAGGGTAATTAATACCACGCTGACAGCAGATGGTTTCACAACAGCTAAATGTCGACAAGATTCAATGATACTGACCATTTCGACACATGGTCAACCTTAATCCTTAACCTTTTTCAATCTCGTGTCCGTCAGGCCTTGCTGATGTCTGCATGTTTTGCTGGCACGTGAGTTGTGGAAACTGAAATGACAACTCGCTGTCTGAAGGTCTGAGTGGTTATTTTTACTCCTCAGAGTGTGAATCTTGATAGTGGCCCAGCACGGGGCTAGTGCCTCTCACCCTTAGCTGTGTTTACAAGCGGGACTGGGTGTGGCGGTGTTATGGTGGTGGGAGATACGCACTGGGTCAGGGAGGGGGGGATGGGGGCTAGCTAGTTCATGAGAGAACAGACCAGTGAATGCAGGCTTTTGCTAGGAGCTACTTGGCTGCTTCTCTCTCTCTCTCTCTCTCTCTCTCTCTCTCTTTCTCTCTCTTATTGACCGAATCAGGAAATCACACTGGTCTGATTGTACAGTGAGTGTAACTGGATCGCTGCATGGACGAGTGCTCTGTCATTGATGCTCAAAGTTCAAACGGCATACTTCCTGCTTTTCCATTGAGTGGTCAGAAATCTGGAACATGTTGATCTCAGCAGTTGGAGCTCAGACCCAGCCTATTGTTCTGAAAGCAGGGATGGTGCAGGGCGATATGACAGATGTGCTGGTTGTGTCCTCTCTCTTCCACACTAGGTCTCTTATAAAGAGTTAATGAACCTTTCCACAGTGTGCAAAATTGCCACCAGTCAAATGGCTCAGATTTTGCAACCCACTCTTTAGATTACCATTGTTTTTCTTGGCTGGTTGTGAAGCAAATGCACCATCCACTTCCATATTTTACCAGCTGCTGACCGGCGCTAACTTTGTGTCCTGCACTGGTTACTTTTTAGCAGTGAGTGTATGATAAATAGAGACTTTGTCTGACTGGGATACATATCTGCTCTGACAGCCAAGCACAGCTGACTGACTGTAACGTGGCTCATACAACCTCAGGCCAGTCTGGCTTACATAAAGCTTAAATGGATTTCAGACCTGCTATTTTGGCCCATCTTGTCTCCCCTGCAGCGTTGCTGTACAGACACATTATGAAGCATTTTCTCTTGAACCGGATCCGAACAAAAGGCTGATTGTGATAAAGGCCAGTGGGGGAAAAATATTGAATGTGATGAATGGAGTCAAGACTACAAGCAATAAGCTTAAGTGTCACAGGACCTTTTCTTGAAACAGCATGCTGTTAATGTAATGAAGATGTAATGGTACAATATGGTGGTTCATTGCTTATTTTTATACTTTATTCATATTACAAAAAGATACAGAAGCTTCTGTTCATAAGATGCATTGTAAAGCACGTTGAGTCAGCCTCAAGGGGCTTTAACATACACGACACTCTATTCTTAGAGTTAAATATTAAATTATTAAAAGGCAGCAGAGTGTTTTCACATTGGACGTTTTGGTTTGTCCTGTATCATCTGCTCTGTGCTATTGTTTAGAATTTGCCTGATGAATCAAAATTTGAGTTTTCATGTGCGTTGGATGTTCACTTTCAAATGAAAGTGTATTTTCTTTTCTCGCTCTGAAAGGCTTCGTGTTGATTTCTGGTGTACGGTGACATGTTGCATAAGCAAGCGGAAGCCAGTGCAGAAGTACTAAAAACTGCAGTTCCTCAAACGTCCACTTGAGGCTGGCTACAGATCGAGTCAGTCTCCATAAGTCCCCATGTTAAAATGTCCAACTTCACAGCAGAAATAAACATGTTAACAGCCTGGTACAAAAAACAGTTTTGGTCTCTATAGCTAATTTCCCTGTTCATGACTGTGCTGAGGGTGAATTTTTATACATCTCACCTGTTAAAGTTATATCAAGGCTTAAATTTACACATAATCTAGTGCATGGAAGCTTTGATTGACAAGTAGGTGCCATTACAGATGGCTTGTTTGAACAACCAGGCTTCAAGAAAGCCTATTTTTAAATGAAAATTATATATTTTGTTTCAGTGTTGAAATAACACCAGTACTGTAACAGTGTTACATAGTGTTTTCTTATCAGCCTTGTGTATACGAGCTGATGTGACAAGTGAATTTTTATCTTTCACCATATTATAGATATAGACATTGACAGGGTAATAATGGATATTATAAAATTGAAAAGTCAGTTTATGTGTGTATATTTGTAATTATAGCTGACAAACGAGTTTCATCATGTTGAACCTAATCATATGTCGCCCTTTCCCTTGTGTGCCTGTGTGTGTGTGTGTGTGTGTGTGTGTGTGTGTGTGTGTGTGTGTGTGTGTGTGTGTGTGTGTGTGTGTGTGTGTGTGTGTGTGTGTGTGTGTGTGTGTGTGTGTGTGTGTGGTGTGTGTGTGTGTGTGTGTGTGTGTGTGTGTGTGTGTGTGTGTGTGTGTGTGTGTAGATGAGACTGAGTTGAAGGACTGTCTGCTGGTCCTGGTAGACGACCAGCAGAAACTCTCGGCTCAGATGGCCAAAAGCACCCTGTCAGCCCAACGCCTGCGCCAGCGTCTGGTCATCCTGGAACGCTACCTCATCTCTCTGAGCCACAGCATGATGGAGATGGAGGGGAAGTACGAGGTCCGCTGGAAGACGCCCCCGAGTCCACCACTGCCTGCTGCAGACAATAAGAGGTAACAATACGTAACATGAACTATGGATTGAGCCAGTTAGTACAGTGTACAAAATGTATGAATGTAAGCCGATTTACAGGATTGGTTGTGCCTGTCCTGAGTCATGAGTGTTTTCCTCATAAAGGCCTCTTAAACACACTTACAAATACATCTGGTGTTGACCCTTGTGTATGTGTGCTTTGTTTACTCAGCCCTCGTCCGGCCAGTAAAGGTGTTGAAGGTTTGGCCAGAGTCGGCTCGAGAGCAGCTCTCTCATTCGCCTTTGCTTTCCTGCGACGGGCCTGGAGGTCAGGTAAGAACGCCCCGCGACGCTGACAGTGAAGACGTTAGGTGCCCTAGCGTGGGGGTGATGATAGCTGCTGTCATGGTGATGGAGCTTCGCTCGACAGCTGTTAGTGAATGTGTCGTACCATGTTACAAGCCGCTCATAGTAAACAACCCAACGTATTTCTCAATGCTATGTTTTTAGCATTAGCTAGTGGCATCTGCTGCATGAAGGACTGCAGGAGTTCATGACATGGTTGGTTTTTTTCACTAAGAAGTTTGCATTGTAGGCCGATGTTCAATCTCTGCAGCAGGGACATGTTTAGTATGAGGAACGGACAGTTAAGCAATGTTACATGAGAGGGTGTGCTTTACCGTCATTATTGGCACAACAGTTACATCTTAAATAAAATGTATAATCAAAAGGATTTCATATTTTGGTGCAGTTTGCTCTCAGAATATTTTGCTGTTTCCGTTCCAGTCTCCATTTCCATGGAGATACAGTGTCTGACCAATACCCGACAACACGGCAGGAGCCTCTTATTTGTCATGGAATCCAGTTTACTACTCCAGGAAGTAATCCGAGCCTTAGTAATGACCTAGCAACAGAGACGCTTTCTAGTCACTGCCAGCTAATGTTAAAGCTTTCTAGAGTTGAGTTTGAGTTTCCCAAACCGAATAAATACCACACATACAAACACAAAACTGCCTTGCTAATTCAGTCTTGTAGTGACTAAGAAATATCTTGGACTTAAATCATGGATTTAGCTACAAAGTTTGCAAACTTTGCATTTGTTTTTAAGCTAGTAGCACTGCATTTGCGACTCACTGGCACAGCTGATGGAGGACGTGATCCAGACATTTTCACTAACTCCACAGCATTGTAAAGACCAAAGGTCAAAAAAAGATTGAACAAAGATCATTTTCAAAATTAACAACGTGCTTTTAACTAACAGAACGTTCAGCTCCAGTCCACATTGGTCGCCCTTTAGTCTTTAAACATATTTTCTCCGCAGTCACTAAACTGTTAAATCTCTGACGTGCTGCACACAAACGTGGTTCACACCTGTGATAACGAGGCGGTCTAACAGCTCCGTAAAATACAGAATATTCATTAAAGAAAGCTGAAAGCTGAAATTCGGATGTATTACTTTATTAAAGTTGACTTTGGGTGTACTTAAAATTCATATTTATTGACATGTTATTTATATTTTCAGGATGTGACAATGTGGACTACTCCTTTTATTGAAGAGTCAGGTGTACTGTCATGCTGATTCGAGCACATTATAATTGTCTAGTTGTCCAATCAGATTGCTTGGTCAGAACTACTTGTTGTATAAACATTTTAATACCAACACCACAGACTGTGACTTGATTTCACAAGTGACATACAACTAATGAAGCTGTATCTCAGCAGTGTGTCAGTCACACAGCCTGATTGTATCGACTACTGAACAACTTTATCTGTGTTTGTTTTAGTCCGTCATTGTTAGCTTGGCGAGCATGAGATGCTGTTTTTGTTACGCGTACTGATGTGAGGTGGAGAGCTGTCTGTCCGCGGGGACTGGGCGGGAACAAAGAGCTGGCCTCCTCTCTGTAGCCTTCCTGTAACATGAGCAACACACACACACACACACACACACACACACACACAACACAGAGCTAAGCCTCTCATCCTCAGTGTAGCTGTATTCCTGGAATACAGTGTAAGAACAGAAGTGTATCAGTGTGTTCTTTCATCTGACACCTGCTGAATAAACACATGAACAATCCTGGATATTATAGAGCTCTTTTTGAGTCTGCAGGCCGTTTAAGGACCTGGAGGATGACCATTCAGTCTGATTGGTTACTTGGTACTTGAAGGTTATTGTGCAAGGTTGAGACCATGTTCTCACGTCCCTCTAGGGGTATACGATTGAAAAAGGGCGTCTATTAGACCAGAATGCATTGTTGCGACTAATATACTGTTGACCCTCATTTTGCCCTCATGCTTGGCATATTGTGCATCTTATATGTATGGGTGTCCTCTGTATTGATTGCTGTGTGTGTGTGTTTCACTCACAGGAGACGATGCAGATCTTTGCAGCTGAACTCCTGCAGGAGTCTCTGGACGCCCTGCGTGCCCTGCCAGAGGCGACACTGTTCGATGAAGGAACTGTATCATCAGTGTGGCTGGAAGTGGTTGAGAGGGCCACCAAGTTCCTCAGGTTTGTTATTCACTGATGAGTAGCTAATTCTGTATATATCGGAAGATTTCTGTGATTCTCATGTCTCGTCTTCTTTGCGATCAGTGACGTACACGGAACTGCCAGCACCAAAGGCAACATTCCGCTTCAGGACCAGCATCTGGCCCTGGCCATCCTGCTGGAGCTGGCTGTACAGAGGGGCACTCTCAGGTAACCAGATATCCTTAATACCTGCTGATATATGCTGATATACTCCTACAGTTGAAATGTACCTCTACCCCCCTCCCCTGCTCACATTGTCTTTTTATCACCATATCTTTGCAGTCAGCTACTGTCTGCCATTCTGCTGCTGCTGCGTCTGTGGGAAAGTGGCAACAGAGAGATGGACAACGAGCGCTCCACACAGGGAACCAGCGCCCCTCTGTTGCCTCTCCTGCAGCGCTTTCAGAACATCCACAGCAGCAAGGAGGAGCCCATTCCCGAAGAAGAAGCTGAGGTGAACAATTCCTCTCTCAGTTGTTCTTTTTTATGTTGAGAGAAACCTCTCAAACGAGATGTCATCAAATGAAGGTCTAGTGCCTCATTTGTTGCTTAGGAACGCCTTAAAATGGCCTCTGTTGTGCTATTCCTGCTTGAGATTCAAGCTAATGGGCACTTTGTTCTTAATTGCTGTGATTTCCAGATCCTCACAGCCCCCCTGAGCCCAAATGAGAGTTTCCTGCGCTACCTGACCTTGCCTCAGGATAATGACCTGGCCATTGACCTTCGGCAAACAGCCGTGGTGATCATGGCTCACCTGGACCGCTTGGCTTCTCCCTGCAGCCCTCCACACTGCAACTCCCCCACGTCACACAAGGTGAAAACTCTTGATAGTTTGTTATCTTGTTTTTACTCCTTTCTTCAAGCCATCACCACGTGACTGACTTTGTCTCCTCCTCTGTCTCGCTTTGCTCCAGGGAACCTTGCAGGAGGTTATCGCCTGGGGCCTCTTGGGCTGGAAGCTTTACGCCAACGTTAACGGGCCCATTCAGTGTAAATCCCTGTCGAGTATTGGAGTCTCACAAATCGTCTGTTCAGAAAAGGGCTTTCTCATCCTGTCCAGCAGTGGTGCTGTTTACACCCAAAACTACAAGAGCACAACCCTGGTTAGTTCATGAAACACCAGCTTTAATCTGAAAACCTGAGTGGTTCCATGTCTGCTGCAGATTTAGTCACTGAGTTGGTTTGTTGCAGGCTCCTATGCTTATCCATGGTCTGAGCTCCAGGAAGATCATGAAGCTAGCAGCTCATCCTGATGGGCAGCACTACTTGGCCCTGTCCTCCAATGGAGAGGTGTTTTCATGGGGCTGCGGCGATGGAGGTCGCCTTGGACATGGAGACACCACGTAAGTAAATAGAGAAAACCCATCTGAATGTGACAGTGGTGAATGCAACTGCTGTGAAACAATCAGAAAGTAACTTTTATTTCACTGATTACCCGGCTTTATCGATTCCGGTGCTCCCTTACTGTCATTCACATTCATTGTGAGCCAGACTCAGATTTAGAAGCTGGGTACATCAAATAAACAAAGCCAGACCACAACATGTAGAGTATCAGAGTTTAGTCCATGAATCCACCTGGACAGTCTCAGTTTCAGGATCCAACTCAACTTTTCCGCCCCAGATCGCTGTTTTTTTTTTTTTGGTGCACATCCCTGCAGCCCAAACATGGAAAAACCTCAAAAACCACTTTCAAAATAATTTACTTTTCTCAATGATTAGAAAGACTCCTTAAAATGTCCTTCATATCTATTAGAAGAACATCATCTCTACATCTTTCTTTATTTCAGGTATCTAGAAGAGCCTACAATGATCGCAGCCTTCAATGGGAAACAGGCAGGAAAGCATGTGGTTCACATTGCTTGTGGGAGCACATACAGCGCTGCGATTACTGCTGATGGCGAGCTTTATACATGGGGCAGAGGGAACTATGGTCGACTGGGCCACGGTAAGCTCCATTTGCTTTGAACTGCTGGACAGGATGCGTAATAAAACCTTTGTATCTTTTTATCACTGAAGAAGAGTTGACTGACTTCTGGCTGCATTTCTAGGCTCCAGTGAGGATCAGACCACACCAATGCTGGTGACGGCACTGAAGGGACTAAAGGTGGTGGATGTAGCATGTGGAAGCGGCGATGCACAAACGCTTTCTGTGACAGAGAATGGTAAGCACGCAACAACAGTCTTCTAGTTTGACTTCTCACTGTTGAATCCGCTGCGAGTATTTTTATATTGTGTGCCTCTGCAGGTCAGGTGTGGTCCTGGGGGGACGGTGACTATGGTAAACTGGGCCGAGGGGGCAGCGATGGCTGCAAGACACCCAAGCTTGTAGAAAAACTGCAGGACCTGGACATAGTGAAGGTGTGCTGCGGTAGCCAGTTTTCAGTGGCCCTCACAAAAGACGGTCAAGTGTACACCTGGGGAAAGGGAGATAACCAGCGCCTTGGTCATGGCACCGATGAGCATGTTCGCTACCCAAAGTTGCTCGACAGTCTACAGGGTTAGTTGACTGTTATCTTATACGTCTATATCATCTTTAGGAGCTTTAAGAATACGTCTGATCTTTGTTATGTTTGTGGTCAGGAAAGAAAGTCGTGGATGTTGCTGTGGGATCGACACACTGCCTAGCCCTCACTGACGATGGTGAGGTGCACAGCTGGGGCAGCAACGATAAGCTCCAACACTTCGATACTCTGTTTTCTAACAAGAAGCAGCCTAAAGCACTCCCAGGACTCAACTCCAAACACATAGTGGGAATCTCCTGTGGCCCAGGACAGGTAACGCATAACTGTGATTGATGATTTCATTAATGGTTAATAATTATAACGACCAAACACTCAGTGTTTGTGTGTTTTCAGAGCTTCGCCTGGTCTTCGTGCTCTGAGTGGTCTGTTGGGCAGCGTGTTCCCTTCGTGGTGGACTGTTTGCCCCATGACCTTTGAGCAGCTGGACCTGCTCCTGCGACAGGTCGGCGAGGGGATGGACGGCAGCTCAGACTGGCCTCCCCCACAGGAAAAAGAGTGCATGGTAGTCTCTACACTCAACCTGCTCAGGCTTCAGGTAGGCGACAACCTAGTTTACTCCTGACGTCTGTGCCTAGTAGACTAATTGGACTAGTGATCATCATAGCTCTAACTCTTTCCTCTTCAGCTCCACGCAGCCATCAGCAACCAGGTGGATCCAGAGGAGCTGGGACTGGGGCTTGGCAGTGTCCTGCTCAATAACCTCAAACAAACAGTGGTAGTACTTGCTAGCAATGCCGGGGTGCTCAACACTGTGCAAGCAGCTGCCCAGGCAGTTCTCCAGAGCGGTTGGTCAGTGCTGCTTCCCACTGCTGAGGAAAGGGCGAGGGCATTATCCTCGCTCCTGCCTAATGCTGGTGAGTGCAAATCTGCTAACACTGATTAAACATGATAATGGACATTTAATAGTCCATTAACGATACTATGAAGTCAAAAAAAGGTCGGGACTGGAGACACTGAGGTTTTAATTATTATTTTCTTTCCAGCATCCGGGAATGAAATGAGCGTGAGCCCAGGACGTCGCTTCATGATCGACCTGTTAGTCAGCAGCTTAATGGCTGATGGAGGGTTAGAATCTGCACTGAACGCAGCCATTACTGCTGAGATACAGGTCAGTGTGTTAAACGCATGAGTCATCTCTCTTTTATTACATAATGGATTCAGCTTGACTTTAGTTTTTTATTAAATTTCTGATGCTATATGTAATTTTTAGGCCAACTTAGTGCGCTGTTTGAATCCTTTAACTAATGCAGACTATTAAATATTAGACGTTAAAGTTCTTCTGCATCCACATCCTTAAATAACTGCCTCTCTTGATACAGGAATAACACTTTGTAATTTCATTTCATGACAGGATATTGAAGCTAAGAAGGAGGCTCAGAAGGAGAAGGAGATTGATGAGCAGGAGGCCAATGCTTCCACCATGCACCGCTGTCGCACCATGCTGGACAAAGACCTCATCAACACGGGCATCTACGAGTCCGCGGGGAAGCAAAGCCTGCCCCTGGTGCAGCTCGTCCAGCAGCTGTTGAGGTAACTCTTATTAACTCCTATTAACTACACATATATACCACTACACAGAATAACTACTTGCTGTTGGCTAGTAGATTTACTCATGTTATTTCTGCAGGAACATCGCCTCCCAGACCATTGCAAGGCTGAAGGATGTCGCTCGGCGTATCTCCAACTATTTAGAGGCAGAGCAGGTCAGCAAGGAGCGCTCAGCGTCTTGGACCTGCTGCTGCGCTTCCAGAGGCTGCTGGTTAGCAAGCTCTACCTGGGCGTCAACGACACTGAGAATGTCAACGGATACAGTAAGTTTTTTTTTTATTTCGACTCAAATGTTTCCAGTAGTCCAGACAAGAGTAATAAGTAGTTTGACAACAGAGCTGTTCTTCTTTCAGATCCAGAGCTTCTGGGCGTTGGCTCCCTGTTAAAGAAGTACATCGCCCTGCTGTGTACTCACATTGGAGACATCCTCCCAGTGGCGACGAGTATCGCTTCTACCGGTCGCCGCCACTTTGCTGAAGTCTCGCGTGTTATTGAAGGAGATCTAACTGGTAATCCAGCTCTCATTGTGCTGAGTGTTTATGTCCTGTGTGAACGATGTGCTTCCTTTTGAGAACTTGTGGGACAGTTATGGATGTCTTGCTGTTTCTTCTTCGACAGGAGTGCTGCTGCCCGAGTTGGTGGTGTCCATCGTCCTCCTCCTCACCATCGATGCAGGTCTAATGCAAGAGACCGGTTCTATCCCGCTCCTGGCTGGACTCCTGGAGCACCTCGACCGTTTTAATCACCTGGCCCCAGGACATGAGAGGGACGATAATGAAGATCTGGCCTGGCCTGGCATCATGGGTATAACAGCAGTTATGTCTTAGAGCGTGGCTGATGTGAATCCTAATCCTGAAGGTGAACTGCGTTGTGGTGTAGAATGTAACTAGCTCTTTTTCTGCTGTGGCAGGATCTTTCTTTACAGGACAAAGCTCCAAGAACAATGAGGAAGTTTCCCTCATCCGCAAGGCTGACCTGGAGAACCACAACAAAGATGGCGGCTTCTGGACAGTCATTGACGGAAAGGTCTATGACATCAAAGACTTTCAGGCTCAGTCCCAGTCCCTAACAGGAAATAGTATCCTGGGTAAGGTTAAAAAAAGAGTTCTTCATTTGCTTCCGATGGTTGTCGACGAGATTACTGACTGATGCTGAGTCTGATTGCATTATTTTCTCCGTTTACAGCCCAGTTTGCAGGAGAGGACCCGGTGGTTGCCTTGGAAGCTGCACTGCAGTTTGAAGACACTAGAGAGTCAATGCAGGCTTTCTGTGTTGGCCAGTATATGGAGGTACCTTCTATCCTAATACACTTTTTTTTTTTTAGCCTGAAGTCATTCTTCATAACTGTTTCCAGTCTTTGATTTTTTTTAATGTTCTCTTATCTACAGCCTAACCAGGAAACAGTAACCACTCCAGACCTCAGCAGTCTCTCCTCCCCGCTTATCGACACAGAGAGGAACCTCGGGCTGCTGCTCGGCCTCCACGCCTCCTACCTGGCAAAGAGCACTCCCCTGTCCCCCATGGAGATTGAATGTGCCAGTGGGTTTAATGATTTTTTTGATTTTTTTTTAATTTTTAAAAGCAGCTTGTTTTTGAAAAAGATGTGTTGAAAAGATTAACAATTTGTCTTTGTCTCTTTTCACAGAATGGCTCCAGTCCTCTATATTCTCCGGAGGGCTGCAGACCAGTCAGATCCACTACAACTACAATGAAGAGAAGGATGAAGACCACTGCAGCTCCCTGGGTACAACCACTCCAGACAAGGCCAAACTCTACTCCCGAAGAATAACACTCAGCGACCACGCACAGCCTTTCCTGCAGGCCATAGCTGACAACAACACTCAGGACCACACTGTGAAGGTACAGGCACGGCAACAATGACACAGCAGCCGTGAAGCTGAAGGACACAGTCATTCTTTCATGTTTTTTTTTTGCTGTCACATTTCAGGACTTCCTATGCCAAATAGAGCGTTGTTGTAAGCAGTACCATCTTATTACACCCATCACTTTCCCCCCGGAACACCCTGTGGAGGAAGTCGGCCGTCTGCTGCTCTGCTGCCTGCTCAAACATCAAGACCTCGGTAACCTAGCAACAGGTCTCAGGCAGGCTGTTTGACAAGGAATTAAGAGCTAATTTTGGCTCACTTTGCTCTTGAAATTGACTTTTTGTTAACGTTTATGCAAAGATCCAGTTCTTTCTGCACCTCCACAATCTCCCAGCATCTTTATAACACTTCACATCCGCAATGATTTGCACTTTAACTTAGTGTAAAATCTCTTCCTGTCACAGGTCACATTGCTCTTTCACTTGTCAGTCAATGTGCCTTGGGTGTGGACCAAGGGAAACAGAGGTCCCTCCCTAAATCTGTGATTGACGTGTGCCGTATGGTCTACCAGGCAAAGTGTTCTTTAATTAAGGTATGATTAATAATAGAACAAAACAAAAGAACTTTATTCCTTGGTGGAGAATGCTGTGTGACATTTTTGCTTTGTCCCACTTATTTTAGACGCATCAGGAACAAGGTCGCTCTTACAAAGAGGTGTGCGCGCCTGTCATCGAGCGTCTGCGCTTCCTGTTTAATGAGCTGCGTCCGGCTGTAAGCAACGACCTGTCTATAGTATCCAAACTGAAGCTTCTGAGCTCTCAGCCACGCTGGAGGAGAATCACCCAAAAACTAATCAGGGACCGCAGGAAAAAAAGAGGTGGGTCGTTCAAAACATACCACATAGTGACAAGTTTCTTTTCTGTCCTTGAAAACCTGGTGCTCAATTTAATGTGTTCTGTTTTTAGTGCCTAAGAAGTCAGAGTCTGCTGACATAGAAGAGCCAAAGCTGGAGAATGAAGGGACCAATGAAGAAGAGCTTAATGTGCACATCAGCCCCACACCTGCAGACAGGAAATCTCCCACTAGCAGGACAACCAAGGTAGTTTGGCGGGGGTTAATTATTGGAATATTTCACAAGATTAGATCGACTTTATTGATGTCCCACCAGGGCAATTCACTCATTACATTAGCTCACAATATACAAGGTGGATGAAAAATTCTCAGAAATATGGGTGCCCTGGTGGGTCAGCAAAAGTCCTTTGCTCTCCTGTCCACAACTTTCAACTTGTGGACACAAGTTGCTAAGTTACAGCGTAGCGCCGTTAGCTATCGTATTAGCATTATTAACATGGTTTGTACTGTCACTGGCGCTTAGATCCAGCTGCGCTTCCCCGTCTCCTTCTCCTCACTTTGACATGGATCTCTGGTCATTTCCACAGAGAGTATTCTAGTGCTGCCTAGCACAAACAGCTGCTCTTGAGTGTGACCAAGTGTATTCATGAACAGAAAAAAGGCAAAGTAATCGCCGTAGCTGTAAGTTCATATTCGCAGACAAAACTGATGGAGATCAGTGAAAAAAGTACTCATACACAGAAGTGTTCAGAGCTGCTGTAACTGGCTCCCGCCCACACTGCACCATGGCAACAGATGTCACTAACTGTAAAAGATAATTTCCTTACAGGCTTCTTCCGATCCATTTTTAAAAACTGTCTCCCTCTCAGTGGTCTGTTTTGTCTGAATGTAGATTAGGCCTCAAGGAAAATGAGAAAACTACTAGCCTCTAACAAAATATATATTTAGGCTAACACTTGATGCTGATGCAAATCTAGACAAAAGCCAGAAAACACAATGCTTTGACAGAGCTTGACATTCCTGTGTTGTTTTCCACCTTTGCAGCAGGACAAGTGGCATCCGCTTCTGAGCACTGTGGCCAATGTCCAGAAGTACCGGTGGCTGAAGCACAGCGTCCAGGGTGTCTTTTCTCAATCAAGTCTGATGGCCACCATCGTGGAGTTTGCACTGAAAGAGGAGCCCCTGGATGTGGAGAAGATGAGGAAGTGTCTTCTCAAACAGGTGATTGGAAACAACAGATCAATGACTACAATCTTCATTGTGATTAAGAAAGTAAAAGGGACAACAGGATGTGTATGATTTATTCAGTATCTCATTGTATGTTACCTATTTCATCGTAGCTGGAGAGAGCTGAGGTGAGACTCGAGGGCATCGACACCATGCTGAAGTTGGCCTCCAAATGCTTCCTGCTGCCGTCTGTGCAGTACGCGATGCTCTGTGGCTGGCAAAGGGTCATACCAGAAGGGACCAACATCGGGTAAGTCAGCAGCTCTGAATCTTCTAGTGTGGACTGATATAAAGAGTATTGATGGCCGTTGGATCCAGAGTGCTGGTGTCAGGTATTAAGCCTCCTAATATTTCAACTCACATTTTCAGAGAGCCCCTGTCTGACTGCCTGAAGGACGTGGATCTGATCCCTCCCTTCAACCGCATGCTTTTGGAGGTGACCTTCGGCAAGTTGTATTCCTGGGCCATCCATAATGTTCGCAACATCCTGCTCGAGGCCAGCGCCCGCTTCAAAGAGCTTGGTGAGTGGTGTGGTCATATGGCAGCTTCATCTCAGAAAACCAAACTATCAAATTTAGATCCATTCTATACACAAACTAACTTATTTCCCACCTGTCCTTGTAACCAGGTGTGCAGCCTGTACCCTTGCAGACAATCACCAATGAGAACCCGGCAGGACCAAGTCTTGGCACCATTCCGCAAGCTCGCTTCCTTCTGTCCATGGTACACATGCTGTCCCTGAAACATGGGTCCAACAGCCTCAGCCTCTTGCTAAATTCTGGCGTACTGGCCCTCACGCAGAGTATACTCCGGCTCATAGGTGAGTACTGTCTGGCACATACAGGCACACTACCCAGAATAGAAGCAGAAAGGCTTTCATACGGATGGAGGTGTTTGATGTCTCTTCTGTTGTTGCATTTCCAGGGCCCAGCACAGACAGCAGCGAGGAGGACCTGAGTTTATGTGCACTCGGAGGCTCAGCCACAGTACTGGAGGAGTCCAGAAAGGAGGCTGCCCCAGCCCCGCTACCCGCCTCCGGCCCTGAGCTGGCTGCCATGATGAAGATAGGCACCAGAGTTATGAGGGGAGTCGACTGGAAGTGGGGAGATCAGGTATCTGAATCCATTTTACAGTCACTTTAGTAGTTAATGGATGTAATTGCCGACTAAAGCAGGGAGAACAAAGCCTGGTGTTCAGTATTTGACCCTGTGCATTCTCTGTCCAGGACGGTCCAGCACCAGGTCTCGGTCGGGTCATTGGGGAGCTGGGCGAGGATGGATGGATCCGGGTCCAGTGGGATACAAGCAGCACCAACTCCTACAGGATGGGCAAAGAAGGAAAATACGACCTTAAACTGGCAGAGCCTCCACCAGCTGCCCAGCCCCCCACCGAGGACTCGGACACAGAGGACGACACAGGTTGGTTCACCTTACTGCCTCAATGCAAATGACCACAGCTCACACACACGAAGCAACGCGTGAGGTTCAAATAATGACAATCTCCTCTTTGTTACAGAAGGCGAGCTGATGGAGAAGAGCAGCCACCCAACAGCTATGATGCTGACCAGCACAGTCAACCTGCTGAAGACGCTGTCTCTGTCAGCTGGGATCTATGCAGAGGTGTTGCAAACAGATGCTACACGGACCCTCTGTGGGCTGCTGAGGATGCTTGTGGAAAGTGGAGCTAATGACAAATCAGGTAGCTGAACCGCCATGTTGGGTTTTTAAAAAAAATATTTTTTATTGTTTTGCAAGACAAGTTGTGAAGTTTTATCTCATTCTAAATGAACCATCTTCGTTGTCAGGCTGTCACTCCCACAGGCTCGTCTCTCGTGAGCAGCACAGGAGCTGGTGTACACTGGGCTTCATACGCAGCATCGCTCTCATGCCCCAGATGTGCAGCACGCTCAGCACCTCTGCATGGATTAGCCTGCTCATCCGTATTGTTGAGGGACACCAGTCCTTCAATGCCATTACTCTGCAGAGACAGGTGGGATAATAACACAATTGTGACTGATGAGCTGTTGATGATGCAGTTTTCTGAATGAAGGGAAATATGTTTCAGGAAGTAGAGGTTTATTTACGCGCTTGTCTTGTGCCTCCTGTGTGTTTCCAGATCCTTGCACTACGTCTCCTGCAGGCAGTCTTACCCTCATGGGACAAGACGGAGCGTTCTCAGGATATGAAGTTCCTGGTGGAGAAGTTGTTCAACTTCTTGGGAAGCCTGCTAAGCACCTGCTCCTCAGACCTGCCTCTCCTCAGAGGTATGTCGATGAATCATACAGAGGCTCTTAGTTAAAATAGTTCTATGTGTTATGTGTTTTTTTTTTTTAATCGCTTCTTCCTCCACACAGAAGGTTCCCTGCGAAGGAGGAAGTCCCGCCCTCAGGCGTCTCTCACAGCCACTCACAGCAGCACGCTGGCTGAGGAGATTGTTTCCGTCCTGCGCACTCTGCACTCTCTTGGCCAGTGGAACAGCATGATAAATGATTACATCAACACTCAGCTGAGCTCCATCGGAGATGTTATGGCAGGCTGCCAGTCTGAGGCAGTAAGAATGATTGCAGTATTTTGCAATATCATATAATGATCGTGTGTGCTGAAATGTTAACTCCCACTAGTGCTTTGATTGAATACATCACAACAAATTGGTGATTGTAAATGCCCGCGCTCTATTTCAGTGTTTCCTGGAGGAGTATTTTCCTGATTCGGATGGTCCTAGAGTGGGCAGTCTGATGGCAGTGCTGGCAGTCATTGGAGGAATTGATGGCCGCCTCAGGTTGGGAGGCCAAGTTATTCACGAGGAGCACGGAGAGGGAACAGTCACTCGCATCACCCCCAAAGGACGCATCACGGTCCAATTTCACGAGATGAGGACCTGCAGGGTTTGCTTGCTCAGCCATCTCAAACCGGTATGGACGCTTTTAGACGCTCATACAGTTGGCACATTCGCTCCACTTTTACTATAAATACTTACATTATTATTGGTGTCATGTTCCTCAGCTGCCTGCAGTAACCTTCAGTGTGCAGAACCTGCCCTTCACTGAGCCTATGTTGGCAGTCTGGGCCCAGCTGGTCAGCCTGGCTGGGAGCAAACTGGAGAAACAACGCATGAAGAAGTCCCTTAGTCGCGGCCTTACAGGTACAAACTGCTGAGATACAGAATGCACTTGTTGTGGTCTTGATGGTCTCACATATAACGCATCAACATACATAATAAACTGACTGTATTTAGAGCCTGTTATAAACAAAGACTTTGTTCTTATGATAAATGATACCTCGTCTCATTTCTTCTCTACAAATAACGACCACGACAAAAGGTTTCAGGCTGCAGACGCTGCTTTGTTTAAGGTTCACAGCCTGAGGTCACATCCAGTAGATTTAATCAAACCTGTTTGTGTTTCCAGCTGACCAGGTGGACATCCATTTGCTGCGCTGCCAGCAGCTGAGGCTGTATATTTTGAAGGCAGCACGGGCCCTGCTTTCACATCAGGACAAACTCAGGCAGATCCTCTCCCAGCCGGCAGTTGTGGACATAGGACCCAACCCCAGTGGTAAGACCTCAGCCAGTGTAGGTCTGTGATTCTGTGTCTGGAATTGGTCAGGAGCTGTTCAGCCCACTTCAGACATAGAGTTATTTAGTTACTATATACTCTGTTTTCTATATGGAGGTTATATATTTAACTGTTTTTTGTGTCTCTGCACCTCACATGTTTATTTTAATGAGCCTGAGAAGTTATTATTTGGTCTAATGAAGTGCATGACCCTCCAAACTAGTGCTGCTTTGGGGCAGTGTCATGGCTCTCAGTGGGTCATTTTGGTCATGATGAGCTGCACCATTAGAGCAAATTTCTTTGATATGGCACAGCAGCTACTGTGTGGGAGGACAAACTTAGTGGCATCTGATTAGCCAGTCTGCTTAGCTTGCACACTTCGGATGTTTTTAATGAGATTACATGCGGGTAGAGGGAAAAAAAAAATCTCTGGTGAGGGATCTTTGCTTTGCGCATTTTAAAGACACGTTTTTGTTTGCAGAGGATCCAGTGGCATCATCTCCTGATGTGGGAGACTTGTCTCCTGAGGGGCCTCTGCCTCCATTGATCCTCCTGCAGCAGCTGCTGTCCGCTGCCACTCAGCCGTCTCCCATCAAAGCCATCTTTGACAGGCAAGAGATGGAGGTGAGTCAGGAGACCTTTCTTTAGTAACCCAGTGTTCACTAGCTAATGCTGCATACATTGGAGATGATGTATTCAGTTTGACCTCAGCGCTCTGTGTGTGTCTGTATGTGCAGGCTGCAGCTCTGGCAGTGTGTCAGTACCTTGCTGTAGAATCCGCCCACCCGTCGTCTCCGCTGTTTGAGGAGAGCAGCTCCAGCGAGGCCACCACGCCTGTCACCGTACAACATGTCCGACCTCCCAAACAGAAGAAACAGAAGACCTCCCCTGTCCCTCCTTTACCCATAGTCCTCCAGCTTATGGAGATGGGCTTCCCGCGGAAAAACATCGAGTTCGCCTTGAAGTCGCTGTCTGGAACAACTGGCAGTGCTTCTGGTGTCCCAGGTACAGTTTGATATGACACAAACCTGCTTTGTGAATACATTAGAATGCCTGCTTGTATCACCATAAAACTCTAGAGCTGTCACTGCAGCAGTGTGTCTGCTATATGTGCGATACTTCTGGGGGAGTAATTGAACCTGTGCATCAGGTGTCGAGGCGCTGGTGGGTTGGCTGCTGGACCATCCAGACGTTCAAGTCACCGAGCTGTCAGACGCCGACACAGTGTCAGATGAATATTCTGATGAGGAGGTGCTGGAGGAGCTGGAGGAGGCTGAGCCGACGTTCCCTGTGGTACAGAACTTTCTTTTTTTGTATCTCCAACAAACCCACTCAGTAATGGATTAAGTCGCCTGTCAGTAAACCTGGCAAATTCTTCTTAACATGATTATTTATAGCTTTTTGTGTGTTTGATCTTCAGCCTTCAGGTGCGGTGGTGACTGAAAGCCAGACGTTTAAAAAGAGATCAGATTTCCAAAGTAACGATGATTATGCCGTGTACGTGAGAGAAAACATTCAGGTAAGAGCAGCGGCCTTTGAAAGATTTTATTTTTAATCTGCCTTGATGAAATGTGACAGAAGCCTGATGAAATGTCAAATTCTCTACAGGTGGGGATGATGGTGAAGTGCTGCAGGACATACGAGGAAGTGTATGACGGAGATGTCGGGAAGGTGATCAAGCTGGACAGAGATGGACTTCATGATTTAAACGTGCAGTGTGACTGGCAGCAGAAAGGAGGAACCTACTGGGTCCGCTACATCCACATCGAGCTACTTGGTAAGATTGTGTGACAGGATTTTGTATTCATTTGAGTGTGTTTTGGTCGTGGCTTTGTGGGCCACAAAGGTAACGCAAACAATGTCCCCTAATGCATGATGTTAAGTTAGCAGTCATTGGAAACCCTTTGTCACCTTTTTGACATGTGATGGGTTCATTATTTGCTTTCTCCAGGTTTCCCACCACAAAGTTCTCCTTCACATATCAAGATTGGTGACAAAGTGAGGGTGAAGCCCACGGTCACCACGCCAAAGTACAAATGGGGCTCCGTCACTCACAGGAGCGTTGGGGTTGTGAAAGGTAAGCCTCTGTCTGTGGCATCTTCTCCAGTTTTGATCTCAGTTCGCTGGTAGCTGTTTTCTGTGCTAATGGAGCGTGATGGTTTGTTTTCAGCTTTCAGTGCCAATGGAAAAGATGTGATAGTAGACTTCCCTCAGCAGTCCCACTGGACTGGTTTGTTGTCTGAAATGGAACTGGTGCCCAGCGTTCACCCCGGAGTCAGGTATGGATTTGTTTAAGGTTTCTGTCAGCCCAGTGACCTCTGTAACTCAAGATGTTGTTCAGATAGCTAACATGTGTTGTCTGCAGGTGTGACGGCTGCCAGATGTTCCCAATAAACGGTGCCAGGTTCAAATGCAGGAACTGCGACGACTTCGATTTCTGTGAAAACTGCTTCAAGACCCGCAAGCACAACAACAACAGACATTCTTTTGGCAGAATCAACGAGCCTGGTTAGTCACGCATTCACCAAGATATTATCTTTCTCTGTGTGTGTGTATCTGTTTGTGTGTGTGTGTGTGTGTGTGTGTGTGTGTATAAACCTCGTTGTTGATCTTCCCCACAATCAGGCCAGTCTCCAGCGTTCTGCGGCCGCTCAGGAAAACAGCTCAAGAAGCATCACAGCAGCCAGCGAGGGATGCTGATCGATGATTGGTCTCGTGCTGTCAAGAGCCTCAATGTCTCATCCTCCGTTAACCAGGCCTCACGCCTCATTGACTGCAGTGATCAGTGCTGGCAGTCCTCTGGCTCGCAGGGAAAGGCAGGAGATTGAATTGCGTACTCTAATAAGCTGCATGACAGTCTGTTTAGTTTAGCTTTATTAAAGTGTAATGCATCAGCTGACAGGTGTTGTCATTGTTTTCCTCTGCAGCACTGGATTCGTCTCGAGCTCTTCCCAGACGTCCTCGTGCACAGGCTGAAGATGACTGTGGACCCTGCGGACAGCAGCTACATGCCGTCACTAGTGGTGGTATCAGGTGGGTTAAATTCATGCAGCGTTATGGGTATTTAGGTGCCCCTTAGTTTGGATGCAAGCTACACACACTGCAGTTTTAACCTGCTGTCTGTTCGTCGGATAGTTCATCTTTTATTAACACTTTTTTTCTTGAAAATACAGGTGGAAGCTCTTTGAACAACTTGATTGAACTGAAGACAATAAATATCAATCCCACAGACACAACCGTCCTTCTGCTTAGTGACTGTACTGAGGTTGGTTCGGCTTTAGACATCAATTTCTAATCATTGATTTTGTCTTAAAAAAACGAGCGTTGTAATAACCTGAATCGTGTCTTTTCCACTGCAGTATCACAGATACATCGAGATTGCAGTCAAGCAGTGCCGCAGCTCTGGCATAGACTGCAAGATTCATGGGCTTGGTATCGTGGGCCGCATCAGAGCAGAGGATGAAGACCTAGCCACAGTGCCTTTCCTGGCGTCTGACAATGAAGAAGAAGATGACGACAAAACCGCCACTGGGAGGTATGACGGGCCAGGGAATGAGTATTTCAGTGCTGGGCTGTCAAGTCAGTTGACACGTTTGGTGTAGCTGGAGATGTTTGTGTCATCTTTAGTAAACACGAATCTGGCAGAAAGTTTCAGCCGTATTTCTGTGTGCATTTTTATATGTTGATAAATCATCCAGTAAATTGAGGATGTACAGCTCAATAGATTTATGTGTATATGCTCAGAGGTGCTTGGCTTAGTGCCATTATGAAAGATTGCCATGGTTGAGGACCATTAAGATACATTAAGACTCTTTGTTCTGTTCTGCTATTAACTATACAGCTGAACAGAACTTCATTCATACACGATCTCACTGTGCATGTCTTTGTTTTGTGCTGTAGTCTTGCTCGGAAGAAGTCATCAGGATTGGAGTCTGCAGCCACCATCAGGACCAAAGTGTTTGTCTGGGGGCTGAATGACAAGGACCAGCTGGGAGGACTCAAGGGCTCTAAGGTGCAGCTTAGAGTTTAATTGACCCTAAATTAGCTGAACTAACCTGTGGTTTTCATGCCTCAAATCCTGTCCATAACAGGGTAACGAAGGTAGTCTGAGCTTTGAACTTTCCTTACATATTAAGCAAACAGCTAGATTTCACTTGTTGTGGTTGCTCCTTCTGCCCCAGTCATTGGTGGAAGAAATAATCAGATCCTTTTACATTCAGACAGAATCATCGCTGTGTCGAAAATGCAGGTTTTTTTCCTTTTTGTTTGAGTGTTGGTGGTACATTTTGGCTGTGGTGCGATAAAGCCCGTTAATAGTAGTACTAATACTGTGCTGTAAAAATACTCTCCTACAAGTGAAAGTCCATTTAGTTTTTACTCATCCAAGAGTATGAAAGTAGGATTACCATCACTGTACAAAGCCGATTTACTCGTCTGGTCCGTGCTCTGTTAACAGTTTGTGCTCACAGTATTATCAGCACATTTGAGGATGTGTCAAACACTCCTCTAATCAGCTTGTGTCCTTCACAGATCAAAGTTCCTTCCTTCTCTGAAACTCTCTCTGCACTCAATGTGGTTCAAGTGGCCGGTGGTTCCAAAAGCCTCTTTGCAGGTGGGTAACAAACATTTTTAGATTTAAAGCTCATGTATCAGGCAAATATTCTGTCGGTAACCAATGTGTTTGTGTTGCAGTGACGGTCGAGGGGAAGATCTACGCGTGTGGGGAGGCCACTAATGGCAGGCTAGGCCTGGGCTTGTCCAGCGGCACCATCCCAATCCCCCGTCAGATCACCGCACTCAGTAACTACGTGGTGAAGAAGGTTGCCGTGCATTCTGGCGGGCGACACGCTATGGCTCTGACTGTGGATGGGAAGGTCTTCTCCTGGGGAGAGGGAGACGATGGCAAACTGGGACACTTCAGCAGAATGTATGTTACCTTAATGTGAATTCTTAAAGCTCTCCGTGATGCGGCGTTGTGGACAAGTTGTTCTAATGATATGATCTAAAGAGAATTCTGAATTTTTTTTTTTCCATCATAGGAATTGTGACAAACCTCGGTTGATTGAGGCGCTGAAAACCAAGCGCATCCGCGACATCGCCTGTGGCAGCTCTCACAGCGCGGCGATCACCTCCAGTGGGGAACTGTACAGCTGGGGTTTGGGGGAATATGGCCGCCTTGGACATGGAGACAACACGACTCAGCTGAGGCCTAAACTGGTATGTTTGTGTCTGCTACCTCACATCTTTCTTTACCTCACAGCGACACTGATGGTTAGTAATGAGCGAAATCACGGCATCACTGAGAATTCATCATTGGGTGTCGTGTGTAAATTGATCATGCCCTTCTTCTCATCTAGGTAAAAGTGCTTCTGGGTCACCGTGTTATCCAGGTGGCTTGTGGGAGCAGGGATGCTCAAACTCTGGCCCTCACTGATGAAGGTATTTATGTTAATGTACTTGTAGTTTAGACACAAAAGACCTTTAACACTCGATAGATGTTTCGGTTTCTGGTTGCCAATTTATGTGTTTCTTTTCTTCAGGGTTGGTGTTCTCTTGGGGTGACGGGGATTTTGGGAAGCTGGGTCGCGGAGGCAGCGAGGGCTGCAACATCCCCCAGAACATCGAGAGGCTGAACGGGCAGGGCGTCTGCCAGATCGAATGTGGAGCACAGTTCTCCTTGGCTCTTACTAAATCCGGAGTCGTGTGGACCTGGTAAGATGGACGCGCGCTACAGCGACTGTACATGATCATCCATCATTTGTCTTTTTTCCCAACGAGTGGTCACTGTTTGTGTTTCCAAACAGGGGCAAAGGCGACTACTTCCGACTGGGCCACGGCACGGACGTCCATGTGCGGAAGCCCCAGATGGTGGAGGGACTGAGGGGCAAAAAGATTGTCCATGTTGCTGTTGGAGCACTTCACTGTTTGGCTGTTACAGACACAGGACAGGTTTGTACTGGCCTACACCATCAGAGTATTATGAAGCAGAGTGCATAGACGAGGCGCTCAGCTCTTTTACTGGCATGGCTTTGTTCCAGATGTGTGAATTTCTCTCTCCTGTGGCGGGAGTTTATTTATTGACTCTCCGTCTACTTTTCTGGACACCTCTGACCTTTGCTGTTACACAGCTTATTTCATCTTGTATAATACCTTCCCTCAGAACAAATTTAATAATGTTGGCACATCACTTCCAATTATGAGTGGCAGCTACTCAATATTTGACCACTTTAAAAGGTTGTTAAAGTGCTTGGAGCGATGCCTTCACTTTTTCCTGTGTGGCTTATCTCGAGTCTGTAGGAGTTCTTCAGTTCAGTAGCATGGAAAATTAATTAACCACGTAATCTTGAGTTCAACATGCGGATTTGTTTTAATGAACACTGACCAAGATGAAATCTAACGATGCCGTTGTGCTGTCTCTCGTCAGGTGTATGCGTGGGGGGACAACGACCACGGACAGCAGGGCAACGGCACCACCACAGTTAACCGGAAGCCCACCCTGGTGCAGGGTCTGGAGGGACAGAAGATCACCAGAGTGGCCTGTGGCTCGTCCCACAGCGTGGCCTGGACCACCGTGGATGTGACCACGCCCTCAGTTCACGAGCCAGTTCTTTTCCAGACGGCCAGGGACTCCCTCGGAGCATCCTACTTAGGTAATTATCCCTTTTTTGTCAGTCATCATGGTTGGGAATATAATGCGTTTTTTTTTTTTTACATGTGAAGCATCTCTTGGAAAGTTTATCAAAGACACAAACACACCTACACCATGTTTAGCAGACTGCAGATTGTCCACAAGGGGGAGCTGTTCTGTCGTCTTTAAACCAGGTCCTGTTTTATCAAACTGTGTGAAAGATAAATGTAAAAATGCTTTCTGAGATATGTTTTGTAATAATTGTACAAAATACTATGGGCCACGATGAACTTATAGCTGAAGTAATTCATTAAATAATCCAGAATAGGCTTATTTTAGTCTTATTTGCATTTGAGTGTAATACTAAATTATTGTTTTGGTTCCATCTCATTAGTTTATCAATATTTCTGTGAATATATTCCTAATATAATAGATTATTGTTAATTTTGAACTACAGAAAGCGAAGCCTTAATGTAAATGTGATTTGAATGACCAAAGGGCAGCTGTTGGGTAAATGCTCATCTCTGATTGGTTATTTTTGCTTGTGATTCATCATGTTGTGATGCACCTGTAGCAAAAGACATGAATAATTTTCAGCCCTGCACATGTACTCATCCATCTGAAAGAAAAAGCTGCTGTTGTGACGCTCACTGCCTGCACAGACGCAGATGAGGGACATGTGCGTTCAGCATCTGCGTTTTTTTTATACTTACGGAGAGGTGGCACAGGTTGGATTGTGCCAGAACGGCAGTGCTGACTCTGCTGTCATCGCACCTGTGCATCTGGCTGCTGGTTTCGGGTGCTTCACTTCGATGACTGTGTGTCTCATTGTTTTGGTGTCGTTACACCGCAGGCGTCCAGTCAGACAGTGACTCATCAGCTGTGAACAACAAGATGAGCGGGCAGAGCAACATAAAGCCTAACCGACCCTCGCTGGCTAAGATCCTCCTCAGTCTGGATGGCAACTTGGCCAAACAGCAGGCTCTGTCTCATGTTCTGTCAGCCCTTCAAATCATGTATGCCAGGTATGTCGTCTGCACAAGCTCTCCTGGTGGGTCAGAAGACTTATACATGTAACTGTGACACAACCAGGTCCCACGTCACCTCCTCCTTCCTTGTTCAGTATCTCTCTTTGTGCCACACCCTCAAACCTCAAATAAAAATTACAAATGTACACACAAATCTGAAAATGGAGACAGTCAGAGGAACCTTGGCTAAGAATTCAATTTTAAGAAGTCTGTAATGTAGCTAGATATCTTCATTTATGACCAGTAAGATCTTTAAATTGCCTCTATCTAACCTGTAACCAGTACAGCCATGCAGAGATTCAGGATTACCTCATTTCCACGTTTACAAACTAGAGTTGAGACACCCTGCTGAGGCCTGAATCCTGAACAGGATGAGCTAAAAGTGTGCGTGACCTCTAAATAATTAAATCTGCTGACTGGAACTGGTAATTGTCATTAGTTGGTATTAATGTTGACAGTACTTGTTGTTTGTTCCCCCAGGGATGCGGTGGTCGGAGCTTTGATGCCAGCCAGCATGATCCTGCCAGCAGAGTGTCCTGCCAGCTCACCTGTTCCCCCGTCAGACTCCTCATCGTCATCCAGCGTGAGCGATGAAGAAGGCCCTCCCGTGCTGCCTGAAGCTGAGGAGCGAGTCAGCCCTAATCCATGGCAAGACAAGAAGGGAGAGGTTAGAAACGTATTCTTTACAAACAGCAGCCCTGTCTATGGAAAACTCTGATAATTTATTGAATGTCAGTGAGGGTGTTCCCTTGCTGTTTGGCTTTTTTTGTCATAAAAGCGCTGCCTCAACTGCATTTTGTGCTGATTTACTGTAAACCAGTAACCATGAGATGTGCATTTTTTCCATAATGACCAGGTGTGGAGATGCAGCCATCAGCAAACTCTATTTAGGTCCAACTTGGAAACACCAGAAACTCTCACAGGGGCTTCGCTCGTAATTACAAAAAAGTTTTCCACTTTCAGCTTTGTTCAGTTTCATTCTGGGTCATAAAGTTACAATCATTAAGAGGGTGTTGGTTAATTTGGTGACGCCTATTTCTACCGGTGATAACAGCGACCGTCGTCTTGTTTTGTAGATGCTTTTTTGGGAACCCACAGCTGTGATTGACACATAAAAATTTCTTGTGGCAGTTTTGCAATAAAAGTCATCCCGTGTTTCTCCAACTTTTAATGTGAAACAGCAGAACAGGAGGTCCCGTTTGTGTTTGCAGTACAGGGTTGGTCACAATAATGCCAATTTGCAGCAGAGAGCCTGCACACCTATCTTTACATATGATTTCATATTAATGCGGAACAGGTCGTCATGAACAAACATTTGGCTGGCACTCCACCACTGTGGAAGCTTAAGGAGCATTTTCATTACATCGTTGTCGGCCACGTTGAGCCTCTGCGTGTTATTTTTCCTGTAGGAAGGCCACAGATGGGCTGCATGTAACAGGGCACAAAAAGCTGCCAAAAATATTAGCTTGTGTGTACAGCTTATGGCACGGTCTGTGAATGTCTTTATCATCTGACAGATCATCGACTATAATCTTATTGCATACATTAAGAGCAAAACCAGATGAAATGGAAGTTTAAATTTTCTGTCAACAATCATAGTATTGCTCTTTTTTGCACATAGTTTCATGTAATGTACACAAATGTGTGTGAAATGATGCATTAAATATTTAGAAGACATTTAGAGCAGTATTTGATTTTCCAGCTGTTCATTTATATTAACATAATATATAAAATACTGGAAATAAGCTGATTAAACAATATATATCTTACGCCGTTACACAGTTCCTCGTATGGCCCTGTCATGTGTGTTTCAGGTTCCCTCATCAGAAGAAGCCGTCACCCCGTCATCAGCTATGACTCCCTCCGCCTCCGGTGCCTCCTCACGTCCTTTCATCCCCGTCACCGATGACCCCGGAGCAGCCAGCATCATAGCTGAAACCATGACCAAGACAAAAGAGGTCAGTCTGTCTAAGCGAGCTCATGAGTTTGGTGAACGCTTTAACCCCGGCTAACTCTGTCATGTTCTTGTTTTGTGTTCTTCTTCAGGACTCTGAGAGTCAGAGTAAAGTGGTCGGTCCGGAGCCTCAGTACCTCGACGAGTTCACAAGTCTGCTCGTGCCGGACGACACACGTGTAATGGTGGACCTGCTCAAACTGGCGGTGTCTTGTCGTTCTGGGGAGAAGGGCAAGGAGGTGCTGTCTGCTGTGCTGTCCGGCATGGGTACAGCTTATCCACAGGTGACTTAGTGCATTCACCCTTTTTTCTTTTATTGCTTGTGATTTAAAGGACGTCACCTGTTAAACGTTTGACACCTCGGGGTCTCTGTGGCTTACAGGTTGCTGACATGCTGCTGGAGTTGTGCGTCACGGAGCTGGAAGACGTTGCCACAGACTCGCAGAGTGGCCGTCTGTCCTCACAGCCAGTTGTTGTGGAGAGCAGCCATCCGTACACAGATGACACCTCTACCAGCGGCACTGTGAAGATCCCAGGTAAACGGGGGACATGAAAACATTGTTTAGTTTACGCCTTGTGTTCCCCTGGAGCAACTTGAGTGAACATGACAACTTGAACGTAGACAACATCTCTTATTTACTTTTGCAGGCGCTGAAGGTCTGAGGATAGAGTTCGATCGCCAGTGTTCAACTGAGAGACGCCACGACCCGTTAACGATCATGGACGGAGCCAATCGGATTGTCTCTGTCAGATCAGGTAACGGGAGAGCTCCGTATGACTGAGAGTGTGGAGTGCATGCCAGTGAATTAAAAATTAATGTGGCTGTATGCCATGTGTTCTTCAGGTCGGGAGTGGTCTGACTGGTCCAGTGAGTTGAGGATCCCAGGAGACGAACTCAAATGGAAATTCACCAGTGACGGCTCTGTGAACGGTTGGGGCTGGCGCTTCACCGTCTACCCCATCATGCCTGCTGCTGGTGAGACACATCCACCAAAACATGCTGACCATTGAAAGCACCCTCTCACATACTAAACAGGGCTTACACTCTACTCCTCAGGTCCCAAAGACTTGCTGTCGGATCGCTGCATCTTGTCCTGCCCCTCCATGGACTTGGTCACCTGTCTGCTGGACTTCAGGCTCAACTTTGCCTCTAACAGGAGTATTGTGCCTCGCCTGGCTGCTTCCCTCGCTGCCTGTGCCCAGCTTAGTGCTCTAGGTACAGTACGATTGACCCGGATTTACAGGTCATGACAGATGAAAGCAACATTCAGTACAAATCAGGAATGCACAGACACGATGTACGAGCAATAAAAAAAAAAAATCTCCTTTCCCCGTGCCACACCACTCAGCCCTGCTGTTATTGTTTGCAGACAATCACATTCTAAATAGGTTGTAAATGGACCCCAGACTTCCTCTCAAATAAAGGCTAAAGAGCTTCAAGAGGTGTGAGCTGCAACACGCTACTTATCTGCTGAGCAGCGCTCAAGGCTTCATCTGACAGCCACGTTCAGAAAATATCTCTCCTAGCAGCGAATTTTAAGGGCTTAGAAGGAATATTTGGAGGATTATCTCGGCTAAGAATGCAAGAAGAGGGAGAAACGCTCAAGAGGAGGGTAGCTGATATTTTCTCTTTAGAGTTTAAACATATAAAATATGCACTCATGTTTTCTATTCTTCTGTCCAGCTGCGGGACACAGGATGTGGGCTCTGCAGAGATTACGAAAGCTCCTCACCACAGAGTACGGTCAGTCCATCAACATAAACAGGCTGCTGGGTGACAGTGAAGGCGAGGCTCGCTCTATGGTGAGTACACGGAGAGAACTGAATTATTTATTACGCGCGCACGCAATGATGATTTATCGGATAATCAGTGCCGTATTACACTGCGGGTCACGGACGTTACTTTTATATTATTTGTTTTCATCCATTTTAATGTTTCAGATATGGTCACTCAGCATAGTCACATTAACTGTATGTGCAGGTCTCTTTGGTTGTTATTGATGAGGTATAACATGACCTTTTTTGTAATGTATTTACCATACAGAACTGTAACGATGACAAATGAACAAAAAGCAGTGATGCTTAATGAGAGCCAGTTGTCGTTTTTTTTGTTTGTTTTTTTTTAGCAAAATGCAGCCTGTATTTTCAGCTGTGATGTAATTGATTGATTTTTTTCTTTCAGAGTTTCACAGGCAGTGCGCTGGCCGCTCTCGTGAAGGGGCTACCAGAAGCTCTGCAGAGGCAGTATGAGTACGAGGACCCCATCGTCAGAGGAGGGAAGCAGCTGCTTCACAGTCCGTTTTTCAAGGTATGTGGTTCCACAGGTTGATTTTTTTTTCTCCCCCAGATCATTAGATGCGGCGGCTAATTTTAACATCTTTGTTCAGGTCTTGGTCGCGCTCGCCTGCGATCTTGAGCTCGATACATTACCCTGCTGTGCCGAGACCCATAAGTGGGCCTGGTTCCGCCGGTACTGCACAGCCTCCAGAGTCGCTGTAGCTCTAGATAAGAGGACCTCACTACCAAGACCCTTCCTGGATGAGGTGAGTGTGCCAGGCTGCGTCGTCTGTGCCACTGCCAGCCTTCACTTTTCTTCATCGCTCCCTGATCTGAGAACGTTCTTAATCCCTCCAATTATTCGTTTCCCCTTTGAAGGTTACAAAGAAAGTTCGCGAGCTTATGGCCGATCACGAGAGCATGAACGGCCTCCACGAGAGTCACGACTTGTTCAAGCGTGAGCACGACGAGCAGCTTGTGCAATGGATGAACCGAAGGCCGGACGACTGGACTCTCTCCGCTGGGGGGAGTGGCACTATCTACGGCTGGGGCCACAACCACAGAGGTCAGCTGGGAGGCATCGAGGGGGCAAAGGTCAAAGTGCCCACTCCCACTGAAGCGCTCGCCACACTGCGGCCGGTGCAGCTTATCGGCGGGGAGCAGACTCTGTTTGCTGTCACTGCTGATGGAAAGGTATTTAACAGACTGCGTATTGATCAACGATGTCAGTCGGATGACTCACAGGGGAATGTAATATATCATCAGACTAATATCTCCTGTCCTGATCCCCAGCTGTATGCAACAGGATATGGAGCTGGGGGCAGATTGGGTATCGGTGGAACTGAGTCTGTGTCCACCCCCACTCTACTTGAGTCCATCCAACACGTCTTCATCAGGAAAGTGGCTGTAAACTCAGGAGGGAAGCACTGCCTGGCGCTGTCCTCCGAGGGAGAAGTCTACTCATGGGGAGAGGCTGAGGATGGAAAACTCGGCCATGGGAACAGGAGGTAGAGACCGAATTCAATAACACACAATGAAGGATAAAACAGTGTAAATCGTTTTTATATTAACTGTGACTTCTCATTTTAGTCCCTGCGACCGTCCTCGTGTAATCGAGTCCCTGAGAGGAGTGGAAGTGGTGGATATCGCTGCCGGAGGGGCACACAGCGCCTGCATCACTGCCAGCGGAGAGCTCTTCACCTGGGGCAAGGGTCGCTACGGGCGACTGGGTCACGGAGACAGCGAGGACCAGCTCAAACCCAAACTGGTCAGTGATCATTTGGCTCAGTTTCACACACAGCTCACTGAAAAAGGCTTAATAACAACGTTCGGACAGGAATCAAACAGTTTACTCGGCCTCACTCTGACAAGGTTTTCCAGACAGTCACAGCGAGGGTAAAGCTGATGTCCGTGTCTTTGTGGTCTATCCAGGTTGATGCACTACAGGGTCACAGAGTCATTGATGTAGCCTGCGGCAGCGGGGACGCCCAGACTCTGTGTCTAACAGATGATGACATGGTCTGGTCTTGGGGAGACGGGGACTACGGCAAATTGGGCCGGGGAGGCAGTGATGGCTGCAAAATCCCCATGAAGGTAAGGCAATTTACACAGCAGTGAGCACCGGAGGTCAGCAGAAGCATCACTTTTTACTTCTTGCTCGAGTTTTTCAGACGGGAAGAGGGAAAACTACAAGCTAAGCATCAGATGAGTTTTCTCAGAGATCAGTACCCACAACTCTTACTGTTAATGTCAATAGATGGTACTGCTAGCTTAAAAACCTGTACCTGGGGGTAGATATGGATACAATGAATACTTAGACTCTTTGGGGAATGCACTTATTCACTTCCTTGCTGAGAGCTGACATAAGACACCTTACTGAGGATAAATTGTTACATCCAGCTACATCCAGGTGATGGTTAGTTTAGCTTAGCATAAAGGCTCAAAACTTAGCGAAACAGTTAGCCGGGCTGTGTCACGCTGCAGCCAGACAATCAGACCAGTCAAACTTCTCCAGCCTGAAGTGTCTCTGAGACTAAACTCTGATACTCTACCTGTTGTGTTTCTGGATTTGTGTATTTCATGTACCCGGCGAGTCTGGCTAGCAATTTATGGTGCAAAATGGAGACACGAAAGAAGTTTCATTTGGGTTGGTTTTGGTGATTTAGACTTAGATAGCCGCACAAATAGACGCACCCCTGCGTCTCCACATGTCTCCGCCAAACAACCCTGCTGCCATTCGATGTACCCTAATTAACATGTCGTATATTGTTTGTTTGTGTACAGTTTCCGTTTGTTGATGAGCTCTGAAGTGTTTTTTTCATAATAATTTCAGATCGACTCTCTCACTGGCCTCGGCGTGGTCAAAGTGGAGTGTGGCTCTCAGTTTTCCGTGGCTCTTACGAAGTCTGGGGCCGTGTACACGTGGTACGTGCCGCACGGGACATCTGTCTGTCGTTGCCTCTTGTGTCACCGCTGCTAGAGATGAAATGACTCACTTATGTACACGCATCGTGTTATCCTTAGGGGGAAAGGCGACTATCACCGTCTGGGCCACGGCTCTGACGACCACGTTCGACGACCCAGACAGGTTCAGGGGCTGCAAGGGAAGAAAGTCATCGCCATCGCCACGGGGTCACTGCACTGCGTGTGCTGCACAGAGGATGGTAGGCGACAATTTCATGTTCGAGCTTCCTTTTTCTACACATTCCCCCACCGACGTGTTTGTGGAATTATTTCAGCTCAGTTTATTCTACGAGTTTTCGTTGCCATCTTGCCAGTTGGTGTCATTGACTCCCAACGGTCCAGCTAAGCCAGGTTGGATTGCAGCTTCACAGAAAGCTTTGCTGTTGTGTTTGGCTCAGGAGAAGTGTACACATGGGGCGACAACGACGAGGGCCAACTTGGAGACGGGACCACGAACGCCATTCAGAGGCCACGGCTGGTGGCTGCGCTGCAGGGCAAGAAGATCAACAGGGTGGCCTGCGGTTCTGCTCACACCCTCGCCTGGTCCACCAGCAAACCCACCAATGCTGGGAAGCTGCCCGCACAGGTACTGCACCGCTCTGTCATGCTTTGTATGTTGGTTCTCTGTCCATATGTTCCAGTAGATGGCAGTAAAGCTTTGCCCACAGAAGCGTCATTAAAACGAAGAAATGCCTGTCATCACGCTGTCGATCACTGTGGTGTGTTAAAGGTTCCCATGGAGTACAACCACCTGCAGGAGATCCCCATCATGGCCCTGAGGAACAGGCTGCTGCTGCTGCATCACATCTCGGAGCTCTTCTGCCCGTGTATACCCATGTTTGACCTGGAGGGTCGACTGGGTCAGACGGGCCACGGACCCTCAGTGGGCTTCGACACACTCAGGGGCATCCTCATCTCCCAGGGCAAGGTGAGACAGCATGAAGTTCAATCTTAGAAAATCTAATGTTGTATGTCTGCTCGGCACGACCAAAGTATCTTTATTTTTCTGGAACAGGAAGCAGCTTTCAGGAAGGTGGTTCAAGCCACGATGGTGAGGGACCGACAGCACGGACCTGTGGTGGAGCTCAACAGGATACAGGTACAAGAGGAAATAGCCCATTTTGTCAAGTCTGCCCGCTCCTTTCTGTTTCACAACCACTTTCTTCAAGTCTCCTGCTCCCTCTTACTGTAGTTCCCTCGCTCCCCCGTCCTCCCCCTCCTCCTCCTCCTCCCACCTCGCACTCTCACTGGGAGGCTATGTTCCAGACAGGCTCCTGAGCTTTACATGTGATGTCTTTCATAAGGGGATTTTCTGTGGTGTGTGTGTGTGTGTGATCTGTGATCCAGCCTGTCTACAGGAGTTCCTGGAATGAGTTTTTAAAACTTTACTCCACACAAGACCCCCCTCCACCCTCCTAGCAGTGCAGTATCTGTGGAGCAGAGAGCTGTCATACTCAGGACTTCATGCCAATCAGAACTTAGTCCAACACCGGAAGTTATCAAGCACACGACAGAATCAAACCTTTGTTTTCTTCTTCTCTTCTCCACCGTGCAGGTGAAGCGTTCCCGTAGCAAAGGGGGTCTGGCAGGTCCCGACGGAACCAAGTCTGTGTTCGGCCAGATGTGTGCCAAAATGAGTTCGTTCAGCCCGGACAGCCTGCTGCTCCCTCATCGAGTGTGGAAGGTCAAATTTGTGGGTAGGTGCTACTCCAAATACCCCTGACGTAGCGTTCTTGGGCATGTGTGCTCATTTCCTCTCCCCTGGATGTTAAAAATACATTTGTTTTTATCTTAGGGGAGTCTGTGGATGACTGCGGCGGTGGCTACAGCGAGTCCATCGCCGAAATGTGCGAGGAGCTGCAGAACGCCCTGACTCCGCTGCTCATCGTCACCCCCAACGGCCGCGACGAGTCAGGCGCTAACAGAGACTGTTTCCTGCTCAACCCGGCAGCCAAGTCCTCTCTTCACATGAGCATGTTCCGCTTTCTAGGTATAATCCAGTTAATCTCTCCGTCAGGTCTTCTGTGGGTATTAACCCTAGATAAACAAAAACTGAAAATATGCATGTTTATTTTAAAAAATGCACAAACGCTTCATGTGCAGTTTCACTGATAAAACACCTGGCCGAGCACGCCTCATTTAGTATAGATATTTCTGCTTGCGCAGCACGGAGGCAGATGATAGCTGTGGTTTGATCCGTGTGTAATGTGCTCTGCCTTTGCTGTGTCTGCAGGAGTGCTCCTGGGCATTGCAATCCGGACCGGAAGCCCTCTCAGTCTGAATCTGGCAGAGCCGGTGTGGAAACAGCTGGCAGGCATGAACCTGACCATCGCTGACCTCAGTGAGGTTCGTACACGGCCGTGCTCCTCTCCCCACAACGAGGCCCTCAGTGTGAATCTAGCACACACTCAACAATGATTGATTGAATGTGGAAACAGACACACACACACACACACCAGTTTTCTAACAGATTTTTGGTCCAGAAAGAAATTCTTCTTCTCTTCTGTGGAGTGAGATTCTTTTTTTTCTTCTTCTTTTTTACTCCGGGATGACATTTTTGAAAAATCCTTGTATAGTAATTTAAGAGATGCTAGTCAAACGAGTTTGTGCAGTTGATTATGTAGAAGTTTTAGGATAAGAATACAAAAAAGAGAGCGCCTCTTTTTAATGTCACATCACATGATCTGCATCATAACCTGCATAAAGAGCACATTGCTATACATTCCTTCTCAGATTAAACCTTAAGCCCAGCAGTGCCTTGCTCCCCGGAGCTCTACAGTAAACTCATACTGTACCTGTTCTTTACAAAGGTTAAACTCTATTTTCATTTTGTGAGCCACAATCTCCACTTTTGTTTAAGAGATGGCTGTGAGTCCTCTCCTGCCCTCACGCTGTGATCATGAGCTTCTGAACCGTCTTTGGGAGAACACTGGAGTGGGGGGAAAAAGAGCACTTTTCCTTCACAAAGCTGCTCTTGTTTTGCGGTTTTGCCCTTGAGACATTCGAATGATTGGATGGGGAAATTAATCTAGCACAAGACTCGAGAGTGGATCGCTCACCGTAACTGTGTTGTGAGCACGAGGGCCCGAGTGCACTCACGCAAGCGCAAATAGATGAACGTGTGCATCAGGTGAATTTAGAGGTCATGAAGGGAAACATGGATGGAGTAGTTGTTGGAATATTAAGCGTCGATCTCTTCTCCACCTCCCAGGTTGATAAGGATTTTATTCCCGGCTTGATGTACATCCGGGACAACGAGGCCACAGCTGAGGAGTTCGAGGCCATGACCCTTCCCTTCACGGTGCCCAACGCCAGCGGTCAGGACATCCAGCTCAGCTCCAAGTACTCCCACATCACCCTGGAGAACCGTGCAGAATACGTACGCCTGGCAATTAACTACAGGTGAGAGAGCGGGCTGAGTGAACTTTAAGTGCACTTTCAAAGTGCGTCTGTGTTCACCTTTCTTTGCCCACTTTTCAGGCTCCATGAATTTGACGAGCAGGTCTCCGCCGTCCGCGAGGGAATGGCGCGAGTGGTCCCAGTTCCTTTGCTGTCGCTTTTCACCGGTTACGAACTGGAAACGATGGTGAGTCGAGTGCAGTTTCTTCAAAATCTGATCTTTGTCCTCCTGCTTCCTGGTGTGTCAACCTTTTTCTCTGCTCAGGTGTGCGGAAGCCCGGACATCCCTCTCCACCTGCTGAAGTCGGTGGCCACTTACAAGGGAGTGGAGCCGACGTCGCCGCTCATCCAGTGGTTCTGGGAGGTGATGGAGTCGTTCTCCAACACAGAGAGGTCGCTCTTCTTGAGGTTCGTCTGGGGTCGCACACGCCTGCCTCGCACCATCGCTGACTTCCGTGGGCGAGATTTCGTCGTGCAGGTAAGAAGGCGCTGTCAAAGGCTTCTATTTAAGTATATTTGTTGCCCTGACATGAAAACTTATTTTACAGATGCTTGAGATAATTTAGATTGGTTGTTTTCTGCCTGCGTTCCTACCTGTGGTTCATTCTTGAATTCACAGTTTAGTTTAATCTGAAATATCGTGCCATTACTTATCTTTGTCACAGCTGTTTTACTCTCTAGTGTCGACATTGGCCACAAAAATTCTGTATGTAAAATTAATTAAATGGTTATTAAATGATATTCTTTGTGGTATTTAAAATTAACTTCCAAATTTTTTCTCCGCTCGGCCATGAATTGAAGTGAGTTGCCGTGAGCAGCCTGCGTTAGTCTGCGCAGAGCAGCTCGAGCTGGCCTGAAGTCAGACAGAATCCAGTCGATTTCAAAGTAATACACCAGGAAAATGATCAGATCTGAGCAAATCAACAAAGTCTGGTAGGCAAAACACTTCTGAAGGGCTCCTGGCGAGGTTTGAAGTGGCGTGACATGACAGAGATGTGCCTGATGGGGTTTCCTTTTTGTCCAGAAGCAGTGACTTCCTGGAGTCCGCCTATCCAGGAAATAATTCACAACATAAAACCACATCATGTCCTAACACAGAAGTATAAATCCAGCTTCATATCGACCTGCTTCAGATTACTTCCTCTTCTCTGTCCCCAGGTTCTGGATAAATACAACCCCCCTGACCACTTCCTGCCAGAGTCCTACACGTGCTTCTTCCTGCTGAAGCTGCCCAGGTACTCGTGTAAACAGGTCCTGGAGGAGAAACTGAAATATGCCATTCACTTCTGCAAGTCCATCGACACCGACGACTACGCCCGCATTGCCCTGTCCGGGGAGCCCGCCGCTGACGACAGCAGCGAGGACTCCGATAACGAGGACGCCGACTCCTTCGCTTCAGACTCCACCCAGGACTACTTAACGGGACACTGAACTGTGACCTTTTACAGGACGACGAGCGGAAGAAGAGCTGCCACAAGAGAGACTGCATTATTCTCACCTATTAATACACACATTCATACAGGCATTCTACTAAGACACAAACGTCTGTGGGGGAAAAATGTGCAATGAGCTTTAAAGCATTATAAGCTAAAGAGAGGAACAAACGCAGGTTTGCTCTGATTTAGTTTCTTTAAAATAAAGTGGGGTGATCAGCTGCACATGTAATTGTTGTGTTACATGGGAATTATGTATATTGTTACAAGTCACAGAGTTAAAAATTTAAAAAAATGGCTCCAGCCTAGCACTGTGGTAGATTTCTCCCTCTGGTTTGTGTGAACTACCTGTCCCTAGTTTGTATATAGAAATTGATGTGCGACAAAACAGTAGTATTACTTTTTGTTTCTTGGTAACAGCCATGTTTCTTTATAAAAAAAACAAACTAAATTTTTAACTTAAAAAAAAAAAAAAGTCAGTGTTTCTCACTCGGCTCGGTCAGAGTCCGCTGAAGGGTCATTTTAAGATTCCTGTATTTACGCCTCCCTCCCCTCCACCATGTTTGTGCACTGTCTCCTTTAAGAATGTATATAATATGATTGTGCCATGTATTCACAGAAGGTCTCATTCCTGCATATTAAATGTTAATAAATTTCTGTTAATAAATTCAAATGAAAAAAGCTTCTTTGTGTGTGTTTTGTTGAAATGACGTACCGTGCAGTGATTGTTTTTTTTTTTTTAATGTCATATTCTGTCAGCGACAAGAGCGACACAAATTGATACAAGCGTCGGGTCCAAAATGAAATCTATTTCTGCTGTCGTTATCAGACCTCGTCGTGTGGATTAATGTTACTGTTTAATGCGTTTGGAAAGGGTTAAACAGGGCTGCTCTCTGCCTTCGTTTCCCCCTAAACTAGGTCAGAGGATCATTTGGGTTTTCTTTCCCTCGTTTCACCAGGCGGCGCTTTAACCGAATTTAAATCAGATTTTATTTTCGCGGTCTTCAAGACTACCCCTTTAATAACTAGTGCAAAGGTTGTAGCAGGATGGTTGTTGGGAGTGTTAGGAGTGGGGCGTTCTCTTGACATCACTGTTAACCCTACGCGTAGCTCTGTGGGATTAAAGAAATTCCCATAATTACCTCTGCAACGTGCTGTTGTCAGCAGTGCTCGAGCATCATGAGGGGGGCTGCTGCACCTCCCTCAAAGAAGGTGATGTGATGTGGGCGATCTGAAACATGCACAGGCTTTACTACACATTCCTCATAGTGTCTCTGGGTGTAGTAAACTCCCTCCAGTGTCAGTGTCTACGTCCACTTCTCCACCTCTTAAATTCATGCATATTTCTGTGTAGTTCAAAGGCATGAGAAAAAAAAAAACCCTCTCTGTTTTATGACGGCTTGATTTGGCTTAAAAATCATTAGCATTCTTTGTAGACTTAGAGCTTTTTTTTCCTGTAATAATCACAAAGTACATTATGCTGGAGGGAGTCAGGTGCTTCTCAATACAGTGAGGGAGGGAGAGAAGGAGAGAGACGAGGAATGAACAGCCTCCTTCATCTATGCTTATGTGTTATATATTGAGTTACATAAACTACTACAGGCAGCAAGCGCACAGGAAAGCACGAGCAGACAGATTACATGGTTATACTGTACATAATGTGTATTTCTACTGTGATAACTTGGAATGAAAAACATCTTTGTCCATTTCTTTGGAATATGTGCACTGTAATTTAGAGCTTTATCTATATTTACATGACATTTTATTAGCTTCTTGCTGTCCAGGAACTTTGAGTGTCTGTTTCGTTGTTTATCATGAGTAGGCAGTTGTTGCTCTGCTCTGATATGTGCTCATCTTGTTCCTCCGATATGAAGAAATTAAAAGTTTAATTTATTATTATTATTATTATTTTAGCACTTTTTGCTAATGTGAGTGTTTGTCACTGTGCATCCGCCCGGCACCTATATTACCCACAATGCAGCTCAACCGCTGAGAGTTTGGTCGGAGATTTGTTATGCTAGAAGCGGCTAATGTGGCTTCAAGCTGCTAGCCTCCCCCGAGTGACAACGTGGCTGTGAAGTGAAGCCATTGCGGAAGCGCCAAAAACTGCAGTTCCTCAAACGTCCACTTGAGTCTGCCTCCAGAAGTGAGTCAGTCTCCATAAGTCCCCACGTTAAAATGTCCAACTTCACAGCAGAAATAAACATGCTTTCAGAGTAATTAAGACTCACTATTAACAAAGATGTGACATGACAAATGTTTAAAATCTTTATTAAAGCAACCTGATGCTGAGACTTCACTCCACCCTCAGATCCTGGTATGCTAATCAGCAGTTGGTGCAGCTGTTGTGAACTTTTTACCCCGCAGTCAAACAACTTATTAGTCTTTGCCAGATGTCGCCTGTGCAGCGTCGTCTGGTTCTGGGTCAAACTGTAAGAGTAATATTTAAATATCACTAATGCAACAAATATTTGTTTTGTGGTGCATGTATCACTGTGATCAACACTCCAGAGTAGGTGCCACACATACAGAAATCTTTCCTGCCTTTTTTTTTGCAGCATTAAAAATAAGAGCAGTATTAAGTTTAACTTCAAACACACTCTTCTTACTAACAGCATTAGTTCAAACATCATGTAAGATGTTTAACATGTCAATAGAGAGTTTCAGGCCTCTGCATTGTGATCACGGGGGGAGGGATGCTGCTCAGCTTGAGATGATGAGGGAGACCATGAGGGGAAAAAAAGAGCTCTCTGGTCTGCAGCATGTGACTGCATGTGGGAGGTAGACCAAAGAGTGTGATGGTCTTGTGTCTGAAACTTTTACAAAACTTCTCCTCGTCTTTCTATTCTCTGCTCTGTTTTATAGTCAGTGTTATAACTGCAGACTACAGAGGAGAGGAATATTTCTATTTTAAAGACATAAGTAGTAAAATAATGTGCAGTACGTAGCTCGATTTTAATGAACCCTGTTTTTTTTTAATTGATCAGTTTTGTTACAAAGATTTTTTCTTATTCATAAGTGAAGCATGAGTGACTACACGTGTTGTCATGAGTCCAGTTTAACTTCAGGACCAGTGAACCGTGTGTAACTGGTAATAACTCCTGGAATGGCAGAGTATGGGAGGGATTTGTGGTGGAATGAGGGATGAGACTGGACGACCCAACACTGAGTATATTTAAGGTCTATTAGAGATTATTGTATGTTTACACAAGAGACGCAGTTTAAAGTTAGAAAGGTTACATTGCCCAGTTACATTGCCCTCATGTCCAGCTCCTGTTCTGGCATGACACTGGTTCTGCTCCGGAAAGCCTCCTCTTCCTGGTTACCTCTTGGGTTAATTCTAAGCAATATTTTGAATCTTGAGGGTTTGTGTTTGTTTGTTATAGCTCTATAGCTCACTCTGTTGTTGTCACCACGCTCCTCATCAGAACCGTGAGAAATTGAATGTAGGCTCCATTTAGAGCTTAAGGCCCCACACTGTACCCTCACGTGTCCCTCTCGGCGTACTGTAGATGATCAGGATCATGTGCCGCCGACTCAGTGACCTCTCTCTGGCTCAGCAGATCGCTAACCAACCGTTCTGAGAGCAACAATTGGCATGGCTTAGGCCACCACTGCCAATTAATCAGGGCTCTGGTACAAATGGCTCACGGCCAAGCAAGGTGCAGAGCACATATTCAGGCCGGCTACAGTGTGAAGAAATCCGTCTTTAACCAGAAGCTGTGCTGCCCTGAGGGTTCGAAAGAGAGAGCAGATGAAGAAGATCGAGTCCAATTAAAGACTACAGAGCTCTTGTGGGCTTATGTTGCTGATATTCCTTAAGAAACCTGATTTAAGTTGTTAACCCTCCATTTGATTGCGACTCCAACCTGTCAAGCTGAACTGGTGGTTGTATTGAACCTCGAAGGTCTGCTGGACATCAGACTGCAGAGACTGCAGTAATTGCAATATATGCTGTTTAGGTGAACCCTTCATGTCTTTTACAGCAACCTACATCACCTTTCTCACACACGGCATCCCAGGAAAACCTTCCTGGTCAACGTAGATTAGCATAATTTAGATCGCCAGTCCTTCAGTAGCAGCTCCAGCTTCCATGTTTGCGAGAACAGTTCCTGTTTCCTGGACAACTTTTCTGCATCGATGCTCATGCATGGTGAAAGAAACTAAAATCTAAAATCATCATTAGCTGGTTAAATCCTGTCAAAAATGCCATTTTGGGGATTATGTGTCTGATTTTCTAGGAATTTTCTCTTGTTCTGCTGATGGTATTTGGATGATGGATAGTCTGTTCCCACTGAATATCTCCAAGTCACCACCAGAACACTTGAACCAGCCATGGGTCAATAGTTTAAGCTTCCCAGTTGCTATGATGGTGGGGTGCTGATGTGATTTTTTTATAAGCAACCCATTGCCCCTATGGTCTTTATCCCACAATCCTCTGATCCTCTAGAATGAAAGGAGTCGCCTGGGTCTTCTGCACTTAAGGTGGTAGCTGTTGGGTGAACAGTGGTATAACATAACATTATGTAACTTTTCTATAGTAAAATAATGATTTTTCATTACGTCCATAGAGGCTGCTTAGCCTGGTTACATTGCTTGCTTGCCAGCTCCTGTTCCCGCATGACACCAGCTCAGCTTGAGCTAGCGAGAGTTGATGCGGAGCAGCCAAAGGACATCAGAGGAAAAAACAGAAAACATTCTTTCCATAAAATATTATCTACTTTCACTGGAATCAGTCAAATATTTCTAACCTGTTTGTACCCAGAGCTCAACGTTACAGTGCAGAAACTGACGTTAGACACCCTTCAACTAATTTCACATCAGTGTAGCATCAAAATGATTTAAAATCTGATATTTTATGGTAGAAAAGTTACATAATGTTGCTTTAAATGTTCCAAAAAAAACCCAAAACCTAAAATTGAGGCCGTGAGAGATGCACTCATTGACCAGAGCTGTAGATGACCTTCAGGGTTGATACACATTCATTACTTTGCCCGCCAGGATTATAACTTCACCTCAGGATGATGATGGTGATCTCTGTCCTATGTCATCCTGTGTCACATGGCTTTGTTGATATGAACTCTCAGCTTATGTGTGTGTGAACCTAACAACATTGAGCAGTGAGTAACTCATTCATCCGGGACTCACAGACTCCGTACAGTGACACACTAGTTATCGTCATTCAGAGCCCCTGGCTCACTCTCCTCTCTCCTTGTTGTCCATGTGATTGCTCTGTTCTTGCTACTATATCTCACATCAGCCCACAAGACCAGTGTGCCGTCTCCCCCCCTGGACATCTTCTCTGTGTGGCTTTCATCCTCTGGTGTCACAGGCAACAGTGAGTCCAGACCAGGTGACTCCATCTGCTCAATGGGAAACACTGTCTTCAGTGTTCTCTGAGAACAGAGGAGGCGGATGCTGGAAGTCTGCAATCACTCGGCTGCAGAGGTCATTTTGGGAGAGTAAATGGAAATATATTTTTGTCACTGATTTTGTTCAGTTCACTGGATAAATAATTGTCACTGAGGGGAGGTTTTAGCGGTGGGAGACTCTAATTACTTAGGTCCTGTTAGTCTGGTTCACTGGCTTTTACTCATGGATGGCAGGACGTTAAAATCCTAATCTGCTCAGTTGTGTTGGGTCAAAGGCAAATGTATTAAAAGATTAAATCAAAGATACACTCCCTGATTTTGTAGCTCACCATAGTACCCCCCTAAAATCCCCACATTTTTGTCCTGGTCGTGTTTAAATAGAAAATTTCACAGCTGAATTTGAGTTCACAGCAAACAAAAACTCAATTTAAATCACCCTTTTTAAACTAATCTGCACGTGTGTGGCATTATCTCTGTTGTTCACTGAATGTTTTATGGGTGTTTCTGCATTTTATGGTGCTGATTAACATAAACATGCCTGAGTTTAAAGTATCAGGTTTACTCTCATGCGTTTTGGCCTTAAGGGGTATGAGCTTGCACATTAACTTTCTATTCTGAATATAGATGCGGTCATTTGATGGGAAGCTAATCAATAACCTTTATTTTATTTTATTTTATTTTTTCAAATGTGAGCATCTTTGTTACATTTAACCCGAGGATACAAGTTACTTCTACTTCCAGAGAGACCTTTTTTGGACTGTTTAATTAAGCAGTTTTTGTTATACATTCCCTTTCTGACCCTTTTGAACTTTTGAAGTCTGGTTTAACCGGCTTCACCACTTTGAACTTGTGTTTGCACGATAATTTCATCTTAATGAAGCTTAATGCATTTTTAAACATAAATGATACAACAAAAGACGGAGCAAAAAAAAAATCTGATATACATGACTTTATCTCTTCAAATGAACTACATGCACACGCATTTTAGAGTGCATGTTATATGTATTATACAATACAACAATACAGTGATAAATAACAACCAGTCAAAGAAGTAATATACCAAAAAAATCAATGAAAAAAGAGCATTGTTTTCTGCAAATGCAGCAGGAGGGGTTTAAGTTTTCGTTGAAATCTCTCTGTCTCTGACCTGTCTGACCTTTCTACACCTTAAATCTGAGGTTGCCTCACCCTGTTAAAGCCAGTTAGGCTGAGTGGTTTGTATTTGACAGCTTTCCCTCCCAGAAACATCAATACAATGTTGTTAATTCATTCCAAAAAACTTAAGTAAGCGTAAAAATCAAAAGCGTCACCTTTTAAATGATCTTTAGAGGATCGGGTCAGTTCTGCTTTGACGACGTCAACGTTAACATGAATGAAACTCTTGTCTTTTAAAAAATGTGAAATTTCACGTCAATTTAGGGGAAAGTTTGTATTTGTTTAGTTCCAGAAACGGTCGTGAAATTTTCCTTTCAGCGGTGGATTTAAAGTGCAGAGGTTGGGGGTTGGTGGGAGGAGGCGGCTAAGTGGCGTGGTGGAGTTAGGTTGTAAAGAAAAGGGAGAAAATGATTGAACGGGAAAGTTTTCTGCTATTAGTGGAGAGTACTTGTGTGCCACTCCCACCCCCGTCCTCCTCCTCCTCCTCCTCCTCCTCCTCAATATCCAGACTGCTCTGCAACATCTCCCTCCTTTGCTGGGGAGCACAGTGGAGGAGAAGAAACATCTCAGCCTCTCTTTCATCATCGTCACTGTGCTCAAATACAACAAGCAGTGAAAAACACAGGATTGTCGGCATGAAACACTTGTGAAACAAACTTTATCATCATCACTACTGCTGCCATCTTCATCACTGTGCTTGTCTTCATCATCCTTATCCTCACCATCATCATCTCGAGCTGTCTCCGCCTTTTAACGGTAAGCCTGATTCATTTCTGTCTCTCTCGCTCCGATGCCAAAATAAAAGTTTGAATTTAATTTGAAATTAGCTTCACCTCCTCTGCATTCTTTGGATGGTGGATTTGCAACACTGTATTACACTAGTCGGCTTTGTTTTAAGCATTTTGTCTTAGCATAACTCCACATAAATCCAATTAATTCCACTAATATGTCAATGAATGTGTGGTGAATGGACAAAACAATATATTTTATATGATGGTATATAGTCAGACATTCATAAAGTTAAAATAAAACAAACACCTGACATGTATAATCCTTCAGTTACAGTCTTGTGTGTTGTGGTTTCAGTAATTAACCTCCTCTCAGCGTGCCGTTGTTTCATTCCTAACTCACTTGTTGAAAGATATTCATCTTGAATCTTTAATTGCTGTGAACGAGGGTGGAAAAAAATTGAGAAAGCAGTTTGTCTTTGTCGTCACACGCAGCCCACAGGCAGGATGTCATACAAAAAGGATCATTCTTCTCTGTGATGAGGCGCATCACAAGCATTGGATAAGGATATTATGTCAGGCGTGAACAAAACATCACCCAGACATTATTCTGAATGGATTCGACTTTAAGAGTTGTTTTTATGCACCCTGAGTGGTGCAAATTTTTAACTCTAAAGCTGCTTTAATAAATATTTTAGGTGGGCAGTGGATCAGATCATGTGTAATGTGACAGCAGTTGCTCGTAGTATTTTTCTTCTCGGTGGGATCAGTTATTCGCCCCCCCCCCTGCAGGACTGTAGTCTTACTCCTCAAAGAGGTATTATCACAGAGAGCTCAAAATGTCACACGTGAGTTCATGTTGCCTTTCATGTGAGCAATAATCCCATCGAATTCACGCAGCTTTTGTATTGGCGAGAAGCACATGTCTGCTGTAGCTGACCTCACGCTGTGAGAGTCACTCAGCTGTTGTAATGCGTCTCAGCTTCCTGCTGTGTCACCGTAGTAGTATTTGAAGTATTTGAAGTCCGAGTATTTGAATTTACACGACAAAGTATGTACGTTTAAAATCAAGCCAGATGCTTTAGGTGTGCTGTGTATCACTCATACGGTAGCTGGTAATATATATGGCCTTTATGGCCTGTGGCTCAGTCAGCGCTGAAGGATGGCAGCTCTCTGCTGCACAACAGAGCCTCTTGTTAGTAAGACAGTTATGAAATACTTCATTGCGTCATTAAAATCAGTAGATGAGAAGTTTAAAAAGTCAACAACGTGGCTGGAAATAAAAACATTTTATTTAACTGAATAAGAGGTAAAGAAGTTAAAGTGTGATTACTATGAAATGACAAATCACTGTGGTGTCTTTGAAGCTCCTATAATCAGTATTTTCATATTGACAGAGTCACATGACTACTTGTATGTGAAAAATGTCACCAACCTATGTTTTTCAATGAGGTCTCTATTTTAGCATCTTTCAGCTCATTGTTTTGGTTTTTAACACTTGTTTTGGTTTTTGGTTCACTCTCACCAATTAATTAACTAACAACTAATTATTTGTGAGATATTCCCCTCAGCGGTTTGCTAGAGACACTAAGACTACAAATTAATGCTAATATCGTTTGAAACGCTTGCTAGCATGTTAGCATAACATCAACAACAACAAAAGATAATATGTCAGCATTGTTTGTTTCTGCTGCCCCCAAGTGGCCATAAAAAACAGTTTTTGCAGGTTTAACTGTTGAATTTAATCTAACTATTTTGAGATATTTACTGACTCAAACCTCTGCTTCCTCCAGCGATCTAACCATGTATTTGGAGAACAAAAACAACCTGGAGATTGAGATGTCTCAGACGTCGGCCCAAGGGCATCAGGGCAGGAACAGCCTGAGGTCACCGGAGGCTGTCGCAGGAAACTTTGGGGAGCTGCGTCTGCTGCAGGGCATCTCGGAGAGGAGAGACACCCAGAAGCTGCAGCAGTCTGCAGTGCTGCCCTCAGGACAGTGTGTCATCCACACGGAGGGCTTCGTCCCTGTTCGACAAGAGGATGGGTATGACTACTAAATGTGTTTCTGTTCTCTCATGGTGGTTTATTGACAAGGCCTCTCATTCATTGGAGTTTTATTGATTATTCACAAGAAAGCCTCTCTTGAAACTTTAATTGGCTGAGTGTGGCATCCCGAAAAACTAAAGACAACCCTGAAGAAAAACTAAATGAAGTGTTAAATGGCTATATTGTTTAATATATTATATTGTTTAATAATATTACACGTCTAAACTCCACAGTTTAACCATGAGTGTGCACGGATATAGCAGTACACTTGCACATGTGCAGAATCACATTACACATGCCCTGTTGGTTAAATCTTTCATGCATGAACGTGAAAAAAAATGGAATTTTCTTGCAAAGTAGAATCACACTTTAGTGTGTGTGGCTGTGGGTGTGTTCCTCACTCACTCAGGGGGTTGCTAATCTTAAGCCCGTGGCTGTGACGTTATTGGGATTAAACAGGGGAATGCTTTGCTCCATGAACTCATGAAGTCAAAGTTGCACATGACAAAGCGTGTACTACAGCTGATACTTTGCTGTGTCTCCTTCAAAAAGCCCTGTGGTAGGTCGGATTAGCTGTTTCATATTTGAGCTTTTTGTACTGATTTTGTCCTTCTACAAAGGAAATCAGGCTCTGTACTTTTTTGGTTCCTGCAGATTGAACATGACACTAACAAATGTGAGCATTGTGCACAGATTAAACAGGTACACACAGTACGCAAATCACGGTCTCAATAATAGTACAACAAGTACATAACAGAAAGTAAAGAACTAGTACAAAAAATGATGGAAAGATTATAAAAAGACCAAATGGACAGATAATCTAATATGGAGAATATAAAGCAAAACCTTCAATATTAAAAGCTGTGAACTGTGCGCTGCTGTTCAAATTTTGTGAACGTGATTGTATCTGACATGTTGAGAATATTTTTCAGAGCTCCTGCTTCTCTCCACTGCTGCAGTGGCGGTTGCTGTCAGGTTGTTCGTCTGGCACTTACTGTGAAGTTGTCCGAGCACAGGCATGGACTGTAGTTTGACACGGGGAAAAACAAACTGAATGGATTTAAAGCCTTCTTCAAAAAGAATCCTCTGGAAGTCACGGACACGGCGTCCATTCTTTGTACTGTCAGTGGTGCATCTAAATGATCAGATCTACAGAGAGTTTTAGCGTCTTTTAGCGCGTTGTTTTGGTTTTACAGCCTTGTTTTGGTTCACTCTCACCACTCTTGTCAGCACCATTGTGGGGAGCTTCATTAATCCTGTACAATAGACAACCAACTGGTGGACATGGTGGAGCGTTTAGCAGCCAAACAACCAGTAATTTGTCTCGGGAGTTGATAGCAGAGCTAAAGATAGACTGAATATTGGACTTTGATTCGTCAGGTGGCCAAATAAGTAGCTGATTGCCGAAGGTGATAATATGTCTGTGTTGTGTTTACAGTTTGTGGCTGCTGCCCCAAGTGGCCAAAAAAGAAACAACCCCACACAGACAACAAAAATATAAATGAATGTTGTCTCCGCAGGTCATAAAATTGTAGATTAGTATATATATTACAGATAAATCAGTAGAAATGAAAAACAGCTCCTGTAACACATGACCTATTTTCCATTGGTCAATATTAATCACACTGACTGGCCCTCATCCTAAAAAGACTGCTGTATAATTCTTTCTATTTTTAGGTTCAGGTCTGTCTGGGCCTCGATATCCTTTAAAGACTCCTCTGTAAAGTGCGAGTGTGCGATCTCCATGCCAAGTCACATCTCGGGGACGGGATCAGAGTCATGTCAGAGGAAAGAAGAGGAGAGAGAACATTTGTAGACATGCAGTAAATCTCTTTATAGTTGTATAAGAGTATCTAAGAGGATTAATGCGGCAGACTTCCGTAATGTAATCTACTCCTTTATTCAACACCCTTGCCACATTCATTGAATCAAAGCATCCATCTGTCTGGAGCGTGTTTGGTAATGTCTGCCAGACTTGTGCAATAATAACAGCAACACAAGTAAAGTATTTTAAGTGAATTACCTCCAAAGTACAACAGAAAGTTAATCCAAACCATCACAAAGTAACCACTCAGCACAGTTTCCTCGTCATTCATTATATTATCCTGTAATGCTTCTGCAAACAAAACACAAAGACTTGCTGCTGTGTCAAGGAGGTGCACACTTCTTTGACAGGCAGAGGGAAAAACCCTTCAAGACTCAAGAGTGAGTGAAGTGAAGTGCCTAAAAACTGCAGCTCCTCAAATGTCTGTGGCCAGCAGCACAGGCTCTTCAGAAACCTGCGGGTGACGTCACCCAGGAGACCTTGAATGTGCAGAAAGATATCCATCCAACAGTGGGTTGGCTCATGACGTTGACAAAGCAACTTCTGAGATTACCGTGGGCTTGATGAAATCCTGGATTGGTGACCATTACGTGGCAGAGCACGACATCGGTACCGCTTCTTAAAGAAACATACATTTTCAACACAAGCAGCTTTAAATGCACGTGTGTGTGTGTGAGTGTTTAAAGTGATGAAGAGAAATATAGTGTGTGTGTGTGTGTGGATATGATTGTTGGTTGAGACCCAGCTGTGATGCTCTGAGGGCGGCAGCCTTCAGGAGCCTCTGGGATACAGTGCAGCAGCAGGGTGACAAAAGACACTTTAATGATCTCCTCAGGTGTCGAGTCACCAGCTGCTCACCCACCTTTCTGCCACCCACGGGTTACAAAGGGTCTGACAAACTGCTATAACTGGTGACTGACAGCTGTGTCATGACAGCTGGGAGATTTTTTTTTTATTTTTATTGTGGTCAAAGTTAAAAGAAAAAAAAAGTTGTTATTATCTTTGATTGACTTTAACTCGTCGTGTTTTGTCGTGTCTTTTCTTCTCAGGCACAATTTCAGCGTGGTTAATATTCTCCGAGGAAAAACTAATTCAGCCAACATCACGGAAAGGTCGCCTCTGCTGAGATTCTCTCAAGATGACAGGTGAGTAAATCCTTCAGATAATAAATCTGATGTGGAGCCTCAAAGTATCCAATATTCATCAACTGAGACTCTGTGAAATAAATTAATAAATTAATAAGAAGAAAATGAACATGTAAAATCTAGAAATGATGTATCTGAAGCAGTTTTACAGGTTATCATTTAAAAAAAAACAACTAAATTTTGTATTAATGAACCGGCTCAACCTGTAACATCATTGTACAACCCTTCTTACATTGTTTCACTTGAACACGTGTAATGAAATTGTGATTATAGACTGCTCATCTTTTATCGACATGTTTTTCTGCTGCTCCGTATTAAGAACATTTTTCAACTTCAGAGCTTACATCCACAGCTGGTGTCCTTGAAATCCCAATGTTTTTATATCTTTCACTGAAGATATACTGGTCGATGCTCAGATGACTGACAGTGATTATTATTTTCCAGTATAACCTACATGACCCTGCATGACCCAAGCTTCGTTGGAGGGGAAGAACCCTGGGACAACAGCGGCCTGGACCTGGAGAAGAGGTATCGGCTGGGCAGCGAGGTCACCAGCTTGTCCCTGTCCCGCTCCAGCTCCTCGGAGAAGAATGACCCTCTGGAAAACCTCAACCTCAGCTTCAGACTCACCAGCAGTATGAGGTGAGACACCCTCATGCTGCCAGTAAGAAACTATGACAGACTGGAATATTTTATATACTGGTGGTTTTTCCTTTTAACCATTAGTATGAAACTATGTCTACTTGCAATCATGACTGAGTTTTAAGCAGTCTAAGGAGTGATTTTCCCCTTTGAGTGCTTAATTTGAACATGTTTTAGAGACCTGAAGAGGTAAAGCACAAATGATTAGAAAAGCAATGTTATTTCTTACACTGATAGATCACTGTTTCTCAAACTGTGGTACCATTAATGGTATGCGACCTCCCTGTAGTGGTACGATCGCCGGAATATAATTTAAAATATGTTTTGCAAATGTTCCTATTAGTAATAAACCTGCCTCCTGTGTGAACTGTCTGCAGCCGAAAGGCTCGGCCTGCACTACTTTATTTTGACGTCAGTCATAATGGTGGTACTCCGAAAGCCTGATGATTTCTGAGGCGCTTCACAGTGTAAAAAGTTTGAGACACAGTGCCATAGATTACTCTTGTAACCCCTTGTGTGGGTCCTGACCTCTAGGTTGGAATGGTGCATTGTTCTGTTTCTTTCTATTGACGATCTGCTTTTTCTTGTCTTTTCAGATGGTGCTTCAGATCCGCCAAAATTGCCATAATGTTTACCATTGTCGTTCTCTGCAGCGTAAGTACTGTGGATGTTTCCAGAATAACTGACACTACTGGTGAAGGACAAACAACAAATAACAGCATGGATGTGTCTTAAGTTCAAATGTACATCTCTACCTTATGTCATAATGTCAGTCATGAGACATAAAAAAGTTAAATTATTTGTGGGTCTATATGTTGGATCAGTTCATCCATCTCTGTAGCTACCTTGTCTAGTTTGATAGCAACCTCACTGTGAACGCAAGACTCTTAAACCACAAGTAGCTGTTTTTATATTCAACATTTATGTGCTAATTAGTGGAGAAACATATTAAGCTTAAAGAAAGCTAGCCTCGTTGCTTTCAATCTTTAGGCTAGCCGAGCTAATCACCTCCTGGCTTCGGCTTCATACTTCACACACAGCTGGAATCTAAGCGTAATTCCCAAAATGTTGAACTATCCCTCTAATTGCTAGTCTTATTAATGAGATGAAGCTGAGTCTAATTGGGCAGATGGCAGGGAAATATCCTAGATTTGTTAGCTTAGCCCTCTTTTTGTGCACACAGTACACTTACAGCGCCGAACACAACAGTCAACCTCGACTCCTTGTGGTTTAGCATGCCAGCGCTGCTACATCAGGCGTTTACTGAACTTCTCATATTTTCTCAGTATCTCGTGTAAATTGTATGTTCACGCACGTATTCTGGTGTCAGCTATTCTTCAGCATGTATCCAGATCGAGACAACCCCTGGAGGATGTTGGCGGTCTCTTCAACGGACAGTTTCTGTATCCTTTCCCAACTCATCGCTGTCGGAGCACATTGGTGTTTTATGATTGGTTGATATGTTCTGAAATAAGAAACAAATAAAAGTGCATTTTCATCTGGCATTAATCAGATTGAATGCTGCAGGGGAACATAAGAGGGAGATAAAAGGGAGTGGTAGCAATCCTGGTCCCTGCTGCTGTGTTTCAGTCTGTGAGTCACATATACAAGGAGGGAGTGATGCTATTGTCTTTATCATGCTCTGAAAATGACTGAAGAGGAACGCCGCACACTTTACGAGATTACTTTTCCTCACTGGAGCCTTTAATCAGTTTCAAAATGTAATCTCCGAAAAGCAGAAAAAAACTATCAGCCTCCTTTCACATACACATTCAACTTGTGTTTTGACTTGACGGTTTGTGTCGTACAGCGATGAACCTGACAGATTTTAGAGACAACGCTTTGCTGAAGCTCCAGGTTGGCGGGCCTTTCACGGGAGGGATGATTGACCTCACCAACCAGGAGTACATCCTGATCCAGGTGGAGCAGACCGAGCAGGCGGGACAGCGGAGGAGGAGGACTCAAGAGGTGTGTTGCATTGTGCTTCATTTGCTGGGTCATCTGTGAAATGTTTAGTGTGGAAGGGCAAATAATCATTTATCTTCTGCTATTTGTGAACAGGTGATCCATAATTGGACCATTCCTCTGCATGCTGAACGGAGTGACCAGATACTGATGACAAAAACATTTGAGATGCTCAGCAGGTACTCAGAGAACACTGGTCCAATGAAATAGCAGCCAAGCATCGTACAGATTCGATACATTTTCTATCCACATTATCTTTGTAACATCGACTTCTTCACAAACTCAAAGAACCATGTATCATATAACATCAACAACTCAATGAAACCTGTTTCTAGGACAAAACAGACTGAATGAATGTTATTGGATTGAAGGGTGGCTGCAGAAAATGGGTCGTGCTATGCAGGGCATTGCTTACACCTCCCTTCACACTCCAGTAACTTTCATACAGCCCTTAATGAGTAGTAGGCGCACAAAAACATGAACACCTGTACAACATAGTGCAATCCGATACAACTGTCAGACGTTAAACAGCAGCTCTTCGAGGCCTGTTATATAGTTTTTAAGAAGAGGCAAACCTTTTACGGTTATAATTTGCTCCATATATTCATTTAAACAGAAGAGTGCCACGTACAGACATCACAGCTAACACCTTCACCAGCAGATATAAGCATCATTTATTTAAGTAGGATCAGGTGCAAAAAGAAAGACATCAAACTCAGACTCATATTATAAAAAGAATCAATATTATGTGAAAAAACTGATTCATTTGTCACATAAAAATCCTTTCGTAGCTCCACAGATCGTCTAAAAGTTGCTAAATTGACAGGACGCTCCACAAAACAGGTGGATTTATGCCGCATAACATCATATATCGATCCGTTTCTTGGACAGCTTCATAAAATATTATAAAGTCTGCGTGCTGTTTTGTCTCTGCTGGCAAACATTATAAACATTCTTGAGTTCAGCTCTTGGACTGATGATATTCAGTAAAAACAAAAACGTGCACGTCATTCTGTGCCGCTTCCTTTTCCCGCACAGTGACCCCATCATCATCACGGTTCAGGCCTTCCTGCAGGATAATGAGGTGGTACCGTTATCCATGACCCACCAGTCGCTCTACGTCAGTGTGGAGACACAGGTGGCCATCGCTGGAATCATCCTGACTGGAGTCTACGTTCTCATCATCTTCGAGGTAAATGGCCTGTGGTGTTTTTCGGTGCAGTGTCTGCTGCCTTTTTGGAAGCAATCAGAGGAAGCTTACTGTAAATGTAACATCCACACAGCTGTTTTCATTTTGCCTGATTAGATCTCTCTTGAGCAGTCGAGTTCAGGCTTTTCCTGATTGATGGATTTCCTTCCGTCTCCTCCATCATCCGTCACATTTAACAAGAACACATCAGGACGTTGACTTTGCCTGTCTGTAATAATGGAACACACCTGTTGTATATATATATATAACTAAGGGCAATGCTGTGAATCGATTGTCTACTAGCTGTCTGAACAATCAGGAATTAACCGACTGTATTGGTGCTCACTCAGTCTCATTCACTGTCCATGTCTCTAGACCAGGCCTGGACAATCTGTTCCACAAAGGGCCGGTGTGGCCGCAGGTTTTTGTTCAAACCAACCTGCAGCTAACAGATTGCCCAGGCCTGGTCTTGACCACTGCTGTCTCACTCTCGGACACAAACCAAATTAAACTTCTTCGCGTCACTGTTATGCAGCTTAAATTGCGACTCACACTCAGACTTAGAAGCTGGTGCATGAAATAAACAAAGCCAGAACACAACAGGTAGAATGAATCCACCTGGATAGTTTCGGTCTCAGAGACATTTCAGGCTGACTGTGAACATTTTTGCCCGATCTGATTCCCCTCATTAACATAAACAATCATTGATTGATTATTAATCAGTTCATAGTTCACTGTTCATATATTCTGTGTCATTACTTTAATGTGTTCCTCACTAGCCTCTCACTTTATGCATACATACTGTGCATATACAGTACATGTGTAATTTTCATTCATTTCCAGTCAGTGTTTGGTTTTAATTAGACGGGCTAATCTCCCCGAGCTTGACAAGGTGTGAACTCACTAAGCTGTGCCGGCTGAGGGGCAATACCATGGTGTGAATGTCAACAGCGGGCTGTGAGAGATGACAGCACAGTTACACTCTGCACACACACACACACACACACTCGTGTGTCATCTCTGTCACTGACAGGTCCGCTCGCTGAGGCTGTAATTGAAAGTGCGAGGGATTGTCTCCAAAGTAGAAGAGCACATACAGTGCATGGCTATTCAGACGTCAGCGAGATGTCATCTGACTTCAGCTCTGTCAGATTTCCATTTGTGAATGTCTAACAGGTCAAACAAAGGGAGCAGCCTAAACGCACTGCCCCTCTCAAATAAATGGAAAAATCTGAGTTAATAGTTTATAGCTGGATTTTGTCTGAACGTGCCCTAAACATGACAAAAAACAAAATGTGCCTTAGACAATGCATATTATATGGAAGCCATTTAATCGTATGTAGGTCAAGACAAAACCCAGAGGTCTCTTGAATAGACTGATTATACGTAAACTGAGAGTAACTTTCCTGCAATTTATTGAGATGGTATGAATGTCAGAGGAGCAGCTCTGATGTCTGATAATACATCCGTGCTTATCACAGGCCTCAATTTTATTTAAATAATGGGATGCATCATACATAAGAGGAGTGATGGAGTCGGGTGGAGGAGGGCGGCTATAAACAGCATCATGGAGTCTGTCTGGAGTCTGTCTAATTCCTCCTTTTTTACACAGAAGAAAATGACAATGATAGATCTAATGGAACACAGTAAATCAGACTTATTTTGAGAATTATTTTACAGTCCAAAGTTTGAGATGCAGTGCATGTCATCTTTATTTAAGTTTATTTAAGAACAGATTAAAATAATATGAACTAAATCGTAGTAACAGTGTACTGCAAAAACATGTAAAATAAATAAAAAAGTCTTTGCAGAAATGTCTTCAGTCACCGTGCTCATGTGATATTTATGGCATTTTATTTACTAGTAGATCATTTATGATTTCTCTTGTACGTAAATGGAGAAATGACTTGACTTATGTGCCTGTTGTTAAGTGTTGTATTGTTTGCTGTTTTCTTATTCAGAGGAATTAAGTGTTTGGGGAATCTCTCGAATTTTCAGATTGTGCACCGCACTCTGGCAGCCATGCTGGGATCATTGGCAGCGTTAGCAGCTCTGGCTATCATCGGTGATGTGAGTCTTTTTTCTTTACTTTTCTATTTTTGTGATGTTACGTCCGGCCTAGGGGAACCAGTGAGCTGTAAAATAAATAAACGATACCTTAAACTCCTCGCTATGGCTCCTTGGTGATCAGGTTTCCTCATAAAATCTTTCATTGGCTAAAACATCTCAACTCACCATCCAACAGAAAAATCTAAATGACACAAAAGGATGGACTCGGTTGTCGTGTTCATCATCAAGCTGTGTTCACATACTCAAAAAATGGATGCATATATTAAAAAAAAGATGATTCATCATCAGGGTGCGCAGGTAGGGCTTTTATTAATTCCTATAATCCAAAGGTCAGGAATGTGTCAACTTGGAAAACAGAGTTTTTGTGCTGCTTCGCCGGGACACTTCAGTGAAACAGAGCCCTCGTTAGTGTTATGACTTCCACCTGTGCTTTTCCTGCAGCAAGCAAGTGGAAATGTTTGCTGTGGAGACAAGACTGATAGCACCCAAAGGCAGGATCTGGGCCAGAGAGGAGTTATAGCACTGCTCAAACACAGTGACAACACATACATTTGTTAAACCTGCCAGGAAGTTTGCTGTACACTGTTAACTGATGCTGCTTTATTGTGTATTACCTGTTAATACATCTCAGTCAAATCTAATTATTGTCTTTGTCTCCTCCACAGCGGCCCAGTCTAGTTACTGTGGTGGAGTGGATCGACTACGAGACACTGGCTCTTCTGTTCGGCATGGTTAGAAGTCAAACATGTTTTTTATATGTTTAATTCCCTCTGTCAGACAGTCTGGCTAGTAAAGCGCTCCTCTATTTTCTATCACCGTCACGGTCTGACATCTTCACTTCGCTTTCTGTCCGTTTCTGTGTCTAGTCTCCATGGAAACAAACATTCATGATTATGCCTAAAAAACAAGACTGGATTTTGTTTGACACGTTGTAAGCTTTACATCACATCACATCTAGAGCAAAATATTCATTATTCACGTAGGTCGATGAAAAATTTCATATTGATGCATGACCACAGATGGTAGCTTCTTTTGGTTGGACAACTTCCACTGTCAACAGCTGCCACAGAAATGAATTCTCATCTCAGTCTGAGGAATATAGCAAAGCTAAAGGCAGCACATGTCAAAGATACCGTATATTTACACACGCCACAGTTCACTTTATACAAAGAAGTTGTTTTGAACTTTTTTTGTATGATAAAGAGTTTGGAGTTTCTGACCTTCAGACTGTTTTTTTGGCCTTAGCACTAATTTTGCTGTCATGCCATAATGGGTCTAATAATAAAGTAAAAAAAAACCCAAAAAACATCCAACCATCCTGAAAGTGGAGCACAGTGGAGAGATTTGTCTTACTGACCACAGTCTCTTACGTGAGCACCATCTTGTTGTCTGTGGCAACTATTTTCAGGGTGACATATAATCCTGTTACATAATAGAAAATGTTTTTTTGTTTTTTAAAGAAATGTGTCCTGTTTTCTTCCAGATGGTGCTGGTGGCCATTTTTTCAGAGACTGGCTTCTTTGATTATTGTGCTGTGAAGGTGAGCGATGATGATGATAATGATGTTTCTCAGTACTAGACAGATTGCAATAAAAGGAGACAGTCTGACATTTTGTGCATGAAGGTATACAGCACCATAAACAGTAATTGTAGATTTTATTTGATAGTAACCATATGGATGTTGAGTTAAATATTTTATGCATAACTATGTTTTCATTAGTGTATAATCACCTGAAAATAAGTATTATTATGTTTTTGTTAGCTTATGGTGAAGCTCCACCGGGCACGCCTCTGTCACGAGCCGGCCATCACACACTGTTTTGGTCCGTTCTCCATGCGACTTCAAACTCCACCAGGAGCGTTTCAGAAGCATTTTGCCTGTCAGACTTTGTTAACCTGCTCAGATTTGATCATTCCTTTTTATGATTTATGTGTTTCTTAATATGTAAATATGATACATTGTTAAATTGTTTCCCTTTTGGCTGTTTTTGAAGTTGTTTTATTTTTGAAAATCGGCTGTTTTTACGACCAGCTCGAGCTGCTCTGTGCAGATTGACACGCGCTGCTTACGACATCCGTCAAAAAACAACAACAAAAAACAGCCATGGATTCTTGCTGTAGCAGGAAACTGCCTCTGAAGTGCCCATAGGGTCTCAAACATTGACTAGAACGGCTGCAATTAGCTTTGGTGGCTGCAGTGCACATGGACCGTGTTGCATATGTAGGAATGAGCCTTTTATATCTACAGATGCGGATCCTCTTCCACAGAGTCTGCCATGTTGAACCTACAGTGGCCCAGAAAAGACAAACTAAACACTGACTCTAGATAGGTCCTTTGGCAAGGATCGTGAGGGGGTTTCAATCCTCAAACGACAGCGTTAGATGCTACTAAATCCTAAATCTACCTTCACACTGGTCCTTTAATTGTTAATTGCTTAATGTAGCATTGTGTCTTCATACATTTCAGGACTTTAAAGTTAGGTTTAAGGTTAAGCCAGATTCCATTGGCACTATTCCACAGATCTACACAGATTCTCACGTTAGTCTATTACTCTACAGTAAGAGATAAGACCTCCATCCTCTCTGCACAAGGTCACAGTTTCCTTCCATCAGAGAAAAAGCTCTGGGGCGCTCAGTTTTAATCCTGAATATTCTGCATAGATGGCGAACAAGGGTGAGTGCCTTTGTCCTTCAGGTACAGTAGCACTCAAACCAGGAGAACAGAGGGATCATGCAGGCTCATGAATTTTAAGTGCGAGCTGGAGAGGGGCAGGCTCTCCAAATTAAAATACCTTCCCCGAGAACAGCTGAGCAGCTCTGACACATCGTACTATTAAATACAAAAGGTGGCCATCTTGAGCCACTCCCACGGGGGAAGAGGCTGCCATTAAAGACAGAGCGCGAATCTGTGTGTGTTTCAATGTTAGTGGCTATTTTTGGGATCTTGAGTACCCCCTCTTGTGCTACTTCTTGTAATGGAAATGTAAGAACTAAAGGACTCATTTATGACGTTTCACTATTATATTCTTGAAGCTCTAAGACAGGCTAAAACACATCTCAGTGTCAGAACTTTACTGCAAACGTACTGTGAATGAATCGAGACGTGCACTTTATTGGTTGCCGAGTGCCATTAACACTGAATCATTATCATATCACTTCTCTTTGCAGGCTTACCAATTATCCAGAGGACGAGTGTGGCCAATGATCATCATCCTCTGTCTCATTGCTGCCATCCTCTCCGCTTTTCTGGACAATGTGACCACGATGATGCTTTTCACCCCTGTCACCATAAGGTGCAGTGTAGCCATGTTATAATGTCCCAATACGTGCCGAAATGGACCCACATTTATGTGATGTGTTACAGAAACCACTTCCACCACGCCCGGCTGCACCACCTGCTGAGTAGTTTACTCATCTGACACTGGACAATTGGTGTTTTTTGCATCTAATCGGTGATTTGTGTCCAGTAACCTCACAGTTCGTTTAAATAGTCGCTTCAGTCATGATCGGGTCACGACCTCCTCACTGAAAACATTACAATGCTAAAAACAGAACTACTACACGGAGGCTACAATTTACTCTAGTGCAGTGTCTTACAAATTAGTTGCATGTGTGCCGCCCACCTCCCTCTATCCCTCATTGTTAGTGCCTCTATTTCCCGTCCTTGAATTGAGTCAACACAATAAACCATTATTAAGTTCTCAAAATTGAGAAGGTCAGAGTATAGATTATATTTGTCTTGACTGAAAGCAGAGTGGATATCCTGTACAGCCACAATGTTAAAGGACCAATGCTTTTTTTTTTTTTTTTTTTTTTTTTTTTTATCTTCCAATTTCCTTTTTATGTTCCTGTATTTATTTTTTCCCACTCGTCCCAATATAATCGGGGCTAAAGGGCTTTTCTGTCTCTATCTGATTTTGCAGGTTGTGTGAGGTGCTTAATCTAGACCCCAGACATGTCCTGATTGCAGAAGTAATCTTCACCAACATCGGAGGGGCTGCCACAGCTGTCGGAGATCCACCCAATGTGATTATAGTATCAAATCAGGACCTGCGTAAAGAAGTAGGCACTTTCACGGCTTTTTCTGCCTAAACTTGCACTAATATACTGTTACAGATCTGCTCAGTGTAATCTGACAAATAAACCAGACGCTCACCAGACATAATGCTCTTCATGACTTAGAATCATAACATGAAGGGGTCATCGCTGTTTGAGTCATACAGATGGTACAGTGACCCCTTTTATTGATCTTTTTTGTGTTGATATGCTTGAAGTTTTTTTTAAAAATTCAGGCAGCTATATTAGTTTGATTCACAGACTTTGTGGCTTAATTTCAATCAGAGTGTCATTGGGAGATTTTGAAAAAAGTAACAAACAAAAGACTATTCCCTCATAGGTTTTTGTTGTTTGCACTGATGAAGTTACTGTGTTTGTATTGATAGATTGCCGTCAGCTTTTTTGACAGCCTGCTTGGCACTTAAATGTTGCGAAAATCTCATTTTATGACAAGGTGTTTGGTTAATTACGAAAGGAGCATCTATTACTGTCATTACAGGGCAGTAATTGAACACTGAGAACAGAGCTGGCGAACAACTCTGCTGCGACAGACAGGGACAACACCACCACTTAAGAGTTATTTTGATAGTAACGTTAAATCAAATGACTCCCTGTAATGTGAAAGGGAATCTGATACTGCCAGTCCGACTAAAATTCAACATCCAGCTCTGAAGCTTAAACCAGCCTTTAGTTTTTGACATAGCTCATTGATGGCAATAACGAAGACTCCAATGTGAGGGCCACGTTGTAATGTGTCTATTGCTGTGAGTCTTTCTGCGCTCTTGTAGTAAAAAATGACTAAATGCAGCTTCAGCGTCTAACAATCCATCGCATTTCCTCTACAAAGAATGGACAAACCAAACACTGGCTACAGATAGTGCGACCGTAGCTTCTCCTACATGCTTTGAAGGGGAGTGGTTGCAATCCGCAAACTCAGACTGTTGCTGTATTATTTATCCTGTAGCCAGGATAAATAATGCTTGGTTGCTCCAAACCACCTGTGACGGCACACATGTCAATCATTCTGCATAATTTCAAACCTTAATATAATTTGAACAGGTGAGTCCTATAAAAATTCACCCTCAGTACAGTTGTCATGAACGGGGCAATTAGCTATAGAGACCAAAAATGTTTTTGTACCATCTGTAAACATGTTTATTTCTGCTGTGAAGTTGGACATTTTAACATCGGGGCTTATGGAGACCGACTCATTTCTGTAACCAGCCTCAAGTGGCTGTTCGAGGAACTGCACTTCCACATAAGCTTAACTTTACAGGCATAGAGGTCGCCACGTTTCCTTTGTCTGCTGTTTATTTAAACGGACGTTGCAAGCAATTCAAATGTCACTGTTGTAGGATTAAATCTTTTCAAGGACAAAGACACTTTTTGATTTATATTTGTTGTGACATTTTAGCTGGTTACTTGGCCATGCACTCAGATTGCTCTTTTGGGAATGTGCAATTATGAAATACTCAGGATTTCTGTCTCCTTTCTTGCCTGGAATGGGTAAGTGTAATAAGATACTTACCAAGATACTTTACACTACAAATTAATAGCACTTACTGCATCCCTTAAAGTATACCTTCATGTTTTTGTCTTCATATTCCTCATATAAGCTCTGACATTCATGACCTAATATGGACTTTACAAGGCACACACATTTATAGTCTACATACAGACATTTGCAAGTATCTTATGGGAATGCAGTCGGGGTAAATTTAATCATCTGTGTTTGCTGTGTTGTATACATCTCCGTTCAGCACAATCTCCCTACGTATTTATACAATCATGAGTCACGACCCTTATTTATGTTGATGTGCGGGTGATGAATGGAGATGTAGTGGCAGTGAAACCAATTTATATGTTTGCTGCTGCCGTAATAAATCACGGGAATTAAAAATGTCAAAACGGTGGAGAAAGAAACTGTAACACCTGACCAGTGTTACATACCGTCGCCGTCGCTGCTGCACCTCCTCGTATATGTTTTACTTTTAATCATGAATATTGTCATGTCACACAGCTTATATAGTCGTTACAAGTTCCCCCGCGTTAGGACACATTGGAGACCCTCTCTGAAGGATTAGTGTCTGATTAAACTTGAAGCAGAGACCAGAGCTTCACCTCTGATGCAACAGTGTGTGAAACCATGTAACTCAACGAACATCTCATTTCCCGTAGTCGATGACGTACATCAAACTCAGTTGAGACCTTTGTGACAGTCTGCGTCTTTGTGCCAAAAGGGTGATAAACAATGTTTCCCACGTCTAGAACATATTTTAGTATAATTGTCTCGTCCTAAACTGAGTTCTCCTCTTCTCTGAGCCGTGTTGTCTTCATTTATCTCTTTCTACGGATTGTGACAAAAGTGATGTCAGTAAACAGCAGCAAGAACATTTTACTGAGTTAATCAGAGGAGCCTGACGCCGTCTGAAAAGGGCATTGACTTGTAGGCTCTTCTCGTAACCTTCACTCTTCTTATACTCTGAGGGGCATAATGCTACATCACTAGAAGAGATGACATTTTCCCAGCTGCTTGATGTGGCATCTGTTCACCACGCCTGACATTTTAGCCTTTGTGGGTAGCAACAGTATGTGGTCTCCTTCGGTATACAGTAGCTCCTACAGCATCCGGGCTCCCGTGGCCCGCTGTCCGGTTTGTCTTGGCTCGGTTTCCCGGGTGACAGAACCACAGGGACGCAGCAGCAGCAGCAGCCGCAGCAGCAGCAGCAGCAGCGGCGGGCTCATTCAGTCATGTCTGGCCCCTGATAAGGACAGCTTGTGTGTGCATGCACGGTTTGCTTGCCTGTTTGTTTGTTTGCACGCTCGCTTGTTTGTGTCGAGGGGATTTTCGGGAGAAATCCAGAGATAGAAAGAATGGCACAGCTGCGAAATGTGTGTTTAGGTGATTCTGCCCCTCATCAGAGTGTCCTTGTGTTTGACTTGTTATAGAGCAAGATAGCATGGTGCATACAAAAATCTCTACCTGCTTTTGGTATCATTTCATTGAGGGACACTGGTGGATCTCCTTGCCAAATGGACCTCCTCCAACCGGTCAGGAGAGTCGTTGACACTGGCTGTGATATAAGACACAGCAGCTCACAGGTTTACTGCTGCAAATAGATACATTACAGCAGCAAACACACAGACAAACTTAGATCCTTCAGTGGCTACTGAGCCACTGGAATGACTGGAAACATGAGATACAGATATAAGAGTCTATAGTTTCATTTATAGAAGGCTTGCATGAGCGTCCCAGCAGACTGAGAGAGAGCAGGTAAAGGAGTCGTCAGATCTGTGTTGTAAGAGCGAGGCGAGGAGGTGACGTAGTGATGCTATTAGATATTATGACATTAAGGGGAACCTTTGCATTTAATCTGCTGCACAATTAAGGAAACACTTGACACACAAAACTATGAGAGAGCATCTTCATCTGTGTCATATGCCGGTTTATCCTGCTGCATGTTTCATCGTATCACCCCTCCTCTCCTCCTCCTATCTTTTTGTTGCAACTTGAAATTGCAGATCCTGTAGAGGTCACTATTAACCAGTTTTATCACTATTCTTCATCCTGTGCAAGTAAAATGAATACAGACAGTATACATCACTCACAGGGCTTCATTTAGAGGCATGATCATTTAGAAATTGTATGTTATCCGCATGATGTCATACAAGGACACATTTCGATGGAAATATTTGACGATAATGGTTCTCTGGGAACAATTAGCTCTCACTTTTGAGGACAACCTCAGCTGGGGGCTGCTGTTTCTTACTCATGCAGGAAGTGTGACGTGCCCCACACAAAGCTAGAGCTCGGTGGATGTGGAAAAAACCTCAAGGATGCAATTATCGTCACTCTTTTGTGTGCAATGATCAATTTTGTGTCAACTTCCCAAGGCTACTCTCATATATTGCTACTTATCATAACGCCATTGTGTATATCTTATCAGTATTCTTTGTCAAACATGAAGAACTGTAATTATTTTAATGGCCGCTGTACTGTGATGTAATAAATATGTAGATTCGAGGTTACCTGCACCTGCTTACATCCTTTTTCTTTGTCTCAGAGAATGAGCCTCATTCATGAGCCCTCTTTCTCAGAGGACCGCATGACTTGTCTTACTTTGTGTCGCTGCTCTACAGATGACTGCAGACAGTCATCAAAACTGACACCAAGACATTAATGCTTATATCTGAATGAAATGTGAGAGCATTTTTAAAAGACCGCCTCGTAACGCATCATAATTCGTTGTCTTACAGGGCATTGATTTCGCCAGTTTCACGGGATACATGTTCCTTGGAATATGCCTCGTCCTTTTCACCTCATTTCCTTTCCTGCGGATGCTCTACTGGAACAAAAAACTCTACAACAAAGAGTCCATTGAAATAGTTGGTGAGTTCAAATAAAAAGACAAAATCATTTTTCTACGCAGACGATGATTTGTTTGAAGCCGTGAATGTTGACGCTGAACAGCGGAGTTATCCTGTTGTTATTGAGCTGAACTGTAAACAGCTCTGGATGTGGCACAATCTAAAAATCAATTACGACGGCTTTTGTTTATTATCATGAGGTCATCAAGCATCAGAGCACATGCTATAGCTACATACTACGTCTATTCACCTTCTGGGGCGCTGCAGTGACCTCAAAGAAACTTAATTAACTCGGCATTATGGCCTCGGCCCTCGAACTCCCACACATGATGTATGGCGCCCTCTGAATTGAAGACTTTCCCCGCTCTGTCTCATGTGATTTCCACAGTATTGCATTCTCATTTTCCTCGTCCGAGGGCCAGGTCATCTCAGATAAAACACCTCTGGATTATACAGCGCGCTAGTTAATAAAAGAGAAAATCTCTCTGGTCATGATGGAATAGCTCAGATGTCAATGATTTAAGTTTACAACTAGGTTTACAGCTGCTTTTAGGAGGACCAGTTTTGGTCTCAGTGAACGTGGTTTCAGATTAGTTTAATTAAAGTACTCGTGGTGATAGGTGAAGTTCAACATCATTTACCGGGATGGAACACTTTCACCTTTTGCCTCTTTGAGCTGCCGAGACTCTGATGACTCACCCAAGTCTGGAAAAAAAAACATTTACTCTGATGTTCAGCTGTTCACTTTGACTAGTTGGAAGGAAACTCTCTTCCATGGAGCAGCCTGAGAGCCCCCTCTAATTGTGCTATTTGCACAGTTCTTTTATACTATTCCTTAATTATCCATGAACAGAGGAAAGAGTTATTTGGTTATGGAATTACACTGTGCAAAGGTAAGATCATTCAAGAATAGAAGCTACAGGCTGTGTTTAGTTTGGATTATATCTGTGCCCTCCATCCTAGCATCTATTCGCTGCTACTCATATTTGCATATGAGACCTCGGGGATGTAGATAATGGACAAACTAATAAAATAGGAATATTTGTGTGAGATTGTTTGCAAGTTCTTCTAGAAACACAGTCAACCCTTATCAGTGTTTACCCACAGCCCGATAGTCTCCCCCCTCTGAGAGAAAAAACCCAGTAGGTGATCATTAAAACAGAGACCACCAAGCTTCCCAGTCATCGTCACCAAGCTCCCTATTTAAGGAGCGAGGAAGACCGGCTGTTAGGAGCTGTGTTGTCACACTGAGCCCTGGGCGGATTGAAGGAAGCCACTGCTGATCACCGCAATGATTGGTCAATGCAGGGCCTGATAGCTCATCTGTAAATCCCACCCTGTGGAGCTTCCGCTTGTCCTGCCAACCTGGCCAACCTAGGAGAGCATGCAGCTAAATCAGCTCAGAAGCCCCTGCCACGACTGGTAATTACAAAGATTCGCTCACAGGAATGTTTTTTTCCAGTGCCAGTTAGATCCTATTAAGGTCACCTAGCAACCTTCCTGAAAAAGGATGGCGCCTACTGATATCTACACGGGCGTCCGGCTCCCTCGTGCTGTATCTCTGCTTCAACACTGGCTGTTCCTGAGCTAGTCAATGTGTTCATCGCCTGGCTGTATTAGTCCCTCTATGGGGGCTCACAGCATATTGACCAAAAACATCTTTATATCTTCTCAGTCGGCCTCAGCTGTAGGAGCTATTATCACCCAAACACCCCCCCACCACACACACACACACACACACACACACTACAAACATGCTACATACTGTTTCTAACTAAGTAATGGCTGTGAATCCATGTGTTTGACATACATCCATTTGTCCTGTTCCTCCAGAGCTCAAGCATGAGATCTTGGTCTGGAGGCAGACGGCTCAGCGTATTAACCCTGCCAGCAGAGAGGAGACGGCTGTGAAATGCCTCCTGATGCAAAAAGTGCTCAACCTGGAAAGTCTGCTCCGCAAGATGATGAAAACCTTCCAAAGGTGAAAACAGAAGATATACGTGTTATCACTAAGAAGGAAATGACATGTTTAGCACAAATTTTGTGAACGGGACAAGAATTTGGCATTTAACACAATATTGTTACTGATTTTTGGACAGAGATCTCTAATTTAAGCCTATTCATGCAGATTTAGTTGATCGAACCACAACATTACACTGAGCATTTTTAACATCTGTTTGAGGAAGAAAGAAAAAACACGGAAGTCCAAGAATAGTTTCTTTTTTAGTCCCTTTGTCCAGGACGTCTTCCAGACAGGCATAGCAATTATTGCACAATACAGTCTGATACACAACATCCAGTGAATTATATGTTTATTTCTGTTTAATGCTCAGAAAAATGGAATTTATGAGAGACTAAAATGTTGCTCTCCCGCTGACAGACAAATTTCTCAAGAGGATAAGAACTGGGAGCAAAACATTCAAGAATTGCAAAAGAAGGTAAGCTTTCATACTTCACCTCAGACAGATTCCTTACCCGCTGTGACTGCGGCGCATTGATGTTATCTCAATAATGAACTTGAAACTTCAGTCGTGTGATAAAAGAATACTCTTTTCTCCTCCACAGCACAGAATAACCGACAAGGTCCTCTTGGTTAAATGCGTGTCCGTCCTTGGCGTGGTGATCTTTATGTTCTTTGTCAACTCCTTCGTCCCCAGCATTCATCTCGATCTCGGTAAGTGCAGCACTGTCTCATTACCGCGCTGCTTTCACGGGCCTCACTGCGTGCCTATGGGTTCTGTCATGTAATTATGAAAACACAGCTTCCTGTGTCCTTGCATTTGAAATGAGCCAAAATAATGGGCTGACTAGGAAATGCAACCAACAAATTACATAGATACTGAGCTGCATTTAGACCCATCACATTCATCTATTCATGCGCTGCAGTTTCAAATCTGTGTTAAACAATAACGTTCCGGTAAATCTACAACCTGCACTTTGATACAATAGCTGTGTTGTTGGTCCCACAACTTTACTGTTTGAATTCAATCTCTGGCTCACTCATTAGCATACCCTTTAGCATTTTTTTTTTTACAATAAAAAGCCATTTAAATCACTAAAGAAACAAATATTTATTTCCTGATGGCGAACAAAAGCTAAAAAAAAATTGTGAATATTGGATTATTAATTCCGTTCATCAGGTGGCCAGAAACAACTTCAATTTTATTTGTTATATGTAGGTTAACATCGTGTCAGTACAGTACAATGAAAGAAACTCAAGTGTTGCTCAGAATCTGCAATGTATTTACAAAATGCGGTTGTAGAAACTGTCTACATGTCACAGTTCAAAATCACAGAACCCGAATGCACAACTCAAAGACAAAAAGTTCAAAATATTCAAGGATTCAAGGATCAAGACGGGCTGGAGAGAGAGGCTGTGTCTGAAACAGCAGGCAGCGGAGTGACAACATGAATCAGTTACAAGGCAGAATGAATGAATGAAAGTTACCAACGTCCTGACACCACGGCTTTATACTGGCTTCACTGGTCCAGTGCATTCAAAGACAAATCCATTCAAAAAAGTTTAAAGTATTTGTTGTGGCACTGAGAGTATCAATGTTACAAAGTTCATCTGTGTGCGAGCGACTGGATGTTTCCAGCTGGCTGCTGTAAACACGACTTCAGCGCTACCACCTGGAGAATACGAAGTCCTCTAAAACTGCTTGCTTGCATATTTCGGGCATGTTAGCAGATCTGGATATGTGGGTTAGGTTGAGGGTTATATCTTGTCCGTCTGACGCTTCTGACTGTGATGTCTCTGATGTGTGCGCTCAGTGGACGACCTTAACAGCATCTCATTAATGCTAACACTATCCCTAAATGAAGATGGCTGTATGCAAACACACCCTGTCATCTCTCCCCTCTCTGCTGAGGCCACTCAGTCACCAAACATGCTCAGTTAATTACAGGCGCTACTCAGGTTACCTCTGTGTGACATTTATTAAATGGGAATGACCCCACAGCAGCGTGTTTTCTGTCCCCGCGGAGGGATAGGCGCCTATCCAAACACGACTCTCATTAATGCATGCAGGTCACACTCAGGGTTGACGACTGCAGTCTATTCATTCACATGTTTTCAGAATTGGGCCTCATTAAAATTTCATTAACTTCACACAGTAAGATTTAATTTCAGCCTGATGATTGCCTGGTCATTTGATCCCTTTAATGTATCTGTGGTTATGTGAGTCTGTGGCTTGGATGAAACTTTATTGATCCATATGGCCGAAATCAGGAGAGTTTAGTGAAACATTTGCTTGACATATATCACTAAACAAACACCGAAGGGTTTAGATATGTTGCTTACAAGTGGCAACCTCTGTGACTGTGAAGTGAAGCCAGTGCAGAAGTGCAGAAACTGTAGTTCCTCAAACGTCCACTTGAGGCTGGCTACAGAATGAGTCAGTCTCCATAAGGCCCCATGTTAAAATGTCCAACTTCACAGCAGAAATAAACATGTTTACAGCCTGGTACAAAAAACAGTTTTGGTCTCTATAGCTAATTTTTCCTTTCCTGACAACTGTACCGAGTCTGTATAAATTATATTAAGACTTAAACTTATGCATAATTAACAGTTTGAGCTGAATTTTTGCTGTATTTTGCCAAGATGGTGTCCTCCAGAGCCACCAGAAATCGATAAGGCCATCGATAGGACCAGAGTTTTGCTTATTTAGTCAAGTTTTTGTCAAGGCAAAAGGATGTCTGAAGCATCACCATTTCTTATGCTGATGAACGTACAAGACTCTCAACTCAGAGCACAAACTTCTTTATCTTTTTGGCTTTGGCCTTGTGTTCGTTTACTTTGTTTTGTCTAACTTATGGAGAACTTTGCTGAGACATTTTTCACAGCACACCTCTTGTCTCAGACACTGTTGTCTTGCTCATGATAGATGAGTCTATCATGATCTGCTCAGACTTGCCTAAAAGCTCTTTTTAATTCCTTTTAATTGCTCCTGGGTGCAGCCACGGGAAACATCAATATAGTGAGAAAATCAAAAGTGTCATATTTTGTCTGTATTTTTTTCTTTTTTTTGACATCTGTTGCACGAAAGCATCACAGAGCTTTATGTTTACTCCCTTACTCTGGATTATCTACTTGTGTTTGCAACCTGCAGGATAATACTTCACTAAAAATCTATATATTTGCTAGATGGCAGATGCAATGCAATGCAATTTACACGTGAATTTCTCCTTCCATTGTCACAGTAAACGACGGTGAGGTAACTGAACTCTCTAATGGGTATATTAGCTGAGGGTTGGCCTTTAACGTAAGAAGGAAAGCATGACATTTTGTCCACAAAGACCTTCAACAGACGTCATCTATACAAGACAGGAATGTCACACTTTTCCTCTAATGAAGATCCACTGTTTGTGGGCAGAGTGTAGTAGTAGATGTAATGTTTTCTAACCCCGCTGACCTTCCCCTTCGCCGCAGTAGGTTGAACCCTCCTCTGAACTGGCCTGAGAAATGCTATCTGAATCGTTCACGACAACCTCATATGTCAACTCGGAAAACTGTAAAACAGAAATGAATTCAGCCTTTTTAGTTAAACCTTCACCAACAGGGAGCTTCTATAAGTATGTCAACATATAAACTCCCTTTTCATTGACTTGTTTTGAAGCCGTGTGTCATGTTTTTATCTTTGCGTGCATATGAAGGAGAGCTCTGTAAGGACCATTACATATCTCTTACATTAATTCTGTGGACAGTCGCCCAATAAAATTTCTGTTTGCTCCATACTGTTCAAAAAAGGCATTTCAGTCAGACAACAATGCAGAACAGGGTTTGGCGTCTAAGCTCTAACATCATCACTCCCTGTAGACATGTATACATAGAGATATTGAGGAGTGATGAGCAAATAGCTCAGTAGGAGCCCGCAGATGGGTGCTGGGGTGGTGGTGGTGGTGGTGGTTGGGCAGAAGAACAGGCGGTGATGCTGATGCGGGGCAGTAATGGCATTGACAGAGCAGAGGGTGAGATGGGAAATTTTGCAGCTTAAATAGATCGCCAAATTGGAAGAGTGTGCTTTGGATTGGATGACTGTGGAGAGTGAGGCATGTGTCAGGTGTACGTATGCAGTGCAGCTTGATTTGTCTGCCTGAGCTCGCAGGCAATGTTCTCAGACCGATTTAAAGCTTCACTAATCAATATTTTTTTTAATATATTTGTCTAAATTAAATTATAAATAAAATGTCCACTTCTATGTGAAACAGGTCACTTGTTTTGTGAAATCCACAGAAAAAAAACGTTTTGTGTTTTTCAGCCCATTGTTCGATCACTTTGTTGTTTTGGTTTTGCTGCTCTCGTCATCATCGTTTCCAACACTAAAGACAGCAACTTCAAATGAATGCTAATGTTGCTTCATATCTGCATGACATTTACAGTAAACAGGCAAGCGTTAACTGTTTCATCATTTCAGCAGCATTTCAAACATTGCCTCACATTTACCCCAAAAACAGCCTCTATTGTAATTTAGAGAGAGATTAAATAACTGGAGAACCAAATTGTTTAAAACCACATTTGCAGCCTGGCTGTCGCTGAACTCCAGCAGAGACTATCAGGACCGCCTCAGCAGGTTCTGAGCATGTAAACATGTCGTGAAGTCTCTCTTTCAGTCTTGAGCTTCTTATCAGCGTCTGTGTCTCCAATCTTCCCCTCTCTCACTCTCCCTTTCATGTCCTTTCGTCGCTCTCCTTTCGTCGCTAATTCTCATCCGTTGTGAAGTTATTTCCCCAAAATGCATCGGCCAAAGGCAATTACCGAGGCTCACCTGTTAAATCAGATTTTCTCCAAGTGGATGAACACTCATCTCTCTTCCAAAAAAAAAAAAAAAAAAGCCGGCTGGTGCCAACGTTGATCCTCCAGACTAGAATGTGTTGAAATTACATGTTTGTGATAATGAATGCTTCAACAAAGACAGACCAAATGTGGCATTTTCGTATTTGTTAATCACTGACTCCTCTGGGGCAGCAAAGACAAAGGCAAAAAGTGGAAATGAAGACCTGGATGTAGCATCTGTAACATTTAAGAAAGGTTACTGTTCTTTGAGGGTTATGATTAAAGACAACGTGAACCGAGAGCAGATGGAACTTATGTTAATGTTTTTAATGGTTCCTAAGTATCCCCACGTGTCGGGTGTGATATGTCCTCTTGTTAGACATCTGTGAAAATCTGCCACATTGAGCTCAGTCTCCGTTGGATAAGACCATGAAATATTTTTTTTCTGCATGTGAGGGAGTTTTCTAGCTATAAAGGGAAATGTCAGGTGGTGTTTCTTGTTCTCTTTCTCAGGTTGGATCGCCATCCTGGGTGCGCTGTGGCTTTTGGTTCTGGCTGACATCCAGGATTTTGAGATCATCTTGCACCGCGTGGAGTGGGCCACATTGCTTTTCTTCGCTGGCCTCTTCGTTTTGATGGAGGTATTTAAGATACGGCACATGTTGCTGGCACTGACCGAGAGCCCATTTATATTTTTTTGGAGCACGTACAAAAATAGCGATGCCAAACAACAACTTTTGATTTCGAGCCTCCATTTGTCACAAGAGGTAATTATAACAAATAAAAAGTGAGCCAGCTCTGCGATGAATGCAGGTTTAGCTGGCCTCACCTCCGACAAACATCTACACGAGATACTGACGGAAAACAGCATCAGCGCTTAGATTTATTGAGCGTACACTGGATAGTGACAGAAATTCAGTCAGCCAGTGAGAAATCAATCAATCATTACAATCTGAAAAGTAATTATCTATTTCTTTACCCACGAGCCTCCTTGTGAACGGATGAAATGAAAATGTCAGCACAATTACTGCTTTGCTGTTTTCCTCCTCAGAGTGTTTAATATAGATGTGGGTCCTGGCAAAACTACGTGTTGAATCCATTAAACAGTGCAGAGTGTCAGAGAGCAATCCCCTGTAAGAAACGACCACCAGTGTGGGAATATTTAGCTCTTGGTGTCAATAACGATAACAAGAATAGATTTGTCTTTGTGTACTTGATGGCCGCTTAATAAAAGCCAAATTGCTTTTTCTTCTCTTGGTTTAATCCCACCTATAACTAACTCTGCTCAGACCCCCCCCCCCACACCCCATATTAATCCTCTCCTCTTCATTTTTCAGGCTTTAGCTCAGCTGCAGCTTATCGACTACATTGGAGAACAGACAGCGCTGCTTATAAAAGTGAGTTTTTCCTTTTGATTCCCAGACTTAGCAATCATCTCTCAGGGCTCTTCGTGCAGCTGGCACGATTGATAATTGGGCACAGGTGACACGATATTGCATTTCATGCATATTGATCCTTTTGTTCTGCACGGCCCTGAATTCAATTATTTTGTTTACATCTGATTCCTGTCAACGCTTGAAGAGGTCTGAGGCAATTTTCACCCATATCCTAGCCTGTGTGCATCATGCGAGCGATGTGTCTCTTAGCAGAGAATTGCGCCAGTAATAGGTACGTCAGCTCATGTTTAGACCGTGGGCCTCTGTAAGTCTAATAATCACACATGACAGGTGGTGTGCTATTCATGGTTTCTGACCTGCACACCCTCCCCAAACAATGGACAACATGCTGAGAGTGAATTGCGTGGCCTTTCCCTGTTGATACAAGTAGGGGACAGGTGAAAGGAGGAGATATTGCCTCTTTTAACCTGGCCATGCAAGAGAAGGGACTATCAAGAGGGTTCAACCAGCATCATGCTTGTCACATGTGGAGAATTGGCCACGCTCTGTGTGTGTGTGTGTGTGTACAGCAGAGGTCTGAGATAAAACTCAAAAGAGACCACCACCAGCACCACCACCTGTGGCCTTGTCACGCATTCAAACAGCTTCATCCTCTAAGGCTCGGCTCCCTGACGAGAGGTTCAGTGTCAAAGAATGAACATAATTGGTGTGTTTGATTTAAATCAGTGACGGGCCGAGAGGGGGGCGGGGGTTTGGGCGTGTGCGTCTGAGTGTCAACGAAAGTAACAGTTATCTCTCGCTCTTATTATCTCCCCTCTCAGGCGGTGCCAGAGGACCAGCGCTTGGCTATAGCCATTATCTTGGTGATGTGGGTCTCGGCTCTGGCCTCATCCCTCATTGACAACATTCCCTTTACTGCCACCATGGTAAGCTGATGCTTTCATTTCACACTCCAGTATATCCTTATGAAATCACACACACACACACAACACACACACACACACAGTTCAAACAAGTCACGTGACTTATTAACGAAATAGTCCAAAAACTGTATGAGATGAAGCCACGACACACAACCGACATTAAAACTAACATCAGACAACATTTTCAGCAAGCTATCCTGATCATACAATTTGTATTTGAGAGAGAGAGAGATGGTTAGTTTTTGTATTCTGCTAAGTTAACAAGTAGTCAGTGACACAGCATCTAATGTAACTCACCAAGAAAGTGAATAATCGTATTTCTCCTAATGTTGAACTTTAAGTACCATTTTGTCATTGCAGTCATCAAATACTCTGTGAGGACTCGCTTTCCCGATCAGGGGAACACATTTTGATTGATGCAAAGCTTTCAGTGTATGCTCGCTCTGTTAGCGTGGTTTGTGAGAGGGATATTCACACCAGGGACAAATGGTCACATTCTCTCCTACGCTGCACATGAGAGCTTTAATGTTTCATTTATTCAGAGGAGAAGCAGAAATTTGAGGAAATTCCTCAGCGAATAATCCAACAGTCTTCAGGAAATGCTAAAACAACAAGGTCGAGTTCACACTGTCATCATGGCACTGGCATCCGATCTGGCTCATCACCTACTGTATGTTGCATGTAAAACCCATCACATAACGCTCTGTAGATGGAGCCCCTGTGTATACTGTATGTGTTTGGTTAGACATCAAGCTGAACTGAAGCCACGAAAAGTCAGTCAACATCCTCAATAATTCATCTTTGTGCTCGCAGATCCCGGTTCTCATCAACCTCAGTCAGGATGCAGATGTGAACCTGCCAGTGAAACCTCTCATCTTTGCCTTAGCCATGGGAGCCTGTCTTGGTGGTAAGCCTCTATTTATCCTCTTCACGTGATGAAGTATAAAGTATAAAACAGGCGATGACTGTTTGGCTTTGAGCTTAAAATACCTTACAGTCACTGGGGACCTATCCCTGCTTGAAAGGTGTGGATCTTTATTGATGGCCCCTGCCAGAAGGAGACATCATATGCTCCAGGTGACAGCCACGCTTTGTACAGCTGTGTCACTCCCCGGGGATGTCAGACTGTGCTTTTTGCGAAAGCAGCTCAAGGCCCTCAAACCATACCCTATTCAGGCTCTACCACACCCCGGCGGCCGTCCCCCTCCAGCACAGCGTGGCTCTGTTTGGGTGGGAAGGACGCGAAAAGAGAGAGAGAGAGAGAGAGAGAGGAGAGAGAGAGAGAGAGAGAGAGAGAGAGAGAGAGGGTTAGAAGGCTGTCACAGTGTTTCAGTTTAATCAACTGCACTGTGACAGGGCCGTATCGATTGGCGGTATGATGTTGCTGCCGCCCAGCTCCATCCCCACACTGACACCTTTTGAGATGTGAGCGGTATCGAGTGGCAGGATGGATACGCACCCTGACTGCCAAAATATCTGCAGTCGATTTAAAAGTACAAGTTTATAGTAGATTATGTGTGAAAATGCTAAGAGAGAAGGGTGAAAGAAGAAGGTGATGATGATGATGATGATGCCTTCATGTTTTATGTGCCACTGAGCTCAAAGCTGGATAATATAAAATTTATAGAGATTTAATTTAATGTTGTTTTCCTGTCTGTTTAGGGAATGGCACATTGATAGGAGCATCAGCCAACGTCGTGTGTGCAGGAATTGCTGAGCAACACGGCTACGGCTTTTCCTTCATGGAGTTCTTCAGGTCAGCCCTCTTTCCTCTAACAGCACTAAACATGACAATGTCAATGTCAAGCAGCCCAAAGTTCTAACAAAAAGTCCTAAACAAACCTCTTGGGCTGATGTGCGAATCCTGCACCACTGCCTCAAGCGCTATTTACATGTTAATGTCCATCATATGCTACAATAGGAGGTGCCAAAAATATGTTTTGAGTGGCCTGAGAACATTTAGAGAAAAGTTTCATAGTTCAGATCCTGATTTGCAAATGCCAAACATTCCCCAGAGTCCTGTTCATTCATTGAAATGTGCATCATGAGGCAGAGGCTGCTCTCCTCTTTGAGGGGTGTCGCTGGAAGTCTGAGTACTGGTTTCTGAAGAGTTATCACCCGATCTTACACTCTGAAAATATCACAGTAACACAATTAACATTAGTTGCAATGAACCTTAAAGGAATGAAAACAATATCTTTCACTCAGCCTTCCTTACAATAAACATCTTTTTCTATCTTTACGGGGAGATAAAATTAATTTTAGATACGGCTAAGGAATATGTGCTAAGACGTGCTAAGATAATAACAATTTGTTTTGTTTATTTGCCTATTTAAATACTGAAAGTTCAGAGTGTGTAAGGGTTTTGCTCATTACGAAGCAAGTATATGATTCCCATGCTCAGCTACGTCTCAAAAGTTGTTGCAGCAGTTTTTGTTACACAGAATTGGTACCACCTTTGACCAATCATAAATTGTTCACAATCCCACCAAAATACCACGTAAAGACACAAAGACTTTGAGAAGGACCACAGTAAAATGTGGCATCAAAAGTTTTTTTGACATTTGGAGATTTTCTTCTTTTTTGGTGACTGGATGGCGAGCGGCTCTCTTCTGGAAAATGTTCCCTGATGGTCAATAGACCCTGAAAGCCACCCATCCTCTGAACGCCTTGGGTCTCTAGTTTCTGGTTGTACAGTCTCATGAGGCTGTGATTATCCTAGAGGTCATCATAGTTCTTTTTATACAGTGACAGGTTACTATGGGGATTACAATTTTGAGTCCTTCAAGTCATACCCAAGTTATGCACTTCAAAGACTGCTTAGAGACTTTATTATGCAGAAATATTCAAAAATACTAGATGAAAATAACATTTATACTGTCGTATTTTTGCCTAAAGCTGTACAGGATTAGCATAAAGTGGACATGTCTGTAAAAGGGGAAGCTGGTGGTACCCAGAGCGCATTTTCATGTCTTGAGAGGAGAGTGTCACCTTTTGCCAAACTTTGGAGCGTTATTTAGCCTCCTGCTAGACGTTAGCATCCAGGTTATGCTGCAGCCGTAGGGTAGTGGCAAACATGATTTAATATCATGTGCTCTGGGCAGTGATTTCAGCTTGTGTCCTCTCCGGTGATGTTGCAAGGGAATGTTTACTACAGCCAGAGTGTTTTATCTGTAGCAAAATGTGCTCAGTAGTCTCAGAACACAGCCTCATTTGAAAGCAGAACAGGGCTCATAGACATAGACAAAGTCAGAAAGGGCTCATAGACATGCAAATGTGGAGAGTTGGTGGAGTGATGGGCAGCCACACATAGCAGCGCCCTGGGAGCAGTTAGGAGTTTGGTACCTTGAAGGAGGTGTACTGGCAGCACTCCAGCTCCACGTCCAGGCTGGACTTGAACCACTTGAACCATCCTCCGGTTCCCGAGCCAAATCCCTACAGACTGAGCCACTGCCGCCCCCAAGCATCAAAACACATGTGTGACTGACTGAAGTGATATCGAGTGAAACACGTGATTTGAGGACTCTCTGGTGGTTTAAAAAAAAAAGGAACATACCCAAGTGAATGTCATTTTATGTGAAGCAGGATGGTAAGTAGGCTGCCTCCCCAGTTGCCACCTGCACACTAACAATTTTCATTCTGGTGACGTAACAGCCAGAAATACTTTGCAATTTGCTTGTTGGAGAAGTGGATGTGGTCAGTGATTTTGAAAGGAGGCATAATATGCGATTTCTTGCAAAGTGCATGTTATTGGATTTATGCACTTACTAATTGTCCTGTATGTAATGATGAGAGCGAGCGAGTGACCGAGTTCCTAGTGGCGTTTTTCTCTGTACCAGATCATATTTAAGTGAACCACAGATGCTCTTCCTGCACCAACGTTTCATCAACAACTGTACTTCAGAAAAGCATGTGGTGAATGGTGATTTGCCAGCGTTGTGGCTGCTTAAGCTTTTTGAATGGAAATATTGATTGGTTGTTGAGTTCGTTACTTTAAAACTCTCTCAAACCAATCTTAGATGGATTTCTATAAAGTTCAGACATTCATGGTGCCCAGAGGATGAATCCCAGTGACAAAGATCCTCAAACGTGAGGATGTTTTGCTTTAGCCTGATATTTTAAAGACTAAAAAAGTGAATATAAAAAGATGAATGTGTAACCATGCGAGCTGTGACTGCAGTTTCAGTTAAATTTCATCATGTGATTTCATTTGACCAGAGGATGATCCTGTTTGCTATTATGGCTCGATCCCATCGATCAAGGCCGTGACTCGTTCCAGCAAACAGTGTTGATCGCAGCTGCTCTAGATCGGTGTTCTTCAATCCTTCATTCAGTCCTCGGGGAACACTGTCCTGCATGTTTCAGATGTTTCCTCCTCCACCACACCTGATTCAAATGATCAGCTCGTCATCAAACTCTGCAGTGGCCTGAAAACGAGCCACTCATTTGAATCAGGTGTGTTGGAGCAGGAAACCTCTGTAGGGAAGTGTTTCCCGAAGACCAGGATGAAAAACACTGCTCTAGACAATGTTTGTGATTACACCAGAAGCACTGTGACACATTTCAGAAGTGTCTGAGAAGAGCTCTCTGCTCTGCTCAGTGGAGAGTAAGACAAGAAAAGAAGATAAATAAATAGGGGCGTCCCGGTGGCTCGACTGGCAGAGTGGTCTCCTCTTGTATGAAAGGCTGCGTCCTTCCTTCAGTTTCCACGCCGGCCTGTGGTCCTCGCTGTGTGTCGTTCCCTTCTTTCCTGTTTGTCTTCAGCTGTCCACTCTTACAAACTGAATGCTGCTCAGAGTTACCTGCAAGTCCGAAGTGAGCTCATTCAGCCACGTCTCTGTAATGCTACAGTCTCTCTATTCCAGGCGTGTCCAAACTGTTCCACAAAGGGCCGGTGTGGCTGCAGGTTTTCCTTCCAACCAAGCAAGGCACCACACTCATTTAATCAACTGATCTCAGTCTTCAGAGAGTTGATTGGTCAAACTGTGTGCTCTTGGTTGGTTGGAACAAAAACCTGCAGCCACACCAGCCCTTTGTGCAACAGTTTGGACATCCCTGCTCTATTCCCTCTGTAGCCTGGTTAGCGCTGTTACCTCCTTCATCTTATACGCATCAGGCAGCACAGAGTAGAAAACAGACAAAGGGAAACAGCGTTGGCCGACTTACTCATGGTGGCAGCACAGAAACCAAAGAAAAATGACCAAATCTGAGCAAGTTAGCAAAGTCTGCCGGGTAAAACGCTTCTGAAACGCTCCTGGTCGAGTTTGAAGATGTGTGGGTAACAGACCAAAAAGTGCCCGGTGGAATCCAGGGGTTAGACCTCATAAGGACGTGACCATCCATCAGTCAATCAAAAGACAAATAAAATACTGTTTTTGTTTTAGTTTTAGTTTTCTGTGGTTTGTTGCCAAGAACTAGTTCATTAAGATTTTGTCTATCTGTTCTTGGTTTCCTGAAGCAGGAGGAGCAGCAGGTAGTGATATTATGGCTGGTGCTGGATCACGACAGGTGTTGTAAAGAAAACACTTACCATGTCATTGTCAGTTTTGCTGTATTATGTAAATAGCAGTGTATGCTGACACATTTTTCGTGCTGAAAAGTCTCAGGATTGTCCATCTGCATGGGGTTTCACTGAAATCAATAAGAACCGTTGCAGCCTGTCAGCTGTACCTCTGAAGCTGTGTTTACAGTTTTGCTCTCGGGCTGAAGCACTGCCTGTAATTGGCTGTCTGTGGCAAGGGTCACAGCTGTTCAGAGAGACAGGTAAGGAGGACAGTCTGTCTGTCTATGACTCCAGGCAGCTGGGACTGACTGGTGCTGTATCAGGTGTTTACACTGAGGACCCAGATGAGCCCACAGGGACATGATGCCTTTTTGATAGACCATCACAAAGGAAAATGAGTGGTGCTGAAAAGCTCAGCGGTTAGATGGTATGGTCCCTGTTGCTTCTTTCATGCCTCTAGGCCCTAATCATCCTCCTCTCCTCAAACCATTAACCTGGAGAGCATCACAAAAGCACCCGCAGTACTCTATATGTACTGTACGGTACACAGACCAACGGCAGGGTATGAGCCATTGTTAGTGCTCGCATGCTTTTGAGACTTACAGCTTAATATCTCGGATGAGGAAGTAATATATTACAATAACGATTACAATGGACAATTATAGAGCCAGTCTCCATAAGTCCCCATGTTACTTCACAGCTGAATTAAACATGTTTACAGCCTGGTACAAAATTCAAAATGGCTCTGTCAGTGACATCATGCTTATGTCGTCCATTCTTTATACTTTCAGTGACTTAGACCAGTGACCTGACAACCAAACCAACCAAAGGGTCACAAGATACACAAGCTACATAAATATGTGAAAATGTTTTTACTGCAATCTTTATTATTGAGAGAGTTTAACATCTTTGGGCCTCAAAAAGTTTTTTAAATGAAACGATACGTGAAGGTTCAAAATGTCTCCTTGCTAAAAACTCACAAACATCTGAAACATGACAAGGTGTTACACAAAGAGTCAAAAAGTCTTGAAACATCTGGATCAATCTTTAACAAAAGTTCAACAACTTCTCATTTGTTTTATGTAAATCTGAAAAGTATCCAGTAACCACAGCTGTACAAGATGTCCCTGAAATACAGAGTAAGTTTCTTCCTATCTAAATTCATTTCTTCTGTGACTCAGTTCTTTCTGCAGGTTAACAACATGCAAGTGAGATATATATAATAAAAACTGAATGACCAGTTCAGTTTTACTTCAGTAGAGTGGCACAGTAAACAAACAGACTCCAATTCAATTCAGCTGAGTTAGAGAGAGACAGAGCTCTCTGAGACCTACCTAACATGCGCCATACTCAAGGAAAAAAGGTTACATAATGTTAAGTGCTTATATATTTTTGGAGGTACAGAGAATATTTTCAGTACAGCCTAATCACTTTGTGGATCATAGTGTTTATTAAACAGCCCTGGTCAAACATTGTTATAGAAGGCAGTGATGTCCCAGCCCCCACAGTTAGACGTCCCTCTGGTTTATCTAAAGAAAGTCTTTGAGATTGCATCGGGACTTTCAAAGAGCTTCCGTCATATGCAATTAAATCAACGCGTAAGATCACAAGGTATGATGGGGAACTTTTAGACAAGGTTAAACCGTGTTCCTTTCTGTGCCGTATTGTGGCAGGTTTTTCATCTGCTCCCTGTCCCCTCATACTGTGCCTGTGATGGTGGAACGGGTACTGCTTAGCAGAAAGAGATTCACTCGCGTAGAGGTGACCTCAACTTGTCTGATTATGATAACAGTTCATCCATCTTAAGGGGACATTCATTCCTCAAAGATAAAAAATCACACTGGTCTCATGTTAATGAGTTATTTAAAGGCCTTGACCTTGTTAAACCTTTTTACATATTAAATATGTTTGGAGTATAATTTCAGTATCTTACCACTGCATTCTCCTCAGTCTACATTGTTGTATTATATATGCTCAGCAGCAGCACTGTATAGAGTGAACTTTATTCTCCATCTACGGATCAATATATACACCACTGAGCTGTTATAACACTCCATCTGTGCCGCTGAATCCTACATTACTATCCAGCTATGGAAAGCATTGATTCTTTACCCTGAGGATGAGTGGTGTGGGTCACTGGTCTGAGCATTTCTGTGCAGTATAAATGTCTAACAATCAGTCTTTATTATAGTAAGGCCAATCGCGTTATCCCAGATAAGGTGTCACACAACACGTTGGTTAATAATGTCTGCCTGACGTATGTGGCTTTAGCCTCCTTTAGCACAATACTATGTAGCTATCAAGCCATCATGCACAGAGTCAGCTGGAGACACTAAACATTCAGCCAGCGTACGTGCTTTCCAATTAATTCATTGCACCAACATTAAAAGCTAGCTAGCCACAGCTGATAAATTCTGTTAGTTGCCATTTCAGCCTTTAGGAGTGTGGGGATGGAGAAGAACAGTGAGCTAGAAATAAGTTTGAATCGAATGCATTGTAGTTCAGTGAGCCAGCGGAGCTGTTTGAAGAGGAGAGAGTGAGTGTTTGAATAAAAGGTTTCTCTTGAAGATTAGCTACAGGTTGTGGTTGTAAGGTGAAGGAGATAGAGTGCTGATCATATCAGATTTTCCACAATTCAGCCTGAGAAAGTTGGCTTGCATGCATGGTTTAATATAAGTTAGGGAAGTTGGTCATGGATGGGATGAGTTGCAGAGATACGTAGAGGTCGACATCATCGGCGTAGAAGTAGAACTATGACGACACATGAGGTTACAGAGAGAGGGCATGTAGAGGATGAAGAGAGACTTTGGGATTCAAATCAGTCAGTGAGATCACCATGAATTAAATAGTTTCAAACACCATCTGTGTGTTGTTATTACTAGAATGACTGTAAATGTGGAGTTATGTAGCTTGTTGCTAAATGGCAAATAAGCAGTTGTTGCTGCCAAATGTTTAACAGGAGGGGAAAGCCATTTTCTCAGCGTGTCCTAAAAGGAGGTTTTGTGATGGATGGGACAGAATGCTAAATACAGCAAGTGAAAGGTCAGATCACTGCAGATCTTTGTTTAGCCGGTTGACTGTCTACCTTATCCTGTTATTTTTGTGGAACATATTTCTTGGAGGTTTCCCTCATTAATCACCCCTTATTAAACCTTTGATGTGTAAATAAAAAATGATAATCATGCTGACCTTTGTAACTCGGTTCAGTTGTCTACACAGAAAGTTTAAATCTGTTAGAATTTAAATGCACCGCCACGCCATATTGAAATCATTATTAATGAGCTTAAGTGCTTGACTAGCTTCATTAATCCTTAGTTCAACTGCAGATTTGACACTGTACATGCATATTAAATGGAAACTGCATAATTATATTCATCCGTATGTTGTAGCAATATAGAGTAATTCATTACCATACAATTATCAGATATGCACTCACACCCACATGCAACATTTACTCGTTAATTTGAAGTCTTGTATCCTTTTCTGAGCTTCTTCAGTGCAGAAGACTCGATTTGTGGAACATCCTGAAAGGTCATCTTGAAAAGGAGCTTTGAAATGTCTTCTGATTCAGAGGACTTATATAAAGAACAGACACACAACTCATTTTCTTCCGCTGTAAGCCTTTTCCTGTATTATTTGTTGTTTTCCATTTTTTTTATCTGACTAATTTATGATGCAGCAAAACAAATACTGATTACGAGTTAACTAGGGCAGCGCTGCATTAAGTGCCTCTCATTTTTTTTCCGTGAGATATGAAGTCGTCCAAACATTTAACTTTTCCCAGCTGTCAAAAATAATTGACCACATGGGGCATCTTTAATTAGAGTTCAAAGTTTCACTCACCCAATTAACACCTAATACGGTGTATATAAGCACCATGAAATACACTTTGAAACAATTTTTTTCAGCAAAAGCCAAAAGCAGCAAACTTTATTGCATTACTGGAATGAGTAATTTAATGAGTGACTCATGTTAGATAGTAGTCCACACCTCTTGTTACAATACAAACATTTGTGATTCCTTGTATTATATATGTTGGGTACAATTTAATGAATTAATCAGTCTTTGTGGCGTCACATTTCCGGTAAAAATACATCTTTGTCTTTGACTTTTTCTATTAAAAAAACAAAGTACATATAAGAAAGTTCAGAGCTAAAACAAGATGCACCTATGACTCAAACCCTGAACATCAGTGTTAACTGAACCAAAATCTCTGGGTCTTACAATCCTTTGCGAAGCAGTCCTGCTCAGGTAAACAGAAAACACACACAGCAAAGAGACATGTAACCTTTTGGATCTCTCTAAAAAAATCAGGCTTGCACATTTAACCTTGCCACTTCACATAAATGTCTTTGAGTCCCTTTCAGATCTGACCATGTGCTGCAGTAGTTATTGCAATGAATGTTTCTTTAAAGGTTTGTTTATTGAATTTTGGTAGTTTTAGTAAATTGAGTTATAAAACGATTACAAAAATGAGGGCATAGAGAGGAAATGACGCTGGCGAGTTCAGCGAGGGTCCAAATGCAGACATGATGTTAGAGTGACCAAAAGGACTCCGGTAAGCACAAAATAACAGTCCAACAAAATCATTCATGCCATAAACAGAAGTCCAACCAATAAAAAACACAGAACCAGGAGACTGAAACATAGACAGACTCTTTTATCCATGAGTGATGAGTAGGTGGTGGGATATTTCCACTTGACAAGAATCAGGCGTCCAATCAGGAGGGTTGTAATGAAAAACAAAAAGTATACCAGCTGGTGAAACTACATTTAAACCGCATCGAATATGAAGCTTTGTTTAATGTTGGCAGGTAACCAAACAAGTGGCCCATTAGCCAGTTGTTATCATGCTTCATCGTCATTATAATTATCCATGAATTAGAAGTAGCTCGCTCTTACTGTTTTGTCATTAATCTCAATAGGAAGCGTTAATAAACACCATCAGTGTGAGATCTGGCAGCTGCAGGTTTATGATTATGTTCAGGTTTATTTGGTCTTTTGGACTTATTTATCAAGTCTATCGTTGACTCAGCCTCACATCTCACATCGCACAATCACGCCAGTAAGCAACATCTGCTCTAAATGATATTTTAACGATATGGATCCTCTTCATTTTTCAGTAGGGATGCCACACTTTTAATTACTTCTTCCTCTGTTGGAGATAAATCGCTGTCACATGAACTATACAAGAAGTGCTGTAGTTTCTTTTTGTCCTCCAACGCTGATCTGTGTCATAGACCTGGGGCAAACAGATCTCTGGCCCTTAGAGCAGCCATGTGTCCATGTAGGACATGGTAGACATTCAAATGACAAACCATCTGCAGGTCTGGAGTCATCTGAGGACACACTGCAAATGCACGATACTAACTGAGGAATAAAAAGTGGTGAAGCAGTCTGACTCATAGTCTACATAATGCGGTTTTACATGGTTACTTTTGTGGCAGTCATCACTGCTCTTGCGTAACAGAGCTAACTAAATTTCAGTCAATGAATGAGAACACGTCTGGCCTTTTAAAAATGCCAATTCCCAAAGGCCTCACAACAAACTTTAGTCTTTCACAGGCGCCCAACTTTGGACTCAGTTGTTTGCGTGCACTTGAAGGCTTTTTAGATTCTTTGGTCAAGCGTGATGTGATTTCATTTGGCAAATAATATGCAAGCCTGTTTTAACATCTCGTCTGGGCCTGTTTTTGGAGCAGCAGATAGTGAGCAAACTATCACCAGCAGGCTGAGGTGTCCTTGAGCAAGCAGCTCCATCAGGGCTGTGCAGCACTGACCTCCCTGTGCAGTGGGCTGAGTGAAAAGAGAGTTACCCCTGTGGGGCTCAGCAAGTGTCACACATCAGAGTAAGAATCTGTTTTATTGGCCAGGGAAGTTTGCACATATGAGGATTTAAAAAAAAAAATCTCTAACACAAGAAAAACATTCTTGTACTTTGACGTCAAACCAGAAAATTAGCTTCCAAAAAAGACAACGGCATGAAGACAACTGTTTATAAATGTCAGGTCAGCCGCATGCAGACAGCTAATTGATTTAACGTCGAGTGCTCCTCTACTTGTTTATTCTGGACTGTGTCCAATGAATTATCCAATGAAAGAAATGAAAGAACAACAGGAATTTATCACGTATAGTCTTAATCATACAGTGATTGGGTTTGCCTGGGCCTTTCGGCAAATTACTTTAAATTGGACTGATAATTGTAGAGCAGAGCTGCAATATCAAGTGAGCACCCTTCAAACACTTATTCGTGAGCAGCTTTCTTCAGTCTGAAGAAGAAAACCACGGAAAAGATTGCAGATATGTGAAAAAAACACCTGACGACAACAACAGAAAACTGGGTCAGACAACTTTTACCAATCCAACGACACACGCAAGATACTTATGTTACTAAACAGATATTTAATCACTCTTTGGCTCGCCTTCAAGACACCACACTCACTTTCAGCATCGCTTGACCTTTTTTGTGGAATGCTAAGATCTTGAGTGGCTCACTTTGACCTCGCACTGTCACTTTGTCCTGGCACAGAGTTTTCTGGTGCTGATGGGAAATGGCATTGTACTATTTAATATTAGAATAAAGAGATGCTCACATGCTCACTGCGTCACCATGCAACAGTGACTCAACTCACAACAAAAGCAGACATATTTTTCACTCTGAAGCATCTCATCTACTCTGTAAATTTCTCGCCACTTGTGCCTCTTTATTCATTTTTGCACCATTGTTGTTTTTTCAGTAATCAACCCGAATTGAATGCCCTCTTGACGCAACCTAAGTTTTTAATTTTCAGTAAGAATCAGATGTAAATTCCTGACATGAACCTGTTCTCTCTCACAGGTTGGGATTCCCCATGATGATAATGACTTGTATGATCGGCATGTGCTACCTGTTGGCCACGCACATCGGACTGGGATGGAACCTGTAACCCACAACAGCTGTACGGAGCCAAAGACACAGTGTACATGTGTGTTTTACCACTCTAAGCATTCAGCTCACTGTAATGTGATACGTAATCTGACTGACTGGTCAGATTACAGGCACTATATAAAGCACGCAGCCGTATTTTGGAAAATGCCTTTGATGAAAGGAGCTTTGACCAAAATGTTGAATATATCATCCGCCATGAGTACGATGCATTACTTCTTGGTGACCGTTCCACCATGACAGGGTTGAGTTTTCCAACTTTGTTAAAAACTAACCTTTTTGTCGTCAGCAAATAATCAAGCCAAGGGAAGCAAATGTGTCTTTACTGGTCACACTCCATAAGGGTACATTCACAGAGGATCTGGTGCTACGACGAAAACACAGGATTTTCCATTAATTTGAGTCGGGGTAGTGCGTTTTTGGCTGCGTTGGTGCGGGACGCAGGGCTGGAGAACTTGAGCTGGATCCAACTTTTGGAAAAAAATGCAGCCTGCCAATCAGACGCTCACACCACAAACCTCCACAGTCAGCCTGAAATGTCTCTGAGATTATCCAGGTGGATTCATGGACTAAACTCTTTGGCTTTATTTATTTCATGCACTCAGCTTCTAAATATGTGTCTGGTTTGCAGTTTGCGCTGCAAAATACTGACATGAATTGAATCTGGTTTGGTTTGAGGAAGTCCGCAGTGGTTGAGAGACTCAGACAGTGAGAGTGAGCGAGCACCGGAATCAGTAAAGCCAGTTAATCAGCTAAACGCTAAAAGTTACGTTCAGCACAAAAACACATCCCCAGCAGCCTCTGTCACCTCTCTCACACACTGCCCCACGACCCTACAGCCACTTGCTGAAGTGCCTGATCCTGTCTGAATGTACCCTAATGCTGTTCATGGTGCTATTGCCTCAATGGGTGCAACTGGCATATGTGATGTCAGACTGTTCATCTATGTGGTCTGATACTGATTTGCCTTTAAAGTTCAGGACACTGATTAATTTGTTTTAGGCACTTCATCCACAGTTTACCAAACTTATGTTAATATTTTAAATACCCAGTGAAAGGGATTTTATAACAGTTCATTTCTAATATTTTTGTCTGCTGCCCAAATGAATCTGAAAAAACAAACAAATACAGCATCAGGTAAATTGGAAATGAGCAGAATGATTAAATATACATTAAACTTATATCTATTGTACTGTGTAAACAATGATCACATTTAAACTAAGTGATTTAGTTCAGTTAACCGTATTTAATGTAGAAAACGTTTAATGAAATGAACAACATCTTTGTACCTTGTCCAGCTGAAACTATATCACCTGTATTTATTGTACGGCCGACAACTTGAACATCATTTATCCTTCAGAACATTCAGACAAAGATCAGTTTGAACAATAAAGGTTGTGATGTTTCTTGTTTTCATTTAACTCACTTTGGTTATTCTGTGTGAATATTTGCTACCAATTTCTACTCTTTATAGAGGGTTTATTTTTTTAATTATTGCTTTATAATTCAATAAATCTCCATGAAGGCCCATTCTTTATACTGTCAGCGGACAGGAGGATGATGGCTGGGGAGGGAAATGGTTTGTGTGTCTACAATCAGCCGTAAGAGCGGACTGTCCGTAAATCTGAGCTGTCTCAGATGAAAGTGAAATTAGCCAGTGTAAAATTAAAAGCCAAAAGACAAGCCTTTGGCTGGTGAAAGGTTCTCATTTCCTCAAGTCTGTCCACATGACCATATGTACATTGCGGTGGCTATAATTAATATTTAGTGTCACGTATGTGAAAGGAAACTCTTCTCATGATGAATCCTCACCTGGATCTGTAGCTCCCCTCGGCTTTACAGAGCTTTAAGGTGAGTTTCAGCTCATTTTTTAGCTGTCAGCCCAAAACTTTTCTTTCAGCTGCAGGAGGCAGCTGTTCTCAGTGAAAAAGCTCTAAAAGAAACAGCAAGGCGGAGTTACTGATTAGCTTGTGAGTCGAACATTGAGCGGCTAAACAGAGCTAAAAGAAGATGCAAACACCTTCAATATATTTTAATATGAACCACATTATTATTGTATATGTCATTTTACATATACATGTGTATGTAATTTAAGAAAGCAGAGAAAATGCTGTATAAATAATATCACAATGTTTCTGTACAAAAACGAGTCGTTTGTCATCATTACAGTTAATGTCAAATATAAAAAAAACAGAAGTAAAGCATCAGTCACCTGAAAGTGGTACCAATATATTACATAACTGTTGGGGGTCATTTTGGAAAAATGTGCCTGTACTTTCCTGACAGGGTCATTATTGCTCTGTCCACCTACACTTTCCCATCCGAGCTCTGGGAGTTCTCAACATCTTAAAAATGTCAAAAATCACTAAATGGATAGAGAGGTCAGCGGACACTTGACCAAAATAAACTACAACACCATCGTAAAATAACTCTCATGGCTGCTGCGGAGAGGATTTCTTCTCTCATGCGGAAAGCTTCCTGGTACTTCAGCAGTGTTTCCTCTGAAGCTGCACCGTTGCTCCACTCTTGCTGTCTTTATTGGCAGCGACTGAGAGAGAAACTGACTTTCATGTTCCCTTTAATGAGTGTGGCTCCAGGCCAACTAAAACCCAACTATACAGATCGATGTACGTACTCCTGTTGGAACTGTTGTTTCACATTAAAACTCCCAGGGGATCCTGCTTGAAGTGTGGAACACCCCTGTTTGTTACAGTCATTGGGAATCTGTTTGTGTTGTCCACTTTGTTTCCATTACAGAGCCGCGCTCCGGATCACAGCATTAATTAGCATCTAATTAATTAAAGACACTTCCACCCTCGGAGAACTCTACATGGTTATACATCATTAATGTGTTTAATGTGTTCCTGGAGTTAAAGTAATTTATGGCTGGAGGCTCAAAGCTCATTTTTTTTGTTCTTCTGTACTAAAATGAGCAGACTCATCATACGTTCATAAAGCAAACGTGTTTTCTCAGATTTAATGACTGAACTTAATGTTTGCAGGCTGTACACATTTTAAAATCTCTTGAGGCAAATTTGTGATTTGTGATATAGGCATGTGAATAAAATGACACCGCCCAGCTGTTAGGAAACTATTCAGCCTTTTCTAAAAAAAAAAATGAAACCAAACATTTGTGAGCTGTTTTCAAAGATGTGTCTTCATGTCTTCAGTAGGCCACAGAGCAGGAAAATCTGGACTAAATATGGACTACCACTGACTCTTAACTAACCTTAACTTATCTAATAACCAAAATAAAACACACCCCTAGACCCCTTGTGCTTCTTAACCAGCGTTTCCAAACTTTTTATACTGCGTACTGTGATCATCCGCAGACAGTTCACACAAGAGGCAGGTTTATTTCCTATTAAAAGATCCACAACCAGCTGAAGAACCTGAGCTAATTTTGGATCGGGATCCTCTATCCGCCTCCCGGAAGTGTTGGTGATTGTGACCACACATCATCAGCTGGAACCAGTCGGCAGCACACCTACTGTAACTTAGCGTGCACAATAAACACCACAAGCAAAGCAATACATAAGAGCATTGGCAGCAGCTGTAACAACTTCCTTGTTGGTTTAGGTCTACAGTACATCGAGCTACATTTTGAAGCTGGTTTTAAAATGTCTATGGTCTGGTCTTGTTTTAGATAAACCAGCTCCAGCCCTATGGTGACCCTCCAAAGATGAGCGGCATACATGGGTGGGCAGATGTTTTAGATGATCATGTTTTTTTTTCTATTAAACTCACACATTACAGAACAGAGCTGCAGAGGCTTGTTATTGACTGTCTGTCTCTGCGCTCAGTCCTGTAAAAGACAAAAACAAAGTGAGATGGCTCCTGCTAAACTGTATTTGCCTTGTTTGCTTTGCTCCTTTGCATAACTGCTGACATTTTAGTTGGGAGCTGGAGCTCATCCAGCAGTTCTGTGAGAGCCACTTATCTGGTGCTCGGTGTGGGCATCCTGAGAGTTAAGAGCTTCTGTGGTCACAGGCCTGGGAGCCTCCCCAAAGACAGTCCACTGAATATCCGATATTTGTTTCCAGGAATCAAATCAATAACAATGACCAGGCTTTTCAATTATTGGAATCACAGGTAGTCGAGGCTTCATGGCCACTGGGAACTTCTGAGTGCTGTTTTTCCCCCTCTGGTTTGCTGAATGTGAATATAGTGAGAAACAATCAGACCTGATTCAATAATTACAGATTACTTCTTCCTTCCCATTTGAACATGGGACGTCATCATTAGATGTCACTTCAACACATGCCAGGTCATTTAATAGAAGTGACAGAATTTCTATGAAGCCACTGTAAAAGAAAATTATAAGATGACATAAATAAAAGAGACTCTAAAACATGTAATATATGTTATTCAGTTGATCTCATTGGTGGGATTTTTTCTCTTTCAGCTCTGTGTTCTCTCAGTTAAAGTACAGCCATCGTGCACTTCCTCGAAATAATCATTGCAACATTGTAGTGCCTCTGCTTCCAAATTGCAACCGGGGTGCAGCATTAACGCCAACACTTGACTGGCAAAATATAAATGTGAAAACACACGTACGACTTACATTTGTATACTGCAGTATTCACCGCAGCTGTCAATCAACTGTGCTGTCATATTTCAATAATCCAGATGATTGGAACAGCTGATGCATCTGCACGATACTGAATCAGTCCTTGCACAAGTATGGGCATAATTACTTCTCATATACATCATTTGCCACTTGTAATTCACCAGATGACATTTCAAATGTTGGAAAATAAGATGACGACACAAACTCATGCAGGTAAGTAAGCCAGACAGTCGTGTCTATTTATTGCCGAACATGTTGTATTTTGGTTCTTTGTGACGCTCTTTTGTTCCTCTGACCATGTAAACTAATTAATTACACCAGTTCAATGAGAATACATTCGATTTCCTCTAAGAAGTCTCCTCTATCCACAGCTAATGCTCTTATTCATCAAGAAGGGATTAAATGTGTCCTACCCTCTGTAATTAAGAACTGGAGTGAGGGAGCTTAAGAGGATTCACTTTAAAGCCTGATCCTCCTGTTACGAGACGATATAGACTGAAACAAACATTTCCTTCTTTGATCACCCCCAACATCCAGAACTGACCCCACGGAAGGTCTTTGCTTTTAATTAGCCTGAGGGGAAAAATTACACAGTCTATTATTAAATAACATACGGAGCTAGCCTTTTATGTTCAATGTTGATGTAAAATTAACAGTTGAATCGAAGGTTGTAATTGTATGCATGTAGAACATCACATGTAAATGATGTCTGAGGTATGCTGCACTGTATATAAACAGTGAGCAGCCACACTAGCACTCTGTGAATGTGGGCGGCTATCATTAGCATGCAAAAACTATTATTAGCATGCTAACATGCTCACAATAAGTACAATGTTTTTCATGTTCGCCATCTTAAGCTGTGTCTCAATACAGGTACTTCTAGTACACTTCAGTGTAGTACACTGTGTACTTCCTAGTGTAGTGCACTGATTCGGCAGGGCAGTGTTCTGAAGCGGTTGTGGTGAATACCAGACTATACAAATATAAGTTTAACATACGCTTTTATTTTTATTTTTTGGCAATCAAATGTTGGTGCTAATCAAGCGGCAGTCTCAGTGGCTAGGAAATGAAGCCAGTGTGGAAGTGCCAAAAACTGCAGTTCCTTGAATGTCCACTTCAGGCTGGCTACAGAATGAGTCAGTCTCTCTCTTAAAATGTCCAGCTTCACAGCAGAAATAAACATGTTTACAGCCTGGTACAAAAAACAGTTTTGGTCTCTATAGCTAGCGGAGTCAGGACTTTTATAATAGCTCTTCAGAAATAGGTGATGTCACGCATACACCATCATTGCTGGCGTCAGTGATGCTACAGAAGAAAAAGTGGTAAAATGATTCAATTGAGCACTGCTAGTTCAGACAGATTTCCCATGATTGGATAATTTTTTACCTCTTAATGAGACACTACAATTGGAAGACATCCATATGGGCTGGATGGTGTGTAAGAATTGAACTGATCAATAGCTCTAATCAACCAATATCATATCATACATCTGTGTTGGCATCATAAATAAATTCATATGACAATGTTTACTGTGACTAATTACTAACTTTGTATTGCACAGTGAAATAAATGCTGTGTACAAAATTTGCCAACAATTAATGGCGTACTTGAAGATGGTGAGCCATAATGACAAAACATTACAATATCATTTGTTTTCCCTGGAATAAAGCATTAGAAAATGACCTTTAGAGAGTCAAGCTTTGGACCAATTTTTCCTCCTCATTCTTTAAAATTGGTTTAATGGAACCATCTGACATTTGGCTGAATACACTTGTTTACTTATTCAGAATCAAAAGAAAATATTTATCTCTGTCTGTCCTGTACCCTGCAGCCAGTTCCATCTAAAATTACATTAATGGCATATCTGTCTTTACGTATCGCACGTGTAATACGGTTACATGTAAAATTGTTCGTTGCAGGAGCAATTACATGTAAAGGATTTCTGGACGAGTGCCGGGTGCAGTGACTGAGCACAGTGTGGCAGCCACGGAGGGTCAAAACACTGCAGGTATTCTCTCAATTCAAATGTTAAAGCAGCTGATTAGGAAGTTTATCCAGACAGGAAGTAATAATCAGACAGATCAACTTTGTGAATTGTGTGGTTTGAGTCCAAACCTATGAACTCTCAGACCTCTAAGGCTTCACACTCCTCCTCCTCTGATTCAGGCTGAACTGTGCTCCACTCTACACAATGTTCAACTTACTTGTGATAATTATCTGTCACAGCACAGCCCATTGAAACAGGAGTCATTATAGCCCTATTATTTTCTTTTCAAACCAACAGACAAGAGATTTCGGAGTAAAAGCTGCAGTGTCTCTTCCTGGTTGAACCACAGTTGTGATACAAGCTGATCAAAACTCACTCGCCTTGTTACTGTTCCATCCCCTAATAATAGTGTATTTGCATATCTATGACAAAAATGTATTACACTTTCAATGGCTTATTGTTTATAGACATGTACGAGATGATTGCAGAAATGGGAAATAAGACTGCGTAGCATCAGCTTAATTGGATTCCTTATCTGGTCATTGTGTACATGATGAAATAGACTATGAGTATGAGTGCTGAAGTCACGATCCACACAGGGTTCAACTTTCTTGGCAGTCCTGCCTCTGCCGCCTCCCGTAAATCATGGGAGGAGCTGAGGAGAGCTGAATGAAATCTGGATGCTCAAACAAGCCACGCTGTTAATTATGCATAACTTTAAGCCCTAATATAATCTGAACAGGTGAGTTCTATAAAAATTCACCTTCAGTACAGTTGTCATGAACGGGGACAATAACTATAGAGACCAAAACTGTTTTTTGTATCAGGCTGTAAACATGTTTATTTCTGCTGTGAAGTTGCACATTTTAACATGGGGGCTTATGAAGGCCGACTTGTACTGTAGCCAACCTCAAGTGGATGTTTGAGGAACTGCAGTTTTTGTCACTTCTGCATCGGCTTCACTTCACAGACACAGAAGTTACCATAGTTGAAATAAATGGTTGCCTTTTTATCAAAATGTTAAAGAAGATTTGAAACAAACAGAATTTTGATCTTTATTAGTGAGAGCTGAAGAGACACAGGAAAATGGGCAGCGAGGGGGGATGACATGCAGCAAAGGCCCACAGGCCAGATTTGAACCTTGGGCCCTCTGCGACAAGGGCTGAGCATTTGTACATGGGGTGCACACCCATCTAATCTTTGAAGAATCTGACCAAGATCTGGCCCTGGAAACACTGACCCTAGTTTCTGTTTGTAGTCCAAATAGTATTGATCAAGTCATGTTTGAGCGGGCTTTGATTGCAACAATTGGTGTGGAGAGCAGAATAGACAGAACTCGTTGGCTGAAAAGTAATCGCTTTTCATTAGCTGTTATTGTTTTCCCGGATATCAACTGTCTTGGAGCCCAGAAAACATTGGTTGTTGGGTTCTGAGATTGGATCCTGTCAGGATGGTGGTGAGAGAAATATGTACCCTACCCAGCAACACAATCTCAAACGAATCAAACATGGTCACTTCTAAAACCAAGAAAACCAAGATGGTGACGGCCAAAATGCAAGACTTGAGGCTTCAAAACGGTGGTCCACAAACCAATCAGAGGATATCATAGTAGAGATATGGCATCATCATTTAGACCACAATCAGCTGAGAACTTCCTACAGTCACCTAGTCCTAATGAAAATGGCTGTAAAGCCACCAGTGCAGGTAGGTAAACCTGAATAAAACCCAACACTGACAGCAGTACAGTCAATTCAGATTTGTTTGCATCACTTTCACTTAAAAGTAGCTAAGAATGGTGGATTTTGTGATGGTCACCTGGTTTATTCACAGGTACCTGAGGAGCTGGCTGATTACCATAGTTGGAAACACCTGGGCCCGGTTGTTTGCACTATATAAGCCACACTGATCTGACTAGTTTCTTTGTTCTGTCATTTATGCAACAGCCTGCTCATACTACATGTTACACTCATGCATACGTGCACCCTCACTACCGGTGTAACTGATAAACACACCTCATCTTAGCCTTTGTTTTTTTTCATGGCTTGTAAGCCAGTTTGTGACAGTTACCACTGAACAGACATACTGACCTATGCTAACATATGTTCTGGTTGTGGTTTTATATTTAGTGTTCTGACATAAATGGTATCGATATATTATATTAAATGAATAAGCCTTTTTTCTCCAACATCAAACAAGGACATCGGTTTTAAGCTATTCCTTTTAAAACCAATGTCCTCGTGTTAGAGGACTCTCTGTGCATCAAAGGATCCTGCTGAACAGGCTGATCTATGTCTCCAGATAATCTGCCACCTCAGTGGTACAGAGGGTCGAGCTGTCTGTCCTCAACACCGATCCAACACTTCTTGCCTGGCAGGAAATAAAAGTGATTTTTGTCATGTGTCATTTGTACTGGATATTGAAAAAGTACCGTATGCTTGAAGTTGCTGCAATACACAGTCAGTGAGGAAAATCTAAAACACATAATTTTGCAGGAAATCATCATCTTGTTCCATGATTTCTGAGAACTAGTTTCTCTGAACTGTTGCTTGGTAACTTCCATACAGAAAAAGAGTCTAACTCTTGGTCTAATGTGGAGTGATTAGACTGTCTGTGAGAAACAGTATGAGGCAAGAAAGAGGCTATTCCAGCAGCACACTGTCATCCTACAGCCGTTCCCTCCTCCTCTACACCTGCTCCCAGCTGGCTGCACCCAAGGATACAATGTGCAGTCACTCTCAGTCCCTCCCTAAATGCAACAGCTGATGATCGTGTTGGATCATCAGCTACAAGGAAAAAACACACATTTTTCCAGAGCTGAGGCAATGTTGGGTATGGACTTTATACCCAACGTGCAGATTTTAGACAGACAGTATAAAATATGACAATAAAGCCACCTTAAATGGCACCTCAATCAAGGCAGCTCTTAACTATGCATTTGTGGATGGGTTGCTGTAAATTTTTGTGCAAACATTCAGTCCCCAGAGGATAAATCCTGGTGATCTACTGAAATGATTTTGTGATTAATGCCTGCATTCCCAGCGCCATCTACACTTTATGTTCATTGCTAATTAGCCAATATTAGCATGCTAAGATGGTGAACATGGTAAACATTAAACCTACTTGCTGTTTTGACCTGTTTTTTATTCAAGGGTGAAACGATGAAACGATGTAGCCAATAGACCAGTCAGTGCAGACTGATCAAGCTGATGCTGAATGTTGATAAAGGAGGAACGTCTGCAAAGACAGAAAACAGATGTGTGTGTGTGTGTGTATCGACCATTAGTCCGATTGTGGCTCGACTTACTAGAAAATATCTCATGTTATGGATTAATAGCAAACAGAAACATTGCATGCAATGGTCCACCCTCCACCTTTTCTCCTCTCTTTGTCACTTTGTTTTTTACTCTCTCACACAAACATGCTGGTGAGACCGCATCCACTTTCAGCTCAGCTGGTCGCTCCGAAGCACGTCAAAACTAGTTAAATCCTGGAACTGGCGACTCTATTATTTTTCTTCCCAGTGCAGCCAAACTCTAGGCTAAATATAGTGCCACCAGCGGTAATTTAACACTGCTCTGATATGACTGAGAATGATCAGCAAACAGTAAAATAAGGCTGGTATGTGAAGAGACAAACAAACAGGGACAACCTAAAAATGAAACTAAACTCCAGACCATCGAGACTCAGGTAGAAGCAGAAGTACTGCGAGCTGAGCACAGGGTTTTTGAGTCTTTGCACAGACACACAGGGGACACATCAAATCCCTACAATACAGTAAGCTTTGAAAAGACTGAGGATATTGCAGGGTCACTATTTACAAGATTACAACTAGATTCATTTTGGAGAAGTCCCCATCCTGCATCTGGTGGAAGAGAAGAACTGTTGTTGCTGTGTGTGTGCATTTTGAGGTCTGCAGCAATTTCTGTTCACTTTCCTTCTCCACTCTATTGTAGTACAAAAGGCGGGACACGTCACTCCACAACTCCTTTTCTTCAGTCCAAGAGAACCGAGAGTCTCCTCCATGTTTACTACTATGTGGCCAGTTTCAACTGTTCCTGTTGGCGCTAGAGAGAGTGCACTTATTGGTTGTTGACACAGTTCACATAATCGATTGTCACTATTTGCATGAGCTGAGACTAAAAACCTCTGATAATATTAAACGCGTTTTATTTAGAGAGCGTCAAGATGAGCAAAAGACAGACTTGGACTCGGTTTTATGACCACGATCGAGGATTTTGACCAAAATTGAAAGTTATTTGGTGTAAGGCCAGCAGAGACCAAGCAGGACCACAGTTATCCACTGCTGTAAGGCTGTAGTGGAATTTGATGTCACGTCATGGAAAAAACCCCACAAGCCTTTTTCCATAAAGGTCAGACAGGCCTGTCAGATAAAGTAATATGTGAGTTTTGACTAATGCCAGTGTTCCAAATGTGACTAGATGAACGCTTTCAGTTGATAAAAACTGGTTATAATTTAGAAAATGTCAGCCGAAAGAAGAGCGATAACTCTTTAACGCATGATGACACTCGAGTGTGCAGTGGCTATTCAAATCACTGAGTTTCAGCAGTGTTTGTTACTGCACCAGAGGAAGGAAACTTTGAAAAGTTCCTTTAAAAGTCAGAACATTGTCAAGGCCAGTCGACAAAAAGGTGTCAGATTTGCAGCCGCTGCCTGCGATCATCTTAAGTTACACTTCATTATGTCAAAGGAACATAGTTACCATAGCAACTGACAATTTGTAGTGCAAAGTAGACAGGACGACCAAGACAGTGCTGATATGTGAACGAGTGGCTACTTTGGTTCTGGTTTATCCTGCACCGCCATCACACAGCTCATATACAGAAAGAGACTCAGAGCCACAGTGTTTCCTGCATAAATCAGTGTGAGCTCCTGGACGTTAATGCAATCAGTGCACCCTTTTGTTATGTGGTGGACTATCTTCGAGGCACCCTGACTGAACTCCTGACATGGGAAAACACCGGCTTCTTCTCCACCTACAAGTCTGCTGATGATGCCTTAGAGAGCTGTCCTGCCCTAGCACACTCTGTCCCATGTGTTGCTGTCTGAGATGTTCACTCAGAATCTGTTATTTTAAGATGAAAAGTAACACAATGTTGTTCTAAAGGATCAGACCTTCGACAGTATTGCCATTCAAGCAGGGGACGTTGTGTCACTGTGGTCAATTTTCAATTTTCTCTACACTATATCAGTGCATTTATTTGGATTTACATGACCTGGTCTTTAAATACATTATCACTTAGAACCCTTTTAGTGATATTTTGTGCTCATGATGGTGATAATCCTGTATGTAAATATAGATATTCAATGCAGAGGCTCATATTATGTCAGTTTGTTGTCCATTGTCCTTCCTTCTTTAGCAAAATATTATTTTATTTCAGACACGGACACTTGAATCTGAAGACAAACTCAGGGTCAATTTGTTTTGATTTAAGCTTTAAAAAGAAAACAGAAATGTTCGTTTGAATATGTCCGAACGATCTGGCGGACCCTCAGGTGGAGACAGGCAGCAATTTTGTCCTTTTGTTGTTAACAGTTCATAAATGGAGTCGTCCCCTGATAGGATCCATTGTAACTAATTTTAGTTTTTTGGCGAAAACCACAGAGGAAGCGCAGCTGAGGTAAGAGAGTCTATCAGGAGGGACATCTTCTAAATAATATCATTTAGTCCTTCTAAAATAGCTTCCATTAAAAAAAAATAAAAATAAAAAAGACAGTTGAAGTGCACTGGTGTACATTTATGAAAAAAAAACTTTATTCCATATTTTCTGGTCCTTGGTAGTAATGCACATTTCAAATATAAAAAGAACCATAGGTATGAAAATAGCATGAGGCATCAGAAATGGATTGTAGATGCTGAAGCCAAAGGAACAAAAATCATCAAAACAACCCCACTCACAGGACACCATGCTGCTGAGGAGTACAATCTCAACACTTTGCACTTGACTGTACCACTGAGTAATGAGATATCTATGTCACACTGAAGCCACAATTATGAGGAACACAAAGCAGAAAAAGTGTACCGTTGAGTATTATATGTGTGTGTGTGTGTGTGTGTGGTGTGTGTATACAGTAAGTTTTATAGGAGATAATACATGTCAACAGAAGAATGATTCACCACCACCAGAGAGCACAAGTTTGGTCGAAAACACACTTTGTGTACAGCAGCAGAGACGCTCGTCAAAATCCTCGTCAGCACGTACAGTAGCTGTTAGTGAGATTTCTGCCACAAATAATACAACAGTGGATGAAATGACAGCGACCATCTTAGAGCACTTCTAGGCTAATTATTTCTGTTACGCTCATAGTTTCCAACCAAATGACACTTCACAGTACTGCACTGAATACGTGAAACTGGTTTAAAAACAACTCAAACACAACAACTTCCTCCATTTCAAAGCATCAGAGAATAAACTGAAACAGAAATGTCTTTGGCTTATTCATCACAATAACACTTACTGAATGTGGCTTAGGATCAATGGAGTTTTTGTTTTCATCGAACTTCGTGTCACCAAAACGGCACTAATAATGACAAAATTTCCCGAATCACGAAAACACACAACTTTCTTAGCGAGGGATTTACATAGCACATTAGTGAGAGACAGATAAGTTTCAAGTCTAAAAGTCTGTCCCTCACATGCCCCTTATCTGCATAATCCTGCTGATCCTCGGCACAGATGACACACTGCCCAGAGCTGGTTCACTAGTTCAGTCTGGAGCCGCACACATGGCCACACTGGGCTTGAGCTCAAGTCCCAGCCTGAATCTTCCTCCCTTTGTTTACCCCCTTCAGCTTTCCCAGAGATTGGAAAGATAATAGTTGAAAAAACGTGGACAATTGGGGGGGAAAAAAAACATGATGCAAATTCAAATAAGACTTCAAATGGCTCGTAAGGAGAGGTGGGCACAACCAATGGATAATCTGTTGTGTTGGTTTAAAGGCACGTTGAATTCATTTCGCCCGTCACCATGCTAAATGAAGTATCATGAATGTTCTATGTAAACCCCATAATTCAAAAGTAACACCTGCACTCTGACTCCAATTACAGTTTTTTTTATTCAACCAAATTAGACAACGTATGAGTTCAATCTGGACCTGTGATATGACGGAAGCTTTTAAAGTAGTTCTCGATAAGATCCAGAAAATGTGATAACATGACGACGTTTCAAAGACCACCAGGAGCCACGTTCACAATAACTCTTGACCTCATACATTTGGATTAAGGCTAAATTCAGACAGGATCAGGCAGTTGGGCGGTGATGTGTATTGGTTTGTGACAAACGTAATCGCTGTGAAACAATCACTAAATAACTTCATGTAGCTGATTACCGGCTTTCACGATGATGGCGCTCCCTCACTGTCCTTCACTGTTTATGTTGCTTAACCACCACTGTCTCTTTGTTTCTCAAACCATCATACACAAACCAAAGGAAACTTTTTTGCATCCCTATTTTGCAGCAAAGTAAATTGTGAGCCAGACAGATTTAGAAGCCGGGTACAAAGCCAGAACACAACAGGTAGAGTATCAGAGTTTAGTCCATGAATCCACCTGGATAGTCTCAGTTTCGGAGACATTTCCAAAAAATTTGACAGGTTTGAGTGTCTGACTGGCAGCCGATGACGATTTTGGGCTGTTGGGTGTTTTCCCAGAGGTTGGATCATCTCCGGACATCCCTGCGACCTGCACCACCGCAACCAAAGTGAACTACCACTTCTCAAAGGGATAGAAAACCTGCATTTTTTTTTGCTGCAGTGCCGGATCCTGTCTGAATGTACCCTAAATGATGCAAGAACTTCCTTACCTAACGGACTCTATTACCTGACACATACAACAGAGTGAGATAAACATGAGTTTTAATTAACAGTCAGCTGTAAATTTCTACTGACAGAATACAAACTTACAAATGGGTTCATCCTGGTGACTCTGCTGGTGAAGGTCCACCAGGCCGAGCTCTCCCGTCCCCTCTCTCAGTAAGTTGTCTAAAGAAGGCAAAAGTGCCACAGAAAAGTTTTTTTTTTTTTTTTTTTACTTTAATTATGTTTTATTCTAACATGGTAATGCAAGAGTTATTGTAAAGTATAGCACCACTCTGAATACCTTATTGCATCGCCCTTCATCTGTCAGCAGAAGGGAGTCAGATCATGGTAACATCTGGGCTCCACAGAGGAATGAATCACCCCAAAACAAACACTGATCATAAATATGCTAGAAAACAACAGTTTTGCATTCACATTGTGGCCAGCGAAATGCCACGTGTGGCCTGTTAAAGTTTGTTTTTATTATCGTTAAGTATGATTACTTGTGCGAATGACTACACTGGCGGAGAAAAAGGACCACAGAGCTGCTGTCGGTACTGTGTGTTTGAACAGGTGCACTAACATACGGGGCTGCATCCATTTTCATTCAGCATCTTGTTTGTCTGCAGGCACAGTAGGCGGCACTTTTACGCCAGTGCTGGCTGAGTTTACTGTTCTTCTCCTGTTGGAAATAATGACACGTTCAGTTTCACGTCTAGCGCATGCTGCCACAATGTGAATGCAGCGTCAACCTTGGCAACCACTTAAACACTCCACAACTCAAAAAAGCTAATGTGACACACACTATATTTCTTTTCCACCGGCGTACTATACTTTATGTGCAGTATTAAAACAATTTTGTTTAAACTTGCCTGGGAACATAAATTACTGGGCACATATGTGAAATATTTGGCACAAACATAGCAAATATAATTAAAAAAAAGAAGAAAACAGCTCAAAAAAGGGATATAAAAAAGTTCCACTTAATTACTGCCCATGGCAAAGACGTAGCCTTTCGCTGAAGTGAGGTCACCATGCTGAGGTTATTATCAGAGGTAAATATGTATTTCTGGTGTTCATCTCAGCTCTGGGCGGGCTACACTAAGGCAATTCAATGGTTGCTAATGCCAAATCTAAACACAGGGAAATCAAATTATGACACAAACAGTCCATATTAAAACTATAATTCTATCTCCAAACTTCTTCAGGGTAGCGTTTAATTGTCTATTGCATGCAAACAAGTGTCAACGGCCAATTTGTGCCTACAGTAATGTACAAATGAAACCCGTTATATTTAATTTGAGCGTCCTGTGAGGAAAAGAACTGATAGGTTTGCTGTTAGATTGACGGCTCAGAGAAGAAACACATTTCTTTGCCTATTCACTTCGTCTGGTGTGTGTTAAGAGCTCTGGCAAGAAGTGGCTGCCGTGCAGCCGTGCCGTGTAACATCTAGAAATATAACACTTGAATTATATGCATGGCTGCCTTTGTTCCCTGGGTGTTCCATCTCAGAGGGCCTCAATCTGTGATAATGCAGCTGGTAGACAAAACAAACTTCTGTGTTACATCGACCGTCTATGACTTTTTTTTTTTTTTTCAACCTCTCAAACCTCCACAGTAATGTTGACGAAGAAAGACAAAAATAATAGAAAGTAGAGTCACATTTGTTTCAAAGGGATTGGCAGACATTTTGGGAAATATATTTATATATCACTTTTAGATGAAACGATTGACACCACTCTCACATCTGTACGCTGAATATGAAGCCAGCGTAGCTTAGATTCGTGATGTGTGATTAAATCTGTTTAATACAATATTACACTATTAGACTGACTGTGAATGTAATATGCTCAATAAATAACCACATCCTTCAAACTCCATGCATCCAGTTTGTAGTAAATACTGTCCACTGTTTTTTCAGGCTGAGTAGTACTTAGTAGTAAACACATCTTTGTGTTTCCCTTCCAAGCAGCGACCTCTGTGGCTGTGAAGTGAAGAAAAAAAAAAAACTGCAGTTACTTGAATGACCTCTTGAGGCTGGCTACAGAACGAGTCAGTCTCCATAAGTCCCCATGTTAAAACGTCCAACTTCACAGAAGAAATAAACATGTTTACAGCTGGTACAGTTTAGCATAAAGACTGGAAACAGCTACATATTTAGCGTACACGAACGTGGCATCAATCTTCTCATGTAACTCTTGACAAGAAAGCAAATAAATGTATTTCCCCAAATATCAAACTACTCCCTTGAAGGAAATGTATTTATTTTTTTAAATATATGTCCGGGTTTGGGTTCCCGCTCAATAAATCACATAGTATTATTCTTTCTGCTATAAGGTCAATTCAAATTGTCCTCTTCTCTGGGAACTAATTTATTTATTATACCATATAGAGGTGCAAGCAGGAGGAATGAGCCATGCCTAATGACTCAAAGTCAGTGTGAAGAGATAATAATGACTTTTTATGTGATTGTTACAACAAACGGCTGTTTTATAAACTCAAAACTCTGAATGAAAACAGCCATAATCAGTCAAAGCCAGACTCTTGTATATTTTTTTATTATCTATAAATCATTATTCCCTGATTATTGTAGCAGATAGTATCTACCCCTCCAGAGGAAGGCACTATGAATGGTTTGAACGTCCTTGGATTTTCATCAACTGGATTTGACTGATGGCTGGTTAATAACGTGCCAGTACAATCCCTACAACACAAGTCATCCTCCTGATTGAGAAGTTTGGGGTAGCAGTGCAAAGCACATTTCCTTCTTTGTCTCCTTTGTCAGTCCATGCTGTCCTCCCTCTGTGTACAGCATATCGAAGTGAATCAGTATTGTGTTGTATCGTCATACCTGAAGTCACAGAGGCAGAAATCTCTGCTTGGTGCTGTAGACACATCCCTGTCCTCTCTGTTTATCTCCAGGTGAGTGCTTCAGGTACCACAGAGAAGAGTTTATTTGGTGTTACCTTTCTTATTTACTTTGAATTTCTTCTGTTAAACTGTGCTGTCCTCCTTTTGTGACCGTGCTCCTGCAGCGTGCTAAAGGTAGAGATAACCTACCCAGTAGACGATGTTGAACAGCAAGAAGGAGGTGGGGAAAAAGACGCGCGAGTATGTGTCCAGTTCAAGTAGATCTATGTGGACGCGTCCTTTTCTCCACGCGCCGCCTTTACACTCCTCGAAGCAGCAGAAGAAGCTCTGGCAGTCTTTTCCGTCCAGACACTCGTAGACACAAGCCTCCTCAAAGTCCTGCCAGTACATGGAGTTGTTTAAAGCGATGACGGTGTGCGGAGGCCTCACATCTAGGACAGAATAGTTCTGAGAGGAAGAAGAAGAAGAAGCAGTCATACAGACGCACCTGTTGCGAGGGAAGTTTCTACTCAAGCAGCACATATGAGGTTACACAGGGTCAAGTCTATTGTAGGGATAGTGTTGCATCTTATGGGGACTTCTTCTCCTTGAGATACAAAACAGCTGTATGTCTGTGTTTTGGAAAGCTGGCACTGTTAACTGAGGTCAGAGGATAGGTCTGTGTCACTCCCTCGACACAACAGATAGGTACATGATGTAGAAGCCTGTATATACTGTGCGTATAGACGAGCCAGAGAGGACAGCTTCTTCAGAACTGAGGCGGCATCATGTCACGACAAGTGTATTGATAAATCCTCCATTCACATTGATCAAACTTCTATAAACCTTTCAGCATAAGACATCTTGTGTACTTTCTCTCCACGTTGATGAATAAAACTCTGCGAAATGAACATTTTGAGTCTCATTTTGAGTTTCCTCCTGTGGAGTTCACTTTTGTTCAACACTGATGTTTGGAAATATGAAAGTGATTCTAGTTTGTTTCATCAACTTATTTAATACAATATTACACTTTGTCATTTGCAATCGCTCTGTTCAGTATTTATCATCCATTAATTTCAATAACTAGTCAAGCTTCATGTCTCCAGTTTGTCGCACATGTTAAAATTCTTCATTCCTCATTCATCTACTAAAGTTTTCTCATCAGATAACCCCGATGACATCATCTCTCAGAAATAAGAAAGTCCTTTAGAGCTACAGACGACAACATAAGACCGTTTTCACAGGCTGAGCAGAACTCATCATGAATAAACAAATCTTCATGTGTCCCTTTTTTAAACTGGATCAGCTTTATAAACAGAAAATAATTAAGTTAATCTGAGTTGTTCACTTGATACTGACAAAACGTAATACATTTGTGTGTGACCGCCTGAAGTTGGTTTTTAATTGAATTGTTCATTGTGCACTCTTTCTTTTGGGGAGTTCAGCTGAGACACAAATGGCACGTTTAGTAAAACACGTGAATAACTACTTATTTTAGACTATAGTACTGTTATCTGTTAGTAATACTACAACTCTTATTTAAGATACATTTCTAGAAGGTGTGCTGTATGTGTGAACATGAAGTATTTTTAGATAATAACCTCCCTGGAGAATTACAGAAATCTGACAAACTTTCTTCTTCAGGTAGAAAGCAGGAGGGCAAAGCTTTTCTTGATGTGTCATCAACAGATAAATCCTGCATGCACGTCAGCTGAATGCAAATGGGAGACCAGGTCTGAAACACCTTGGGATTATGTAGTTTGACAAATATATAACTATACTTTCATTTGAACAGACAATGACAATAAGCTCACACTGATATCCAGAGTTTCTGGTGCATTAATGCTCGGGGCAGATATACGTTGCGTCTATCTTATATGCTACAGATTAAAGCTATAAACATGAGGTGACAGTCTGCACTCCCTTCTTTCAGTTGTTGACGGGCTGCAGAGGGCCCATCTGTCTTGGTAGCTCGTACAGATTGATGCAGTGTCCCTTAAAATAGTAACAGCCTTATCGGAAGAGCTTATAAAGGGCAGCGTCGCATCATCTCAACCCTGAAAGATTTTCTCACGTCCGTCTTGTGATAACAAAACCAAAGCACTATCAGAGAAAAGCTACTTTTGTAAACCTGCACAGGGCATCGGCTCAATCTGCATTTCATTATTCGCATCACTTAAGTTCTTTATCGTATGATTTTTTAAAGTAATATTTCTGCAAGAATATGTAATATATAAAAAAAAAACTGATTAAAGACCAAACTCACCGATCTTTTAGGTTCCATGCAGCTTGGTCTTCGAGCGCTGTATGAATAGTAATTCAATGTCGCGTACTCCATCAGAGCAGCAAAGACAAACAGGAAGCAGACGGTGACGAAAAGGTCCATGGCGGTGACATAAGACACTCTGGGTAGTGACATCCTGGCCACACTACTGAGGGTAGTCATAGTGAGCACTGTGGTTATACCTGAAGGACACAGGAAAGCGGGGAAAAAAAAAACTTTTAGGCTCTGTTCACTGGTAATAATGGACAAACTCTGGAATGAGATGAGAACACTTTAGTTTGTTTTGTTTCGAGGAGGAGAAAGCGGCATACATGAAAACTGTTCAGGACCAGAGACCAATTATACTGCAGTGCTCCTGTAAAGTTCATGTTGACGAAACTTTTTTTCTAACCTGCCAGTACAAACTGTATAACTACCCCACCATGCTGAGCTCTTTGGATCCACAAAGATGGCTCATTTCTGTGTACTGGGATCCTCTGATTTCTGATTCAGCATGTGTCAGGTCCAAGGGTCTGTGTCTGGGCTCCGCTCACAGCCCAGGCTGACAAAAAGCTGTCCAACTTGCCAACATGACATCATGCATCATGTTTAAAATCTGCTTTGTCATTAAAATTGAAGGAAACTGGACGACAATTCTCACAATCCTTACTCCTGCAAAAAAATATTCCAAAGAGAGAATTTCTCATTGAAGAGACTTTAAGTTGGAGTATACCAACTTGATTTGGCTAACTCGGACTGTTGAATAATGAATCTTGGATGCCTGATGACACATTTCCCATTGGAAACAGGTGAGGAAGGGGGAAGTTCATGGGCAGTACGAACAGGAAGACTGATCAGTGACCAAATGATGAGAGAGAGTGAGATTGTGGATGCAAGTGGCTGAAATGAGCTTCCTCTGCAGGGTAGGGGGAGGAGCTCGGACATCCGAATAGAGCTCGGAGTGGATTTGCTTCTTCCTTCGTGTAAGAAAGGAGCAAGCTGAGGATCAGGCGTCTGATTAGGGTGGCCTCCTGGGCGCCGTCCTTTGGAGGTGTTCTTTGCACATCCAACTCGAGAAACACCCAGAATCTGCTGGAAGGAATATATAGTCCGTCTAGCCTGGCAATGCCTCAGGATGCCCCAGGAGGACTTTGAATGCATTGCTGTGGCATCTAGACCGACTTAACCTGCTGCCACGGTGACCCGATCCCGGCTAGGTGGAAGGAAATGGATGGATGAATGGAAATTGCATGTAGGTGTGAATGTTTGTCTGCCTCTGTGTGTTAGCTGTGTGATGAACAGGCAACCTATCCAAGGTGTACTCCAGCTATCACCCCTTGCCAGCGGGTATCAGCTCTAGCCTCCTGCAATCCAGATAAGGATAAGCGATTATGAAAGATGGACGGATGATTGGAGCAGCTTAACGATTTCCTGCCTTTCTTTCAGGGATTGTATTTGTGGTAAAAGTAACCATCTTTATCTCAACAGTGTCATTAGCTGTTAAGTTAGAAGCTTTCCCATTTCAGATGTACTGATGTCACTCAGTCTGACAGAGAAAAAGCTCCTCAAGCAGATCTGTTTGATTTCAGCCTTAGTCTTAGTCTCCCATCTCCTCCTCTATGAGCATTATAGAGATGCCTCTAAGAAAGAAAGGAAAAAAAAAACAAAACACATCTGTGACTGTGTCACCAATGTTCCCATGGTAACAAGCTGGCCCCCATCTATTTCAGGCGGACATCTCACACTTTCTCCTTTAGCCTCTGCTTGCCACAGTGATTACACTTACCTGCCTTCTCCTGATGCTGTGGCACAGATTTGAGAGTTTTTTTTTTTTTGTTGTTGCTCTAAACGATAGAATGAACGGCAGCTTTGAAGAGATGAATGCTCTCAAAAACATTTGTCTAAAGGATTTTATCTACACTACACACTGGCCTGGTTTACCACTGTACTTCTACAATCAGCCTCCACCTAAGATGAATTCACTGCTGTCATTCTTTGTCATGCAGTTGATTCAGATGCTTTAAACACCCTAACTTTGTCTCTTTCATCAGTTGTGAACATATACCGGGTCACTTGTGAGAAAGAATTAGATGTTTCCACTATGAGCTGAGTGAAAAACACACATTCATACACATTATTCAGAAGCCAACATATCATTTTTAACAGCAAAGATTCCACAAATTCTGTTCAAAAGAGGCAAATGTATTTCCATTTTTGAGGTTTCAGATTGTTGAATGTGATCTTACATTTCTTCTAATTCCTTAATTGAAGGCAAACACAAACTCAAAAATGCATATAATGGATAAAATGTGCACAGAGAAACAAAAAATAAATGATGTATTCAATTACCTTCACCAAAATGTTCCACAGGACTGCACAACAACAAAAAGAGAGCATGTGCAAAAAGAGGGGGGAAAAAGCATTACAAAACAGAAAAAGCAGATGGAGTGACAAACAAATATCCATGCAGTATAGATAACAGCATGTAAACACGGCGAATATTCAAAGTCAAACATGATTAGAGTGTGCAAATGGAAACCTCTAAAGTCGGACCTTGAGATAATGTCTGCATCAGTATTTCCAATTATCTCTAAGATTGTAGCAATGTTCCAGACAGTTTGTCACTATCGAACGACCTCAGTACCTAAAGCTGTCCTCGCTGGCGTGGCGTCTTTTTTGATCCAGAACGACACCCAGGAGAGAACCACGGTGAGGATGCAAGGTATGTAAGTCTGGATGGTGAAGTAGCCCATTCTTCTACTCAGGTCAAAATACACCGTCATCACCACGTAGTCACCTGTGTGTAAAAAAAAAAAAACCCAAAAAACATCAACACAACTTGACATGAAACTTTACAGACACGTGTGTGTGTCCAGGGGTTAAACTGGCTCTACATCTTCTGTCATGCAGAACTGGGCACCACTATCATGAGAGGATGAAGTGGAACTGTCTTTCATTTGAAATATTGAATTAAAATGAGGATTAGCGGCATGGTGGTGCAGTGGATAGCACTGGTTCATGGGTTTGTTTGCATGTTCTCCACGGGTCTGCGTGGCTATTCCTCCGACAGTCCATAGACATGCAGCTAACAGGTTAATTGGTGACTCTAAATTGCTCGTGAGTGTAATTTGTGCCCCGTGATGAACTGGCTACTTGTCCATGGCGTACCCCGCCTCTCGCTCAGTGTCAGCTGGGATCGGCTCCAGCATTCCCAACAGTGATCCTGATAAGGATAAGCAGTTAGCTGGATGTTTATTAGCTGGGCATAGTGGCCGATATGAATGTCCATCTCTCAGTAAATAACAGCCATCAAGTATTCAGCCAAACCATAGTATAAATAATACTTTATATTTGAAATGTATAATTACCAGGCAGCAGAGCCAACGCTACACAGGAGAGCGCTCTCACACAAAGATTTTATTGTCATCAGCTGCAGTTTGGCATCAGCATCTAAAATGTCTTTAATTTGTGTGTCAGCGTTCAGAGCAGAAGGTTGTCTCACCTTATTATATTTTATATACTGGATTAATAACGATAGAAACCAGCTAAATTAGACAAACAAACAAACGAATGAGGCCTGAAATCTTTAAAGGTTGATCCATTTTTGAAGAGCTTGCCTCACATTGTGACTACTAATACTCCCTTATACACCCACCTCAGCAACCAGCTGAACTGTAGTAAGAACTCATAGTGTCAGTCACTAACAGTCCATGCAGTGTCATTGTCATGTGAGGCCAGTCCATACGCCTCTTCCCTACTCAGTATTTGTCCTGCTGTTCCCCTCCCCTTGTGTTTCTGTCTCTGCGTGTCGCTGAGTGTGGCCTCCGGTTTCCCTCCTCACCTGTCAGATCATCTCATCATCCAGCTTTGTCACGTCTTCACAATATCTGCTACAACCAGCCCAAACACCACCCCCTTTACGGGATCTACCACTCACCTGCACATCCTACCTCTTAGAGATCAACAAAGAACTCAACATTTCTAAATCATACTCATTCATTCAATCATTTATTGTCTGTTCATACACTGTTACTTATATTCAAAGAAAAAAACAATGTTCTCATATCTTCTTATAACTGTGATGTAGTTTAATTCACTCTTTAAGTCTCTTAAGTGCCAGTCAGTGCTAAATGGAGCCTGGCAGGGGGTTTAAAGTGCAGCACTTGATAAAGTTTAGTCTGTTATAGAGTGTCTTGCTGTAAAGGTTAAACCTCATGAGGTATCTTATATGCAAATGATGTTTAACATTTCTAAAAATATAAGAGCTGAGTCAGCTCTATGCAGATCACGCACAGCTTCTTCTTAAGGTTGCCTCTTATAGCTGATTTCTCTCCACAGCTGATATCATTTATTATTACTGGTGGGAAAAACTGAATTGCATTATAACCCTGTGTGTTATAAAGAGGCTCAGATGACACATTTTAAAGAAGGAATCTTTAAATGTTTAATGTAATCAAACGTCATTTTGTGGCGTCATTTTTACCATGCCTCCACATGCCACAATGTATTCCAGCATTATGTATTTTTTTTCTCATTGATATCAGCCCCACTGTTCACTCCTGCGACAGCTGTGTCACATCTGGACGAAGTTGCTGCTAATGCTAACAGCTTGGTGCCACTGGGCACGGCTGCGAACATTCTGGCTGCATCACGGATGTAGACAAAGATCGCGATCCCACCAGAAGCACCACGTTTCAGACGCATCCCAGAAGTGGCTTCACGCTCTGTGGAAAACCCACAGCTGTCATAGACATAGAGAATCCGAATTCCAAATAAAACACTGTGCAAACTTCTGATCGCAAAATCAACCAAAAGGATAACAATTTAAATACGTAGCGTACGTATTCATGGCAGAAACAGATACACCAAGGAAAAAAGGCCAAATCTGAGCAATTTAATAAAATCTGGTGGACAAAATGGTTCTGAAATGTTCCTGGTAGTATGAGGATATGAAGCGGTGTGGAGAACGGACCAAAACTGGGGCCATTGGCCAAGACGTCACAGAGCCGTGCCTGATGGGATCCAGGGCTAATGCCAACATTTCCCACTGCTTCTAGTTCACATTAAAAACATTAAAAACAACTTTACTGTGTCCTGCTGTTGTGTGGAAAACTATTTGCACCATAAAATCAAATCGCAGTTTTTAACTGCAGCTATTATTATGGCTGCTCGACAGACAGACACACAGCTGTTCTTCTGTTGTATTCCATCCAACGTAACCGGTCAAGGAGCAGCAACTTAAATCATGTCAGAGATCAGAAATATGACAATTTAATCATGTGGAATGCGACATTTATTGGTAAATCTCTCAAATGGAGCGTGGCGATGTAGTCTTAAGTGAAACGAACAGCTTGCTCATTGTGACACCTGCACAACAGTTTGCAAAAAAAGTGGTGGTTGGCAACGACAGATGGAGAAGAGGAGAGATATACGGGAGTTTCTGTGACTTGCACTTTCTGTTTCTTGTGAGCTCAGTGGAGACAAAAAAATGAAATTACATATAGGACAGAAAATCTGACTAATTAATCGGTTAGTCGGTTTATCTTGGAATTGACTGGGTGGTCTCAACAGGGACTTTTATTTTTCAGCTTTTCAGTATCACTTTTTTATTTGTCATATGTAGGTCAACACAGAGTCAACGGTACAATAACATGCGTTAGATAAGAAGAACCGGTCAGTTCAGCATGACTCCCTGCTATATTTTGACGATACCAAACGTTCCCTCAGACTAAGATGTATTACAGAGAGAACCTGATTTCCAATGTTTTTGGATCCATTTAGAAAAACCTGGAAACAGAATCGTGGGGGTGTTGTTGACAAATATTGTTGGATTCACTTCTTGTACTGCACCTTTTTTATTTTTTTTGTACTGCAAAAAAACTAATTTTTTTGCCGTCTTATGTGTATGTATAGTCTGTAGAGGTACCAGGGTATGAATAAATATGAATGTGCTATATAAATAGGATATACTACACTATTTAATTTAATTGGTTTTGTGTTTTGTTGTGTGATATTCATGTAACAATGTACGTTTCTTACATGCCTGGAATGTAATAAAAAAATAAATAAAATTACTAGCAATAATCTACAGTTCATGGGACAAACACAATTTGTTGCATAATAAATGAATAAAGGAATGACAATGAACTGAAGGCTATTTCTGCCACTAGAATCAGAAATCTTTGTGTGTCAACCATGTTTTCACATACAAGGAATTTGTTGGTATATTGGTGGATAACAAACATTAAATGCAGAATGTAAAGAAAAATCAAGCACTAGTGCTGTCATAGACCACCCTGAAGCCTAACAACTCAGCCTTATATACTTTATCTATATCTATATGTGCATAGATATATTCTTGTAAATAAATCATTTTCCTTATAGTCAAACAAATCTTTGTTGGGGGGCCTTCTCATGTTATGTCCTAGGCACCCCTAGACTTCGGCATAACAGCAGATATTTTTGTAGTAATCCAAAAGATGTTAATTAAAAGGTTATTAGAAGGTGTTCTTGGGAAAGAAACAGATCCTACCTGCTGTAGTCTTTATTATGTCGGTAGTGTTTCTCAGGCCCATAAAATCAAACTGGTAGAGACGCCAGGACTTTTGGTCAGCCGCCTCCACAGAGTTCTTCCTCCACTTGTAAATCATCTCATCTCGTGGGTATCCATCTGCAATTACACAGAGCATGTGTGTGTGTGACCCATGGTGCTATATGGCACATCCTAATGATGGATATCCTGTGCAGACAGACCTAGGGCCACCCAGAGCAACATTTGTCTTGTGCTGGAGGCTGGCTAATGAAAAGACAGTCTGGAATGAAGACAGAGACAGAAGGAAAGTAGATTAAAGGAAAGCTTTGGTTCAATAATGTACTGAATCCATCTTGATGTTGTGCCTGACCTTCACATGATGTGCATGGGGCCTGGGAGTGCTTTTACAATCGATCATGTGAGGTTAATGATGGGTTAATGATTGCATTTATGCTTTGGTGTTGCACTAGCCTGAATCTTTTCTGTCTTAAACAGACACATAATCATTTTAAACAGAAAAGCTAACAAAATTATGATCTTGCCTGGTAGCAATTTGATGTAATAGGCTTTCAATTAACAAAAACATTAACTGTGAGGGAAGACGTTGCCCAAACTGCTAATTGTTTTCAAACATGTTTGATGAATGAATTCCATTAACATTTGCCACATTCTCTCATTTGCTATTAATGATGTCATTAAAGATTCAGCAATCGCTACTCAGATTCAAAATGTTTAGAAAATAACAACTCACTGTTGAAAGTGGCTCTTTAATCAAGTAAACTTTTATGAAAGGCAACAATGGATTAGCAGCATTCTGCATGACATTTGCATAAAGCATTAGTAATGGGCTCAAAGCACAATTCATAACACATTTATAAATGAATGACATTCAGAGGGCATCACAGGCATTAGCCTAAGACGAAGATATTGGATACGTCAGACAAGCTGGTAGTGACGTTGCTGTATGGTTTATAACAAAGGAGTTATCCCTGAAATATCTCTGCTAAGATTTAATTTGTCAGGTATCTGACTGATTGGATAAGCCAGAAATGGACATCTGGTTATTTTATCCATAAGTGGTTGTAACAGCTGCCACAGAAGATACTCAAACGCCTTTGAATGCACTGTCCTCCATCAGATGGTTGTGTTTAGCCTTAGAAGCTTGGACATCCGGAGAGGCAGCTTGCAGTAAAACCTCTGCTTCTTCTCATTGAAAGGAGCCAGCTGAGGTGGTTCAGACTTCTGATCAGGATGCCTCTTGGATGCTTTCCTATGGACGTGTTTCAAGCACATCCAACTGGTAGGAGGGCCCAGAACCTGCATGATGGACTACATTGCTCATTTACCTCATTGGGATCTTCCAAGAGGAGCTGGAATGCAGTGTAGAGGAGAGGGACGTCTAAAATGCTAAACCTGCGGCCTCTGCGACCCGACCCTGGATTAGTGGAAGAAAATGGTTGCTATGGCTTCCACCGAACACTCCTATGTGTACCTCTGCTTGTAGTGTTTATGCGTATGTTAAGGTGTGCACTCCTGATCGGTTCCAGCTGATAAGCCATCCAATCCATAGGATGTAACAGGATGTAGCAGCTGGGTTTGCCTTGAGCCAATGTTCCTCTTCGTATTATTGTTAATGCATGGCTTTTAATTGTACAGATGATCACTATTACTGTGTATTATCTAAATACTTCCTCCTCCAACGATGATCAGAAATCATGATGCTGAAAAAGTATCTCGCTCCTCGAATGCAGCATCTTTTTTTTGGTTTGTGTGACAATTTTAGCAGAAAAATCCAATAAAATATTTTTTATCATGATCATACAATATAAGTATCAATTTAATCTGCAGGAAATTGGGCAGCACTCACTAATAACCTGGAAATGAAACTGTCTGATCGTCCCAAATCATGTGACACTGTGAGTCAGCAGCCTTATGCTACTGAGAATTACAAAGTTTCACTCCATCTGTGCCTCTAACATGCAAGTAGTAAGATAAATAAGGACTATATTGTTCACATGACAGCAAGGTGAGTTAAAGATAATTCAGATTGATATTTCTATTTATTATTTTAGAGGCATCATTAAATATTATCATCAAAGCTGGCATGTCTATAATTAAATTACTGGAAAAAACTTTAATATTAAAAAGTATTGTATTGTTATGTTGTTTTACATCTGCTTTTTTCTTTGCAAACAGCTGCCTATTTAAATCCAACAGACAGTAGTTGGTCATAGTATGATTGGTATTATTATTAGTTTCTGGACACATGTTCTGAATGACACTTGCTAAATATGTATTAATTCAGAATTGTGATTAAATGGTTAAAAAATTCTCACTTGTTTTTTTCCCCTAAGCACTAGTGTAAATATTGTTTCTTTCTTAGCAGATAAGCTGACAAGCTTTACCAGATGTAGTATGTTAATTATCTACTGAGTCTATACTCTCTCTCTCTTTATCTATTCAACAAACTACAATGTGCATTGTGCCGGGTTAATTATTCCAGTCCCCCAGGGACATGATGGCTTTAAGGATAAGCAAATCTGACTTAATCCGAAAACAGAGGCGCAGTCATGGAAACCAGTGTAATGTCTGATGATTTCCTTAGGTAAGGAAATAGGTTTGATGGATCACAGCAGGATGGGTCCACAGACGTGGCAGTGCAGTGAGCAGGTTTTAAGCTCTAATATGCTGTACGCGGTGCGAGGTCTTATCATATCAAATCACTCTGTGATCATGATGATAGAGCTCTGTGAGATCCACAGCGGCTAATACACCAACCACAGTTTATTTTCAAACAATGCACTGTTCACCAGAACTCCAGCTTTACTGAATGTCCCGCAAGATGGACTGACGACCCTTTAAATCTCACATCCAGTCTCCAAAGACTGTAAACTTACAGTTTTTATTTTATGAAGCAAGCTAACTTGGTCCAAAGTACTGTGAATTAAACTTCAATAATATACATTTGTGATACTAATGTGTTTTATGGAAACTTTTATCAAGCCTTCTTCTTTATAATGAAGAGGCCGTGTGCTTCTGGTGACTACAGCATGCAGTCATGCACACCTAAATACATCTGTCAGTTTACTTATTTTTCCTATTGTTCCATAGACGCCTCTGTATGAACTTAGCACCAAGTCTGACTTCAAATGTTGCCATAGTTACCGCAAACTAGCCTGAATGACACAGGCCAAGGACATAACATGTTGCCTCTAAGTGATGGCTTGCAAAATAATAAATGCTTTCACATGCGAGCAGTAATCATGGCATATTTATAAAATCATTTTCTTGCCAATGATAAACTGTGTATAATTATATAATGTATGTTACCAACTTTGCTTCTTCACCAGAAGTTTTTGTCTTTGTGTTTCCACAAGTTCTCATTGATCCTTCCCTAGATCAGGGATTGTGGTTGTGCCTGCTGCTGTAATCCTGCTTGACATCCATTAAGAATAGTTTATATTTTTATTATTATTATTACTTTTAGTCTATCTCCATTTTTAGTCATATCTCCATTAAAATTTAAAGTTATCATTATTACTGCAAATTTGTCTAGAACTCAACTGGTTGCGACAGATGGTCGCCCATTTAAGTTCTGTTCAGGGTTTCTGTCTCTTAAAAGAAGTTTTTTTCTTGCCACTGTCAACAAGTGCTTGCTCATGGTGGGCACAGTTGGGTTTCTGTAAATAACATGAAAAAGTACAGGTGTAAGAATACAGTTTAGATCTGCTCTATATAAGACGTGTGATGAAATAACCTGATTCTCACCCTACACAAGCCAATCAGACACTCAGATCGGTCAAACCACCAAGGACAGCCTGAAATGTCTCCGAAGCAGAGACTATCCAGGTCGATTCATACATTCAGCATGTATAGACATGCCCACAGCACCTGCTCCCATCACCCCCTCCACCAGCCACTGGACAACCCTGCAAAGAGTTGCCGCAATTCCTGAGCCTGCGTGAATGCGCGCTAAGACACCCAAGAAGTAAGTAGGTTGTTGACAATATGCAAGGTGTACTCACAGCTGGAGAAGATGAGTGGACAGGAATGTTCGTCCATCGGGAAGTTGTGCAGCTGCAGCTGGCATTCTGCGTTTATTGTCAACCTGAAAAGAAAAGAACAGTTTGTTTTGTCTTTTAGTAGTAAAACTATAAAATTCATTGTGGTGTTCCCCAAGGTTCGATTTTAGATCCTCCTCTTTTTCAGCTTTACATGCTGCCGCTTGGAAACTTCATCAGGAGACACAATATTGTTGATTGATGACTCCGGGCCAGCCGACGCCTTTTTTAACTGCATTTTAGACATCAAGTTATGGATGTCAGGGAACTTTCTACAACTTTCTCAGTGAGGAGAAAACTGAAGTTTTGGTTATTACTGAAGCTCAGAGAGAGAAACTTAAGCACTGACATTAAAACCTTGTCAACAATTAAAAACCTGGCAGTTATCTGTGATACAAATCTTAGTTTTGAACCTCATACTAAAAACATGGGAATACTTTTTGTTATCTTAAGATGATATGCTTTTTTATTATGTGAAGCACTTTTGTTTTTATAAAAAGTGCTATAAAAATAAGTCTTGATTGATTTAAATGATATGATTTGAAATCAGGTCACATGAATACACTTTTCTTGGTCAGACACTCAAAGTATCACATCGATGAAAGCAGCACATTATCTGAAAAAATGCGTCAATAATGTGTGGATGAATGCATTAGTGCACATTCATTTGATAAAAAAAACGACCTCTCAGCCTCGAGTGGGGCTGCAATTTTTAACTAGCAGTCATCAACCTACAGTTCAAGGACTATAATCAGTTAGTGCGAGACAGCTGTGAGTTCACATCCTACGGAGGCCATTTACAGCTCGTTTTTCTACAATTTTCTGCTTGAATTCCCCCTCAAGGCCATTTGTAGTCAGTAAATGTTAACCTGTATGTGTACATTTATAACAGTCATTTAATAGGCTAGTTTTTCAACACCGGACAGAAAATATGAAAGTCAACAAGCCAACCTTTTACCCAGTTTGCATCTGATTCTTCAAAACACACAATTTGATTTTAGCTTGATGCGATGTGAAGCATATCCGACTTGAAATGATTTGCCATTTACTGATTAGTAAAAGTTAAAGATACCCTGTGTAGTTCTTAAACACAAATATTACTGTTTTGATTAGTTTGTTTACAGTACAGGTGGACACATAAGCACATGCTCACACATGGATTCGTCAAATGTTTTTACTATTTTTCTGATTGAAAAGCAAAGACCTATGTGCACAAAACTATGAATATACTGTATTTTGAATTTATGTTTTATTTAGTTAGTTTAGTAACTGTATGATTGTACAGTATAATCACAAGAATTAAAATCAATTGCAAGCATATCTCACATTAAACAAAACGTGATTGATATTCTTAATTGAAAAACTAAGGAGGGACTTCTATGACTTTTATAAGCCTTCAGTGGCTTGTAATTCACAAAACTCATAAATAATGACGAGTAACCATTCAGTCTGCAGACTCCGTATATCTTGCTTTTCTCACTGCTTTGCCACCATGTACACATCCACAATGAAGATGTATCAGCTACACACATCATCACGCGTAGATTTTGTGGAAATCTGTTTGTGATGTATTTGCTGTAAAAGCCAGCTATCCCTTTAGACTAGACGAACCCGAGGAAGTAATTACGCAGCCAATATGTTGTTGACCCTCAATTATAAACCAGTTAAAGAACATTTCTGGTCTCACTGGGAAAAAAGGCTGCAGGAAACATTAAAAGTGCCCCGACCTCTATAAACATGATGAAATAGACTGGCTGGCTTCACACATCGGCCTGAATTAACAAGTTTGAAAATAAGACAGGTGCTTTAATAAATACAGAATTTCTGCTCCCTCGAAACTAAACTACACCTGAAAGAGGAAGAAAACCTAAAATAAACTATGATCAAAGGAAGATAAACTCCAAAATAAGACAAGTAAATTATACATGTAATGTCCATGACTGGAGACATAAGACAGAAAAAATATCTGTTTAATGTAATTCTGGTATGATCTTTAAACCTCATTAAAGGATGGAAATGGGACAATACCATGCATGGAGTGGATATCACAAAATGTCATCTCTGTTTACCGAGACCAAGTCAATGCACAATTAATACCCAATGACATTTCATTGTCTTTCTCTCATGCCATCAACGGATATTACTCCTCGAAGTTTCCACACTCCTGAATGCTCAATATCAACAGTGAGTGAGTGAGGGAGGATCCAACCGGGCTTTGTTGACTTGGCTTGGAAAACTGAGTTACTTATTTGTTCTTTGCAGAAATGTGCGAGCTCTGTCGATGCTTTACAGACTGACATGAACCGAAGAAGCCGGTGACAAAGTTTTATAGTGCTCGACTAAATCCGACATCCACATGTACAATACATTCATCTACGGCACAGAAGAGTCCTTAAGGATTGTCAATTAAAAATCTGGCAATGTCTCACAACATAAGGACAGTGCCAAAAAAGATTGAGGACAGTCTATTGATGCTTATTACTGAAGGAGCAGTTTATATTAATGTCGAGTGCTCCAATTACAAGGAGTGCTTCAGGGCACGAGGGTGGCTGCCTTAGTAAATTGGTCTTAAAGCTCAAGCAGGCAATTTGCACTTACAAACGGTAATGACAGGGGCTAATTGCTTTTGTGCTGCACTTTTTGGGCAATATTTGCATCACAATTCATTTTGCATAAATTTCTTAGTGAATAAGACAGGACTGCTGACATCTGATGAAATATAAACTGATTGGCTGACTGATAAACCTCAAAGATTCCCAAGGGTAAGTTTAATTGGTTACACGGCACAGAGAACATGGAGATTCAGGGGGGTAACTGCAAGAACCGAGAAATACTGATACAGCTCCAATAAAAAGGCATTTATTAAATAAAGCTAGAAGGAACCAACAAGCTAACGCAGCAAACGCTAAACCATATTAGCCTGTTGCTGTGTCCTAACTTTTCTTGTATCCTAAAACTTCTACGATATCTTTAAAGCTCAGAGTCCAACACTACTAAATAAAATACGGGCAGCAGTACACATGTATTTGTTATGATTATATTACTTGTGCTCACAAACTAGTGACTCAAGAACTTTGCTAACAACCAAACATCAAGCAAGGTCAACAACACAAGACATAGCAGCCAGCTAATATTACTTACTAGTCCAACAGCAAGAATCCCAGCTTGGCGTCTGCCTTTTATTTCACCAAGCTCTCACCAACGACTATAAATCAGTACCAGATTTACTCCCATTAAACAACTTTTTGCTTAGACGTTCTCTCCTTTTGTCTTTTGGCTCCTTCTGCCAATGTCCTCTTCTATCTGTCTCCCTCTCAGCATTCCTTGTGTCCTGGGCCTGAAAACCTCCTCCTCTTCTTCCCAGTGCTCCAAAACACCTGCGGTACAAACACTAACACTGCCCCAACTGCTCTGAGCTCACAGTCTCAGCAGCCCGGCTAACAAACTGAGCTAACATTGGCTAACAGCAGCTACAGTTGGCAGCAGTTTATAGTTGGCCGTGTGTGATTTAGTGCCGTAAAGCGTACATCTCACTGGTGACTGCACAAAGTTACATGGAGCAGAAACAGACGGACGAATGACACCATTCGCCTGATTACAAGTCAGAGTATCATTTAAATGATTTCAAATTGTTATTTCACGGTGGGGAAGTTACCCAGTGTATCTTTGAAGGGTTTTTAACATTTCATACAAACTGAAAATAACCAAACTAACCAGACTAGGACACGAGACTGGGAAATCTCCAGAGTCCATGCATCAATAAACAACTATTTTCATAACTGATTGTTTCAGCCAAAAAACAACGCCTACTGTTTCCTGGCTCCAACTTCTCAAATGTGAGGATCTGCTGCTTTTCTTTGATTTCTGTCACAGTGGAGTGAATATCAGCATACTCTATCTCACTGTTATAAGTTATATAAAATGATGTATAATCATTTGCTTACAGCTGAAATGTCATTAATCAGCAATGAACATTGCATAATTTGACTTTGTACTGTATTTCTCTAAAAACGTTGTTGAGGTTTTACTTGAATTTTTCTACATTTACCTTAAGGTGTAAAGAATCTTCCCATCGTTCCATATTCTGAGCAGCTGGTTGGGCATTGTAATCCAGTGGGAATCTGCGTTCTTGGAGTTCCTGAAGATGGTGTCTGGTAGCCAAATAAGTCCAACCATATTGCTGTTCAAAGTCAGTTTTTTCATTGTGCTGTTGTATCTGAGGCGGCTGTCTGTCCATGTCTGGGCAAAGATGATGTCAATTTGGTATTCCTAAAAGAGAGAATAAAAAAGACATTTAAGTGTATATACAGTGATGTGTTTTTTAAAAATCTTTATTTAATCAGGTAAGATCACAAAACCTCTTTTCCAAACGTGCAGCAACACAGAGCTTTTCAGTACTTGATGCCATTTCATTAGAAAAAAAACATACACCAACATCACTGATGCTGTTCTTTGTGTCCTCAGCAAAAGAGAGAAAAAAGGAGCAGCTTCACCTGCTACTCAAGATTATCGATTTTCTTTTTAAATGACATTGAATAGAAGGATTATGGGTTTCAGCAACACAACTGTGTATGCCATCTATCATTCATCACTTTCACCAGCAGGAGCATTTATCATTTTACTTGTTCACTGGCCCGTACGTCAAGCACAGACCTCACCTGGCACCTCTCAGTGATTTGCTTAACTCGCAGTTGTGCTGACAGCCGAGTCTTTGGGACTGCAGTGCATCTGCCTGTGGTTTTAAACTCCTGTCAGCACCTCCACGGCAACTCAATTTTTTTTCTGGACAGTTGTTTGATGCAGAATTAATCATTTTAAGTGATGTATAGAGAAATATGTGGTATATATCTGGAGAGACTTGTTTGACCTGTGCACATGCAATGTCTGACAGTAAATTTATCAAAATTTTGTTACAATCTCATTATGATCAACGCAGCTGGGTAATGATTGACTGTGCAAAATGAATCAACTACAAGCCCCATAAGTCGTTTTTGGTGCTGCACTGAATGTAAATTGTTATCTGAGATCTGTTAACATAACAAGAGTGTACAGCTATGCTACTGTAGCGTCTATGTGAGGCTGTCTGTGGCTCAGAGACACTAAAACGTCCTGCTCTTCTGCAGAAACCTTTGACTTCTTCATCCAGACTGCTGTCACTTCTGAGGGCAATCCATCCAACTCACTGACTTGCTTTTTCTTGCTCTAACAGGGGTTATGTGGTTGAGTGCTCAGCACACTGGATTCGGGGGAGAGGGGAGAGAAAAACAGGAGCAGGAAAGTCAAGAGACACAACGAGATGGAGAAGGAATTGCAGAGTCTGGAAAGCTTAAAAAATCAATACATGAATGGGGGGAAGAATAAGGACTGAGGCTGAGTTTCTTATATCTGTCAATGACATTATAAAGGTCCAGTGTGCAGGATTTAGTGGCACCTAGAGGTGAAGTTGCAGATTGCAACCAAATGAATACTCGCTGAATACTCTGAATACACGCCTCGCCACCTCATTCCAAGCATGTAGGAAAATTCATAAACTCACATAAAAAGCAAAAGGCCATATTGAGGTCAGTGTTGGTTTGTCTGTTCTGGCCTACTGTACAAAAATGATGGTTCAACATGGCGGACTCCATGGGAGAGGACCCGCTCTCACTGCAGATATAAAGGGCTCATTTTAAGACAACAAAAACACTACACTAAACAACTATTGTTGTTGTCAGGTAATTATACTAGTTATTATTAGTACTAACACAATATATGACATGTTGACTTGAAGTGACATATAAGTCATTTAATGAGTGACGACTCCAGCCTGTTTTTTGTTTTGTTTTTTACACATATTGTAGATTATATACATGTATTTTTAATGCTGTATTTTTATTGCTACATGTAGATGATGATGTAGATCAGGGGTATTCAATTAAAAGTCCCCAAGGTCCGGTTATTACATTTTGCCCAAGTAGAAGGTCCGAGTGAAGGTCATGGCCACATTTTTAAAAAGTGACTAATTGTTTAAGTTTTTACTTAAAATGAGCCAATCACAGTGAAGCAGTGACACAGACCTGAAGAACCTGAAGAACATGAAGAACCTGAAGAACTACGACCCACAACCCAAGTCTGACCTGACAGGTCATCTCTGAGTGCCACACCTGATCATGATGTGTTTGTGGACAAACACAGTTCACATGTTTCTGTCCTCTGAATAATGGACTCCTCCACCAGTTCCTCTAGCTCCTCCAGCTCCACCAGCTCCTCCAGCTCCTCCAGCTCCACCAGCTCCTCCAGCTCCACCAGCTCCACCAGCTCCTCCAGCTCCACCAGCTCCTCCAGCTTCTCCAGCTCCACCAGCTCCACCCGGATAAAAATAGTAAATCTGCCACTTCTCCTGGTGTGCATGAAGAGTTTGACTGATGAAGCGTGTTCTCGGCTGAATGTGGATCAGGAGGACGGTGAAACTTTTTGTCTTGAGCCCTGAAGGAGAATTCAGGAAACATCCTGACAGCAGACGTCATGTGACGTCATGTGCTTTTATTTTTGTTTGCCTTCGTCTTCTGTCCGCTCAGGTTGATCTGAGGAACACGACCAAACGTGAATACAGAAAACAGAGTGGACGCTGCATCACCTTCACTTCTGCTCAGTGCTGCTCTGAGCGGGATTTGAACTCACGACTTCTGGATTAAAAAGGAAGTTGGTGCCATGTGCTTAACCCACTGGACCAGTGAAGCTGCAGGAGGCCATGAGGAGCAGTGAAGCTGCAGGAGGCCATGAGGAGCAGCTTCAGTGGACCATGTGGTCCAAAAGGACATGGAGACGTGGTTTTCCTTCTCCATGATGAGACAGACAAAGTGAAGAACAGAAATGTTCTTCAGCAGCTCTATCAGGACTGATGGAGGAGAATCTTCAGCATGATTCCTCCCCTCAGTCTGATCCTGGTTCTTCTGCTTCATCGGTACTGAAGATGGTCCAGTGGGGAAGGACGCCGACAGCCAACGTGGAGACGTGGGATCGAACCCCGGCTCAACCTGAGGTATGCAAAAACTCAAAAACTCAAACCAAACAAACCAAACAAACAAACCAAACAAACCCGTCCGTTGCGTTGCGTTGCGTTCATTTCTCGTCGTGAATTTCCGTCAAATTTCTCCGATTTCAACACGGACGAGCATCGAGGGAACAACGAACAGGTGAGTCACAGGTAAGTCAAGCTAGCTGGCTGGAAGCGAGCTAGCTTGGTCCAAATTATTTTTTAAGTGTTGTGAATATTTCACAAGTGAGTCATCCACTCTGTGTTTCACTGGTTTGATTTTAGAGCAGAGGGTATTCAATTAAAAGTCCCCAAGGTCCGGTTATTACATTTACAAGTAGAAGGTCCGAGCGAAAGTCATGGCCACATTTTTAAAAAGTAACTAATTGTTTAAGTTTTTACTTAAGTTGCGAGATATTAGAGACATATTCAATCTCTTATCATAAATAAAAGTAGCTCCCACATTGAATCAATGCCACGGTCTCGGAACAAATTAAGCAAACAGGCTTGGAGCGGCCAGCAGGGAGACTGAACAGATATTTAGTTGTCCATTCATCATTAAAACAACGATTTTCAGTAACTACTTTCCTCTTTTTAGAACAAGCCATGTCTGCGTTCAGCCTTGCTCTCCCTGCAGGGTGTCCTTGGCTACTGGCACGAGTTTACCGGATTGACTATAGTAGCAGCGCCCGCGGTAAATTTCTATGTGCGCTCAAAACCGCTCTATGGGGAAAACACTACTTATTTCGCCAGTGGTCGCGGTCCGGACAGAGCCATTTCCCGGTCCGGATCCGGACCGGAGTCCGCTAATCCGTGATGCCCGATGTAGATTATGATGAGGTGCTGGTAGTTTTGTTTGGACTGAGCTATGTTAGCTATTATAACTTCCACTCTTTATGGTAACTGGCTGCTGGCTTCTGGTAATGGTATCAATCATCTATCCATAATGTAATCTGCCATGTGTTAAATCCAGATCCATCCATACCGGATGATGGTTTCAAGGTTTCATTTAGCCTGTTGTTAGAAATGCATTAAGTCTATATCTGTAAATGGCACAGCCACAGTCTTATTTTTTGTCATGTTGTGTCACGCCGTGTTGTTTACAGGAACGGGAAAAAAACACAGACCCGATACAGCTGATGTACCCTCAGGCATCGAAGTTCCTGATGATTTTAGCACCTAAAGGTGTTGACAGTAAAAAGCCAACTTGTGTTGGTCATACCAGCTTCCCAGGAGTAAATGTACATTCTCAACATACATCCATGTGTAGATGTACTTGATGGAGCCACCTGATATGACTCATCCAATCAGCTTCAGGGTAAACACGCACACACACACACACACACACACACACACACACACATCGGTGACGTATGAACGCAAAGTGTGTGTTACCCTGTAGCTGTACTGGTGGTCCTGTCATGCTGGCCTGCCAGTTAACACAGCAGCTACTTCTCTGAAATGATGTGTAAAATTATTCTATGAATCTTAAAACTACAAAACTACAGCTGGATTTTCACACACACACACACACACACACACACACACACACACACACACACACACACACACACACACACACTACTGTAAGTAAAAGAGCTTTAATTTTTTAAAGCAGTGCTGCTTAATGATTGCCCCATTACTTGTATGTGTAAGATGATATCCTGCTACTTATATCTATTTATGGCTGATGATGGAAACAGAGTCCATGTTGCAAAAACAAAGGTTAAATATTGCAAAAAAAAACCCTGACTACTCCCTACTTTGTAATCTAACTGGTTTGATGAGTTCTCTCCAGCAACAGTCGACTTCTCAGAGTCCTCAATACGGATAAAGATGTACAATATAATGAAATTAATAACAGTCTGCCCTCCTCTGGCAACCCACACCTTTTCATAGTGCTGCCACCGCCTGAAATGCGTTTGACCTTTTACCCGGTCTCAACACCGGTTTGAATAGCTCACCAATTAGAATGAAGTCTATAATCAAGAGAACCACTGGGTGCTCATGACCTTTAATTGTATGGAGCTCAGGGGATTTTAAATAACTGAACATTATCCAGGATTTAATGACCAGTGGAGGAAAAGTGCTGCAAATCAAATAAACAGAACTAATATGAGCTGAAACAATCACATCTGGAAATAGTAAGCTGCAGATGGAGGGTGAGAGATAAATCTCCAATAACACACACACACACACAAACACACAAAAGCCAGCTTTGTAATCTCTTATATAAATTCACATTAGCAGGAAATTATAACTATGCTGAACGAGTATCGATCTAACTTCCCCTCCCTGCTGCTTGCAGCTGCTTTCAGCCACTACAGCAGGAATCGCTGTGAAGAAAATGGGTCTTTCACCTCAACTGCCTCGGAAGAGCTGCTATATTAAGATTGTTGATTTAAGGGGAACTGCACATACTTGCAGTAAAAGATATTGCTGTACAGTAGGAACAGACCCCACATTTATTCAAACAGTAGAGAACAAATGATCCCGTGAGACACGCAGACCTGTCAGGTGCTTAATACTGCATTGAAATACCACCTGTATTCTTAAAGTGAACCTTGTGTTAGTGGCAGGAGACTGCGCCGTGCTCTATCTATGATTAAAAGTGTGATTCTTTCCACTTTTGTGAAACATTTTGTCTGTTTTCATGGTTTAAAGTCACTACTGGGCTAGTTAAAGCAACATTACGTAACTTCTCATGCAATAAAATGTCAGATTTTAAATCATTTTGATGCCACGCTGACGTGTGATCAGGTAAGTGGCATCTCTGTCACCTCACTCTGATGACCTCCGGCTGCTCAGCATCAACGCTCTGTGACTTTTTGTGAGTTTCCCGTTGAACATTAAAGTAAATCACTGCAACCTATAGCTGCTGTTAGCTCAGTTTGTTAGCTGTGAGCTCAGAGCACCGGGGCGAGCGTTGGTGTTTGTACCACAGGCATTTTCAGGCCAAGGGCACAAAGGAATGCCGACAGGGAGCAGAGCCAGTCTCATGCCAAAATCAGAGCGAAGCAAGCGGCAGTGTAACCCGGGCTCAGCAGCCTCTATGGACATAATGACAGAGGAGAGGAGAATTAAGAGGACGGTGATGGAGGAAGTTAAGAAGAGAAAATGAGAGAGTGAGCGAGCAAGAAGCTGCCAGACGAGTAAATGTTTCTTTCTTTCTTTGCGCCTAACCCACAATAATAACAAATATATTACTCACATTCTTTGGCCTCCACCTTTGTTCATCATCTATAAATTAAATTTAATTAATTAGCTTTTAAAAAAAGCTACTCTAGCACACTTTGGAGTGTCACTCCTGACCGGCTACCGGCAGCGCTGTCATCATTATAGTAGCGGTGGAGGAGGTTACACCAGCATCTGCTTCTGAAGTATTTTAGCTGACTTCACTAATGTTCAGCAGCAGAGCAGAAACTATCCTCTCTGCCTTTTGTGATTCAGTGCGACTTCACTTTTTAAAAAGACACCGTGTGGAAAGTGAAATATTTAATTCCATCATTCATCATTCTCTCCTGTCTTAAATAGGTTAAGTTGGGTCACGCTGAACAGATTCACTCTTATAATGGAATATTTCCCCCATCAGTTTTTAAATCATGTGGACAAATGGGAATATTAGTCATTATTGAAAATCTGCACATGGTTTAATGTCGATTCTGATACAGTTGGGGAATTACTCTGCCACAGTTTACCCAGTAGTTTAAAAATGACCAGAATATAAATCAGACAGCAACCAGGCTGACTAATGGCTCCGGATAAACAGCTGGAATGTGAAGCAGCCTGGAAAAAAGGAAACATATAAACACCTACCATGATGACACCACCGCCTGCAGTGGTGCAGCTTTTCATTTCTGTAAAAAGAGAGCAGAGGCATATGCCACTGACCTTCCTGTCCCTTTATGCAAATAGGATATTACTAATGATTTTTTGACAGTTTTATGGAAGGTTTTATTTATTTATTATGTTGTCTGAGCTGGGTAGGATGATCAGTACATTCTGTGTATGTGCAGGATGCAGGCGTAACAGCCCAGCCCCATTACCAATGTTCTCTTTTATACTCCTGCATGTGTGTGTGTGTATGTATGTGTGTGTCTATAAAATGACACCAAGAAACCTAAATTAGATTTTCAAGCTTTTTGTTGCGTTGATGTACAAGATACTCCAACATGCTGAACAAAAACAACATTTTTAGCTTTCTCTCTCTCCTGTATTCACGTATGTTTTTCTCAGCAGGTTTTGTAGTTTTATATCTGACCTGACTGTAAAACTCAAGGTCTTGAAAAAAAAGCAAGTATTTTTGAGCTCTCCACCGTCTTTTTTAACCAAACAGAAAAAAATACTTAATCTCTTTTTAACACAGTCTCCTGCAGTTCAAGGTAAAAACGACCCATTTTCTGACATAAAATAGCCCGAACATTAACACTTGAATATTCGAGTCAAACAAACATCTTTCTACGGTGTATTAAAGTTTGATAGCTCATTTCCAAAAATTCAAGTCCCGGTCACTGCACCAGATACTGTAAACTAGGGCAAATCATACAGCTCACGCTCCGCAGTGTGAAGCTGGCACTTTATGATTATGCAGCAAAAGGCATACAGCACATGCTGTATCTGTCCTGTGCTTTGAGACATCTTGTCATGCTTTCTTGTTGGCTTCATGTCTCTCCTTGTGTCCTCATTAGAGGCTGCTAAAGGTCGCTTGGCAAAAGGAGACAAACTTTCATCATCCACCTGGAGTGATCTGCTTTTTCAAGCGTGTATGTTAATACGGAAAATCTTCAATTTGATTGCGTGGACTGTGCGATGCAACAAAGGTCTTTCAGAACATGGCAGAGGCAGTTTTAACTTTAAGTTTATCTTTGAATGGCACAAAGCGTACTGTTTGTTGGCTTCACTTCACAACCGCAGAGGTTACAACTTGGTCAAACTCTTTGGTTGACGAATGATCTGTAATAGTTTATAGTCTATACAATTTGCAAGATTTATTTACTTCTGTAAATAAATAAAATAAATTTCAAAATATACATTACTGAGGACTTACTTAGAATTAAATCAACTTGAATCTTTCCTTGTTTGCAGTTACTGAAGAATATCCATATCTCAGTCATATATTAGTCCCTCTAAAAGTCCCCAATAGCTTCGATGGTTGTTGGTGGAGTGGTTATAGTACAGTACATGTGCTCATGAAAACAGTACGCAGTACAAAGCAGTTCAAAATGAAGCCATGGTTCTGCAGCTCAGGTACTGATGACGCTCCGTGGTCACACAGGTATCATGAACCATAACATGGTAAGACAGGAAAAATGGTTTTATATTCAAATTCATTACATGCTGATTGAACCACACTAGCAGCATAATAATATTCCACTGAGATCTGTTCTGTTTGTGGCGTTACCAAGAGCCTCATTATATGATCATCATGCTGATGACTTCATTACCCAAATCTTCCAGCCTGAAAAATGAAAAAATGAGATGCATCACTTACTGAGTGAAAACCTACTTTTCTTCTTCTTGCATCTGAACCATCCTGTAACTAATTTAAACCAGCTGACCGACCTATTGCAGAAAATACTTTTTATGAAGCAAAGAAAAAAAACTTTCAAGGCAATTTTCTATCACAGCAGGCATGAGCCAAACAATTACAGTAAGCTGCAAATTTCAGGAACATTACAAATTAATGTGTGCTGGGAGCTAAAGAAAACCACAGTACTAAGGATGTTGCAGTAGTCCTGCCAGCAGCTCGCTTACGTAGTGGGAAATGAACTGGCATGAATATTGTATTTCTCTGGATATCCAGTGTGTGATAGCATTAGGGGCCCCACTGGCACCGGCTTTCGTTTTGGCAGGAATTCCTGGATGACACCAGGTTGCCTTGGACACTGCATGACCCACAAGTATAAAAATAGATTCTTTATAATTACAAAGAGGCTGCCTTGTGCAAATTAAAATATTGTTTATTGCTTATTAAAACATAGCACAGTTTATTATTTCTTCTGAATGGGTCATTCAAGGTGTGCTTTGCCATCAATGTGCTTAATGAAGTGGAAATCAAGGTTGAAAAGACGGGTTTCCTATTTGCAGACAATCCAGGATGTGTGTGTGTGTGTGTGTGTTCAGCGGGGGGTAGAAAAAACACTTTTCCACAATGTCATGATAGCTTAATTATGGACACTTTCAGAATTCAGAAATGAAGCAACTTGCTGGAAACCAGTCAAAAAACCACCGGCACATTTGTATGCGGCACGTGTCCTTGCCTTTTAAAAACTTTATGGCACGCCTGTTGTAGCCTGTCAGCCCTGGCTAGCTAATGTGACACACAGTTTTCAGGGAGAAATGTGCGGCCCAAAAAACATCACTCAGTGGCACAGGTGGTCCCCTCACACACAAATAATGTTAGTATACTGTTACCATTAAAGTAACTTAAGCATAGAAAAACCCTTTAAAAAAAAAAGTGAGCGAGTGTGTGAAGTGAATAACACTGATTATCCTGTTATCACAGCATCTGTCAGTGGGTGGGATATATCAGACAGCAAGTGAACATTTTGTCCTCAAAGTTGATGTTCTAAGTGGGAAAAATGGGCAAGCGTCACAATTTCAGCGTCTTTGACAAGGGCCAAATTGTAACAGGCTAAATGGCTGGGTCAGAACATCTCCAGAACTGCAGTTCTGGTGGGGTGTTCCCATCACATGTAGTCCAAGGAACGACAGTGTCATTGAGGATCCAACAGACGAGCTACTGTAGCTAAAATAGCTGAAAAAGTTCATACTGGTTCCCATAGAAAGGTGCCAGAACACACAGTGCAGCACAGTGTGGCTGTCAGGGAGTCCATGCTGATCCCTGTCCACTGCCGAAAGCGCCAACAACGGGCACATCAGAGCATTGGAAGAGGGCAGCCTGGTCTGGCGAGTCATATTTTCTTTTCTTTCTTGGCCTCCAAATTCCCCAGATCTCAATCCAACTGAGCATCTGCGGGATGTCCTGGCCAAACATGTCTGATCTATGGAGGTCCCACCTCGCACCTTAAAGGACTTAAAGGATCTGCCGCTAACGTCTTGGTGCCATGATACCACAGCACACCTTCAGAGGTCTAGCAGAGTTCATGCCTCAACGGGTCAGGGCTGTTAAGAACTGCATAACAGGGACCTACACAATATTAGGCAGGTGGTAATAATGTTTTTTGGCTGATTAGTGTCACTTATTGTGGGAAATTCCTGCTGTTTTCCTTCTGCACAAGTGCTCCAGTGTGTAAGATTAAAATGGTAAATGAAGCACACTAGGCTGTAATGCCTTACTACACTAGCATACTTTGTCCAAAATGTTTCAGTCATTTTGGGTTCATCTCACTGATCGTGTTTCTCAGAAATCCATCCAGGCAGAGCGTTACTCTCTTGGTGAGGATTACTCACTTACTTTCATTGTTTTTGCTCAGATATTTTCATCAGATCTTGTTTAGCTGATTCTTCTATTTCAGTTGTCTGTCACATATTTGTGTTTATTTTGTTAAATATTAACGCTCATATATTGTTATGCTGCGACTGTCTGCCTCCGAGTTCTCAGTGTTTCTCCTTGTTTTCACTTTCCTTCCTCTGACCGGCATCATCCAATCAACCCGTGGAGTACAAAAGACTCCAGCCAGACTCCAGCAGATCGTTCAGTCGCCCACGTGGTGACAAACGAAAACTTACAACTGCATCTTTTTGAAACTCATCTCTTTGTGCCTCCCCGTGCTTCAGGATATTCCCCGGTCATGTCCATCGTTGTCTCATCTCCATTCTAGTTTTTGGATTCTTTCCACCACTGGCCCTGCACGAGCTCTCCCTCTCAGCAGGATCTCCACCTGCCACTGCACGTTCGCCCCTGTTACCAATAAACTATTGAAACTGAATTTAGTCTCATGGCTGCGTTTGCACTTTGGGTCTGCTAAACACTCATCTTAACACGTCTTTTTTATCCTTTTGCGGCCGTTTTAAGGGTAAACGTCCTGATAAATTTGAACAAGTGGTGTCTCTCTTGGGGAGAACTTTCAGTTTGTCCTTCACATACAGCTTTTGATTAAATTCATGCTCGGTCCCTTGATCTAGGATTCAGTATTAACCTTTTCAGCTTTGGAAAATGTTCTACGGTAAAATTAACTTGATAAGACACTAAAATGATCACTTAAATAAAAATAATCATTTTTATTTCATCACTGCATACGTCTACTGCTACCATGAGATTTTAAGATACTAAAAGTACAACCAGTGTTCTTCATAGAAAACTTGCAATACCACAGAATATTTTGTGGTTTTTCTTCTTCTGCATGTAGTACATAATTTCCTTGCCTCTTCTGTCCTCACTGTTTGTAGCAGCTACATTACACATAGAACATTGTCTATCAAGAGGAAGACTTGTTTCCTTCTTACAGGCTAATTTATTAGGTCTGGCATTTCATCGGCAGTTTTAGCCAGCTAAAAGCTGCTTTCACCAAAAACATGAACAAATGTTTGTTTTGTGTGTTCTTTCTCTCAATGTTTCCTAGCTATATAGAGAGTAACAAGTGTTTTTTCTTTGTTTAAATGGTCACAGTTCAACTAGATTTAGGCACTAAAGCTGTGTGAGTAACCAACATTAAGAAATGAGTGTTCGCTTTTGGTTTCCTGGTGCTGCTTTGTCATTTTGGTGTCACTAATTAAGATGCCTCCTGATTATGCAGCTATTCTAGGCACGTCCAAGTGAAGACTCTGGTAAAAGCCCAAATTATGCTAGTAGGATTACATAACCCATCTGTCCTGAATGCATCAGTAAGTGGTGCAAATCAGATTCATAAATGAGTAGAAGAAAAGAAATTGATGGGTTAATCGCTCACTTCCTGTTTTAGCCAGGTGGGTATCAAATTATGCCATCTTTTGTTGAGGAACGGTACAATATCAGTGATTTTTACCATGAATGAAAAAGCTCAGCTCTTGACGTCAAAAGACGTGGTACAATACTTTTGCGGGCTAATGAACATTAATCAGTCCATTTCTTTACAGTTTCTAACTTGAAATTCAGCCAACAGTTTTCTCTTTGTACTTTTGTGATGTGAAAATTGTTTCCTAATTTCTTTTGAGTTTATTTCCAAAGCGAAGGGAATTAATCACCATCTGTCTCCTGGAGAAGTCATGACACCCCAAATTATACACTGCATTGCAATTAGAAACAATACAAGTATGACAACTGATACTGTATATGAATTCTTCTCTGACAATGGGGCTTAAAATTAGCTTGTCATGCAGAGGGGGGGTGCTTGAGCGCTCGCTGTAGTGGCACCGAATATGCTCTACAAATTTAGTAGTAATTCAAATTGAAGCAAATAACTGTCTCATGTGTATGAATGCTGAATTTCCAGGAATGACAACATAAAGCACAAGACTTTGCCATTTGGATACAATGACCCGTAGCACTTAAGATGATGCACATTGCACACAGGGACTGCACTGTTCTGAGCATGTTTGGCACTTTTAGCTCAAAGTGTCATCTTTTTGTAACAATGTCGGCATTTAAAAACAAAAGCACTTATTGGCCACTGGTCTTTGAAGTCACTAAGGTCTGAACATTTCTCAGCTGTTCACTCAAAGTCACTGAGGTGCCTATAGTGACAGCAAGTTGTACGGCACACAGGTGTTTTCACTTAATTTAGCTGATTAGACCTCGTCAGACTGAGTGGGCATTTGCAGGCTGTGTGATTGATGACAGTAATGTTGTAATTGTAAGACCATGTTACATTTAAAGCTGGGACAAAATTTGTATCCTTATTCATGAAAACACCTGTACAGGTGGGGAGCAGAGGTGTCGTGCCAGAACCTGAGATGGGCAATGTAACTCAGCAGCCTCTAATGGCCGAGAAAAGAAAAGACAGGAGGTGACGTTGACAGAGTTAGGAAGTTGGAAGAGGTCCTGGGACGCCTGAGGTCGGCAGGCCTGACGGTCAATCCAGCAAAGTGTGTCATTGCTAGAGAGGAGACTGAGTACCTCGGTTTCACCATTGGAGATGGGTTAATAAAACCACAAGTTCATAAAGTCCATGCAGTTGAGTCGTGCCCTCTCCCTCAGACTAGGAAACAGCTGAGATCTTTCCTGGGAATGGCTGGCTTTTACCATCAGGTTCATACCAAATTTCTCAGCCAGAGCTGCTCTTCTGACGGATCGAACCGGCTCCAGATGCCCTAACCTGTGTTCAGTGGACAGAGGAGGCAGTGGAAGCTTTCAAGGACATCCAGAGATCTCTCAGTAAGGACCCTGTCCTTCACAGTCCAGATTTCAATGAACATTTTTTATTGCAAACTGATGCGTCTGAGAGGGGTGTCGGAGCTGTGCTTCTGCAGGGACCAAAAGAGGACCGGCATCCTGTGGCGTACATCAGCCGGAAGTTATTCCCCAGAGAGGTCCGCTACTCCACAGTGGAGAAGGAGGCCTTGGCGGTGAAGTGGGCTCTAGACTCCTTCAAGTATTATCTGCTGGGGAGAGAGTTCACTTTGGAGACTGACCATAAGGCACTGCAGTGGTTGGAGAGGACGAAGGATACTAATGGACGGATCACCCGGTGGTACCTGGCCATGCAACAGTGCATCACATCCCTGGCAAAGACAATGTCACTGCAGACTATCTCTCTCGCTGTCCCAGCGAGGACTCCGAAGGGGGGGAGTGTGTGATGGCCACAGTTGTGGCCACACAACCATAAAGGTTTGTACCATTTGCATTCACTTGTTTATACACATTATATATTTAGTTATTAGAGTAACACCGTTTTGAAATAAATCAGGTTTTCTGTTTCATAACACTTTATTGTTTCTTTGACAGTACATTAGTTTTCTATTTGGAGCGCGCCCATTTAGTTACCTTTTGTACAGTTATTTCTGTTTAGTATGGTTTCCTAATTTCTGTTTTCTTTGAGTTACCGGTGCTGGTGCTACTGTTGCTGGGAGCTGGGAAGGCCGGATGAGAGAGGATCCACCACATAAGCTCAGCCATTTTGTGAAAGAGTGCTGATTGGGTCAACCCAAGTGCCCACACATCATGGGGGGGGATTTCTTGCTTTGTTTGTTCTTTAGAATTGTTTGTTCTTTTTCATTTGGTTTGCTTAAGTATAGATTCTAAATATTCTCAAATAATATTCTAATAAGAATTTTCCTGATTTTGTTTTGTTAGTAAGTTAGCTGTCTTGTGTTTAGTGTTTTGTGTTCACCCCTATTGTGTTTGGTGTGGGCTGATCACCCACTATATAAGTTCCTCCTTTGTGTTCAGTTGGCAGGTCTGTTTGTTTGTCTTCTGTCTGGTTGGTTGATGTTTTGTTAATTTGACCTCTTTTATGGGCCCAATGCTTTATTACCTTTTGGTTTTGGATTTTTTTGTATACTTTGGGTAAATAAAGACCCCCTTTTTGAAGACACCACTTGTTGTCCTCATTGCCGGCTGACTCGGTTCCCTCACAGAGAGTGACTGAATGTCAATTTTCTGTTCAGAGAGAACCAGTTTTACAGAGCACTGTGCAGTTAAACAGGCCACAGGTGACTTAGCTGTGAACCTTTTGATAAGTGGAGCAGGGTGGTGGGCAGGAAACAGAAGGTCTTTAATTCTCACGACTCTCAGACTTTTTGAAATGTAAGTCTGTCTGTCCTTTTGACACAACCATCCTCTGTTCCTTCAGCAATCATCTGCTTCCACTGTGAATAGTCTGCCGCTCTCTCTCAAGGTATACGCAAGTCCTGCAACACAGTGTCTGAACAGCAGTGCTCCCTGTACATGGAGCACAATAAGTTACCTGAAAGAGCTCAAGGGTATTTTTGGTAGCACAAAGCTCCATAATATACAGCAGACTTTCTAAGCTTCCATAAGTGTATAGTGCCTGATGTATAAATGTTATATAAATGCGGGGTTCATATAAGTGTTTCCATTAGCTTTAAATGATTTTGAAGCTATAATGAAGAATAATAAAGTCAATGGTGTCTCAGGGTTACCTGGACTGTGAGTTCAGAGCACTGGTTGTGTGTCTAGTGTTATGTTTGTACCACAGATTTTTTTTTAGATACACAGGAAGACGAGGTTTTTATGCCCAGGGCCCGGGGAAATGCAGACAGGGTGAGCCAGTGTCATGCCAGAACTGGAGCTGGACATGCACACAATGTAACCAGGCTCAGCAGCCTCTATGGACATAATGACAGAGGTGAGAAGACCAAAGGGGATGTTGACAGAGGAAGCTAGGAAGAGAAAAGGAGAGGGTGACTGAACAAGAGGCTGCCAGACAAGAGTAAATCTGGGAATGACTTTTAGTCGTTGGTGAAATAAAAGTTCTTGCTTCTTCTTCTTGCTGTTGGACTAGTCAGTAATATTAGCTGGCTGATATATCTTGTGTTGTTCCACTTGCTTGATGTTTGGCTCACTAGTTTTTGATCACAAGTAATATAATCATAACAAATACATGTGTACAGCTGTTTATATTTATGACAGCGGTATTGCACTCTGAAATTGGAGGCGATAAATAGCAGTAATACCAATTTCTATGCAAAGTTGCTTGCATGTTTGTGCAAGTCTCAACTAACCTCACCCAGCATTTCAGCCACATTTGTTGACCTTATTAAAAGGATCAATATTGGCCAAATGTTGCTTATCAGCAGTTACAGCTTCATGTTTACTACCACATATCTTAATCAGGTCAACACAAAATGTTTATGGGTTCACATCTTGGTGGGTTTGGTTCTAGAAGAAAATGCTTTATCTGTTAGACATGACTTTAAAGTCTGTCTCTATTCTCTCTCAGCCTGTCCGTCTGACCGCCAATACTCTATATCCTTTTCTAAAACCCATAACTCTCCTCCCTTGACCGTTCTTTACACACACTCAACTCTAAGTATCCTAAAATCTCTTGCCGTTCCCCCATCTCTTACCAATTTCAGTGCTTTCCTTCCATTTCTATATCCATCCTAGACTCATTCATCCCTCTCTGATCTGCCTCTCCACTCCCTTCCCTCTTCTCATCTACTAGGTTAAAGCCTCTCCTGCTGCAGGCTCATAAACTCTTGTGAAATGTGATTTAAAAAAGAAGTATAAAGTCACACCTCTGGGACACAACCTTTACCAGCCCCTGATACGAACACCAGTGTCTCATAAAGAGAACATCAGTCCATTTAAATGCATGTATCTTAAGGCCACAGTATAGGACAATCAAAATACCATTTGAAGATTTGGTCAGGCTATTCAAACCAGAATCCAGCAAGACTCAAATCTGTCATATCAGTAAGATAATCAGTTTGTCAGTAAGTACAATTTTGCTAGACAGTTACTGAATGTGTGCCTACATCTGAGGTCAAAGCACACCTATGACAGTTGATAAAAAGCTTATCAAAAACGAAGCAGCAGAACCAGAGACTTTTGTCTTTTTTAGTAACATCAGTTATGTTACGGTTGTGCAAGCAAGGTAACTTGAGACAAGGCCCAACGGTACAGGAGACAGTTTGTACAGTAATACATGTACAATAACAAATAATTTAAGAACACAGAGCTTACAGGATGATGAGGCAGGTAAGGGTCAAACAATCCCGAAGAAAAGTTAAGGTCCAGAAAAACAAAGATCCCAAAGCACAAAAACAAAACACAGAGCTGAACCTGACACGACATAACACAACAAACTGACACCAAAACCGAGAGCTCAGAGGCTAAATCCAACAAAACAACATTGGCTGTGAAGTGAAGCCAATGCAGAAGTGCCAAAACCTGCAGTTCCTCAAACAACCACTTGAGGCTGGCTACAGAATGAGTCGGCCTCCATAAGTCCCCATGTTAAAATGTACAACTTCACAGCAGAAAAAACATCTTTACAGCCTGGTACAAAAACAGTTTTGGTCTCTATAGCTAATTTCCCTGTTCATGACAACTGTACTGAGGTGATTTTTTTTTTTTTTTATAGAACTCACCTGTTCATACCCAGGCATCATTCAGCCCACTTCAGGTCTGTCGATGATCCAACTTTTATCCAACATTTAGATTAAATTATTGACTTACTCTTTTGTTGCACATGATTTTAAGAAGACATACCTCCATAGATCATCAAATCAAGGAAAAAAAACACTCTTTCATACACACACAAACAACAGTGGTTGGCGCTGATGGTTGAAGCTCGGCTCACTGCTGACTGCTTCTTTGCATAGCTGTTTGCAAGACAATATTTGCTAATAACTGAACTGGAGTGATGCTATTTTGAAAGCAGACTTTTTCCTTGGACATCTATTCTCACAACAAAGACTTAAAAACTACGGGCAACCCGCATTTCAAGGTCAAGACAAAAGCATCAATGTGAATAGTGGAATTTGTGCAAACAAAACAGTAAGATAACTTTAATGAAGAGGATCGACTCACCATATTTATTGATGACACCGGCCCGATGCTGTTCACAAATATGCCGACATCTATAACAGTTGGTTTAACTGTGGGGGGGAAAAGAGAGAGCAAAAATAATTATTGATCAAGGCTTTCATTTCGGCGCCATACCTGCCTCGTTTGTAAATCAAACACAAGTTTGATCAATGAGACTTTGTTTGTTCTGACTCCTTTTTTGAAGAGCGAGTAGCTGCTGTGCGGAGCAGTCCTCAGGGAGCTGTGGTTGTTAATAATGATCGTGCATTAGTCTTCATCACATAAACTGCTGTCAAATAACACCTTCAAGTGTTCTCTTGAATGCATCAATTACACCTCCCGTTAATGATTTGTGCAACAGACAAGCACCGTAACACAGCATACTGTTAGACATTGCTCCATGTCAGAAGAACATCAGGGGAAGCGCAGGATCATCCACTGGTTCTCAAACCCATTTATCCCTGCTGGTTAGCAACCAATCATGAACTGAATTATATCTGGGGAGCCAGATGAATGCAATTAACTGATAAACTGGCAGTGCTTTTATCCCTGATTGGACCGAGATGAAGCGCTGTGGTGGTCTACATCCTTCCCAAGATCCTGATGTTTTCTACCTAACCTGAAGGTAGATCAAAATTCAAAAGGCCAAAACCTCCATTTTGAAGCCAAACAACGGTGTCCATCAGCAGGAGGACAGGGATTCACACTGGCTGAATCAATACAGCTAGCGAGGAGCTAACAGGCTAAAATTATTAGCTGTGGCGGGCTGCCTTACTTTATAAACTACTGATTTAATCACAGCTTAATATTAATGTTACTTCACAATAGGCTTAAAACCTTCCAGGCTTCAGTCAGCTTATGTGGGATTTAAATGGACAGTAATCTGACAGAATTTGGGTTAGAGTGATCATTTATTTTGCATTGGAAGGAATAAATAATGAATTGAATCCAATCTCTTTCTAAATCTTAACATTAATATGAGATTTGAAGACCCAGGCTGAAACTGAACCCAAGGACATGTAACGTGTATATTGTCTACTGTCTACGGTAATTTATAATCAATTGACCAATAAAAAGATGTTTTGTTACAACACAAACTGATTGAAGGAGGATAAATAGATGACGAGCTCTGTGATCTATCTGAACCGAGTCAGACTGATGCACATCAGTGGCATCAAGTTAACCTGGATTATGCTGTAGGACCGCCTTGATATTGATAGTTTACCACCTGAGGAGGACATAAACAGGAGAGACAAGGCTCTGATGTTGTTAGAACCCTTTCCTGTATATAAAAACATCTGCTCACAATCCATGTAAATCAATTAAAAATATTAAACCTGTGCAAACACAGAATTTCATTGCTGGTGGTAAATGTGTTAGACAAATGTAAAATGTTGGGTTCAACAGAGCTGCTCCTCTGAATGGAAAATGAGATGAGATGATTCGGCGCTATATAAATAAAATTAAAATTGAATGCAGATGTCTGCTACTGCAGTTAAGTGAACAAAACCAGAAAAACTGCAAACTTTGAAAATTACAACAAACATGCTAAAATACTTTTCATACTATTCGGAGCAGAGAAATATACTTTGACATCAAAGTATATTTCCAGGTTTTCTAGGAGTACTATTACATATGTAAAATAAAAAGGTCTGTATGTTGTATGTGTCCTTCAGCTGAACCCAAAATTGCTCCTGAAGGCTGTGCTACCGGTGTGTGAATGTGATGAGTGCCCTTCTGATGAGCAGTGCATGAATGGGTGAATGTGACATGCAGTGTAAAAGTGCCTTGAGTGGTTGGAAGACTAGAAAGATGCTCTTTAAGTACAGTCCATTAACCATTTACAATCTCAGTGCTGTGTCCCTCTGAGCATTGTTGTGAGCTGTCCGTCAGCCTGAATCATATAATTACACATATGCACACACTTAGCCAGCAATTGCCCCCAACGAGAAAGTCAGAAAAGGTCCGCCATGCAGATTTTCAACCAGATTTCACAGCCTGCAGCCTCACAGTGCATGCACACCAAATTGTAAGAATGCATTTCCTTTTCCTTACTACAACATCCCCGATCTGCCAGCTCCACTGACGCCGGAATACCTCTGGTTTTTCCCAAACTTTGCAGCTCTCAAGGATTTCACGCTCAGCGTAGAAAAAGTGTCATTTTAAAGCTTGAACCTTTAAACCGGCTGTGTGACAGCTGTGACATACTGCTGCCATGAGCGTTCACAGTTACATAGCCGAGAGCTCCTCCATCATTCTACATTATCTGTCTTTGGAGTCGTCATGTCTCAGCCAATTAAGTCCACATCGAGATTTTTTTTTTCCCCCCACCTGCCAGTCTCCGTTCCAGCGTTCAGTTCATGTGCTAACAGATGGCACACTAGAGAACACTTCTGGAGAGTCCCTGCTGAGGCAGCTTAAAAGCGCTATATTCACAACCACACAATACCTGGTGAGCAAACGGCATAGACCCACCGTAAAAAAAACCTCTAGACAAACAGACTTTAAAGATCTGAATGTGATATCTGACAATATCTTTTATTCTCATTTGTACATTTCTGAAAATCACGCTCTAATCAGCATCCATTTCATGCCACGCAGGCACCAGAAACACTTCAAACCTACTCTTACGGGTGAGTTAACGGCTCGTTGTATGTAAGCTGTCAGGTAATAATGTCAGCTCCTGCAGCAGGATGTATTTTGACCCGAGGAGCAGCCACCAAGACAAGAAATTAATTGGAGAAAATCAACCCTGCTTCTCGGTGCTCTGACCTGAGCTTCTTTCCCAAACAGAGTGTATTCACATGACATTCATATTCATATGAATACATCACTGTCTAATTAATAGACATCGCTAATGACCACAGGAAGCTCAAAAGGTTTCATCGGGTCAGTCCCGAAAAGAAGACGCATAAGTTCTGTGCTAATAATACCGTCTTACATTGTCAGAGTTTCACAGCAGTCATTATGTAAAAAGAAAAACAGACCGAAGGAAGAAAAACTCTTTTGTGATCCCATTGGACAGATAAACTGGCTCATTACACTGTTTCCAAAAGAGGATACCACCGGCACAAAGAAGGTTTCATCTAATTTAGATCACAAATGTGATCTAGAGTACAGTACATACTTCATTATATAAAGGAACGCCGCTGCATAACTCTGTTTCCTATGAATTAGGCTCAAACGCAGCTAATTCGTATTAGTGATTTATGTTCAGCAGGAAGTGGTGACGTTCATAGAGTGCAGCGGATGAGGAGGTCGGCACAGGTGCATGTTATTGAAGATCATTTCCCCTTGTGCACGTATCGATTTTCTGATGGTTTTCACCTTGTGTCTTCCTCTCAGATTTCAAAGTTGAAATCATAAACGGCTCATTTAGACGTCTGTAACATCACGACCAGCTGTACGGTTTATAAAAGATGACCAGCGGGAACATTTCGATCTGCAAACCCTCTCTCCATCAAGCCTGCAAAGAAAACATTAGCAGGATATCCACACGTGTTTGTGTGCGTCATGAGTCCTCATGTGAAAGTCACATTAAAGTTGGAGACTACTTACTTTTATTTACAGCATTTAGCAGATATTAAGCTTGTACTTCTGGTTTTTAGTATAACCACATTATAATTCTACATTTAGTGGCTATAGTTATTAACTGTGTCACACTGTGCTGAAAAGAAGCCTGATTGACGTCCCTGAACAATGAATGGTCAATCATAGAAACTGTAACTACGCACAGAAGCAGTCTGGGAAGTTTTTGACCTCCCCACATGGTGAAGAGGTGTACATGGGGCTGTATGGAAAAGTACGCCTCCATTGTGTAGCTTATTTGTCATGAAATAAGACATTTAAAATCATTTTCATTTGACACTGACTTGTAATCAGGTAAATGTCTCTCTCCTTCACACTCTGCACCCAAAACTACTGTTAGCTAATGTTAGCTCAGTTTGTTAGCCAGGCTTCCAGATTGTGAGCTCAGAGCAGCTGGGAGAGTGTTAGTGTTTGTGCCATTGGTGATTTGGACCAGCAGGAAGATAAGGTTTTCAGGGCCGGGGTTAACAGGGGAATGCAGACAGGGTGAGCAGAACCAGTGTCATGCCAGAACCGGAGCTGGGCAAACAGGAAATGTAACCAGGCTCAGCAGCCTCTAATATCAGAGGCGAAGAGGCCGAAGAGGACGTTGACTGAGGAAGTTAGGAAGAGAAAATAGAGAGTGACTGAACAAGAAGCCGCCAGATGAATTTTTAGTTGTTGGTGAGAGCTTGGTAAAATTAAAGGCTGAAAGACAGACGCCGAGCTGGGCTGACTGCTGTTGGACTAGTAAGTAATATTAGCTGGCTGCTATGTCTTGTGTTGTTTGGCAGTTGACTGATGACTCTTCACAAGTAAATCACAGAGTTGAGGCGGAGCAGCCGGAGGACATCAGAGGGAAAACAGAAAACATTTTTTTCATAAAATATGATCCATTTTCGCCGAAATCAGTGAAAAAGTTGGTGGTGTGTCTCTTAGTTAAGTGTTACATGCTTCTTGTGGGTAATCGTACCCTGAGCCCAAAGTTACATAGCGTTTTATGGTAAAAAAGTTAGACACTGTTGTTTTAAAGTTAGGTGACAGGTAGGTGTTGGATTCAGTAACCAGGCTCCAACATATTTGCCCATTTTTGCAGAGGGAGGACTGCCAAGATGGCGACAGTCAGAGCCGCCACACTCTTCACAACGGCTCTTCAGAAACATTTGGGGTGACACCACAGACATTCGTTTCTCGTTGTGCAGTCTATGCTGTCAACGAACCAGTATTCAGCACTAACTTACAACACCTCGCCGACACTCTCATGGTGTCTGCTTTGCGCTGCAACAAGAATACACCCAAAGGTGTGGGCTGTAAAAGACTAAAAACAATGAGTATTTCACTTGTTAATTATGTCCCTTTGAAAATTTGCACCTTTGGCAATGAAGCTGCGTTACATAACTTTCTTCATTATACAGTACTAATTGTGTTGCAGGCTATAATTCTGCACCTGCCTACAGTGCCACTTAGCAGCAGTTAGGCTGTGACTAGTCATTCAGTAAATGGGGACAGCTCATTAACTTTGGGAAAATAGATAACATGAACTAGAAATTAATTAGTTGCTGTGTGTGGGTTATCGGTGTAGCCGTGAGTGAAACATTTTGGATTGGTCATCTACTAAATATACCGCGCTGTGCAGGATGCTGTCTCCCCTGATACCAATAGAATACAAGTGTGCCGTCTGAAGATGGGCAGTTTTAAATAACAACAGGAAGACAGGAGAATAACAGAGGATGAAGTCTCTCCGGGGAGGGTATAATCTGCTCTGGAATGGTGAACGAGTACTTGGAGACATCTGTACAGTCATCTAGTGAGGGGGAGAGGGAAGCCATAACCTCTTGTGAGATTTATTTGTCGTTAAGGTGGGCAGAGGATGATGAACAGGCCCACAGAGACATTAGCTAATCTGTGTCCAGGTTCGCACTGGATGGAGCCGCCTGGTCCTGCCTGACAAATTGATCTACATTAGCCGACAAAGCACAGCCTCGTCTTTGTTTGACACTGACGGTGTTATTTACAGCAAACAAGAACACGTGACCACAGCTCGGGTATTTGCATTTATATGTTAATATAAATTTAGAAATGTTGTTGTCAAGCCACATGAGCTAGCTTGTCAAGTGCTTGAGCTAAAAGGAAAAGAAGTAAGAAATGTAAAGAAGAGACCCCCAACAGACGAAGAGTAATGTCTAGAAAGTGTTTGCTCGTTTGACTCCCACCGCTCTATATTTTCACACCCTCGTCTATGAGTTGTTTAACAAATGAAACAGCATTGCAGATGCAGATTCACCGTTCGTCCTTAGCAAGGGTAACAAAGAACTGTTCACAAAGAACTGAAATATTTCACAAGCTGGTCAGACTTTGACCCTTTTGTGAAGCATCAAACCGATCAATTCTTTTGACCTCTGCTGGTCTGCATTATATCCTGAGTGGGTTCAGATCTTCCCACAACATCCTCGCCTGAATGGCTCCTCAGTCAGGAAGATAATCCATCTTTGATTTTCAATAATTCCTCATCACCAATCACAAAAAAGGTTTGAGAACAGCGAGTAGGAGTTGCCCACATTGCATTATAGTGATGGCTGGTCAGTGCTGGAATAAAGGGGATTAACTTTGCTCTTTGAATGCTAAATAGTGCAACTAGTCAGCCTCGTTGAAATCAATATTATAATAATGATTGTGATTTTCTCATATTTAGATGCATATATAAATAATCTAGCAAAAATTCACAAACTTGAATAACTTTTCTTGTAGTTTTTAAATCAAACAAAATATGATGTTATATAATTAATATTATATGCACAATATATTAAATACAATAGCACTGAAAGAAATGATAAAAAAACTAAATATTGTTAGTCAAAATGTCTGACATACTAAATAACAAGTCAGAATCATAAACGGTATAAATATGGATGTGTGAGTGTGTTGGCTCTGGCTGCAGCCATCTTGGCAGTCCTGCCTCTCCCACCTCCCGGCCAAGCCAAAAATCGGCAAAGACGTGGATCATCTGAGTGCTCCAATAAGTCTGTAACTGCACCCACCTGTCAATCAAAGCATCCATGCCCATCCATAACTTTAAGTCTTAATATAATCTGAACAGGTGAGTTGTATATAAATTCACCCTCAGTACAGTTGTCATGAACGGGGAAATTAGCTATAGAGACCAAAACTGTTTTTTGTACCAGGCTGTAAACATGTTTATTTCTGTTGTGAAGTTGGACATTTTAACATGGGGACTTATGGAGACTGACTCACTTCTGGAGGCAGACTCAAGTGGACGTTTGAGGAAGTGCAGTTTTTGGCACAATATATATTTAAGAATATAAAATAAGAATATCTATTTTTATTTCATTTTGTCTTAGTAAGTAAAAATATTGACCTAGTATTTTTTATTTTTTTTTAAGTTTAGCTTATTATCTCAAAATAATGGTTTTACTTCACTCTTGCATCATTTTGAATCTCACTGTGAGCATATTTACTTATTATCTGTTTATCTTCTTTTTTTAATTCCATACTAATAAATATGAAAAGGAAATCTATCATTAAATTACATTATTTTACTTCATTGCTCTTAAATACTAATAGTCAGAACCGAAGTAGAATTTTATCATTGTCAACTTTCTTACATTAAGACTTGTTCCTCTGGAGTAACTTGTCTCCACCGCAGCACATTTCTGTCTACTCATTAATCACATAATCTAGCAGGAACTCCCGACGATACTAACGAACTACATGAGGGAAAGTCGCAGCCTATTCTTAGTTGGCGTCTACGCATCCTGAGCTGTAGAATAATGACTTATAGCATAAAGGCTTCAGCTTCTCTTCTCACTGTCCAGGCTCATTACTAGAGGAAATGCCAAGGGCTCTGAAATATTCAAAAAGCAGAACAGATCACCTCCCTCCGGCTAACTGTACCACGGCCGATCATCTGTCATCCAGTAAGTAGCTAGACACAAAAGCTAGTTTAAGGAGGGCTCTTTAATGAATGTAAGGCAAGAAAGCTGCAGTATGTCTGCAGCTAAAGCTGGAGTTAAATCATATCCAAGTGTAAATGCCATAAATCTGTCACATTCTTACAAAACATGTACAAAAACATGTTTATGGCACTGTGTTGTGAATTTAAATGATTGTTGTTTTTTTCTTTTATACCCTGTCCAGTTATTTCACAAAAAGGGGAGTGGAAAGTATACTCAGGACTGTTCCTCTTTTAAAATAAACAGGCATCAACACTCCTCAATTATTTCCTCAGGAGGCTTTTACAGCTGTTCCACTGATTGACTGCTGCTCATTCAAAATCTGTCGGCGGCTAAGAAAGAGATAATCTGCTGTTCTTGGATGCAACGATCTAAAGACTACAGACTTCTGCTTTGCTTAATGCTCTTTTTGGACTGAAATGTTTCCCTATAGGAATGTTCACTTGGAGGGCAAAACAAAGCTTTCTTCTGCTGCATCTACAGCATCTGATGTCTCAATCTGAGAGAAAGCCAGAGAGAGGAAGATTGTGGATTTGTGCTGTTAGACGGCCAAATGACAGCATTATTGCTCCATCCAGACAAAATAATGTATTGTAACTATCTGCACTTCACCGCTCTATATTTTTACACCCTTGTTGCTTTGCGTCCTGGACCACCAGGAAGAGGAGGGTTTCAGGCCTGGCGGAGCTGGGCAAGCAGACAATGCAACCATGGCTCAGCAGCCTCTATGAATATAATGACAGAGCCGAAAAGACTGAAGAGAGGCCGCCAGACAAGAGTAAATCTGGGACTGACTTTAGTTGTTGGTGAGAGCTTGGTGAAATAAAAGGCTGAAAGACAGACGTCGAGCTGGACTTCTTGGTGTGGGACTAAAGTAATATTAGCTTGTGTTGTTTGGCACTTACTTGATGTTTGGCTGTTAGCAAAGTCACCAACTCTAGACGCTAGTATTGGATCATATGTAATGAAATCATAACAAATACTCTTAACGTCCATATTTATGTCAGTAGTATTACACTATGAAACTGGGGACGCTAAAAATAAAAGTAGTGTTGTTTTAAGCTAAATATCATTTCAGGTACAGTAGTTATGCATCACTGTGGTTATAAGCATGAATGTGAAGTATTTTATAATGGCACATATAAATGATTGACATCATATAACTTGAATAATGTAATGTAATGCACCTGAATGAAAATGGCTATTCATGGCTCATGACCTAAATTGCTACCAAATTGTATTGAAATAACCAACAGAGAGAGACACAGGGAACATGGGGAAGATCAGGTATTACACCACACTGGCTGGAATTGAATTATGGACGCTGCGGCTAACCGGGGTGCTGTAAAATCTCAGATCACTTGTGCTTGAATTATTCCTCACACACCTCCAGTTTTGTGACCGACTGAGCTTCAACGTTTCTAAAAGAAAACTCAGAAAATGTTCTGCCCCCCCCCTCCTCCGACATTGAGACGTGCAGCTCTGATTAATTGCTACGAACTAAACGTACAATGTGTAAGCCACATCAATCACTCACTGTCATCGGCTATAGCTGCGTCTGACAGATCCTGACAGCATCTTTTGTAACCAACTTAGTTACTCTGTGATTTTGATGACCCAAACAAAAGCCTTGCTCATTTTTCTGCACGAAAGGTGGCTTCTGAAACGGCACATTCCTGTTTTCCTGACGTTCTTCGTCTGTTATGCCACGCTGCCTTGAAAGCCTTTTATATTGCTGTGATGGTCTCAACTGTTGTTGTCTAGACACTGTGCACAATGGAGAGGGAAAAGAAGCCCACAGATGTAAAATATCAGGGATCCATCAGAGAGCTACACATTTACCTGTGGAACTGGACCTACATTGGGATAACTTTACTGTTTAATGTACTAGTCCTTAATATTTTTATGAAACTAGAGCCAGGTTACAATTATTTCTGATCAGCATTTTAAAGCAAGACAAGGATATCTGGGCCTCTAGAACTGTGAGTTCTCCAAATGAAAGAGGGTTCGCTTGTTTTTGGTTTAATTTGTAACAGCAGGAAAGTCGTAGTTCTTCTTTAAAAGAAGCTTTAGGATACGGCACAGTTAAGTCTACTCACTGTTCAGTGTTCACTTACACGCAGGTACCACTTTACATTCAAGCCATGCGTTGGAAATGTCCCTTGTTGATTAAGCATGGTCTATTACGGGTTTTTAAAAGTCACATTCATTAATGCTCAAGAGGACAAGGTCAAATGACTTTAATGCACCATCTGCCATCAAAGGGCCAGCATCAACAAAAGACTGTCTAATTTAGTTATCTGTGTGTGTGTTTGTGGTCAGGGGAATTGAAAAAAGAAGCTAATTGCCAACATCCTATTTATCATTGCTTCTTTGAAATTATCCATACAAGTTAATTTAAAATGATGTGTAATCCACGGTAGAATAACAATTTACTCTGTGTGTGTGTGTGTGTGTGTGTGTGTGTGGGTGAGGGGAGAAAACTGACAGAAAAGGGAGGATGTGGTGGTCCCTAAAGAAGCTTTATGAAAAGGTCAGTGTGTTTATTACTCTGACATCTAGTTGCTACATCCAGTGGTTGACAGTTGAACAGTGTAGCACACACAGGTGTGCCACCGGGGATTCTGCACCCCATGAAAAGATATCACGTCGGACCCCACCACCACAAACAGCTTCAGAATCGAGTCGCATGCTCGGGGCGATCGCTGAATGCTTCAAGCCATCCCATACATACAGCCTTTGTACAGTTTTGATTCAGCATTAATAGTTTGGTCTAAAGTTGACCTTTATCATTGAATAAATAGTGACTAAAAGAGGGGTGAAATTCTAGTTTCTTAAATTTTCTATTAAGATATGAAGTGAAATGTTTGGGGAGTAACTGCAGCCTCAGTTTCACTGTGGCCAAAATTCATGATTTCACACCTCACAGGGACTAAACTCACCTTTCTTTATGAAGGTCTGACATATGGTCCCCCTTTCAAGTTCATAGCGTTAACTATAAACTTGACTTTTACCAGGTTAAATTATTAACGGGCTGTGGGTCAAGCAAACGGGACAGCTTCTGCTGTGTAACATGAATAGTTTAATGTCTCCTCCTACTGTAGGACAACTCCGAACACCGACCAACAATGAGACACATCAGTTTCACGTCATATCATTCTGCCAATATAAGCGCTCACTTATATGATAGGCAAGTTGTAGTAAGGAATAGAATACAAATACTTATGGTTGATTTGTGTCTGCTTTGGGGGCAGGACCGCCACACACACATTCACGCCACTCTCACTAAACAACTCACACCTTACACACTGCTCTACTCCCCAAGGGAACTACGCTACTCTTATAACACCGGGATAATGGTGTATCTGATAAGAGATCTCCAGAAATCAAGGATATATATCAAATTATTGCAGGGAACATCATTCAGTGTAGCCATGTCAGAGGAGCAGGAGCCTATAGCTCAGCATCACATCCATCCAGGTCAGCACGGCATGACGTCACATGCGATGGAAATTAAATTTGATTTGTTATCCCGAGATCTCAATTTAATTATGTCATTATCTCGAGAAAACAAATGAAATTACCTCGTTATCACGACGAAAAAAAAAAGTATGAATGCACCAAGGCTTCCATAGAAAACTCCATCTGCTGATGAAGATTGTAACATGATTGATAGCTCCAGAGCACTGTTAGTGTTTTGGAACAGTTAAGGAGCACTGGGGAACTCTGACAGACAGTGAAGCCAGTGTTGTGCCAGAACCAGAGCTGGGAAAGCAGGAAATGTAACCGGGCTCAGCAGCAGTGGACATAATGACAGAGGAGAAGAGGCCAAAGAGGACGTAGACAGAGGAAGCTGGGAAGAGAAAAGAAGAGCAAGTAGCCACCAGACAAGAGGAAAGAGCTTGGTGAAAGCTATCGAGCTTGGCCTCTTGCTGTTGGAGCTAAGTAATGTTAGCTGGCTGCTATGTCCTGCGTTGTTTTGGTTACCAAAGTGTCAACTCACTAGATGCTTTCAGTGAGCTAAATAAAAGCACCTGAAAGTGTCCTGGTGTGTTACGTAAGAGAGGAAAGTGAGGGGTCAAAGTGACACATGGAGAAACTGACATAGAGATAACGGCACTTTAGGAATTGAGAGAGGGATCAACCCTCTCAGGACAGCATCAAAAGGTCTGTTTCCACCGCTCGGTGTGTCCCACTGAGACATACCTGTGTACAAGCAATATTTGTTCCTGTCTGTCCCCTCTCCGTCAGGCTAAAACAGCAGAGCTTAACTGGCTTGGTATCCATAGTAACCGGTGTAGTATACATGCAACAACTCAAGTAACACAGATGCCCAAAACTGTCTGCTGAAATCGTTTATTAAAGGGCTCAGTGTGTCAGATTTAGAGATCTATCTGCAGAATATATGATGCATAACTATGTTTTCAATGATGATTCATTAAACCAAACTTAGCTCTAGCCTCTAAATCCTACACACTGGACCTTTTTAAGGACCAAATTACAGGATAACCTGTTGATCGCACCATCTTTTTGTTATAAACACTTCAGTTGCTGCTGAAACGCCAAACATTACTATGATTGCTAATTGTTTCAAAAAGGGATTCTTTTATTCAAAATAAATCGCAATTCACAATTGTTGTTTCTTTACATGATTACCAGCCAGAACCAGAGGGACCCAGGATCACTGAAGGGCAATTCCTGTGTGGTTATTTGATTATTTGCACACTTATTTGGTCTTCTAATATACACCACTAAAACATGACACTGAGCCTGAACTGATAATGGCCTCAAAATAATGGTCAGAACCACCAGGATCATCACACTGTAGCCTGTTGGCTGCGCCCCAGAAAAGGCCGGGCGATGGAGTTTTTCGGTAGTGGTGCCTTGGCTCTGGAAAAACCTCCCAAAGGCCATTAGACCTAAGATTCTACTTTTACTCTCTGTTTAAACTGTATTATTTAATTTACTTTTTAGTTTTATTTGTTATTCTGTGTGTAGTACTTTGGTGCACTTAGTTTGCTTTAAAAGTGCTATAGAAATGAAATAAACCCAAACAAGTACACAAACACAGTCATATGAAGATGAACGGGCGAGTCCTCAAATACCGATGACACAATTAACGGAGTAAGTTCGGCAGATTCCGAACTGGTCTACCACGTCATCAGTGACAGACACTGCAGAATTCCTAAATGCATCAAGATATCATGAAAATAGCAACGACAAATGGTAAAAATGGATGACGTGCATCAACAGAGCAGTCGAGATAGCCATGTCTGAAGCAGTGCATCCTTTCAAGGCTATGACTCTGTAATACAACAGGGTGTCAGCTGGATGTCTGCACTCTGGGCCGAGCTGAGGTCTACAACCAATCTGTGCTTCCACCTATTTTATATGAAGCCCATCTCTATTCTGCATCCATTATAACTCATAAACCAGGGGACAGGATCTGATTGTGCACACTGGCTCGACATGACAAACAACACATTTCTCAAATCCTCCCTGACTGTATACGACATGCAGGACATGCAACAGGCGCAAGACTCAGTGAATTATAAAGCTCCTCATATCTTCCCTCCTGCATGCAATGTTTCATCCTCTAAATGTAATTTATATTCATGAGGAAAATGCTGATGAGTTACATCTTGACCTTTGTTGCTGTAGGTCAGTATGTAACAAACAGCTGAGAAACTGGGAGATTTTAACTGTTTTATCAGGCAGTTTGCCTGAAATGCAATTTATTCTCGAGATCTTTATTTTAAAATGTGTTAGAAAATGACAGATTAACTCTTTCTTGGTTGGAAATACAGCACAAATATTTATTTAGTGCAAAATTAAACCACTGGTTTTCACTAAGGCTGTTTTGATACCAATACCAGTACCACTGATACAGCCTAGAATTCTGCGAGTGGATCTAGCACGTTTACATGCCTAATGTATTAATGTCTCCATTTCTTTCCCCAAAGATCGCAAAGTCATGTCCCGCCTATGATTCTGATTGGTTTACCCCTAACCTCCCATGACTAAATCTAACTAACAATCCTGATGAACATATCAGAATGGTCAGGACTGACTCGCTGAAGAGGCTGCCAACTTTCCGTGAGAGTCATGCAATTAACCCTTTCACATGCTCCCCCGCTCCCCCAGATTACAGATTCAGATCTGTGACTATCGTCCTGATAGTCTGAAGAACTCGCTGGTGCGCATTGCTGCTTGTCTGCCACAGCAACATTATCAAGTTTTTGATTGTCTTTGACTTAGACCTATATAGACCTATATAATTATTTTGAGACTTGGTATGTAATGTTTTGGACTTTATGACATCTGGTTAACACCTTAATATAGCTGCAAAGGTGTCAGAGGATGAACTGTCTTTGTAGTCTTCAGTAAATATTCAGTTAATCTGTGACCACAGTACGTCTGACACGATGAGAAAAATCGGACAAATCCAAACAACAAAGTTCAGCTGAGAACCTTTTCTCTGCTTTTGATTTCCGGTCTGACTTTCTAGTTCTAGAATAACTTCTAGTTTCATTGCTTTTTGGACACAATGATCCTGCAGGATCCACGGCTCTGAGAACATTTTGTTTCTTGTCCTTCATTTACTTTTCACACAAAGTTTCTGTTTGCACGGTACAGTAGCTGTTTGCCAGCCCTCAAGCAAAGTAAGAGATCTGATGTGAATTGATTTGTCCATCTCTTTTGTGTGCATGCTCATTCAGTTATTAGCTGTGTATGTGAACCTTGTTTCGGGTCAAAAAAAAAGCAGAGGGCCGGCCCTGGGAACAGTAAATCAACTGATACAAGGCAAGATATTAAGATCTGTATCTACAGATGCTGCTTCCAGTGACATATGCTTCCAGTGACAGATATCAAAATGCTCTGACTTTACATGAGGCAGACAATGAGCTGTCATAGAGGTGTTATAACACATGACATAAGACATTATGAAGGTTAATAGCACCCTTTACATTCTGATATTAATGCTCTGTGTGAAACATTACTGACAACATACTGACAGACACTTATCTGCAGGTGTGGAGTTGGCTGTGCAATATTTATCAGTGCCAGTGATTTACAGTCTGTATTATGTGAAAAATATATTTCACAATCTTTAAAAAAAAAACATGACAGTGAGTGAAACAAAAGAGTCGGATCGGTGCTCAGAATCAGCCAATACACAAAGGGAAAGTACTGAAATCTGCAGAGGCTGCCTCCAGTGACATAATGCATCACGTCTTGTTATAGATATCAAAACACTGACTTTACTTTACAATGAGCTGGTTATAACACGTCACATGATCACCTAACTAATGGTGATGACCTGGTAAAGAATTATAACCACACATATTTATATATTTACTCCATATGACTGCAGCTATAAGACATTATAAAGGTTAATAGCAACCTTTACATTCTGTGTGATACATCGTATACTGACAGACACTGATCTGCAGATGTGGACTTAAGTGTGCAGTATTAAAGAGCTTATTAACATCTATGAACGTCTTTGATTTAAGGTGGAAACATATCTTTTACAGTCTTTTAACCAACATGACAGTGAGAGGAACAAATGATTGAGTTACCTCCGATGTCCGGACGCAGCTTCTTGTCATATTCTTTCAATAAATTGTTGAGTATTTCCGTGGTGTCGGTGTCTTGTGATTTAGGGGCCAGCATTTGGTTCACAGTGACATCCTCATAGTCCTCTTCATACTCGATTGTTAAAGAGCTGCACAGGTAGAACGAAAGAAGGTGGCTGAAAACAGGCGAAGCCGTGTAGTGTGTTCTGCAGACAGCGTGCATGCATGACATCAATGTCCTCCAGATAACTTAGAGCTGAAGTTTTCTTTGGTAAACAAGTGACAGACATCAGCGCGTTAAGAGAACTTTATCTTATCCAACATGCCTGAACGCAACATCTATTTTAAAAAAAAAACGCCACTTACCGTGTGTGAAGGACAGACAGGAGTAAGACATAAGCCAATAATTTGGATGACATCGTTTCTCGCAGGGTGACAACAAGTAGAGAGATGTGTCCGAGCACGTTGCGTATCGGTGTCTGGACACGATGGTCACAGCTGCTCAGAGGATAAAACGAGGCAACCAAAGCTCCTCGTAGTTGGTAATCCAGCACAAATTTCAGTCATTGTTAAAAAAAACAAAACAACAACAACCAAAAAGCAAAGAGGCGTTTGGAAATCCTTCCTCGCGGGCGGGTTGTGAGACGGAGGAGCTGCTTCTCACTTGTATGAGGTTTGCAGATTTGCGGACACTGCTGGTCTTACGCAGGTGCGCACACTCTGAATGCGTCCTCTGAAGAGAGCCTAATTCATCCCAAACTCCTCGACGGGTAAGTCTGCGTCACTCCACTTTCTTAAGGAACACTTTTCACAGTTCTCTGAAGTGTCCAAACAGCTTAAAATTACTTTTTTGTTGAGCTTTCTGTATTCCGAATTATTATTTAGGACAGACGATGTGCCAGATAACAAGAAAACATGCGACTGGATTGAAATGAAATACTTTGAGCGAATGTTTTAATTATATAGCTTATTATACTAGTAGACAAGTTATGAACTTTAACTGAAAAGTAAATGAATCTGCACCTATAATATAGATAATAATTATAATATTAATTACTGTGCCTTTACTGTATTTATTCGTTTGTATATATTGTATTTATTATTATGCATTTACTGTTTTCTATATTGTATTTTGTCTCATATCTCATGTTCAATAGGCCTTTTTAAATTCTTCTTCTTATTATAATAATAATAATAATAATATATATATTATTATTATTATTATTATTATAATTTACAGCCCATAATAAAAATGTTATTTTTCATTGATTCATTGTTTTATTTTGGTAAGCTGCAGCTGCAGTTGGAGTACAGGTGACGTGGCCTCTCTGCCACATATTCATTTGACAGCTTGCATATCAAAGTGCTGCTAGAGCTCTTGTATAGCTGCCAAATTCTACTGATTGACATGCACCCTTTGTAGCAGTGTTTGTAATTGTAATTTAGGATCCTCATTGTGTGCTCATGTTGCCTTTATCTCCTGTACCTACAGTAGAAGTGGCGTGGTTGAGGTTTGTCACTGTAAAAAGCGGGCTACAAAGATTCAGTGAAGCACTTTATGAAAGTTGGGGGACTTACAAATCAAAGAGTTAACATTTGTGCAGCTGAGGCAGATATATCATGACTTTAAGGACAACATGGGTTAAAACCTCAGCTAGATAGTGTCTGCCTCCTAAATGCTCTCTGTCAGTCTATAATGCAGTCTTTCTGTTAAAAAAAAAAAATGTAAAGCCCGATCTGATGACATCTCCATCATCATTCAGCTGCTAGACTGAGTTCCCCTAATAAAAGTCACCAAAAACAGAGAGAGGGAAGCAAACATTGTCAGCAAAAAACACAAATCAGCTCAGCAGGCTTCATAAAGGGTCATTCAGAGGTTTTCTTCAGGGAGTAATGTGACTGTCCCTTGGATCTTTTCCAGGATAACTGATTGTGCAACAATTTCTTCGTCTCTCGGCTTCTTGTGTTTTTCCTCTGACATATGCAGAACATTCTTGAAGGGTGGAAATGAATTGTGCAGATAAATAATCCCTCGATGGCAGCTGGAAACCACAGTATCTCATAAATACACCTTTAGTTTGATTTTGCTGGTTGCAAATAACAGTGAATCATGTCTTTACAGCATCAAAATAAGATTAATGGCAGATCTTTCAACATGAACTTTGCAGCTTGTGGAGCCACGGTAGCACCGAGACTCACACTTGCATGACCGCACACAGCCACAGGCAACAATATGTTGTTTAACAGACAGTGTGATGATCGTCTGACACCGCTCCTGTCTGCAGTGTTGCCGGTTGTGGCTGACTGCTGTCATCCTCTGCTGGTTAAAAAGAGAAATGCAGTCGCCGGAGAGTGAACAGTGGCGTTAAACAGCACAGAGGGAGGAGGAGGAGGATGAGGAGGAGGTGGAATCAGAGCAGCAGCAGCAGGAGGAGCTCATAGAGACATGATAAGAGCATACATCATCCGCATAAATCAACTGGAACCTTGCTCGGTGTTCACGAGTGATTTGCTACCCGCTGCAAAAACAACAACCTCAGTGGTCCCACGGGAAATGATCATTCATTTTTTATGACCCATTCTTTTGGCATAAATGGACTCTAAATGTGGTAGAACCGTTTATATCACAAACAGGCTTCATTTTAATGGGTTTAGATTGTTTTAATGGGTTCAAACTCTGGATATTTCTTATTAGAGATAATAATTATTTGTGTTTTCCATCCCATTAAACTCAACGTATTTCTAGTCCTACATATTTGAGTGTTGGTATGTTTTGCATATTAATAATCACCTGAGTAAAGCATGGAAAATGGAAAACATTCAACAGTATGGAACATTATTATAGAAACCATTATGTGCGATGTATCTATACGTTTTTATCATGATTGCACTAAGCTGGATTCAGTCTGTAAAACTGTGATAATGCAGAGTAACAAGCTTTGCATGTCAATATAATGCCAATATATTAACAAGCGCAAAATAAAAAGACAACACCTGTGGGTTGAAATCTTTTTTTTTTTTTAATTTTGGGATATTTTTGCTCATTGTAATGCAGGAAAGGACAGAGAACAGACACAGAGAACAACCCATCCATCACACTTTCAGTCCTCGGGATACAGACAGCTTCTATTAGTTTCAGTAGGAAACTTACAAAGTGTACAAACCAACGAAACATGTGTTGCGTGTATGCGAGAATTTCTTCTTGTTTTACAGTCACAGCGTTTCTCAGGTGAGCAGCAATGTTGCTCTGCATTACAGTAAATGTCAGTAAATTAAAATAAAATGAAGATTTATTCCTCGTTTGTCAAATTTTGTACTTTACTATTTTCAAACTGGCCTTGAGTTATTGAAGTTTTACAAGTTACACAACAGGCTGATGATTATAGATAGACTGTTAAGTGTTTTAATGTTTTTATGTGTCTTTTATGTGAAGAAGCAGGTTAACAATGTCGTCGTGCATCATTTAAAATGTACATAAAGTTATAACTAATAGTCTGAAGTTTCCTGACCTTTGCACAGTACATGTCTCTTTAATAATTTACGCCTTTTTAATGTTGTTTCAGTCTGTGCATACATGACATTGTTCATCATTCAGTGATTCATCCGACCACCAAATTAGAATACATATATTACTGTGACCTTCCTGCTCAGGGATTAGATTAAAGGTCTCACATAATGATGTCAGACTATAATATGTGATGTCGTTTCAGGTTTGTGAAAATGAAGACTGTCCAGATGAGGCTGAAGGATTGACCTCAACTTTCAGACGACTGCTTTAAGCTCATTTTTTATAGTCTTGTTTTTGACCTCTCTTTTTATGGTGCTTGTTTTTATTTAGTTATTTTTATACTCCTTTCCTGTTTTTATTACTTTGATGTCAAGTTTGTGTTTGCATCCTTTTGTCTGGCACTCGATTACTGTTTCATAGTGCTGTATTAATTTAAAAAGGCTTTTTATTACCTGCATGCAACTCCAGGGTTTGAATCAAGGCGACCTAATGTTTTCAGAAGCATAATTCACTCCTGTCATGATGCTATATTTTGTACACTTTCTTCTCAAAATGACACTAGTAGGGACATGATTTGATGTTTAATACACTAATAATCAACAAAAAAAAACGTATTTATTTTCATTTCAAAGCAGTGCAGCATCAGGACTTTATGATGTATAAGGCTCATGGAAAAAAAATATGACATAACTTCACATGATAAAATGTTACAGTTCTTTGTGTCTTCTGCAGTGGAAAGGTACACTCATGCTCGAATCTGTGGAGAGTGCTCACTCAGCACTCGAGAAATCAAATTACATCAGTGAGCTACATGCAAGAGCTACAGATATTTTGTATGCTGATAAAGTAGCTGCAGTATATGTCTGAACATAAGGTACAGCGAGTGTCCTCTCATCCCTGCTGACTGAGCAGGTTTGCAGACGTGTCATAGATAGTACCCATAATGAATGGTGCCTTATATTAGAATTGGCCATATACATACCGCATGGGCTTTCCACACTTTCCAAGTTCTTCATTTGGCCCTGAGCCACAGCTTCCACTAGTGTGTATACCATTGTGTGTTCCCCCCACAAACATCTGTCTTGTCAGTACACATGAAAATCAATGGAGGAGTTGATTTTCTTGCCGAGAGTGAGCTGAGAAGATTGATAGCACTCTCAGTTGTGCATGGCGAATGTGAAGCTACACCCAGCAGGTGATTAGCTTAGGCTAAAGACTGGAAACAGCTAGCCTGGCTGTGTCAGAGGTATCAGAAACCATCATTTGTGTTCAGACCACAGACAGTATAAATATGAACATCGTTCTTGTGACATCGCAGCCTGTCATGTCTCTGCCATCTACAGGCTAATCTAAAAATGGGAAAAGATGTTGATCATCAGCGGAACTGAGGCAGGGCGAAAGACACCTGGGTGCTTATACAAGCCATCCCACCTGTCAATCAGGGTGGACACACTGTTAATTCTGCATAACGTTAAGCCTTAATATAATCTGAACAGGTGAGTTGTATATAAATTCACCCTCAGTACAGTTGTCATGAACAGGGAAATTAGTTATAGAGACCAAAACTGTTTTTTGTACCGGGCTGTAAACATGTTTATTTCTGCTGTGAAGTTGGACATTTTAACATGGGGACTTATGGAGACTGACTCACTTCTGTAGCCAGCCTCGAGTGGACGTTTGAGGAACTGCAGTTTTTGTCACTTCCTCATCTGCTTCACTTCACAGCCGCAGAGGTTGCATGTTACATGTGCAGACAGAAAGTAAAACAAATTCTCACCTTGTGTCATTCATGCAATCAGGCCAAACAGCTGATGTACCAACTGTACAGAACAAACACACAGACACTGTACAGTACGTGACATTTCTGACCACTAGTGGTGTATTGAAAATGAGCCCTGCATGTATTTTCAGGAACTTATATTCTGTTACTGCTGATTTGTATTCTGCACAGTGGCTACAGTTTTAGAAAAAAAATCAAGACATACAATATGTGAAACGTTGTGCATTTATTGTGCTTCTGATTTAACATTTTACAACATCAACCCGCCTCAAAAACAACTGAAACTGGCTCATTTTCTTCTTATTTTGTATGTAAAATGTGTGTGCATAGGTCAGCAAGCATTCTGATAGCGTTCTGGTGGCAGATGAGAGAGGACTGTCCTCTTCACCACTATATACTGCAACCCATCTTTGCTTCTCAAGCCATATACTATGATTGATGTCATTTGGTGCCATCAGTGACAGCTTAATTTGGTGTAGAGTACGGGCTCGCCGAATGGAAAAAGCAACTTAAATGGAGCTAAATCCTTGACAAACAGATGTGAGCCAGATGTTACCGCCACAGAGACCCCCAAGATGGATTTACCAGTAGACCAACTGTAGAGGCTGCATGATCTGGATGTGCATGTGTATAATCAACGGAGAAACAGCACGTGCAGACCGTTGTTCCATCAAGCAAGATTAAGGCAGCGTTTTATCACGTCGACGACATAAATGTATCTAAATATGTACTGAGGGATTCATACACCATCTACTCTAATCATACTGTATCGTTTCGGTGTGTATTTTTCACAGCGAAAGTCAATGAAACATGAAACTGCCACAAATGACATGAGAAAAACACAAAAAACGCCGTTATCACTGAGCTTTTTGACCAATAACAGCAGACGGATGGAGCCATTGAAGCTTTATTTGGAATCAGGTATGCGTAACAATTAAGAAAAAAAGGATTCATCAGTGGCCCAAACCTTTACACTGGTCATCTGCACAGGTCTTTTACAAAGAAAAGACGATTTAAATAAAATAAATAAATGCATTAACATGGATCAGAGAGCACTGTGCTTCCAAACAGGGAATGGATCAGCTAAAATAAATCAGAGTATAGCCATATATAGAAAAAGATACATTTTGAATTAAGAACTAAATGAAGGTCAAATGATCCACATATTACCATAAACAGAAGTCAGTGTTTTAATGAGCATTATTTATTGCTTCAGATATTTGCATTTAAAGAGCCTGTACCTAAAACTCACTTAAATGTAGTAATACAATACAACTGGTGTGCTCCATAAACATATTAAATAGTGACAGGCCACACAGAAGAAGGCATAAAGTCACATGAGTAGATCACATTCATATTTTTATTCTTTACCCAAACAGACAACAGGCTCCGATTTTAAGTGTTTTCCTTTACGGGAGAACTTTGAAGACTGCAGAAACATGCTCTGCTGAAGTGAGTGTAGTGCATGCAGCCTTCGCAGGGAGCATCATGTAAAAAAAAACAAAACAAAAAACAGCTGAGAGTCAGATGAGAAGATTTATATCACCACTGTGAAACTAGAGCCTGGAGACAGTTAGCTTAGCTTAGCATAAAGACTAAAAACATGGGGGAAAGCCAGCCTGGCTGTCCAAATGTGGAGCACTCCACCTTCTAGCACCTTTAAAGTGCAGCTGATTAACCAACCTTAATACTTGTTTATTTTATTTTTTGTAAAACTAAACTGTAAAATCAAGTTTTTTTCCCCCTTATGGACAGTAAACTGTTGCCAACTGTAGCTGCTGTTAGCTAATGTTAGCTCAGTTTGTCAGCCAGGCTCCCCGGACTGTGAGTTCAGAGCACCAGGGGAGTGTTAGCGTTGGACCACCGGGAAGAGAACAGGAGCGGAGCCAGTGTCATGCCAGAACTGGAGCTGGGCAAGCGGGAAATGTAGCCTCTCTGGACATAATATTATCAGTTTTTATATCCGTTATATTAATATTAGTTTAAGTAATATAGTCATGTAATCACAACAAATGCATGTTAGCTGTCCATATTTACGTACAAGAGTGGTAGTGCACTCTGAAACTGGGGGCGTTAAATCGCAAAAATACTGATTTCTATGCAATGCTGCTTTAAATTGCACAACCTTTACTGTACTCGGGCTACGACTTAACTAAGTCAATTGTAATCAAAATAGTTTAGCAAAGAGTGATGTTTCACAGCCTTATTGTTTCCCTTTGATTCCAGTCTTTATGCTAAGCTAAGCTAACTGCCTGGCTGTACCTCCATATTTAACGTACGGACATGAGAGTGGTATCAGTCTTCCCATGAACTCTTGGCAAGAAGGTAACTAAGTATATTTCTCAAAATGTCAAAGATAGATTTAATGACAAATTTTTATTTCTCAAATATTTTTCTGGAAACCCCAAAAATGACAAATCCAGATTTAAAAATGAAAATGGTCAAAATACAATAACCTGGTCGATGTGACTTTCTGTCTCTTTGATTCGCCTGATAACCTGATAAGCTCAAGTCCGTCTTTTAAATACGAGTTAGTCTAAATCATGACAAAAAAGTGATTTTGCTCAAAGCATCCAAATATTTATCAAGAATATTTGCAAGTTATCATCAAAGCGTATAGAAACAACAAACTGATCTAAAAAAAAAAAAAAACGTTTAAAAAAAAAACATTGGATATTTTCTCAAAATTGCTAAAGCTCAAGCTATTCTGCTCATTTCTCAATATCCAGTCAATGAAGCACTAGACTAGAGTAACACTGTGTTGCTGTATATGCATAACATAGAAGCTAACCTTACTGGCTTAGTGGTGCTTTTCTAAAAGCAGGGCATATATACATGTTCCTTAAACTACGTACATACATACAGGATTCTCAACATGGTGACTCGGAAACAGAAGCTGCCACTACAACTTTTAGATTTTGAATCTGTCCCCATGTAATCTTTACATAAACAGAAGAGTTATATTTAAGGAAAACTGGTCATTCAAAATGGAGAAGGAAAAACAAACAAACAAACAAAATGATTTAATGAAAGTTGAAAAAGTAACTGCAGTAGATTTCAGTGCATTCATAATGAGTTATCACACTCTGAAGGCAACACATTTAGCATGGCTATTCATCTGCTTATAACAAGGAAGCAAACTTCCATGTGCCTGGGCCCAGCCTCGCATACCTGGACCTCCAGCCCATTTGTACAAAGTAAGACTTATAAAGGTAAAAGCCGCTTTTGAGTAATAACACAGTAAAAATGCTCTTTTGCATAGCATTTGGCCTTGCTGTACCATCATCTACTATAATCTCAAGAAGAAAATATAAATGCCAAATGCTAAAACATTTAAAATATCAGAATCTGGCAGAAACTATTCAGTGACTGGAGTTCTAAAATGAGGTAAATGAAACTGTCTAAGGAAAAGTTGTTTATCGTACATGTACAAACTCAAGGCAAACATGGCAACGTTTTCCTGAAGCGACAGACATGCAATGTTATCAGATGACCTAAAAAAACACACCTATGATACAAGGACTAAGTGCCTGGCATTGATTTTGATCACGTTCCAGTTATGAAATCAGGATCAATGACCGTGATCGCAACGCTTACACAGCCCCTTTGATTACCGGTTCCCTATTGAGATACGTGGCCCAGTACACCAGGTTGAAGGTCCCAAACAGCATCGGGAACACTATTCTGGACATCTTGTCAATCTTGCTCACGCTGTTGTAAGTCTTTTTGGGGTCTGGGGCCTTGGTTTCAGTAGGTTTTAGCTGTACAGCCGTGCTATTTGAAATAGTAGAGATGGATGCGTCCTTTGTAAGGTTGGTTGTGTAATTCACACCGGTCGAACAGGTGTTGTTTGGTTTTTTGGACAGAGCCAAGGGGTCCTTCTTCTGTGGGAAGAAAGAAATGTATTGATCACCTGAAATGGATGCTGCACATTCATTGAACATAAAAAACCAAAAAACAAGCAGGTAATAACACAAGCACACGTACACACAAAACACAAAGAGAGCAATAAAAGATGGCCATGCTGGTTGAGAGTGGCGATCAATGTCCTTGGGCAATAATGAACTGGCACTATGCCACAGCACCGGCAGACTTAACTGTGAATCTATTGATCCACTATTCCTGAACTTCTACATCTCGCCTAATTCATCACTTACTTTATTGTGTTTGACATGTACTTTTTCCACTCCTCCTCCACCCCCCATTACACACCAGCACTCTTCACTACGATAAGGAAGTACCACAGAGAAGAGAGGCTGAATACAGCAAAGAAGAAAAGGGTAAAGTCGAGTCAACTGCCACTGACGTAGCCTACGGCTGGCCCATAAACATGGCTGTGCAACATGGCGGACACCAAGCTAGTGCTAGTGTATGTACTTCTTCCGTACTTCTTGTGAACAATCATTGGTGAAACTGGATCATATTTTATGGAGAAAATGTTTTCTCCAGCTGCTCTCTAGCAATTCTCCAGACCTGTTGGTAAAGTAACTGCTAGCTGCTCCTAGCCGTAGCTGCCGTTAGCTCAGTGCTGCATAGACAGAGAGCTTAAAGTGTTCACACCACTAGCACAGGAGCTTTGGACTGTAGAAGTTTTCAGGGAGACAGTAGACAACCTTTCTTCAAAGGAAAACTGTAGCGATTATGTCGATCTGTGCTCTCTTGTAAAGCCACAAGACTTCATTGATAAAAACACCATGCAGAACATGATAGCTGCTGGATCACTAAACGATTGGTTTGTTTGTGTTGCTGCATTTTAACATGGAGGTTTGGATCCACACTCACATTAGTACCCTTTAACTGATACTCATTTAAAGGTTTTTAAGGTGGCTAAAATACGTTTTGCTGCCGTTTATGTGTAATCATACTTATATTTTCAAACTATTTATAAAGTAAATAGCATTTGTCGACTAAAACCCGCAGTCTTTTCCAAACCTGAAAGCTTCCAACAACTACAGCCATAATTCAGTACTTCATTCAATCAATTTTATGAAGGATTTTTGGTTTTTACAAACTTTGAAACTACTCTCTCTGAACTCTGAACTGTTGGCCTCCAATGCTAACCAAGACCAGCTTTTCAGTGCCATAAACTAGTTTGATCCAGCTGCCAAGTTTGGGTCACCACAGTGCATTCATCATGAAGGACGCATACACAAACATAAACACATACCTTGGGCTGTTGGGCCTCCATTGCCTTTTTTCCATCCCAGGCCCAGCTCCTCTTGGTGAAGTAGTTAACGGTGGCAAACTCAATGAGGGCGGAGAAGACAAAGGCATAGCACACTGCAATGAACCAGTCCATAGCTGTAGCGTAAGCCACTTTGGGCAGCGAGTTTCGAGCACTGATGCTGAGGGTGGTCATGGTGAGCACTGTGGTCACACCTGGCGGTGGAGAAAAATGGGTCACTTTTACTAACCAGACTTGCGCTTCTGTTTTTATCCTGACGGATTAAGTCATAGCACAAGGAGGGCGCATTCTAGAGCATTAGCAGGTTATGCATGCATGATTTAATTCATTTTAGACATACTCTCTGCAGTCTTTTGATACGTATATTAAGTGGACGATCAGCTCACCAAACACTGTACGTGCTGGCACAGACTCCCGGTTGAGCCAAAAGGAAACCTGTGACAGGATTACTGTCATGAAGCAGGGCATGTAGGTCTGGATGACAAAGTAGCCAATCTTCCTCTTCAGGTAAAAGTGAGCCATCATCACTGTGTATTGACCTGTAACAAACAGCACAACAAAAGAGGAGGGGACGCTCAGAGTGTTGACACTAGTTCTCTGAAAATCCAATCCATACTCTGTGACGTGTCAGTGAAGAAGATAACGTCCAGTAACACTGGACACGGTGTGGGATACAGAAGCGGGGTGGATGATTCGGTACAAAATTTTAGATGTATTTGGATTTTGACTACTCCTGTTGGTATTATAAAATCACAGACAGCACAGCAAATCCCACTCCAACAAATCTGATCAGGGGACAATGAGAATGAAAGCTATTAATGGCCTACACCAGTATGCAGCATTTACTTTCATTACTATGAACACAAGGAGTGTTTTGTTTTTTTTTGGAGTCAATCCCACACAGATCGTCCTGTTGCTGTAAACATTCTCCAGAGCACCAAACTTGTTATAATCCACAGCTTAAAGGTCCAGTGTGTCACGTTTAACCCTTTAAGTCCTGGGCCTATTTTGGCTGTTTTTAATACTTTTGTCAGGCTTTTAGTGTGTGATTTGACTTCCTGTTTTATTTTTGTTTCCCTCACTTCCTTTTTGTGTTCAGTCTTGTGGTCTTTACTCCCTGTGATTGTCTATTGTTTTCACCTGTGTCTCGTCTGCTCCTCCCCTCATGTGTATTTAAGCCTGCCTCTCCCACTGTGTCCTTGTTAGATTGTCTTCTTCTGTGTGAGTACTCTCTGGCGTTTTTTTCCATAATTGTTTCCTCGTGTACCGACCCTGTTTGTTTCCTCAACCCGTTTTTGCCTAGCGTCCTGACCCTTGCCTGTTCTTTGACTTTCCTTTTGCCTCACGATTTTGTACCTCTGCCTCGCTGACTGTCTTTTGGTGTACCGTATCTGGACTGAAAATAAATCGTCTCATTCTACCTGACAGTCTCTGGTCTGCTCTGTGGGTCCAGTCGTCCATCTGAACCTGACAACTTTTGATTTTGTCTCTATATACCACATAAAAAAATGTTTAATGTCTATACTTGGTATCTTATATATGGACAGAAATGCAACGCTTGCTGGACAAAAATGCAATGCCTGTTGTCCCATCCCACGAGTATAAGCGCACATTTATGCTCGGATAAACATATTTTCTATCAAATTAAAACAATTATATCTCTGGTTTTCGGTGGTTTGTGGCACCAAATAAAAACTGGGAGAGAGTTCACGCCGGCGTGATCATCGGCCCCAGAGGGTTAAGAGATAGACCAACAAACCTTTAGTTTTGGTCTTTTCATGGGATTTATTGATATATTAAAAAAAACTAAACTTTACGTGACAACCTCCGGGACAGACTTCTCCTCCAGATATGAAAGTGTGAGCTAAATTACAGAAAAACTGTGGAAGCCATCATATCCTGTTAATCAAGTGAAGATTGTATTTGAAGGTTTTTTTTTTTTATTTCCTCAAAAATCCTGTCGAGCCGTGGAGTCTGATAAACTATAGAAAATCCACAGATGACTGCTGCTTTCTCCTGGCAAAATCGGATTTTTCTGTCTCACTAATCCCTTGTCACAATCTGCATCCTGTATCTCTCTCTCTCTCTCTCTCTCTCGCTCTATGTGTGAGTTTGAGTGTGTGTGTGTGTGTGTGTGTACGTGTTTGTGCATGTGTGTATGTGCAACAGACAGTCCGTCCCATTCTGTCAGGCCAGGCCACTCTTGATTGGGGACATACATCCTTGCCTGCCTGCCTGCCTGAGCTCGAACACTACAACAGACCTGGATCAGCGGTGATTACAAGCAGGTACACAGATGACCGACGCAGAGGAGGGTTGAGAGGGACTGGAAGAAAGTTTGGATGGTCCATGCAATGCGGCGACAAGCATCATGTCTTTAATGAAAAGGGCACCTGTGTTGCCTTCGCTCCGAGGACTACTAGCCAGCAGTCCAGCTCTGTGCTGGCACGACTGGGCAAACCCTACCCTGATCTGACCGCCTGCTGGGCTTGGAAGTGGATGGAAATCTCCAAGGCGTGAAAATGCGGTTGTGGTGGATTTTACTGTTTGGTTTTTGGAGTGTTTGCGGGGAACTGCCATTCATAGCGGAGAACAACGCAGCTATGTTGGTCAACTGGTAAGTTGAGACGAAAACCATCTGTTGAGCTTTGCAGCTTTTCTGTTTTGATCCGAAAGCGGCGATGTGTGTAATGTAATGAAAGTACAAGGTTTGTCTGCCATCAATTCAATTCCCGTGTCGATATTTTCATCCCCTTCAGCTTAACCTTCCAGGTCAGAGGTCACCTGCGCCCGGTGTGAGCCCTCTGCTGAGCTATTCTTGGCTTGTTAAAGAGGGTTTGCACCTCAGATTAGCAATGCTAATTAAGGCTATGGTGGCTGTGTGTGTCTGAGCAGTGCAGGTTGGGTATGTGGTGGTCTTTCGCCTGTTGGACTTCTTTCTGCAGCTCAAAAAGCACGGTGGCATACTTAACTGTACTTCATGCATTATCCAGTATCTTTCCTCGGCACGTAAAGCAGCTAGCTCTGTATACATTACGGCTATAGAAACACCCCGCCTGTAATAAACTCACCAGCAACAAGCGGCAGAAATGTATTATCATACTTCTTTACATAACAGAATTAAGCAGATGCCGCTCGCCCCCCTCCGCTCCCTCCACGTGTCTCCGCCTCAGCAGCCAATCCCTGAGCTGTGACGTCACTCGGTAAAAGCACAACTGATGGGCCTGCGTACGGATTAACCCTACAGACCCAATGGCTCAGACCACGGATAAGTGATTTTTTTTTTTTTTTTTTTTTTTGCCCCCTCCCCTCTCCTCTCCTCCCCTCTCCTCTCTTTCCTCTTCTTTGGCTGCCCCAGAGACAGCTGGCTACGTGTGGGAGGGATTCTCAAATCCTTGTGATTCATTCATTTTCTCTATCCAGTTTGATTTGAAAAAAAAAATTCTTCTCACAGCATCTTTGGATGGCACACAGTGTAATAACACTGAGCTGAATAATAGGGTTGAAGAGGGGGGGGGGGCTTAACAACCCTGCTCCTGCCTGGAGCTGCTGTCTGACTGCTGTAGTAAGGGAGGAAATAAGATACGATAGCAGAGGGATTAAGCGACATGAATTCGAACTAAGGTGTAGATGGTCGCGTGCATTATAGAGTAGATCGCCTCTAATCCCAAGCCTGGTCGCCGGGGGTCAGGTGGCGGTTTACTCTCGCTTCGCTGTACCTCGGCTGGTGTAGATGTCCTCTGTTCCTGCAGTCTGACCAATCAGGTGGTACTGATTGAGCCGAGAGCCTTCCTCTGCCACCTCCACTGAGTTAGCAGCACCTTTAGTCCACGTGTAGACCACCTCAGAAACTGGATACGCATCTGTGAAGACAGAAAGAGGTGCACACTTTACTTTCTGCGAGCAGCTACAACTTTTAAGGACACTCCAAGAGCGCAGATCTCCTCCAAAGCCAAACGTCCAGCCTTCTATGGCATGCAAGTCAGCAAGCACTAACTAGCAACTACTATATACTGTCAGTCTGTGCTACACTTCGACACCCTTCCACCAGCTTTCCTGGAAATCAGGCCAGTAGTTTTTCTTTAATCCTGCTGACAGACAAACAAACAAACGGCACCAATTTTTGTAAACAAACATTCAGATTCCAGCATCACCAGATGCTTTTCTTTGTCATCGATCTTTAGAGCAAGCAGGCAGCAAAACGTGATGTACCAGGCGAATTTCCTTCCAGGGGAGAGATATACTTATACACAGGTACACACATATATAACAGATATAATGTATACATATGTGTATATGTATTTATATAGAGGGAGAGAGATAAAACAATCAATTCAATTAAGAAAATAATCAGTAGTAGCAGCACTGTATGGCAGTGTTGTAGAAATCAGCCTTGGTCTCAAGACACTTTTTGAAGGTCTTGGTCTTGCCTTGGAATCGACTGCGTTTTGAATCGTATCTACACATTAGCTGCTATGTAAGTATGCTACATACTGCCTGGTCTTCTTCTTGGTCTTGACTCGCGTGGCCCCGCTTTGGTCTTGCTTTTTAGTCTGTCTCAAACCCTCAAAGTCTCTTGATACACTTGGCCATGACTCGGTCTCAGTTTAGGTGGTCATGACTACAACCGTGCTAAATGGATACCAGTGCTTCTCTCAAACTTTGAAAATGTTTTCAGTAACTCACAAATTAACTATATTATTGTGTTTACTGACAAATGTGTGACAAATATTCTAAAAGCAAGTTACTTTAGCCGCTTGAATCAAATATAGACTTTATTCTTTCATTCCGAAAGAAAACAGATATGAGATTTGAGCAGCAGTGGTCCTGTAGGTGGTTGGTTCAATTCCAGAGGACTCCTGCTTCATGTTCATGTATCCTTTAGCGAGGGGTTCCATTTCCTGAACATTTTTATATTCTTTTCATATTCTCTGTGAGCGTTTGTTACTTCCCCTCAAACAAAAATGAGTTTTGATAAATGACGTGTTACATGATTCACAATTATGTAACAGTTACATTTCCGTCACATTCGTTTCCTCGTCTGTAGCTTCCCCTGTGAACTCTGATACCATCAAAACACTGACTCACCGTTAAGCAGATAAACTCACACAGTTCAGATTTTTTTTTTTTTTTTGCCAATCCTCCTGAATTTGACGAGTCACTTTATTTATCAAAGATGCACCATAGTGTCGGAATAAGCAGATTTTGGCAACACTGATAATACTTAATCGGATAAATTCAACATTTTGTTGTCAAAAAAAATACAATAAAAGATAAATATCACCAGTCTTATCCTTTAAGGAGTGTTTATCAGTGGTGTCAACACTACATATAATAGGAGGGAAGTCCTATACGCCTTGCAGAAACAGATGTTGCGTGTGAACATCAGTTAAACACTGTTTACATGTTGGTGTTGCCACGTTCCTTGACTTTAAGATGTTACAGCTAAGAAATGTGGCGCGGCTGTGATACAACACTTGACCTTTCACCCACTTTACTTCATTACACAGAGATTAACTTGGTGTCACTGTTAAGAGCTCGTGTTTGGATCTGATGTAATCAGTTGCAGCGTATCACAATACGCAGATGTTCCTAATGGCATGATGTTATGTGCGAATGTTGGCACAGTTTGAGAGATTGTCTCGAATGATTCGAGGTTCACTCACGGGTTTGACCTTTTAGCTTCGGAATTAGTATTTTAGTGGCTTGTTGGCTGTTGTTGTGCGTTCGGCACAGCTGACGGTAAGCCTCAGACTCTGTTTGCCTCTTTCATCTGCTCGTGCGTTTCAAACACGTTTCGGCATACGCACGGTCCGTCATTCATGCGAGTTCATTTCGGAAACAAGCAAGCCCTGCAAAATGCAAAAACACTCTCACGCTCGCTCATACTGTACTGTAGTACAAACCGCACACATACTGTAGATGCACTAAATCTGTGAGTGTGTGTGTGTGTGTGTCTCAATTGTACTGCAGTGCAGTGTCCAATCTAACAGTATTGCACTAATCCAGCAACTGTGGTGTTAGAAGACTTCACAGCAATTTAGATTGACCCCAGCCAACCAGTCTGTGGATTATCGTCTCAAAGACGATCTGTATTGTCTCAAACAAGTCTTTGTGAGCAGTTTCACATTTTAATAGACAAGTATACAAAAAAAAAATGACAAAATATTCTGCTCCTAATGACTGTCTGCACTTGAACAAGGCTACGCTTTGTACATGGGTAGATAAATATACATTATGTAATGGCTGAGCTTTTTAATAGCTTTAAAAGTAACCTATTAAAATTTAACTGTTGCATAGTTTCAGGTCTTTATGAGTTGCTGCTTCATCCTGAACAAGCTGCAAAGGAGAGTTTTTTTTGTTTTCTGATTGATTTAATGTGAAATTCAAGAAAGGAAACTTTCATAAAGACAATAAAGCATTAGAGATATTTGTTGTTGACATCTAACAGGACTCTCTTGTTTTATAAGTTTTGGTCAAAATAAACTTCTGGCAGTCTGTTAAACATTGTTACATTCATTATATGGTAGTTTTGGCTAATTGCCAGGTGTGGTGACAAGTCACTGCTTCCTGCCAAGATGTGTACGAAACAAACAGGATATATCATGTTAGTTAGTGAGCGTTAGAGGTGCTGGTAAATGGATTTTGTTACCTTTGGACAGAGCCAGGCTGTTTCCCAATTTCCAGTCTGTAAGCTAAACTAAACTAGCTGCTAAGAAGCTAAGCTGTCGACTCTAACTTCTTATATATAGTGTATTCTTATATATATATAGTGTACAGACCTGAGAGTCATATTTATCTCCTTATCTAACACTTGGCATGAAAGTGAATAGATGTACTTTACTTGAAGGTCTCTGTCATTCCCTCTCTGTGTCCTCTACACAGTTTTTTTCTGCCGGTACGATCAGCCGCGAGAAGTACGTAATGATTTGTGGCACACACCGGTTTCACTGATTTTGGTGAAACTGGATTAGATTTTACAGGGAAACGAGTTTCCTGATGGACAGTGAAGTAAACTGCTGCAAACTACAGCTGCTGTTAGCTCAGTTTGTTAGCCAAGGTAAACGTTCTGTGAGTTCAGAACACCTGTGGAGTGTTAGTGTTTGTACCAGCAGAAAGGAAAGGTTTTCAGGCACGGGGTGTCGTGCCAGAACAGGAGTTGAGCAAGCATGCAATGTAACTGGGCTCAGCAGTCCCTATGGACATACAGTCAAACCTTTGCTTATGCTTTACCATTTAACCAGACAGATAATCAAGTTTGGAATTAATCTGTATCCATAACAAGGACTGTGGATTTTATCCCCCAATATTTATATTAAAAGCACATTACAATGGATGTCTTCATGGATAGAAGGAAACACCTATTTCAGTGCTCACCTGTGCTTCTGACAGTATTTTTAAAGACAGAATTGAAAAATGTGCAGTGCTGCATCCTCCAATAAAAATGTTAATGTGTCACACATGCAGACTCAAACGCAATATATGTCACAGAGGCTACCTGATATGTGGATACTATATCTAACACATTGAATGCATATGACACAGTATGATGCACAATATGAAGTTTCTGCATTGTGTTTTTTGAAATGAAATTGATGTAGAGGATGTGAAGTACTAGTAATGCTGAAAATAAAACACAGAGAATATACATTCACCTTCAGTGAGTATCTGAGTATCTAGTGCTGCGTTCATTCACTGAACCAGCTAACCCTAAGAGGATGGGAGAACAAGGTGAATGAAATTCAATTGCTGGCGAGCTTCCTGCAGCAACAAATAATAAAAATATATTCTGACTGTAAACGATTTGTCCTTTCAGATATCGTACAGAAAGGTTAGATTTTATTCATATCAGCCAGTTTTTACAGTCACCATCAATGTCCATTTTAAACTCAGTATAATCCACTTTGTCCATCTGCCTGATCAATATTTTAATGATTTATTTGATGTCTAAATAAATTGTTTCAGTCTAAACCGTCACATACAGCTCTTTCATGCACCCACCTCGTGTTTCTAAAAGTGTTAAACATCCATTCTTCCTTAAATTAAAGTTCCAGCAAATTTAACAACCACAATTGTTGTGTTGTACCCTGAAATTAACGTTTAGTCTCTGACATTTCAGCATAATCACTGATTTTAAATGGTCCCCAGTCTTTAGCAGATGTGGTTAAATACTATAATTCTAATACAAAGAAATCTACTGTCAACTGGTTGCGGCAGATGGCCGCCCTCCAATGAGCCGGGTTTTACTCAAGGATTCTGCCTCTTAAAGGAAGTTTTCCTTGCCAACAGTGGCAAGTGTTTGCTCATGGTGGGAATCACTGAGTCTCCATATAAAATATTAGAGTACTGTCTGCTCTATGTATAAAGTGTCAGGAGATGACATCTATTATGATTTGCCGCCATATAAATAAAACTGAACTGAATATGTGACCTTTAGTTGACATAGAAGAGCTTGTTAGAATACTGGCTGTTGCAAGTCATCTTGACAAGGAGACACACTTCACCATTTTAGTGGCACTGCAATTTGTTTTACAAGCTAAAGTGAATGTGGGCACTTTGTAAGTTTGCACACCCACAGCTTGTTTCCACCTCCCTGACTTATTTCAAGTCTTTATCCTGCTGTGTGCCCTTTTGGTATTTTCCTCTATCCTCCTGCAGGCTATTACAGGATACTCTTCAGTGAATAGTAAAAGCTGCCTTCACTCCAGCTGTTGGAAATGATGATACATTACATTACATATACATACTCTTACATGAGTTAACAAAAATGCAGTAATGCAGTCTTATAGAACAAGAACCAGGATGCCAGAATGTGATCTATACCAAGAAATAAATGAACAGACAGACAGTCTTTTGCTTTCTATTTGCATTTCAGGTCATTTACAGGCACTCCTCCTCTATTCATTTGAGAGACGCAAGCTATTATTTCAGCTATGAATTAGGACGGTTACAAAAACAAAATTAGCATTTTACTATGATGTGAAGCGGATATAATTAAAGCAGGAACAGCCACAGAAAGGCTTAAAGGCTCCTAAAATATACCAATAAGCTAAAATGAACCTTGTGTTTTCTGGTTTACAGTAATAGAAATTAATCAATGTAAAATTGCAACTGCTGAGGTATCTGTAAATGCACCGAATTAAACACATTTCATGGTTAGTGTATCCTACAATCCAATCAATACAGTAAAACAGAGACAGAGTGAGTGTGTTCGCTACAAGATAACAGCAGTTAAGATAACAAGCAAACAAATGAACATTGTGGTGTTAACATTCCCATTTACTCCGTCAGCTGTCTTTTCAGTTGTCCATTTCTGCTCTGTTACTATAGTAGTGTTGTCACTTGCACCCGTTTAATCTTTCTAGACCTCTGCATGCAGATAAAAATGATTGATTCTGATCTGTTAGCCAAAAGATGTTAGCTTAGCCTAGCATAACAGCTGGAATTAGAGGTAAACAAACAGCTAGCCTGACTCTAAAGCTCACTCATGTTGTGATTTTATGTTTTATATTTCTCACCCCAGTATAGAGCAAACAGTTCTTAAAACATCCACTTGAGGCTGGCTACAAAATGAGTCAGTCTCCATAAGTCCCCATGTTAAAATGTCCAACTTCACATCAGAAATAAACATGTTTACAGCCTGGTTGTTTTGGTCTCTATAGCAAATTTCCCCGTTCATGACAATTGTACTGAGGGTGAATTTTTATAGAGCTCACATGTTCAAATTATATTAAGGCTTCAAGTTATGAAGTATTACAGCGTGGTTGCTTTGATTGACAGGTGGGTGTTGTTACAGGTGTTTGAGTAACCAGGCATCATTCAGTCCACCTCAGGTCCGCCAATGAACCACATCTTTGCCGATTTTTAGATTAGCTAGGCAGCGCTACCAGTGCTACCAAGATGGCAGCGACCAGAGCCACCACGCGGTGAGGCTCTTCACAAACCTATGTAGGCCTGCATCACAGATACAAAGTCCATGTTTTATACTGTCTATGGTTTATGCTACACTAAGCTACAAGCTAAACATCTCCTGGCTTCATATTTAATAGACAGATATGAGAGTGGTATCAATATTCTCATTTGATCTGGACTTCTAATGATTACATCGAAGCCCTAAAAATGAGTGTGAGTGTTAAACTATTCGTATAATGTACACTAAAATGAAACTTTGTCAACCAACGAGCTACTGCAGCTACAGCTACAGTACACAGACTTATCTTCAGCAGCATATGTGGCTAGCTTCACATCAACACAGCTACAAATAACATTTCTCATGTCATTTCAGTGTATTTGCATCATTCAGACACTTTCTATCCTTTAAACTGTACCAAGGATATAACTGTATTCTGTCCCAGGCTGTTGTACACTAAAAGAACCGTGAGGCAGAGAACGACACTGACGATGATGATAGTAGAGCTCAGTCCATGAGAGGTGATTAACACAAGAGCAAAGGACAGGTCTACTGTAGCTCTGAAAGCCTTGAGCTCATGAGTGAGTGCTGTCCATTAGGTCAAAGGATTAGCTCGGGTTAATGGAGTCGGACAAAACAGGATATACTGTACTGCACCACGGTAACTTTTACAGAGTATGGGCTGCACTTTTACTGTGACATACATGATCTATGAGGCAACACATACATAAATGAGTAAAATATTGTGAGAGAAATATAAATAATATCATATTAATACTATTGTATGGCTCAATTACTTTGTGTGTTTATTATTATTATTATTTATTGATTGATTTGTGCATTATTTACCATTACATGTATAATTTTTAAGCTTTGCCGAGATAACAGGATTATTTTCTCGACATGTCTAGATAACAAAACATTGATTTACCGAGATAACAATATAATTAATTTGAAATCTGGAGTAAACAAAAGAATAGTCAGTGTCAGTGTTGCAAGGTCAGAAGTGCAGGACAAATGTTGCAATTGCATGTATGATACAATGTATTAATGTATGAGACAGACCACTTGGGGCTTCTGTATGTTTCCATCACACTTTTAGTCACATTTGCTTTTATTGATACACCAACCAAAGATTTTTTAAATACACAAATTCACATTAATACAAGTGCATGTATTTTCCTTCATCTCTTGTTAAGAGCCTGATGGTCTCGCGGCTCCATACAATCGTCCTTGTAAGGAAAAATAGACTCATATTGAAATGAATTGAATTTAGGAGTCTCAGTCACGTGTTACACTGAATCTGCAGAACATAAAGTACACCTCTATATTTAAACTTCATATCGAATTAACTCAGGGAAGGTTTTAAATTTCCGGGCTCCTTGATAAGTTAATCGACATCAGATAGCTTGGCACCGTGTAAACAAGACAATGTCGCCTCAGTTAGTTACTCTGATTATCCCTATCTTCCGTCTCAGCTGGAGGCTGAGGTGAGCAAAGCAGGTGTGGGAGTGGCTAAATGTCATGACACCCAGCAAGCAAGCACGTGCAGCTTTGAGGCCCGAGATAACCCTCCATACATCAGTGGCAGGGAAGACCTCAAATGCTAATCTTAAGATTACATGACTGGAGCTCCCCGGATATATTTATACCTCTAACTAACTAGCTTAAAAAGTCATGAGTATGGCTGGACACGAGCTGCAACTGTGTGGTTGTGGCTGTGCATGTACATGGTGTAGGATTGTATTTTTAAAGGTTACCTTGGTGGTAAATGTAGTTTTAGTGAGTGTGTGTGTGTGTGTGTGTGCCACTAGCTATTTCCACTCTCTGTGTTGCAAATATTTCCCATTAAATGTAGCTGAGGCAGTGAAGGATGCAGGAGAGCAGCCCTGACATGTTGATTAATGGCTTAATCAGGAGCAGTGTGTCAATGTCTACATAGCTATCTCCTGCACCGCCACAACAATAGCTCTGCACCTGAGGGACACGGGCTGTCAAACACACCCAGGTACATCCGTCCCCACATCCCCTGGCGTGGATGAAGACACTGAAACTGACGCCGTGTCAAAACTACGTGCTACTTTTCTCACCGGTGTATTTTTAGAAACATTTGGGAACACTTTCAGGGCTCATGTGTCAGCGGTGCTGACATGAAAACATTCACGCTGTGTCTTTTCCAGCATTATTAAATGGCGATACTCGCTGTGTGCACTTGTTTGCTGGCGTGTTTACTCACAGCTTCCAAATTTAAGGGGACAAGCATGGGCGTCCATGGGGAAATCCTCCAGCTGCATGGGGCATTCTGCTGATATGGTCAGTCTGAAAGAAGAAGTCATAAGTTAGCATCCAAAGTTAGACAGCAAATTGGCCGTGAAAGATGAGAGATAAATAAACATCATCACGATCACCAGCAAACAAATTATTATAAATAATTTGCTTCATTTGGGTCGTGTTTCATTTTGTATACAGCCATTAATCAATGAAATCATGGTCTGCCTTCATCAATGTGTCTTGAAGAGTTAACAGCAGAGTAAAATGTCATTTTCCCAGCACACAGCAATAAGCAACTGAGCCACCAGAGGGACCCGTGATGATACCTTATCCTGGAAGAGTGATGCTACTGCATGTGCAAAAATGAGCTTGAGAATTACTTGAGAAATCAATAGAGGGTTATTTTGTGGAGTAAGGCTGCCACCTGTCTGTGGAAGTGCAATAAAGCACAAATAAAAGCTTTATTGGAAAGAAAACCCAAAACAAACGAGCTCCTTCTAGTCAGTTTAGTGTATGATGGCTACCCGCCGATGCAGGCCTTATCTAATGCTGCCCTCTGCTGGACTGACTTCTAATAGTCAGAGCTGCAGTGGTTGCCATGGAGATCTGAGTCCATGCACACAAACACTGACCCTGGGTAAGACATTTAAATGTGTACATTATAATATCACAATAGTGGGCAATGCGTGAGCGTATTTTACTTACGTATTTCATCATGGGGCACATAGAAACAAACAATATGTACATTCAAACTTATGGCCAATTAATGCTGAATGTTAAATGCTGGACCAAGTTTATATATGACACTGTCATACCATGTGGGATAAAGGTGTATATGAAGTATGAAATATGGCTACTTGTACTTTCACTTGAGTACATTTAACACCACTCATAAAACCTCATCCTGTACTATCCTAATGCAGTTACTGTTACTGTTATATTATTTATTGGACTGACAAAAACATCAGTTCATAGTTCAAGAAATGAGGATAACATCCAGGTTAGTGTATAGCTCTGTCTTAGCTCTGCCAAGACATTACAGAAAATTGGGCTGCAATGAATACATTTAATTAGTGAAGTCAAATACTCCTTTATAAAAAATAGTGACCAATAAGGACAGTTATTTTATGTTTTAGATTCACAGGATCAGGTGTTACCTATTCTCTGTGTTTCCTCTGAGAAACATTTTCATGGTACACTAGCTAAGACACGTTCACTACTTGTGAACGACCGATGTCGGAGAGTAATGCATGCATAGACTGTTTCTTCAACAACCTTGTTCCCTGAACACAAAAGCACTAAGGGGCCGCCGTGAAGTCGTTTCTAATGGCTTGGAGTGTTCGCAAATGTACTTCAGATTTGCAGCAATTTTAAAGTCCACGGATCAATAATCATTTTTAACATGCAGCCACGTCCATTTCCTCCAACCCACTCTGTTATTATTTGATTTGAAGAATTTATTATGCAGATACAATGGTGATATTGATAAAAGTGTTTCCATCGGGGATCTAAGATCTCTTTGTACTGTAATGTATTGCTCTCGAATATCACCCATAATCCACTCGAATAAAAACATTTTAGGTAGAAGAAGATGCGAACTAGATGACTACATCACAGCTACAATATATAAAACATGGCTTAAAGCAGCACTGAGCAAGACATGTCGTGTTGTTTTCCAGCCAAAGTAAAGGTTTCTGTGACATGCATGAGGAGAAGGAGGAGTGACATGCAAGCAAACAAAGCAAACATTTCGAGTTTCTCCAATCTCCAGTTTACAGCCAGACAACATTATGATGAATCACTGCACCACTGAGACATGTAGTATGAGTGTGTGGGCTGTATTAGTGCAGCGGGGGTTCTTAAAAACCATTACCAAAGTAGTATTACAAGCCAGCGGATGTTTTAGTCATCTCTCCACTCTAATTGGATTACACAATATTTCTAAACCGCCCTCTGTCAGCTCTTCAAAGTCTGAATTGTAAGACTGATTGGAAAAGAAATGTTTATCCTGCTGTGGTCCAAAGCTGGATTAAAAGCCAGCTGTGAGAGGGAGAGCGTTACCTCATGGTGTACAGCAAGGTGCCATCATCTTTCAGCCGCAGTAGCTTATTAGGCGTCGTCATATTATGCGCGATGGATTTCTTCCCGTTGAGGAAGAAGGTGTCCGGAGTCCAGATGTTGCTGGCCAGGAGATTATTCAAGGCGAGCATCTCCATCGGGCCTTTAAAGCAAAGTCTTTCATCTTTCCAGCTTTGACGGAAGAACACATCAATGGTGTATTCCTACAGAAATTAAAACACGCATTAACCAATAAATAATGCACATGTATCTGAGGAGTGAATCATAGAAGATAGACTAGGATGACAGCTGTTTGCGTACATGGAGCCTCATTTAAGGATCATGATACCACGATACTGTGATTCATCATCAGAGTATGAATCACTATTCCGTGTGTTACACACCACCGATGTGGACCCATTTCAAACACAGGTTTTATTTTTTAATGCTACATCATGAAAGATCAGGATGCCAGTTAGACAGAATTAGTCATGTTAAGATGAATCAGCTGAAATATGTTCGTAGAATAAATTAGACAACATCGTAACATAACACAATCATAACTCCAAACTGAATCTACTGTGTATTTCAATGATAACCCACAGTATGAAGTGGAAAGGTTCATGCTGTTGATCCCTTTAGTTCAAGCTATTGCCGTTAATCTCGGTATGTGGTGTTGAAAACACACATATAATAATATTGTGTAAATAATTCAATGCCTTTTGTCTTCTATACATACGGAGTGAACTATTTTGTCCACGATAATCATGTAGTAAAAATTTGATATCATGACAATCATCGTTCAAGTTGAAAATGTGACTTAATAATAATAAAATCGTCTTACCATTTCAGTGTCAGAGACTGGACCAAAGCTCGTGACAAAGATGTTGGTTTTGATCTCTGTCACCTTTTCTGTAAGAGCAGACTAAATATTATGAGCATTTAAAACATTCATTCATTTTACATTATTATTCAGAACAACTGATGAAAATCTAATGCAGGTTTTGTGCTACCTGTGAAGTAAGAAACATTTAGTGTCTAATGTACATGGAGCAATGAGTTCTCACACTATGGTACGAGTACCACTTTTGCTACATGACCTCCCTCTAGTGGTACTTGGAGGAATCTCTGAAATAAATAAATAAATTTAAAGCATTGTACTATCAAAAGACAAACTTTCATTTGGTTGTAGCATTTCCTCAAGTATTTAATTTCATTATTACCCTGCTACAATACATCCATGTCACATGGTAATGTGGCAGCAAGTTAGTGAGTAACACTGCAGTCGTGGCTCCAAACGGGAAATATTCATTCATTTATTACCACCAAATCAAGCTGTGGTTCTTGAATCGGTTCCATTCACAATAAATTAACAATAAATAATCTTATTACGAATAAAGCTGCCTCCTGTGTGAAGCATCCTAGCTGGATAAGGTCGGCCTACACTGCTGTATCTAACGTCTGTCGTACTGGTGCTGCCTGAGGTGGTATGTGGTGTAACAACTTTGAGAAACACTGCAGTGGAGCACTGACTGAAGTAAAGTTGCACACTAAAGTCAATCTAGACCTCTTCTTACAGCAGCCATTTTGACATGAAGGTAAACACAGGTGTTTCCAGTGATACAAACAAAGGTCTGCTCACTGGAAAGTCTCTGCTGCACTAAATGGAACAGAGCCTTGATTGGTATCAGTGGAAGCACCTGCTGAAAATGGCTCAAAATAGCTGCTGTGAAAAACAGTCTATGCTGTGCGTGGTGTCAATTCTTACATTTTAATGTAGCTCCCTGGATATAAGGCTGAAAAAGTTCTGACTTCAGCAGCTCCTAGTGGTGAAATTAAAAACTAAGCATCTTCCTTCAAAGGAAAAGAAGAATTCAATTCTATAAAAAAAAGGGTACTGTACATGAAGTATATACATGAGCTCTTTAAATAAACTTTATGATTAGACATTTGATGGAAGCTATTTAGAAATCCACAGTAACTTTATTTTGCATTCCCAATCCAGATGTTTGCAGCATGTCCCTAAGGACCAGTGCAATGTAAAGTACATTTTTACTTTAATAGAACCAAACAGCGTTCATGATACACTATGATTTAATGGTGTTTAATCATCTAAATACTCTGCATCTGCAGTTCCATAAAACACCAAAACATTCTCTCTTCTCGTTGTATTTGCTGTCTATAAATTTCTCCTTTATGATGAGAACTTCTCCACTGTTGCCTACTTTGACCTGCATCCCCTCAGAACAAAGGAGCTGCTGTTTAATGACAGGAGTAATGGCTTTCTCAAGGTCACATGAGCACACTGTGTGCTTCAGCATGTGTTCGTGGTGCCGTTAAATCATACTGAGAGGAGATGTTAACAGCTGATCGTGTCTCTTTGTCAAAGACTTCATGAATATAGACACATCTTCATCCTCTGGAATGAGACGAAGACAGATGTTGCAGTGCAGAGCATTGTTCTTTGTGCCGATCGAAGGGCTGTAATCTCTCATGCAGAGAGATCGATACAGAGGCTCAGCATCTCTCATCTATATCTAAAAGTGCGGAGCCTTCTGGATGAGTTTTCATCGGAAAAGAGAGACTCCTTCAAGACATTTTCATAATGACACAATCAGTCCTCGCCTAGCGTTATGTGAGACTGTTTTAATTACAAAAAAAATGGCAGAGGTGTTGAGGTTTGTATATATTCAGTGGGCTTACTGTACCTCCTAGTCCAGGGCGGAGTCTGTTGTCATATCCGTCCAGCAGCCCGTCCAGGATGCGTGTGAAGATGGTAATGTTGTCATTTAACTCAGCCTCTTTGGGAGTTCCAGCAAGATCCTGGGAGAGGCTGGAGCACAAGAGCGATTTCAAATAATGACTTTAGAGCAACAAAAATGAAGATAACTTAACTTACTTCACAAAAAAGTTCACATTTTAATCCTTTAAACGAAGATTATATGAGCAATTCTTTTTTAACTAAGAGGCGAATCATTTAAAAATTGTGTCTTTATGTTGTCCAAACTTACAGGAGTCAGTTCCTTACCTCAGACGGCAGGTGATGCTCACAAGCAAGACACAGACCCACAGACGTCTCATTGCAAAGCTGTAGCACATTCCATCGCCCATTCCTGAAACAAGACATCCTCACTTGTTTAAAACTACAAAAAAAAAAGAGCTTTGTTGTTTCCCAGCAGCACTGCTGCAGCACTGACTCCAATTAAAGCTTATTTAAATTAAAAATCATTTATTATATGGTCTTCCCATGTCATAGCAGTCTCACTATGCGAGCTATATAATAAATATCAAATGATACCTCTCATAAAAAGGTGCAGTACTGTAACCTGCATGCAGCTTTTTGATGGCATTAAATGGCAGACAGTGATATATGACTCTGACCGCACAGACGTAAAGTGATCAGTAAATCTTCAGTTGCACAAATGTTTTCACTGAAGCTAATGTACAGCAATGTGCTGACAGTATCACAACACCCAATGCAGCAGTCCTAGACAAACACAACACGACAACATCTGTAGGACCTGCAGATGTTGGCTGATGAGGCTATAAAAGTTCCTCCCTTCCCCAGAGTGTCCTTTCTTTCTCCTCGTCCACCCAGCTCACTGCCAAGAGGCTCGGCTCAATTTGACTAATTAACCAGAAGTTGATGACTTCTGACAGGATGGAGGGTGAGCTGTGCCGGGCTCTCCGCCACTGTCCAATCCACTCAATGCCTCTCTACCTGTATCTACCTCAAGATCCTCCACCAGCACATCTGCAATCCTTTCTGCACCTCCTGCAGCTGGACTCTGTACATACAGTAAACCATCACCACCACCGCCACCCTCCATCGTCTATCCTCCCACCTCTCCCTCTCTCTCTCTCTGTGTGACTGTACGCACCCTGCGCCGCATCCCCTTCATTCATTCACGACTCACTGATGCACTCGCATCCCTACAAGGCATCATCAAAGTGTGAATACCGCTCTTCCTCCGGCTTTCATCACCACCGTCCCCCCGCAGCACAAACAGCAGCAGCAGCAGCAGCAGCAGCAGCACACCTCGGGTACGCACACTACTGTAGCCTGTTCTCCTCCAATGCCCACACGTCCCACTACATCTCTTACTGTACTGGCCTATAACAACGCTCTGCTGCACAGGAGCCGAGCCGCAATTGCCAGAGCTTACCAGACAAGACGATGCGCAGTCAAACTTCTCCCGGATATCTCACACGCAGATTGCACTGTTTAGTATTTTGGCATCAAATCCGAAGAACGTCACCTCCATCCGCGCACAATAATTGCATATTAGAGAGACAGACAGACAGAGAGAGAGAGAGAGAGAGAGAGAGAGACAGACAGGCAGACAGAGAGAGGTGGAGAGGAAGAAAGAAAAAAAAACAAGATGTGGACTAATTTCACTGTCAGCGAGGTTTATTTCGCCCCTAGAGCGATTAAAGATTTGGCAGCGAAAAAAATAAAGGCTTCCCAACACTTCTGCTGACTGACCATCCTTTAGTTTGGTCTCCGAGGAGGAGCCGCGAGCAGCACAGCGAGCAAGCTTTGCAAAAAAAAAAAGAGAGAAAAGGAAAAAAGAAAAAAAAAAGGGAAAATCCAATACTGTATCCAGAGGGTGCAAGTGCAATGCAAATAAGACTTTGGTGGCGAATTAAAATAGGCAGGAGTGTGCAGGAGGAGCGGGAGGATGTATGAGCTGATGTACGAGTGGAGGAGAGATGCTGTACAGAGAGAGAGAGAGAGAGAGATGGGGAGACAGATATGGGAGGGGGTGACATGGCAGAGGGAGAGAGAGAGGAATAAAAGGATAAAGCAGTATCAGTGCCAACCATAAGAGGGATCTCCATAACAACATAAAGCTGTTAAAGGCTTTAATAATCTTCTGATGGCTGGCTGTATGTTAACTGGGCATCTTCCTGTGTTTTGGTGGTTAAAAACATGGCAGCCAGTGATACTGCATAAACCCAACAGACAAAATGTGCATTCAAGTCAAGTTTATTTGGTATAGCACCGTTCACAGAGCAATAATAATATATAAAGAAGCAAATGATAAGGCCGGTTTGAATAGATGGGTCAGCCTGCAGGAAGTGTTGGAGCATAGACTGTTTAAAACATGGATGTCGTATCCGTGATGTCACCCCTTAGTACAGTTGTCATGAATGGGGAAATTAGCTAGTAAACATGTTTATTTCTGCTGTGAAGATGGACATTTTAACATGGGGACTTATGGAGACTGACTCGTTCTGTCACCAGCCTCAAGGGGGACGTTTGAGGAACTGCAGTTTTTGGTAACTTAGGCTAAGAGGTTACAACTTAATTACCAAACAGGGAAGGTTTAATGGCAAACACTATTGACTGTTTTTAGTTTTCTACTAGCACCTGACAATGCTGGAATCTATATGTGAGAACTTAAAGGTCCAGTGTGTAGGATTTAGTGGCACTTAGCTGTGAAGTTGCAGATTGGAACTAACTGAATACTCTCCCACACCTCACCCTCTCCGAAAGGAAAACCTTTCGCTGTGAAATTCACATAAAAAGCAAAAGGCCATATCTAGTTTGTCTGTTCTGGGCTACTGTACAAAAATGGTGATTCAACATGGCGGACTCCATGGAAGGCCCCGCGAGACGTCCTCCTGCATGAATGTCTTTTGTGAGATGTATTGGACAAGTTGAGTATGACATAACTGCATTTCATTAATGCAATTTCATGCACTTTGTATCATTTTAGTTATAGCAATCAGTATTAGGGGATGGTGATATTGCAGCCTGTTGTAGTCCTGGTTTAAGTGGGACAAACACAATTTATTTATTTTTTGGTTAATGGTCTATATTGCAGGAGGAGACAATATGTCACACATATCTTCCAGCAACACAAATAGGACTCCATGGTATATTTCATCATTCTGCATTCATCTCCACCGGGATTAAGGTCAACTCACTCAACTCAAGAGTTGTTTATGAAGCTGGAGCACCTTTATGACTCATGGTGAAAGCCTTTTGGTACCTCTGCTTCCTGACAGTGTGCATTCAGAAACAAATCTCCAGTTCCAGGACATGGAACAGTCAGGCAGGCACTGTACTGACCGACAAAGTAATTCCTCTTTTCTTTTGTATTTACAGGAATGCTGTTGATGGGAACAAAAAGCTGTATGCCATCTATGATACAAGGTAAGAATCAGTCCCTAAAAAGTAGCAGATTGGAATAAATGGAAGGATACATTTTTTCGAAGAGTCCAGTTCAAGCACTCTCTCATTCCCTGCAGTAATATTATATAATAACATAAAAACAATATACCTCTGAAATAAAGAATACAGATTGTCATGAAATCTTGACAGGAACAATTTACATTGAGTGACGCACATTTCACACCAGATCTCACTTATCTCACTGTCTCAGAGTTACACACCATAGATGGAAATCACACTGATATGGAAATCTGTGGGCCCAGAATTAATATATATTTTAAAATAAGTATTGTACATGCATCCTTCGTAAACTTCGTATAGACTCATGAAAATGAGTTAAATAATAAAGGCAGGCATTATTTTTGTCCCCTTAGTTAAAGCTGTTAGGTAGCACGAGCCTCCTAAACTCCTGGTTATATCAAAGAAAATAAAACAACAGCAAACTACTTTGTAATGAATTCAACTTATTATTTATAAAAGTTATAGTCACACTTAACACACACAAAAATATCCTCCAGGCAGTGAGGGCCTAGAAACAGACGTTTTTTGCCCCCACGTTAGGTAGTATTTGCCGCTATAAACTACTGGTCATATCGAAGAGATAAAACTTAAACAGCACTGAAATCAACTTATTTATAAAAGTTATAGTCTCATTTTCTAAACAGATATCCTTTAAACAAGGAGAGGAAGAACCCGACTTTATTTTTGCCTCCTTAGCTAAAGTTGGCTAATGTTAGGTAGCACTTGCCTCAATAAACTCCTGGTTATATCAAAGAAAATAAGACTCCAACAGCAAACCACTGTGTTTTTACATTAATTTATCTTTTCATTTATAAAACTTATTTTTTTTAAATCTCAGAGGCAACCAGGGTCTAAAAGAACCAGACTTTATTTTTGCCTCCTTAGCTAAAGTTGGCTAATGTTAGGTAGCACTAGCCTCAATAAACTCCTGGTTATATCAAAGAAAATAAGACTGCAACAGCAAACCACTGTGTGGTTTTAAATTAATTTAACTTTCATTTATAAAACTTATATTTAAAAAAAAATCCTATAGGCAGAAGCAGACTTTATTTTCACCTCCTTAGCTAAAGTTGGCTAACGTTAAGTAGCACTAGCCTCCATAAACACCTGGTTATATCGGAAAAAATAAGACAACAGCAAACCAATGAGTGTTTAAATTAAATTAATTTAACTTTTCATTTATAAAAGTTACAATAAAAATATCCTATAGGCAGCGAGGGTCTCAAAGAAGCAGGCTTTATTTTTGCCTCCTCTGTGTGGCACACATTGGAGCGGGTGGTGGGTGTTTTTGTTGGGTTGACAAGAGACAGTTTGACAAACTCTGCTGTGACAGCAGAGCAAAAATAAAACATGGAGGTGTCTCATTATGACACACACACACACACACACACACACATGCACAGTATTGTACTGTATGTTAACATAATTGAACTCTTGGCCTGTCTGAGACTCACAGCTGCTTAAATAAGCCTCTATATGCAGGCTGTCACGTGGGGCTGTAATGATCAGCAGGGCAGCCTCTCTCGCACTCTGACATGGAGTCACATCCAAACTCTGAGTTAGCTCCATGAGGGATTATTTTCAACCTGGGCGACTGTATATACTGTATTTTACGCACGGACAGCAGACCTGTGGATTTGTATCCGCACAAGTAGCTGATATTTGGCAAACACGGAGCAAGGCTGAGCCCCGCTGCCCGGAGGACGGATGCACGGAGCAGCCTGTCCGCTGCTGGCTGCCGTATAAACACATCTGACATCCAAGTAAACGCGCCACTGCCCTATGAAGCATGTTAACACAGGCTGCGCCAGAGGTAGACATGATGTGGAGCAAGTGTCACCTGATTTAACGGAGCTCGGTGGGTGTGTGAGCACCGTGGCTTCTTCTTTATTCAGTCATTTATTGAACGCTGGATATCATACATCCATCCATCCATCCATCCACACACCGCGCAAGGAATGTGGGGACCCCAGAAAACAGGGCTCTTTGACATCCTCTCACTGCCGCTGGTGGTGGCGGTGATGTGCTGTGCCCAGAGGTGAGTGTCTGGGAGTTAAAACCGGACACAAATGAAGGAGGTCCGCCTTCAACAAGAGTTACAAGCCTTGTTGTTTTCTGTCTTTTCAGCGTCAACGAACCGGGGAACATGTCTTTTGTCAAAGAGACTGTGGATAAACTGTTAAAAGGATATGATATCCGTCTACGGCCGGACTTTGGAGGTATGTGTGCTGTAGTTTGGTGTGTTAATTCAAATCAGATCATCATCTGAGATATTGTCACGTAGGTAACTTTATTTTGTGTATTTTTAAGGTCCACCGGTTGCTGTTGGTATGAGTATAGACGTGGCGAGCATAGACATGGTGTCAGAAGTCAACATGGTAAGTTTGATCAGTCATTAAAGCTGATTTTTTTTTTTTTTGCGATTTTTTTTATCATTAATTAGACACAACATGAATAAAAGTGCACCACTTGCTTCGAAAGGGGTTACCTTAATATTACATAATGATTATATTATATACTTATATACTGTTTGGGTTGCCAGATTGTGAAAAAAATATATTTTTAACTTGCAAATTGGAAAAAAAAAATTGTGCACATGTTTGTAATATAATCCATCAGGTCAGTAGTTAAATATTGTGCCAAGTCATTTGATTTTTCACAATAATCCATCCAGTCTGCAGCTGTGAATGTTAATAAGATCTTAACAAATGACTCTAAAAGTTGTTCTTATTAATAGCTGATAACTGATCTATAAATGATCAGTGAATGACTTATTAACTATAAACAAAGTATTTAGTTAACAGCTTATAAAAGCTGCTTTGTCTAAAAGTTGTACCAAAGAGGTTTTACAACCTGGCAACCCAAAACTCATTCATGTTACAGATATGAGCTATAAAACATTATAAATATAGTATTAACCATTAATGAAGCCGCTAGTTAACACATACAAACACAATATAGTAGTTGAGTTACTAGAAAGTGGTTTCAAATCTATAACAAATTCATTATCAAAACTTTTCACACCGAGCACCACTCAGCCTTCAAAGTACCACCGTTAAAATTGCAGCAGTGCAGGCAGACGCTGCTCAGCTACCAGCAGTTCACAGAGGAGGCAGGCTTATTCCTCATAAGAAGATTATTTATTGTCCACTGTTGTTGAGTCCTGAACAGAACCGGTTCAAGAGTTTATTTGGTGCACTTCTCCTCCTGATATTTCCCATGCTATGCACTAAGTGAGTGAACGTCACAATGTATATATATATATGTATGTATTCCCTTCATGCAGTCTCATAGTGTGTTTTTGATTCAAATGTCAAATTTTTACAGTGTGTGTTTTTTATTTCATTTAAAAATTCAAGTACCACTACAGGAAGGTCGTGTACCACTACTGGTACTCGTACCATAGTTTGAGAACCAGTGATCGATTGCTCCAGCCCGTTTTGGTCATCTGCTGTATCAGATGATGGCGTGTTGTATGGTTTTAATGGCCCTGTTAGAAGACGAGGTCAGTAAACTCTGTTGCCATGTCCTCTAAAAGACAAAAAAAAAACACGCTAGACCTTCGTGTGTGTGTCGTCGTATGTGTACATGTGTGATGTAGTTGGCAGACCATGGGCTCATCCAGTTTAATGCCTGTATGCCATCTATCATTGGTCTGAACTGCTGACAGAGCTTGATGCCCTGTCACATGCTACCAAGAGGAAATAGCCCCCGACGTGCTGTCCTGACAAGTATGTGTGATGAAATGTACCCGTGGTGCATTTTAATGCATCTCCACAGAGCAGCAGAGTGCGGCTTAGTGAGAACCACAGAGAAACTAAACACTCGCTTCCGGTGACAACTGAAATTTAGGGCTGCAATAACGATCGGTTTGATTATCAACTGATCTGATGACCATTTTCTCGATGAACGATTAGTGGTTTGGACCAGAAAATGGTTGAAAATGTTGATCACTGTTTCCCAAATCCCAAAGTGACGTCCTCAAATGTCCACACTGCAAGGATACTCCATTTAATGTCACAGAGGACTAAAGAAACCGGAAAATATTCACGTTTGCGGAGCTGAAATCACAGAATCTGGTAATGTTTTCTTTAAAAAAAAATGACTCAAAATGGTTGACAAGCAATCAATTAAGGTGCTAATCATTGCAGTTGTACCAGTGTAGATGAGTATATTGTCATGTTAAATAGTTTGCTTAAATTAAAAGAAAACAGATAATGGGATAAGTTCCTCCATCGATAAAAAAATATAATTTTATGTCTAATTCATTTGTGTTTTGGATTGCTAAAATGACAAAATATGAAATTAGTAAAAGAAACAACTGCAGCAGAGGTTTGAAAACAGTGAATCACACCTCCCCAGCGGGCCAGGAGAGTTGAAGGGGGGTCAAAATCGTGAAACACATATTTTTAGATTCAGTGACACACACGTCCTGCAGATATCATTATGTTAGACGTACGTAGCAAATACAGTGTCACAGAAAAAAAGACACTGCTCTTAACAGACTCCAGAAGATGTCTGAGAATCATCACATTTTAAGTTTCCTTCAGTATCAAAGTTATCCGGTGATGATTGTGTGCACATCCAGACTGTACAAGTAATGGACAGCGTACCAGATGTCCCCCACATGTTTCCGAAGAGCATTATGAAGCTTAAAATCTGTGGTGCTGGTCGTCGCCATGTTGGCAGTCCAGCCTCTTCTGCCTCCTGACTAATCTAAATATCAGCAAAGATGTCAATCATTGTGGGCATTGTGACCTGAGGCGGGCCAAATGACACGTGGTTGCTCAAACAAACCATCTGTAACAGCGCCTACCTGTCAGTCAATGCAGCCATACTGTTAATTATGCATAACTTTATACTTTAATATAATTTGAACAGCTGAGTTGTATATAAATTCATCCTCAGTACAGTTGTCATGAACAGGGAAATTAGCTATAGAGACCAAAACTGTTTTTTGTACCAGGCTGTAAACATGTTTATTTCTGCTGTGAAGTTGGACATTTTAACATGGGGACTTATGGAGACTGACTCATTCTGTAGCCAGCCTGAAGTGGACATTTATGGAACTGCAGTTTTTGCATCACGTTGACTTCACAACAACGGAGGTTGCCGTGTTCACTGTCCTGATACCGTACACGAATTATGCACCAACCTAATAATCTATGCGGCTCTTACTGAGGACATTATGTACAAACTTCTCAACTGAGATTATTTGAATGTAAGCCTTTGATTCTAAGTAGATAGAGACATACACATAATTTCTTCTGTCTCATTAGCTTTGAAAATCTATAATCCGTTAACTAACTCTCAGCACTTAATGGGCCAAACCTAATTTCCACAGCTGAGACCACACCCGCTTTTAGCTTGAGAGATGCTGTCTGCGGAACCGTCCTGTATGAAAGCATTTGGCCTCCTCTGTGGCGATCATATCAGACAGTCTGTGTTAATGTAGGCATGCGGATGGGACAGAGGCACATACACTTCCTCCTCACGGCTGCAGGAATTGAATGAATCTAGAAAATGCACTTGAGCATGTGCTAAAATGATTCACCCGTGATACAAATGATAGGATTGCATCCTGTCCACCAGGCATTTTATTGTTTGATTTGGCAGATATACCAAAATATGCACCACCATCCTGATGGAGTATACAGTATCGCACTCACTAATCACTGCTCAGGCTGCTTTTAATATCTTAGATTCTGCTGTGTGAAAGAAAGTGACCTCACATCAGCACTACTTCAATTTATTTATTTTTTAATGCCTGCAGCTATAGATCACTTTTATCAGGGTATCCTGAGCAGCCAGCGCCACCGAACACTGTGGTAGTTTATCTGTAGCCGCCAACATTATTTGGTTCATTTCTGTCTAAGCTGCATTCCAGTTCCCACTCCAGAGGGCTTTGACATTTGTAGCTCCGTCTCACATTTTGCTTACTAGAGCATCTCAAGGCTTTCAATGAAGTGTGTTGATGGAGAGTCCCTCTCATTGGTATACAGTATGTGTACAGTACAGTGCAATACACCTCTTAGCACATTGTACAATCTATGTAACCAGATATGATCTGTTATTTTGGGAGGCTTCACTACAAGATTTCCATATATTGATTATATCTTGAACAGGCTATGGAAGCAAATTTAAATGTATTTTTTAGCAGGTAAGTGTTTGATTGAAATTTACAGTATGTCAGTTACTATGGACCTGTAAATAACAGCAGTCAGCCCAGCTCCGCGTGTTTCAGACTTTTATTTCACCAAGCGCTCACCAGTGACTAAAAGTCAGTCGCATTATGTCAATAGAGGCTCCTTAGGCTGGTTACATTGCCCACTTACCTCCGGTTCTAGCATGACACCAGCTCTGTGCGACAGGCCTGAAAAGCTTCTCTTCTTCCTGGTTGGTGTTAAAAATCATCAAAATGATTTTAATTATATTATTTTAAAAATATTTTAAATCTGTTTTAATTCTGTTTAAACATTTTTGAAACTTGTGAATGCAGCAGCGTTCTCTTGTTTCTATAGTTGCTGGTAGAAATTGGACATTTCCAGAGCAGGTGCCATGTCAGTCGAGTTGAAAATCTTGAAACAAATACAAATGACAGCCCAGTGAGTGGCATGTCCAGTGTCCATCACTGAAGACTTCATTGTGATGTCTGAGTGAAGATGAGAACTGTCAGTCCTCTATTGTACAGCTCGATTGAAAAGGCATGTGCAAAAGCCTTGTGATACCACACGGAGAGAAGACACAACTTTGGGCAAAACAAAGCTAAACTACCACACAATGTTTGAATGTTAAATGTTAAATATTTGGACTTTTAGATATTTTGGTTTATTTGAAGGTGTAAAAAAGGACAAACCGTCCATTACTGCTGAACAGCTAACTAAGCTATCAGCCTTTTAAACGCCTCTTGCTTTCCTGAGTTGGTGATTGGTTGCTTGTGTGTGTGTGTGTGTGCACATGCATGGCTGTGTGTTATCAGCAGTAACTTTTAATCTGTTAATAGGATCACAGAGTGCATTTAGTAAATCAGCGTCTGTTGTCAGCGGCTCAGTTTAGAGCCGTGCTTTAAGAGGAGTGGGGAACAGAAACAGACAGATTGGATCTGCAATGCAGTGCAAGTCCTGTCTCTTTTCATACACTTCAACAAGGTCCTGTTAGTAGTATGACTCTCTTTTCCACATGTAGAGAGGAGCTGGAGAGATTGTGTCTCTCTGAAATCTCTGCAGTCCATTCGCACATTTCACAACCCGCTGTGATCGAGAGATCGTCAGTGTTTCTCTTGTCATGGCTGTTAGAAAGGATCCACTCTTATTTCGAAACGTCTCAGGTTGCTTTTGTGTCCGTTTCTGTGATGCCTGTGATTGTGGTGTCTGCTGCAGTGCTGGATTCCCTGACACAGGCAGGTTGTAAAGTGGTGAAAAGAAGAGCAGAAACAAGAAAACTTGGCTCAAGATCAAGTTCATCTCCCTGACTTTTTAGCCGGATGCTCTTCGATGTGATACGCAGCTCTGTTCCACAAACCTCACACTGAACCAGACTACTCTTTAGACTGTTTTTTTTATTGGTGCCCATTGAGTAAAGGGTCTGTTTCTGTAGGTTTTAATCAGCCATAGAAGGATGAGATTTCTTAATATTTGACATGTATGTTTGATTTTGTTACTGTTGGACAGAGCTTGCTAGCTGTTTCCTACCATGATGCAAAACTAAACTAAGCAAATCACATTAGCCAACTTTTAATGGACAGATATCAGAGTTGTCTCAATCTTGTCTAGTTCTCTGCAAGAAAAGATAAATGAGAAGAAACTAATACTAAGAAACTACTCTACAGTATCTTGATGTTCTTAAATATAGTAAATCAAACATGTTTACCTCTGTTAACATGTTAACCTTCAGTCACATGAACTGCTGTCAATAACCAATTGGTACACTCTCTCTAGCACCATCAGGAACAAGTACCTACACAGAAATAATTTAAGCATGGAGGAGGCTCCAGGGAGGTGCACAAATGTGAAGTCTCGGAGTAACGTGTCCTCCCATTTGTACCTTCACACAGTGTTTTTCTTCTTGTGACCGTGCGAGATCATCTTTGCAACCTCTTAAAAACTACTTGTAGATGTGGGATGATGTCAGACTCTAGATCTCTGAGTGTATGGGAGGCATAAGATTGGTTCAACGCAAACCTAAAGATACGATTTTCTCCATCACATACTGTTAGCGAACTTCTATCAATTTTGTTATTCATTTTAAAGATCTAAAATTCAGGATGTGGAGCTGTTCTCAGCGGTAAATCAATGTAAAAGACTTCGATCACACAGATTACAGACCAAAGCAGAGCCTCTCCTCAGAGAAGCGGTGTTGGCGGCGTGCTTTCAAACAGCTCGAGTCACACAAGGTATTGGCCCATTATAGCCCGTGTGGGCGAGCTGCAGAGCTTGTTGTCTAGGAAATTGGATTATTAATATGTTTCTGTTTTTACTTGCTCTTCTCCTTTATTTTTAGCTTGGAAATTAAGATTGCTCTATTGCATAGTTATTTTTAAAACTCCCAACTTAACCAGACAAGTGCACTCTGGGAACCGAAATGCAATATTGTGTGTTTATTAGAGATCGCTCCTTCAGATGTGAGTTTGTAAACTTTTTTAAAGACACACCTGGACAGGAACATAAAGCACCTTATGCTGAAAAGCAGATCCTCCCAGCGGTGTTGTAGCCACGGTATGAGTCAGCTGGAAGATGGATCCATCATGTGGTGAAACACCCATCTATTTTGACACTTTAACATTATCCACCTTCTGCCTGGAGGAAGCGTTACCCTTAAAAACTCATACTACAGATGTTCTCCCAGATTTATATCGAAGGGCTTAGTTAATAAGTCAGCTACATCACACGCTAAAGAGCCTCGGGTTCCAGATACTCACAAAGTAAGGAGAACTCAGCTAGAAATACTAGTGTAGTCCTCTAATATGCTGAGTTTTCCACTGAGCTGGAACAGTGCTGCATTTAGTGTTACACTATAGCGGGATGTGACCCTACAGGAATATAAACCCTCTGTGCAGCAGAATCATTCGACTCGTCGCTCCAACACGGTGCTTAAAATAAAAATGGAGCCTCGAGAGCTTTTATCGAGTTGATACGTCTGATTCAGGTGAAACTAATTGTGGCAGTTTCCCAGTTGGGTTTAGGGACACAGTGCGAGGAAATGCCGAGTCCCTTAAGGAAGCTGAGGTGACCTCCGAGTAGCTTAAAAATCCTTTGTTGTTCTAGGGCTTCACACACCGTATCTAAACATCTAAGTAGTGTGAACGGTGCACAGAAAGTGTTGAAGTGGAAGGGGTCATAGTGATGACTCCACCGAGACTTTTATATCCAAATAATCTAAAACAACATCCACATCTTACCTTTTGGTCTGGCCAAACTGTCATCATATTTTAATGGTACGTTGTTATGTGGCTACGGCGTTAAGGTGGATTCACATCAATTAGAGGTTTGACCGGTCTGATCACGTGATTGGTGGCCGCAGCGGGACATCCGACTGCAGTGTTTGGATCCGGTCGAATCCACGTTGTGCTGCATTTTTTAGCAACCGCGTTTCAGCTGTTTTATTTTACGTGTTTTAAACTGCTAAATCAAGACAAACAAACCTCTCTTAAGCAGGTTGAAGACTCCAACTTTAAGAAACGTCTAAGCGTTTGTAATATTACAAGATTTACCAACTCATGAAGCTAGTTTTGTCCATTTTTCAGTCCTATAAAGAATGATGTCTTCTAGGACTTTTGTGTTTGAATTAGATTCCTCAGTAATGAATATTGGAACTGAAAGCTTGTCTGAGATTCAGTGTTTGTGGTGGTGATGGTTCCTGAGAGGATAACTTCAGACTGAACACCTCAACAAAAAAATGTTTTCTCAGGAATAAATCACCTGCGACTTTGCTCTTATAAGATATTAGTAGTTGTTGGTAGCCTGCTTTAAAGTGTTGAAAGGACTGAAATCATTAGATGAAAGGCTCTGTGTGGGAGGACGCAGAGACTGAAATTATTCAACGCATGGTTTGTAAAATGTACATAGTACACTTTTGAATTCCACTGAGGACACTTAGCTGTCTTATGGAGTGATGAAAAGCCCCCCTCTCTTGCACGGGGCGAGCTTCTCTGAGTGCTATCCCCATATTCCCAGCAGATATCTCGGTGTAAAGTTGACGTAGACGATGTTTGACTGGCTCACAGTAACCACGTCGGAGTATGAGAGTGTACACTTCGTGAGCCGAAGACGACGCGACAGTCTCGTCCTCCCACTGGGCCTCATTTACTCACTGGTGCTGAGAACAAAACCTCAGTGTGTCTCTCGTGGTCTGACAACAAACAGCGTCCTAAACACGAATCAGAGCGAGGATTAGCTGCATGTATTTTTAAAATTTAGATTAGTTACCATTTTGAAAACCTCCGCTTTCGTGGGACGTCCATGAAAGCTTTTGGTTATCAGGTGTATCTGTTGGTAATGTAATTATCATACAATGGAGTATTACACAAACTCTGTGGACAGTCTGCAGTGATGGTTTATTTTCAGTGGAGCTGGGACATAATTCAGCATTATCATTAATGACTTTCATCAGATGGATGTTGATATGAACATATTGTGTTAGCGTCCACTAAAATTCTGTTATAAGCAAAGAAGCTCTAATGGAGCGTGCCGTTAGTGCCGGCGGTGCACTGAAGTCACGTTTGCATCAGCTGTTTCATTCAAGCTTCCCGATCACCGGTTCATTCACAAGCTGCGTCGGCTGACAAGAAACATCCGAACACCTTTTGGTTTTGTTGATTTAACTGCACAGTAGTGCAGTGGTTAGCACTGTCGCTGTCCCAGCAAGAGGGTTCCCAGTCAGCGCCCCCCCCCCAGCTGGAGTTTGCATGTTCTTCCCCGAGTTCTCTTCAGGTACTCTGGCTTCAGTCCAAAGACATGCAGTTTAGGTCACACTAAATTGCCTGTACGTGTGAATGGTTGTTTGTCTCTATGTGTCAGCCCTGTGATGAGCAAGGGTGTACCCTGCCTCTCGCCCAATGTCATCTGGGATAGGTTGCAGCCCCCGGCGACCCTGATAAGGATAAACGGTTATAGAAAATGGATGGACGGGTGGAAGATATATGTCAGGGGGATTAGTTGTCACAGCAGTATCCTTGTCGCTACTCAAATTCTTTGAGAGCTTCTTCAAAGAGTGTTTTCTGCCAGATTTCACTGTATGACCATTTGCTATATTCGTTATCAGTGGTCAATTCCTTGACACAAGTGTCTTTCAACTGAGAACATTGCAACAATTTGCAAATGATAAACTGAAGACCTCGTCATTGAAACGTCCCTCCAGTAGACTCCAGAGGCTCATGGCACAACACATTACTAAGGCTCTTTTGCATAGCAGTAGCAGTCATTGTACATAAACACAGAAAATATCATATATCATATATGCATACCATCATAATCATTAAATGGGATGTTTGGCATTAATTAGTGCTTTCTGGTGCACACACTATGTGATATAATGGCAACATTGTCTTCAACAAACATACAGCGTTAGGCTGGTACAAGCCAACAGTGATCACTAGTGATGTAGGGACTATTTCTGAGGTGTATTTAGGAGACGACAATCAGATTTTCTTCAGTTAAAGTTGCGACATACAAAGCCAGAGTTGAAGTGAATGTATGCAATATAGAGTAGAGTAAAGGTTATTAAAAGTGTAAATAAGTAAATAAAGTTGCACATGTTCGATGTCTAGTGATGAGCTATTTCCGTTTAAACGTAGCTGTTGCAAAAATTTGCAGAACCGTACGAGTGTCTGACATCCTCCTAATCATAAAGTACTTTTTGTAACACCTTTCATTGGAAAGGTTGGCAACAGTGACCTCCAGCATGGCTGCCAGAGGGTGTCTCCCTGTGCACAAACTGTAAACCCTCTGTGGGGAATACGCTGAAGCCTGGAATAGAGCCCCGTGGGAGCCTGCAGGTTACCCAAGAGCAGGAGGTTGTACTGTACAGTGTGTACAGCAGGAATGATGTGGTCTCTGTGTTTGTGTTTGTTTCTGCCGAGGTGCTAAAGCAGTCTTCGAGGCAGTCGAGAACAAACTGCTGAGGTGGGATCTGTAGATCCAAAACAGACTAAAATAGTCGCGGCCCAGACTTTTGAGCGAGAGGCTCCATCTCTGTAGTCTAAGTGCTGTTGTGTAAAGCTGATTCACCCAGCCCACACCTCTGCTGCGTGTGGGAGAGAGCGTAATGAGGGCATCTTCTGTTCACAAGGGGTGAACGAGAATTGGGATAGCGAAGGCATCTCTGAAGAGACTTGGAAAATATACAACAGCCAAGGCTCAAGCCAGGGATTTTCTGGAAACATATTGTCTTAAATTGATTACTACAGATCGACACCTACTCTGACAACATGAAAAAGAGTCTCGGCCTTCCTCTTAGATGCAGATTTAGGAGAAATGTAGTCTTTAATCTCATTAACTGGCAACAAAAAGGCCAATAAATGAGTGGAAACCTGACACATTTTCAGTAACTAGAGGCAACTTTTTAACAGGGAAGGAGAATAAATACGTACACAAGCGCACACATGCTAAATTATTCATAGGAATCAATATTATATTATACTGTCAGTCAAATTACAGAGTGTGATTCATTCCAAACACTCCACACTTTGTCAGCCATGCGTGATGCAGCTGCCCCTTTGCACCAGTGTGTGTTGTGTGCATGACCTAACGACAGAATCAACAGAAATAATGCACGTCCTTATTTTTGTCAAAACGAGGTCAGCAGTTTCCTCGCCGAGGAGCCACGCAGTCATAATAATTAGCTCAGCGCTGGAAAAAAAAACAAACGCTGGCATTGATTTTTATATCCAAAGGAAATTGAGGCATTTCTGAAGACCTTATTATAAATTTGTTAGTGCACCAGAGGATTGAAAATGTAGGCATTTTCAACACGCGCCAAGTTTTTTGTTTATTTCCTGAGACCTGCTTATTTATTTAAGAGAACATTAGTCAGCAGAATAAAGCCAAGTGAGCTAGTAAAGAGCTCCATTAAAGGGCCTGGAAAAGCTTTTGTGTTTTGATGGATCCACTTGTGGAGCAAGCTGCGAATAAACAGCCAATAAATTATTGAAATAGCCTCATGTCATTGCATGTATGGCTAGTAATATGCAATGAAATCTGTCTATCTATCTATCTATCTATCTATCTATCTATCTATCTATCTATCTATCTATCTATCTATCTATCTATCTATCTATCTATACTTGAGATATGCAGTGTAGTTGATAAAAGTGGTCAGTCACCAAGCTCAAACGTGGCGTTGATGCTGTGCCTGCAGTAATGGAAATCTATAGTCTGAGGGCTGCTGCCAGTCTTGTGCACAGAACAGCTGAGAGAGGTTTCTCCTCGAGACAGGTCTTGAAATACGGTCACCCCGAGCGGACTGATGAGAATCAGAGTTGTTTGACATTTCTATAAATATCACCTTTGTTACAAAGGAAGATAAAAAAAATCCATCCCGAGCGCCGAGCTGCAGATGTTCAGCGCAGAATTTGATTCAATGTTCAACGCTCGCCTGAAGAAATACTTATTTTTCTGAATCTGCCATATAGCATCATTGCATCTCAGATATTTATTGTTACTACATGATGCTGTTTTACTTCCCGCAGGACTACACGTTGACTATGTACTTCCAGCAGTATTGGAGAGATAAGAGGCTGGCCTATGCAGGGATCCCTCTCAATCTGACACTGGACAACAGAGTAGCAGACCAGCTCTGGGTCCCAGACACCTACTTCCTCAATGACAAGAAGTCCTTTGTTCACGGTGTCACTGTAAAGAACCGGATGATTCGACTACACCCGGACGGGACTGTTCTGTACGGCCTCAGGTGAGCTCTGTCATTATAAATTCTCAAAGAGTGAACCTTTATTACCTCGGTGCATTCACTGTTCCTCGGTTAATGCGCTCTTGTTTTCCTGTTGCCATGATACATCCAGAATAATCTCCACTTTATTACAGTACCTTTCATGTGAAGATGCAGGATTTAATAAACAATGTTAGGCCCCAAAACAAAAATGAAAAAACAATACCATAAAAAAAACAGGAGGGTGTCCCAGCTCCAGAGGTATTCAGTCTTTTTTAAACATCAAGAAGTGTTGATGAGTGTAGCTTAAATCGATCAATATTGAACATAAATTTTTGTCACTCTGGGGCTGAATTTTTCAAAGATCTGCAGTAATGTTCTATTGCCATCTTTGGGGTCCCTGTCGAGACCATAAGCTTGCAAAGGAAGCAGATGTTATTGCTTTTTTTTTCTCTCTCTCATGGCACGGAGGAGGATTTTACTGTCGTATAAATCATCTAGGCCTCCATCAGCAGCTTCCTGGTTGATGGACGTGAGGTTTTTTTTGTCAAACTTTAGAAATTCAAGTTCATCCTCAGAGACCTGTTTGAGAAATTTACTGTCAGGTCGTGACCTTTAATTACATATTTCAAAAAGCTATAAAGGCTTCCACTGATCATCCATAACTGTCTTACTTCTGACTATTAGTACAATGTCCCATGATCATTTTTATGATTTGTTTTATTTCTACTTTTTTTCTACTGATTTTACCTGTTAGTTTATGTATTAATTAAATGAGTCTGTCCCTTGTCAGTTCTTGTCATTGTGTTTCCTGTACACATGAAGAGTGACTGCAAAATCTGACACACAGAGGACGCCTTGACCACTACAATTATCCACCAGGTCACATGGTTCATATAAAGATCCTTTATTAAGACAGAAAACATGTTTTTTCTCTCTCATTTTCTGTTCATGTAATTGTATAAATACTAATAAAATTGTACTGGAGAAAAAAGGAGAATCCAAAGAATAAAAAACTGTACAGAGATTGGACTTACTGTTAGCCATATTGAATACCGATATAATCATTAATTCCCATTCCAGTCATACATTTCGCAAGAAAAAAACAGATTTAAGCATTGATTGCAGCTAAAAGCATAGTTCCACTTCAGTCATGTGTCTTACATCCTGATAAAATCCAGATATTATACATTTTCCTTAACATATGCATATGCATCTCCATTAGGCAGATAGGAAATCTGAGGGATCAGTCTCGGTTCTCCTCTGTCTTCACACACTCCGGTCTGATCCATGAGGGAGCAGTAAAGATTGCATGCTGTATCCATCGTGGAGAAACAGATGTATTCACACATTTTCAACATCTCACGCCGCCTCCTGCGGTGGTTTTAACGTTTGGCTAATGCTTACTGGTTTGCACTCACTCTCGGCTTTTACGCTATCGCATAGACTCATGAAGTGGTGAAGTACGAGTGTTTTATTTGTTTTGTTGAAGCCATTTAAGCTGCAATTCTCATAACTTAATGCTAATACATCATCTAATACACTATCTCATCAGCTCATATTGCATAACTTGTCTAATATGTTTATTTGGAGTGCAGCTCAGGATTGGATTCTCAATATAACAATGAAAAATGCTCTGAAAAGCCTGGAAGTGCCATTAGCAGTAATTGACAGGGAGTTTCACTTTCATACAAATAATAACTGCATGGCCAAGATGTTTGTGTCCTGCTGTAATCATTTGTTCTATCTCTTCTTTTCATTTAAAGGGAGTGCATCTCTATTTAGATCACCTAAAACAAGGTCACCCAAGTAAAGCATACCTGTCTTTTGGTTTTGTTTTGATATAGGATCACGACAACAGCAGCCTGCATGATGGATCTGAGGAGGTACCCGCTGGACGAACAGAACTGCACTCTGGAAATTGAGAGTTGTAAGTTTAAGCCCCACGCCTCGGGCTTCGTAAAGAAATACAGCGGACGGTTGTACTTTTTCATCCCCTAAAAATATGAACAGCACTGTGATTCTCGTTTAAAAAAAAAAAAAGTTCTCACACTCCTCATCTCACGGAGACAGAAACTGCACAGACTGCTGAATCGTTTTCGATTTATTAAACTGTCGTATCTCATTGAGATTGCTTGCTTCACCCTCTCCAGTTACAGCTACTGTGTCTTTGCAGAAAGGTTTTAACCAGACAGTGATCTCCATAGTAGAGCACATTAGTGATTAGTCCAACTTCATCAGTCTTGATGACAAGTTTCACTGTGTGTGCTAAAACTATTGATAATTATGGAGCTCATGCATGTGGTATAAGTCTGTCTGCCTGCAGTGACACACATCCCCGTGAAGATTTACATCTCATGTAATCAGCACTTACAGCCGGCCGGCTATGATTCATATGACTTTGTGTAAATCAACCCGAGCTATTACGCCCGCAGATTTTATTTAAACAAATAAAAATCTATTATTAATTTTAGCCCTGCAACAAAATGAGACGGCTTCACTTTTCAGTGCAGGAATCACACGCTCGCCTTGTTTCCTTTCCTTGTGTCCATTTGCAGATGGTTACACGACAGATGATATAGAGTTTTACTGGAAAGGAGGAGACAATGCTGTGACCGGGGTTACGCGGATCGAGCTCCCTCAGTTCTCCATAGTCGACTACAAACTGGTTTCCAGGAACGTGGTCTTTTCCACAGGTATGTTCACAATTATGCTAGCCACATGCTGTATTAAACCCTTTTTGGCCCTATCAACGGGCCTGTCAATTGCTTTTGCAATGATGGGCGATTGTTCAGGCTCCAGAGGCTTAAATCAGAGAGGGAGTGCTGTTATACTGAATATCAGCATGGCTGTGAGTCGGTCGGCGTGCTGATATTCAGTATAACTGCACAACCTCGATTGTGAGATTGCTTTTATACATGTTTTTACAAGCATTGTTTATTGGTTATCAATAATAAGTGACAACAGATTATGATTTGTTTGTTTATTAAATAAATAACAACTGGACCGGGTCTGCACATTAACAGTATGACTATAAATGTAACGTTAAGGTAACATTATTAGAACACCTTTCAAGTGAAGTGATACATGAGTTAAGTTGTGCTCTATATCAACGACTCTCGTCCAATCAAAGTACTAGAACTGGACTCACTGTTGTATAATGGTGTTTATACACGAGGCACTTTCTTCACTTGAGATAAAAACTCAAATCCCCCTGCATCGGTGTTCATGTTCATGTTCCCATTATGTCTTTAAAGCTGCTGAAAACGTATTTCTCCATAATATGAAATATTCACAAAATAGGTGTTATTTATTTAGTTTCACACTCACAAGCTCAGCTATTCTACTTCATCAGCACTGTTTGGGTTTGATTTTATCATCATTTGATCGACAGTAACCGAATAATCCAACAACTGTCAATTTGAATTCAAATGTTGCTCACCCCCATGTGGATCACCTCTACCTGTACTTTACTACTAACGCAAGTCACGCGTACGCATTACTGGATTTACATCACACCGTGACCTCTCTCAGCAGCACTGGGAATAATAATGGAGAGACTTTATTATTAGACCAGTGTGTTTCAGCTTGTGGCCTTCATCAGGGTCATCATGAAACTCATCTTCAGACTTTTCTCCCTTCTCTGTGCACCTTGGAAGTCAGTGAAGATGTGCCAGAAACCCTTACTATGCTCGTACAATAATAACAGAGAGGCAATTACCTCTCTATGTCTTCAAGATCTTGATAAAAGAATAGGTGGCTGTACTTACAGTAATGTCATGTATTCATGAGGCAAATATTAATTATTATGAATAACTGGAGTGGGACAAAGTATTTTGCCGTGCACTGTTGTGTTTGCACACAGATGATCTCAAGGCTAAATTTCACAAGATGATTTGTAATTTGTGCCACGCTCGGTTGTTTCCGTGGCAACGAGACCAGTTGATGAGGCCATCGTCATAGGAACCAAAACAAAGTGCTCGACATCTCCCCTCTTATATTAAAGAGGGCTTCTTCTTCTTTGCTGTGTGTTCTCCTGCAGGTGCCTACCCTCGACTGTCTCTGAGCTTCAAGCTGAAGCGAAACATCGGATACTTCATCCTGCAGACGTACATGCCCTCCATCCTCATCACCATCCTGTCCTGGGTGTCGTTCTGGATAAATTACGATGCCTCAGCTGCCAGAGTTGCATTAGGTATGATGAGTCCCATACACTAGATTGACCTCAACTCTCTAGTTTCACCTTCAGTCACTCTTTTCAGTTTCATAGTTTGGGCCTGCAGGCTTGTGAACAGTCCCAAAGCCTAGACGACTTTAAGCTATACCAGTTATCAGTGGAGACTCTGGTAAGAGAAACACAAAGGACGTGATGCTACAGACTCAGTGTGAGGTTTGGTGTTATGCAACAGAGTAACCGAAATTACACAAAATGTGTGAGACGCAAAGCACTCCATGGGTGCTTTTTGTCGAGTGTAGGGTAGGAGGAACAAAGAGAATCTGAATTTCTGTTGAAATGATCGAAAACAACCTTTTAGCTGTTAGAGAGGGACAGACGTGTTTGTAGTGAAGTATTTGTCAGTGTGTGTTTTTCCTCTTAAACGTTACAAATGAGAGAACCAGGAGTCTGTTGAGCTCTTGAAACACGTTTTAGTTTTACGTGTTGATGCTGCTGGTTGGATTTACTATGTTGTAAAATCATGACACCAACAGATCACTGGGTTTGTATGTTACCAGAATTTAAGAAGTTCCCCCAGTTGAAAGTTTTCTTAAAACAAATTCAGCATATTCATAATTAATAATAATTATTTTAAGCCTAAAATAAACAAATAATCTTGAACTTGAACCTGCAAAATATTTTTGATATATGAACTTGTCAGTTCTATTTTTGTAGTGCAGTTCTCTCACTCCCTCACAGTGTATCGTTTTTAAAACATGCAGGTCTCCAAATTTCTCTTCAAAATTTGCTGCTTTTTCACTTCCCCCTCTCTCCCGGACACTTAGACCTGTAATACTTTGCTGTCATTGTGCAGTATCTCACTCGCACAGGTAGTAATGGACAGATTTTTTTTTTTAAAGGAGACAGAAATAAAAGAAAGCGAGGGCATGTGAGTGGGAGGTAATGAGGATGTTCTGAATGGATGGCTACACAGTGTGGCTTTGTTGTTATGTGAGATACATTTATGATTGATTACTTCTCTTCCCGCTCGGAGATGCTGTGCTGTAAACGGAGCGTTTAGTGAGAGATCATGTCAAGTTCATGAAATTTACCGTGACCTGAGGGGTGACAGGCTGGATGTTGTTGACTAGCAGAGGATGTAAACTGACCTTTCCAGTCTTATTTTATGTTTCTCAAACTGACTGGAAGTGGTCTTGTGTTTTCTAATGTTAGTGTGGCATCTCAGAGGTCTGTAGCAGAATGAGGACTAAACATCAAGCAAGTGCAACAACACAAGACATAGCAACGAGCTAATATTACTTAATCCAACAGCAAGAAGCCCAGCTTGGCGTCTGTCTTACAGACAGACTCTTAGCTTCTTCAGTCAACATCCTTTTTGGTCTTTTCACCTCTGTAATTATGTCCATGGAGGCTGCTGAGCCAGAATTCATTGTCTGCTTGTCCAGCTCCAGTTCTGGCACGACACTGGCTCCACTCCCTGTCAGCATTACTGGGGCGTAAAAAACCAAAAGGCCTGTGGTACAAACATTAACACTGCCCTCTGAGCTCAGAGTCGGCAACCCTGCACCCTGGCTAACAAACTGAGCTAACATTATGTCCACATGCAACAAGTATCAAGACAGTTTCATCCATGAAATGAATGCTTCAAAGCAGAACTGGTTCACCAGGGACTCAGGCATCCTGCACTGTTCACATCACTTATTAGCATTCAAGATTTATTTAAGTTTCAAAGCACGTCTTCGAGTATAATTTGATGCATGCTGTCTAATTTTACAACCAGCATCCTTTGTAATATTAAGTGAAATCTTTACTACTTTCCACTCTCTGTGAATTTGCCCCCTTTCGTTATTTTTGAATAGATAGATATCTGATTCAAAATTCATGTTTTACCGTGGCTGTGTGTTAGTTTCAGTCTGTTTGAGGCTGCTGCTCTGTGGTGTAATTGGAAACTGAACTAGATCTCACACTTTCCACCGGCCTCTGGGACTGAAACAAATATGAGGCTTAATTCACCACTGGAAAACACCCTACCATCCATAACTGAATTGATCTCAGCTAGAATATTCGCCTTAATGGAAATCCTGATTCACACAAAGCACTGACTGTGTAAGAAAGAGCACGTTATTACGGCATTCATTAAATCTCAGCTGTGGGGTTTAACGATGAATGTGGTGCATTTTGATGGGCCTGCTGGTGCAGATTTGAAAGCACTTCAAATCTGCAGGATCAGACCTGTTCAGAGGACGGGGGACGGTTTGTCTGCTGTAACGACTCCTCATTGAGAAGACCATTGTCTGAGACACGGTGAGATCGATGCACTTAGAAAGCATTTACACTTACTGTACCATCCAAATTCAATCACTGTCTATGCGGTGAATCGCTATAGGTTTCCATTCACTCTTTATGGTGGTGTGAGTATCCTGAGGAAAACTAAATTTGCAGGGATACCTATCAGGCCTCATATATGAGCAGTGGAAAATGATGTTTGAAGTGGGGTGTTAAGAGCTCATACTCAATACTTGGAATCTCACGATATAGACAGAGTACATCAGGCAAAAAATGTATCCTCAAATTTTTGGTCATTAAGATTTCTAGCAACTAAAGCTAGCAGATTTTATCCACTGTAGCTAAAGTGCTAGTTAGGCTAGTTAGGGGGGCGTGGTGCATCAGCTGCAGGAGAGAGCTGAGCAGAGCAGTGCCAGGTGAGAGTGATTGGCACACCTGTATCCAGTTAGCTAATCACTCTCCCTTTTTAACACAGTAGCGTGTTGGACCTGGGAGAAGAGACAGAAGAGAGGAGACAGACGCAGACACACCAAGAGTCTGCTGAAATCATTGGGTGCTCTGTGTATCAGTTCAATGAACATGTCAATCTGGCATCATTCTCTGTGTCTCTGTTCCGAAGAACCCACAGTGGCATCAGTCTACACCACATGAGTTTGCTAAGAGACATTTTTAAAGCTTCAGCTTGATGCTTTAATAAAGAAACAGGATTGATGTTGTGTTGCGGTGCAGTGTAGGGTTGCCACCTTTCAAAGTGGAAAAATAAGGGACACCTTTTCAGATGCCCCAAGCCTTGGAGGCCCAAATCAGCTGTGCGTCCATCACCACATGGTGGTGCACTGGTGTGTGGGGTGGGGTGAGATATTTGTGCTGAACGTGACAATGACGCTGCTCCCTCACTCTCATTCACTGTCTATGTTTGTCGACCATCGGACAAAAAACAAATTAAACTTCTTCGTGTCACTGTTTTTGCACCATAAATTGTGAGCCAGACTCAGATTTAGAAGCTGGATACATGGCATAAACAAAGCCAGAACACATTCATCTACATTTTTGACTGATTTAATGTCAAGGACTACAGCAAACTCTGCAGCACTGCATTGAAAATATTTCGGGGATTGCTGAGTAACCTTCTCCTCTGAGCTCTGAGAGAGTTTAGATTCTTGCTCTTCCCTTTGTTCTGCAGAAATCAATGCCATAAACCCACAGTGCTCTCAACACCCCCACACATACAGTACTGTACAGTGCAACATTTTTGTTTTAATTATGTAAGCCTGAGTCGACTGAAATAGACACACACCGTCCAGGTTGGTGAGCCATCCCGGAGACACAAAGACAATGGACACATTTATTGTTGATGGTGCACATTACGGAGAGAATTACTATACTGCCGTTTGTTGTCGTATTTGCATAGTCTGTTCATGGCTGCATGCTACATGAGCTGTAAACCATATTGAAGCAGGTTCTGCCTACTGAAGCTAAGTGAATGGGTAAATTCAAACTTACCAAGGCGAGGCATTGTCACGGTTTAAGCAGGGTAACCAATTGCAGACTACAAAGGCAGAACAATGGTTTAATGTTTCAAAAGTCAATATAAAAAAGCTTACGGATCCTCAGGGAGGCACAGTTCACAGCATGTGAAAGCAGGCTGACGTAAAACAGGTGTCACTGATAAGGGTGGGACAGACAATCAAAGCTGGCGGGAAATACAACAACAGCAGGAAGTGAAGTTACAGATACTGTACACCTGTTTCGGAGAAGTTTATTCATCAATGGTCTGTTCAGTCAGTGCACAGGAGTCCAACATGTCTCATGCTTAAAGTTTATTGAAACTCTGCCAAGGAGAATGAATGAAAAATCGTCTTTGGTTTGTCTGCATCTGTAATTTTTTTTTTTCATGCAGTTATATTTGATTTGTTGTGTTTTTAAAAATCCTACATGCTGATTCAGATTTCTTTTCTTTTCTTCCAGGGATCACCACTGTCCTGACCATGACAACCATCAACACTCATTTAAGAGAGACTCTGCCCAAAATCCCCTACGTCAAAGCTATAGACATGTACCTGATGGGCTGCTTTGTGTTCGTCTTCCTGGCTCTGCTTGAATATGCCTTTGTCAACTACATCTTCTTCGGAAGAGGTCCTCAGATGCAGAAGAAGCTGGCTGAGAAGGCACAGAAGGCAAATAATGACCGGGACAAATTTGATAGACCAAAGGTGAGATTCATTTGAATAAGCTGCAATGATTGTTTTGCAGGTTAAACACAAAGGATCAGGGTGTACTAAGAGCTGCAGTGAAGCCAGTCTTTAATGTAAAGCTCTGTGTTACGCATATAATTAAAAATCTTCCAACATTTGCACTCCCTGTGGTCATAAATCACTGTGGATGGCAGCAATGCAATGTCAGCTTTTACTACTCCAGGACGAGAAACATGTATGTGGATGTACATGTGGAACAATTCTCCATGGCAATGCAATGAATACATATCCATAGTATGATTATATGGATGACAATCCCTCTCAAAGTCACATTGAGCAGTGTTTGGAAGTCCACAGCTCCAAATATTAAATTTGCAATAATTCAATCGAAGTGCAATTTAAATAAGAATAAATTAAAGGGCTGCTCCAGTGTTTTAGTTTTGCACTCAGTCAGAACAAAACCAGGAGACGTGTAACGTGTGTTTCCCTGCTGTGTTTTTATTTTGAAAATCGGTCAGTTTCTTTGTGTCTATGTCCATCGAAAATAGAAGCATTGTCTAGATCAGAGCGATGGAGCAGAGGCCAAAATATCCTTTGAAACATTTTAAAGTCTAAAGAGGTTCTTTCTTTTATTTTCTTGGACCATAAACATCCAGGTATTTCAAACTCAACACCTCCAGTTTGTGACACAGACTCTCAAAACTCTGATGGCATCAACATGGTCAGACTTGACAAAGCTCTGCAAGGCTCTGCATGACTACCAAACTGACATTTATTTGTAAAACTGGCAGAGCGGCCCTTAAATATTTAATAGTCGTCTTTTATTTCACAGTTTCTTGCTTGAAAATGCATCATCGTAGTGAAAATGATGAGCTACGGTGGCACATAATGTTTTCAAACTGCCAGGCTGTGATTTTAGTATGGTCACGTTCATTCATGTGATGCATTTTCACTCGAATGAGACGGCAGGTTTAGTCAAAGCTAAAGCTAGAAAGAAGAAAATTTGTAATTGTTGTCAGAAGTGGTGGGATAAATACAAGAAACTCCAAACATGCATGTTACGTGTTTAAACATGGGAATGGACACACATTGGTAGAAGTGAAAACTCGACTTTGACTGAATGATTGTGAGCTGAACTTATAATACAGTCCAACAACTTCCCGATTCCCCCATCGTCCTCCTGACTCAACACCTGAACACCAAAGCTCAGACAAAGAGTTTCTGTTTGTGTCTCTCCCGGCTAGTCCATTCTGGAAGGAGGAAATTGCAAGTCTTCGTCCTTTAAACAGTCCAATCAGGTACAAGGGCGTCGTCACTCACGGCGGGTGAGTGTCTGTCACTGCCTGTTGTGTCACATCTGTGAAACCTCCACTGAAACTTTGCCGCCGCAGGGCAAAGTTTGACCTTCTCATTTAACAAACTAACGTGTCTGATCACAACATCGCAATCAGCCATTTTTGTCATAATCATCATGTATTGATATATTCCTCCTGACAGAACCTCTTCCTCTGTGGTGTTTTACTTTTTCTGTATGTGTTTGTGGACAAAATATCCTGTGCAGTACGAACCAGACACATCATTCAGCATACAACTAATACACAATACATTCTCTTCAGTGTTAATTTCATTAAAGCCCTGTTATGCTACATCATCAACACCGTCAACTATTTCACTGATTTTAGTGAAATCTTATTTTATGGAGAGGATGTCTGGTTTTCCCTGTGATGCTGCCGACTGTAGCTGCTGTTAGTGCAGTTTGTTAGCCAGGCGGCCCAAGCTGTGATCTCAAAGAACCAGGGGAGTGTTAGAGTTTGTACAAAAGGCGTTTTAAGACGAGGAAGTTTTCAGGCCTGGGCACTGGGGGGGGGTGCTGACTGGGAGCGGAGGCAGTGTCGTGCCAGAACCGGAGCTGGGAAAGCAGATAATATAAGCTGACTCAGAAGTCTCTATGGACATAATGATAGAGGTGGAAAAACCGAGGGGGACATGAACGGAGGAAGCTGAGGAGAGAAAGAGTGTGACTTAGCAAGAAGTCGCCAGACAAGTTTAAATCTGGGACTGACTTTTAGTCGTTTGTGAGAGCTTGGTGAAAAAAGGCTGAAAGACAGACGCTGGTGGGCTATCAGACATTCAAAATTTTCCCCTAATAGATCAGAGAAAACTGAGGTATATGGGAAGTATATGGAAGTACAGTGATGTGTCAGGTCAGGTTTTTTTAGGACCCACACACAACTAACCCGTTACAAGAGCCAGCCCACACCGCCCAAGCGGCAAAAATATCCATTAATCAACGACCCAAAGTCGACCCGACCCACAAACCACCAACTTTATGCATTATAGTAGCACAATTTTCAGAGCTGAGCCCCTCTCCAAGGGGCTGATCCTGTTGCCGGGAGCAGCTAGTGAGCTGTCTAGAGCACTCTCTTTTCTTCTCTCCCCCGCCCACAGCAGTGCGAAGATCTGGGCTAAATTAACAGACAGAGTGTTCCAAACGTGTTCTTTTTATATATATATATATATATATATATTGTTGAATAGCAGCAAAACAAGTAACCCTTCATTAAAGACGTGTCTGTTCTCCCCCTCCCTCTCTCACACACACACACTTATCACAATGCAAGCATAAAATATTTATCTCGATTTGAAGGTCAACAGAACCAAAACATGTAAAACAACAACCTCTTTGCTTCTTTTATATATATATATATATATATATATATATATATATATATATATATATATATATATATATATATATATATATATATATATATATATATATATATATATATATATAGAGTAGTCCAACAGCAGTCAGTCCAGCGCTTCTCGCCGGCTCACTCTCTCCTGGTCTCTTCGTAGCTTCCTCTGTCCTTGCCGAGCTCCCGTTCTAGCACAACACTGTCTTCACTCCCCGTCAGCATTCGCTCATGCCCGGGGTCTGAAAACCTCCTCTTCTTCTTCCTGAGCTGCAAAACGCCTGTGGTACAAACACTAATAATCTACCAGAGCTCTGAGCTCACAGTCCGGCCAGCCCAGCTAAGAAACTGAGCTAACATTAGCTAACAGCAGCTACAGTTTACGCCTATATCACTTTACTTTACTGTCCGTCAGGAAATTGTCTCACAGAGAGAGAACTAGAAAACATTTTCTCTAAAATATGATCCAGTTTCACCAAAATCAGTTAAATACATCCAACTTAGGAAGAAAATCACTGTTTAAGATGTTTAAATGAGAGAAATTAGGTAATTTCTGCTGTAGTTGTCTAAAGAAAAGCAAAAGTTTCAATTTTTAAACACGTAAGATACATGTTTTATTGCTTTTGTATGCTATAAATGCATCACCATTACATATAGGGAAGCCTTGTTTTTCTAAAAGTGATCTGTTTCACGCATTTCAAGTTTCAAGTTAAAAACATAAATAAAGCAGATATTAGGAAGCTGATTTGTGCTGATCTGTACAGCGAGGATTTTACCTGCTTTAGAAAGCTGTTTATCTGCTGGATGAGACGAGTTTCTGTCATTAGTTTGCGCTGAAGTAGAAAATATTCACCCTGTCACTCCCTCTCGTGTCTTGTGACCACATTGTTATATCACTGTGTACATATCTGTATTGTGCCTCAATTTTTTTGCCACATAAGTCTGAGTGATTTATTTGTTTTCATGTGGGAAGGAATAGCTGTCATGACATGAGTATTAGAGCCATCCAGTGCAACCTTGAACTGATTTGTGAGAAGTGATTTAACTTTGGGACAGGAAACCTGGTTTTGAAGGCCGCTCTCTGTTTCCCAGGCTGCAATCTGTCAGCCTGCTAGAAGACGGCAGGCCCCGGGGTCTGACGCATGCTGCACATGTGTCATCAGTCACTGAAGCCTCAGCTCACAGCCCATTTTTAACAGCGCTCCTGTCTGTTGTGCCTAGGTCGACTCCCAGGGGAACATTTTGCTGACAACCTTGGAGATCCACAACGAGGTGGGAGGGAATGAGATCACAACCACCGTGAGCGAGACCCACAACTCCACCTCCATGGTGTTCGACAACTCGGGGGTCCAGTACAGGAAGCCGAGCGCGCCGCGAGAGCAGGGCCGCCTCAGCCTGGACAGGAACGCTCACCTAAAGAAAACCCGTCTGCGGAGACGATCCTCGCAGCTGAAAATCAAAATCCCAGACCTCACCGATGTGAATGCCATCGACAGATGGTCACGGATAATATTCCCCTTTACCTTCTCCCTGTTCAACTTAATCTACTGGCTTTACTACGTCAACTAATGCAACTAACTGATGTTTTATAACCCATTCCTGTTTGTTTTTGAGCGAACACTTCTCAGTGTAAGGAACGTGTGGTAAACTCATTAACTTTTTTTTTATCATAGCGAGTGAAGACACTGATGACTGTTGCTCAGGCAATGTGCATCCATACATGGACAGTTGTTTTACAGAGACTTTCATGTGCTGTAAATGACCTCCCATGAGGAGCCGGAACATTGTATCTCACGCATGGAGGCACAGACTCTTTGTGGTGTTTACAGGTTGCTGTTTTAGGTCAGTATGGTTCAACACATATGGTCACTGTGATAACTGCTAATTACAAGATTTATAGTATTATGACACCTCTAGTTAATCTGCACTTGGACAAATATGATCATATACACACTGAACTGTTGAAGAGTTAAAGGAATGGTTCTCTCTTTTGGGAAATACACACATTATCTTTTTTGCTGAGAGTTAAATGACTCTTATGCATGTATGCTAAATATGAAGCCAGCAGTCGTTAACCTTAGCATAAAGACTGGAAGAAAAGTGTAATTCCTTAAATCTCAAACTATTCCTTTAATTTGCCTTTGGAGCTGATGTCACCGACTGTCCACTCGTCGTTTTGTTTGGAGTGGATGCTGGAACTGCTGTGACCTCGCTCCTATGATTAATTCTGGAGGTTTTACACTGTCTGAGGAAGGATGTCAAAAACTTCATGATAATGAAGCTCTGTTTTTATTAATATGAGAGAGGCTGATGGATCCATACCAGCATTTTATAGAAACTGTCATTCACTGCCAATATTTAAACAAATGTTTTGACGACTTAGGAAGTACGCTTATTTGCTTTCTTGTCAAGATTGAGAGGAGAAGATCGATACCAGGTTAGCTTAGCCTAGCATGAAGACAGGAAACAGGTTGAAGAATGTAAAAAAACACCTACTTGTCAATTAAAGCGGCCACATGGTTAATTATGCATAACTTTAAGCCTTAATATAATTTGAACGGGGAAATATAGAGACCAAAACTGTTTTTTGTACCAGGCTGTAAACATGTTTATTTCTGCTGTGAAGTTTTTAACATGGGGACTCATGGAGGCTGACTGGTTCTGTAGCCAGCCTCAAGTGGACGTTTGAGGAACTGCAGTTTTTAGGTACTTCAGCAATGGCTTCACTTCACAGTCATGGAGGTTGCGGCTCATGAGTTACGTGCTTCCACAACTTGTCGTAGGACAAAGCCGGGCTAGCCGTTTCCCTCTGTTTCCAGTCTTTATGCTAAGCTAGGCTAAGTGGCTGCTGTAGCTGTAGCTACATGTTTACTGTAGAAACATGAGAGTGGCGTCAATCTTTTCATCTCACTCTCAGCAATAAAGCGAATGAGACCATTTCTCAAAATATCAAACTGTTTTGCTTTTCAATATTCAAACAGCATGTCATATACCCAACAACAAATGGACAATTCATGTCACATGACAGCAGACAAAAGCTTCCCAGGCTTTACAGTTGCTCTTTTTCAATGTCACCATATTTTACTGATTTTGTGAAACGTGTTCAGTACAGCGTAACTCACACGGCCTTTTCTCTTTCAGACTTCATGTTGTGTTGGGGAATGTCTCATTTCAGATTTCCATCAACTTCTCCAAGTCAGATTTGTTGATTCTCCATGAAATTTAATGTACATACTGTAACTCTGAACATTTTATTTCTGTTCACATTAATTACATGGCTTTGTTGTCAACAGTGTTTTTGCTCAATGATTTCTGGCCTCGCTGTTTTTGTTTTATTAGTCCTCACACAACGTTATGATTTCCTATTTGTGTTGTAACTATAAACCACAATATCACAGCTTGTGATTATTTCCATTCTTTCCTAAAGAAGTAAGAAAGATACTCTAAAGTCGTAGTTGAGGGGGGTTATATAGTATCTCCAAAACAGAAACTGTTGGCATAAATAGCTCGCAACGCACCATCTGCACTGCTCGAATGAGCGGCTCGCAGCGCGTAGGAGTGACACCACCTGTCAGGAGTCCACTCAGCTCGACGACACCCGTGTGCAGCTGCCTGACGGAGCCCAGCAACCCGTAACAAATCAAAAAACAGCACTAATAAACTGCTTGATATTTTTACTGCATGTGCCTTTAAAATGAGTAAACCCTGTCTATTTAGTATTTATATATTTTTAATAACATAATAATAAAGTTTTAAGCAGATATGTGACCATCTCTAAGTGCTTAGAAATTCTGTAATTGGTATAAAAACAGAAACAGTCAGTGACTGATAACATGGTCTCTATAATCCTAAATGATATATGAACAAATACACGCTAATCCTTTATTATTAGCATTTATTAACTGTTAATACACCTGCCATTCACAGGTGTGTTTAAAACAGTTTAGTTCAAGTTAAAAGATTTTAATTCAAGGTCCACTTACTAGATTTCTTCCAGGGCTTAGCCTTCATCAGTGGACCGTGTTTGCTCAGTTCCCATGGGGAGTGAAGAAGAAGCACTGATACTGTATATAAATACACCTACTTATACAACTTAAATACGAAATAAAATTATAATATAGTAAACATAAAATAGTAAATAAAAATGGGCACAACCTTGACGTTTCGGTCGGCACTTCAAATCCAACCGAGAGATTTCAGGAGTCAAACTTTGTTGCTCAGATTTGGTCATGTTTCTATCCTGAGTAAATAAGCTACATAGTTGCCCCTTTGTCTCCAACAATTAGAAAATAACTTTTTGTTTTTATGATTAACCGGATTTCTGAATACTGGCACAAGCTCACTCTGATTCACTGTCGATGTCTCTCTGTCGACTGTGGAGCAGTTTGACCGGTCTGATCGTTGAATTGGCTACCGCAGTGTGATGTCTGATGAAGTGTGATGAATATGAAGTTTTTCCAAAAGTTGAAACTGGCTCAACTTCTTTGCCAGTTTCGGGGGGGGGGGGGGGGGGGGGGGGTTGTTTGTTTTTTTATGCCCATACTGAAGCCAAAATGCAGCACACCCATTCAAATGAATGGGAAAAGATTTAGTCTGAAGTGGACGTTGAGACCACAAATGCACGCATTCTGGTGCTGAAGGAAATCGTGGAGGATCACCAGAGTCGGTAGGATTCATCCTCTGCGGGCCATGAACGTCTTTACAAAACTCCATGTTAATCCCTCCAATAGCTGTTCAGATATTTCAATCCGGACCAACAGACGACCAACGCTGCTAGCATGATTAAAAATCCATTTGAACTGCTTGGCATCTCAAATATACTTTACAACCCAAACATAACCAGAGTTTGTTTTCATATATCATGCATATTTACTGTTGCAGGATAATAAAGTCAAAGCGTGATGATTTTCCAGCCAGCCAGAAGAAGCAATTTTCTTGTGGGGACCTCGTCAGCAGAAACAAAACTGAAACAACCGTAACAGCGATATGATTCTTGTTTTATGGGGTGTGTATCAACAGCAGAGAGGTCACGGCAGAGCGGCTCTCAAATGAGCAACGTTGGTGTAATTTTCATTAGCCGCGAGACAACTGTAACAATGCCCTAACTCATTCATTAGTCATCTGCATTCTTCATTTATTATCCGTCCTTTCTCTGCTGTATTATATTTCAACAAACGTTTGTCATTCTAATCTCATTCCAGTCACTAGGCCTGCTTGTTCCTCACTCGGCCCTGCGAGCCTCGCCCGCTCGTGTTAATGTTGTGATTGGGGTAGTGCGGGATGAACGGATGAATGTCTGCTCGCTACGCTAAAGCTGCAATAATTCAATTCGCAGATTACATCTGATTTATAGCCACACACTTGAGATTAATGAAAAGCAGGTATGTGTTTCACATTATGATGATGTGACACACGAGCTGCAGATATTCGGACCGAAATTTCTCTCATTTCTCTCTCTACATTAGCATCCTCTGCACTCTGATTAAATGGCTTTGTTCTGCTGACAGATGAGATTAATCAACCCACTGGCACAGTTCTTAAATGTAATGACTAATAACTATTGAATGAAACAGGGATATTGTACACGTAGCAGTCCTCTGCTCTCGACTTTGGGTCAACAGCTTGAGGAAGACCTTTTCCTGATTCAATATGACGACAAAAGGTTTTCTGAGTTTAGTATGGAAGAACAACATATCGAGTACATATGTTAAGTTTAAGAAAAACATTTTTCGCAAGTTCGTGTAATACCACTGCCGTAAAAATGGACAGCTGTACACGTGTATTTGCAATAGTTATATTACTTATAATTAAAAACTAGCAAGTCCGCAACTTTGCTAACAGACAAACATCAATCAAGTGCAACAACACAAGACTCAGCAGCCAGCTAATATTACTTACTAGTCCAACAGCAGTCAGCCCAGCTCAGCGTCTGTCTGTCAACCTTTTATTTCACCAAGCTTTCGCCAACAAATAAATGTCAGTCTCAGATTTACTCTTGTCCAGCAATTTCTTGTTTGGTCGCTCTCTCCTTTTGTCTTCTTAGCTTCCTCTTGGTCTCTTCGCCTCTGTCATTGTTCATAGAGCCTGCTGAGTATGGTTACATTGCCTGTTTTCCCAGCTCCTGTTCTAGCACGACACCAGTTTCGCTTCCTGTCAACCATGGGCCTGAAAACCTCTTCTTCTTCCCTTTGGTGAAAAAACAAACACCTGTGGTACAAACTCCCACTCCCCTGGTGCTCTGAGATCACAGTGCAGGTGGCCTGACTAACAAACTGAGCTAACATTAGCTGACAGCAGCTACAGTTTGCAGCAAATCAGTCTCAGATTCACTTTCTCTTCGGTCTTTTTGCCTCTGCCATGAGTGGTAGGAGTCAGTGTGACACCAAAATTAGTTCTTTGGTAGAAGTGTTGTATGTAATATTATTTTAAAGAATAGAAAAATAAAATGCTTGCTGTAACATTTTTTCCTGTTCATACTGAGTGTGGTTTCCTCAGTATCACATTTCATTGTCAACATGATGTGGGATAAAATCAATGGTGCTTTTTGTCTAAAAATACTCAAAACTGGACATATTTCTTTCAGACACTTGAAAAGAAGTATTAAAATATAAAATAAAGCATTACCAAACAAACCTACACTGAAAAGGCCTCATAAGCAGATTTTTGTGCTCTCTAAAGCTTTTGGCTCAAAGTACAATTTAAAGCCACTAGAAATGTCAACCAATCACCACACGATGAAACTGCAATAAAGTTGCTGCAGCATGTAGAAATGACAACTTCTGGAGAAATTCTGACAAAATCCCCAAGGACGCTGAACTGTAAACCCTGCATAAAAAGGGTATAATTGGGGTTTTTACAGGGAGACCGTCAGATGGGTGAGAGAGTGTCACTCGGTGGCATGTAAATCAGTGATCAGATGCTACAAAGAGAGACATCCTCACGGTGACGTTTCATGACTGAAATGACAATAAACAGTAATTTTTCCTGCTTGTTTCTCAACTCCAAGTGTTCGGATTCTGTCCAGATGAACCTCGGGGCATGTGCGAGCAATAAAAGCAATAAAGTGACGACTTTATTGGACTTCTTTGGAAAACTACTAGGAAACTAATTAGACCAAGGCAATAATAAATTTCTGGGTATAATGAGACAGACACTTTGAATATATGTACATTCACACAGGATAATTAATCTAAATGAGCGATATTAAAACTGGAGGCGGGGGCAACAACAGCAGCTGCCGTGTGAATGATCCCCCCCTGAGAGCAGGTGGACCAATAACCAGGAGACGAGGCTGCAAACACAAATTGGATCTCGGGGTTCATCAAAGAAACTCTTCATCACCAACAGAGTGTGAGCACCAAGATGTATATTGATGATGTCACAGGCAGCATCACTCTGCATGTCTGCAGAGTGAAAAAATACAACTTGTTCACACAGTAAGGTGTAAAAACACCTTGACACGCTAGCATCAGTTGAGAGATCTCAGAGTGGTTTGAAGTGGCTCTGAAATGGTTCATTTTGTGACTAACCGTTATGTATTTACACATGTAGTACATTTATTATATTTATTAGCCAACTTTCCAAAGAACGTCACATCAAAACGAGAGATTTGTGCCAAAAATATAGGAACTCATGCATTTTCATACATTGGTTAGTAACAACCATGGACATTATAAAACATGGATATTGAATCCGTGACGTCACCTGCAGGTTTCTGAAGAGCTGCTGTGAAGCTCAGTGTTTGATGGTCCGTCACCATGTTTGTAGTCCTTCCTCTTCCACCTCCCGACTGATCTTAAAATTGTCAAAGACGTGGATCACCATCGGACCTGAGGCTGGTTGAATAACACCTGGGTGCTCAAACAAACCACCTGTAATGCCACCTACCTGTCAATAAAAGTGTCCACACTGTTAATTCTGCATAATTCATGTTAAGCCTTAACATAATTTGAACAGGTGAGTTAGATAAAAATTCACCCTCAGTACAGTTGTCATGAACAGGGAAATTAGCTGCAGAGACCAAAACTATTTTTTGTACCAGGCAGTAAAAACATTTTTTTTCTGCTGTGAAGTTGGACATTTTAACATGGGGACTTATGGAGACTGACTCATTCTGTAGCCAGCCTCAAGTGGACTGTTAGCTCAGAGCAGGAAGTCTTTGTGTTTGTACCAGAGGCATTTTGAAACACCAAGAAGAAGATGAGGTTTCAGGCCTTGGGCACTGACATGCTGACATAGGCCAGAGCCGGTGTCGTGCCAGAATCGGAGCTAGGTAAGTAGGCAATGTTACCAGGCTCAGCAGCCACTATGGACGAAATGTCAGAGGAGAAGAAAATTAAGAGGACGTTGAGGAAGGAAGTTAAGAACAGAAAATGAGCGAGTAAGCAAGCAAGAAACCGCCAGATGCTAAATCGCAAAGATTTCTACGCAACGTTGCTTAGAATTAAAAATAAAATCGCCATGTGGTAGAAAAAACAGCAAAGGCAGTCCAATGTTTTTCCTTCTGGTTGGTCATCATTAACAAAAGAATAACAAAGTATCACTACATGCCACTATCACTCATTTATTTCACAGCATTGTGGCCGTGATATTAAAGCTTTAATTAAAATCCTTTTATGTCCTGATATGATTTATGCAGATGACCAATCCAGATGAGTAGCCCCGACCCTCTTATTATCAGGAACACCATTAATTTGTCAACAGAATAAACTATTCAGACAAATGTACAGCCACAGTGTCACTGTCACACTGGTTACAGCTTACCATCTGAACTCATCACTTTTATTAGCACACCTCAGCTGGCTGTTAACGGTGCAGCACTGCTCACCAGCTGGGCCGCCCTGTGTCCAGATGGTTCTGCAGCATTTGCACCCAGATATATAGTTCTGAGAGCTGAGATGGTCTAGATTTAATTTAATTTAATAAATGTGTCACATAATCATTGATATGCTGCAAATTATTAGCCTCTTTGTAGTAGCTGGGTAAAGAAAAAAGTTCTCAGCATGTTTGTTTTTCTGAAAATCCAGCCATGAACTCGTCATCAGACTTCTCTCTCGTTTTGACGGGTTACACACAGAACATACAATTTAGTATCTATCCAGAGTCGGCTTGATGTGTTAATCGCTCGTTAATTATCTGTCGTACCATGTATGTGATGATACACAATTATCTACACTTAAAATACCTGTTTGTTCCCGAATACTGACTGGTCGTACTTCAGTTTGATTTTTCATTTTTAGCCACGCATCCTGACTTAAAGGAGCAGTTTGTAGGATTTAATGGCATCTAGCAGTGCAGGTGTGGATTCATAATCTATCCAAATGTGTCCCCGTTCCAAGAGTGAAGGATAAACTACAGTTTAATATTTAAAAAAAAAAAACATGTAAAAACGTCAAAAGGGCCTATGTAGAGTTAGTTTAGTCTGTTCTGGGCTACTGTAGAAATATGGTGGCTCAACACATTGAACTCCATGGAGGAGGACCTGTGACATGTAGATATGACAGGCTCGTTCCAAGGAGGCAAAAACATAAAAATTCCTCTTTCTCATCTCAACAACTATTGGAGTTGGTTGGATTCCCAAGAAATGAGGTTGACCTTGTTAACCTTTGTGTTTTTAACTGAAATCTCTTTTAGTACAGACATTCATTTCCCATCTTATAAAATTTCTGCAGCAAGGGGTTGCAGTTCCTCATACATCCACTTGAGGCTGGCTACAGAATGAGTCAGTCTCCATAAGTCCCCATGTTAAAATGTCCAACTTCACAGCAGAAATAAACATGTTTACAGCCTGGTACAAAAAACAGTTTTGGTCTCTGCAGCTAATTTACTGTTCATGACAACTGTACTGAGGGTGAATTTATATAGAACTCAACAAACTCAGATTATATTAAGGCTTAAAGTTATGCATAATTAACACTGTGGCTGTTTTTGAGAGGGTCAAGATGGCGATGGTTAATACTCAAGTATTTATAATTAAATATGGTGAGATTTTAATTGTCCTCCACAGATCATCATTCTCATTGTTTTCAAACATTTTCACCTTTGTGAGTGTTAGAAGTTTTTCTAAAAATTGAGATTATGTTATGCTTAACAGTTGATATGAATGTAATGAATGATCTTTCATCTAATTTGTTAAGTATTAGAATAAATTCAGTGTTTTTGTACAACATGGGATTAAAGCTGCCTCTTTCTTTGTTTAGGATCATCACATTCATCACGGCAAGAACACTTCTTGGCGGTCTGTGGCTCCAGTTTTAACCTTATAACATAACATTCACAACATTCAAACATATGATTCCATAATTTTACATTTATAAATACAACAATCTGAAGATACAAATAGACTGAAAGCTGGATTAATCTGGACTTTAATAAATCACCCATGTGAAGTTTGTTTATGTATCTACAGTAAAAACAATCATTCGACCAGGTTTCTGAAGAGCTGTATGTGACACTCATTAGAAATTCCAAAACCAAAACTGTTTTTTTGTACCAGGCTGTAAACATGTTTATTTCTGCTGTGAAGTTGGACATTTTAACATGGAGACTTATGGAGACTCGTTCTGTAGCCAGCCTCAAGTGGACGTTTGAGGAACTGCAGTTTTTGGCACTGATTTTACTGAATGAGAACCACCAAACTGTCACATATAAACCTCAAGATCCTGGAACATTAAATCGTGGAAGAGTCCAAGCCTCTTATAGAATATCTGCTTCCTGTGGTGTGGGCGTGCATCAGCATCATCATCAGCAGCATATTATCATTGATATATAATAGAATAGTTCTATATTTTATAAATAAAAATAAATAAATAATAAGCAGTTTAAACACATCACATGATCTAAATAAGCTGGTGCAGCATCAGAACTCTTTACTTTGTTGTCGATCCATTCACACGTTCATTTAGCTATTCTTCCTATTGCAGTTTCTTATATTCATTTAAGCTTCAGACTCTCGTGAGAGATGAATGTTTACTTGCAACATTTATTTTTTTTCGCTCCTTATATCATCAACATGCCATGAAAAAAAAGAAAACATGTTTACTGTACTGAAAAATTAAAGCTGGAATGAAATGATGTGGAGTTAAATCTTTTTTTTTTGCAGGGTTAGTATTTGTGAGCAGTCAGAGCACAAACACATAATATATCCATGTTTTCAAGCTCTCATCAATTTCAAGCGTGGACTTACAAAGGGCTTGGTAAGCAGTTGGTGCGCTCCAGAAAACCCACCATTAGTTCAAGGTCAGTAACCAACACAGAGTGATTGCACATGTTTTTAATGAATTTCACACACAATTCAAGGATGAGGAAACACAAACTATAATCATTCATTGAATTATTTAAATTGGTTTATAATAGATCAGAAGAAAGAAGCTATAGAGGTTCTATAAAATAATCAAATTGTTCAGTTTCATGTGGAAGATGAGAAGATGATCTTATGAAGGAAACAGCTCTCCTGAGATGTATTTCCTCTTTTTTTCTTCTTCCAGTTGATTCGATATCTCACAGTTGAACCTTTTTGGACCGTCAGCAGTCTTTGGCAAGCACAGCATCTCAGCTTTTCAGTGCATCCTTTCTATGGCCATAGTTTCGCTCTCTCTCTCTCTCTCTCTCTCCCACTTTAACAACACTGCCGTTATTACAATCAGCAGTAATGCCCAGGTCGTTGACTCTGTTTTGCTTTTGAATTTATGCGTGTGTGTGTGTGTGGCCTGATTTTGGCAGAAGGCAAAATGAATGTGATTAGTTACGTCCTTTTAAATAACGAGCAGCTAGAGATGCAAACAAACGAAGCACAATTAGTTCAATTATTCACTGTATCGTGTAGTAGCTGCTTCAATCATTTTGATTCAGATGACATGTTTTATCTTGCAAATATTCAACCTCATATGAGACCAATACAATATTTATAAAGGCAAAATCCACCTTGAATGAGTAGAAAGCTGCTATATAAGAACAGTCAGTTAACCAAAATTACACGTAATCATACAACATTTTAAGATTTTCATATTGTCTTTGTCTGATTTTGGTCACTGGCCTTTAGTTTCACAGCAGTATGGTACATCACTATATGCTGATGGATGGTTTAGGCAAACCTCAGCACTCTTTATGTTACTCTTTGAGTCTGCAATAACCTGAAGGGGAAACTCAAAACCTAATTTTCTACCTAGTATACAGCAGAGAGCTGTATCTTCAAAGATATTCTGGTAATCCCACAGATGCCCGCCTGGAATGACAACTTTTTTGCCCAGTGGAAATCAACATTTCAAATCAATATTTCAACAGACCTGTGCAGCAGACTCAACCAAAGTTCCAGCAAATTAAAAGGCAGCTGAATTTATCGATCAGCCAAATGTGGTTGCAGCTACTGCAAATCCACGTTTGTTGCATTGTTTTTTTCTTTATATTATAAGAAAGAATAAAGGTCTAAGGGGAAAATATCTGCAATGCTCTGTGTTTGATTGACAGCAGCTTGCAGGCTGCCAGAGTAACTATGAGGAAGGAGGGACAAAGTACACAAACTCGTGCTGTGATTGACAGGTAGGTGTCGTAACAGGTAGCTTGTTTGAGCACCCAGGCATCATTCGGCCCCCCTCAGGTCCACCCACCATCTTTTGCTCATTTTAAATTAGCAGCAGAGGCAGGACTGCCAAGATGGCCACCAGCCTTTGAGCTCTTTCTCATTTCAGATTTTATTGGCTATTTAATGTGTGATGAAATGACAGCTAACTGCAACATATACACCACAAGATGTAACTGCTGATCCAAAGCTAATGTCTCTTACATTTGTAAATCTTTATCTTTATCTAAATGTCCTGTAATGTGTGATCTGGAGTCCTGGAGTGAAGTTTGAACAAACTAAATCTAAACACGATGGCTGAATAGTCTGTGAACTGCTGAGTCAGTGTTCAGTGCTTTATCACAGGTTGTTTTTGTACTGTTTCCAAGAAGAGTACTCCAGGCGAGTGCATTCAGATGACTTGGCTACAGACCGAAAAAGATGGTTCAAAGTTCAATTAATAAGTAAGCCTGAAATAAATAAATAAGCAATTAAATATATATATATATATATATATATATATATATATATATATATATGCACACACATTAATCAGTATCAACTTAAATAAACAATGATTGTTTTATTATTATACAACTCCATTCCAACTATGTAAATTATGTTTTAATGACTTTGCTGTTTTCTTCTCTTTCTTTTATCTGTTACATGATGAATTTATTTGAGGAGGATGCTCGCTTGTCACTCAACCTCCAGGGGATCAAATGATGATGATTAATTTATCATATGTTTATTAATTCAGTTGTGTTATGTTCTTGTTTTGTTTGTGGTGTCCAAAGTTCCGCTGTAGCTCAACCAAGTCAACAAATAATGAATGTTGCTGTGCTCATATATCTGCCCTCCGAGGTAATTAATAAGTAAGTCCTGTCCAACAGCAGCCTGCCAAAAAGAAAGAAGAATAGTCAACCATGTGAGTCTAATGACCGCCGTCACTGTTAGAAACCGAAGGTGTTGCAGGTGTGTTCTCCCTCCTCTGTGGCTCCAGTTTTAACCTTATAACATAACATTCACATTCCTCCCACTTACAACCAACCTACAGTTCGTCTCTCATTTCCTTTTATACAAACATATGATTTCATAATTTTACATTTATAAATACAACATTCTGAAGATACAAATAGACTGAAAGTTGGATTAATCTGGACTTTAATAAATCACCCATGTGAAGTTCGTTTATGTATCTACAGTAAAAACAATCATTCGACCAGGTTTCTGAAGAGCTGTATGTGACACTCATTAGAAATTCACCCTCAGTACAGTTGTCATGAACGGGGAAATTAGCTGTAGAGACCAAAACTGTTTTTTGTACCAGGCTGTAAACATTTTTATTTCTGCTGTGAAGTTGGACATTTTAACATGGGGACTCGTTCTGTAGCCAGCCTCAAGTGGACGTTTGAGGAACTGCAGTTTTTGGTACTTTTACATTGGCTTCACTTCACAGTTACCAAGGTTACCATTTGGTTGTAGTGCACCTGAACACTCTCTGGCTGGACACTTGAAACAAATGTTTTGACTGATTTTACTGAATGAGAACCACCAAACTGTCACATATAAATCTCAAGATCCTGGAACATTAAAGAGTCCGAGCCTCTTATAGAATATCTGCTTCCTGTGGTGTGGATGTGCAAACAGCAACTAAACACATCACAGATTTGTTGTCTGTAAATGGTTCTACAATGCTAGATAAAATTTTAAATCTTTGCAACCACCCTGCAAGTGTCAGCATCAAAAAAGGCAGCAGACTAAGCAAAGTTGTCCCGGTACAACACTCACCTTTAACCCTGCATGTAATGAAGCATCCTGTAGATCATTGTAATATCTCTAAATAACATTAGCTCTATGATGCTCCAGTACCTTGGCATACTTCATCGGAGCTGGCAGGACGCCCAGAAGCCCTTTAAATTAATGAGATAACTGTATGCTGTGTTCACCTGATTTCTCTGAGCCTGCACCGATACTGCAAGCACACACTTCTCGTGCAGCACCACTTCAGGATCCAGCCTCGGGATTCACTTCGCACAAATCTAGAGAGAATTTGCATGTCAATCAGGTTGAGACTTGCATGTAGAGCAAGAATAGAGAAAGTAGGCCTTTGGATCTTTTTGCTTTTACCTGTGTAGCCAGTCAGTTTACTGAAGCCGATTGTGAACTGACTGATGTAATCATACAGGAATGAGGCTGTTCTTTTTTCAGCAAAGTACCTGGCCACGTAACAGACGCTGGCATTAATATGAACTGCGTGATAGCTGAGAGTTAAACACTGCATAGAAAGTGCTATCTTTGTGATTTAGCGCCTCCAGTTTGCAATATCACTGTGGGAAATAAGGACAGCTATACGTGTGTATTTCTTATGTTATTTATGACCAAGAACTAGCTCAGCGTCTGTCTTTCAGGCTTTTATTTCACCAAGCTCTCACCAACGACTAAAAGTCAGTCCCAGATTTACTCTTGTCCACTTGCTCTGCCACTTTCTCCTTTCGTCTTCTCAGTTTCTTCTATCAGCGTCGCCTTTGGCCTCTCTCATTATGTCCATAGAGCCTGGTCGCATTGCCCACTTGCACAGCTCCGGTTCTGGCATGACATGTAGAAAAGCTTTAAGTATAAACGCCATTTTCAATCTGCTATAATCAATTTTTTTTTTTTTTTTACCAACAATGGATCGACTGATGATGTTTAATCATAGTGATGAATCCACAGAGACATTTCACTTCCTCTCAGTTTTTCTACTTCTGCATAGTCACTTTTGGTTCCAGTTGTTGACATTGCTATCACTCACAGGTCTGTATGAAATATGAAGCTACCAATAACAACCAGCTAGCTCAGTATAAGCCTGGAATCAGGGGAAAACTAGACTGGCTCTCAGAAACATACTCTTACATTACAGGGTGACAATATGTCAGTGTTTTTGGTTCAGGTTTATTCAGGTTTAAGCTTTAAATGCTGGAGGTTTTATTCTAATGTTACGCTACAATGATTCTTACACTGTAGACTGTAGTGCAGTGGTTTGGAGATAAATCTGAGGGAGAGATGATTAACAGCACAAGAATGTATAACTGGCGGTAACTGAGATGCTAATGTTGCAACCAAAGTCCTAAAAAGGTCTGCTAAATGAACTTCTGACACCAGCACACCTCAGGAAAAAACTCAAACTCTGTTCAATAAACATAACTTTTCATAATTTCGCAACCAGTCACTCACTGAAGTGTCTTTAACATATCGCAAAAGTGATTATTTAACTCTATGTGCAAATATCTGTTAGACATTAGTTTTGATTACACAATTTGCTGTATATTTGGTAACAGTGACCCCATCAAGCCAAAATGACTGGAAATCACTGCTATAGAGTTACCACAAATCATGTCTCCAGTATTTTAACAGGTCCTGTTCGGTTCTGCTCTATTTAAGGAGGACATGAACCCAAAAAAGTGTCTGATCAGCTGGATGTAAAATCATAAAACCCTTGAGAAATTTGAACTTATTTATGAACGCTTACTGCAAGCAGAGATGTCTGCTTTTCTTTTCTTTCTTCCCTCTCCTCTGAGATGTGTCCAAGTCAAGCCCAGCCTTTACAGAGGTTACTGAATCAGTAGCACAACGCTCCCTCTGAGGCAGCACAAACAGCAGAGCCAAAAGCTTGACGTTAGAGCAAGTCTCTTATGGGGAAATGAAGATACTCGTGGCTGCCGTTTTTCTGCTTTTTTTTCCCTATTCTGCATCGCTTGCTGTGTAACTTTTCACATGAAGGGCTTGCAGCACAAAGCTACTATTCCCTCAGGCAAAACCTCAGCCTCCGTGTCCCCCGGTAGCACAGGGTGTCACTGATTTCAGCCACCGTCAGCTTATAATGGATTTTTTTTTACCCATGAATCTGAAAAAATCACTGAAGATTAAACAGTGTTTCATGATACTTGATTATTTGAATTTGCAACTAGATCATCCCGTCATTGCATGTAAGCTCAGCCCCTGGCGTATAAGGATTATTAGACTCCCCCCAAGGTTCAGGACTCTCCTCTGTGTGACACTTTTCCCTTAATAGCCGTATTCATCCAGCCATGCTTTGGTTTGTGCAGGCCTCTCCACGTTACATGACACAACACAGTGTAGAAAATATACTACAGTGAATTACCCAGAGTTTGTTTCTCTGCAGAGTGTGTCAAAAAATAAGTCTCTCCTTATGCCTCACCAAAAATAACTCGATATAAGTGCATTGAGGATTAGAGGAGAGGAGAGCACGAGGAGGGGGTAAAGAGGAAAATGAATGCAGGATACGGCCTTTGGATCATAAATGAGGAATTAATTAATGACGTCATGCCAATAAATGTCCTGTAAAATGAGTTTTATTATGATTTTACTGCATTACGTTGGCTTCGGGACTTCTAAACAGTATTCTGGATAAATGGTTACCTTTTGTATCTGACTGTTATTTAAGAGATTGTCCGTGAAAAGAAGATGCAAGAAAAGTCGTGTTTACACCACACACAGGTCATCACATTCACATCAGTCTCTGCCTTCTGCACCGGGACAAATCAAAGCAGCAGCAAGAGACCTTTTGCATTCGGTCATACTGTCACACATGTTGGCATCTGACATCAATACAGGTGAGTTACGAGTCCAATGAAACATATTGTGTGTAAAAATGTGTTTTACTGGTTCAGGTATCAGAAAGTTTGGTTCAGGCAAATTCTTTTGCCAGTATGAAACAAGTGAGACTCTGAGGTCTGTTTTGTATGTTGAACCCCCCAAATGTCGTAGCAGATGCTAAACACAGACTAAACATAGCCACAGTTAGACCTTTAACACTAGCTGGTAGCATTAGCGACCATTTGTACATGAACAACACATCCTGCTAATAACCCTGTTATATTTGTAGCTTAGCAAGACATTTCAGGAAGCAACTGTTGAGCTCGTGGTGGGAACTGTTAGGTCTCACTCTATATGTATTGTAATACAAGGACAGTGATTTATGACTTCAGCACCCAGAGGCATGGATTTTCCACTCATTACTCTGATATTCAAAATGGAAATCTTCCATCACCTGCATGACAAATAGTGACAATCTGCAATTTTATGTTAGATTAACCTTAATGACACATTAAGTGTCATTATATAAGAGTGACATTAAAGCCACTAAGACTGATGGCCAGAAAGATAAGAAGTAATCATCCAGCCTTACTGCAGATGCTTACATTATATAACATTGTATACCACAGAGAGTATACCACACAAGGAACTTTACTTCTTTAGAGGACAACCAGTTTGGGGAAAGTCTATCTCTTCATGCTTGTCAAGTTTGATCAATAGTTTTCTTCTTTAATGAGGACAGATCATAGACAGTATAAAACATGGACAACGTATCTGTGACGTCATCCACAGCTTCCGTTGTGAAGCTCAGAGTGTGGTGGCTCTGGCAACCGCCATCTTGTCCTGCCTCCTGGCTAATCTAAAAATCGGCAAAGACATGGACCATCGGTCGGCCTGACAAGGCCTGAAAGAAGCCTAGTTGCCCAAACAAGCCAATGATTCCTACATGTCAATCAAAGCAGTCGCACAGTTAATCCTACATAACTTTAAGCCTTAATATATTCTGAACAGGTGAGTTCTATAAAGATTCACCCTCAGTACAGTTGTCATGAACGTGAAAATAAGCTATAGAGACCAAAACTGTTTTTTGTACCAGGCTGTAAACATGTTTATTTCTGCTGTGAAGTTGGACATTTTAACATGGGTACTTACGGAGACTGACTAACTTTTGTAGCCAGCCTCAAGTGGACATTTGAGGAGTTGCAGTTTTCAGTACTGCTGCATTGGCTTTACTTCACAACCAGGATAATTTAAGTACTGAACACTTAAAATACAATAAATTTATAAAACACTTTAACTAATGTTCTTACAAATCTGGTATGATTTGTAAGAATTTGAGTAATGTAATTAACTCTAATCATCCATCTCACTATCCAGGCAGCACACCTCATTATCAGATCAATTGTTGACTGATTTTGTTGGACATTGTTGGTGGCAATTTGTCATTTTCTTTCTCTCTGTTTAAACTCAGTCCGGAAAGTCCAAATACGTCCTTATTTTGTCGTCTCATTGGGGCAGTAGAGCCGGAATAGCAAAATAATTTCTCATGATTTATGTGCAATAACTCTTCCTCAGGTCTATGGGATCAATACATGCCCAAGAACAAACTGCTGTTAATTTTGAATTAAATATTGATTCAAGTCATTCAACAATGTCATGGGAATCAACTGTGCTGCTGCTATTTTTCATTTGAAAGCAGCATTTGACATTAGAGTAACGTATTAATTCATCACACCTCAATGTTTATTCATTACGTATCGTATGGGGAGTCTAGATGCTATTCACTGTGTTTTTTGCCCATAATAGTAGCATGGGACAGGAATGGCAATGTCACACTGTCAGTCCAAAACTTTCCAGATTGAACTAACAGCTATTGGTTGGACTGCCATGACATTCATCGTCCAAATGATTTGTTGTTCTCCTAACTTTTTCACCCATAAAGCACCCATAAAGTTTACATTTGTCTAGAAACTATTGGACAGATTGCATTTAAGTTTGGTACAGACATTAAGCGTAATAATACTGTGTAACTTTTCTACCATAAAATAATAGATGCAAAATATTTTGATGCTACGCTGACTTGCAATCAGGTGAATGTTGCCTCTGTCATTCACTACATGTCTGTTTCTGCATTATGTAACTTTGTTGTTGTAGCACTTTATGGCACTAAGTCACACAACACCAACTATTTTACTGATTTTGGTGAAAGTGGATCATATTTCATGGAGAAAATGCCTGGTTTTCCCTCTGATGTCCTTCTACCACTCTGCCTCAACTCTACAAAGTTAAGTAAGTAAACTGCTACCAAATAGCTAGAATTAGCTCAGTTTGTTAGCCAGGCTGAAACGGAGTGTTAGCGTTTGTACCACAGACGTTTGGACAACAGGAAAGAGGAGCGTGGGGGAGTGTTGACAGGGAGCGGAGCCAGTGTCGTGCTAGAACTGGAGCTCGGCAAGCAGACACTGTAACTGGATTCTATGCACATAATGACAAAGGAGAAGTGGCTGAAGGAGAGCGTAAGAGTAAGTCTGATACTGACTTTTAGTCATTGGTGAGAGCTTGGTGAAACAAAAGGATGAAAAGCAGACGCCGAGTGGGACTTCTTGCTGATGAACTAGTAAGTAATATTAGCTGGCTGCTATGTCTTGTGTTGTTGACCTTACTAGTTTTTGATCACATGTAATATAATCAGAAGAAATACACATACTTCAGACCACGTAACCAAATATCTATAAGCTAATCACATTGCTATTGGCCTCAGTTACTTTGTGTGTAGTGCTAATTAGAAAATGAAGATGGTGCACATGGTAAACAATGCACCCATTAAACATTAAACATCAGATAATAGGTATCATAAAGCAAGGAATCCTTATAAACTGTAACTGTAATCCGCCGCCCTCAACTCAGCTCTCATATTGAAACTTTATTTTTTCATCATCATCATCATCTGCTTGACAGAAAGTGTCTTCCATTCTCTGCTTCAGTTTTCACATCTAAATGGCATGTATTCTCCACTCAATCACTGACTGAAGGGTCATATCGTGGCTGTAGATTCCAGTGTCTTGTAATTAAAAGAGTCGTACCCTCTGGCACAATGTGCCTATTGTTTATGTGAGATCTCTCTCTCTCTCTCTCTCTCTCTCTCTCTCTCTCTCTCTCTCTCTCTCTCTGTGATTTCCCAGAGCCCCACCAGCTGCACATTTCTGCAGATTTAGCAAAAATGCCTCCATTTTGCGGGGAAATTCATCAAATCAATTATTGAGTTAATTACTTTGATTTATTTGGGCCTCTGCACATTGAACTTCAGAATGCATTATACACTGAAGATGCAGTCAGCTAAATCCTTTGATAACCAGATCGTGCGCACACAACAGAGAGTGACTGGTGTTTTTATGGATCAACAGTGATTACAAAAGAGAAACACTGTGAATAATGAGCTTTTTGTGAAAACAAGGGTAAGATTCTTCGGCTATGTTAGTGGCACTGTGAGGCTGCACAATGGTGCTTTTAGATGAATGCATCAGCATGCTAAGACGCTCACAATAAGAATCCTAACATGCTGATGTTTACCAGATATTATTTTTGTAGCAATCCATTCTCTAGATGTTGAGATTTTTCACTCAAAAGCACCTCAGTATTTTTGATACCACTAGAAGCATCCCAGAAGACAGATGCCGTGACCAGCCACGCCAAGCAGCGCAGAGTAAATTGAGTAGACAAAGAAGACGCAGAAACGGCATCATGAACTCTCAAAATAAAACACCCTGTGCAGACTTCAAATCATAAAAAACAGACAAAAGGGAACTATTTAAGTACGTAGCCTATTTACTCAAAATAGAAGGGAAAACAATCAAATCTGAGCAAGTTAACAAAGTCTGGAGGACAAAAAGCTTAATTTCTGAAAGCCTCCTGGTGGGATATGAAGCCATGTGGAGAACAAACGATGTCACAGAGCCATGGCTGGTAAAATCCGAGGGTGAGAAGAAAAGTCAAGGGATCACCAAAGTCAATCGACGTCACTCTCTGAGGACCATGAAACTCAATATTGCCCCAAACCATCCAGCAGGTGCTAAGATATTTCACATGGTAAGGTAATCTCCAAAATCACCAGGATTCATCCTCTGGGAACTCTGAATATCTTTACTAAATGTACAGTGGCAATCCACCCAATAGTTCTTAAGACATGTCATAAAAAGATGAAAATGTCAGTGTGTTAGTGTCAATGTAGTGTAGATTTACCAGTCATTAAACATTCTCCGACATGTTCAAACCAAACTCTGTCTCTCCTCCAAAAGGTATCAAAGTCATTTTTACCTTGCCAAATTTTATCTTAACAAATTGTCACTGCAGTTCCCAGCTCCACTCCCCACTTCGTGTTACATTCTCCGCGGTGCAGGATTTAAAAGTAGGATGCTCGGTCGCAGCTAAGGGATATACTAATTTTAAACTCATCTACATCAAAATGGCAACATGTCTCTTTAATTAAGCAGACCGGCATCCACATCCTGAACTCTCAAGAGAAATGTTCATTCAATGAGCTTTCTCATTAAACACCAATCAGACCCTACATTTCTTTGTACACAGGCTTTCACTTAATGCTGCTGCACTTTACATTTGCTAATAAAAGCATGCCACTACAGCCTAAACACCCAGAAGAACCCAGAAGATGTATCTGACTTTATTAAAGTTAATGTCATGCTGTTAATCAGACTTTTCCGTCAGTGCCTGAGGGTGTGCTGGTAATGCCTCGTGGAAGTCTCTGCGATGATTGAAACACTAATTTCCAAACCAGCCTCTCCAGTTTCCCCGAGCAATTTGGGGACATGGTCGGTGTAGGTGTTTGTCATGGTTGCATCCCCAAAGAAGGTGTGGGTGGGTACCAAAGGTTCAGAGGGTCTAGCTGAATGCTATAATATGATATTCTCCGTAGCCTGGATTTTTCTTTCTGTACTTTCACAGATAATAAAAGGTCACAGAAGCTTGCTTGTCCTTTCAACATGTGTTAAAGGATTTGGAAAAGGCCAGTGTCAAACTCTACAAGGATTTCTATATGATGTTTGGGAGGATGAAGTACCAGGCTGAGCCTTTCTGTCCTCAGATACCCCCACTAAGAACTGTGTTCATTATAGCAAGCGTGTTCAAGTAGGGCATCAGACAGAGATACCACTATTGATAGTTTAGGCATCATTCTTTTAGCCTTGAGTTGAAGAATTGTACATTAGTGTCAAGCAGAGTGGGATGAGGATGAACACGATATGATAATGTGGTTTTCTTTAACACACCATCTGTGTGATGGTGAAGTTGCTAAATAAATAAGATTAGTCACAGTCTCCAAATCTCAAACAGAGGTTCCATCACAGAGTAGAAACTGTGATCAGAAGGACTTCAAAGTCAAGTTCAGGTGTTCAGTATAGTTTAAAACATATACATGATAACGAACAATACACAGAGAGGCAGACCACCAAGTGCCAACCTAGAAATGCCAAAAACTGCAGTTCTTCAAACGTCCACTTGAGGCTGGCTACAGAATGAGTCTCCATAAGTCCCCATGTTAAAATGTCCAACTCCACAGCAGAAATAAACATGTTTACAGCCTGATACAAAAAACAGTTTTGGTCTCTATAGCTAATTTCCCCGTTCATGACAACTGTACTGAGGATGAATTTATATACAACTCACCTGTTGAAATGATATTGAGGTCATGATGATGATATTGATTAGCTGGGAGGCAGAAGAGGCGACGCTTCCGAGATGGGGACAGCCAGAGCTAGACATTTTAGGCTTCAAAACAAGTGACGTCAAGCATATGCTGTCCATTCTTTATACTGTCAGTGGTGCTAACTGATGCCAAGTGCCATCCAAGTTTTTAAAGGGGTACTCTTTAAAGGGGAAACATCAATGTTGGATTCACTGGCAATTGAATAATTTGAAATTCTTGCTTCTTGATGGCAACTATAGTATGGATACCAATAGATTATGTTTATGGGGAAAACGTGATTAATGAAAGTGTGATGAGTTAAACACCATCCACACCCTTATTTTCTGCCTCGCCTCATAAGAGACACACCGCTGCCTGCATTGACACGTTTGGGTTAGCTTGGATGCAACGTCTCTTTGGAACAATATACTGATGGACTTGTTAATCCAGTCTAAAACCATGTCCCTGTTACTGTCAGTGGAGCTTGCTTTAAGAGTTAGGGCTGTCTCTTGTATCTTTAATATGTATCTGTCCACCTCCTCACTATGAATGATTAGAGCAAACTATTCTTAGTTTCACTTTAAAAATCCCACCGGTTATCAACAAGCTGTTGTGGTTGCAAAGTAATAATTAATGTCATCACTGAAGCAAATGTTTAATTAAGCGATTTTCACTTGTGAACATCATCTCGCATGAATAAATGAACCAACAGCTGATGCCGCACGCTGCATGTTAATAAACCTATATGATATCGCTCTTTTAGCTTTGTGGCAATCATCTCCCCTCCTCTTAAGAATCTCGATTTTCACAGGTGCTTTATTTTCTCATTTTGGGTGCGAAGTGTTCATCAAATGTGAAATCCTGAAGCAGCTTTGCTGACTTCTAAGTACAATACACAAGCTACTTCTAGGCCCATGCATGACGAGATGTGTATCAAACACAGCCAGACAGTGGCAATATCCTGATATTCAGGCTGGAGAAAAGGATAAGCAGCTCATATGAACTAGATTGTTGAGCTGGCCTAATTTAAGCTGTCTAAACAGGGTCTAAACATATAGGTTAGAGGAGATGAACACAATTTAAAGTGACATGAACACTGTGACTTTTGGACTTTAGATGTTTTCTATCTGTCATGTGAAACCTGCCTGGAGGATTTCTAACTGCTGCTTGTACAAGTAAGTAAGTGCGATCATCTTGAAGCATTCTGAATGTTTTCCTGACACTCTGACCCTGACGTCTCTCAACATCATCATCACGCTTATTGACTGAATGATGAAGGGAGAGGAAAAGGTGAAGCGGGACCAGTCAGAGCCAAGTTGTCGAGTCCTTGCCGCCAGCGTTTATTGATGATAATTAGTGACTGGTTCTGGTGCCAGATGACCAAATGTCATCCTGGAGCCTTCTTTATCAGGACGGTAGGCTAAGGTGGAATGTTGACCTGAGCTATTGGTGGACTGGTGGACTACAGTTGGGATATCTTTGTTTGGTAGCCAGACATTTCCTCGAGGTGTTTGTCCACTGGTCAGATTCAGAGGGGGTTCAATAATCCCAAAACAGTTATCTTATTGACTAAAATTAGAAGTATCTGTCCAAATAAATGCTCTGACGAGAGGTGACATTGTCCTCTTGTCCCAGATTTAAATCAGAACCCAAATTAGAGTTTTCCACAGATGTTTGAAAGACATCAAAGTGTCCAGTTTTTATTTAGACGTCTGGTGACACTGACTGTGTGTCATGTAGCCACATGACACAGTGGAGCCTCTTCAGGTTTCTTTGCTGCACGAAAGCTAGTTTGCAAACTAGTTTTTATGACAGGTCAAACCCTTCCTGTGAAATATGGCAACATCTACAGGACGGATTGTTTGGTGCAATTTGGTGCAGACAGTATAAATTTGAATAGAACTGCGGTTCCAGACAATGGATCCTACTCACTTTGGTGATCCAGTGACTTTTCATGTAGATGTTGGTTTTGTGGCTTCTTTCTGTATGATATGTGTACTCGTCAATCTTCTTGATGTGGACGTGGTTGTAGATGGACTGGCCTCACCAGTTGGCAGTCCTGTCCTACTTGATGCAAATGTCTGTCAGGTATCTCGGAGAAGTCTTGGAGAAGGCAGTTTGCCAAAATGTTTAACTTTATGAGTTGAAGTAAATACATCAGAGTTATGAGTGTGCAGCTTTCCGCTTCTCTCTTTTTAACTATGTTTAAGACGCCTCTATCGCCTATATATCTCCACTGAATGACTAAACAGAGAATGAACAATTGGGAGTGTTTCTTTTTTTATTGATCACTCTGGTGTTGGACTGCATCTGGAATTCCTGCAGAACAGAATAGACTGAGAAGAGTGCATATTACACTAAACCTCTCTGGCAACATTTACTGCAGTAATAACACATGTAGTGTAAGGAGCAGGTTTTAAAATGTCCATAATGTGTTAGCCTGCATTTACACAGCATACAGTACATCATTATCACATTGTGACTGAACCAGAATCCTGAGACACTGCATAAGGAAGTTAAACACATGAAGGATTTTAATCATCCATCTGCTGTTTGTCGCAGCACAAGTGTATTTTTCCTGTGTTATGGATGCCATCTGCAGCAACTGATTACCTTTGCTACAATGGCCTCGAGCCGCTGTACATCATTTCAAACAGATTGATCTGCAACTTCAACAGGATCAGCAGGTTTTCTCACCTGGAAATCAGTCCACTGGGTAGTTATTGCTTATCTGTGTGACAATGGTAATATCCATCCTGAGGGTTTGTTATGAAAAAGAGATAGATGAGGCCATCTTCTTACCTTTATGTCTGTCCGCGTGATGGGTTCTGTTTAGTTGAAATATTGAAAATAAAGAATTACTACTAACTTTTGAGATTCAAGGATTTAGTCTTTTTGTTTTTGGAACATGTTCAGGGTGTCGAATCTTTTCCACACACCAGATTTAAATAGGACAGCAGCGAGACAGACAGTCCATATTTTGTTATCGTACAAGAAGTCTGTCTGTTTCATTTACATTTATGGCTTCCTCATGGTTTCTTAACACCTACAGATCACTTCAGACAAACTGAGGTGCCAAACATCGTGCTGTCTCTAGGCAACAGGAGTATGCTATTCTCAGTATAGACATTGTCGGATTTCACAGGCCTTCCTGTTGAAATGTGGCTTCCTGTCCAAACCCTCCTTATTTGTCAAGGTCAAATGGTTCCACGAGAGAAGAACTGTGAGTTGCATCTGTTGATTTGAACACAAATGAAGAATGATGAAATATTTACATATATAACTACCCCCCCCCCTCTGCTCATTATACAATTCTTCTCCTTCTCTGCACCCACACAAACAAACACAGCATACATGTGTGTGCACAGACACACGCCGTAGTTTAGACATTGTACTGAGATTAGTGAAACACCAAGTGTGTACTGTCTGGAGTATCATGCCCTCTTCTGGCAGGTTGTTTGCTGTCTGTGAGGCAGGATGAACTGCAGCTGTTGCTCTGTTAACCTCCAATCTGCTCAGTGCATTCACATACAAGCTTTCACCTGCAGTCTTCGCTGTTATTTTTAGTCTTATTGAAAGATTTCGACTGATGAGGAAGGGTTATTTTCCCATTTTTGAAAAGAAGCAACTGCTGCAAAGAACTCAGGTATAATACTTGTTTCAATTTTTGCACAATTGTCCCATCTGGGAAGATATAATTATCAAATATTTGTCATTTGTGCTGGAAAAATTCCAAATTCTACGGAGGTCTGAGAGCTCAGCACACTGCAAGTTAAAGCAACGCTCCATAGAACATATTAGCTAAATTCACTTCACTAGTATCTATACTGCCGTGTATCTGTGGCACCACGGTGCCTCATGTGTCATCTTTGTGTATGTTGGTGTTTTAGTACACTTTGTGCAACCCTAGCAGATATAGATAAACTTGGTTGCTACGTCTGCTCATAAAATGTTGATTGAATGAATAAACATCCGTAATATCTGTGATATACAGTAATGCAGCGGGCTGTGAGTTTCCCTTCAAGGGCAGCATGTCAGTTCCCGCTGGGAGGGCACAGTTACACTGAAGGACACCAGAATGAAATCAAAGTGAACACAGATGGAGAGTGAACTGGTAATAAAACAGGGATGGAAGAGTGTCAGCATCTCATCACTTCATCTCATGGCATGTCACCATGGAGACACACAGGGTTTTTTTGTTTGTTTTTTTAATATTCATTAATAAAATCACATGCTGTGAATACATATGCACATTTGCTGCTTTTTTCCCCCTCCATATTTACAGTCAGAAAAGGACTTATCCAATAATTTAGGGTATTTTTTATAACTTTGAAAGAATTATGGGGAAACCCTGACGTGAGGCCAGCTCCATCAAAGCAAGGAAGGATAACGAAGGGTCAAAAAACATGAACTCCACTCAGTGACAAAATGAAAAGGATGAACACTTTTTAAAAATTTTACATTTACATACATCTTTGTATTTTTTAATAAAACAAGCAAACATAACAAACAAAACACAGGGTGTTTCAATTTAACACAAATAACATTAAAGGTCCAGTGTGCAGGATTTAATGGCACCTTGCAGTGAAGTTGCAGACTGCAACCAAATAAATACTCTCCCACAACACACCTCTCCCAACAAGCATGCAGGAAAAACTCACATAAAAAGAAAAAGGCCATATCAACAGTCAGCATTTGGTTTGTCCAACATAGCGGACTCCGTGGAAGAGGACCTGCTCTCTCTGTGGATGTAAAGGGACGACAAAAACACAATGATTTTTATTTTTTGGTAATTACACACTAATGAAAATGTACTCATGAATGTTATATTCCATTACTACCAATAGATCCTCCTAAATTGTACACACTGGACATAAAAAGACAATGAAATTGCAAGAAGTTAAATTAAAAGAGAGTGTTTAGGGACAATATACATCATCAGATTTAGTCTCTGATATTGATAGCTGATATTTTCCATTACACCATTCCTCTATAGACGGTCTGTCTGAAGCCATTTCTTTGAAAATGCTTTTCTAGAAGCAGCCAAACAGGTGTTCTGATTTAATATTTGTATATGTTGAATGTAGAAACTCAAAGACTAGTTCCAGCCAAATGTTCTGGAAGACACAGAGCTTCATATCAATGTATCAAAGCTACTCACTGACCCATGGTTAAAAATATGAAGACCAAAAACAAATTTACCACATAAATATGGGAGGGCATTCTTCCTCATTATATGCAAAGAAAAGGAAAAAAATAACACGCTCATAAATTACATTTGTGGTTGAAACCAGAGCTGAAAGTGTAGTGACACTGTTGTGACACCAGATAATGACAGCCTACATGTGAGTACATTTTGTCATGTTTGACCGGAAACCTTACTTCCCAAAAAAAGGAACAAAAATATGGGATGATTTTATTTTCAGTTGAGAAGCACAAGTAGTTTTTTTTGTTCTCTTGTTTGCTCAGTACAATAGCTGGCTCTTTTTTTTTCAGGCCAGCCTCTTGTTTCAGATCCACCTCACTCTGGTCATTCATCATGGGGAAATTGAATTGTTCTCCATGCCAAGATGCCACAGTGTACAATCAGCCATTAGTTTTTAGCTCAACAGCTGGATGCCCCTGTAGCAAATTGCTGTATACTGCCCTGGCAGAAGCCTTTGATTTATCTCCTCTGGGGAGCGTGCTGGCTAAGTGGCCAGTCAATCTCTGGAGGTAGCCGAGCTTTGAGTCTCATGTTCATTCAGTGTATTACAGGGCCCATGAGTCCATGTTTCTTTTTTACAATTATCCCCCCACAATATATAACCAATGTACACCGAGTTTTGGGCACTACATCTATTATTTATATTATGATTTGTATTGTCATCTACAACATAAAGACCTATGGTTAACCATAGGGTCCTATATAATCTAGATATACAAACTAGTATATAGGCAGACAGTATGCTTTTTCACAATAAACATGCATAATATCTATGATATACAGTAATGCAGTGGGCTCTGAGTTTCTCTTCAAGGGCCAATTCACGCTGGGAGGGCACAGCCCCATTGACGTTACACTGAAGGACACCAGAATCAAAGTCAACCAAAATAGTATTAAAACATAATGTACAGATATTCACAAAGCATGTAAAATAAAATTCTGAATTTTCCCTTGAGGGATCAAATAGTATATCTCTTCTTCTGTTCATTACCATGTTCTTTAATTCTAATTTAATCTTGCTTTTGTGTGGCTCTCTTGTTATTTTGCCTTGTGCATGTCAGTCAAAACACTTTGTAAACTCTGTTTTTAAAGGTCCAGTGTGTAGAATTTAGTTGCATCTAGTGGACTAATCATGCATTGCAATCTCCTCACATCACCCTCACCTGGTTTAAAGAGCAAACAACACATTAAGCACCTTGTTTAAAGTCAGTATTTAGTTTGTCTGTTCTGGGCTACCATAGAGTCATGGTGTTTCAACATGGCGGCCTCCATGAAAGAGGACCCGCTCCCACTGTAGTGTGTTTTTAGTAACAAAAAACAAAAGGATTTTTATTTTCAGGTGATCATACATGCATGAAAACATAGTTATGAATATTATATTCCATGTCTGACTTTTTATGAAAATAAAGTCCCCTAATCTTACACACTGCACCTTTAAAAGGTGCTACATAAATAAAGTTATTACTATTAATAAAAGTAAATGTTATAACTCTGTTTTTTCTTTGCCATCAAACTGTCTTCTTACATACAAAAAAATATATATATATACATATACAAGACACACACCTTTCACTCGATATTTGGTAGCTTCCTGTGAGCCAATGTAAACTCCAATAATACCGCGTGGCACTTGGAGACACTGAAAAAAACCTCCAGGTTGGCTCGAGGAGGGGCCTGCGGGTCAGATTTCCCCCAGAAGTGCGACCCCCCTGACCCGCTGACGAGCATCCTGTCTGGGCGCAGCCTGCGCGCCTGCGCCGATCTACAAGCGGTAGCATTAGCACCGCTAGCACCGGCTGAGCCCCATCCGTGTGATATACAGCTCAGCGGCGAGGTCCAACTTATGCCTCCCTACTCTTCAGCATCCTTCCCCGGGAGAGAAAAAAAGGAGAAGCTAAACAAGCAAAAGTTTTCCTCAAAGAGGAGTCGACATGGATGAAAAGAAGCTGTTTGTGTGACTTAAAACCAACTTGACGAGAACTTTCTTCGCGCGGTAAAAGAATGATAACATAGCTAGCACTTTGTTAAAAAAAAAAAAAAAAAACTCAACTCGTGTGTGGGAAAGTTTTTAAAGCTGGGAAACAAACGGCTATGGCGCGAGAGAGCGAAGACCCCGAGATGACCAAAGCTTCAAAAGTCAAACGACAAAGAAAGAAAAAGACCAAAGAGAGCAAAACCAGGACTGTCCACGCTAACATACTGTATGATTACTCCAAGGGAGAGGAAAACCCGAACCGACACTATGCAAACAACAAGATTAAGACGACCAAATACACCGTGCTGTCTTTCCTGCCGAAGAATCTCTTTGAACAGTTTCATAGGTTTGCTAATGTTTACTTTGTTTTCATCGCCTTGTTGAATTTTGTCCCGGTTGTCAATGCCTTTCAGCCAGAGCTCGCCCTGGCTCCTGTCGTCTTCATTTTGTCTGTCACTGCCATCAAAGACTTATGGGAGGACTACAGGAGACACAGGTCGGATAAAGAAATCAATCACATGGACTGTCTGGTCTACAGCAGGTAAGTTAGGCCTGAATACCTGCAGTGTCCAGCTCAGACTTTATGAGTGTGTGTGTGTGTGTGTCAGTGTTCATTGTGCAAACTTTCCAGCTGATGGAGGCAGATTGTAAAAACAAAAACAATCAGGACTTCAATTTTCTTAACTAACCTTCCAGATCATACAAGCTGGCCTTCCTGCTACAGAAACCAGCTGTCAGTCTCTCAGTTTTTCAGCATCCAAGATGAGAAATCTGAGGAATATACACCAACCGTACGATCCAGTGTGATCCGATGCAAGAACTTTTGGGAGATGTTTCTAATATTTTGGCCACGCCAGCATCTGTATTGTTAGGAAAATAGCAGCTCTTAAAAACTAACTAACATGCTCGGTTATGGTTAAAAGGATAAAAAGACCTAAAAGAAACAAAAACAATCAGGACTTTTCTTAACTAACCTACCAGATCATACAAGCTGGCCCTCCTGCTACGGAAACCAGCTCTCAGTTTTTCATCATCCAAGATGAGAAATCTGAGGAATATACACAACTGGCCACTTCATTACTTGTGCAATCCGGTGTGATCCGGTGCAACAGCTCTGCCATGGTGTTTCTAATATTTTGGACCACCCCCAACATCTGTATTGTGAGGAAACACAACAATAGTGACTCTCTCATCTTTCTAACCTTTTTAAATAATTTATTTTATATAGTACCTTTTGTAAAAACAGCCTTTACAGAGTGATTTACAGAGCTGACCACTCGACTGAAGCAAATGTATATAAGATGGAGGCATAAAAGGGAAAAACTAACATTAAAAGTTGCGTCTGGTTATGGTTAAAGGGATAAAAAAGACTTAAAAGAAACAAAATAATCAGGACTTTTCTTAACTAACTTGACAGACCATACAAGCCGGCCTTCATGCTACAGAAACCAGCTTTCATCCAAAATGAGAAACTCTGAGTTAAATCCAGCTAACACGTGAGGAATATACACAGACCAGCCACTCTGTTAGATACACTTGTACAATCCAGTGTGATTCATTGCTACAACACTGACACATATTCTGCTTTTGACAGTTTATTTACACACAGAGGGCCATAATATTAGAAACACAAGTTGATATAGTAATAATAACTCAGTTTTAACAGCACCATAAAAAAACAAAAACAAACAGGGTTTACTTTACTGTGCAGCAGACTTGACAGAAGGCTAACTAACAAGTCAGGTCTGGCTATGAGTAAAAGGATAAACAGACCTAACAAAACAGAAAATCTGGGCTTAACTTTACTGAAATAACTCGCCATAAGATGCAGGCTGGCCTTCATGCTACAGAAACCAGCTGTCAGTTTCAGTTTTTTGTGCATCCATGCAAGAGGAGAAACTGAGTTAAATCTTCCTAACACACGAGGAACAACCGGCCACTTCATTAGGTACACTTGTACAGTGCAGACAGTTAGATAACTTTTAATCCCTGAAGGGAAATTCTTCTGTTACAGCCTCAGTTATAAGTATTACAATCACAAACAGGCATACGATATATACAAAAGACACAATATGTTAAAAGTGACTGCAGTATAAATACAATTAAAAGTCTAAGGGACGGAAGAAAACTGTTCTATCCATGTTAAATATTCAAAAGAAAAAGAAATAAGAGTGGAGCATAAAAAGGGAGACGCTGGCATTACAAAGGCAGGTCTGGTCTTGAGTAAAAGCGTAAAAAGATTATAAAATCGATAGAAACCAGCTGTCAGTCTCTCAGTTTTTGATGGTCCAAGATGAGAAATTAATAATATTCCAGGCCTCTGAGTTAACACACACATGATGAATATGCACTTCTTTAGGTACACCTGTACAATAAAATGTGATTTATTACAATAACTCTGGCATATATTCAACTTATGAGAGGTGTCTCTAACATTTTTGCCACCTTATTTACATACACATAGAGGGTCATAATATTAGAAGCATGAGTTGACATATTGACCCTTTAAAAACAAGGTTTACAAAGTGTTTTACAGAGCACTGAACTCCACAGAGAATAAAAAGTAAAAAAAACAGAAATACTGGCTATTCTTTGGTTAAAAATAAAAGAATAGCAGGACAGCATTACGAGGGATACATACATGTAAGATGGGGGCATAAAAAGACAGGTCTGATATGGGTAAAAGGATAAAAAGCTTGTGTGATTTAGTTTTAAGAGGTGATTTTAAAAGAGTTCACTGCAAACTACAACCCCAATAGCAAACATACAGTTAAATCAATCCGTCTCTAACAGTGTCGAGCATCGTCAAAGTAGTATTTATGGAAGGGTTGTAGTATGGGATCATGTTGTATCGTTAAGTGTACCTAATGAAGTCGCCGGTCGGTGTATAATCCCACGTGAAATCCTGAAAGTCTCCAGCTTATCTGTCAGAGAGGTGTGAAACTGCGTTCCTAACGATACAGATGTTACCTCATTCATTACGAGTGATTATGTTACCTGACAACCTGTTTCTCTCTCAGGCTTCCTACTACTGCTAACTATTTCCCCCCCTGGTTCTCTGCGTGTGTGTGTGTGCTTAGGGTATTTTGCTAATGAAAAGCAGCACTGTCGTCCATGTACAGAGCATAATTCATGGTAATCAAAAGGCTCAGTGTTTAGTGGCTCCACAGTTTTTTGCTAACTCTTGACCCAAGTTGTTCTGTCAAGGTTGTACATAATTGAATTTTCTTCTGCTGTGGCGATATTGTGCAAAACATCTCCCTTTTCTTCAACCTGGCAACAGCTGACTTGACTAAAGAAGAAAAAAAACCCTACATGGCAGCTTTAATTCATTTTTCTCAAGGTTAAATACTTAAACGATCTATCACTCTTGTTTTCTCTGGAGAAGTTTTAACTGCGGGTCAGCCATCTCTAAATGGTTCACCTAATAAATCTCGCCTTGTATTTATGATATAAGAAATACCATTTTTATCAAAAATGTTAATATTTAGAGAGTCTGAATGATGGCCATGTGCTGGTAAATGTTTCCTCCCGTTTATCACAGCTGATTTACTCTCAATGATTCATCCGAAATGTGTATTTTGGAGCAGCTACAGAGATGTAGACACACCCAGTAAAATCAGGCTCTCACACTTGCACTAAATTGAGTTTACAGGAATGTAAATAGTTTGCTCTTAATCTACTTTTACACAGTGCTAACAACATCCACTGCCGCCACCGCTGCTGTCTTGTATCTGGAGTCCAGGTCACTGAACGTCCAGCTCGAGCACAACAGCTCATCCTGCTGTTTCCTATCCAAGCTGATATATTCTTTCGTAACTGACCGGCTGATTAATTAGTGACGTGTGTGGGCCATCTTTTCCACCGCTCTATTTACTGAAGTTGTTTCGTGGTCAAAGCAGCAGGCTTTTGACCGCCAGCAGACTGGGAAATAATTCATTTTCATCAGACTGAGTGTCCCCGTTCCACTTTTTTTGTTTGTTTCAGACAACATTTCTAACGGGGGGGGGTTTAATGTAAGTTTATAAAAACAACTGATAAAACAATAAGATATTATAACGTTTAGAGATTATTGATACAAAAAGCTGTGATCTGGACTGTTTCATTCGCTCTAACATTAAAGTGTTAGCAGTAGCCGTGACCTTTTAAAACAAAGATCACCACTAAGAAGAGCGCTCGGGTATTTCCAACAGACATATTAGATAACTTGGTATGTTATGGTTACAGAGCGTTTATGTACATTTAATGAGGTATGAAGTCAAAGATAACATAAACCATGTGCTCATTAGATTCACGCATATATGAAGTCATTTCAACCGCCAGGGAAGCTTTTTTTTTTTTATTTGCTTTTTTTCACCAGCTAATAGTGTTTTTGTTCCCGGTGATAATTTGTGGCATCCTTACAGTTACAGCATATTTTTATTTGTCCAGCCTTTTTAAACAGACTAGCTTTGTAGAGATCGACAGTTCATTGGTTTTCTGCCCTCACAACTAGCACAGGTTTGACTGGTGGTCTGCCTATTTGTGCTGAACGTAACCACTGTGAAACAATCAGGAAATAACTTTTTATAATCGGCTTTATCGATGCCGGTGCTCACTCGCTCTCATTCACTGTCTATGTCGCTCAACTGATGAATTTCAGAAACATTTCAGACTGTGGAGGTTTTACCAGGGACAGGGTCTGGTGTTTTTGCTTCTTACATGGTGAATAAATTAAAATTAATCTTCTCCTTAACGACTAACATTTGGACTCGGAGACTTTGAGCAAACATAGGCCTAAAATAATGTATTTTACTGTAGCATAAAGTTATTTTACTTCATGAACCACTTCAGGGAGATGGTTGACTCTTTCTGCAATAGTAAACTTTTAAAATGTGGGTCACATATAGAACAATTCTATGCTCAAACTTTGGCAAGTCTATGCTTTGTCCTCAGGCTATTGATCCACTTTCAAGCAATGGAAAAATATGGAAAAGAGCAAATGTTATTGACATAAGTTTCTAGTTTGCTGTTGTTCTGTTGGCCATCTGTTTGTCCGGGCTAGAATATCAAGTGCATGGAAAAAGTCTTGACTTTCAGACACCATGTGTGTATTTTCAATGACAAAATTCAAGGAAAGGAATGTTTTTATTTACTCGGATGTGAGTCATTAATGCCAGGGGGGTTGTTGTGTTGTTATGAATAAATAACAGAGTCATTCTCCCTTCCCTTTCACTCTCTTTCACGGTTGTTTCCAGCTTAGCGATATGCATTATTTAGCATATTTGCTCCCAGGAATATCTCGTTATTGTTCAGAAATGAACCCTTAGTGGAGTCTCATCCATCCACGAGTGTTTTTGCGCATTAATGGTCGAGAATGCAGCAACTTCTGCTCAGTCGTCCTACCTAACACCACAAACTCACCTGTGATGACTCAGTCTGTTGATATGAACTTAAAATAGAACACTTGGTGTTGTCATACAAGTGGTATTGTGCCTCTTTTGTTGTTTATTTAACTACCTAAAAAAAGGGCTTATCTCATCCACCTACATGTCAAATCCGTAGATGAGTGTGGACATTTTTCAATGGGCCTAGTCTCACTAAATGTGGCGAGGCAGACTCTGGAAGCAGCTTTTGCATCAACAAACAGGCCGTCTTCTTTTACACATCACATATTTGCTGTCCCGCACAGATTTATGGAAGTCGAGCTGAAGTTTCTGTTTATAGAACCACCAATTATTGAAAACAATGGCCCCCCACATCTTTCAACCAGCAGCTTACAGCAACTGTTTGCCCCCATTGTTCTGGCAGAGTGGAGAGACGCTATGTGGAGAAGTACTGGAAGGAGGTGCGGGTGGGAGACTTCATCAGGCTGCGATGTAACGAGATCCTCCCCGCCGATGTTCTGCTGCTGAGCTCCAGTGACCCCGACCGCCTTTGCCACATCGAGACCGCCACACTGGACGGAGAGACCAACCTAAAGCAGAGGCAGGTCGTCCGCAGCTTCTTTGACCTGGTGAGACAGATCCTTTACTTCTTTTTTTGTTTTCTTTGTTTCCATCTTGTCATAAATGGCCAACACAAGTTGAGTCTGTTTTCAGATGCGTGTAAAAAAAAAAAAAAAAAATGTTGGTTTTGGATGCAAAAGTTCACCATTCTCTAAATTTTGAGTTGTGCTTCCAGCTATTTCATCGTGTTACTGAGGTCATTTTAGTTTACTTTCTACCCAGTATCTGAACTTAGGAAACTAATCTCCAAGTGTTTAAAATGTTTTGTGCACACAGCACAAGTGGAAAGAGGAAATGAGCATTTGCGCATATTAAAGATGCTCAAACATCTTTGTGTTTTGAAAGTTACATTTTTGAAGTTTGCAACCAGGTTTTTGCTCTAACTGTTTTTCTACTTTACTGACAATAATGGTAAATGTAAAACTATGAAACATGTCAGTGTGTAAACATGAGAAGATTAGGTTGTTTTTAACAGTTTCGTATCATTATGATCTGAATAAATTGTTTTGCCTGAAACAAATCTTTTTTAAGTTACTGTGAGGCTGTTCACGTGTTCACCACCCCAGGAAAAACACAGCACACCTCATTAACTGCACCTCAGGTCATCTTAGGGTACATTGAGACAGGATCGGGTGCTGCTGTGAATCGCTGCAGGGTTGTCCAACAAAGATTTGGGTTGAATGTAACCGCTGTGAAACAATCAAGAAATGACTTTATTTCGCTGATTAACCGGCTTCATGGATGCCGTTGCTCCTTAACTCTCATTCCCTGTCTATGTCGCTAAACCACTGCTTGCTCGCTCGCTCTAAAATTGCAAGCCAGTCTCAGATTTAGAAGCTAGGTACATGAAATAAACAAAGCAGAGAGTCTTATCAGAGAGTTTAGTCCATGAATCCGGCTGGGTAGTCTCAGTTTCAGAGACATTTCAGGCTGACTGTAACTGAATATCAGGGCGTGTTTTCCTAAAAGCTGGATCCGGCTCAGCTTCTCAGCTGCTACATTTTTTGGGGGGCGTAACACTACCTGTGTTTTTGCCACAGCGCCAGATCCTGAATGTCTGAATGCTTCCTAATAATTAAATACAGTGATAGTAGTCACTTCATATATGCTACACAAGTTAGATCCTTTTTCTATCACTGTAATTTATGTGACTGACATACCAACTGAACTACACTAGATTAGTACAGCAGTTGTGCAATAAATCTAGGATGTTTATAATGTTCAGCTTTTGTAGAAACTGTTTCAGAGGTGATCACTTGTGATGGTGTTTAATTGTATCATGTTCTATTGAGCAATGTTCCTAATATTTTGGCCTTCTCATCTGCATCGCTGAGGGACTAAATATTCCAAACAGTTCTTTTTTTTAAAAAAATTGTGTGTTGTCTGTTTGCAGGATTGTGATTTTGACCCCTTAAAGTACAACGGCGTGATTGAATGTGAGAAGCCCAACAACGACCTGAACAGATTCAGAGGCTACATGTGAGTACTCTCTCTCGTCCTGTGCTGCGTGTGTGACTGATGGCAAACAATTGTTTTGAACCCAAAGAGGCTCAAAACTTTCTTTTTTGTTAACTCACATTAAATGTTTCACTTTCATGTCACTGTGAATGAACGCTGTGACATTTTGAGTAATGTTAAACTCCAAAATGGAAATAATGTAACACTGCGGTTTGTTGACAGGCCAGAAGTTTCTAACTTATAATTATGACTTAAACAGTTTTTCCAAGTCAAGATTACGATTTGCCTTGTTGGGATGTGGTTGCTGGGTTTTGCCCGTTTGACCAGGCACATTTGAAGATGTATGTGCTTCCTCATGACCGACCAGAATAAACTGAAGCAGCAGCAGCTGCTCTTTGCAAGCCGGATTACAGAAGCTGTAGTTTGCGGAGTTGTATGAGAGCCAGCACGAATATTTAGCAACAACAATTTGCCCCCTCTCTCTTAGCTGATTTCCTGTGTTACACCTTACTTCCTTTTTGTCTGTGTTTGCAGTAAAAATGCCAGAGGTTACAGGATATGTTTTTGACAGAGAGATACGTAGGAAGCTGAAATCCAAGTTTAGCTCATCCCGTTGTAGTCCTTTGTTTGTTAATTGTATTTACTAATAACGTCTGTCAACCGGCTTTAATATTGCACTGAAATATCTGTAGTACACAGATATTTGATATATTCTGTCTGAAAATAACCCTGACGATGTCATCAGGGTTATCTTGGCTTGGTTACAAACTGGAAGTGTGAGACGTTTACTGGGCAAGGTGGGACTAATTTAAAAATGCTATTGAGTTCCTTTGTGAGAAATGTACTGCAGGATCCAGTGTTTTTGGAGCTCAGGGGCTAAAATAAAGGACACCTCAGCATTTTATTTTATCTATCTGAGCTCTGAGCTCCCCCAGCATTGTAGAAATTCAACACTAAAATGATGAAGTACCCCTTTAAAAACTTGGATGGCACTTGGCATCAGTTAGCACCACTGACAGTATAAAGAATGGACAGCATATGCTTGACGTCACCTGTTTTGAAGCCTAAAATGTCTAGCTCTGGCTGCCCCCATCTCGGAAGTGTCGCCTCTTCTGCCTCCCAGCTAATGAGGCTTAAAACCCTACCTGTCAGTCAAAGCAGCCACACTGCTAATTGCGTAACTAAATGCGTAACTTTAGGCCTCAATATAATTTGAACAGGTGAGTTGTATAAAAATTCAGACTCAGTACAGTTAACGGGGAATTAGCTATAGAGATCAAAACTGTTTTTTGTACCAGGCTGTAAACATATTTATTTCTGCTGTGAAGTTGGACATTTTAACATGGGGACTTATGGAGACTGACTCACTTCTGGAGCCAGCCTCAAGTGGACGTTTGAAGAACTGGCAAATGGGCTATTTGACGCATGCAATGTTTGTGTTTTTTGGTTGTCTGGAAACTTCACGGTGACGACATGGCTCCAGAAAGCCACCGCCCCCGGCTCAGAAATACTTCAGTACACAACTCCACATAAATCTACCACGCAGTGTTTTTACACTTCAGTATAAACACAGTGAGCTTTAGAGGTTTGTGTAGGGAGACTTTATTGCTTTTAGCAGAGCCAGACTACCTGTTTCAAGTCTTTATGCTAAGCTAAGCTAACCAGCTGACAGTCATGAGAGTGGTATCAATGGTCTCTTCTAATCCTTGTCAGGAAAGCATATTCATGATCATGTCTATCAGTGAAATGCAGCCTGCTATTATCAGATTTGAGACCTGGACTCACGCCAGGTGTATTACCTCGGCCTATTCATGGCGTCTCCTCGCTCGAGGTGTGTTAGATAAGTTGGAGCGAGGCACAAGACGAGAAACCGTCCAGTAAAATGGCCGGGCTGACACGCACTCACATGATTATGACATTTATTCTTTGCTCAGAAGGAGACCAGATGCTGCAGGTATTCAGTTGCCAGGCTACAGTGGAGCACAGGGCACAGTAGCAGAGTCGAATGGGAGGAGGAGGAGGAGGAGGAGGGAGCAGTTGTCTCAGCAGTGTTTTATTACATTACGGCAAATGGCACCAAGTCTAATCTCACTACCTTCCTGGGAGAGAAAGCACTGCGTGTCTCAGAGTGTTATCATTTCCTCGAACAGTGTGAGCTATGAACTAGGACAAGCTGTGTGTGAACTACGGCTGCTCGGCGCTCAGGGACACGGTTATTAATCTGTAATGGTGGTGACGTGTCAGTCGACCTGCTGTCAGAGGCCAAAGGATGAACATTCCTGTTGGTAAACATGCTGACAGTTGCGTGACTTTGAAGGAGGATACAACAGAGATGCTTTAACACCACGTCCAGCTAAAGGTTGTAGAGCTGTTTAACTAACACACTTGTAATCCCGGATTTAGTAATGGGATTAAGGCTGACATTAAAAGCTCAGCTCTCCCCCCAACAACAGGCACATTGCCCCTGATTTAATACAGATCAACATACATCTCACTCGTTTCTAGGAGGGTTTGAACTTCCTCGGTGGGCTGGCCAAAAGCTGAGCTCAGTCTTTGTATGATGAGCCTGACGAGCTTTAAATTTAAGTCCGAAGTGAGATCTGAGGGTCAGCAATGAAGCAATGAATTGCCTGATTGACTCTAAGCCCGAGGGGTTTCTGTGGAGGGGTAGCACAGTCGGTGGTTCTATATCAGAGGGAATTTGTGCTGAGATAAGGTCTCCTGGTGAGGGAAGACCACGATGCTTTAGAGGGTGATCGATTGGGGGAATAAACTGATGTTGTCTTGGGGCGGGCGGGCCTCTGGTATAGAGAGATACTCTTCTGACACTCTTCTAATAGAGTGTCAGTATTTTTCAAACATAACCGTGATCATTTTGCCAGCACTTACAGTAATTTTTATACATCTTCTAACCTGGCAGACTCCATCGAAGTGGAAGAAGAGATGCACTTTACAAAGAAAACCTACTGCTGAGAGGCTGCACCATCCGCAACACAGAAGAGGCCGTGGGAATAGTCATTTACGCAGGTTAGCCCTCCCCTCGAAATATCTGCTTTCACGCTCCATAATCGACCTCCCTGACCAGCTTGCTGCTAACCCGCTGTGTGTCCTTCGCAGGTCACGAGACCAAAGCCATGCTGAACAACAACGGCCCGCGCTACAAGCGCAGTAAACTTGAGAGACAGATGAATGTAGACGTGTTCTGGTGTGTCATCATCCTGCTGGTCATGTGCCTGTTCGCTGCTGTCGGTGCGTAGCACTTGAGAGGGAACACTTGTTTTTGGAAAGCCTTGTGGTTTCTATTCAGAAAATTCAATTTAAAACCGTCATTGTGAAAAACTATCTCCCACTTTTACTGTGCTTTTTATTTATATCTTGTCATTCCACTGTTTATATGAGTTGACCTTGTGGTGTTGCTGTTCCAGGTCATGGGCTGTGGATGTTTCAGTACGGAGATAAGAGACCTGTGTTTGACGTTCTTAGTCCAGAGGGGACAGACTTATCACCCATCATGTCCGCTATTTATCTCTTCCTCACGATGATCATCGTCTTTCAGGTACGAAACGAGAGAGAAGCTTCAAGAAGCAAATAAAGATACAAACAAGTATGAAACGTTTTATCCCACTGCACACGAGCGCTGCGGTCGTTATTTCACCCTCCTCCGGGAAGGTGACCTCTAGATGTTAATCTTCACATTTTAATCTGTAAAGGCAGTGAGAAGGTGCTTCTCTTTATACGCCAAAATAGTCTTTATAATACAGGATGGGAATAGGAAAACAGTGCCACCCGACAGCTATTGATTTGTTAGTTTTGTTTGACTTCTTTTGTGTGCTTGCGTGCCAAAATGTCAGTGAAAATGTCGCTCCGTCCTGTGTCAGATGTTCCCTTGATATCAACTGACTTGTGAAATAAATGAGGGTGTCAGTGGAGATAGCAGTTTGGTTACACTGTACAACCAGGAACTGTTTGAGAGCTGGCAGTATTGCCAGACGTTGCCTGATACACTCTCTCAAATAAACACATGACTCCGCTGGCGTTCAGGCACGGGGAGAGAGTGTGCGCGGCTGAACTGCCCTCTCAAAAAACTATGACTCATTTCTCCAGGACTGTTTTCCAGAAAACGCTGCCTCGAAACGTGTCACTCGGGATTAGAGCAACATTCTTTCAGACAATCACACATATACACTTATAGATCATTTCTTAAATTATTAAGATGTTGACCTTTTTAGAAAAGGCAACAGAAAAGCTGTGTTTATATAAAAGTTTGATTCCAGACCTCTTTACTGACACCACCATTTATTTATCTATTCCCTAACTATCTATTTAAATTGTTTAACCCGACTTGTTCAACCTGTGCTGGCTCGCTAACTACTTTTCAGACTCTCATCTTGTACTCTCCAGTTGTTACAGCTGTCTGAATATGTAGATATATTTTTTCATATCTTAATTTCAATGTTTTAACATTAGTTGAGCTCTGCTCCACTCCACAAACTGTCAAGCAAGTACCACCTCGGGGCGCGAGTACTCCTGGATGGAAATCACTGTTTTAAGATGTGTATAATGTAAATGCCTCACAGAGGTAGGCTGGAAAAACTGTTAACAAGCTCTTCTGCCTCTGACATAAACTCATTCCTCTCCTCTCCTAGGTGCTGATACCCATCTCCCTTTTTGTGTCAATTGAAATTGTCAAGATCTGCCAAGTGTACTTCATCCATCAGGACATGGAGCTGTATGACGAGGAGACAGACTCTCACCTGCAGTGCAGAGCTCTTAATATCACTGAGGATCTTGGCCAGATGCAATACATCTTTTCTGACAAGACAGGCACTCTGACGGAGAACAAGATGGTGTTTCGCCGCTGCACCGTGGCAGGGGTGGAGTACTCCCATGATGCCAATGGTGAGACAAGCCAGCAAACACACACACTCCCTTACTAAAACAGTTAACAGTCATTGCCTTTTAAAGCCTCTCTTAATGATGTTTGTGTGTGTGTGTGTGTGTCTTATACACAGCTAGAAGACTTGCTATGTACCAGGAGATGGATTCAGAGGAAGAAGAGTGCACATCTCACGGTGGCACCCTGCCCAGGCGTGACAGTGTGACCAGCCACCAAAGTGCCCGGGTGGTGCTGCGCTCGCAGAGCACGAAGTCCCACCGCAGGACTGGGAGCAGGGCGGAGGCCAAGCGAGCCAGCATCCTGTCTAAACACACAGCCTTCAGCAGCCCCATGGTCAGTGCGCCTCACCTTCCCGCCGTCCTCGTACTCTGTGCTGTGTGCTGTCCGCTGATAAACCCTCCTCTGTCCTGCAGGAGAAAGATATCACCCCTGACCCTCAGCTCTTGGACAAAGTCAATGAATGCAGCAGTCAGATGGACTTCATGCGATTCCACAGCCAGCCCATGTCTCAGCTGCCCTCTGACCTCTCTGACATTATTGATTTCTTTATCGCGCTCACCATCTGCAACACAGTTGTGGTGTCCTCCCCCAACCAGCCCAGGCACAAGGTAAGGCTTACCTCATCGGGTCAATAAGAGATTATCTTTTAACGTTTAGGAATCAATGTTTTTGGAGGGAGCATATTTACTGTTCCTGCTCCTGGTTTGACTTTCTTACTGTGCGCGCGTGTGTGTGTGTTTGTGTGGCAAGCAAAGCAGATGGTCATGTCCAACTGGCAGGCAAAGCAGCCCCTGTGTTTAATTACTACAATAGAAGTGTCTCTATGACTGGTGAAGAAGCTGCACTTATAATATAGGGCTGACAAGGTTTCAGTGAATGGGCACTCTCGCAGGTTCAAACAGAATGCATCTTCCAGGACTGACTCTTCATTATTACACCCCTTTATCAGAGAGTGTCTTCACACACTTGAGTTTTGCACCGCAAATCAAGCGATGATAAATGAGTCGGCCTACGCTGGAAAATAATAGATCATGGAGAATTAGCACAATGTGTTAAGCAGCTTTTTCCTCACCATCCCTTTGTCTCACGAAAATAATGACACCCAGAGAGGAGAGTCGGGAATATTTCAGTGACATCATGGTGCTGCAAGAAGTCGGCCAGTCCTCTAGTGTCTCTTTTGGGGGCAGTTTTGCAGGTAGCCAGTGGAGCTCGATGAGCAGCAGGGTAACATGCTGTTTTGGGCTGATTGAAGGACCAGACATGCTGCCGTGTTCTGGATCACCTGGAAGGGAGCACTCTGTTTTAAGTGGTCGTAAGCCAAAAGGTTTGGTAACCGCTCTCATAGCACGTCCAAAGCGGAGCGGTATTATAAGGAGCATCAATAGAGGATCCAGCGGCGACTAATTCTACTGATATCCGTCCAAACCACCAACATGAGGGCCGTGTGTTGCATGTATGTGGTTGTTTTTCTTTTTTTGAACCACACAGGAGTCGTTTTCATCATTTGTTGAATGTTCTTTTGGCTACTTTTCCTAAAACAACACAAAAAGCACAAAAACCTTCCAGAATACTCACAGTCTCTTTTTGCACGTAAGCATTCGCCATTGCGCTGCCTGCATCTTTTGATGTGCTCGCTCACAGTCCGCGGCTGCGTATCCGTGTTTTGTTTTGTTTTGTGCGAGCTCGGGTGTGGCTCTCCTGTTCAGAGGTGATATCCTCTCCTTGCCACACGCTGCTTTCACCAGGGCGCCGTCCTGCAAGTTAGAGGCACAAACCCGCACGGATTAAGCTTGACACATTATTCATGCACGCCGTGTTTCTGTTTGGAGGTTATCTGATAAGATGGAAGGAAATGTAAATCCGCACAGAAGCTTTGATGCAGTCTCTCTCTCTTTTTTTTTCTTTTTTTTTATTATTGTTTGTGCTTTTTTTTTTTTTTGTCCTTTGGGCAGATGTAATTGTTCACGTTTTATTATGATGCCCTTGTGGCTAACCCAGCACCTGAATGATTTATATCTATGTATGTGAGAAGTCCTGCTGCCAGGAGTCCTCACCGTGAGTCACTCTGTGTGCCATTGTACTGCACCACCTTGGGATAAAGGACTGGCCATAGGGTAATAGCCAGGAGGTGCATTTCATCAGAGCTCCTGTGCTATTAGACCTCCTAAAAAGCATTGTGAGGAAACCTTATGGATTTTCACGGTGTTTCCCGAAAGAAGGCGTCGCTTCATTGACACGCTTCTTGTTTTTGTTCATTCAATACTTTTCATTGTGTCTGTTTACGCTTTCTGCGTGATGTTGATGTAAAATGTACGCTGATTTTAGCGATCTACTGTCCAAACTCTTCTTATCGTGTACGGCGGCCACCGTGCAGACTGCAGTCGCCACGTTGATGATTTTAAGTACTTTTAAAAGGTGGAAGCTACAGGATCAATCAAGACAGAAAATCAGTCGTCTCCTGTGAAAGCCGTTCATACCGTTGTTCACGTAAAAAGTGACTGAAGTGAGTGTTGCAAAGAATAAAACGAAAATGGAGAGAGAGAGAGAGAGAGCAAGTTGTAGCTACTTACTTTCTAACTCCCACACAGCAGATAAGATAGACTTTAGTGATCCCACAACAGGGTAATTCACTTGTTACAGCAGCTCACAATATAGAAGGTGGATAAGAAATATATTCTGAACAGGGGCTCAAGTTGGGGACTGTTTGCCCCACGTATGAGAGTCCTTCCTGTAGTGGCCTGGTTTCAGCTCCAGGCTGTGGACCTTTGCTGTGTGTCGTCCCCCCCCCCCTCTCTCTCCCTCCCTCTAATTTCCTGTCTGTCTTCAGCTGTCCTCTCTCACAAGTTGAAAGCCGTCCAGAGTTAACAGGGTGTTCATACAGCCAACTCTCTGTGTTTCTACACTCTCCACGCTCCCTCTGTAGCCCTGTTAGCGCCTCCATCTTATTGCAGGGAGTTCTTGCGTTCTCTGTGATAACAGACGGTATTCATGGCGTGCACCATCTTAGATCCAGCTTTGCGTCCCCGTCTCCTTCTCCCCACTTCAGCATGGATCTCTGGTCTTTCCAAACAGAGTGTGCTAGCAGTACTTAGTGCTAACAGCTGTCCTCTAGTGTCAACAAGAGAACCGTGGCTTCTTTTGAATGGGTCACCCGATTTATCATGAAGTAGTTCAACCGAAAAAGGCAAAAAACTATGTTTGCAGACACATGGAGATGGAGATTGTTGTAGAAAAAACATGAAGTGCTAAAAATACTAAGAACACAGAGCTCAGAGCTTCTCTTATTGCCTGTGATTGACTCAGGTTTCCTTCTCCTTCAGGTCCGGATGAGGTTTGAGCTGAAGTCGCCAGTTAAGACCATTGAGGACTTCATTAAACGTTTCACCCCCAGCCGTCTGACTTCGGGCTCCAACAACAGCAGCTCCTCCAGCCTCATCACCAACCGTTCCTCCAACAAGGGCTGCTCCAGCATGTTGTCCTCCCCCTCCGCGGACAGCACGCTCACCAAACTGGACGAGGAGCGGCAACACGGAGGCCTGGCGCACGCCTTCGGCCCCGTCCCTCCATACGGCTACGACGGGAAGGCGTGGAACCTGGAGGAGGGCGAGCTGCGCTACGAGGCCGAGTCCCCCGACGAGGCTGCGCTGGTCTACGCCGCCAAGGCCTACAAGTGCTCCCTCGTCGGACGCCTCCCCGACCAGGTGACCGTGGAGCTGCCACACTTGGGGAAGTTGAGCTTTGAGCTGCTGCACACACTGGGCTTCGACTCCACCAGGAAACGCATGTCTGTGGTGGTGAGACACCCTTTGACGGACCAGATCACCGTGTACACTAAAGGAGCAGACTCCGTCATCATGGACCTCATCAAACCCCCCGACACAGGTAAGAAACTCTCATTCCTACTGTCGCTTTAAACATTCTCGGATTTATTGTAACACGGCGGTGTGGAGGCGGTACGCTGCTGATAAACGACAACGCTGCTGTCAACATGGTGTTGAGATGTAGTTTTGCCGATGTTGGATCATGTCTGAAGATTTCACCACCTGAATTGATGAATTGTGGCTTTGAACCGGCCACAATTCACTTCATGTAATCTTCACATGGCACATGAGCTCTCCGGTCGTGTCAGCAAATCGAGGAAATTTTCACTCTGCTCAATCCCGGATGATGAATCGTGTTCAGCCGTAGCTGCTTCAGGTTTTGGGAAAAACTGTGATTACACTGGGCAACATGCCTGCAAGGGCGGAGCTCTGTTTTTATAGAGCACCCAACGTTTCACCCCCTAAACCTTCATACTTTCCACTGATGTAATAAGGTAACATGTTACATAAGAACTAGTATTTTTAGAGCAAGTCACTGCTGTAAAACTAAAAAAAAAAAAGCACTTCCTTGTGTATTGTTCCCACCGATCTTAAAACCTTGTTCCATACTCTTCAAGTTCTTTAATGTTCTAATGGCAAAGGTGTACCAGGTTGTTAGTATTCAAGGCACACGGAGAGCTACACAGGCACTTTTCACTAATGCTTTGTACACAGTCACCAGACATCTGTCCAGAGGTGCTTAGCAAGCCCGCAGAGACTGAAGGCTTGACACAACACACAGTTTGTCGTGCTGCAAATAATGATTATTTTTGATATAAGAGAGAAATGTACGATCGATTATTAAATTCAGTCCCGTTGCTGCAGATTGAATTCTTCTCAAAGAACGACGACCTGGGCGACTGAGAACCTTCACAGAGTATTAAAGTTGTCAGTGATACATTTTCTGTCAGTCCGCTAACAGTTTTAGCTCCACTTTGAGCTCCATTCATCTTTTCTTGAGATGTTGTTGAATTAAACCTGACGCACTTGCCAAGCGCTGAAGAGCCACTTCACTGCTTTTACACATGAAGTTTAGTTTACCTGTCACTGTGAGCACTACTCGGCGTGTAAAAGCACTTCATAATATAATCTACGCAATGTAAATATAGCACGTCTCCTGCTAGGGAGCGAGGTAGAGTTGTCGGTCGTCCACCGACTCCTGAAGGCTGCAGCATCAGTGTGTGAATGGGCAGAAGCTTCAGTCCATTTACCATTTTGTGACAATAAATGTGTATTTCAGTGATTATTTTAGTATGAATTAAATGAGCTAAACTACTTTTAAATTCATCTGCCATTCCTGAATTTGTCAGGTGATCTCTGTGCCTGTTCATGCGACATATAACCTTTATTTTTATAAATATCAATGTAACCATGATAATACATCAACACACGTCAGAGAGTGAAAACAGACACACACTTATCTCACAATACACAGTACAAAACGTGTCATTTTTGTCCCATTTCTGTCTAAAAATATTCCCATCTGTGTCTCCTTCCTGATCTACTGGATGAGGTCCAGCTTATGTTTTATAATGCTCGTATATGAGCAATCATATAATGCTTGTAATCTGCTATTACTTCATGAGCTTCTAGAGAGAAATAAACCCATAGGGCACAATAAAGTGCTGCTTGACTTCTGTAAGTCACAGGAAGATTAGGGTGCCAAAATGATCCAATCGGTGAGTTTGAGTTTGACTTCATGTTTACTGCTCCTGTGTGAACATGAACCAGACCAGCAGTAAGAGGAACAAGCGACTATCGAGAGCCAACATGGTGCTAAAACTGCAGTCTCTATAGCTAATTTCCCCGTTCATGACAACTGTACTGAGGGGGAATTTATATACAACTCACCTGTTCAGATTATATTAAGGCTTAAAGTTATGTAGGATTAACAGTGTGGACGCTTTGATTGACATGTAGGTGCCTTTTACATGTGGCTTGTTTGAGCAAGCAGATGTCATTCAGCCCACCTCAGGTGTTAGTTCCAGGACTTTGCCGATTTTTAGATTAGCCGGGAGGTAGAAGAGACTACCATGAATCTTGTGTAGGATCATAAGTTTTGAAAGTTTGTCCCATACATACGTCGGTTTTATCAATCTGTCCCTCAGTTAAATAGAAGTGCAGTACTAAATCACTAGAGTACTCCTTTAGGATACCTGAAATATTGGGTGTATAAGTCCCATAACGTGCTCGTACATGTACCACATATTTATATTTTGACGGGCTAAATCGACCCGTGCAGTCACTCGTCTCAACTTCCTTTCAGTAAAAGCATGCTGTCATGTCGTGTGGGCAATTCATTTATTTCACGTGCCCGGTTAGCGGCTCCCTCCTGTTCATTAGAAGCAGGCTCTTCATCTCTACAAGGCGGCATGAAGAAGAGGATTCTTAAACAAAGACTTGTTAAGTGCGACACATGGGTGGAGGAAAGCACTCCCATCTTTTTTTGGCATATTTTCCAGGAATTCTGAATTACGATATGATTTATTGTATTGATTTTCCATTAAGAGGAGCATGCTGGTCTCCCTGCATTTAAGGTCTGAGCTGTGCTGATTGTTCATCATTTTAAATGCCCTCTATGGAGTAATGTCTGAGCTGGCACAGTATGCCGTTTTCATAAGTTTTTCACTTACTTAAAATTCACAGAGCTGCTGCTGCTGCTGCTGTTCACTGGAGAGGAGAGGCTCCATCAGGACAGTTGTCACACCACCACCACCACCCCTCCTCCACCTAGTGTGTCTCAGTTCAGAAAGTTTAATGGCCAACAGGGTGTGTCTTCACGCAGACAACTCACTGCTTTGTTTTACCATTGGGTAAAAGCAGCCAATTAGAGTGCAGCATGAGTTGGGCCTCCTCATAACACAGACCTCCATAATGGCTCCATTCAGGCGACGAGGGAGTTGTTCAGTGTCACTCTAATAACAGCGCACATGGAGGTAGACTGTAGACCCTTGGGGCTTAGAAGTTGGAGTGCGTAACTTCTGCTCTCTCACGCCTGCTGCAGGGCGCTGTTTATTCCACCCTAAAACAGAATTTTCATTTTGATGTAATGTTTTGATCTGAATTTACTATTTTTGCTGGCAGGAAATTTAGATTATGTTGACACTGTAGGCTTCTTGGTCAGAACTTCGTAAAATCACCATTATAACTATTATTAAAGCAGCTATAATTCATATTTTTTTGATTGACAGTGGCTCATATAATTAATTTTTACCCAACTCTGTAGTTGAATTCACAGTCGGTCTGTTCTCCACACAACTTTAAACCCCACTAGGAGCCTCTCAGAAGTGTTTTGCCCGCCACACTTTGCTCAGATTTGATCATTTTTCCTGGTTTATGTGCTTCTAAATATGTAAATATGCTACTTTATGATCAGAAATGTGCACACGTGAGTGTTTCTCAAACTTTTTATACCGCGTACCACCTCAGAAAATATTAGACTCTCCAAGTACCCTCATCACTACATACATTAAAATAACAGACTCTTTTCAGCTGTGGGGAGTTTGCGCAGCAGTCTGGTTTATTATTTATGAGTATTTTATGTTGTTGAATCCTGAATGTGACCGGGTCAAGAACCAATGCTACTTTTGGTGGAAAAGCAGCACACCTGACTCTCCTCTTTCCTACTGATATTTCCTGTTTTGAGCAACGATTGCAGTATAAACTATTAAAATTAACTCAATATTAACCACTCCTCTTTCTATCTCCGCTGTCACAATTTAGCTAATCCTGGGAGTATGCGTGTGGTGCAAGAATGTGACTATCAGCAGGCTGATTAATTTAAATTACATTCCAGCTATCTCTGTGTTTATATTCATTCAAAATGTTGCAGCATTTAATATATTTTTCAAATGATTTATTTAATTAAAGAAAGATTCCACTACAGGGAGGTTGCGTACCGCGTCGCACACGGAACATCATCACATCGGTGGAATTTGGCCTTTTAAGACGTGTTTCACGTTTGAGCATCTTTCAGCTCATTGTTTTGGTTTTTGGTCTTTTGGTTCACTCTCATGGCTCGCTCTGTAAAAAGCCCTAAAAGAAACACTCCTGCCTGGTACCAAAGGTTAGCAAAATAGCTGGCGAACATAGAGGTGCATTTAGAGCCAGATATCTCCCACAGGAGCGGGTGTGGAACAAAACGGAGTTAAAAGAAGAGTGAATATCGGACATTCATCGTGCACTCCAGTCGATAATGTTGCTCAGTATGCTGGATGTATAAACGGGCAACTGTTTGCTAACACAGCATCCATATCTACTTAAAAGGTGATTATATGTCCGTGTTGGATTTACAGCCTGTTTCCACTTGTTTCCTCTAGAGGCCAACAAAAAAGCAGTCACAGGTTAAAAGGCGCCCCCGTGGAGTTTTCTTGATAACAAACTCTGTTTACATTCACTGTTGCTCACTAAGGCGCATTGTGTGAGTCCTTGAGGTCTGACAAATGTGCTGAATGCATTTCCTCCCTCCACAAAAACATTTGCAAAGCTGAAATGTTGACCACATCACAACGTGGACGCAAGCCGCACATAAAACATTGCTCTTGAATGTAATGGTGAAAAAAAAAACTCCTCAGGGAACCTTTAACATACGGGAACACAAGTCCTATTTTAGGTGGATTTCCCCATTTTCACTTGTAGGAAAAATAAACATTGTTCGAAGTTCCACCTGCGTCTGCAAGGCCGGCTGGTCAAAATGGAAAACTCCTGCTGTCCTTGGAAAAACTGTTTGTTCACCCACGAGAAGAAACAGACTTACTTAGAAAATGTTCAGATTCTTGAGATTATTGACAGCTCTGTGTTAATTTGTTCTTTTCAGAAGGAAAAAATAAATACATTTTCGTGGCGGTGCATGTGTAGCGAGGCCTGCCAAGCTGTTGTGTTATTAGTGAGATTACAAGGCTGGGTAGTGTTGGCTGGTGCATCTGTGTCAGGAGACTGATGAAGCCAATCTGTTTGTGCACTGTCCCCCTGCCAGAAAGATGCCCAAGATGCTGCGCCAGAGAAACACTTTAGCAAGACTCTCTTCCAAAAACATGATACTTCAAAAGAACATGTGATATTCGGTTATATTAAGATCATTTCCATTTGGATTCATTGTGTTTCGTAATATAAGAAAATCTTTTTATCACATTTTGCTCTGTGTTGTCTAGACGCAGCTTGATGAGTAATGCGAAGACTTGGTGGGATATACTGAGGCGCATGGTTAATTTAGGTGTGAAGACAGATGGCTTTCATGTGCCGCTTGGAAGAAGCCTTTGGCAATCTGGAACCAAAATGCTGAACCGCTTATGCAAATTCCCTGAAAAACAAGGATATTTAATCTTCATTCTTCTGTGCTTTATTTGTTTTTAAGGAAACTCCAAAGGAAAGCGCCAGAAGAAGATCGTCAACCGGACCCAAAACTACCTGAACTTGTACGCTGCAGATGGCCTTCGCACGCTGTGCATTGCGAAAAAGGTAACAGGGGTCTTTGGAAGTGCCGAGCCGCCCTGTGTCTCATCAAACTGCTTTAGAAGTTGGAGATGATGTGTCTCAGTGGCTTTTTGGCAGGTTGTCTTTGTAGCCCGGCACAGATGATCACATGGACTGACCGTTTCTAAAGTGACATTCTTCGTGACTCAGCTGCAATCTGTGCCACTTTCCCAGGCTGTTAATTTATGCTCTCACAAGCCGAGCTCATTATATCCCCGGCTTGTGCAAAGACCGTCACAGAAGCGATGTGATAAAACACCTTCTCAAGGTCTCAACTTCTCCTGTATCCTCCTTCTCTTGAGCTGCTCCACTGTTAAATCTCCCCCTATACTTTAACAGATGATGTGTATGTGTGCGTGTGTTTGTGTCAGATTCTGAGCAAGGAGCAGTATGCCTGCTGGCTGCAGCATCACCTGGAGGCTGAGACAGCCATCCAGGGAAGAGAGGGGCTGCTGTTTGAGTCAGCCCTGCGACTGGAAACAAACCTCCAGCTTCTGGGTAATTGTTTTATGAATTGATCTCATTATTTCAGGTCCACACTGCACCTGTAGTTGGTTTATATGCGCATACAATATTAGTTTTAGCTCATCGTCATATTTCTTCACCCCTAGGAGCGACAGGCATTGAGGACAGGCTGCAGGACGGCGTGCCTGAAACCATAGCTTCCCTGCGGAAGGCCGGCCTCCAGATTTGGGTGCTGACGGGCGACAAACAGGAGACGGCCGTCAATATTGCGTACGCCTGCAAGCTGCTGGACCCCGAGGAGGAGATCCTGACACTGAATGCTGATTCTCAGGTGAGCAGTAGAACCGAGTGTTTCATAACATCTGGTGAGTTAAACAAAAATTAAAGAACAGGATATGTAATGTACATATTCTCAGAGGAGTAGTGTTTATGCTAAGCTAAGCTTGCTGGCTATAATTCATATTTACTGTGCAGACAAGAGTGATGTGAATATTTCAGATTATTCCTTTAAACTCATAATTTCCTTTTCCTCACTGAAAACACCACCTTTGTTTAAAAAAAAAAAAATGAGGTCAGACGTTCATCTGAGGACCAACAGTGTTTAGTTCTGTGCTGCTGAAGCATCTGTTTTCCAGATGTGAAGCAACTCAGACAGTGTGATATTAAACAACTCAGTGTCCTGATCCTGAATTCCAAACCCGCTCTGTGCCTGTCTCTGAACCAGGAGGCGTGTGCGTTGTTGCTGGAGGAGAGTTTGCACTACATCCAGGCCAAATTCCTTTGCAGCTCTGCAGACCAAACTGCCAAGGCCTTCCATGGACACTTTGCACCCTTTGACATCTATCCCTCCTCATCTCCATCCTCGTCCTCCCATGCCGCTCCATTCATGGTGCACCGGCTTGGCCTGGTAATTGACGGCCGGACGTTGGCCTATGCCCTCGATAAGAGTTTGGAGGATAAGTTTCTGGCTGTCGCACGGAGCTGCCGTTCAGTGCTCTGCTGCCGCTCCACGCCGCTGCAGAAGAGCATGGTGGTCAAACTGGTGCGGAACAAGCTGAAGGTCATGACTTTAGCCATAGGTAAGTAAAAGTTCAAGATCCACACCAAAAAGTGCCTAATGCTCATGGCTCACTTTGAAATCACCTGTGCACCTGATGTGCGTGTTTTGCTCTCCCCTGGTTCAATGAACAAATAACCGGCCCTGGAAATTACATAACTTCCAATCTTGTTCTGAAGAGAAACAGACTTTTTGGTGTCAGCAGACACAGAAAAACTGGAGGTTGTGTGAGTCTAAATCTGCAGCTGCAGTCTTGAACCTTAAGGCTATCACCAGGTTGTACGATCCAGTAGAGTCCAGACAAATCAAAACACGCCTAAGCCGCTGCTGACAGGGGTACATATCAACTTAAAAAATGCTCAAAAGCAGTTCACGTGATTAGAAAATAGTTTCCTGCTGTTCAAATTATTCTTCTTTAATGGACAAAATCTGAATTTTCCAACCGATGATGCAGCAAAACTCTAAAAGCTCTGTAGTTGTTTAACGAATATGCTTCCTCAGTGATGCTAACTTTTCAAAGCCTCACCTTCATCACTGCAACAGACATGTTTTATATAAAACTGGTGAAACTGGTGCCGCTCCAAGAAGATTTCCCACATGTCTGAGGAGTAATGAGGACACGGCATCTGAATTTAATCAGAATTTCACAAAACCTCTGCTGGTGTTGTGATTTAACGAGGCTCTCTCATAACACCTAGTGGCCGTCATGGCGTTTGACTTTTGTTTTTGTTATTTTTCAGCGGCTCTTTCACATTCCCTTTCTCGGTCACAAGGTACTTTTTTGGTCCGACGGCGTGTCCAAAATAAATATCTAAACAGCTGATTTATTTTAGTGACTTTGCCTATCTTCACTTCAACCGGAAATATTCATAACCCACTGAGCTCCAAAAGTGCGTCACTGTCCTTGAAGTAGTCCTTACACACACCTAGAAAAAAATTCAAGTATTAAACCATCATGTATCATTTCCCTACTCAGTAATTGATGACATATATTGTTATACCATGTCCTCTGTAAACAAACCTCTGGATGCCCTTGTTGCTGTGGTGTCAATACGAGTTGACTAGACGGGAGAGCACCCTCATCATAGACGCCGTCAAAACAGTGTCATTTGAAGGCACCACAATAATTATACACTTTAGACACGAGGATGTCAGCGTGACTTACGACTGTTTTTTACCCTGTTTTTTCCATTTATTTGTTCCTGCTGTTCTCAGGAGGATCCAGTTTTTTTTTGTTTTTTTTGCCAGCCAAGCGCTTTTCTGTCATTGCTATGTTAGCAGTAATGTGGAGGAAACACTGCAGCTCCTCACACTCTTTTATTTTACATCTCTGTGGGGACAGCAGATGATGACAAGATTAGAGGACTGATAGATATTAAAGCTTCGGCACGACGACGCCAACGTTTTCAGACCTCATCTGCAGTTACACCTCTAACAAGAACGGAGCCTCCGCCTGCTCCAGTCTATATGTAAATTATGTTTTACTTCACACAATATTTCACTGAGGCATTTGTTTCCTTTCTATTGCAGCATTTGAATTGTTTACAGTCGGCAAGATGATTCAATAAATTTGAATATAATACACACTAGTTAGTTAGAACCAGCTAGTGATGTTTATGCACATCAACAATAATAATTAGTAAATTTATCAATTAATCAATTACAATTAGTTATAAGTATTAACTATTATGATTATGTTGGCTCCAGACACTTAAATGAAGGATCTTTGTTTTTATATGATTGTAAATTAAATATTGTATGGTTTTGGACTGTTCAGACAAAATAATAATTTAGTAATTTGATTACATCACCTTGTGCTCTTGGAAATTGTGATGTGTTTGTTATACGATAGTCATTTAACATTATTAGTAGGTTAGGAGATACCAATATGGAAGCCAAAGGGTTCAACATTAAATAAACCAATAAGATTTTAAAAAATATATAATTGTATAAACTGAACTGAAATGAAATATTCACTTTTATCTCGCAAAGTTTTTTGTCACTGACTAAAAGTCCCAGATTTACTCTTCTACTCGCTCACTCTCTCCTTTTTTCTTCTTAGCTTCCTCCGTCTACGTCCTCTTTGGTCTTTGTTTGGTTATATTGCCCAATTGCCCAGCTCCTGTTCTGGCACGACACCCGTTCAATCGGTGGTCCATAATGCCTGTTGTACTGTGTCTGACACTAACATTCGCCCGGTGCTCTGAGCTCACATTTTGGGTGGCCTGGCTAACAAACTGAGCTAACATTAGCTATCGGCGGCTTTAGTTCACAGCAGTTTATTTTACTGCCCATCAGGAAACTCCTGACATAAAATGAAGCAACTGGAGGACTTCAGAGGGAAAACCAGAAAACATCTTCTCTCTAAAATCCATCATAGATCCAGTTTTACCAAAATCAGTAAAATAGTTGATGTTGTGTCACTGAAAGTGTTACAGACTTCTTGTTTATGATCACAAAAATAATATAAACCTTTTTAATTTTATGGTAGAAAAAGTTAATATTGAACACAGTATAAGAGGCCACATCTCAGTATTACTATGTCACCGTTGGAGCTTTAACGTTTCCGTCTGATATTTGCAGTTAAAGATTCGACCATTATTCCATATCACCAATATTTTGTAGATTTCTGTCGTCAGTTCGTACACTGCTGCTGCTGATAGATTTTGTTCTACTGGAGCGGTATTCTCCAGCTGACCCAAACTGGCGACCTCTGTTTGAACACTCATCACCACCTACCTCTCTTATTCATCGGACGCTGTCGCTCCAGTCGTGTTTACTATTGACAACAAAAACCCTCTCTGCCCACCGACACTTCATCTCCCACTCCACCACCTGTGGTGACAAAAAAACAACAATCGACAGCCCTTAAAATGGAGCAAAAAACAAAAACACTGCTTGCCAAAGCGGCCCCAGCTCTGCCTAACCAGAGGGACAGTTGAGCTGGTGAACTGAAGACAGCTTCCTCCCACATACATAACAATCACCACGCTCAGCTTCCTGGCTACAGTTTATATACTGATGTATCTTGAGGCTCCTGTACTCACTTTCCTGTTCTGAGGGACTATTTTCTCTCTGTCCCTACATTAATCTCAGGTGATGGGGCCAATGATGTCAGCATGATCCAGGTAGCGGACGTGGGCGTGGGTATCTCGGGACAGGAGGGCATGCAGGTAAGGAGAAATGTGGGCGTGAACGTACAGGAATGGGAGGGATGGATGAAATGAAGGGAGAGATGGATGAGTTTGTGGGGCGACTCGGGGGAGAGGTTGTAAAAAAAAAAAAATGAAATAAAAAAAAAATGGAGTTTGAGAGGAGAGAGAAGAGCTATGTGATGGAAGGTGAGGGAATAAGGGAAGACATTGACATTCTTTAGCTTAGTTAATGGGTTTTCATTACTCTTAAGTGCATGTTTTAGCCCACATCCATACACATCCTCTAAATAGGATTGCCTGTGTGTTGCTGAGTCAGGAAGCTCATCCCGTGTCCTGCAGTGAAGCAGTACACTTTATGGGTGCTTTAGTCTCCACTCCATCCACACCAGCTCCCCTCTCCCTGCTCTAAGGTCGCGGCCAGTGCCACAGCAAAGGCAATAACATGGTTCAAAATAATAAAAAAAAAAATCTCCCCACCCCCATGTTCATTTCACTCAAACACCCTGTTCCAGAAAGGTGATCTTGCATAGAAATGATGGAGACTCCCAATTAACTTCCAGGGGAGGCTTCGGAGGCGCGCTGCTGTGTAGCACATCTGTTAAAGTCTCGGTATCCTGTCCTTAACGGGGCCGCTAGATTAATCATCGTTAATCAAATTTGCTCTAATGAGACAGCGGTCACTCCTCGGGATTCCAGAGCGTGCTGACACGCACACATTTCAGCTCACGCCGCATTATGATTAACACACCTCTCCTATCGGGAGCCCGCTCCCCGTGTAGTCGTTGCGAGCCCGTTGTTAGAGCGCAGCAGAAACTTAAATTGCTGCACAACGAGGCATCTGCTGGTATTTTTTCTTGTTGACAAATAACACTGGCAGTCGAGATGTGTCATAAAGGGTTAGCGGCGCCGTTTAAAACGTAAGTTATAAACCCGGCGTGACTACAGGGAGGGTTTGGTTTTAGATTTTGATCGATGAGACTGACAGCTTCACGCCGCTGTAACGATGAATCCCTAAAGGTGGACAACTCGTTTAAGGGTTATTGCTTTGGAAAGATTATACCCACTAAAGATTCATTAAAAAGAGGCAGGCGAGTGTAGCCAGGCAGGCCATTTCCTCCACTTATTTCCTAATAACTGCACAAGTCACGTGTGTGTGTGTGTGTGTGTGTGTATGTGAGAGAGAAAGCACAGGATGAAGGAGACTGAATGTTAAGTCCTTCTGGTGTTTTGCAGGCAGTGATGGCGAGTGACTTTGCTCTCCCACGTTTCCGGTATCTCCAGAAGCTCCTGCTGGTCCACGGACACTGGTGCTACTCCCGGCTGGCTAACATGATTCTCTATTTCTTCTACAAGAACGCTGTAAGATGATTTACCTCTGTATATACTTGCCATGCAGACACAAATGTTAAAATGTGTGATTTTTTACATGAGTTGACGAATAAAGAAGCGATTGTGTGTTCTTGTTCTGTCGTGCCTCCCTCTTGTGATTTCACCCCTGTTATCTTTTGGTCCCACAGATGTTTGTAGCGCTCATCTTCTGGTATCAGTTCTACTGTGGATTCTCAGGTTCAGCCATGATTGACCAGTGGTATCTTATCTTCTTCAACCTGATGTTCTCTGCCTTCCCACAACTCATCACTGGCACTCTGGACAAAGACGTGTCAGCAGAGACTCTCCAACAACTACCTCAGCTCTACGTAAACGGACAGAACTCGGAGGTCCGGACTACTTTTGTGTTTGTTTTTGTCCGTCTTCTTTTAGTGTGAAAGGATCTGTGTTTTCTTCAACTGATGGAGCTTGTCTAGTGTCTCTGCTTCATGGAAACTGGATACTTGCGTCGAAACTGTACACCGACTGACATTTTGGGAAGATGTTTTGTTTCCTTCTCAGCTTTTAGCCATATCTCCCGGCCTTCATCTGCAGACGGATTCTGCTTGGTTGTTTGTTGTTGTTGTCACGTCACAACACACCTGTGTGCTGAGAAAAGCCATGAGAATTTGTGTAAAAGCTCCAGAGAAAACCTAGCATGTAGATCTTGGATACGAGGTACCGGGGACTAGATTTGCGGTCTTTTGTGTCGGGTAGTTTTGAGTAAAATTACATGACATTTTTAGTTATCATAAAACAGGTGCAGACATTCATGTCCATCTCAGGACAAACTGTAATATCTTTAATCTCTTAACTTTTCATATAACATCGTCACAAGGTCAAACTTTAACTTAGCCAATAGCTGCAAAAGCTCCATTTTCTTTGGTTATCCGGGGTCGGGTTGTCGTGCCGGCAGGTTTAACAGGAATTTCCAGACGTTCCCCTCCTTACCAACCCATTCCAGCTCCTCCTAGTGAGGTGTTCCCTTTCTAGATGGGCTATGTAGTCCCTCCAGCTGGTTCTGGGTCTGCCCTGGGGTCTTCTACCACTAAGTCATGCCCTCCAAAGGAAATACAGTTGGGAAGGAAAATAAAGAGCTTTGCCTTCCTGCTCCACCCCAAGGGTCCGTACAGCATCTCTAATATTGCCAATACCACACCAACCTGCCAGTTCCCATCACTCATGAACAAGACCTGAGATACTTGAACTCCTTCATACTTAAATGTTAATTAGCAAATGATAGCATGCTGTCACATTAAATTAAGATGATGAATGTAGTACACCTTAACCTGCCTAAACATCAGGATGTTATCTCATAGCTTAAAGCACCGCAGTGTTTCGGTACAGCCTCACAGGGCTGCTGGTGTATTTTTTGAATTGAAGGAAACCACAAACCTCTTTCCTGTTAAATAAAATAGCTGCATGTCGTTTTTTTCTGTTGTTAATTTTGTAAAATTACACAAGTTCATGAATCATTTAAACAGCAACAGATTTGTCATTGATTTCAAGGTTTTGATGTCTGTTGAATCAAACAGACTGACTTTAGCTCGGATACACTCTGTTCTTAATCATTTGTGATACGATCTTAACCTCTGCTCCGTCACACTGATGAGGCTTAATCCTGTAAATCTCTGCTTTCATCTCGCAGGAATATAAGCCATATATGTTCTGGATGAACATGATTGATGCCTTCTACCAAAGTCTGATCTGCTTCTTCATTCCTTACTTTGTGAGTCTGCTTTCAATTTCCATCAGCTCGTCTTCACTCAGAAATTCGTTGCTCTTACTCATCATTTCCGCTCTTTCCGTCCCGTCACATTCTTCTTCTTGGTCTCCTCCACAGGCCTACGCTGACTCTGACGTGGATCTGTTTACATGGGGAACACCCATCACCACCCTCGCTTTATTCACCATTCTGGTGCACTTGGGCATTGAGACCAAAACCTGGGTAAGGAACCTGATTTTAGACTCTTTCTCTCTCTCAATGCTGCGTTTTCTCACTCAAATCAGGACACTGGCTTTGTGGGAGTGCTGCTGCGAAGGCTGACAGGCACATGGATATTTAACTCCAGCTGATTAGATTGAACCAGAAAGCTCTGCAGCATCAGAGCCGATATATATCAGCTTGACAGCGTGTCTGCCGCTGTCCCTCTGCAAACTGGCTCCGCCACTTCACGCTGCCACAGAGCTCCCCCCCCCTCCGCCTCACGGTCTCCCCCTGCCTCGTTTTTATCCTCAGGTATCCATGTGTGCTTCTCGTAAACGGCCTGCCAGTCTTGGTCATGAGCCATTTTAAATTTATGACCCTGCATTGAATCAGAGGCCTTTCCATTATGCCAGGGCCGTAAATTTAGCCTGACAAGTTTTGTACATGAAAAATGTCCTTTTCACTAACTACCGTCTTGGACATGATGGCCGCCTCGTGCAGGGAAGTATTTGTAGTGAGCAGCATCAACCAAAGGTAAACATTTCCGATCGCTCAGCTGGCAGGTACTTCATTCTCCGGCTGTTCGGGGGGAACATAATGTGAAAGTCATTTAAAGGTATTTGAGGTGACGGCAGGCAGCGCTCTTTCTCGTCCCCCATACAGTAAGCTGCGAGGCAGTAATTAATTATGTGCTACTACTGCTCGTGTGCAAGTCAGGAAGGACAATACTCCAGCGAGCCATTGTAAGAAATTCACTCTGTCAGATGTCTGTCAACTCCAGAGCGCCTCGGGCTATGCTCGTTGAACTCGTTGAAATTTATTTTATGTGCACTTGTTAATACTGCAAAACAACATTCTGGTTTTATATACCCTGAGTTTTAAATATTTTACTTTTGGCTCATTGTTTTGGTTTCCTGGCCTGAGAATGTTTCAGTTCTCTCTCGCCACGTCAGAGCATCTGTCGTCGACAACAATAACAAGGAAGTCTGGTGTACGCTCCCTACCTCTCACCAAACTGCATCTGTACATTTAGCAGCTAGCTAATGAACACTAAACATGGAGCAGTGAGCGGCCAGAGAGCCACACATTTCCCCCAAGGAGATGGTGGAGACCAAAGCAGAGCTAAAAGAGTGAATATTGGATTTGGATTCGTTAGATTGCAATAAAACATTAACTCCAAATGAAAGTTGCTAAATGTGTAAAACTGAACGACATGTTGTGTTTGCGGTTTGTTTTACTGCCCCCAAGTGGCCAAAGTGGCCAGTGTCTGTTGAAACATCTGTGAAATAAAAACTGACTTCCCATAATCGATGTGTCTCACAGTCGTCATCATAGTCGTGTCCAAACATGTTTTTTGACACTTGGCTGCATGAGTAAATAACTCATTATAGATTTGACTAAATGGGACTTTGCTTATAATCTTTGTGATGAACTAACTGCTCCTGTTTCTGCCCTGTTGGACCTTGACTGTTGCCACGTCCTCAGATTCCTGCTGTGGTGGAGTTATTTGTTTCACTATCTTATCCTACAACATGGCAGAGACTAGAAAAATAAGATCATGGAAAGAAATAATTTCTCTCTGTGGGAATGATTATCTAGTGTTTATCTCCACATTTAGTCAACGTAAATCATAAAATTAATTCACATGGGATTCAGTCATGGATGAGTTATATCTGTGCCTTGTTGAAGTTGTTGTGGTTTTTAGTTAGAAAGGTCAGTTTAATTTATTTTTTAACTTTTTGTGATGCTTTGGACGGATTACAAGATACCCACTGTAAGGTCTGTCAAGTGTTTATCTGTCATTATGGGCAGTATTATTTGCATCTAAGAATTTTCATTTTAAATTTAAATTTTTCACCAAAAAAAGGAAAAACAATACTCATAGCACCTTTCCTTGTCTCCTTTCTCTTACAGACCTGGATGAACTGGCTGTCTATTGCCTTCAGTATAGCCTTATTCTTCACAGTGGCTCTGTGTTACAACGCCTCCTGTCCCACCTGCTACTCTCCCTCTAACCCGTACTGGACCATGCAGAGGCTTCTGCAGGACCCCCTCTTCTACCTGCTCTGCGTCATCACGCCTGTAGCAGCGCTGCTGCCAAGGTACACAGTGCTGCTTGATTTGTGTTTGACTGGATGCACGAGCCCGTTTCTCAAATATTCAAGGCTCGTGCCATGAAATATATCTGTACCAGATGCCTTTCATGTTTATCGCAAGAGCTTGGCGGATGGTGCTGAAGTGTGTCCTGACGTCTGGTTCTGTTTTACTTTGCAGATATTTCTACAGGGCGTGTCAAAGCACGCTGTTTCCCAGCCCAGTCCAAGTTGGAAGACAGTTGGATAAACTCCCCGCTGAAACCCGCAGGAACATCCTCAGTCTCAGCAGGGTGAAGGTGGGGTCACCGCTCAGCCCCAAGCCTCCCTTCCTGTCCCTCACTAAGCCCTCACCTAAAGGTTGCAATAAAAAAGACCAGAGGAGCTTCCCCAACTCCAAGACATCACAGGGGCCTGTTTTACAAACAGATAACCAGAACAGAAGAAACCCGCTGGGGCCTACAGACAGTGAGAAGGGCCTCTCGGATATCTACACATTAGTTCCTTCAGAAATAGACACTCTTCCTTACACCAAAGACGCCCCTCCGCTCTCGGAGGAGCCGCAACCTCCTTCCACCAAAGACTCTGAGTGTCTCGATAAGACTTTAGAGACATCTCATCTGAGTCTCTCCAGCTGGATCACCTCTACACCTCTGCACACGCAGACAGACAGCGTCCAGCTGAACCTCCCCCACAACGGAGACTCCCAGTGTGTCAAATACACGAGGAACTCGGAGGAAAGACTCCAGTCTGACCACATCGTTCACCCAGCACAGAGGACAGAGCAGGTGGCGGAACAGCCGCTGCACACCACCTTGTGATGTCTTACAGTCTTACAGTGTGTCACTCAAACAACAATTTGCACGATAGTTTTTTAAAATCTAATTTTATTGTATTTTTCAAGGAGATTCTTTTATAAAAGATACAAATAGGTACTTTATATTTTGGATGTTTAAAGATGTTTTTGAGGTTTGGGAGATGGAAGAACTGGAATATCTTCCGTTTTAGTAATTCTGGGAACTTTTTTTTGATATCGCAAAGATGCATCTCACTATACCTGATCAGGTTTTAATGTAAAGAAGAGCAGAGTAGAGACATTCCACTGCTGGCTGAGTTCGTTTGATGCTCGTGTTTGTTCTTTCAGACCTCGATCAGAAAGCCACTGTGGCCTTGAATCAGTGTTCCTGACAGGAGAGGTTGTTAAGTTCCCATACAAACATGTTTCAGTGCAGATTCTCAAAGAGTTTTATCTTGTTAAACGGTGGCATTGGCTCACTGCACATTTCAGTCTCGTTGCTGGACTTGCGTGTTTATAGCTGTTCTTGTCGTACAGTACATTCCACTGAATAATTATGAGAGCTGTTGACTTAATAATCATGCATTATGAGCATTAATCAAGAAGTTTTAATTTCAGTCTTTATACAGAATCTACCAGAAATGATGCTCTGTTGTGCGTGTGTATGTGTGTGTGTGTGTGTGTGTGTGTGTGTGTGTGTGTCCGTTGACTCATTGGATTTGTTTTATCAGTGCCAACCAGTTTCACGTTAAAAGAATAGTTTGGCCTTTTTGTAAATGTATTTGCTTTCGGATCAGAAGACTGATACAACATCTCATGTCTGTATCTGTTAAATATAAAGGTAAAGAGACGACTCCAGACCAGGACACAGTTAGCTTAGCTTAGCTTAGTATAAAGACTGGAAGCAGGGAGAATCTGCCTGGCTCTGTAGAATGTAAAACAACAAAAGTGGTATCAATCACTGAAGCTGGAGGCAGAAGAAAGTTAGCTTAGCTTAGCATATAGAGTGGAAACAGAAGGAAACTGATAGCCTGGCTAGCAGCTAGCTCTCTCCAAATCTAACAAAATCTGCCTACCAACAGACTCCTCTAAATCTCGCTAATTAACATTTTCTATCTAGTTTGTTTAATCCTGAAAACTTGTTGTCACTGTGAGGTTGCCAGGCAACCTGTGAAAACTCAAAACACTGCACTCGGCCAAGAAAATTATAAAACTCACTAATTATTAATAATTAGTGAGCTTTAGAGCTGTTAGCAGACAGATTTTTTTACCTTTGGATAGAGCCACGCTAGCTGTTTGCCCCCGTCTTCCAGTCTTTATGCTAAGCTAAGATAACGGTTGTCTGGAAACGGGGAAAACAGCTAACTTTCTCCAACTCTCCCTCTGTGTCCAGTCTGTATGCTAAGCTAAGATGGCTCTCTTCTAGCTCCAGCTTTGTTGATTGATACTGCTCTTATGTTTGTATAAAGACAACATTTAGCTTAGCTTAGCATAAAGACTGGAACCAGGGGGAAAAGCCAAGAAAGTAATCCCTTTAATCCAGACATTGTTAGGTGTCTATTTTTAGGTATTAAACAAATTAAATGTGAGTTTTAGTTGTGTTGATTGGATATTTGTTTTAACCTTTTGACAGAGCTGATTGTCTTTATGCTAAGCTAACCGTCTCCTAGCTGTAGCTTCATATTTCACATACAGCCATGTGAGGTATCAATCTTCTCGTCTATTTCTCAGTAAGAAAGCAAATGAGCTTATTTTCCAAAAATGCCAGAACTTTTCCTTTAAGCACTGTTAAGTAGGGTTGACAACAAGCTACCATCACGTTTCATAAGCAAGTTTACTTGAAGGTCCTCTTTAGGTTTTTTTTTTTTTTTTTTAACGGTTTATTTCAACACAGTTAAATTAGTTCTGCTGGTGCTCAGCTGTAAACCAAAAGCTCAATGGCGAAAGAAGGTGTTTCCCAAATGTAAAAGATGCGGCTTAATATTTAAATTTGCACTTTGAAAGCATTATTTTAGAACAGCCGTTGAGTATTGTTGGTTCTCTGACACAAAAAGTATCCATAAAAGTAAGGAAAGTTGTTCAGTTGTCATGCATTTAAAGGAGCAGCACCTTTTTAATATTTTATGATTGTTGTATATCTTGTGCCATTGCCATTTTGTAAAGTGTATCATTTACCAAAGATCATTTATATTTCTGTATTTTCTAAGCAATAGTATGTGCCTTAACACTGGATAAGAAATTACAAATCTAAGAGTTTGCTTACGATGCTGAATCTGTTATTTGTTTAAAGATGACGGTGCATCTTCGTCTAGGTGTAGATGATATTTATGAGGCTACATGCTATGTGGTTTCTTTCCTCCTGTCTGTTTTTGCACACGGTGCCCTTTTCTGGCATGTTGTTCACATTCTGACTCCGCAGCCTGTCCACTTTGTTTTATAGTTTCTGTCTGTTCTGTGCTTTCGGTGTCGCACTTTATGTGCCAGAATCAAGCTCGAGCGTATTTGCTGCTGAATTCCAGCTTTGCCCTTTTTTTAAAAAAATGCAAATTCCTCACAGGAACGTTCGCTCTGTCCACACACGGCCATGAACATAATCCAAGCTGGATTTGTATTTTGGTTACACAGTAGTCTTAAGTTTAAAGTTTTATATTATAGATGTAGGCGGAAATTATTTGCTGTTAAATCACTGAGTTCAGTGTCATTCAAGGTATTAATCTGGATATCTAGGGTTTATAAAGAAATGGGTGGTAGCAATCTGGAAACTCTTAAGAGCCCCAACCCACAACACCATCATCAATACCAGTTCTTTGTCTTTGCCCTTCAAGTAATTGGAAATTACTTGCACCGTTGTTTCTTGTGAACAAAATAAAAATAATAAAGTATTTATCCTTTGCTACCTGTTTGTCCGTTCAGAAAGATGTACTCTGCTTAATAAAATGTCTTAAGTCCTCAATTTTTATATTGTCTCTGCATTCGACCTGCGTTCTTTAAGTGTACTATACGTCAGACCTGTGGGGTCGGGTGTAAAAATGAATAAAACTGCTTAAACCACCACACTACACAGCTTGAAGCACAGCCCGTCTTGTGTTATTGCAGTAAAAGTGCAGATGCTGAGGTTAGCTTGATCAATGTGCCTGTCCAGCTGAGCTCAGGAGTTTATTTTGAGCTCCCAGGAGGTGTAAGGTATAACTAGTTCAACAAGTTGCTACATTCAAACTGGGTTACAGTATATCTACAAAGTACAGCCCCAGGGGACTAACTAAAAAACATTTAATATGGTCTTAGATTGATGACTTTTTTGTTATGTTTTGTTTTTCTGTTAAATAGTTGTCATAGTTAAAAATGTTTTAAAGCAACATTGTGTTTAAGTAATATCACTGTCGTAAATATGGACAGTTGTACGTGTGTGCTTGTTATAATTATATGACTTGATCAAAAACTAAGAAGTTATCAACTTTGCTAACAGCCAGATATCAAGAAAGTGCAACAACAACCACCAAACAACACAAGACATAGCAGCCAGCTAATATTACTGCAGTCGGTCCAGCTCGGCGTCTGTCTTTCAGTGTTTTACTTCACCAAACTCTCACCAACGACTAAAAGTTAGTCCCAGATTTACTCTTGTCTGGTGGCTTCTTGCTCGCTCACTCTCTCTTTCAATCTTTTTGCCTATCTTATTGTCATTGTCATCTTGCCCAGCTCCTGTTCTGGCACGACACAGACTCAGCTCCCCGTCAAAATTCCCCCACACGTCGTGCCTGAAAACATCCTTTTTCCTGGTGGTACAAACACTCCCTCTGTGCTCTGAGCTCCCAATCTGGGCAGCCTGGCTAACAAACTAAGCTAGCATGAGTCGATGCAGAGCAGCTGAAGGACATCAGAGGGAAAACCAGAAAACATTTTCTACATAAAATATGAACCAGCTGCTGTTTTAAACATCTTCGACAACATACATGTGATAGGTCTGCACCTTGTTGAGTCTAATGGGCTTTCCCACTAGAGTAAAGCAGGAAGAAACCTTCAAATTAGTTTCAAAGTCAGTATCACAGCTCCGTGAAGCCCGGTGGGTAGATCATGTTAGTGACCAGAGTCCGAGGCTTTATTCCCAAAGGTCCACCACACGGGCTAAAAATGTAACTTCTTATGAGGCTGAAAAGCACTCACCAAAAACAAACACCACATATATGTTTTCAGTTAGTTATATCACCTCAACTTTTAGTTATCACCTCAACAGAACTTTTGTGTTTTTATTACCTTAACAAATGTAGTTTTTTATATATCTGCAGATGGAACAGGTCCAATATGTTAGCTCAGAGCGGACAAAGAGCTCTGCAGACTTTGTTTCAGCACTACATTACAACACAGCTGAAAAAGAAGTACGGTAGTAGTAGGGGAAGAAGAAGATGTGTTTGCTAATTCTGGCTAACCGTGTTGTGTTTTGTTGGAAGTTAGAGTTAGAGTTAAATCTACAAATAGAAGATTTATTTAGCATATAACAATAAAGGAAGCAGGAATCCTCGCCATCAAAGAAGGACAGAAAATGTCAGAAAACATCAGTGTGGTCTTTCCCAAATGGAAATCGCGATGAGAGTCGAACATTATAGTCCAGATTTATATCAGAGTATATCTGCATAAATTCAGCTCTCAGTCTCTTTGTTCTCACACATCTGCACAAAGGTGTGATATACGAGGCTTTCAGAAGATGGATGATCTTTGGCCTGGTGTTGCAGTGGTTTGTCTTTGCCTGGTGTGCGTAACATCTGCGATAGCTTCCCAGAGAGGCATTTTGGGGCAGCGGGGAGTGTTATTAATGTTTCTTTTAAGGCACATTGAGGGAAAAAAAAAGGGGACAGTGGAAGGCTCTGCTGATGCTGCCTTTAGTGAGCCTCTGCAAACGGGACGGCCAAATTACTGACCGCCGCTGCACTTTGCAAGAGCAGGTTCCTCGTCTGAACACAGAGATAATGATGACTCCTCTACCCTCGCAGTGCTGCTCTCTCCATCTCTTTCAAAGCCCGAGTGTAAACTGGGCAGATTGATCAGCTGTTTTTTCTGCATACTGTGTGTGTAAGTGTGGAACTTTTGTGCCATTGTGCGAAGCTTTTAGTCTCTGCACAACAGTGTTTTGTGTGTGTGTGTGATTTATCTGCTCTGAGAGGCATTAGATAAGCAGCACATGCAATGAAATGGATTTTTGTCACACGAGTCACTTATTGTGTTATGGGCATTCACGTAAAAGATTGATAATATAATTAACGGGGGGGTCCTGTTCCTCCTTCCTCGCTTGCTCCTCTCTGGAAATGAAGGGTTCCTCACAGTCTCCTGTAGTCTTTTTTCATTTTCTTTAATGACTTTTTTGATTACCTGCAGTCTGCAGACAGACAGGAGGCTAATTCTGCAGAAGCTAATGGACTTTGATTAGCATTTTATCATAGAGGACCATCATTGATTCTGGTCATTAAAGTGGCCTTGACCCGCTTCATGACCCATTGTTTTAACAAGCTTAAATCAGGACATTTTCAATTTCCTATACTGCCTCGTATATAATCTGGTCCAATGAAGCCATCAGAGAGCTGGATTATGGGAATTGGCTACGTTTTAAAGAGCCCTGCAGCCTCTCTGCTCTTCATTTGAGAAGAATTTTGCTGAGAAAACTTGAGGACTTGCTCATTAACACCAGTGGAGATATACGCTGCATCACTTTTGAATTCAAATAACAAATTAAGGCTTTTTTTTGTGAGCCAGGGCCATCTGTCTTCCAGTTGGTGGAGGCATTGTGAGGATCCATTCTGCACGATCACGTAGGAGTTCCTTAGCCAAAGCATTATTGCTCTTTTTCAGTGTGACTTCCCACTGACACAGGAATCCATCCAACTGAAACAGCAGGGACAGACGCTGGACAAATAGCACAAAGACAAACACCTACACGGTAATTTATAGTCTCTAGTTCATCAGTCGAAGGAAAGAAGAGCACTGAGAGAAAAAAATGATTTAATAATTATATTCATATGGTAATTTATATTCTTCTCAGATTCAGAATTTCAGGTCTTGTTCAACACTAACCAGAGCCGGTACTACTAATGAGTGTGTAACCACGCCCATCAGTGATGTCACAGTGTACTGGAGTACACCTATGTATCACTGCAGTAAGGTGTGAAGTTAAGCCAAAACAAGATTTCAGGGGGTGTTAATTTATCTCTTCATAAAGGTCTAGTATGTAGGATTTTGCCACATCTACAGCAGTGAGGCTGCAGATTCCAACCAGCTAAGTAAGATGTCTTTATTTTTTCCATTCTGGAGAAGCCGCTCCTTCCATAGCTGTAGTGGCTATTTAAAAGATTTTCCTCAAAAAGCTACAGATTATAGGTGGGCTATGTACAGTATTGTTGAGGCAGGATTTATGTTGATTTATTTTCCAGGTTAAAAGCAAACATGCAAGTTCATCATGCTGCCTCCAGTACAAAAAAACATATCCTGGTGCATCATCTGACACCGATACACCTGCTACCTGTATTTTCCACCTGCTCAGCGACCCCTCTACAAAAAGAAAATATAAAATAAATTAAAAAGTTAAGCTAGCGTGCGAATTACTCTTCGCCCCTCTGTGCAGCCCACAGCTGCATAAAGTTTTAGGCCTAGCAGTAACAATCAACAAAGCCAGTGGATTCATCCTCTGGGGGACATGAGTGTTTCTTTGTGCCAAACATCTTGTAGATCGTGATATCATCCAAGACTTTGTAGGGTTCATCATCTGGGGATATCTGTACAAAATGTGATGATATTTAGTTAAATGTTAACGGTGTCTACCTCACAGTGGCACCAGTGGAAAAGTAAGAGGATCCTCAAAGCCAGTAAGGTTAATCTTCAGAGGATCATGACTGCATCATGAGATTGCATTGCAATTCATCCATTAGTTGTTGAGATATTTCAGTCTGGATTGTTGGCTGTCAATGCCATAGATGTTCTAGAACAACAGAACATAGAGTAAAGTTGTTTGTTGTTGATGTTTCTAACCTTCATACTGTGAAAACATTGCGAGTCAAACTCATTGTTTTTGCCTCGTAAACATTCCAGTCGACCGCTTTGTCCGTTTGTTGTGACGTTCACATTCACATTCTGCTGAAGTGTTGAAAAACCCCTCGAGTTGATGAGCTCAGATTATGAGCCAGAGGTTGAGAGGGCTGATCGGAGATGTTCCTGCATCCTGATCACAGAAGACATCAACTCTTCGTCTTGATTGCCTGAGTGACCCCGTGTCTCTTTTAGCCGTAGGCTGTGGCGCACATCCAGGAATCACTTAACAACCAAGATAAAATAATCCTACACTCCAAACTACGGACATGCGACCTTCAGCGTCCTCTCCTGAACGCTGTACCACCCTGCAGTCACATTCCCAAACTGCCAGCAGTACGACTGAGGTTAATTGCTATATTACAGGAAAAGAGATCTGCCATGATGATGTCAATTTTAGGCACTTATAATCCATATCCAATGGCTGGGGGGGTTGAAATGATATAACCATAGATTATCACACATATAGTAGAAAGCAATGACCAGCAGTATAAGCTAATGCTCAGCGGAAGAGTTTTACCTGAGTCAGTGGCTGTTAAACCTCTAATTTCCTCCATTTGGAACATTAAACATAACACAAGCTGAGCAGAAAGGTTGCTTGGAAAATGATGAAACAAGTTCCTGTGTGCGCTCGAGTGTAAAGCTCAGGCTATAGGCTAGATTAATGGAGTCGCAGCTGTGACTGAGTGAATAAGTGCATCGGTATAGACGTCTCTGAAATTGTTTTTAACGTCTGTAACAAATGGGCAAAGAGGATCATAACGATGAAATGATATCTGTTATCTTTATAAATTGGAGGCATCATGTGCTTCACTGTTTGCACTTTATTTCGCGCTGTGACATTTAATATACAGCATTACTTCATTTTTCAAACAGATGAGGTTTTATAACGAGGTTCAGGAATAACGACTCATCCCATTTCAACACCTGAAGGAAATAGTTCTACCATAAATGAACAGATTTTTGATCATTTTGATGTTTTATTGGCACGTAATCAGCTCTCTGCGCGCTGTTCTCTCACTATGTAACTTTGTGCAATCACCAACAAGAAGTACGTAACGCTCCACGGCACTAAGTCATGCACCACCAACTATTTCACTGATTTTAATGAAGCTCGAAGCTGCTGTGAACTGTAGCTGCTCTTAGCTAATGTTGGTTCAGTTTGTTAGCCTGGACTGTGAGCTCAGAGCTCCAGGGGAGTGTTAGTGTTTGCACTGCAGGCGGTTTTTAAGCCCATGGCACGGGTGAATGGTGACGGGGAGTGAAGCTGATGTTGTGCCAGCTGGGCAAGAGGGCAATGTAACCGGACTAATCAGCCTCTATGGACATAATGATAGAGGTGAAAAGGTCGAAGAGGACGTTGACAGAGGAAAAAAAATTTTAAAAAGTGACCTTCTTGTCCTTCTCTGACACTCTTCCATCTTGAAACTCCTCCATCTATCCGACTACGACCCTGAGCTCTCCCCTCATATCTTACCCTTCCTCCACCTTATACCGTACCTTCACCCATCGACCCTCATCCCTCAACCTTCCTATAGTACATCATCTTGGTTCACCTTCATCTATAATATGCAATAAACAATAATATGCAATATGCAATAAATATTTTAAAGTATAGAACATGGAGAGCTGTCTCGTGAGCACAGGCAGTGTTTTCCAACCTGGCCCCCTCCCCAAGATGATTAAGAAAGCAGACGAAACATATCAGTGATATGCAGTAGTGAACGAAGTATTATTATGTATATTTAACTAAGTAAAAGTAGCAACTCTACCACTCTAAAAATACTCTAAAGCCCTGCAGTCAAAATGTAACTGAAACCTGCTATAACTGATTTTGTTTGGTCACTTGGGGGCAGCAGAAACAAGCTGTGGGCACAGCATTGACTTTTTTAAAAGTGTTATGTTATTATACAGGATATCAATGAAACATCACTACCAAATGCCTTAACATGTAAGCAGCATTTAAATGTCACCGCTGGTTTTGAAGCGTTTCATTGGTTTTTAGTTTTATTCTTGTGATTTACTGGATATTTTTTGCTCTTTGGGAATAAATGCATCAAATTAAATAATCTGAGGTTGAACTAGTGACAACCAATTGCATTCATTATTATTAATACAACCTGTGATGAGTGGTCACAAGTCAAAAGGTTTTAGATCGACCGTGAGAGGGTAATTGTTGTTTTTCACTGTGCCTGTTTATTATCTGCAGCAAAATGTGAAATACATAATCTAAAATATGAAAAGAAGAAAAGGTCCAAGAGCTGCATGCCTGATGCTTGGCGTGCTTACAGTGACTCCCAGTGTCCATGTGCTGTACTGCAGACATGCAGTGAGTGTCAAGAGAGACAAAAGGATGGTAATTAAAGCTGCGCATGATATCCCTTCAGTCGACATGACACATTTATTTATGTATTTGGAGTCTCCTTCATACAATCATAGAGCTACTTTTAGCATAATAGTTTGCTCTTAATAACCTCTGAATGCACTCAGGTATTGTAAGAATGTGAATATATTTGCATTTCTCCCTCTCAGTGTTCAGGACAAATGTCACACTTGGTGTAAAACTCTATATCAGGCTGGGATGCTGACAGAATAACAAACATCTCCTCAGCACCATGAGAGCAATGCACATGGATTAGATAATGCATAATTTACAGGGCTCTATTGCAGAATGAGAAGGCAGGGGCTGGACTACCAGCTATATATGCCAGGTTTGATTTATGGTTTATGAATATGATTTAGAGATTGTTGCCGTGTCTCGGCCTCCATCAAGACACAGCTACTGCAGCAGCTGCGATTCTTAGTTTTCATGTTACACTTTGACTTCTGACACATGCTGTATGCGTATCTTTGGAGAGATTTATAATTTAGGTAAGTTATGATAATAAAAAATGTATGAATGAACAGCTCTGCTCATGGTTTGTGTTCAGAATACAGCAGACAGAGGCAGGGACTCATCTGGCTACATTACTTTTATGATGTTTTAGCCACTAGGTGACAGAATGACACACATTTCACATATTTCCTAGATAAATCATTTATAAAAATGTCATTATTTGTTTGTGCTTGAAATACCGCTATTTCTTTCAATGCTACTACAGTACTTGGCAGAGGTTTTACCTGCATTACATTTTGTAATCCCATGAAATATGATGAATTGTTATAGGTTATACCAGCAAACAGTATACTAACTAAGTAAAACTGCTCACAGGCCACGCATTTTATATTTTACTTTACTTTACTTTTTTTCTTCATATACACTTTGTTGATGATACTTCTGCACTTTTACACTTGGATAAAACTTGTAATTGTAATACAGTATTTGCACATTGTGACACTGATGTCATGTGATGGATCTTTGTTTGTATTTTTGTATTTCATGAGTAGTTTCTCTAAATATATAAAAAAAAAACATACTGTATCTTGCACATACATCTTTCTTTTACTTTTATTCATGAATCTAGAGGTTGTCTTTCACTATAGTTAAAGTGTATTTGTGGGATTTTTGAGTGCATAAATTGAGCTCAAATAAACTGCTGCTGGGCTCCTGAAGGGGGCGTGGCTAAACCGACGTGACATGGACGCAGGAGGTGTCTCTTCGGTAAAGAGTCTCTGTTAAAGACTATTTTTGGGAAACAGACCGACGATTCAGCGCCAGAAAGTAGAAGATAGTTGTAGAAGTAGCATAAAAACTCACACTTCTCCTTTAGGAGTCAACAGACCCGTCGTTACTTGAGACAAGGCTACAGGAAGTGACTCTTCAGTGAGGCGTCTCCGTTATTTACCGTCTCTGCTGTATCTACGGGAGGGGGCATAATGGGAAGTTAATTTCTTTTTAGTGAGTCGGATCTTTTGACTCAGCTCATCAAGAAGGGCTGACTCTTTCGGCTCCCAAGCAGCTCTTCGTGTAACCACTTATACCTTTTATAATTCAGCCAAATTTAGCGCTGTTTTGACTTGTGATTTGTATGTGTACACATATATCATGTATATTATAATATATTGATTGATCATATTACTATATAATTATGTAAAATCAAATTAAATAGTTACACTAAATGAAGGGCCAAATGCTGTTAACATGTAGGATACTTTGCCTATATTTCATATGCAAAGGTGCAAATGAAATTTAGTGTACAAAAAAAATCAAAAGAAGAGTATTTGATGGACAGAACATGTCCTTTAATGGTGAGAAAGACACAGAGGTTATGACCTGTCTATCACTCTATACTCACTCTATATAGACCACATTACATTTTCATTAGGCTACTGTTTTGACCTATGTGAGTAGCATATATACAGTTAACCCAGTTAAAAGCACATACTTTTGAACCTATGAATTACAAGAAAAGCTGGGATTATATTTACTGAAGTCAAAAGCATTAAATTTGTTTTAAAAAATTCCACAGAACATACAACAAGGTGTCCCATTTTGTATTGAGAAGAACATTGGCTATTTACACTCTTTGGTGAGTTTAAAGAATGTAAGTAACCAATGTTCTTATCTTCTATTTCCTTCATAAATAATTAAAATCTATAATAGTATTTTTCCCTGTGTTTGTTTGCGATATTGAGGCGAATTGCTTCACTTTACGAACAACTGAGTGGTTTGTGCACATTTCCAGGTAGGGGTGCCTAATACGGCACAACTCCGGCTCCGATTCTTATCTTAAAAGAGCCGTCTCTTTGAACCGGCTCGTTCACGATCGACACATCACTAGTTTGACAGCCCTGCGTTGCATGCCGGGATATATCTCGCTCTTGTTTACAAGATGGTGGAGGATAAAATAGTGCTCTGACCCACAAACAAAAACAACTATCAGACTTTCTGACGTTGTCGCACTTCAACCTCGCTTCAGCGACGTGTCGTTGAATATTATTCCGTATTTTAACGGGAGCGGCGCGGACTCGAGCGGGCTGAATGTCGATTAAACAGCAGCAGCAGTTCTCAGACTGACAGCAGATTTTTTTTTTGCACTGTCACTGACAGACAGGCAGACAGAGCGACAGACAGATACAGACTGTATCCCTGATCAAACCACAGGTTAGTAACGTTACGTGAAGCTGGCCCGAGACATCACACTGATTTTAACGATATTTCGTGTTGCGTTCACGTCCTGTACTATATTTGAAAATAAGATAGACAGCAGCAGGGAAGCACCATGAGTTAATATCCTGGCTTAATATAGTGAGAAATAATTCAAGTAATATGTAAGAGTTACTTAAAATATACTTTAAAGTTTAATTTCATATAGTTTATTTAAATATTTCTTTTATACAAGGGAGTATATGTAGTTTACTTAAAGGTGCAGTGTCTCACCCTCTCCTTCTAGAGTCAGTATTTGGTTTGTCCATTCTGAGCTACTGTAGAAACATGGCGGTTCAAAATGGCAGACTGCGTGAAAGAGGACCCCCAGAGTCTGTAGATATTAAGTGCTCGGTCTAAGCTAATAAAATAAAAATATAACCCCAATAATTTACATTTTCAGGCTATTCCATGCAAATGAGAACATGGTTATGAATATTATATTCCATTTCTGCTGTATTTTGTGAATAGGGCCCCTGAAATCTGACAATCTGATATCTATCATAAATTAAAACCAGTTACATAATGCTGCAAGGCCAGTTCAGCTGTTCCAAAGGAGAAAAATCAAAATGCACATTAATGCTGTTTATGATAAATTCAGGTTCAGTGCAGAAGTGAGAGAAAGCCTGCGCTGTTACTCTTTTGACCAGTGAGGTCTCCTTTACGCACAGTGTCATCAACAGTTGCTACTACTGTTACCCAAAATAGGCAGAGACACTCCTTAAGTTTCATTGCCTTAAAATAATAAAAATAAATAGATACATTTGATCAGGTGATAATGTAGCCCGATACAGTACGACATCAGATATCTGATTCAGCAGCTGTTATTTAATATAAGCTGTTTGTCAAGTAAAATTTAACATCATTGCTATTTTTTTCTCTCACAGGACTGTAAATTGGACCTGCAGGACGATTCCTGAATCCAGCCGAATGTAAGTCGACCTGCACACAATGAGCAGCTAAACTAATATATACATGTTTTTTATCTGTGATCTCCACCTCTGTGTCGTTATGTCTTTAAAAGCCTTTTGAAACAAGAACACGTGTCAGTTCTTGTTCTGTATCCAGCTCTGTTTTATTATTTGCATCGCACTGTGTTTTATGCTTCTTTATTCCTAACCATAGATGACTCACGAGTCTCACTTCATGTTTAAATATCCTATGCAGGAACAGAGCGGCTGCAAAGCATCTAATTGAGCGCTACTTTCGGCAGTTAACTGAAGGCTGTGGAAATGGCGACTGCACGAATGAGTTTTGCGCGTCATGTTGTGATTTTCAACCGTTGGATAACAATTCAGCAGCTGCCAAAGCGCTTGAGCTGTTTAAGATTAATGCCAAACTCTGCAATCCTCACCCGTCCAAGAAAGAAACTGACGCCGCACAGTCAGACTCCGGTGACAACGAAAACACTCATCTTGACGGTAGGATGAGCAACGCAGGCGTCTTTCCCGCCAAGGAGGATTTCTCAGGTACTGTATAACTGACTCAGGCTCTCACAGGCACTGACTTTGAGTCACTTCACTGTGTTTATTCAGATTTTCTTTCACCGTTTTGTTTCCAGATGTTCATTATCTCACAGAGAACACAGTATGTATGATCCTGAGTTTCTGCGAGGAGAAAGGGGACTACTCCGCTCTCGTCCGCATCATCGGCAGGATTTTCTCCAACGCTGAGTCCCTGATGAAGAGCTTCAGGAAGGATGAACCCCACACTACTGAAAACAATGACTCTTTTAAACCAACCAACGTGGACACGCAAGAGAAGCAAGCGTCAGAGGAGATGGGTGCTTCCTCTGCAGCTGCTTCACCAGACGAAGGTACCAATGAAATGTTCGACCCTTGTGAGGTTACGGTGGACATCTGCGCCGTGAGGAGGGTCTATGACAGACTTCTGACCATCGACCAGGTGGAGGCAGCTCTCGTAAACGCAATTATTTACCTCACTCCAAATATGGAACTTGACCTGGAGTACCTTGATGTGTACGAAACAAACCCCGATTACCTGAATATCTTCATCATCGTGTTGGAGAACAGTAACCTCCACAGCCCAGAGTACCTGGAAGTGGCATTGCCACAGTTCTGCAAAGCGATGAGCAAACTGCCGGTGACTGCGCTCGCCAGGCTCTCAAAGCTCTGGTCCATGTACGGTCTCCAACACACCCGGCGTATGATGGAGACCTTCCAGCAGCTCATCACTTTCACAGTCATTAGCAATGAATATGACAGTGAAAATCTGATAAATGATGATGAGACAGTGGTGACTGCGACGCAATGTTTAAAAGTCGCCTTCTACGCGAGTCTCCAAGGTGGCATTGTGGATGTGGAGCACAACGACGAGGACGAGGAAGACACCGAGTTAGACGAGATCACCCTGCATGAGCTGCTAGGTGAGGAGCAGCTCTATAAGAAGGGTCCCCGGGTCGATCCTCTGGAGAAAGAACTTGGTGTCAGATCTATAGATAGCATAAAACCACTCATCCCCTTTGAAGATTTTATTAACGAGTCAGTAAACGAAGTGGTGGAGATGGACAAGGATTTCACGTTCTTCAAGGTCAACGCTGAAACCAAGTTTTCTTTCCAGAGCTGCCCCTTCATCCTCAACGTCATCACCAAGAGCCAAGGACTGTACTACGACAACAGGATCCGAATGTACAGCGAGCGACGCCTCACGGCCCTCTACAGCATGGTCCAGGGCCAGCAGCCAAACCCTTATCTGAAGCTCAAAGTACGCAGAGACCACATCATCGATGACGCCCTCGTCAGAGTGAGTTACAATTTGTTACCGTCGCGTGTGCACGGGATGTCACATTGAGGCTCCGTCCTGCTGTAGTTGTCACTGAATTCAATCCCTCTCCTCACCCCTGTGTTGCAGCTGGAGATGATCTCCATGGAGAACCCGTCGGACCTGAAGAAGCAGCTGTTTGTTGAGTTTGAGGGGGAGCAAGGCGTAGACGAGGGAGGGGTTTCAAAGGAGTTCTTTCAACTGGTATTGGAGGAAATTTTCAATCCTGACATAGGTAATACACTTAGATTGATACCACTCTCTTATAGCTTAATATTCTGACTTGAGACAGAGAAACAACTAGCTAGCTTCTGTGCAAAGATAGAAAAATCTGACTAACAGCACCTCCATAACAAATTAACGCTATATGAAGGTCTGTTTCTTGGCCAGGTGCACCAACTTTCTGTTCTAAGCTGCAGCAGTTAAAGGCAAGACTGCAGGAAACCTTTCTCCAAGAATTAAATTAGAAAATAGAGAAAAAAAGATGTACTGTGTAATCTTTGTGCTAAGCTAAGCTGTTAAGTATAACTTCATGAAAATATTGCTCTTTTCTCTCTGCAAGGAAGTCACTACGAGTACTTCACAAAATGCCTTACTGTTGCTTTAAATATTGTCTTCCTCACGTGTGTTTCTCTCTTGCTGGACAGGAATGTTCACCTACGATGACGAGACAAAACTTTTTTGGTTCAATTCATCCTCGCTGGAGAATGAAGCTCAGTACACTCTCGTCGGACTCGTCCTGGGGCTCGCCATTTACAACAACTGCATCCTGGACGTACATTTCCCGATGGTTGTCTACAGGAAACTCATGGGCAAGAAAGGGACCTTTTTGGACCTGTCAGACTCTCATCCAGTACAGTAACTTTCTCCGAAGTTAATATACATTGAAAGATTATATCAGAAGATGATAGATGGTATTGTAATGTTATTGGTAAAATCAATGAAATTATGCAGCATAGTAAAGTTTTCAGAGTTGCTGGAAACAAGAAAGAAATCTCCCAACTATTTACTTAACAGATTTTTTTCTTCTCGCAGGTTCTGTACCAGAGTCTGAAGGAGTTGCTTGAATTTACCGGAAACGTAGAGGAAGACATGATGCTCACCTTCCAGATATCACACAAAGACCTTTTTGGAAGCCCTGTCTTATATGACTTAAAGGAGCAGGGAGACCAGATCCCCGTTACTAAGGAGAATAGACAGGTGAAGTCCTTTAAAATCACACCAGTGCTCTGTGTAAAGGTTCAAGGAAGAGGTTAGAGTCAGCAAAGAGCTGCATCGACCTGTACCTGGTAGTGGCAGGACAGTGGTTTGACGTTGGTACATCACATTATTTAATTCTAAAGGCATATTTCTTGATCCTGTTTTGATTTAAATGTACTCGACAAGCACAGCAACAAGAACTCTGTGTATGAAATAGCTGGAAATCATGCACCATTTCCTGGATGTTACATTCTGTAGGTCGTCTTTCCTCTGTTGGGAGAAACTGTACAGAATGCGTCACTTATATACACGAGGTTACAAGGTTCACATTCACTTTATGCAGTTATGAAAGAAAGCAAACACAGAGATGATGCTTTGCTGTTCATTTAACAGCTGTGTTTTTGCTTTTTATATCCATAATTTACAGGAGTTTGTGGACCTGTATACCGAGTACATACTGAACAAGAGCGTGGAGAGACAATTCAAAGCCTTCAAGAAAGGTTTCCTAATGGTCACAAATGAGTCCCCGCTGAAATATTTGTTCAGACCTGAGGAAGTGGAGCTGCTTATCTGTGGAAGCAGGGTAAGGAAACAAACCTTTATTTATTTTTTGACTTTGTTGTAGCCAGTTTTATGACTTGCACTCTCTTGGGATTTCACAGAAACTCGACTTTGAAGCACTCGAGAAGACAACGGAGTACGATGGAGGTATATAGCAAAGATTGTCAAATCATCAAGTAAGTCATCATCTAAAAACGCATACATACATATGGAGGCAGGTTTTATCAGTCAGATCATTCATGTTCAAAGTTCTTTCATTGTCTGCGTGCAGAGATTTCTGGGAAACGATCCACTCGTTTGGAGAGGAGCAGAAGAGGTTGTTCTTACAGTTTACCACCGGCACAGACAGAGCACCAGTCGGCGGTCTTGGCAAATTAAAAATGATCATCGCTAAGAACGGCTCCGACACAGACAGGTACAGAACAGTCAGCTTTTTGGAGATTTTATTTTGATGTTTTCGGAAACTTTTCAACACCTTTGCCCAGGAGAGCTGTTTCAAGCGTTATTTCTGCATTTTACCTTAAAATAAACCACTTATCTGTTATTCTCTTTTCCATGTGTCACTTCAAGTTCATCCCATTTTTAATGCTCTTTTTACGTCCTTTATTTCAGGTTGCCGACCTCTCACACCTGCTTTAATGCGCTGCTCCTCCCAGAATACTCCTCCAAGGAAAAACTGAGAGAAAGACTCCTCAAGGCTATTACCTATGCCAAAGGATTTGGGATGCTGTGACAGCTCCACAGAGAAAGTTGTCTGTGACAGCATTTTAACAACAGAAACAAAACAATGAGAAAGGGAGTATCACAAAAATGAAACAAAATGCTGCAATAACCCTGTGCCTAACCAACCCTTAACAGTCATACTCCACGGTCGGCCTTTCACTCTGAGGTCTTTGAGAGCTAGTTTCATATTACGTTAGGTTTCCCAAAGAGTTTAACACGGCACTTACTTATTTTTCTCTTGTGTGTTTTGTTTCCGAGCAAACATGAACAATATTTATGATTTGTGAAACTGTGAAAGTGCACTTATACACATGATTTTAGTGATTGCCAGCACATACGGTATATTCATTGACTTTGAGTTTGAATTTTCTTCTGTTTTACAGCTCTTCACGGCGTAGTAGTGTTCAGTCCTCTGGCTGTCTTCCCAAAATTTAGCGGACTGAGCATAATGGTGCTCCTCGGTTATGATTGTCATTGAAGAATATTGAAGTGATGCCTTTTGTATTACTGCTAACACAAATAGCCTCTCTGCCAAGCTTCTATTTAAATCCTGTCAGTGTGAGACCAAGCTCACCGCTAAACTAAAAGTTATTTTAAAGTATTTCTGTGTTGTGCCTGTTGTATTACATAGAAAATGAATACTGTGTCGTAACGCAGACGACCTGACCAGACCAGGTGGTTTTTCGACAGCTTGCAAGGTTTCAAAATGTACGTACTGGCTGGTCGGTTTAGACTTTCACATCCTGAAAGAAGTGTTTCTCTTCCCTTGGTTTGTTTTGCTATTTAGTGTTTCTGATTGCACATTTGTAAGTGCAATTGCCAAATGTGCAATGCCTATATAATGAAAAGAGTCACACGAAATGTTTTATTTGGCCAAATATCTCAGGTACATAAAGAATGTGCAGATAATGTGAAACTCTGATGTTAAGCCAATGTTATGCAAAGTAAATAAAGGTGTAAAAATACATCACAGTTGTCATTAATATCCACTAAACAACATATGATGCCCAACTTAAGGCTGCTAGTCTGTTTTTATATTAATAATGGATCACACATGACTCCACGTGAAAGGGAAAGGGGAAGTCTGTTTCTTCCAGCTTCATGTGTCTTTAGAGCCATAGAGCCGTTTTAACCATAGACTGTATAGAACAAGGATGGTTGGCGTTACATCCGTGACATCACGGATACGACGACTGCCAACTCTGCCGCTTCCCAGCTAATCTAAAAATGGACTGAATGAAGCCTGGTTGCTCAAACAAGCCACCTGTATTCACAATACTTTTCTTCAAAATGACAATCTAGACACAAACAGTTTTGTTATATGAACATTTTATTGTTTATTCACATGCAACGTTGCGAATTTACAACTGGTAGTGTATGCTGATAACTTCATACTGTATCAAATGGATATTGCAGCTGCATTATTATGTATCGTAGTTGATACTTTACAGGTTGATCAACATATTTTCTGTCAGTACTGATGAAAAAAAAAAACATTCCTCATTATTCTAAGGCTATGAAAAGCCAGTTTTCTTTGCATACACAAGTGCCTCTGATCAATAAACTCAGGTAGTCAATCATGGCATACACACAAAAAAGATAAAGGTATTTTCTGTATACACTGTACACAATTTGACACATTATGATGACAAGAAACAGATGTATAAATAGATATAAACATGGGCCTTTGAAAAGTGTCACTACTATTCTAAATGAAAAAACCCTTCATTTCCAGTAAAGTCCTCTGGCGTCTCTCATATTACTGCACTTTTTTGTCTTTGTCGGCCACCACTTCTGACAGGTCCTCCGGTCGTACAGATTTCACTTTGGCCTCCATCTCGGTGACCCTCTGCTTCATCCTTGTCTGGCTGGAGGTTAACTCCGCCATCAGCCTCGCGAACTTGGTCTGCATGTCATCCAGATTTCCCTGCAGTTTGACGATCTTCTCCTCTATGTCTTTGGGGTCGGCACCAGCGTTGGCGATCGCCTCATCAATCAGGTTGTCTTTCATCAGGATGGCTTTCCCCTTCTCCTCCAGAGCTTTTTTGGCCTCTGGATACTCAGTGAGAGCTTCCATCAAGTCGTCCTTGGACAGTGCGAAGAGATCAGAGTACCCTACACTTCTGATGTTGGCTGTTCGCCTGTTGCCTGCTTTACTGCCCTTGATACCCAAGATACTGATTTCTCCAAAGTATGCGCCATCACTAAGCACTACAAACTGAGTAACTCCATCATCAGCCACCACGGCTAGCTTCCCTTCCTTGATGATGTACATCTCCCTGCCAATATCTCCCTTCTTACAAATGTAATCTCCAGGACTGAACACTTGCGGCTGCAGCTTCAGCACCAATTCAATCAGCAGCCCGGCTTCACAATCTTGGAAAATACGCACTTTTTTCAACGTGTCCAAATGGACGTTGATGGCGATCTCAGCCCTGAGCTTGTCTGGGAGGTTCTTCAAAACTTCCTTCTCATCACAGGTCTTCTTCTCAGTCCACAGGTAGTCAAACCATTTGATGACTCTGGCCTCCAAGTCTTTGGTGACCTTTCGAAACTGCATGTACTGCTTTATGGAGTCGATCTTCGCCTGGAACTCAGCACGAGAGGCGTTCATGTTGGAGATCATGGCACCAACGTTACCGACAATACTAGCAAAGATCAATACACCGGTGAGGAAGTCGGAAATGACAAAGAGGAATTCAACATCCCTGACTGGTGGAGGTGTCTCTCCAATGGTGGTGAGGGTCAGTGTGGACCAATACAAGGAGTAGATGTACTTTCTGGCCAAACGACCATACTCGGGGTGGCTGATATTGGGATATACCCATGTGTCCGATCCAAAACCAATGGTTTTTGAAATGGCAAAGAACATACACGCATTCCAGTGGATAATAACAAGGATATAAAGTACGAGATTGCTGATACGAAACATGTTTGGGAAGCTGGTTCTGGTTTCAGTCCGCTCAAAGAACTCGAAAAGCCTCGATATTTTGCAAAGACGGTTGAATCTGAACTCCGGGTTGTTGAATCCAAATTTCAGAAACAGCAGATCAGTGGGTATCATTGAGATCATATCGTATTTGAACTGAGACGTTGTTCTGTATTTACTTCTCAGTTTCTTGGCATCTTTTACCAGCAGACCCTGTTCCAGATAACCTGAGGGACAAACACAAAATTAGGAGCCAAATCCAAAAACTACAATGGAGTGCGCATATAAATTCTGTCTTGAGATATTTTCAAGAATCCAACCTGTTCTTGATCTGACAAATGTGTCTGCGATGTAGATCATATCCGAGCCATAGTCCAAAACTATCCAGAGGGTTGTGTATGAGTTCTGGAGTTCATTAAAACAGGCTCTAGAAAATAAGCAAAATATGTTTTGAATGTTCTGAATGTCCAACTGAGTGAAGATTTAAGGCATGTTGAATGGAAAATACCTTGTCACAATCAACATCAGGTTATAAAATACTGGGGCTGCGATGATGGACAACCATCTGTAGTACTGGTCTGCAGCTGGATCCATAATCCAGACTTCTTTCCTAAAAACAACACATTACTTAATACTGCAAGATTTTGTACACAACACACATTTTGTTTTCTCTAATTAAATTTCCTAATCCCAGTTGACTTACTGTATCTAATCGTATACTTACGGTGGCTCCTCTTTCTTTTTATCATCTTTCTTATCATCTTTCTTCTTGTCATCTTTCTTCTCATCCTTCTTCTCGTCTTTCTTCTCGTCCTTCTTCTCGTCTTTCTTCTCGTCCTTCTTCTCCTCTTCTTTCTTCTCCCCGTCTTTTTTCTCGTCTTTTTTCTCCTCCTCCTTTTTCTCATCTTTTTTAATCTCCTCTTTTTTGTCCTCTTTTTTGCTACAGACCACAAGTTTAGTTTTTTATGGTTAAAATAAAGACGGAGGTGGTCTATAAGGGGCTGTCAGAGAGAGCTACCAGACTACTATGTACAAGGCTCTAGTGGAGGTTTCAAACATTTGGGATTGAAGGCTTTGTTGGGAACTCTGGTGCAGGTCATACATTTGTCCATCAGATGGCAACATAACACAGTGAGTTTGCTTATCTTCTTTCAGTTTAAACCACTGTTAGCTCACCATCATTCTCTACATTACATATGCAAATATTCCTGATGGTTAAATCAGTACAACCCACATCATAACGTGCAACAATAAAATCCCACAATCAAACAAAGGGACAGAGGTTTTATCAGCAGGAGGAAACACCATAAAGGACATGTCGTTTCAGGGACTCTGTGCTATAAACTATGCTATATATACATACCACATTAATTACATACACAATGCTACTGATGATCCATCCATCCTGCTTTTTCTATTCTACTTCTATTTTGAATCTATTTTCTGACACAGATATGCGCACACTTACTCGTCTGTGTTGTTGCAGTTATTCATGTTGTAAGTAGCTAGCGGCCACTTACTGGCAAGACTTTGGAAAGAAATAAAGGACAAGATTTTTGATCTGTTTCCTTGTTTTAAACCTTTTTCTTCCGATAAAAACTACAGTACAGGGTGTGTGTTTGGATTTCTCATTCAGCTCCTCCTGATTTAACAGTGCCTTTGAGCAGCAACCCACAATCAGTTTTTAAGTGATCCAATCACGTTAAGGACCTGATTCAAGTCTCTCTCTTAAGCCCTGTCCACATGTATGACACAATATTATCGCTAAAGATGACGTATGTGAGGTCATTTTCTTCTGTTCAGCCCAGTTTCACGCATCACATTGAGAAATCACGAGTTGTTGCACAGATTATTTGTCCTGTTCGGTGGGTTTGTTTGATTTCTCAAACAATGGAACCACTGTGAGTCCAGAAATCTTCTATGCACTGATCATCGGCAGCGCTGCTACATAGTCTGGTACTTGGAGAAGAGTTAAATCTGGGGCTACTTGACTTGTTTGTAGGTACATGAAGACGTTTGACCTCTCATCTCTCAACTCTTCTCAAAGAAAGACAAGCTTTCACTTTTACTTACTTTCTCTTACGGATTGTGTCGTTCTGGCCCACAGATTGAGCATTGCTCTCTCGACTGGAGATGTCTTTGAGCTCAGGGCCTCTGAAGCGCTCCAGGAAAGAGTCATGTCTCTCTGCTGCAGGGTTCACTCTGTGAGACGTCCAGTTCCACAGCATGAAGAAGAAGTAAGAGAGCCTAGTGGGTTAGCAAGAGGTAAAAAGGGACAAGGTGACACCTGTCTGGTCTAGGGATCAACTATTAGTCATCTCACAGAATATGTAAATACCAGTGGTGGAGAAAGTATTGAGATCCTTGAGTTAAAGTGTCAGTATCAGTTGGAGGAGTTGCTAGTTTATCTATAGTTAGATATGGAGGTCTCAGGTCATCAATCTTTAAGAGGAGTTAAATCTGGGGCAACTGGACTTGGTTGTGAGTCTGCAAAGATGTTACCTGGGTTTCCCCATCAGTCAGAACTGAAGAAGCCTCTTGGATGAGAGATGAAACACCTTCACGGATCAACAACCAAGTCCAGTTTCAGATCTGGTTTGTTAACTTCCTGTAGATAGTTACGACCGGTGGTTCTCAAACTAGCGATAAGATTGTTTTAATTGGGAACAGAGACTAAATGTTTGTTTTTTTGTGACAGCTGTTTGATGTTTTTCATAAGAGATTAGAGGCTAAAAAGGTTGCAAGTGTTCAATTCAATCCCTGTCCCTAAAATTACCATATGGTTTTATGCCACATCATAATCTGAAATGTAACTACCTGTCCAGTTCAGTGGAGTAAAAGTATAGTATTTCACCTTGAAATATAAAGTAGAAAATTTTATAAAATGGAAATACTCAAGTCAAGTACCTTGAAATTCTTCTTGTAAGTACACTACTTGAGTAAATGTACTTTCCACCAATGGTAAATACCAGCTACGAGCTAACATAGGAGTACTACTATAGAAGTTTACCTGGCCATTGCCCCAGCACCTCTAAATGAGCCCCTGTGGGACAGTCCTCTCTCAGAGATGTCTTCACAAGAGACAAGAGAGTGATCCCTGGAAGACAGCAGGTGAAAAGCCTCAAGATCATACATAGCACAAAGTGACTAATATCAGTCTGTCAAAGATACAGAAAATGTGTCTTCATGGTGATTATCAGACCTGCTGTCTCCATTTTCAATGACAGCCAGCTCTTCATCAGCTGTGTTGTTGGACAAACGTTGTCTGGTTAAAAGGGACTTCTCACTGCAGACTTTCGCCATGTTGTCCTGTCCAGCTCTGCTGGGCTGTCGCACACAGACACAGAGAAACAAAACACACCATAACACTCCAACATTACAGCAGTGACATTAGCCAGAAATCAAAAAGCAAAAACAAATTGTTCCCCACATGAGAGCTCTGTTGTTTATGTGTTCACTGAACGCCACTTTTCACTGTCTGTCTAAGAGTAGCGCCTAAAAATACATCCTCATTATGTCCTTAACTCTAAACAGGATCAGTGGCCTCTCTCTGTGTACGATGAGCTGTTTTTTCAAAATAACTAAGCTATGGCTTACAGGTCGATGGTAGTTGCTATGTTCAGTCGTGTATATAGCCGGTTAAGTCTATTAGAGTGCCACTTAAAGAAGAGGTACAACTGTACGTGGCTCAGGGCAGAGACTCCTTTAAGTTCTGGGTAAGGTCTGAGGAAACAGCCAGGTCATCCTGTAAAGTCTCCTGAATGTAGATTTTTGGATGGATTTTAGACTTTGTACGCAAATCCAAGTGTTAAAATGATAAATTCAAATAATAGACTCTTTGTCGACTGGTAAATAATGACTCACTGATCTCTGGGGAACACCAATGGTTGTAACACCTGCACACATGTAGATTAGTGCTAATACCAGGGAGTTAACCAACCCCCACTAAATTAAATGACACTGACAATCAAGCAAGTAGCTGAGTTCTTGAAGGGTGATGAGAGGTAAAGCCAACGGTGTGCCGTGACACAAAATATGAGTTACAAAATCATCTCTGAGCCACGCAGTAGATTTACTGATCCTGTAAGGGGAGGGAAGGTTATTAGAAATTTGTTGTGATTGTAATGTGATTTATTTGTGTTTTTCTGTGTTTTACTGATGCTTCCTTTCTTTAAAATATGCAATTAAGTCACAGGTTAGATGATGATGGTTCAGAAATGTTGAAACTCTTAATTTTAAAACTTGATGATGATTTGCACGCATATTGAAAATTTACAACACAGCACACAGATGAAATTTAAACACCGTGGCACAAAAAAACATGAAAAAGCCAATGACTTTATTCCATGTATTTAATTAAAATGAGTGATTTTACCAATGCAAACTCCTTTGATTCTCAATGATCTGATTCAGCATGTCTTTGTTTAATTGTAGGTGTAGAATAAAAGCAAAATGTTTAATGATTAATGTTATTTTTGTTCCTGGAGATTAGTTGCTCAGCAGCACCCGGGTGTCAAGACCCACTAAGAGGCTTGCAGTTAGGTGGTGTATTCATCAGGACACCACCTTCCCCGATGTACTTTTTACCCAGCAAGAGCTCATTATCATCATTAAATCCAATTTATCCATCCAATAAATGTAAATGTATTTGTTGATTATTAATAGACAGGCTCTTGACTCTTAACTGGATGAAGATTCATCTAACCTAAATATTCATATGACATTGGAATATCTTTAGTTTTACATTATGTGTCTCCATGGATCAATATGTTCTCATAAAGGTTTTGTAGTGTTGCTATTGTAGTTTAACAATATACAGACCTTAAAAGCTGTAAAAGAAATATATTCTGAAATGCAGAACATCTAAGAGTCAAAGTCGAAAAAAAGGTAGAAACCGAGAGATTTATAAAATTAGATATATTTTCCTGGAAATCTCTGTCGTGAAATTGATAATTACTGTATTCAAACTGCACATCATCAGAATAAACGCTCACCTGTTTGAAGCCTTCTCACACTGAGTTTTGTAAGCCGACCAAACCAGCGATTCCCCTCTGATTGCTTCCACATATTCCCATCTTTAAAACATAAATGTGATCTGTTTCTTCACGATAATATTTCCGATCCCCTTTTTTTGTTGTTGTTCGAGCGCAGCCTCACCAAAAATATCGACGCCGGCCGGTCATTGTTGGTTTCAGCGGCTCTGCTGGATGAAGGCAGTGAGGAGTGACTGAGCTGACAGCAGGTCCCACATCAGACGAGGGGAGGAGACCTGTGCATCACTGTACCTGCCATCACTGTGCACAAAACGCAGACACAAACTGTCAGAGCACCTCTGTGGTTCAGTAATTCCTGTACTTTGCAGATAATATACAAAGTATTATATATTTTTAAAAAAATCTATGATGAGTTTAACCAACAGTATAAAAGCTAAAATATCTGCACCTCAACGTGACGCACCATTAATGAAACATTAGTAATAATACAATATACAGGTTATGAGCTAGTTTCTCTAAATACATTTTGCTCAACTGATTTATGTACTTTTACTTTTAGGCTGCATATTTACACTGTGGAAAAGATATTCAAGGATGTGCAGCACTTCTTCCATTGCTTGTTTCACATAATCTGGACCAATCAAACTTTTTTTCTAGCCACTTAAGTCACTTTTAAATGATCCAACATGCATATCCGTATACTTGAAAGGTGTATCGAGTATATACGTTTTGATATTATTCTATTTTATTTATCAACCTTGTGTTACATAAGCTGCTATAACAAGTGAATTTCCTCGGGTAATACCAATGAAGTCTATTGCATCACGTTGTATAATATTGTACCTAACGTATCGTACGTATCATATCGTACGTATCGTATTGTATCGCATTATATGGTATCGTACTATATCGTATTGTATCGTATCGTATTGTACCTATCGTATCGTATCGTACTATATCGTATCGTATCGTACTATGTCGTAATGTATCGTATTGTACCTATCGTATCGTATTGTACCTATCGTATCGTATTGAATCGTATCGTACTATATTGTATCGTACTGTATCATATTGTATCATATCTTCATCTATCTTATCTTAAAACTGCCGATTAAAGTTAAAGCCATGTTTTGTTTCTTTTTCCTCAGTGAAGTGCAGATCTTACAGAAACTTTGATGACTTTTGGTAAAAATCTTAAATATCACACTCATCTTGTTTTTTTGTGCTCAGCAAGTTTATTTATCAAATTATTTTTCTTGCCACACTTTTATATCTGTTGTATCATTGATTTGTTTGTGTGTACAGCATGGTAATGTTTGTGTGGCGTAAGGGAAGCTGCTCTGAACAAATTGCCATCAGTGGGATTAAATAAAACTGTTTTGACTTTTGAATTTGAACATGTTGCATCCCCATGGCTTCATATCGTACTATGTGAATGGTCACATTAATTGGAAGTTTAGTCACTATTTAAGCAGACTGTCAGGAGCGTCCTACATCACACTGTGTCTGTCTGACACCACAATAGCTCAGCACCACCCTCCACATCACCCGAAGGCATAAGGTTAAAAGAGAAATCCCTTGGCAATATACGGAGCTGCGCCACTAATCCCATCTTAGACTTGAGCGCCTATTTCAGCTGCCTAATGTCCCCTCATGGACGTGGTCACTTAAAGATATGTGGTCAGTCTTGAAGAGCATTTTGTGTCTTCTTTTATATTAAACTAAATCAATTAACTGCCAGATACTCGAAGTTATATGTAGCCAGCATTTTGCCGTATATTCTCTCCATCTGCTTTCATATTGAATCAAACTTCACACAATCATCTATCAATCTCATCTCTGGAATTCAGATATCAACCATGCTGCTGCAGAATCTGATCATCGGTTGTTTGTTTTTTGTGTGTTCATCTCAGTCCTGAAGGGAATTAACAAGTTAATAGACTTGAGGATTAAGGCAATCCATTAATAGAAACAGTGCACTGGCTCCACAGAAAAGGTGCTTATATAGAGAGACACTAACGGCCAGAAATAACATTTCTTTAATCCTAATACTGTGTCTGATTGAACTGCATTTGATTTAAGTGCAATATGTCAAAGTTTTTGTAGCATCTTAAGTCCTGAGTGTAGAATCAGTGTTCAAATCAGCTGTCACAGAACAATACATTCAAATTTGGACATATTAGCCACATTTTTTGTCTGTAAATGTCTCATTCAATGTCTCTCAGTCAGGTGCCGCTGCGGTAAAAGAAATTCAACAAGTGGTCGACTGATCACTCTCCCCTTCTCCAAACCTCATTAGGTTTAGGACCATCTCCAGGTGCATACAGATCTATTGAAAGCCTCTTTACATCTCTGCCAGAAGGCACATGGTAATTACTGCATCCTAAACCCGGCGGATTTCCCAGAGTGCACCGTGACACGGCGCACATTGGCCTCCGTGTACATTTCCAAGTCAATCAGACTGCGCGGCCTCCTTCATTTATAACTCTCAGCCATTCAAGAGAAGGGGCTGGGCTGGGTTTGTGTTTGGGGAGGCATAATTTCCAAACAAACAAACAGAATTAGCCTGATAATCAGACTGAATTGCTTTTTAAATTTCACTTCATTATTTAAATCACTGTTCAATTATTTGAATTGCTAAAGTGATTCAGAGATCTGGAGCCAGATTATTACAACCCCCAAAAAGAAGCTGGCACGCAGCATAAAATGTAAAATAGAAGGAAAATGTGATGAACATTGAAAGCCCATATTGAATTAATTTAACAGCACAACGATGATATGGCCGTTTTGAATTTGATGCCAGCGAGTTGGGACACGTCATGCCAGCGAGTTGAGGCTTTGCAAATGTGGCATGTGCACTAATGCACACGGTACCATCACGGATGCTGACCTTTGAACTGTGTGCTGATAACCAACTGGCTGGTCCCTCTCCTTTTTAGCTCATTTTAGCACAATTTTTTAAAAATTTTGACTCATCAGGCCACAGGACAGTTTTTCCACTTCGCCTCAGTCCAACTTAAATGAGCTCAGGTCCACAGAAGGCAGCTGCATTTCTTTTGTTCACATACGTTTTCCTCTTGGCATAGTTGAGTTTCAGTTGTCATTTGCGGATGCAGTGATGAACTGTGTTGACAGACGATGGTTTCCTGAAGTGTTTCTCAGTCCATGCAGAGAATCGTGTCTGTTTTTGATGTAGTGCCATTTGAAGGCACACAGACCAGTATCAGTTTTCAGCCTTGTCTGATTCGTTTTATGATATTTTGTGCTGTAGACAATAAAATTGACAGAGTCTACAATTTATTATAGGCTGTTTATGTCTGGTTGGCCTTGGCTGGTTTTGGTCTGTGGCCCTCAGTTTCCTTCTGAACATGCAAATCTTTTAAAACTGGTCTTAAATATATATTTAAGTTTATTTATTAATTTTAAAAGGCACATTTCTCGGGCTCTTTTTGGACAATCCAGGCTTTAGATAGATAGGTAGGATCAATTCATTGCTGGACTTAACAGAGTGGAAGTGTCTTGGTTATAAAGTAGCTCTAATAAGCTGTATACTAACCCAAAGAACCGTCACCCATGCCATACGTGCCTGTAATGTAAAATCTGAGCACACGCTACATAATAAGTCGATCCACAGATGTGTCTTGCAGAACAATATCAGCTGAAGTGGCTGTGGCACTGCGGCGAGTCCTCTTGTGCTGATGAGTCGTACCCTGTTCATCAGATTCTGGGGATGATTACTTGTACCTCGTCATTGTTTTATACCAAACAGAGAGGACGATTTATCCTCCGCCAAACACTTATACAGGGTTGCTATAACAACCTCAAGGACAAATTTGTGCGCCTTTGCCAGAGACGTCAAAACGCAGATGTGGAAAATCTGCAACTCATCTCTGCAGTCGCTGCGTGTGTGAGGCACTGACTGATTTGTTGTTTTTGTCTGTTTCATAATCCTCTAATAGCGCTGTGATTTTTCTGTAATCAGCCACACTTGTATCAGTTGGTCTTGTTCCCACTTGTAATCAGCGGACAGCACGAGTGTCTGTTTAATTTTCCGTACATACTTTTCCTTTACGGCCACACACATAAAGATCTGTGATTGGCTGGGTGACTCTTGTCTTGCTCAAAATCCATTCAGATTTATCTGCAGCTGTTGAGAAACACAGTAAAGAATGAACAGAACAGAGGAACAGAGGCTCTGATCAGAGTGAAGAGAGGAGCGAGCTCACAGTAATCTGGGATGCAGAAATAGATAATAAGTAACTAAAATCTTTGATCATAGTACCTGGTTGGTCTAATATATACTTTTACATATATATTACTATTAGGCCAGGTGCCTAATTTTAATAATATAGTTTTCATATTTAATAACAAGAATAAGAAAAAGAATATGTTTTATTTAGTGATGCCTTTCATGGCATTCAGTTTTGTGTAAAATAAGACATTTTATAGTGGATGGAGTCCAGTCAATGGATGTTATGGGGAAACCAACAACAGCAAGGCAAGACCTGATAATGAGGAGTGCATTGAACGAGATGGGGTTGAAGTCTGAACGAGGTCTGTGAGATGTTCTGATGGTCTCATGGTTAATAGTAATGATCTGTTGGGATACAGGGAGTCACTTATGTATTAAGAAGAACTGCAGTGAGTCTACTATAAATACACACACAGTAAAAGAAGTAAAAGAAACGCATGCACAGGCATGTCATATATGAAGTAAAGGGAAGATAGTGTGTCTGTATGTGTGTGAATAATTATGGTAGCATATGGTTGAAAAAGTTGATTTGAATGTAATTTAAATTCAACAAAAATCTAAAATGAGTTCAACAACTTTTATCTAATCAGATTTATACTTATCGCTTTTAGGAAGCGAGAAAATTCAAAAGTACAACTGTTTCTTTGGCACAAAAGTGACTGAAATGTCTGACAGAGCTCCTGTGGGTGCATTTAAGTACCTTTATGCCCTCTGCAGGTAACTCATGAAACCACACTCACCAGAACCGCACCTTTGTGTCCTTAAAGGCGGTTCAATGATGGTTAATAAACCCTCTTCACAGTGACATTTTGACTGAGCACAAAAAGCATGTATAATTAAAGGCATTAACAAAGGCTCGGCATCATTAAGGTGAGCTAGTCCTGTGGAACCAGTTCCCAGTTTGGGTTCAGGAGGCAGCAACCCTCTCCACATTTACAGCTTAAAACATTCCTCTCTGGTAGAGCCTGTAGTTCTCAGGTGAGTCCTGAACTATCTCTTGGTTACGCTGCTATCTGCTGGAGGTGTGTGTCATCAATGCATGTTACCAACTCAGCTTCATCCCCAGAGTTTTTGTGCTCTCTCATTGTCTCATTGTGGCCAAGCCTAGATCTGCGATTGTGTTTGCTCAGTTGCTTGACGTCCACCACAGATACCCTTATTATTATTACTGCTAGTCATCCATCTGCTTATTTTTATTAGTATTAGGCGTGAGCTGGGGTACACCATCATAGGGCTGAGACACAGGGATGCTCACATGCACACACACATAATTTAGAGACAACAATTAACCTGCATGTTTTTGGGAGGAACAATGCAAGCTCCACATAAAGGCCCAGCTAGGTTTTGAACCAGGAACCTCCTTTCTGTGGCACGACTAATAACTGTATGGACTGCATGGACAGTAGTCATGAATGTTAATGACACCTGTTTGTCAGTCAAAATGATCCTGATGCATTTAAGTACCAACGTTATTGTGTGACAATTAAGGTGGAACATATTCAAAGTCCAAAATTAATTATAGCTATACTAACAGTGTATAATTGTAATTACTGTGTTCTTAAGACTCTGCCATATCACAAGAGCTTGTTGGCAGCAAAACCTGTCAGTCAGTTCCGTGTATCTGTGAAGTACAGCTTACTTCAGAGGCTACAGACAGTTATAAATTAGCATCAATCATGTGTTTTTGCTGCTCGTGGCGCTGTCATCGATGTCAAAGACGCTTTCATTATAGAAACTGCCTCAAATGTTTATGTGAACGGCATGAGCAGAAGGTGTTTTTGTTTGACTGTCGCCCTCCGGCAATGCTGTCAGCTTAGAAATCCTGCAGCAGCATGTAAACAGTCCTCAAAACCTCACACTCACACAACCATGACTGGATTAACCTCCCGGGGGAGGGGGGCACACAGTGTCTGAAATGATCTCCTGATGGAAAATTAGCAATCGTTTTGATATAATAATAATAATAATAATAATGACTTGATTTTTAAAGCACCTTTAAAGGCAGAGTTTACAACGTGATTTGACAGACAAGTACAAACAGGTTACTCCAGTAAAATAACAACGGAGAGACACTGAGACCAAACAAAAGCTAGACAAAATTAAGATTGATTGTAGGAGGGGAGACAAGACTAAGAACAGTGAGAGCACTGAAGGCCAAAAAAAGCAGTTTGATAAACAAATGAACAAATACGACAACAGTAAAAGAATAACAGATTATGAAAAAGCAAATCTATAAAAATATGATTCTGCAGAGCCTTATCTCATCGGGCAGGTTGTTCCAAAGTCGAGAGGCCCCGATGGCAAAAGCACGGCCATTTAGACGTTGACTTTGGAACAGCCGGACAGGCCCCATCTGAGGATCTACAGCCAACTCAAACGGGGTCAACACCTCTGATATGTAACCAGGAATCAGACCCAGACATGCTTTAAAGGTCATTGGTAAAATCTAAAACAAACAGGAAACCAGTGGTGAGAAGATTGGGGCGATGTGATGTTGTCTGTTAAATCCATTATGAAGTGATTAGTAATCAAAAATGCTCCTGAGAATATCTGCTAGATCCCTCATAGTCTTCTGTGTGAGTAAACTTTTTGACTGTTGGTCTATTTGAATAGCTATCCAAAAGCTATTTGCATATGTTAATATCGGCTTCAGGGAATAATGAAGGGCATTTTCCACTGAGCTCTGATACTCTATTCACTGTGCAATCAGGAAATTATTAAAGAAGATATTTGTCAGATGTACTGATAATGTAAATAATGTTGTTTGCAGCCTTAGAGTACTCACTGCAATACTGATATGCTCTGTAATATACACTATAGTACAATATTAGACCTTTTTCACAGCAGCCATTTCGACATGAGAGTGCCAACCTCCGTGACCATGAAGGGAAGCCAATGCAGAAGTGCCAAAAACTGCAGTAATACAGCAACAGCAGAAATAAACATGTTTACAGCCTGGTACAAAAAAAAACAGTTTTGGTCTCTATAGCTGATTTCCCCAGTTCATGACAATTGTACTGAGGGTGAATTTTTATAGAGCTCACCGGTTCAAATTATATTAAGGCTTAAAGTTTTAGAATTAACAGGTGGGTGCCATTACAGGTGGCTTTTTGAGCACCCAGGCTTCATTCAGCCCGCCTCACGTCCACTGATGATCCACGTCTTTGCCGAATGTTTTCAGATCAGCGGGGAGGTAGAAGTGGCAGGGTAGCCAAGATGGCGGCGGGCAGAGCCACCACACTCTGAAGCTTTAAAACTGCTCTTCAGAAACCTGTGGGCGATGTCATGGATACGCTGCCCATTGTTTATACTGTCAGTGGTAAACACAGGCGTTACCAGTGGTTCTAAATAAGGTTTCAGGTCAAACACGGTGCTGCTGCGGTGCACGTTGGTTCACTCACACCAAAATGGCTGCTTCTGTGTAAAAGGTCAATTCAAATCTTAAAATTAGACTTTGGCACAGGGTCCCTTTAAAGGACGGGGCCACAGGATGAGGGGGTGTAGGAGCAGTTGATATTGTACTTTCGTCTAGTTTACTTCTGACAAGTGTGCAGTTAATCAAATTATGTATCGTCAAATAAATAAACCTGGGGCTTTTGAGGCCCCCTGAGGATCCTGGGACTGTCAAAAAAAAAAGGAACTTGTGGACTTGTACATATACGGCAGTGTAGGAGGAAATGGACTGCCTTTATTAAAAGATTTGTTTAAAATCTATTAAGCTACTGTATTTATTTAAACGTCCTTGTTCCTGACAAATATTTGGTTCAAATCAATACACAACAGGCTATTTCACCATTTACTTCCTAGAAATCACTCATTGTATTTGTCTCATTAGTCTACAAGTTACTAATCACTGTGTTATCATGTCTATATTTTTACTGTCTTCTTTGATCTTTGATGTTTTATACAATACCACCATTGTCTATGATTTAACATTTAACAAAGGCTGCCATTGTTCCTGTGATTTCACTTCTTAAAGTGACTTCATGTTTGTCAGGGATGACTAATTCTACGCCCATGTGACTTTCATGCAATTTCGCAAAAGTTTAACTCCAAAATGGTGTTATTAATGTCTAGTTCTGTGAGTCATTTGCGTTAAAAAAAAAGAAGACATATTTAGTAATTGTAAAGTAAATAAGTAGTATCTGTAACGGGGTGTCAACAGTTCTTGGTAAAAACCTAGTGTTGTACTGATGATAAGAAGAGGCGTGGCACCCACTCGACCTTTGTTACCCTTGTAATTACCAAACAAGTAATAAGTTGAAAAGTGTTCCTTCGTGATATGATCTGCCGATGTCCTCTTTAGCCTAAAAAAACAGCAGCATATTATTCTTTTATTGTCAAGATATTAAAAAGCAGACAATAACAGGGTGTCACGACTCCGAGTCAACAGGAGATCCAGTTTCTAACCATTAGTTGACCTCAAACCGTGAAGGGCAACTTTCTTTTTGGCCTCAGGCCAAAATATAAACAACGTGACCAGTCAGCATACGGACAACTATCAGCTTTAAGATACAACGTATGAGATTAAGACACATCACATCTATAAACTCACTGCTGGTTTCCTCTTATCTTAGTTTATCCTCAGTCCTGTCCATATCAGACAGTTCCCAAGAACTGTCAACCATTAACCATTAATCATATTACTTAGTGTTGAGTTATTTATAATATTCTCTTCTATTTTTGAAATTCCTTTACTTTGTCTCTCTGGCCTGCAGTTTGTGAATCCCCTTCAAGTCTTTCAGGAGATTACCAAAGAAGGAAGGAAGCTAACTGTGACCCAATAAACTAGACAACAATTAACAAGCAAGCGAAAGAGTGATAACGAAAGCTAAAACTGAACTTTAATAAAGAAACAGTACAAAAAGTAGAGAAGAGACAAGTCATGTTTCCAAAATTTCCAACTTCACAGCAGAAATAAACATGTTTACAGCCTGGTACAAAAACTAGTTTTGGTCTTTATAGCTAATTTACTTGTTCATGACAACTGTACTGAGGGGGAATTTTTATAGAATCACCTGTTCAAATTATTTTAAGGCTTAAAGTTTTCCCCGTTCTTAAAGTTATGCAGAATTAACCGCATGGATGGTTTGATTGACAAGGGGCTTTTTTTGAGCACCCAGGCTTCATTCAGCCCACCTCAGTACCTTCAAAGATCCACTGAGATCCATTTTTATACTGTCAGTGGGTATGAGATATATATATATAAATAAATAATAACTAGTGCCTGTTCTGTATTGTTACTTCTATCTATCTATCTATCTATCTATCTATCTATCTATCTATCTATCTATCTATCTATCTATCTATCTATCTATCTATCTATCTATCGAGTCTCCTAACACACTGGACCTTTAACAGTAAAATTAGTGGATAAAAGTACCCAATAAGTAACAGTTGTGACGCTCAAACAGGCTGCACTAACATGAATTAAAGACACTTTAAACGCCGGCGTATTGTCGGATTGCCCCCCGGTGCAAACCCTCACTCAGCCGGCTGCAGCAGGCAGACAGCACCGCTGCGCTGTCAACCCCATGACGCGGCATACACGAAGCGGAAGAGGAAGAAAGAGAAGGAGAAGAAGAGGCCAACGTCCTTTTTACTAGTTAGCTTCTGCTCAGTTCACTTCAGTTTTCTCTCTCTCTCTTTCTCTCTCTCTCTCTCTCTCTCTCTCTCTCGCTCGCTCTCCTCGGCTATGATTGACAGAGTCAGCAGAGGTTTACACGGGCATGTCCGCCGCACACTCCTCGCTCCTCGGTTGTTATCGTAACAGAAAGATCAGCAGCAGCGGCGGCGGCGGCGGCAGCAGCAGCAGCAGCAGCATGGCGAGCGGCGAAGAGAGAAGAAGAGCCCAGAGGAGTCCTCGCCACTCTCAAACAACAAGAACAAGAACACCAGCGTGTGTCGGATTATTGAGGATGTTATTTATTGCTTTTATTCACACGACGCGGGCCAATAATCAAGGTTTGTTACAAGTTAGCCGAGGGGGGGGGGGCTAACGTCCGCGTTAGCTTCAGCGCTAACTTCCGTAGACATTTCAACGAAGTGTGTATGTGTGTCGGGGGGTTGAGAGCTAACTTTATCTCAGCTTATCGCTAACATTTACACGTTTAAAACAAAGCTAACTGTTAGCTGTGTCTGTTTTGGGTCGGCTCAATGAGTGAGTTAGCTTAGCTTATGTGTGTGTGGCCTTTTACAGTAGACGTTAGCTCCGTTTGAAGCTTGTTGTTGTGTAGCCGTTCCTCTTCCATATACGGCTAAGCTTAAGCAACAAACAGACAGCATAGCACACTATCCTAGCCTGTGTTTGTCAGATCGGGCGACATTAACGGGCAACGGTTGCTTCCCTTATTTCGCTTGCAGGGCAGGCAGGTAGAGAGGCAGGCAGGGCAACCCACTACTTCCTCACACTGGTATCAATATAAAGGGGAAATGTTTGAATCAAGTCAGGTGACTGTGAACGTGGCTTGACCGACAGCAGTTTAGATTTTGACCCTGGTCATAATGACACATGTCATTTATCCAGTCCGAGTGTCCACAGCTGTCAGGTCGCGGTGATTCAGTCAGACAGACAGACAGACAGACAGACAGACAGAGGGAGAGGGGAGCTGTAGTCCACATCCACTGGACAAGCCAACTCTGAAACCCAACAAGTTGTTTACACAATGCATTCATCTCACAAGAAATCCACCTGAGAGGTGAAGCAAAGCAGCCATGCATGAGCCATTTGGCAGATACTGTGAAGTCATACTTCTCTCCAGCAAAGTCAACACTGCAAGCTTAGCAAACTTGAATCAGTGCAGGTTATATTACACTTGCTTACCTATCTGTACAAAGTAACACACAGGGCCCATGCCAGGAGAAGTGACATGCCATTTTTGTTTTCCCGCTTCCTTTTAAGTTATATACTTTATTTATCCCACGACGGGGGAATTCACTCGTGACGGCAGCAGACAAAAGTTTAATGTACGCTGAGTGAAATTAAAAAGGGCGAACATAACGAACAAGCAGAAGTATCTTTCACCCTGTGCAGGCTTGCAAAAAATGAGTACTGAAGTGGCCATGATATAAATAATATTGCACAGTAAGAGGAATGTAAAAATAAATACAGAAAAAGAAAGTTTGGCCATCCAGAGAATCAATGAGTTTATCTACTTAGGGTAAATAAGGCGTCAGAGTGATACAAAGCACTGTAAAGTTTCACTTTGCGTAGACACTCAATCTAGTGTAACTTTGGCTATAGCTGACCTCTATATTGCCCTGTTTTCTTTTCTTTTCCACTGCTGAGGTACAGCAGGAAAAAAGTTATTTCTTTCCCTTCTATAGTCACCAAAAAAGATGACTTGGAAAAATTACATCTGACCAGAAGCTCTGACCGACAGCAGGAGAGACAGGAGAGCTGTAATGTTAGCCGTGTGTAAAGTCTAAAAGGGAAGTGAGTCGTTGCAGATTAGATCACCTGGACCCGCTGTGGCATTTTAATCTAAAACACACGCTTTATGGCCAGCGGGAGTTTATTAAATGCATCTAATCTGTCAGTTCATGGCGACATAATAACATGTTCCCATGCTGAAAGTGTGCTGTGAACATGATCTATGAAGGCTGAGCTCGCTGTAGGATCTTGGCGGTGTCAGGTGAAAAGCTCCTCGGTAGAGTGAATGCGTAATAAACGCTGAGTGTTGAGTCGCAGCTCTCCGAGCTTGTAGATTCATACTCGCAGTGCAATAAAGTCCTAAAAAATCCAGCTGATAATGGTGCGTTTACTGCCCCCCTTTTTTAACCCACAACTAAATAATAAGAAGGTACGCTGGTTCAGTTTTATGGCACCCTCAAACACAGTGTTTCCTTTTGTTACAACCTGGCTTAGACGCCAAACTTCCACACCGAGTGAGTCCGAATGTGAACACAGATCTCAGGCCCGATCTGTCTCTCCTCTGCCCTGAAAGCACAAGAGATTAAAGTTCAAGCAGAGAGTTATCTGCACCAGTAATATAACTTTGTGATTCAGGAAGTTAGAATGTCTGCATAATGGATGACTTTTGCTTCAGAGATGCGGGTGGAGGAATTACTAGCAGAAAGATATGTCCAGTTCTGCTTTTGAGTTTGTGTTACACTGTGCTCCTTTGCAATGACGGCGATGGCACTCATAACGTCTGTCCTGTTGTTTTTTACAGCATTCATTCAGTCGGACACAATTCTAGAAGTTTTACATTTTGATGAGGGAAGACTTTTACAGGTAAGCGCTTTTGTGTTTGTGCCGTTAAACTCACCACACATACAGAGACGCTGACACCATCTAAGAGCAGAAACACAGTGAAATGAGGCTCTTTATAGCCCCTTTGCCTCTTATTGTAATAATGTTCCGTCTAGTTAAAGTCACGTTTTTAACAACTGTTTATGTCTCTGCTGTTTTTGCAGGCAGAGTCTGACATTGATTTTAGTTTATATCATCAACAAAGGTAAGTTTCTTTGTGTATATACACGTCCCTGTTTTGCATCATGAACTCCAAACAAACGTATGTTTGTCTAGTCATATCGATATTTGTAGTCAGGTGTGCAGGTCTTCGAAAGACGGTATGCGCCGTACCTCGATTGCATTCCTTTTGTCAAAATGTCGTCGCGAGCACAGTGAGTTGTGAACTCAGCTCAACCACCTCTTTTTAAATGAGGATGAAAGTTTACTCGTCTATTTTTATATCATCTGTATGAATCAGCGAGGAGAAACAAGGTGTACTACTACTACACTCCTCGCTACAAGGTCGATGTAAAGTGGAGCTTGTGTTAGAATACAGCCTGAGGACCTCTTTAACTAAAAGCAACAAAACAACAACAACAGCAGCAGCAGCAGCAGTACACGTTATTATGTTTTCAATCCTAACATGTCACAAACAAGCGTAGGAAGCAACAGAGATGCTGCTCAAATAGCACTGTAACAAATTATTAAATGTGTTATGAGTCACTGCGGTCATGTGAACGAGCGAGTGCAAAATGTTTTTTTCTTCTCAAGGCTAACAAACCAGGGTAGGATTTTTTTTTTACTGCATCTGGCAGGCTAGGCTGCAAAGTATCAGTTAACAAACCAAAAATAAAAAAGCTTGAGCATCATCACCACAAGCTGCCAGAGCCCACACGGCCGGGCAACAACAACTTGAAGCCGCATTTGACTAACTAGCTGACACATTTGGCGAGTAACTTGAAATCATTAAGAGACACAGAGAAGCAAATAGGACACATATGCCCTGACCCTCTGCTATCGGTGACGTGAGTTGTCAGGGAAACCGCTCAGTCCGTGTCACCTGTTGTTAGACCAGACCACAGCGAGCCTCTCTCTGCTGTTACTTGGAAGAGTCACTTCTAGCAGAGTTAAACCGCACAGACAGCTAATGGTGGCAGTTTGTGCCCACGCTGACATAGCTGCGAGGAGCAGGAGGGTGTTTTTTTTTTTTTTTTGGTGGGGGGAAGTTGGTTTGCTTTCTAGTGTCAGTCACAGGCAGACATCAGGCTCTTATATCTTTACTCAGTGATTGTGCAAGAAGTGTGTGATGAGTGTGTTAAAACGCTCGGACAGAGCACGGATTTTGAAGTATTAAATGTGTAACTGGCTGGAAAAGGCGCTGCGTGTTCAACAGGTAGAACTGCTCCAGCAAGTAAACACTGTTTACCCAAGCGGGAAAGCCTTTTTAACTACATTTTCTTTTTGCATCACTACTCCGTCCTTACTTTAAATATGTGAATTCCTGGGCGCAGCATCCAGCAAACCTTTAGTGTTTGTACAGTACGTTCGAATCCATAAAAGGGTTATCTCGCACAGGCATAGTGTGACCACTCCCCTCGAGTTGGGGGGGGGGGGGGGGGGTGTTTTGCAGTTTGACTGTTGATTCAGGTTTTTTTTTTGAATGTTGAACTTCCCCTTTTGTTTGTGTGTGTGTGTGTGAGGTGTTTGCTGTTAATTATTATCTCCTCTTTTACTCGGTGTGCCCTTCTTTTGTGGGGACTTTTGTCAACATGCCAGGGACTTCCACAGGAATTAAAATACTACTCACAATCACTTTGTATTTATTTATTTATTTATTTATTTATGGACTTAGGGATAGCCCCACACAGGACATATGTGGCTCTAAGGCCAAGAGGCACGGCCTTCCCCATGATCTCCCCGGCAGCTCCAATTACACACCAACATTCAACACATTAGCTCTGAAGCGGCAAGCGAAAGGCTGCACAGAATTCACAGCCAGGATCCATCTGAATCCTTAATCCCACAAGAATTTTGTCAGTAGTTGTTATATTAATGAGCAAAGTGAGGACAGGCCGTAGATGACAGATTATCCAGGAGGAACACTGCCTGCTTGGGGCTCTGCGTGGATTACTGTCCGCCTCAGGGGATGGAAATCCATCCCCATCTCCAGGCGGCTCTGCCATTGGAGCTCGCTCGCTTCAGCCATTGTTTGCTCCCATATGCGTAGGCTCAGTAGTAAATAGGTGAAATTGAGATGTGGTAAGTTGTCTGACACCGGGGGTAATGTTTGAGTGATTACAAGTGGTTGATGTGTCAGCGGGTGCCGTTAGGCAAAGCCACATCAGTTCTGGTTTGCGATAGATGATAGGAGAGTAACACATCTCAGCATCAGTGTACGTGACATCTTTTGTGGCCAACTTTACTTTTCCCACAAATAGCTCATGGCTAAAATTCAGCATGCGACATTCAGCCGTTTGCTTTTTTTTTTTTTTTACCCGGTTCAGCCGCTAAATGCCTCGCAGCATTGGTCATGTGCCACACCTGTATCACTGATTCTACTGATCAACTTCTGTTTCCATGAGGTTTTAAATAAAGGCTCTCATTACATAGTTGTGTTGTATATTACCTACAGCAAAGAATAACTGCTTCTCTTCAGGGACGGCCCTGTCTATTGTTAAGTTACACCTGTTGTTAAACAGGTTCGGTGAGTTATGCCTGTGTCCTACAACCAGGTGGGTGCAACCGATGCTCAAAAAAAGTTGCTGGCTTCGTCTGGGAGAGACACTGCACTCTTGAGAGCGACGAGAGAGAGATGCATGTTTTTTTTAAGCTGCTGTCCGGTCGATTATACTTTTTTTAATCGATTTCCATGGCGGTTTTACGTATAAAAGTTCACTCCAGACGGGAGTGGTCGCGTTGGCCATTCTAATGCAGTGTTAGAAAATCCTGCACACAGACTACGGTGTCTGTGCTCGTGTGTTTAGCTTCAAATCTATTTGAAATGCTCACAAACATGGATACTATTTTTCATATCCTGCTGCTGCTGCTGTTGCTGCCGCTGTCGCTGTCACATCTTCCTGTCTCTTGCAGCACGTCCCCGCACCGTGGGAACTGCCGACCTATACGATTTGAACCTCCAATGTTGGACTTTCATGAACAGTGAGTGTGTTAATATATTCTCACACTAATTTACCGTTTTGTTTTAATGTTTTTATTACATTTCTCACTGCCCGAGTCGCTTGTCATTAGTCATTTTAAGCTGTGAGATGTAAAACTGAAGCAAAAGGTGTCATATGAAAAACCCTGATCTGTCCAGTCTAGAGACAGCTGCTCAGTGGGTATGTCCGATGGCGCTGCCGTAATAGTTGAGTCACTCTGAGGTGACCTCAGTCTGTCAACAATGAATGGATTGCTCAGCCAGCATTTTATGGACTAAACAAAACCACATTCTTAAACTCCAGTGACGGCACCTTGCTTCACCTAGTGCAGACGTAATAGATCACATTCTACTCTGACAGGAGGTGCACGCCCATGTTGAATTACCCATAACTTCAAGTCTTATCCCAATTTACCCAGTGTAGTGCAGTGCAGTGTGCAAACAATCCGCTAGCTCTCAGAGGAGCGGTGTACCCCGACACCAACTCACAGCGAGAGACCAAAGCTGTCTCAGCCCTCAGTCCTCCCCTGTCCTACTTCCTCAATAAACAAGCCACTTATCAGCTGTGAATGTTCTGAGGGCATGAAAATGAAACCTTGAGAAATTCTCACCCCGTCTCCGATACACTGGAAACGAAGGCGGCGTTGGATTAAAGGTATTAATAAATCAGGCCACAGATAGAGGCTCAACAGTAGCTGTGATGGACATGTTTGCATCTGCCTCAAAATCTATACAGGCCTCTTTATTGTTCAAAACAACATACCAGTCATTTTTCAGATTTGCTCATATGACCCAGGAGTAATCCATCACAGTGAACATTTAGTTAGTTCATCTTTCACGATTATGCAGGGAGAGAGAGTCATAAAAACTCCCCCAAAGTTTCAAGTCCGTACAAGTTTATTTTCATACCGTATTGAAATGAAGGACACCGCAGGCTGTCTGCAAGGTAGGAAATCAGAACGTTTTTGAAAGTTGATTGAAAGTAGTGCAAGGTGCAGTGCTCGTACGACGAATGAGTTCTGACACGCAAAAGCACTTGCTTTTCTTTTGCTTTTTTTTCCATATATCTCACACTGAATTATCAATTTGGTACTAGTTCGGAGAAATGTCATATTTCCTCGTTGAGTGGCTACATTTTTATTTTGAAAACCTGTTCTTCTCTCTGCCTTTATTCATCTATTGTAACTCTGTATTTCAGTTTCCTGTTATTGTGAGTTACATCAAGTTTACAAGTCGCATCTCTTTTGACAAATTGTTGTTTAACTTGCTCTCACAAAGGCTTCTCTTCTTCCTTCACAGGCCCGTTGGAATGCCAAAAATGGAGAAAGTTTATTTACATAATCCTAGCTCAGAACAAATTAGTTTGATATCAATATCAGCAACGACGGCACATTTTCACGCCTCCTTTTTCCAGAATAGGGTGAGTACACGTCACTTCAAGACCACTCTGTAAACTTTCGAGAGTCACATGAATGATTGTTGATCTCGCCGCGTTGTTTGATCACCGCGCTTCAAGAAGCATTTTCAAACACGAGAGACACTGTTCAAGAAACACAATATATATATATATTCCCGTCTCTCAGGTGATATTTGCTCCCTTGATTTGCTTTTAAACTCGAGAAGACAGGAACCATCAGCAAACAAGTAGCACTCAAAGGCAGCACATAGTCATTACAGCATGTGACCACACCACAGTTCCCTGGGGAGTGCAACTGTTTTGTTTTTTTTAGAGAAGTAAACAGTAGTGTAATAAATTTAGGGTTCACGCGGTCTTTTAAACGTGATGCTAAGATCATAATTCGTAACCACAGGATGCATTGTCCCAAGAGGATGGGTCCAGAATAACTGACAAACTCATACATAGTGAAATAGTCTCATTTGGCCTCGCTGTGTAAGCGAGCAGTCATTAAAGTGAAGGCGTCTGTTGACCTCCTGTCGTCTTTGCATTCGTTGTGGCCAGCTGTTGTAAATGTCAGAAGTCTCTGTCCTGATTGGTTCTTCACGCAGTTTGCTGTACATTCCCCAAAGTTGGGAACACATGAGGAGGTCATGTGACCTGCCACCGCCACATGCACAGCAGATATGTGATGCAAAAGAGCACAACCAGCTTACTTTATGCTGCAGTGAATGATTTTAAGGCGACAACGAGAGATTTGTTTTATCAGTAAGATAATTCACGTGATTAACATATCCAATTCTTCTACTTGTGTGATTTTCAACATTATTTGCACTTCACAAATTTGTTATGTAACATAATATTACACTTGAGGAATAAAGGTGCCCTGACAGGGTGACTGATCATAGTTGTACATTATCCTGAATATTACACAGGTAGTTACTAGAGAAATCAGTATTGTGTCAAATTATTGATTTGAAAGTGATTTTTATTGCATTCCACTGTGGTCCACCAGAGTCTGAGAGTTATACAGATGTAATAATACATAAATATATTAATATTATTTTATATAATTTGTATTCATTTTTGGTTTGTTACACAATAATGAGCTCACATTGTAGAAAACTTGATTGTTCAGTGAAGTTTTTGATTAGGAAATATATCATATTACACATTTCCAAGCCAACTTCTGTTATTATATCAGATTTCTTAAAAACACATCATATATCACACATCCCAACTCAGTCCGACCGGTAACCATAACTATTATAACAATATTGTGGCCTGGTGTTTGGTTCAAAGCGACCACCTGCTACAGGCGTCCACCTACGCAACGCAACACATTTCCCACTTCCTGAAGAGAAAAGGCAAAATAACGCTGCCAGAGTACTTCCTCGTCGCTTATATAGTCAAAAGAACTAGTGTTTTTTTTCTCCCGACGTATACCGTCTCATGTTGGAATATTAGCATATCATGTTTTCTGTGCTGCAATTGAGGCCTCACTGTACAGGAAAGACCTGTTCTGTCGCTTCAGGCTCAGCATACTTGACACATCGACGTGTTCGAGGGACACTGTGTAGCTTTTTCAGCCAACGTGTTGTCCTAAGACACCGATTATATAAACTCTAGAGGAGGTTTCAAATAGTCAGCTCATGAGCTTCTACGCTTGAAAAGCTGCTGCTGGTGTTGGCATACCCTAATCAAGAAAACTGACTTCTGAAGAGACCTTGCAGTCAGCAGCTGTTGCCAAAAGAAACACGAAAGATACGACTCTCATAGATCATGGAGACAATCTTAAATCAGATAAAGCACACCTGAAATGTTGTTAGACAAAAGTTAGAAAAGTTTTTAAAAAATCCCCTGTAGAGATGATCAGACACTAAAGCTTTAACATTTCTATCAGTGGTGAATATAAGCTTCAGCACATACAGAGTTTGGTTCACAAAGACATGCAGGGTGAGGGAAGTCAGTGTGGTTTTGAAGCCTGGGGCTGCTAGTCCTCTGTCACGAGATATGTTTGTATAAACAGCTGTCCACAGTAGGCAAGAGTTTGTTTTTTTCGCTGCTTCATTAGTTTAGATCAAACTGTAAGGTCTGTGTCGTTTCATGTGGCAATTAACATGATTTGACATAGATGATCTAGATTTCTTCGAGTTTTTGGCAACTTTAAGAGCAGGACTCAAATTTGGGTGTTTTCCTTCCATGAATGCCAAATACATGCACATCATTACATTGAAACAATGCATGCCTTGTGTCTGTTGCTGTTATTCCACTATTGCTTGTCTGTTTGCACACCAGGGTGCTCGTGTTTCCATATACAGCTAAAGACTACATTCTCAAGAGATCTGTGCCGTGTTCACATGTTGCGACTGTGTTTTGCATCAGAAATTTAATTAGTTTGTTGCTATGTATAGCTTCTCCATTTCCTCCCGCATTGTGGTACACCTGCAAGCTGATACCGCCAAGTCTGTGTGAAATGTAGAGTTACCAGGTGTTCCACTCGTGTATATATATATATATATATATATATATATATATATATATATATATATATATATATATATATATATATATATATATATATATATATATATATTATATATATATATATATATATATATACGTTCAGGTTAAATTATCTGGACGTATTCTCGTAATCCAGAACGAGGAGTCGATTTAAAAATGTTCATTTGATCTGGCTTCATTTATTAATCGTGTGGTCAGAGCAATAAGCTTGAGGCGGTAAATCATGGAGCTCTTTGTGGGGATAATCCAAAGTTTATCTTTTGTCCCTATCAAGGAAACTATACATGAACTAGGATAGGGTTGGTGCATTAAGCAGGATATACTGTGGGTATACATTCTGAAACCTACACCCTTGTTATGTAATGCCACCTCTTACATTGTTCCCTGCTTGAAACACCTGCCTTTATATTGTGTTATAGTGTATGTGCTGTATCTTTATCTGTCCGTGACGCCTTTTTATCTGGAGAACAGCGACTTTCTTCCACTGAAGTGGAGATTAAAAGTGTTTTCTAAGGATGTGTTCTGTTCTGTTCTGTCACATTAGTGTACGCGATGTTTTAGTCTTTGCAAATGAACGAGATATTTTGCCTTTTGGCTGTTTCTGTAGATTTTACATGTTACTTTAAATTGACTCGGTGGAATCTGAAGCACTCAACAGTTGCTACTTGCAACCACAGTCACCACCAAAATGCCAAAGTTAGAGTGTAGCTGTAATGTTTTCGTAGCCGCGGACCTTTTTAAGGTCAGGTGTTGTGGAAGTGGGTGTTATATTTTCAGGTTATTAGCCCTGCTGCTCGGCGGTCAGTACACGGTGAATAACTGTGAGAAGCTAAAGCAAGCTTAAAGTATCAATATTGTGCCAATCTTCATCTCTTCTTTCGACAGATAATTCCACCAGGAGGGAACACGTCATTTGATGTTGTGTTTCTTGCTCGAGTAGTTGGGAATGTAGAAAACACTTTATTTATTAATACATCACATCATGGAGTGTTCACATACCAGGTATGCACCAAATTAATTAAAGCTACACTTTTATAGTTTAAGAAATGTGACTAATTTTGCCCGACCATCTCCGTTCTGAAGGTTTTTGGGGTCGGTATTCCAAACCCCTACAGACTGCGGCCCTTCATCGGGGCTCGAGTCCCAGTAAACAGCAGCTTCTCACCTCTAATACACATCCACAACCCGTACAGTGAACCACTGCAGGTAATTTACAGTAATTAGATCTCCATTGGTTACATTTGACCAACTGATTAATGTTGGTGGATTAATTTGACGGGGTGCGTTCCTTTTCCGTTTCTTACACCAGGTTGTTGAGATGTACTCCAGTGGTGGAGATCTACATCTAGAGCTTCCCACGGGTCAACAAGGAGGCACTGGAAAATTATGGGTTAGTTGCACGTCTCCCTGTTTGTGTCGAGTCTCATTTTGATTTGCGATAATGCCGTTTACCCATGCTCACCTTCTCCCTCCAGGAGATCCCTCCTTTCGAGACAAAGGGGGTGATGAGAGCCAGCTTCTCGTCGAGAGACGTGGACAACCACACGGCTTTCATCAGAATCAAAACCAACGCCCCCAATGAGGACCAGTTCATCATCCTCCCAGTAGAGGTGGAAGTCACATCAGGTGTGCTACCGAAGCCTTGTGAATACATGTTATCGTGAAACTCTGAGTCCTTCTGGTCATGTAGGGTAAATGTCCTGTTTTTTCTGCAGCTCCTGGTATATACTCCTCCACAGAGATGCTAGACTTTGGTACACTGCGTTCACAAGGTATGCAGGGTCCTACAAAAATGTTTTAGGAGCAGTCAGTCTTTCTCTGGATTCATCGACTTACTCCATTTTCTTTCCTACTTTTGTCTTAAAGATCGTCCCAAACTGCTGAATCTACACCTTTTAAATTCAGGAACAAAAGATGTTCCAATTACAGTAGGTATTCTTAGTGACCTTTTAAAGTCTTTAAACGCTTATCTTGGCCCTTACACGAGCCCATCTTTTATTTATGCTTTACAGAGTGTGCGTACAACGCCATCAAATGAAGCAGTCACGATAGACTTTAAAGCAGTCACACTGAAGGCCGGAGAGAGCAGATATACCAAAGTTGCAAGTATTTGTTTTGATGGTAAGTAGTGTTTTTTTAAATTTTTTTTATGTGGTAATAAGTTCAATATACAGGCAGTTACCAGTTTATAAAATAGACCCAGTTAGAACTAGTCTTGCAGTAAATTTAGGATTTGATACAGACACGAATCAACTTTAAAATAGTGCAGTTCGATGCACCATTTCCACTGAATCCGAGCTCTTAGCAAGGAAACTGTGAGCAGTCGGTTATAACTGAAGTGTGAACTGCAAAGCCAGCATGATGTCAGTTTCCTCCCCGAAGTCTTCACTGGCAGACAGAGACAGAAAAATCATCTTCACCAGTTTTTTTTTTTTAGTTTTTTTTTTTAATGAGAGAGCGTCAACTTCCTGTTTAAGAATTCTTTACATTTACTTTTAGTTTTGGGTTCATTTATACTTTTAAAAAATAAAGCAATCGCAAGTCAGTATCCTTTCCCTTTAGTGTGTGTGTTTTTAAAACACTTACTCCTATATTAGTAATAATCCAGATATTTTTTAGTGTTTTTTTTTTTTTTACGTCCTCACTTACTTGTAACTGTTTTTGGTTTAGTATTGCACCACTTCCTCTTGTGATGCCTTGTATCCTTTCTGCAGCGTACTTATCTGCTCTTTCAATCTTTTCTTTTTTCTCATCGCAGCCTCAAAAGCACGAAGACCATATCAGTTCTCTGGAAAAATAACTGTTAAAGCAAAAGAAAAGAGTTACTCCAAGCTTGAAATACCATACCAGGCAGAAGTTTTAGAAGGGTGAGTTTATCTTGTGGATATACACAGAGGGTGGGTGGCTTTGTGTTGCATAGACTAAAAATGGTGCTTTAAGAGTACTTCAAAACTTCTTTGGTTTGTTGTTTTTTTTGGCAGCTACCTGGGCTTTGACCATACAGCTACATTGTTCCACATCAGGGACAGTCCTGTCGACCCAGTGGACAGACCCATCTTCCTCACAAATGCCTTCAGCTTTGCCATCCGGATACACAATGTGTCCCTGCCCGAAGAGGCCAAAACCATGTTTAATGTGAGTGCCACCAACTCCGCTATGATTGTGAAGTCGGATATATGTACAGAGGCCAGTATGACACTCTTTTTCTCTTTCTATTTTAGGTGCAGAACTTCACGGCCCCCATCGTTATTCCCCCACACGAGTCGCGTTACATCTTCTCCCTCCTCTTCCGGCCAGTCCGACCCTCCATTCACATAGACAGCAACATCCTGCTTATCACAAACGCATCAAAGTTTCACCTGCCTGTACGGGCCTACACAGGCTTCTTGGAGGTACGCACTGGACATACAGCTTATTTAGAAAATGTGTCATCCTCACAGAGTTTGTAGGTCATTTAATTACCATCAGAGAATGAGCTACTATAACAATGAGGAAGTTCAAAGGTCCAGTGTGTGGGATTTAGCATCTAGCAGTGATTCAACCAACTGAATACCCATCGCCTCACCCTGCCCTTCCAGATGTGAAGGTCAAACTGTGTCACACAAATATTGCGATAATCACCGAAATAGTACTAAAGCGTTTAATCGATTGATAAATAAATGTAAAAGAAAATTAGTCTTTTGCTAATTTGCTACTTGAATCATAAAGTACATTTTAAAAATAGATGCAGTTTAAACAGATAGATGCCGTAACTGGATACACAAACTGAATTAGCAATAGAGATTTGAATCAGGCATTTAAAGGGCAACTTCGTTTCCCCATTTGCATGCATATTTCCCTGCTGCTTTTCCTTTCCCTATTATAGCTACTCGATTTGCTTAGTCATTTAGCTTCCCCCATTAGCCTCTCTGTTCAGCCTTACCATGACACTTTGGCCTTTGTGCTGTTAAAACAAGGTTAGACAATGCAAATTAGCCATGAGATGACTGCAGGTGTGCCTTGCACACTTAAGTACGGCTCTAGAGAAAGACAAGCTAACATGCCGACATAAGTCTAGGGAAATACATCCAAGTGTTGTATGTTGCTCCTAAAAGCTATATGAAGCAATGCAAAATGTTAGCCGTGCATATAAGCGCAAACAGGGTGGAGGTGTCGTGTTGAAAGTGTCACTACGCTTTCGGAGAATCAGCGTTCGTCTCACGGCTAACATGCATCGTTTTTCCTCGTTTTAGCAACAGAGAGGCTAAAAGCAGAAGCTAAATGACTCGGCAAATCGTACTATAAACTATGAAACTATAAACTGGTTTCCTTAAAACATTTTACATACTTCACACATTTAAAAACACTCAACGACACACATCAACACACAGTTACACACTTTCAAATTCTCCTGCCTTTCCTCTGGTTATATAAGTCAACCCTCAAACAGATGACCATCTCCGTTATTCTTACATGTATCGAGGGTACATCTAATTTTCTCCAAAATATCTCGGCCTGCAGGAGTCTAAAGTCAAGACTCCTTAAAGTCTGTTTTGGACTAATAATAAAAAAAATCGGATTTATACCAAGTACACATATTTCTGCTCGGTGAGTCACCTTCACTCCAACACTCTAACTGTACAACTGTTGTTCTTCATTTAGTTATCAATCCGTGAAATGCTTCATTATTTATTAATATTTCTGTGACACTATTTCAGTGATTATTTCGGTGATTATTTTATCCCCAGATTACTCCTTTCAGATTATAGGAATTAAACGTATCTGTGTTTTTAGGTGTCTGATCATATTTACTACTAATTTAGCTCCATTTTATAGTTACTGCAAACTTAAAAAGCTGTTTTCACATAAATCATGCGTTAGTTGTAATAATTCAGATAAACGGATCTCAAGAAGTTGGACTGTGTCTGCAGTGTACGTGTCCGTCTCTAATGTGCTGTTTGTTCTTCAGCCACTGGTCCTGCCTCCCAGTCTGAAGGAGAACCTCTTGGACTTTGGTGTTCGCAGTGAGACACACACCAGCAGCATCATATTCGTGGTGGTTAACAGTAATCCCATAGAGGTGAGATCACACAGTGCGCGTGAAACAGTAGCTGAGTTTATGCAGCGACTGAAAACTCAACTTGCTTTTGATATCATCTATCACCCTGCTCATTGCACAACAAAACATTATTAAGCCCATTGTGTAAGCCTTCTACTGACTTCTACTTTCTAATCACTGCAACAGTTAAACCCTGTTGCAACATGACACCTAATGCCAACACATTCATTTCCACGGCGATAAAGTGTTGGAGCAGTTTAGAGTAAAGTCACACACTGTTCGGCCAAAAGGTCACAAACTCGAGTGCAAAGACTTATCTGTCCTTTCTGTCCTCCAGCTGGAAATCAAGTCCTGGCTGGTCACAGGAGACAGTCTGTCCATGGAGCTACTGAAGACAGAGAAGGGAAACACAACAGTGGCCCTGAGTCGCCTGCGAGAGCTGCAGAACACTTCAGCCTCCCATCACAAAACTGTAAGACCATCACTGAAGCACAAATGCGCTTTATGAAGCACGGGCCTCACTTCAACATCATGGTCGCTCTGAAGGTTACACTTTGAACACGCGTTACTGGCCTGAACATTTAAAAAGAATCTAATGTCGTTCTCCTGTTGTGAAAGCCAATCAGTGTTCAGAATGTTCAGGAGAACCAATCAGGTTCTGCTTTTTCTTTTTTCCTCACTGCTCTGTGACGCAAGTTTTTAAAAAAAAGTGTGTTTGCAAGCAGATATGTTTTGAAACCTTAAAATGTGATGTCATTCTGTTGGCTGCTTTGCAAATATTTGTTAGCAAATGGAAGTTACTGCAGAGCTCTGTGATTTTAAAACCTCACCATTTCGTAACGTGAAAGGCTGAGCTACATGGAGTGTTTGTGTCACAACGCAATCAGTCAAGTCAGTTTCAGCTCAGTTTATAGAGCGCCAAATCATAACAGACGTTATCTTATGACACAAATTTGCAGAGACTCAACAATTCCCAACAGGAGCAATAAAAAATGCTTTCTTTCAAGAGGGGTTTCATTTCATAGGTTGAAAATTGCATTGGTAAGACAAAAAAGAACAGATGTCAAACACTATTGGTCAATCAGTAACCTGAAATATTATATATTATACCTGAATGTTGATGTCAGGAATCATTTCAGCTACTGATTTCAGATATAAGTGGCGCAGAGTGAGATCGCCTGTCAGTGATAAATAAATACATGGGGCATGTACAGAGGAAGAGCTCAGTGTGTCGAATCACTGAAGTAGTGGTGAGATAAGGGTTAGGCTTTCAGTGCAGCAACAGCAAAGCAGGAAAAAGCATCGTGTAGCTGAAATTTCCTGTAAGACACTCACCAAGACACAAAAACAAAGATCTTGAGTCTTATACACTTCACTGTCACAGTGAAATTTATCAGCCGCCATCTCAGCTCTAACAAGCCCTTACTGGACTGTGAAAGTCAAGGTCAGTTTCATACACGACGCACCTGTTACTTCATCCACACAGATGGATAGAAAAGGTGAAAGTTATTAAGTAAAACTAAAGAGAAACAAAAGAAGCAAACAAAAAAACACTAACACTTTTTTTTTTTTGTCTCTACAAAGGTGATTTTAGCATCTGGCTATTACGCAGCATTCAGAGTGACGCTTGTGGCCAAGGCACTGGAGGGCACGTATGATGGAGCCATACACATAACCACAGATTATGAGGTAATCCGTAGAATTTGCTGTTCTTTGAGCCAACTAAAATCCAGTCTAGTGTTGACATTATTTTTTTTTTATTTTATCCCTCAGATATTAACCATCCCTGTGAAAGCTCTCATCGCAGTGGGCACATTAATCAGCTCTCCCAAACACATCATTTTACCACCTTCATTCCCGGTAAGTAAATGACACCTGTCGTGTACCTGGCAACGAGCAGAAGCTCTACTTTCCCGGGAAATACCCGAGCTCTGTTCTGACATGTCTGTGTTTTTTTTTTTTTCCTTTTTCTTCTTCAGGGGAAAGTTGTTCATCAAAGCTACAGCATACAGAGTTCCTTCACGCAAAAAGTGAGGCTACAACAGATCCGCTCGCTGACAGAAGATATACGCTTCTATTACAAACGGCTCCGCAACAACAAAGACGAGCTGGAGCCGAGGCGTAAATCTAAGGTAGCTCTCCGCCCGCCCCCCTCCTCCGCTCATCTCGCCGGGCAGCATCAGTGATCCATGTGCCTCCTTTTTATAAACTTATTTTCTTTCCTCCATCTTTTTCAGGTGGCAAATATTTATTTTGACGCCAGCTTGCAGTGTGGTGATCACTGTTATGTGGGGCTGCCATTTGTGCTTAAATGTAAGTTGTTGTTTTGGACCGCGCGTGTGTGTGACAGTAAAATCTCGCAAGATAGATAAAAAAAAAGATTTATTCTTGTTTGTTTCACAGCTGAGTCCAAGCCTCACGGGCTGGCGTTACAGGAGGATATCTGGGACGCAGACGTCGATCTCCACCAGAAACTCCTCAGGCGATGGAAAGACCTGAAAGAGCGCTCAGGACACAAGTAAGCTCATTAAGGGTTCAGTATTCGGTGATCTTTGGGCTTCAGTTTATCAAATTTTGCTGTTAAACACACCGATTGACTGTACGCAGGAAGTCACAAGATGTCTTTTTTTTTCTCCCCTTCTTCAAAGGATTGAAGCTGTATTTGAAGTCAACACAGACCTCCAGAAAAACGTGCAGGCTAAAATAACAGCGCACTTGACCTGGCCCTCAGTGATCAACTCCTCCCAACGAATTATGTTCCCTCTGACCAACACAAACAGCTCCTCTGTGAGTTGGAAACAATCCGCCTCTTGTTGCTACATGTGCACAAACACATGCAGGAATATTTTACGGTGTTGTTAAGAGCTCTGTGTTTTGAAATTAAGTTGAAACATCTTTGTGTTCCTTTGCAGGAAGAGGAAGTGATTCTGCAGAATCCTGCCGACGTCCTCGTCTATGTCCAAGTTCTCCCCTTGGCCTTGTTACCAAACCCATCTGTGTTTACTGGAAAGCTGGCAGACCGGTGAGAAATCTCCAACAACTACAGCTTGTTCGTTTTTTTCCCCCTCCTCCTCCCTCCATCTTGCTCTGACGGTGATCTTCTCTGATTTTTATTTCCCAGGTTGCCATTAGGAAATTTGTCCAACATCAACATTGACACAAATACCTTAGAGTTTCAGGTTCACAGAAATCAAGTGAGTGCTGCAAGAGTGACGTTCACCATTATTCAGGAATTCAGAGAATCAGCTGATTGGCATTTGATTGCATTGCAGTCCTCTTGTTTGTGGCGGAGGCAGCATGTGGAAGCTGTTTGTCTCTAACAGGCTCTCTGTTTTCTTGGCAGACGTCCCTAATGAAGAGCAGTACAGGGTTCGTAGAGGGATCAACCAGACCCTTTGTGTACAACCTCCTCCTGCAGCCCGGAGAAGTCAAGTCGTTCAGCGTGAGGTTCACTCCCATCAGCAACCACAGTGTCTCCTCCCTGCTCATAGTCAGGTAATGTCACAACTAACCCAAACAATCCCTTTTAATAAAAGTGTGTTTCTCTTCTGAAAGTGTGTTCTCCGTTGTGGGTACCTGTTTAGGAATAATCTGACTGTGATCGACACAATCATACTTCACGGCCGAGGCTACAACGGAGAGCCTGAAAGTTGCAGGGAAGCCTCCGGGACAAGGCAGCTCGCTGAGGTTCAAGATGACCGAGGCCCTGCTGAAAGACTGCACAGAGAGTGAGTTTCCGCTCAGGAGTCTCGTATCCAGATAAAATCCAGATAGATTTACACAAAGCCACATGTATGTGTCTCCGTCGGCCAATTCATCAGACTGATTGCTTTCCTTCTTTTCCTGGATTATGTCCACAGCAAGTCAGCCCACCCTCCAGGGCAAGAACAATTTGAACAGTTTAGTTGCTGCAGATAACAGTCACACTCACACCCGCACAGATAATTTAGTGGTTGAACTGATGATAAATCAGTGAAAACGACGGCAAATTTCAGTTTAACTTGGCTTCATCATCACGTGGAGACTTACAGACGTAGTTAGACTTGGCAGGAGTGAAGCTGACCGTGTCAACATCTGGCTAGAATGCAAGCTAATCGGATTTCGGTCACATTTGAATGTTTATCCATTATGAAAGGATAAAAGGAGTCTCATAATCTGTTTAACTTTTGGTTTTTAGTCTACCAGGAAGCCTCGAAACATGAAGTATGATAGTGAGATTATTAAGGTATAATCTGCATTGTGACTACTTGGATTAAAACATATACAGAGACGTTCTGTATGTTGGAACTATGACTAACATCAGTATGTTTTAATGAGGTGGTCGATTTCTATATTTCAGCAGATTTTAGCAGAATTTGAGGCCATTGTCCAGGACAAGTACTGTTTCCTATTGACTTCTCAATATACCAGAGCAATCTTCAGTTTATTATTGTTGTTAGAGGAGTAGTCTTGTATCAAGGCTAAACCTTACTGCAATGAACCGGGCTTGATCTGGGTCCTTTGCTGTATGTCATCCCTAACCGTCACTGATAACAATAGTATATTTTATTTAAAAGCACTTTTGTAGGTAATCAAAGACATTAAAATACACCAAACTTTAGAAAACATTGTGTTTTTGTCAGTGATTTGGAGGTGAGTAGGTCAGCGCAGTCATGGATGTGGAGAACAAGACAGGAGAAGGGCCTAAAAAAAAAAATGAAATAAATAAAGTGTCTTCAACTTATTTCAGTCCTTTTTGCATAAGTTGTGCATATATTTTTATTTTATTTTTTATATTACAAATCTGTTCTCTTGCCTGAAAAATGTAACAAACTTTTTTGTCTCTCTTGCGCTCACTTCTGTGTTTATTAAATTATTACCCCGTCATTTATTTCAGAGACAAAAGTCAAAGAGCCAAACTTCACTCTCAAAAGAACATTCAGGGTGGAGAACACAGGCTTTCTCCCCATCACCATCAGATCCGCGGAAATCAACGGGCAGGCCTGCGAAGGATACGGATTCAAAGTTCTCAACTGTCAAGAATTTGCACTTAAGCCAAACGCTTCAAAAGACCTCATCATACTGTAAGTGAACAAACATGTCGCTTCTCTCTGTCCACGAGTGCTTTACCGTGTCTAATTTGGACCTGCAGGTCGACATAAGAATATGACTACTGCATGGGAACTTCAGCTGTGTGTGTGTGTGTGTGTGTGTGTGTGTGTGTGTTCACCCCATCACCCACAAGCTCTATTAATACTTGTCCTCAGCCTCTCTCACTGAGTAAGCCCTCAGTAAGAGGATGAATCGGCTCTCTGTGTCTCTGCAGCCTCTGCTCGCTGCCATCAGGTCTCATTTTTCTTCATCGCATCAAGTCTCCTCTTAAAATGGACACAGACGTTCACCTCAAATATTCAATTCGGGACGTTTTTCCTCAAAAAGAATGACACCAGCTCCAGAGCCGTGCGTTCTCTTCAGCTTCTCGTTAGTCGACCTGTTGGTTTTATAACGAACGGCTCCGCAGCTCTTCTAGGTGAAGTTAATTTTGTCATGTGTTCTCACTCGTTGGTGTTAAAACTGCAGCCTGCTGGTTTCCCATAAGAGATGTCGGCAGTGCTGTCACTTACAGTCCTTTGCGATCGCCACTAGCTGAAGGGTCAAAGAGACGCCTCACGTCCTGTGTTGCCGCTCCTCTTTAGGACTTGTATCATGAAGTGAAATAACTTTGTGAACCGTCTCTGCTACAACACGATCTGTTTTCATCCATCCACACCATGCTCACATCACGTTGATTGCACCAATCGGTGCAAGGAGACCTAGGCACGCTTAGGAGACAGGAAGTGTAGACTGTTTCTTGTTGTTGTTGTTATAGACTGTAATCTGTTATCTCCTGTTATAGAATAAACGACTGTAAAACTTCTAAAAGTTAATTGAGTTCCACCAAAGCTCTTGACTGCCTTTGTGACCTGTGATAACAAGTAAATCACTGATTAAACTAATAACATGAATGATAGCTCTGTTACATCAAGTCAACCAGTTCAGCTTTTACAGTGAGCCAGCGTGCACAACACCATGTTATTAGCGCCGCATTACAAAATGTCTACTCCTCTTCTGGTCTAACCGCCCAAAATAACTGAAAACACGCGTGAAAGAGTTCAATGTCTGCATCTGCAACGTCTGTAGGTGTGTGAGACGAGCAGCACGTTCAGACTTCGAGACGCTAAACGTTGTAAACTAGCAACTCTTGGCACTTCTTCTTGGCAAAAAGTCGCATGGCGTCAGGTAAATGAGAAGTTAGTACATGAATCGTGCAGACACTGAGCCATCCACTTAGTTTAGAAGGTAACTGCTGATTCGCGTAGTCCTGATTTGTAATAAGTTCAATCTTAGACGTGAAGCTGCAAGGCCGTCCAGCGCTTAGCTAATTTTATATCAGCGTTGGGATCGACCTCGTTTTATAACTGCAGGACGGTGACGGATTGTCATTTACAACTTTGTGGACTTCTGCCGTTAGTCCGCTAGCCGTGCCGTGTTTACAACCCTTCCATACTGACCTTTGGTACACTTGATATCGCACATTAAAACAACACGCGCTCACGCTAGTGCAGATGATTAAATGGTGTATGAAAGAAGGACAGAATTAGACTCTTCACATTTGAATCAAAGCTTCTTGGAGTTTACGAGCAGCCGTCTCGTCGTTGCATAAACTTTGCTGGTGGCAGACATTTTGACGCCTTGTGGCAAAGAAAAAAAGCAGAAGTGAAACAACAACAATGGCGTTTAGTGGCTTAGCACTGTTTATAGTGTCACAGACTGTAAACGAGCACAATATAATAATATATCACATGTTGAAATATCTGACCTATTAGTAAATATAGTAACTATTTGAACTTAAGACCGAAACATGACTTCTTGGTTTCTGCACATACAGAGGCCAGTCGTGTCTTTTCTAGACAATTATCAGAGTAAACATCGTCTTTAAAAGACGTCCTTCAGTTTGTGACTAGTGGATGTTTCTGAAGAAAAATGCAATTTGCCGCCGCCTTGCTCAATCATGTTTACTGCACGCTTCGCTTCAGCAGTGGAATTTTAACAATTGTTGAGACAAAAGGGCCTCGAAACCAACCACGCAGCTCGCTATCAGTGGACAGGCCAACACGCCAAATTAGTCCATTGTGGTCGTTTACAAAACAAATTCCTGATCACGATCACAAAGATGCCTCCCAGGTCTTCCACTTAGCTGCCACGTCTGTCCTCTGACCTCTGCCTGCAGTTCGGAGGCTCCCTGTGTGGTGACATTTTTAGACCACGAGTCGATTTCAGATGCAGATTAGGGAGGTCTTTGTTTTGTTTCAGCTCTTTTAAAAAATTTAAATTATTTTAAATTTAAATTTATTATTTTTAAGTTTTGACATTTCCTTCCCTTCCTTACAGGTTTACACCCGACTTCACTTCATCTCGAGTGATCCGGGAGCTGAAATTGGTGACATGTGGAGGCTCCGAGTTCGTGTTTGTCCTGAACGCCTCCTTGCCGTACCACATGTTAGCTGCGTGTGCAGAGACCCTGCCCAGGCCGAGCTGGGAGCTGGAGCTCTACATCATAGTGTCTCTCATCATGAGGTGATGAGAGACTCTCAGGCAGCACCACGAGCAGTAAAACTCTGTTTTATCTTGTTTTTCAAGCCAGCTAACGGTTGTCGTCTTCATGTCTCCGCAGTTTTATGTTTCTGTTGGTGATTGGCGCAGCCTACCTGGAGGCTCAGAGCATATGGGAGCCTTTCAAGAGACGCGTGTCAGTCGAATCCAACTCCACCTTGGAGACGGGGAGGCCATTTAATCTCAGGGAAATCGTGCAAATTCACAGTGATTCAAAGTAAGTGTGACACTGAAAACGGCTGAATCACACCCGAGTGACATCACGTTAATCTAATGACGCGGCAGATGGGTTTACTCATACAGTTTGTTGTTGGCTGAAAGGGCTCTGACACACAGAGAGGTCCGTGAGTGAGTGTTGGACAGCGGTTACGTCTCTGTGGCTAACCGCTGCCCACAGTCTTTTCCATGTCTGGTGCTGTAACCACCAGTCGACCCTTATCACTGGTCATTCGGCTAACTTTGCATGTTTTACATCAAGCATCGTCGAGCGAGCTATCTGACTGGCTGTTGAGCCATGTGAATCGGTGACTTCATCAACTTTTACTCATACCGATCAGACATATTGTTTGATTTCTAGCCCATGATGAGGATGTTTTAACGATTTCACTTATCTTACGTGTGTTCTGCAGCTAGCGATTTTATTTAATTTTCGATTATTATTATTATTTTATTTTTCAAATGTCCAGAAGTCATAGATATTCAGTTTACTGTGTAAGCCAAAGAGAAGAAGCAAATCCTCAATTTTGAGAAACCTGAACCATCAGCTGCTTCAAAACAAGAACCTAAACTATTAATCGATTATCAAAATTAGTGGTAGATTATTTCAGTCATTTGATTCAATAAATCAACAGCTCTAGTGTCTGACTCGACCACATGCTGTTGTCTAGTGTCTTCAGTTTTCAAACTTTTCATAGAAAACACGAGAAACAATATGAAACGTAATCAGGCAGCTTTTGTTGACACTGCTTTATCGAGCTACCTTTACTCATATCATAACAAACTCAGATTTTAAGTATAAATTGAGGCGAGCATCACTTCCTTCTGATCTGATTCCGATACAAATGTAACGGTTAACTTTACGGAAATATCGCATAGTAGTGATTGGATTCAAAGAAAGTTGCAGGAAATCTGACTTGTGCAGCGTGCGCAGTGTCACCAACTGTTTTTTTTTTTTGTTTGTTTGTTTCCTTCAGGTTGAATGATTTCGGCGACTCGTCCCAGAACTCCAGAGCAGTTTATGCATCCAGCAACGGAACAGCTCGGGTTGGAGGCCGACAAGGCAACAGCCGCACCTTATCCGACTCAGACAGCCAAGATAAGAGGTCCAGGATCGGCTTCGGCCGTTCATCTATGCAAGCTACTTCCTCCCAGCTGACCAAAGGAAGTACAACCTCAGGCCAAGACGGCCCTCCAGCTGCCTGTCAGCTAACCAACCGGAAGCCTCGGAGTACCAAACAACCGGACTTCCAGAGTCAGAGTTTAGCCGGGTCTTCGATGCCTCACAGAGGTCTCGGTCCTGAGGATGCAGAGTATGCCAACCTGTTAGGAGCCATGGACAACGACCTCGAACGGCCAGAGTCCATCAGTGGCGAAGCCCTACAGGATCAGAGCGTTCAGTCAATACAAAACAAAGGTACCCACGTTTGTGTTTATCAGAAGAGAGTAGAAGCCGTCTGTGATCATTGACAGGTCGATGAAAAATGTCTCAATGTCGTTTGCAGTGTTGGAATCCAAAGGGAAGCTGCGGGGCAAAGCAAAAGCCCAGAGGAAGAAAGAAGAGAAAGAGAAAAGATCAACAGTAAAGACTCAGGGAGACGAGCTCAAAGACAACCTGGCTGACAACGACGACAGCTCCTCCACTACTACAGAGACCTCCAATCCAGATGTGGAGACAAACATCAAAGAGGTATGATGAAGTAACGCTGTTGTAGACCCACTCACACACCGCAAAATTAGGAGTTGTGGCTGAACTTGGACACGCCGGCTATGAAACTCAAAACGTTGAGGAGATTTGACTTAACGGCCGCTAAAGATTGCAAATGCAGTCTTGTGTCGTTTTGTCTTGTGGAGCTCTGCCAAACTGTCATGAATAATTAATAACATGCGTGCCCAGCAGCTCACCTGGTAGAGAGAGCGTACCATGTATCAAGGCCGAGTCCATCTGTAGCGATCAGCGAGTAGCTCAGTTGTTTTCCCATCCTGTCGAGGATGTGTTACCTATTTTCCGCCTGGTCGACCGCCTAATGCGTGAGGAATTTGTGCTAACAATATTAAATAAAATATTATCATATAAATGCTCCAGTCCTTAATGATCTTAACCTCTGAAAAGACTTTAGTGTCTCCGGTGAGTCATGGGTCTGGTAAACACAGTCAGAATGGAGTGCAATCTAACTATTACAACACAATATCCGTGTGCGTTCAGCTAATTTAACGATTTAGCTTTGAGGACTTCGTGCTACTTTTACTTCACTCTACAGAAACAACTTCAGATGTTCTATGAATCTTAAAAAGAAAGCCTGTTTTTCGGTTGCTGGTTCTGTCGTGATGGAGAGAACATAAACTAAAAAAAAATAAGAGTGACCAGTTGCTCAAATTACTTTAAAATTTGAAGTCTGCTGAATGACTGACTGTTGTGAGTTAAACTGACAAGAGCTGCTTGTTAAGTTCTGATTATTTATCATTTATATTTGAAGTCTGATCCCTAACGCACTGCCTAATCAATAATCTAACAGTTTGACCGTGTAGTCACATTCAGCATCTGGGCTGATCGTGGTTTTAATGTGACAGAGCAGAGATGTGTTCAGAGCAGTGACGCTCGTCATCGCCACACTCAGACTTGAGTCACCAGCTGTAACTTGTTAAACGTTGTCTCCATTTTAAAAATAAATATTTGTTTTCATTGTTTCATTTTCATACTAACATTGACAAACTGGAGTCAACTCGCGTCTCTAAGGCCTGAGACTTCAGAAGACGTCCTCGTCTCCTATGGAAATTACACAATGATAAGTGTGCGGTTATTATAACTTTTCCCATGATTTTGTTCCAGGAACCAGTGAAAAAGAAAGGAAGAACAGTTCCCACAGCAAAAGTGAAAGAAGAACCTTCAAATTTCTTAATCAAACCCAAAACCAAGAAACAAGTAACCACGAAGAAAGAGAACCCAACGGAGAAATCCAGGTCTTTTTTTTTTTTTTCAATCAGAGCTGATCATCTTTTGTTTATTATTTTTTGTAGTCCTGTTTTTAACAAATCTTTATTGTCCTCAGTTCCCTGGAGTTGCCATATGTAACACCGCTGGAGAATAAACAACGCAAGAGCTTCACATCCAAAGCTCTCTACCCTCTCACCAACATCCCAAAGACGAGACCTGTGCAGAAACAGAGATGTAAGTGTCTTTAATGTCACCGTGAACCTTCTCTTCAAATCCTGAAGTGTTTGTGACCTGTATGTTTGCTTTAACAGTAGATGGAAAGCTGGAAGACGGGCGCCCCTCTCTGTTGGCCAAATTGTTGTCCAGCACCTCAGTGCCGGAGCTGGGCCACAGCAGCAGCTCTGAGGGGGAGAAAGAGTTTGCATCTCCAGAGTGGGATGTACCACTTTCCAAAAACAGCGTCCGTAAGTCAAGACCTGAAACAAGCCTTGTCATATCCGGTGTCTGTCCTGTGTAATACTCACTGATCAGCCTTTTTCCTCTTCCTTGTTCTCTGCGTGCAGAAGCTGACAGTCTCCAGCAGATCTCCCTCCAGACATTAAACGCAGACCCTTTCCTGAAGAGATCGGTCACAGCCGGGACCTGCTCCCCTCCACCGACCTCCCCCAGCTTACTGTCCCGAGGCACCTACAGCAGTGTACTCAACAGTAACAGGTAACAGCTTGGTCACATGTGCAGTAACTTTGCTAATAGCACATAAAATTACTTGAAATAGACTGATACTTGTTTGGCTGTGTCTGTGTGTTTGGACCTCCGTGGCTCACTGCTGCAGACATCTTAAAAAGTGAGAGTGAAAATAAATCAGCCTTTTAAGCAAGTAGTCAAGTGAAATAGTCTTGAATGGTCTCGATTCATCCAGAAACGGACTCTCGTCTCCAAAACTCCCCAGAGGTCAGCAGCTGCCTGTCGGTGAGCAGCGGCTCTGTACCTCCTCCTAGGCTGGTCATCCTCCTCCCCACACAACACTCTGCAAAGCCCAAACTCGTGCATGTCGCCGGTGACATTGTATTCAACTACATTTATTTGGGACTCTCGTATTGGTGTGTTCTGGTGTTATAGCCAGAGAGGAGCAATTTGCCACCATTGTGTTCTCTTATGGTTTGTAACCGCATACGGTCTGTTCAGGGTTAACTCTCGGAGACATTCCTTCTAAGATTTGTTAGGTATCGAGTCAGTATCGTTTCAGTCTCGAGTAGTCTTGGTCAAAATGTTGGTATTGTGACAACAGTCATGGCTCCCTGTCTTAAAATAACAAACTGGCTGCCAGAAATGTGCGTCTAGTTTCCAAGAGAGACTTGTAGAAGTTGAAATTATTCAATCATGCTTCTTCCGACTGAGGAGCAAAATAATCAGGTCTTTGAGCTGTCATATTCATTTATTTTAAACTTAAACTTGCTGGTGAATTTCTTTCTCATTTTCGCAGTGAGGGAAACCAAAAGAAGGCCCCAGGAAATAAACTGTCTCCAGCCGCTCCGCTGCCAGGCAAAAATGGGAACCCCACGTTTGCTGCTGTAGCTGCTGGTTATGATAAAAGTCCAGGTAAAAACGTTACCATGAACGTCTTTAATCAAAGCGTGTGTATCGTTCCTGCACTGATGTTTGTTCGATGTGCTCGTCAGGTGGCTCTGGCCCAGGTAAAACCGACAACCACGGAAAGGGTCTGGCACACATGACATCAGTGGAAAGTGACAGCTCTGACAGGTAATGTGAGAAAATTCTAAGACTTATTCAAACTCGGAGATGACGTAAAGAAACAATTTAATTATCTGTGTATATTTCTCTGTCCCATAGCTCTGGATTATGGAGTCCCATCGACACAGCCAGCAGTCCAAACTTCCCTCCTACCAACTCATTCTCTGCTTTTGGACCCAACAATTCCTTCAACCTGACAGGAGGTAACTGCCCAGAGGTTTATGAGCAAACAGAAGAATGTAGAGTAACTGGTGTAACAGTTCATGGTCGACTGGCTGTATTCAAACAACACGCTTGTTGGTTATTTGTAGTTTTCAGTGGAATGAATCTCCCAAAGTCATCAGAACCTCAGCAAAGCTGGCCTGAGTACACCCAGGTACCCTCCTCCATCTGGGAGCCGAACAGTGACTCTCTGCACTCCTGGCCCAGCAGCTCCAGCTCTCCAACTGCCTCAACTGTAGTAAGATCGCTTATTTGTTGGTCCACAGATTCCTCCTGTTTATCATAGTGTTCAACGTCTCATTTGGTTTTGTTTGTTCTGCTTAGTCATTCCTGGGAAACGCTCGCAATCCCTGGTCTGCAACAACGCCCTTCAGCAGTTCCATTTGGTCAACAAGCGCAGATTCGGCCTTACACCCTTTTCCTCCGACGACCAACTCGTCCACTCTGACCGATCTGGTCAGCAGTCCAGCCCCGTCGCCGCCAGCTTCCACCGAGATGAATCGCACCTACAACCCGTGGAACATGTGGCGCCCGACTCTGAGCAGGCGCAGCTCCGAGCCCTGGCCCAGCTCCTCCGACAACGGCAATTAAAACAGCACTTAACGGAAGCACATCGCAGATTTTGATGTACTCTGTACGCTAAATCAAATTCTTTTATTGTAATCGGAGAATCCCAGCAGAAAGCAATGTTACCTTAAGTATAATGCGTTTGGTAGCCCACTAGGTTGCCAACCCAGCAATTTAGTTCTTTGCAGCTTTTTATTCATGGGGGCAGAAGTGCTAACTTTTTATTTGGATTTGTTTTAACAGTTGTCCCTAAATTTAAAAACGTTCATAGCATGGTATGCTAATGCCAGTGCAGACATTTTGCTGTTATAGGAAGGCTGGTGATGCTGCACTCCTCAAAGAATCTCTAAAGTTCAGTATTAATGTTGGAATACGTCTTATTTTTACACCATGTGTTCTCAATAATTTTGGTTCTTCTTGGTTTCATACTTATTGGTTGGTTGAGTCAGAAGTCGGATACATTTTGCATACAGTTGGATTTGAATCATTGCACTAGGCTTTTATTTGGCAGCAGGGTTCCTTCAGTCTGAAACGTGATTTTTCAGAACACCACTGGCCCCAAAAACTTTAAACATGAACGTTCATGTTCCCCATGTTTAAACGCAGGCTCTGCCCTTAAAAAAATATCAAAGCCTTCTGTGAGAGTAAATTGGTCAAGTGATCAGAGAACACTTACGTTTGAGGTTTATATTGCACATTGCCTCTATTTGTCAGCAAATTTAAATAAAGGACTTCAGCAAGATGTGTTTTTTCCGTGTTATTTCATTCAATTTAAATGTGCAGTAACTGTTTGTGGACACTTTGGGGCAGCAGAGACAGGTTGTGAGACAGCTGGAAATACAGACAGGAAATTCAAGAGTAGAGGATGACATGCAAGCTGGAATCAAACGCAGGTCACTGCATGAAGGACGTCCCCGATACATGTGGTGCATGCCCTATCAGGTGAGCTATTGTGGCTTAACTTCTAAGCACACTTAGTTACATGTTCAGCCCTTTTGAAGGGCGACTTTCGTTTAGAGCTGTTTATGTTCAGTATTCTCTCCTTTTAGTTCGATTTTTGGCCTTGATGTTTAGTATTAAAACCATGAGATACAATGAGCTGAAACTATAAAGCACCCTGAAGAGTTTTTCTTTTTTACTTTTTTTGCAGTATATACATTTTCTTCTCTGTCTTTCCAACTGTAGGTGACATTTGTACACATTATAGTCAAACAAAAACAACAAATAACTCAAAGAAAATACATGTAGGTACACAAATATAAGCTGGTAACTAAACCCTTAATTAATCCCTTCAAAGTATATGGTGTCTTATTCACTCAGAACAGTGTCCTTTAATGGATTCCTGGTCATTTCTTTCTCTAGTGCCTGTTTCTCACTGATACTTTGCAGCAGATCGGACTTTTCTTCCTCTCACTGGAGTGTATCCTGTTTTAAGTCTTCCTCTGCCTTCACCATTGCAGACACTTTCTTCTCTCTGGTTGTCAGTGCTGCCTCTCAGTTCATTTCTTCCTCGGGGATCTGCTGTTCCTCTGATACTGATCAGCAGATTGACTTTTTCCTCCTCCCACTGGATTGTCTCCAGTTTAATGTCTTCTTCGGCCTTCACCACTGCAGCCATCAGTCTGGAGTTTTCATCTCTTAGATGGGCCATGGAGGTTTCTATTTTCTTCTAATGGCTTGTTTCTTTCTCAATAGCTTCCTCCAGCTTAACAACTTCACAGAGAACCTCTTTTTCAGAGGTCCCCGTGTCAGATATTTCCAGTTAAAGGTTCTTGACTTTGGTCTGATATTTAGTATCTGCTTCAGCTTTCAGAGCTCTCTGAGTTTAGAGCATTTATCTTTGTTGCTCCACCTCCTCAAGCAAAGCTACTTGCTCACTTTCAAGTTTGATGATCTCATTTTCGCCTCTACTGAATCAGTGGCCTTGGGGGTATTGCCGGGCTGGAGGATGTGTGCTGATGTCTTCTTCTTCTGTCTAACTTCTGTTAGAGAGTTCTGAAATCACAGCTAACTGTGATCCTTTCCAAATTTTCTTCTGTTTGTGATCAAGGCTTTCACATTTGCAGCCTGGTCTATTTCTGACACTTTTCTGCTGGTCTTAGCAGAGGGTACTCAACCTCATCAAGCTCCTGAGAATAGATGTTCTCATTTTGGAGGTTGGTTTCAGTCAAGGGTTTACTTTCGGAGGCTGAGGCTGTTGTGGCTTCTAACTGTGGTTCTTTGGGAATCACAGTGACCCTGTTTTTCCTTCAGGATTTTCATCTAAATGGCGTTCTTTGGGGAGGACAGCTACCCGCCATGACTCAGATGGCGGTGTTTTTTTTAAGCTGCCCTACTGAGCAGGGGATACTCAACCTCATCAAGTTCTGGCAATCTTTTTGAAGCTTGGTTGCACTTGATTTCAGCCATGCTCCACGCTAGTGGAGGCTGAGAGAGTTTTGGCTCAATGACCACAGCCACCTGTGGTGGCTCAGATGTCGTATCAAGCTTTAGTTTTTTAACCGCTCTTACAAGTTTGTCAGAATGCCCCAGTTTCCCATCAACAAAGACAACTTTGTGACATGGATCAGCTTTACAAAGCTCCTGGCAACACATTTTCAATTCAGTCCCAGTTTGGCGGTTGAGTCCAGTTGATTTAAGCCAAGGTTTTACTGGCTGAGGCTGTTTTGGATCCATTTTCAAGGGCTAGAGCAGCAATCACAGTATTACTTACAGCTATTTGTCTGTGAATTTAAGTTAATTATTTCATTTTTTTTATTTAGTGTATAAAAAATTATTAGACTCATAGTAGTGCAGTATTTGTTCGTCACCAAAGATTACTTCTGTCTGACAGACTCCATGAGTAACTGGCTAAACTTTGCAACATCACATTTGGTCAAAACAAACACGCTGTGGCTCTTCTTCAGCTTATTTGTGCGATCTAGTGCCATCATGCCGCGAGCGATCGAACCCTGCAGCTCCACACGGACGGGACACTCAATTGATTCGGTTATCACGCTGCTGTCAATACAGGCTGCCACGGCATAGGAATCATAAGAGACGAAGCCAGGTCCGAAGTAGACGTCTCTCTTCTTCATCATAATCTCTTTGTTGTACGCCCAGCACTTTGATGTTATCGTCTTCATAAAGTTTGCAGCAGGTGTGTTCTGGTTGATCAACTCTTCGAAGAACTCCTGCAAGTCAAATCAGTCAAATCAGTTTGAAACTGATTGGTCAGGCGAAGGTTTCGTAGTTCTTCACAAGCACACGTCTTACCCATGTCAGTGGATTTCTGCCGCAAAATTCCCATGATGCCACATATGTAGGACAGAGGAATTCTTCAAGTACAACATACGCTGACTCTGGATCCGATGCAAAGTTAAACTCTGCACACAGCGTCACGTTTCCTTTTCCTACAAAGACAGAGTTATACAAGCCTACATCAAAAAGCAAACGCTGTAATCGCGTGCTGGTCTTACCTTCCATGTTGCCACCCATAATGTACAGATCTTTGAGCTTCTGGGGAAAACATGGATCCAGTCTGATAGCCAATGCCAGATTAGTAAGTGGGCCAAGGGCCACCAAGGAGATCTGTGGAAAACATATTAAGTGGTGTACAACAACAGAGAGCAGCCACATGTCACAGGCTGGTTTCTCACCTGGTTCTGGTTTTCATTCACCAGCCTAATCATTGCGTTGACGGCATGCTCTCTTTGGATTTTCTCCTCCCACTTTGGATCTTTGTCTTCAATCACATCCCCAAGTCCATCTGTTCCAAAGTGGTCACTGAACGCGTCACTGGCTCCAACCAGAGGACCGGACAGAACCTCGAAACACTGGAACCTGCAGAAAAACTTTATATTCAAGATTTGTTTGATTGACATGGATCCAAAATGTTTTATTGTTCAAACTTACGCCCTTGTGGTTACAGACGGAGAGCACCCTGAGAACATTCTGACACACATGCTCAACCGCCGCGTTCCCGAACACACAGGTGACACCAACAACCTCAATGTTGGGTGCTGCCAAGGCCATCATTATAGCCTGAGCATCATCTATACCGCAGTCCGTGTCAATGATCACCTTCTTCTTTGCCATGGTCTTCTGGAAAATGAATGTATTCAAACCATCCGGTCTTTCCGAAGTAGTTTGGTTAAAGGGAAGGAAGAAGCAATAAAAGAAAGAAGAATTCAGAATTCATTTCCTAGTTACTGCCAAGATATGCTGACGCCACAAAGCACCAATTTTAGAGACAGTTTTTTTTTTCCACAAACAAATTGAAAACTTCCTGAGGATACGTGGTGTCGACTTATCGTCGTAACTCTTGGCACAAGTGCAAGGGGTCATTTCCAATGAAATATAACACAAATAAGGAAGCACACTTTACAATATATGTATATATACACATTATCTTGGATAATAGCATGTACAGTATGCTGTGCTCTTTTATAAGATTACATTTGAATGTCAAGTCAGCTTTCTGACCTAAAAAAGTTGCACACTGGCAACTAGTGAATGCTCGACCATTTTGCAGTTAAACGTTACTTTAGAGCCGATTTTCATCGTGTAATTTATTTTAAAGTTGTTAAAAACAGAGTTAAAACAGAGTTACCTTCAATCTGTAACGTGCAGTTAACGGTTAATCTATCGGTCGCTCTTATGATTGCCTGGGTCATTCCACAATCTCCGTACACGGGTCGCAGCCACTAAAAAAGTGACATGTATATTTAAACTAAATCTCATACAAGGCAGTAAAATGTGAAAATGAATGGATGTTAAAATGAATGGAAATCACATTTTTATTTGATGTAATCGATTATGTTCGAGTGTTTTTATATTATTTTTCGACCACTCCCCGGTTGCTACCCACAATGGTACCGCCCATTAACCTGCACGCTGTAGTGATGGGAAGTTCGGTTATTTTTAAGTGAGCCGGATCATTTGACTCAGCTCGCCAAGAAGCTCTTTCGACTCCTAAACGGCTCTCATTTTACCACTTTTACAACCCTTTTACAGTTCATCCAAATATATCATTGTTTTCACATGTTAATTGTATGTGCACATACATATCACTTAAATTATTCAATACATCTAATGTACTGAAGTATATATAAAAAATACATTTTCTGGGGCGGCCCGTGGCGTAGCGGGTTTAAGCGACCGCCCCATGTATGGAGGCTACAGTCCTCGCTACAGCGGCTCCGGTTCGACTCCCGCATCGGACGCCCATTTACTGCGTGTCACTCCCCCTCTCTCTGCCCCCTGTTTCCTGTCCATCTTCAGCTGCACTATCATTAAAGGCATAAAATGGCCAAAAAAATAATCTTAAAAAAATAAAAATAAAATACATTTTCTAATATCAATAAATTGCTGTAGCCAATTGTTTTGATTACATATATAGACCCTTGTAACTAACTTGCTTGTGGAACCACTCTGTTACACAAAGCAGATAGAAACACTATAAAACCTATAAAAGGACAGCTATTGAGTGTTGGATGCACAGTTCTTATGTGTCTGTGAGGGTTGTTTGTGGATCCTGTTTTATAATGGGTCCAAATGACGCTTCTTTAGTAGAAAACTACTACCTCTCAAAGGTTCACATAAAGGAGCCGGTTCCCATCGTCCGCTCTTTGAACCGGCTCGTTCACGTCGACACATCTCTACTGAACAGGAAGTGGATACAGGTCAGCAGGACGACGTTTCGGGGGATTGTTATCGTTTATTTTAAACCTTTTTTTATTATGTCCCAGGCTGATGTGCACCTTTATTTCATGATGTGTGGTTAGCTTGACGTCTTTGCCAATTTCCAACCCCGTTTGGACCTCAGACATCGCTCAAGGTACACCTAAAAATAACCTAACAACTGGGCGTGTTTACACCTGCTACTCCAGAACAAGCGCTGATAGCTAAAGCTGAAATGTTAGTTAATGTTCAATAAAGCCGCAGATAGCTGACCACAGGAGCCGCTGCGGCTTGTTTCCACAATAAGTGACTCATTAGAGGTTTAAGGTGACGTTGTGTAATACTGTCTGATGTCGCTGTGAGTCCAAACAATGACACTCAGGGTTACGACTTTGAAAAAGAGGATTGTTTATGTGATCAGATGTTCCACACAGTGTGGCTTTCCTTTTAGATAGATAGATAGATAGATAGATAGATAGATAGATAGATAGATAGATCCACTAGCAGCATGCAAACATACAATTAACCTACAACACAGTAACCATACCCGTGCTAAACATCTGTACAAAGACTATGTTAAAAAATAGAAAGTGACTGTAGAAACAAAAATGTTTTATAAAAATATGGGGAAAAAACTACAAATGGGGATACAGGACTGTGTACAATTAAATTAGGCTGTAAACAGATGAATGAAAGTCAAAGTCACAGCACGTAGCAGAGAAATGTAGTCAGAAATGACAGTGACAGAGAGTCCACCTCCTCCTATTTGTAGTGTTTCTAAAAATGCCTGTCCTTTCATCCCCAGGCAAGACTTCAGCATCACCATCCGTTGATTCTGTCATCCATCATATAAGTGGCTGTTCAATGCCGAATACATCAGAAGGTCAAGGAGCAAACCTATCAGGGCCAGCAGATCCGTCCCGGCTGCAAAGGCCCGCCGATGGAGAGGAGGAGCGCAGTCTGATCAGCTCCCTAGCCCGGGACGCTGCAAGAGTAAGGAGGGCTTCGAGTGCCGAACTCCACCTGCCGTGGACCTGCCCGGTCACACACTCCCGTGAGAAGTTTTACACGGTCTGCTCCGATTATGCTCTTCTCAACCAGGCTGCTTCTGTGTACTGTCCCCCAAACACAGCCAGGGATGTGGTCCCAAACAAGCAGGATGATGGGCCGTCGTTCGTGAAGCCCAAACCCTCAGTTGAGTTCAGTGCCGGCCAGTCTGGAGGGAGCAATGTGGGATCAGATGGGGACTACGACATGGTGGACGTGACCTCTGGCCACGCTAAGCCTATTTTGGCGTGGGAAATTGATACGACGGACTTCAATGCTGTGCTCACTCGAAAAACAAGAACAAGTAAGAAACATACTGATAAAGAAGCTTTTATCTGCTGTAACAGCTTCAGTCCTGGTTTAGCCTTCACTGACTCACGCTGTATTCCAGGCAATGTGAAGAAATGCACCAAGAAGATGAAGTCATCAGACAGGCCGAGCCGAAATCTGCAAGACGCCTCTCCTCACGCCTCACTGGAGGAGATCAAACAGAGAAAAGTGCTAGACCTCAGAAGATGGTAATGTTATATTTAGTGCCTAACCCGGTGAAGTCACATCAGGCTGGAGGAGTGTTGTTAGCCCCAAAACATTCTCAATGTCTCGGCTATTTTCTGCCTCAGGTACTGCATCAGTCGGCCACAGTACAAGACTTCATGTGGGATCTCTTCATTGGTGTCCTGCTGGAACTTCTTGTACAGCACTCTGGGTGCAGGAAGGTGAGCGGCGCCTTATTGTCGTCCGTCAGACTTCATGCACAAACACAGCTCCTCGGTCACTCAGCATGTATTTGTTTGCTTTGCTAGTCTTCCGCCCATTTCTCAGGAGGAGGCTCTGCATATTCTGGGTTTCCAGCCACCTTTTGAAGAAATCAAGTTTGGTCCTTTCACTGGCAATGCTACACTAATGCGGTACACAAAGCTGCCTGTGTCGTCTCTTTAAAAAAAAATAAAAATCTATTTTTGGGAATGCATGCATCTCAGTAACCAGTGCGTTTTTCCTCCAGGTGGTTTAGACAAATCAACGACAATTTCCGAATCCGAGGTTGCTCCTATATTCTGTACAAACCACACGGAAAACACAAGACAGCAGGTGAAACAGGTGAGTCCCTCAGCTGTCAAACGTAACCCTACGTCTGCTCATGAACAAATTATAAAAGGTTATAACCATTATTTTTTTGTATCAGCTGAAGGAGCGTTGATGAAGCTGACACAAGGGCTAAAGGACGAGTCCATGGCTTACATTTACCACTGCCAGAACCACTACTTCTGCCCAGTGGGCTTTGAAGCCACGCCACTCAAAGCAGCAAAAGCGTACAGGTAAGTCACATTACTGATTATTTTCATCATCGATTAATCTGCCGTTTATTTTCAGAGTTGATTAGCCTATGAAAAGTCAGAAGTCAGTCCAAGGTCACATTTGTTTTGTCGTTAAACGTAAAAATGCAAAGATAGTTCACCATTTTTCACTTGAAAGTGGAAGTAAAGATGAAACAGTAATTACAATAGTTGCTTGAGTTATTTTCTGTTTGATTAATTGATTAACTGACTAATTATTTCAGCCCTACAGGGTTTATAAACTGATGATTGTTCTTGTTTTGGTCAAAGGGGCCCTCTACCCACAAATGAAATGGAGTATTGGATTCTTATTGGTGAGCCCAGCAGGAAACACCCAGCTATCCACTGTAAAAAGTAAGAGCTCTGTCTCTGTTGGGTCTCTGCCATACTCGATCATGCAGCGTAGTTGGTCTGTTTTAACGTGAGGCCTCTCTTTTCAGATGGCTCGACATTGTGACTGACCTCAACACGCAAAATCCAGAATACCTTGACATCCGTCACACAGAGAGAGGCATTCAGCGCCGCAAAACCAAAAAGGTTCCCCTTCTCACATTTGTTATTTAAAATGATATGTTACACAGTAACTCTGGTATTTTTTCTTTGGTAAGCGGAGCCTGTTTTCCCATGAGTTCATGTCGAAGTGACAAATGAGGACGACGATTTTTGAAATTATTAATTAGTCCAGAGAGCCGGCAGAAGCGAAACAGGCTGCAGGAACAGAGACAGCAGTTTTTATTGCTTTGTTCGAAGCCGCCAGACTCAATTGACAAAAACACTAATTTCACCTCACAGCTCATCGTAACATCCGAACACTCAGAAACCAAATAAAACTCGCCAACCATTAATTAACTGAGTGAAAATACTCTGGCTCTGTGGCTGGTTTCCCGAGCTGCCTGACCTCCCTCTGGCTCCTCTCCTGATATTTTCTAACTCAGTGAATGAAGGCTCTATTTTAGAGTTGCTGATTGGTGACAGTGTAAAGACAGCCTGAGGTTTTATGAGTCTAATTTTGTTACGATGTTGTAAAATAAAATAAGACTGACTTCAATGATCCCACAGCGGGGAAATTCCCCTGTCACAGCACCTTGTGTACACAAGGGGTATAAGAACTGACTCAGAAATAAGAAATATATACAATGGTGTTATATGCTGGTGTTAAAGAGTCTGACAGCTGTTCTCACATGGTGGGAGTAGCAGTCTGTTGCCTCACATCCTCTATGGAATGATCATTGATCTGCAAGGTAAAATTAGTGTTTTTGTCGATGGACCATGGTGGTTGGAGTGATAAAAGTGTCTTATCTTCGCACATCAGTGGCACCTTTTACTGGAGGTACATTGACAGTGCGCATTTGTAAATAAGGATCACATTGCAGCTAGTTTCATGGTAGCTGGCTGCAGAACTCTCACTAGACCAGTTTGGAAAATAAGTTACCCTTTTAAGATTTCTGGGTCAGAGTCTAACAAAAAGACCGCTCCCTGGCTCACAGGTGGGTGGCAACCTGCACTGCATCATGGCCTTCCAGAGGGTGAACTGGCAGAAGCTCGGCCCCTGGGCTCTAAACCTGGAGAACCTGCGCCACGACTTCCACCACTCGGGCTCGGAGCGAGCCCACGGGAGCGGCGCGGAGGAAGCGGAGGAGAGAACGTCATCCAAGCGCCTGGCCTACCTGGGACGCTCGCAAAGTATGGGAGGCCAGAAAGACACCAACTGGAAACGCATGTCCAACACTGCAGAGTACAGACAGAGGAGCTCCCCTGACAGCGACCTTGAAGAAGACATCACAGACTGAAAAGGTTTATTAGGACACACAAAGGTGGGGGGCATCAAATAACAGACATTACAATACAGTACAGTAGCCATTTTACCAAGTCTGGTGTAATTCTATATTTTACTGCCAAAAAAATCCCATAAAAAGACCAAAACGTCCAACCTTCACCCTGCCTGTGGCTCTCAGCCTAAAATAAATCTTTAAATACACGGTTTCATTTTTAAACCTGCAATAACTGGCTTGTTTGGCCACTTTGGGTCAACGGAAACAAGTCATACACTTGACGTATCACCGAGTTTTAAACGGATATGATGAACTTAAGCAAACAGTTGCTTAGTCACAGTTATGGAGCTACAGTAGCGTTCATTTAGGGGTCGCCCAGTATTCACTCTCTTGTAGCTCTGAGTGAAACATTTTACTCTTCAGCTACTAAACGCTCCACTCTGTTCACCAGCTAGCTGCTAACTGTTTCCGTCTGCTGTTCGGTGCTGAGCAGGTACTGTACAGTGAGTTTTTAGAGCTGCCTGCTCCGGACACTTTTCATGGGATTTGTTGACAATAAGAAAATGATAGAATATCACCCGACTTATGCTTTAATGTTGGTGGATGAATGTTTTTTTTTCTAAAGATTCTCAGACGTCATTTTTGGGGCCATGTTGTAGTTTTTAATGCTTTAAACTAAGTATTCTGTGAAAGTCAGCGTTGGTGACAGCGTGCCGACTGAAATATTCGCTTCTGCCTAGTCACGGACAACTGCTTTATCAATAAGAACGGCAGCTACACAAATGAGCCAGATTAAACGAACATTTAGCAGCGTGCGTCTCTCGGCAGAGGTCTTACTATTACTGTTTCTATGTGTATTAAGGCAGAGAAAACACAAGCTCTCAGACTGCTGTTTGAGCTTCTAACGCATTGGATGCAAACAAGGGTAAAGTATGTTACGTAAAACATGGAAAAATAGTCACGTGTACGACAAAAAGTGCACTTTTTCTTAACAGCACATCAAACTACGGCCTCAAAAATGAACTTTTTCTAAAAACTGAATTGCAACCTGAAGCTTTATTGAGCAGTTACGACATCACGGCCTCTGTATTGTAAGCTATCTGTTATTTTGTCCATCCCTGTGTTACACTAAAAGAGGGAGGCTAGGATTATTTGTATTTTCATCCTCCTACTACTAATCATATACTACACATTTCTCTTAATTTAACGATGGCTATACGACATCATGTTAATACTCACTGCAGTTATACTCTAAAGAGTGGACACTATATTCAACCCGTGCTGTCTAGAAAAACACATGACATCGACGCATTTGCTGTAAATTCTGTTCAAACATGACATAACCTTCCCATAAACTCCTTGTACAGGTAAGTGGGCTTGTTTTGCACCCTGACGTACAGTGGTTAGTTCAGTGGAGATTGCCGTCCAGTTCAAGTGTCGTGAAAGCAGCTGACGTTTTGTTGTGCTTTGTGAAACCTGCAGTAAGACTGTCTCGTAGATGATCCCTGTGTTTTGTTTTGAATTTTTTAAAAAAGACGGGAGCTGTACAGAAGTGATAGTGGAAACCCATCAATCCCTCGAAATCATTCAAAATGTGAAAAAAAACCCCAACAGAAAGTGAAGACTGCATGGTTCATTTTCATGTTTATATACAGCCACGATTTGTTCTCATGACTCTGTTTGCACCTTCATTTGTCTTTGACCCAACACAAATGTCGTCCTGTCATTTGATGTAGTGGTTTATTTATTTATTTATTTTCCAATAAATCGACATTTTTTATGAACTCGTGTAACTTTCTTCACCAAAAAAAACCCCAAACATTTTCAGTCCTGTCACACTGCAGAGGCCGGAGACGTTCCTTTCAACTGCCGTCGTAACTCGGCTATGTGAGCGGGGCCGATTCGGCAGCAACCTCCTAACGAGCAAATAAAAGACTCATCAGAGAAAATACAGAAAAACAGGACAAGAGTTAAAGTGACGGGAGGAACAGTTCACCTCACCGATCAAGGCGGCACCTTGTTTCATCCATGTGCGGCTGAGTTTGGGTATTAATGCTGATTCTTTATCTGATGTAAGCCACCTTTGTAAGGAGAGAGAAAACAGTCAGCAGTGGCAGAAGAAGTATTCAGACCCTTTACTTTAGTGAAAGTAGTAATGGCACAATTAAATATACTCCATTACAAGTTAAATCATTTGTTTTGATCTTAATCTGCAAAGTAATTTGTAACTGTAGTCAAAAGTGACCAAATGTTCCATAGGTGAGCGTCCCTGTAAGTCCAGTATTCTTGTTAAATGACGTCTTATCATTGGGCTGTGACCTTGCTATTAAAACTTCACTACATGCTCACCCCTGTTCAGTGTCCCACTCCTCTCCACTGTTGGGGTACACCACCCAGCTCATATCTGGGCTCAGCAGTGACCCGGCAGAGTCCAGCAGCGGCTCCACCAGCACTGGTGAGCAGCAGTTGACTCCCACAGCGACCAGCTGCGTGGATCTGTTAGCGATCTTCACTGCGTCTGTGAATGGGCTGCCATCTGATACACACTTCTCATCCTGACAGTGTTCAAAACGTGAGACATTTTGATGCACAACTCTGAATCAGTGCACTGAATCGACACTAGCTGTACTGTTCAGCAGCTGTGGTTACCTTACAGGAGAAGGCGAGCCAGGCTTTAGAGTTCGGGAACTCTCTTAGCAGCTCGACCAGCGCCTCCGCCTCTTTGATGCTTGGGATTGTCTCAAAAGCGACGAGATCAGCTCCTGCTGCTGCTAAACATTCGACATGTGGCCGATGCCAAGCTTTAAGCTCCTTGGAAGAGGAAAAAAGAAAGCAGGGACGTCGTAATTCGACAGTAAATGCGTTCATAAATGGAACATCTGCACAATTACTTCATATGTAACCGGTATGAGCATCTGAGAGCCACTGACTTCAACACTCATCTCCTCTGCGTAAGCCCCAGTGTATTCAGAGCCGTCGTGCAGAAAGGCCCCGTATGGTCCAACAGAGCCTGCCACCAAAGGACGTCTCTGCTCTTGAGAGATAAAGCACAATGAAACAGCGTCATAGTTTACAGACACACAGTGCAAAGAGTGTGCTGTATATGTTTGTACCTGCCGGACGACTGTCACAGACAAATCTCTCCACCGTCTCTTTGGCCAGATGAACTCCAGACATCAGCAGCTCTCTGGCCTCTTCAGAGCTCATGTCCAGGTGATTGATGAAACCTGTAATACTTGCCTGGTATGTAGCTGTTGAGATAACATCAGCACCACTGATGAGAAACCTGTTGATATAATCACATCTATAAAGTGTGGACACATTTTAAAATGCTAATTTCTACAGCCGTTTATCATCTTTGGGCCATTTAAATGATGATCAAATAATAGCAGATTGATTCTTTTCTGATTGATCTTTGATGCTCTAATATTTTGCATTGACCTACCTGTCATGAGCGTCTCTTATGGCCTGGGGATTTGTATGCAGAAGCCTGGAGCTCCACAGAGGATCTCCCTACGACACAACGTGACATGCACAATGATCTTCGTTTAATATATGTGAACAACATAGTTTGCTTCTGATTCCAAATCTTCACATGAAATAAAAAGTAGATTCATAAAATATTTGTAGTAAGTCTCATAGCATGAAAGCATACTGCAGATCTTATAACAGAAGATAAAGAGTGATGACTGAAGTGTGTCAGCCCTCAGATAGAGGTGTCAGCACTGGGTCAACGGCACCACCTAGTCGATTTTTCACATACTTTAATTACCCCAAGTCACAAAACAACTACATGAAGCTCTTTCCCTTCTCCAGTGATGGAAGATAACTAAGTACATTTACTAAAGTATAAACTACTTGTACTGCAGTTTACTCCACTACATTCCCTGACTTTTAAGCAACATGTTCAGTGTTTGATGAAAAACAAACAAACAAACAAAAACCTTCCTGCTTAAATAAAGGTTAAATTGAATAAAACATTTCTTTGGCAGCTGCAGTTATTGGTTACTGGCAGATAGAGATTTTAAAAATATACAGTGTAATAAGCATATCAAATATAATGCATTGTCATAGAGTAAACTGAATACGAGCATATATGATGAAGAAAATTAGCTTTCCTGCAGCCAGCTACATCATTAAAATAACGCTGACGTGTTACTGCATCACTAATAATTTTAGTTTTTATTAATGTTTCATATTTTACCTGTAATTTGGCTCCCTGGGCTTCCAGTTCAGTCGCCAGTCCACCGTCCAGGATTAATGGTCCATCATCATTCATGTAATGTTTTAAGCGAGACATGTGGACAAAGTGAAGTTACGTCTACCCCTTTGTTGAGATTAAACTAGTAACATACGGTAAAATCAAACTACTACTGCTACTTCTACTACTACTGCTGCCGCTGCTGTTTCAAATACACACATGAAATACTTCATGCGACTTCTCAGACTGTTTTTGTTCCGGGTAGCAGAAAAGGTTCAACGGTTGCATTTAGTGCCGCTCGAAATTTTAATAATTAGCTGAATTCCGCCCTTCACACTACCGCCACACCACCACAGGATGGCGCATTATACCATGACGGTGCTCTCCCAATAAGTTCATACTGAAGATGTATAAGCTTGTATCGAAGAGTCCCCACTAGACCGTGTGACTGTTTTACCCTCAAATGTAGAATCACCACTTAATAATAACGATAATTACCCTATACTAAATTTCAACATTTGTCCTAATCACCAACACTATTACTCTAAACCTCCCGTGTACGTTATTCATTGAACGCACCATGGCTTGTCAACTACAGTTACTATAGAAACGAAACGGAGCCCGGGAGGTAGCTCATGTTTGCTAGCTGAAAAACAGCGCCGTGTATTTGTTAAACATGGTGAGTTTAAATGTTTAGAACATGTTTAGAACATGTGCAGAGCATGTTTCTGTTCGACAGCAACGATACGAACTCACGTTGTTATTAATGACTTCAGCACGGCTGAACTAAACGCACATATATATCATCGAAAGTGGGAGCTGTTTGCTAACGGAAGCACTGAAAACAGTTAGCCCCACGCTAACGGTTAACGTTTAATAATAACTAGGTGACGGTACGGTTAACCAACTTTAGGCTAAGTAAATATGTTTTATTGATGTTTTTGACTAGACTAATATACAATTTAAAGCCAGCTTCACAGCATCAGTAACTGGTGGTAACTAACTAACCAACGTCCAGTAACTTGGTTAACATTAGGTGAGCACTGACAGCTAAAACAACATAATTATGTTCAGTTATGTGCCTGTAATGTCTACAGCAGAGATGGTCCAAAGTACGTATACTTTTATAATATATTTTTCATGGCCTGCTGGGATTGTCGGATACTGTATGGCTGACAGATTTGTCTGTTTTTGGTTGAAATAATCTCTAAGGATATGACTGCTGGTGTTCTATATCTGCAGATGTGACACAAAATATCACTTTCTGAATGATTTTGTGAAAGACAGGAGCAAGAGTGAGATGTTTTAAACTTAAATATTAACAGACTTTGCATTACTCATAATAAGTCATGTTTAAAATGAACATGAGGTTCAGATTCGTACCAACTTCATGCAAGTTTAAGTTGTGAAAGAAAGGAAGAACTGATTTTTTAGATCTGTTTACGTCTGATTGGTTTAGATTTGGTTGCTTTCTGATAATAGATAATTGATCAGATAATTGTGACAATGAAAAAAAAATTGTTACAGAACATTTGTATTTAACTTTTATTGGAGATTTTTTTAATTTTTTAAATGTTAGTATTGGCTCCCGGATCCCTGCTCTACAGTGAACTGTCAGTTGGTTTGCAACACGTGTTTGCATGTTGTGTGTAATATGTTGGATGGTCAGTAGTAACAGTGTGCTACTAACCTACATGAGAGGCACAAACTGGGCATATAAATACAGTGAAGGAAGCCAAAATGTCTCAGCCTGCTAATGTTAAGCTTGTTGACTGCTATTAAAAAGTTTAATTTCCATTAAAAAGAACAGTAGCTTGTTACAGACAGAATCTGGGACATTGGTCTCTAGCTAAATAAGATAAAAACATCAAAGATGCCTCCAATATTAATGTTGTAAATCTGTGTTTGCCAGACAAGACTAAAGCCTATTACTGGATAGTTTGTTTGATAGAGGTTGTTTATAATATTTGCCTGCTCAGTCAGAGTCACAGGGGCTGGGTTTCTTCAAGGTAACAGTGGGAAGAAGACAAAAACAAAAACAACTAGGACATATTGTCCTTCACAGAGACAAACACACAGGCACGTCAGGAGCAGGATAAAATCTTCCATTCGCCTCACTTTGCAGGAAACTGGACCTTATTATGAGGTGGCTGTCACTTCATAAATTAGGGTAGGTAGGTTAGGTTAGGTAGGCTCCAGGCAGTCGATTGTATTTACAGAACTGAACTGCTGACCTCCTTTAGTCAACAAGACGAATATAATTAGATCTGTCACCACTTAAGTGCTGATATTAGATCATTATAACTGTTAGTCACTGCCATTTCATGACTCTTTTTTGCCTTAAATAAGCTTCCATGCTCATAAAATGTCTCCAAACATCTTTAACCTTGAGTTTATAAGAGTTCAGACTTACCTCAGCCTGCTACATGACAAAGCTCGCCTCTTTTAAACAACCACTCTGGTGCCTCTGGTTTAAAATGCTCTGAATGAACTTGCAGAGACACAGCGAAGATCAACTCTACATTTATTTCTGACATATTATTATTGTGTCACCGTGCACTCAGTCTTACTCTGCAGCAGCAACACAGCTGACAAAAATAGACTTGATGTTCTCTGATTTGTAAGACGATATATCAGACAGGTGATATTATTGGCTGATACACACACACGCATATCAGTATCGGCATGTATGTCAGGTTATGTATATGTACCGATATAAACAGTTTTTTTTCTGCTATATAATCCAGAAAAAAAATGCTGGTGGTGATATGTCGATGTTACTGCAAAGTTTCTCCAGCAGGGCGCGCTGTGATTTTCAATAAGCAGCACAGAGAGAGGAGGGAAGAAGCAGCTTTCATCAATTTCAACTAGAATTCACTGACAATATTTATTTTAAAGAATATTTAACTTTTGTCAGTAAAGTTATTTGTTTCAAAAAGAAACATTTGCAAAGTCATGTTGCTGCACAAACCACAGCAAATTCACCATATCGGCAATCAGTGAATTTTCCCCTCTAAAGTTGGTATCTGTAAGTTTCATATCGGTTCTGCTGTGTTGCATTATCTAACTCAAACATTTTTCAAGTCTCTGCAAGTTCATGATCAGAGTCAAAACACTGAGACTGACAAGAAAGGAGGAAGACACGATCAAAACTGTGCAACATTAAAGCACACATCATAGTTAGCAGTGATATAAAGTACATGTGATAATGAAGTTAATGGACCTAAACGAATGAAACAAAACATCTGATGTGTCTCTTTCTTCTCCAAACCTAAAGAATGGTTATGCCTCAAGCTATTTGCATAATATCTGTGATTAAGGCCTAAAGCTGATTGTTATCACACCACAGCCTCACGGTTTCAAAATGATGATATGCTCACTTTTTTTAAAGCTCAGTAATTGGTTATTTTGTGGCTCATTATTACTCTGATTCGATCTACTCCTTGACTTTTTCAGGAGGATCGCTACGCCTTTCTTACTGAGTGGTATGATCCGACTGCAGCTCTCCTGCGGCGCTACCAACTGTTCTTCTACCCCAAAGATGGCTCAGTGGAAATGGTAAGCATTTACTACAACAGTTAAGACTCTTTAAATCTGTTGTCACGTTGGCTGCTGCTGCGTCTTTAGGCCAACTGTAAAGGCGACTAAAATTTATCAAGATTTTTACCCTCAAAATTGAATATTATAGACTTTTAGGACAAGATGTTTGTTCTATTTATGTATTTTATGTCAAATTATGGTGAATAACATGGATAAAATCTTTGCTCACATTTTAGGGATTTCTCAAGTGTGTTGAACTACCAACTTGTTTTATTTTTTTGCAGTTTGATGTAAAAAACCAGCGAATATTTTTGAGAAGGACCAAATACGACGACCTCCACCCGGAGGACCTGTTCGTTGGGAATCGAGTGAACGTGTTCTCACGACAGCTTAATCTGATCGACTATGGAGATCAGTACACAGCAAACAAACTTGGCAGCAAAAAAGAAAGGTGTGATTGTCTGTGCATTGTCTTCTCTGGTTACATGCCTCACAGCTTTAGATACTTATCACGCAGAATCTGCCGTTAAACAGCCGTCAGTCAGGTTTTGTTTTTACCATAGAAGCAAGAAATATGACTTTGTTTGTATATGTTAACTAACTTTAATCATGGCTGAAGTTGATGAATCATATTTTATCTGTAATTTATTCGTTTTTGGAAGCGATACGACAGCAACACACACGCAAAAAATGTTTGTTTTCTTCCCTAAGCATTTCCCAGCTAACAAAATAAGCCACCCAAACTATGCACAAATAACTAAACCAGGAAATATTTGCTTGCTACCCATTTGAGGTATTGAGACACAAACACAGCCCTGCACACTATAAACACATCTGAGAGTCTTTCTGTTTTGTTTCCCATTTATCTGTCAGACTGTGATCCATTTTTCTCCCTGTTGTTCCAGAACTCTCGCGTTGATAAAGCCAGATGTAGTTACGAAGATCGGAGATGTCCTTGAACTGATATACTCCAACAACCTGATTGTGACCAAAGCCAAGATGACAAAGCTTACATGGTAAGGTCAAAGCCGTCGCCGCTGAGAGCGTCTAATAATACTACGAGTCACACTGTGGTGTGATGTATCGGACAAACTCCTTCTTGTGAGAGAGGGAGACGCTGTTTGAGGCTGTTTGGTGCTGGTGCCCTCATAGAAACAGATGGATGACTGTGCTTTCTCACACACATTAGGAACATATGGCGAGGCAAAGTGGCAGACGAGGTTGGCATTTAATTAACAGTTTTATCAGGTGCTCGTTCATGGTGTAATTATCAAACCCATCTCAGTCTCAGATATAGCAACGAGTGTAATGAGCACTTTTTACTTTCAAGTTTGATGCTCAGGTTCCTGATAACGCTTCTGTGAACATAAAATATGAATGCCAGACTATGCAAGATCTATTTGTACAGTGTGGTAGTAAAGCATATGCTGCCAGATTTCCACACTGTATATAGAATCGTCAAAATAACTATAATAATAATACTGATAATAACAATACTACTACTAAGGAAGTTGGGTTACCCAATATGAAGGTCTAAACACTGTTTTTTTTGTTTTATTTAAAAATGGCATGCGTACAAAATATTCAGCATCACTTGTTATCTTTTCAAAACACAACCTTTTTCCAGGTTTATATACATACATACATACATACGTACATATGTGTTGTACATGTGTATGTACAACTTATTGCATCCAACAGATCCTGTAACTCATTTTATTCCAGTGTACTTACTGGAATAAACCCACCCATAGCTTTGCCTTTCTCACGTTTCTATGATTCATCGACGAAAGTTGCACTAAGCCTCAGTGCAGTCATGCAAATTCTGCTCGCTTTGGGGTTATAAATTAAATCCAGTTATTTCAAATCAGGCTTCAAAATTTGTCCTTTTGAATCCACAAAGTTAATTTTTACATTTTTAAATATTTCTGAAATTGTTCCAGTGATTGATTTTTTTTTTTTTTTTTTAACTTGCCGCTAGAAAGAGCCCGCAGCAGCTTCTCTGTTTCAAAAACAACATGTGTCTAACTGCTTTTTTAAAGCCTTTTCTACATCCTAGTGGAGGAATACTGGGTCTAAACTCTGTCATAAAATGTGCATGTTTTTGATTGTTTTTAATAGCACAATTAAAAATTATTTCCCTCATAATTCTGAGGACATGGCATCAATGTCCTCGGTGGTGAAATGTTCTTTTCTTTTAATATTGTCACCACAGAACTGTCGCTTTTCCCCCAAATGATGAAGAAGCTAAAACCTAAAACCTTTATCATACAGTTGATAAACAGTGATGATAGGCATATTGTTGACCTCCATGACTGTCTTTGTCAGTAGTTTGAAATGCATAGTTCACGTTGAGATCATTTGGCCAATCATTAACAGTTTATTGTTTTCTTACATTACAGGAGCCAAGCAGCAGACTTTTATGTGGAACATCAGTCAAAGCCTTTCTTCAAGTGAGTGCCTGTAAATGATTTGCCAGTTTTGAGCAAGTGTGAGCCAGCAGAGAACATTTCTGGCAGCCAGTCGCTGTCATTAACGGAACCTGTGACAATAATCCTGGTGACATTGTAGTGACATTTAAACATAGTTAACACAGCTGACCTACTGTTGCTAAGAATGCATCTCCTGCGGATGAGTTATTCCGTGGCTGCTCCATTTTGCAGTAACCTGGTGCAGTTTGTGTCCTCGGGCCCTGTGGTTGCCATGGAGCTGATGGGTGATGAGGCCATGTCTATCTGGAGGAGGCTCCTGGGACCTGCAGACTCCACTGTGGCGCGGAAGGAGGCACCGCAGAGTGCCCGTGCCCAGTTTGGAACAGATGGCATCAAAAATGTTGGACATGGCTCTGACTCACTTGCTGCAGCAGCTAGAGTAAGGATGTGAAGCTAGCCTGTTAGCTCTTATAATGCTGTATGTGCCCTGTATGTGCACCCTGTGCTCCACATTCCTGATGATGATGATGATGATGATGATGATGATGATGATGCACTCTAAACTGTTTGTTTTTCTTTAGGAGCTGGAATTCTTTTTCCCATCCACAATTGGCCATGGTCCCTCAAACACAGCCCTCTACACAGACTGCACATGCTGCATCATTAAACCTCATGCCATATCAGAAGGTAGGGAGCCTACACGTATCCGTATACAGCCAACAGATATTTATGTTATCTGTTAACTGTCTGTTGATATATTTCTAAGTTATGCAATTGCCTTTTAAGTCTCGTCCCTTACGCCTATGGCTGTTACCGTGTTTGTGTCACACAGAGGTTACCAAAATTGGCTTTGGATTTTTCCAAATCCCTGCCCTGATCCCTGTTCACGGAGCATGCCACTAGAGCTCTGACCTGTGAAATGTGAAATTCTCCGGACAGGGCTGAAGTATGCACACAGAAAGTTGTTGACTGAGGACAGACCTGGCCCCGTTGTTCTGGACATATAAGCCCAAAAGCACAGCACTTTCCTACATGCTTTTATTTCATCTTTATGTCTTGTTTAAGTGCTTATCCTCAATTTGTTTGGTTGATTGGGACTGGGTTAATATTTGGTTTCTTTTTTTTTGTTCTCTCTTTTTGTTTGTTTATGCATATAATCTCATTCAGAGATTGTGTACATAACATCATGTCATCTGTTGCAAGGTGAGGTGGCAAGGTAGCGTGGAAAGAAAACATCACGCTGGCCAGGTGTTGTGCAGGAAAAACAGCATGAAAGAAAAAATAATGACGTAAACCAAGTAAAACAGTCAATTGTCTCTCACTCCCTTCACATCACGCACTCTGAGAGCCCGCCTCTCCAGTTCAAACTGGCCTATCAGGGTAGAACAGAAGAAAAAAACAAAACTTACTTTTCTTGTACCAACAAGTCTTCTTGGATTCTTCAACATAAAACTAAAGGACATAAACAGGTTCTCCAGTGTTGATTACCGTTCTGTGTCTCTCTCTCGTCTGATATTGTAACTATAAGTTAAACAAGGAAAACAAATAAAACAGTGGGAGAGAGTGTGGCCATCTTTTTATGGCGTCATCTGAGACAAACATGCACATTGTAATCTGAGATGACATTTTGATGGCAGATGCACATTCTTGCTTGCAGTGTTCATTCAAAAGGAAAAAAGAAAAACAACATAATTAAAAGAACCCAGCAGAAATTGAAGCATTCATTTCTTTCCCACGACAGGAAAACAATGCCTGTGTGATGTCTAGGTGTGATGGGACGACTATCTGCCACACCTAACTGGAATGAATCCACCATTAATGTTGTTGCTGTAGTTGCACCTGTGCTTTTCCTGCTATGACAAGTTGAAATGTTTGGCGTGAGAAAAGTTTACGAGAGAGAGGATCTATTAAAACACTATGGAGGTATGGGCATGCTGCGTTTTGCTGCAGGGCACAACTGAGCAACGACTGAACCCACAAACTGACTGTAAAATTAAATTCCTCACCCGTGCTTTTCATGATAATCTTTTATTCTCCACACTCCAGTGGTGTTCTCATTTCGTCTGAGTCGGCTTACTTTTGTCAAAATCTCTCTCGTGTTTCTCTCTTAGATTTGTCCGTAACAAAACACAGGCTGTAACCTGCTGCTTGTTATCGGTTCAAACAGACACAACTGTTCAGCACATTATTGTTGACTTAAAGAACTATTAATTATGCATGCATGCTCTCTTCCTGAGCGTATGGTAAACTTTATTTAAACTTTACTACTGGAGTCCTGTATCTGAGGAGGAGCTGATGTAACCTCAGCCCACAAATATCTCTGTGCTCGTCTGAGGTCTGGCAGCTTAAGAGGCATTTGCTCTCAGCAGACATAATTTCAAACAGGCTTTGCCGTCTACGGTAAGACTGACAGTTATTTTGCTCACAAGACGAGATCATGGCAGCTTCATTAACACTCCCAGCTGAACTGCCAAAAGTCTCCTGATAGTGAAGTTGCAAGGAGATGGTGGGCAATCTGAAAGCGTTGTGAATTTCTTTTTGATTTCCGAGCAGATTTTGTGGTGAGAAACTTGCTTTTGCATCTGCAAAACATAATTTTAACAGCTGGTTACAAGTTTCCGGAGATTTTAGATTAATGATTCGTTGACTGGTCTGGAGTCACATGTTACCCCGCTGCTCATCGAGCTCTACTGGCTACACGAAGCAGCCTGCATTAAATTCAAATCACTCATGCTGCTTACAAAGTAGTTTCCAGTCCTGCACCCACTTATTTGAATCCCCTTATACAGGCATATGTTACACTCGTCCAATGAACGACTGCTTGCTCTGCCACCTGTACACTCAGGGCAACCCGAACTTTTCTTGTCTGTTGTTCCTCGTTGGTGGAATGTCCTATCAGTTCCTACCAGATCAGGCGTGTCCCTCTCTATCTTTAAAAACCTCCTGAAGACCTCCAGCTCTTCAGAGAGAACCTCCTCTCCAACACTGCTAACAACTGGACATGCTAAATCTATCCCCCTCTATAACTCATGTAGTACTCATAGATTCTTGACAAAAAGGTTTGGATAATTAAAGAGCCCAAATTAAAAAGCCTAAATTGCTTTTCTGCCACAATGTGACATCACAGTGTTTACTCTCAGATATCAGGTGATACCTTTGGTCTGCGCTAAAAATAGCAACCCACTCTGAGTTTGGTCAGCTGAGCTCAAACTGGGATTGTCGGTCACTTCAAAGACAGATGGTGACAGAAAGCTTGCTCTGATTTCCCTTGAAGATCACTCAAGAGGGCAAATTACGCTTCAGCCACGTGTGCACGATGCAGCCAATCACTGCGGCGACAAAGGACGTCGTGGCTGGGAATGCACTCAGACATGACTGGAATAGAGAAGCTTCTGTTGCCAGGCACCCAGAATAGGATCTCCTAGCAACAGCACCAGCTGCTTTTGGGATCTGCGCTGAGTGTTTGTGCCTATCCTAGGGAGGCTGCCGGCTGCTGTCTGGGGAGGGCATAGACGACTCAGGACGTGGTTACTGAACTAATACACCCACAACTGGACTTTGACCCAACGATTACCCAAATGAGAGAAATTCACCAGCACACGCTGTCGTCCAAACTGAAAGTCATGATTAGTCACGGCATCATTTAGGATAAATGGAAAATGTTGACGCCTGGTGTCCTGAGTACACGCGCTACTTTTTTATCAGGATGTCAGACTGAGATTATGAGACTGGCGCCCTCTTTCATTTCTGTGTCTGCAGCAGTCTGACCTTCACTGTCACTGTTGCACCTCCGTCACAGTTTTTACAATAACGTATGGCCACAGTGGCAAGAGGTACAGCCCTGTATCTCGCTCTCTAAAGCGTTGATCACGCTGAGAAATATAATGTCTCCTCACCTCTTACAGACCAGACAACTGTAAGACAACCTCACCGTCCCGAAGGAAATGCTACAATCCGAGGTCGCTGCAGCACGAGATAACATTTCTGCATGCACGCAGTTTAATTGTGTCTGCTGCTACAGAAATTCTTCAGTTAGGGTGACATTGAAGAGTTTATCATGGCACTCAAACACACTTGATGATCTGTAAACACAGAGATCGTAAAGGCTCATAGATATGAACAGCTTTGATGTGTTCGCAGGTCTGACGGGGAATATCCTGAACTCCATATCTGCAGCTGGATTTGAAATCTCAGCCCTTCAAATGGTAAAGACTTAACAAAAAATCATCATCTCCTCACGCCACGGTCTGTCATATATTCATGTAACCATGCACTGTATTGACTTTGTCTGACCTCATCACAGTGACCTCTCTCAGTCCATTCGTTTTTGCCACATCAGATGTGATTCTGGGCCATGGGACAAAAATAAATCAATCAGGTTTTTATCACTGTAACACACGCAGAGCGTGTTGTACATTAATGGGAATAAAATAAGTGCATATTAGCAATTCATGCAGCGCCTCTCAGGACATGATTTCATATCCTTGATGTTCCTAATTCATTAGTAAGTCATTTCTTTGACGGAAATGATTGAAGATCTCATGTAGTAATGGAGCTTGTTTTTCCTTTCCACAGTTTAACGTGGACCGGGCGAATGCAGAAGAGTTCTATGAGGTTTACAAAGGCGTGGTCACAGAGTACCCTGTGAGTATAAACACGACACTGTTGTGCCATCATAGCACGTACCCGCATCGTGGCTCTGTCAAGTGTTACTTTTGTTGAAAATAAAAACACAAGCACCGCCCTGAACGTTTGTAAAGATCTCGCACAGATTTACTTCATACCCAGATATTTGGAGATGAGTCATTGCGTGTACATTTATTCATTTGAGGAAAGACATGTCAAAATTTTGACTCTCTCCGTCCAGAGTATGGTGACCGAGCTGTGTTCTGGGCCCTGCATGGTCCTGGAGATCCACGGCACAGACGTACCACAGTCATTCAGGGAATTCTGCGGACCCGCCGATCCAGTGAGTCAAAAAATGTTAAATGTTATCTGTTATTACCTCATTAGATTATTGAATCCAAAATGTCAGCGGTGGCAAAAATCAATACATCATCTGCTGATGATTATCCATCCGTCGTCCTCCTTTTGAAATTAGTTTTTCAAACACCCTTGACGTCAAAGATACAGAAACAGACGCAACAAACACATGCTAAGAGCTAAAACTATACACAGTCTAATACAAAAGTAAATCATACACTCATGAATGTTTCTAATGTTTTATTTTGATGTATTATATTTAGTCAACCCAACAGTGTTCAGTTATTTTTCAGCCGCTTTTGTGGCGCTCTGTCTCTCTCCCTGTATAAATCTTCTGCATTTAGTTTTTACTGTGTGATAATCAGCCTGGCACACATCTGCTGAGAAGTCATTAAGCCTGGCAGCTGGAAGCCAGATGACTGAGTGAGCGCTCATATTTTTTAATATAAACTGAGCTCAATATTTCCTTTCAAGCACACCTGTTGGTCGGTTTTGGAAAATCCTGAATCAGATAACATGAAGCTCGCGCTGAAGTGGAGACTGTTATTTTAGTCCACGCGTATTGTACATCATAAAGATTTTGTGGCTCTGTGATTAGATAAAAACTTGGCCTGGTGTGTGTGTGTGTGTGTGTGAGAGAGAGAGAGAGAGCGAGAAGCAGCGCTGCAGGGCTATGCCAGTGCGTGATGTGAAATCTAATGATAAGGCGCTCTGCCTCCAATCACTGCGAGAGACTACACACCTGCACCTTTCCCTACCAGCTCAGCAGTTGTACATGACTCAGCTGTCAGTCTTGTTAAAAACAGTTCAGACTTTTCGTGTCTTTTAGATTCCTGTTTTTTCTGATTTGTCATGCTTTCTGTCCTTAACCGTCACTCCTCTGTCGTCGCTGCTGTCAAAACGTTGCTGCCACAAAGTAGGAAAAGGCTTCGTTAATTGGCCAATGATTTCCAGGTCACGTGACACTACACCACTGCTCACTGATGCCAAAATAATTAAGCCTTTGCCACCGCCCTCTGTTTTATTAGTTACCTTCCCAGATCTGCCTCCGGTTTGGTTTATTACCCTTAAAGCCTGTGTGTGTGGTGTTTATGTGATTTGCAGGGGTAAAATCACAGTTAGGGATTATAAATGAATTATCAGAAATTGCTTGGACTGTTTTTCTCACTGCTGTTATAAATAAAATGAGGAAGCTTCAGGGGAAATGTATAAAGATGTACTTCAGGCTGCTGCTCCTGCTCTCTTTCTCATTGAAGCCTCACTAACCTCTCTGATTGCTTCAGTCTTTACTGACTAACCGGGAGGTCAACCAGTTTCATCACTCCGTGACCTCAGACTCGCCTCAGTATTGCCTGACAAATAACCTAAACCTTCGCACTCCCACTCCTCAGCGCAGATCATTTGATACATAAGATAAATGGAAAGTTCCAGCAGCACTGAGATCTCTGAGGGGGAAAAAAACTAGACTAGATCAGCGAGTTCGAGGCGAGTCATGAGGTCACCGCCGGGGCACGTGTGTCCGTGTAACATTGTTGTGCTAAGTACCAAAGTACTGTACGTTTTCTTGTCAAAAGCGGCGTGTAAAGACATTCCAGACGTTATTATCAGATGCCAGATTGAACTGGACAAACACTGTAAGGCCAGACTGCATGAAGAGGTCAGAATGTTTATTAATAGTTAAGGGCTACTGATTAATTCCAGTTGACTGAACACTAATCTGTAAACAACACAGGTCTTGTGTGAATAAACACATCACTGTGCAGCTTGTATGGCCGGATTAAATGACCTGAAACACACTTTATCATATTAGAGCTGACAGCGGATCAATTGGACTGTAATATTCCCTTCATAGAAGAGAGCAGAAACATCAAAATATCTGACACAAGATATACAACGCCTCTAACTAGGCGTCGTATATCTTGCAGTAAAGGATCCTCTCATGTATTCACACCTCCACAGCCCTTAGCTGCCCGGCGCTGCACTCACTGAGTCACGAGATTGTGCTCTGTCTGTCTTGTGATGTGTCCTGATATCAGTGGACAGACACAACGGTCCTCTGTTAACCAGCGCTGACCCCAGCCTGTGCTCTTACGCCCTGTTTTATTTTCTTAGTGTCTGTATATAACAGTAAGTACACACTTCCTCTTTAAATCTGCAGCTTAATAAATTATTGGTTTCACCCTCTACACGTCAGCGGTGCTCAGTGGTCACGGCCTCACTTACAGTAGATGATGAATGTGTGTGTGTGTGTGTGTGTGTGTGTGTGTGTGTGTGTGTGTGTGTGTGATGATGATGTGTGATGATCAGATAGACCTGAACTTCCTGTTACATGAAGATACTCTGCCTACATCATGCCGTTAAAAAATATGCTATTGATTTTTGACACACCCTCGTAATGCTTTCGTGGATAACAAGATCAGTTGTCCCTGGTGACCACTGCGCTAAATATAGCCGCCGTGTAGTTACTTCAGAAGATGCATCTGAGTAGAACAGAAATATACCCTGATCACACAAATTAATATTCTTTATCTAAGAAGAATAAAGTGTTGATTGAAGCTAGGGGTGAAAAGATATCAGTGGAGATTGCAGAGAAACTGTGAATAGTTTTCACACAGCTTTCATTTTTTTAATTGAATGGGGCGACTTTTGTGTTCACATTTCATCCAAATAAAAGATTTTGCAGATAGGCTTAGATTATTTCTTTCTCTATCTTCATATATAGACTACCAATAACAGAGGCAATGTGCTAACAAACAGCAGCAGTAGTAGTAGTAGTAGTATATGAGCTGGGCACCACATGGTGCAGGACACGTAAATCAATGCTTGTGCTGTAGTAATAAAAGCATCAAAGGCAGTATGAAGTTATAAAAACACTAAGAAATAAGATCCAACCCACGATAAGATGACTTATAAAATAAGATACAAGAGTTACAACCTTATTGATTGAAGTCTAGGACACTGTGAGACGTTTGTCTCATCAATAGTAAGAACACTCCATGAGCCATTTGTACAACGTACACGCTTTAAAAATGTATATGTGGCGGCAAGACGTGTATTTTTAGTTTCTATAAGTTTTGTTTTATGAAAACAAAACAGAACTATATAAATGTTGGAGTTTTGTCTCTAACTCCAACATTTTATGACAGTCAAACTGTATTTTCACAAGTAAAACATGTTTCAGAGAATTAGATGGAGCTTTTTTTTCCTTTAGTATCTATAAATGTCTCCTCCAGTTCTTCACTAGAATGCAAATATATGTGTACACTGTGTGTTTGGCCTAACGATTTGATAGCTCGCGTCGGCCTGCTCGGACACTCAGCGGTGCATGAAGGATCAGACGTGAGACCTTTCGATCGCCAGGCGGTCACGTAACCACGAGGTCACTCTGCCCCTGCCATTACAGTCAACAAAAGCCAGCAGCCGTTACGTGAACGTCAGTCCAGCAAACTAGAAGACTCATTAAAATCAAATTAAACTCTCACTGCAGGCCACTCATGGGTAACTAATGCAATTACAGAGAGCAGTCCTTTGCAAAGAATTCTTTTATCACTGAGTAAATCGCCCCTTGATTTCCCGTCTTTGGTTTTCGTCTCATGTAGCATGGAGCACTTAAACACAGGCCGCTGCCTGAAGAGGACTATCTTCCTGTCCTGTTATTTCTTCTTGTTCACCTTCTCTCTGACTGATACATTGCTATTGATGCTTACAGTTATACTGGTTAGCCAGATGATGGCACTTAAAACCACTGTTAAAGTTTAGCCGATAACCTAGTTTTTGAGTTTTTGTAAACTCCTGTAGTGCACCACTGGACTACAAAGACTCAATTTGACAATTACAGCAGCTGAACAAACGGTTTGAATCATAACACCTCACCTCTCATCACTGATAATGACACTGAGGAGAGGCTACAGTAGAACAAGTTTACAGACACAGCAGTGCTTCAGGCTAAATGCTAACATCAGCATGCCTGCTACTCTCATTATGTTACCACAGGTCCTTCATTCAAACAGCTGTCAGACCAGCAAGACTTCATGACTTTTTCTATATATTCCTTGTTTATGAATAATATCTTATTCACCTTGTGTGACAAGCTGCTGTGACAAATGAATTTCCCCAGTGTGGGATCATTAAAGTCTATCTTATCTTAGGCTTGCAATGGCAAAACTAACACGCTGATGCTAAGCAGATATTATTTTTATCACTACCACCACCTCACTTGCTCACATACTAGAGTGTAAGTACAGCAGAGGCTGACCGGAATGTCATTAGTTCTAGTATTTGGTCGTAAACGAAAGTTTTAGACAAATTAAAATGTTGACCTCGTGGCTGGTGATCACCAGAGTGAGCAGGATTCATCAGAAACAAGATTCACGCATCTAACATCTAGCAGTTGTTGAGATGTTAGAGTGCCGCACAGCATTGGTCGCCATTTGACAGAAATCATCGCGCTTGCATTTGTTGGTCGTCCTGAATGATCTAAAATGTGCTGTGCCAGTACTAGTGTCATCATTTTTCATAAAACCACACACCATGCAGTGTTTTACAGTCAGATGTTGAACTTCTACACGATTTTTAATCATTTCTTGGTATTCTTCTTCTGCTGTCCAACTCTCTCCCTCAGGTATTATATGCTGTTTTCCCAAATTTACCATCCTAAGCATCACAAAGGAATTAACCCATAGTTAACCCTCAGTTCCCAGACGATCCACAGTTCCCATGATCCTTGAACCTTGCAGCATTTTTTTTCTTTCATAGTCGATTCAGCGTTATGTAGTCGAATCATTTGACTTGTTTTCCGTGGGGCCTTTGTTTTAAGCAACGATGAATGGCCCGTAGGGGAGAGCTCGGCTGATTGATGACCCTGAATCCTGTTTCTGCCTTTTTATGTGCGCTCTCATAAACCACACGGGGATAAAGAACTTGTCATAGGAAATGTTTCCCTGCCGAGAAACACAGTCGGAGTCTTTCCTCAACAAAACGTGAGACCAAGCAAAAACTTATCCACGCACCGTTACATTGTTCGATTCTCTTACAGTCGTTCACTGTTTCCTGTTTTAAATATTTTCCCCATATTTTGACCCTACTGCTCAAATCAGATAAAATATCACATGATTTACCTCCCAGTGTATTAAATATTACACAAGTACTACATGTTATATAATGTTTGCATTCCTTTAGATTTAATAGCCGTCTTGGTGAGCTAATTATTCACATATTGTCCCTCCCTTGATGGTGGACCCTGTGGGAGGGTCGCATTTCCTTGAGAAGCAAAGGGCAAGAGAGGCCGGCTCTGACCTTGGGAGTGTCTGATGTTGAAAGGAAATAGACACACTCGAGATACAGCTACTGCTGCCTGGAGAGAGGCAATGAAAAGGAGAAGTCAGTGTCTCTTTAAAGTTGAGCGAGCCCAGCATTTCTGAATTGCGATGCGTAAAAAGGAAGCAGTGGTAATGTATCCCACCCTTCAGCCTGTGAGTGTTGTGTCGTTTCCTCTACGGGATCACATGTTCGGTTGCTGAGTAATCACTTAGTAACAACACAAACAGTACAGGGTGTTCAGTTTTTAAAATCCTCCACCATAATCATCCACCGAGGACTTGATGTTTGTGACACTGAGCTGAATGCTAATAAGATGATTTGTCCCGTGTTTTCGTCAGCGAGGAATTCACATCCAGGATGTTCTCATTCAACAGGAAATCTCACGGCATCTTCGTCCAACCACGTTGCGTGCTCTTTATGGCAAAGACAAAGTGAAAAACGCAGTCCACTGTACAGACCTCCCAGAAGACGGCGTCCTGGAGGTGGGTGCTATGTCACATAACACACAGGCACACTCACAATGTCCTCTCCTTGTCACGCAGAATACACCCATTATTTCATCTCTGATCCTGAAAATAGGTTTCCTCATTGTCTTCCAGTGCCATGCATAAATAACTACCTTGCGTTTAGCCAAGAACAAAACCCCCGACTCTGTGAAGCTGTGTCTTTAGACGAGTCTCATGACTCCGCTCTGTGGGCTGGGGCAACCTTGGCTCACACTGGTTTTGAGGAGAACAAGAATGGCAGAGGAATTTGAAACAAACCCATTGTTTTGCAGGGAGTGGGTCTGACCCATCAAGCGTCATTGTTCAGGAAAACTCCTGATCTCTAGCTTGGACAAATGCCTCCTTGTTAAACATTAGCCTGTGCCTGACTGAGCTGCCATTTTCCTCCAGACTGGGACATAGTGGCCAATAAAGGGGCTTGTGCAGAGGAGAATTTACTCTGCGAACTCTCACAATGTCACTATTCTGATAGCAAACAGGAAGCATCGGCTGATACTTTGATGTTGAGGTCTAATTCAGTTTTATTTGTTTTTTGCCGTCTTTAACAGGTGCAGTATTTCTTCAAGATTTTGGACGGATGAATGCAGAGGAGAAAACGTATAACTACATATTCAAAGACTTCACAGTTGTCTCATTTTTCTGTTTATTGTTTCAGCCTTATGCAGATTAAATAAAGTGACAAGAGCAGACTCCTGACAAGTGTTTTGATCTTCAACATTGAATTAAGTATTTTCACACCAACTAAACATCTTATTACACGGGATACTGCATTGCCTCTGATATTCTCTAACTTTTTGACCAGCGACTTTGGTATTGGATTCATACATTAAACTTTGAAAAAAATGTACAACTGCATAAATATAAAATTCTTCCACCATGAAAATGGCTAAAACATTCAATAGTAAGTAGCATCACGTCATGTGATGTCTCCAGCAAAACAGATTTCAAAGCACTGAGTTGCCACTGTTTACATGGAGGTGACAGTCTTCTAGGCTGGACCCACAAAGCTCTACACTATCAATTAAGAATGAACAGATGTAAGAGTATCAAACAGAAATGTCATCAAACCATATCCTACAGCTAAAAGGTGAACAACAAAGAAAATGTGTACAAATGTATCCTTCCACAGTCAACTTGGATAAAGAAACACACAAAAAAACAGATTCCATGGAGCGCAGTCATTTACTCAAACATGGGCCTTAAAGGTTCAGAGTACCATGCTAGTATTTCAGTTAGTCAGAGCACATTAACACACACTCCACACACTCACATGTACTAACACACCTGCACACAGACACGAGCGCACGCGCACACACCTTGGACCACTAAAGCTGACATAAGACAGGAGAAGAGATTACAACAGGACTATAGACTACAGCACTGGACACTCCAAAAATATATAGAAACCACATAAGGGTGAAATACTTTTGGGGACAGAAACAGATCGCTACACGTCAGTAGTGGAATTGCAGTTTTACAGTAATAGATGAACACATCCCATGGCTCAAGGAATATTTTCATTTACAGTAGAATAAATATTTGCTATTGCTACTCTTGTATTTTACATTCTAACCCTCGACAAACACACAGAAAAGCTAGTGTAAAGCACACAGATTAAGTGTAGGTCCTGTATATTATGAATGTTCAAAGACTAGTGGTGTTTATCTGAACTCTTTTTTTTTTTTTTAATTCTCTACATTTTATTTGTTTCAAAATGAGAGTGCTCGTCATGGCTGAGGTCACGATTTGACTGTGAGCTTAATATCGAAACGTCCTTGGTAGCGGTCTTTCTCACTGTACGCGATGTTTTCTCCATATGCTTTGCACTCGATACGCAGCTCCTGATCCAAAGTGACGTTGATGAACTGAATGGCCACCAGTGGCTGCAGGTACTGGGGCTGCAGCAGTTTGCCGTAGTACGGGTAGTACTGAAGGGGAAAGCCTTCGCCCATGCCAAAGTACTTGATCTCTCCAATTTTGTCTTTATCCTCATCTCTCTGCGAACATAACAGTCAGATTTAAAATCTAACATTTCTACAGCGCAGTCAAACATTCTATTATACATGTAAGAATACATCCATGGCCAGATGCTGTCACATCAGACGTACCTTGTGTTTGCAGTAAATGGGGATCAGGTTGGGCTGTGCTTTGTCCTGCAGAGCCACTGGGAGTGAGTCGTTGCTAGAGGGAGCCTGAAAAAAAGAGAGACTGTTGTTTCTTTCTCTCTTCTTTCTCATCAAAATCTGGTGCCTACATTACCCACAATGCTGCTGACAACTCGAGTGACATTAAAACAGAAAAATCAATCACATCCAGCTTTAGTGAGTGTGCCAGTAATAAAGACCACACGTAATCAAAAGACTTTTAAAACAAACATATGTACTGTGTGCATTTATACACACACGTTTGTGATGTATTGCTATTGGAGGAGGCTGACTGACATTCCTAGTCATGTTTTTTCAGGTGTTTGTTTCTACTTGGCAACATTTCTCACACTGCATATTTAAGAGGTTTTGTCACTGGTTACAAGATATTTTTTAAGAATTCTTCTTGTCATCTTCTTGTCATCAATGTCATCTTTCTTGCAGATTTAAACTTTACTGGTTTCACAGCTATGTTTTATTATATGTTTGTTTATTGTGTTAGTGTCAATACAGCTGTAACTACAAAAGCTATGGCGCTGTTAAGTGTGCAGTAAACCTACCTTTGGTTTGAAGAAGACAATCCTGTTGAGCTTGACAATGATGCAAGGCTTTCCCTCATTGAAGCCAAAATCGTTATCGAACTCCCCTGAGCAGCTATTGAGCAAAGACCTGCGGAAACGGCAGACTTTTTTCTGAACTACATCGGGGGCCTCCAGAGGTCCACGATCCTTGTACGGCTGAGGAGTGTCTAATGGTACAAGAAAGACAATAATAACAGACATTAATTAAGACAACTGAACCAAAATCGAGTATCACTGTAGCCTTTCTTAGATTTAAATGTATAAATATGAGGGATAAATCTTGACTTTTATTACATTTGCATAAGTCCCTGTGTGATATACTTGCCTCCACAGTCTTCAAATTTCTGATGATCAGTCTGGCGCTCATCGTCATACTGTTTAAGGAAAGACTGCATGCTGTCCGTGTACTTCTTATATGATTCTTGATCAGACTTAGAGAAAGCAATTTCAGATTTGTCTGAGTGTGGGGTGTGTGATAGACCTGAAAAACACAACATTGTTTTGATGAGAAACTATAAAATGAAGGGGGGAAAAAAACACAATATAAAACTGACAGAAGCTACACTGTATCATGTGATCTGAACCCAAAGAGAGTCGCTGGTCTATTATCTCAGGACAACACACAATGTAGGGTCTTGGGGATTTCCTCAGATGGTCTCTGTCAGCTCTTTTTAGCAGTAATTTTCCACAGACCTCATGCACAAGGCCTCAGTGAGGCGTGGCATGAGGAGAATGAGATGGGTGAAAGGAAACATGACATTTATGAACCCTTTCCCAGCTTCACTTCTCGCTGAGCTGATCGTTTTTGTTGCTGTAGTTTATGAGGAGGATTGGAGGCATTTGTGCAATAGAGAGAGAGAGAGAGAGAGAGAGAACTAACATTAGTCATTTGAATTTCAGTGGTGGCTTGTGAAAGTTCACCAATCCCCTGCCCCCACCCATCCACTCTCACGTGTGTGTCTCTCACAATGGAAACTTTTAGCCCCAGAGTGAGAGGCGGGCTTTGAGCTCTGAAGAAAAAAAAAAAAAAAGTCTAACTACTCTGCTTCCTTTATCTTGCCACTACTGGAAACTCGCTTCTGCTCAAAGCGCTGCACACTTGTGTCTCTGCCAGGCTACTCTTTGACTGTCAACAGTCGTGGACGCTTGACAGACAAAAACGGCAGGCAAACTGGCCCGTGTGCATGAAGCCAGTCATTTACAATGACTGCTAAAAATACCGCCAAGGCTAGAGCATGTGCTGTGCAAACAAGTACTGGCACAACAAGAGTCGGAAGAAGAAGAAGGCTGGGCACTGCACCGTCTTCACGCTTGCAAGAAATTTCTAAACACTTGCGGTGTTTGTTTTCACAGGATTGCAAATTTCTCTGCAGGAAAACAAGCTTAAGGTCCCTGAAACTCTTATTCAAAGTATAAACTACGAACAATGGCTGCCACACGTGTGTATATATTTAAACATGCTGGCTGTGACACAATCATTGCACACATGAATTGCTTTAGTCTCAATGGGTGTAAGCTACAGCAGTTCCCCTGTAGCCTGAGGGAGGAAACATTGACTGGCTGAGAGGAGTGAAGGACAAAATGGCTGAACCTATCTAAGGTCAGAAAGACTCCTGATAGAGTAGCTGCTTAAAGGCACACCCCAACAGTCATTTTTAACTACATGAACCACAGGCAGCCACATCATCACGGAGACTTGGCCAAAAGTGCAACAGAGCCCAAACCAAAGCTACTCTCTCTTACAGCCAGTCACTTTAACTCATAAAGCTGATGAAACGTCTGTTACTGCAGCAGGTCACGCAAATAAAATGTTTTAAAAAAGGTGAAGATTATATTTACCTGGAGGGGCGACTCTGTCTTGATAGGTGGGCTTGTAGTTACTTAACGTGAGCAGCAGTGCCTGGATGGTCCCGACGAATATTCCAGCCAAGCATATGTAGAAGATCACGTAGAACGCGATGATTTTAACTGTAGGGAAAGAGGACATTTCATTAACAATGTAAAATTATTAGAGCTGCAACAAGAGGTGATAAGGTGAGGTGATAATCAGGAGCTATTTTGATGATTGTTCCAGTACTTGTAGAACAAAACGTTCCTCAGATGTGAGTATTTGCTACTTGTGTTTGTGTTAATCTGACATCCTCAAACTGATTCAGAGATATTCTTATAAAGAACAAAACGTTTCATTACGCTCAGTTCCCCTCTTGAATTTCGTGTGCCAGATAATGTGGTTTGTGGCCTTAAACTCTGAACTGCATTCAAGAGCCAAGAAAATAACCTCGGGAGTTGCTTTAATAGATCCTTCCACACAGTATGATCCCATTCTCTTCTCATTGTGGAAGCCATTTCAGAACAATGATGGGGGGTTTTCACCTAATTTAAAATTTACTCAAATTATGCAACAGCGGGAGGGCTGCACTTCCAGTTTGACTGGATGAGTCACCAGCCCTTCTTGTCAGCGCCAAAGCCACCTCTCACGCAGACCCTTCCCCCCACGGTGTCGCCGCTTGAGAAACATTAAAACACTGAAACACTGTCCTCACCTACGTGAACACAAAGAGTTTTTATAGGCGTCATTCTTAGCATTTCTAGTTTGCCTACTTTAAGTACAGTTAAGTGAGGAGTTACATTAATATTTAAATGTGTAGTACATCAATACTACAACTCGGTGAAACTGTAGAAAGTAAGAGTAAAGTAGGTTAAAGTAACACCAGTGAGAGTGTCTATCTTACAACCCATGTTTAAATTACAGTTTAGTTTAAACCAGCCCAGGAATGACTAAGAAAGAGTATAACTCTGGGTATAAATGTAATATATTAACATATATTTTGAATTGATGGAAAGAGCTTAAATAAACTGTATAGTTCTGTTTCTTTTTAAAGTAACACAACGGCTTAAAATCTAATTTAAAACGTATTCTACAACTACTGCTTCTATCTTTAAATATCAAATCTTATTTGGCATTTTTCGTTCTATGACCAACAAACAGCTTCAGATTTTGGCTTCCTGAACACGGGCCATAAAGTCTACCTGCCAGTTGCATCTAAATCAGCCATTGTAAAACCAGTTTGGCGGGTTGATAACAAGTTCAACTGCACAACCATATCTCCTCCAATAGTCCACAGACTGGGAGGAGGAAGAGGCTCACCGGGGCCTGCCCTCTCTCCACGCCTTGTGTTATTCTGTTATTGTGAGTTTTTGCATTTAAAAACAAAGTGGCACCCATGAGCAGCACGTGTGAGCTTTATTACTGTACGTAAGAGGCAGTTTGTCTTGTACTACAGCTACAAAAGCTCAGGCATCTTAAAAACTTTCTCCACGGTGTCAAAAACACAAGTAAAACATCTGAATGAATGTTAGTAGATCTGTAGATTTGATTTTCCAACATGGCTGCAGCTGGTCACAGCACTGGCTACCAATGCAAACGCACAGCGAGCTATTTTCTAATGGGCAAGTCAGCAGCCATAGCTGGAGGGCTGCGAGATGCACCTGTTGAGAGGGGAAACTATAGACGGACACTTGTGCTGACGGGCTGTGTAGGATTACAATCGCGTGAAGTGATTTCTCGAGGATCAGCCATTCGAGGAGAGAGAAAAAAATCAGGTCCTTGTTGTGTGGGTGTTTGAGTGGCATTTGCAAAACAAATGACATTTTTTACACAAGGATGCAGGTGAAATTCAGGTGTGCCATGTGGCTCGAGGTTACAGGTATTGTTAACTATTTGAGGGCTTGTAGTCAGTTTAGTTTGAACACTTCTGAGCTGGTTAAAAGCACACAGATTTGTATAGTCGGCGTGAGGTGGGCACGGGATGATGTCAATTTTTTTCAAGCACTTTGTAGCCAGAACATATCAACAACACTGCTTGTACATGTAAATAGCAGAAAATCTGGCCTAGTGGTGGTGAAAGGCAAGAGTTTTGACTGGAGAGCACCTCCCCCACCATCACCATCACCACCAGACTGCCGCAGCATGTTGTGAAGGGGGCCGTCACCACACTCACACCTCACTGATGTCTCCACTTTTTTTTTTTTTTTATATAGTGTTGTGGCAGCTCTGTACTGAGCCGTATTTATCGTAGAAAAGACGCATAAAAAATGTTTTTTTTCTCCTCTGACGACCGTTGGAGGAGAAAAGTGAGCTCCACATGCCTCAGACACGGACACTCATTTCCTGCTTCGCATGTCGAAGCAGAAGAATTACAAACAGTTAATAGCAAACACATTTTCAGTCATTTTAATGAGCATTTCTTCAATGGGGGGTGTACGGGCGGGTCGTGACTGTGTTTAATCCGACTCAAGGGCACAGACATACCTGTTGCTTTTAGAGCGGACACCGCTCCTCGCTTTTAGCGAGTGCGACATCACTCTGCCCGGCGACAAAGACCAACACTCACCCTGTTACACGCGCACACTGACACACCAACCACACGAATGGTGTGACATTTACAACACTGTCAACGTATGTTCATCCTAAAAGTGTGCTCCTCTTAAGTTCGCCATTGTGCTAACCAGACACGGCCGTGACGGCGGCAACATTACTGTGATTTTTCCACCCTTAAACATTTGACACGAGCTGTTTTTTTTGTTTTTTGTTATTTGGGCTTTAAATTAAAAATAACAATAATAATAATAATGCCAATCAATTTCATTTCTTTCGTGAAAAAAAACAGGGGAGATGGAGGGAGAGGGAGAGGGGCGGCCCTTGAGACATGTGAGTCGTGATCTGTTCCCCGGCACCATGTTGCCAAGCGGTGTCTGGCCGAACCCGGCTGTGCTTCACACAGGAGGCGGAGGGAGGAGGAGGAGGGGAGGTGGAAGAAAAATGGCATTTATACTTGTAGTTAAACGGTTTACTGAGTTTAGTTGGGTACTCTATAATGGCGTGTAGTTATCCTATCAAATCAACAGCCACTGCTGACCGCATTAGGCGAGCGCTCTCCCGTCTTAAAGTATTGAAAACAGTGTTTAAAACGATTATAGCTGGATCCATTAATCTCGGGTTTGAGTGAAAGGAGAAGGAGGGGAGGCATAACCGGGCCCCTGTGTATATACAAGAGCCAGAGATTAGCTTATTATTGGGAGGAATATATATTTCTTTAAATGTCGTGTTAGTCTTCTACTTAAAAAAAAGGGTGGACTTGTAAGTGAGGCAGCCAAATCCAACTTTCACCATTCTTGCTTTGGTGAAAATGAAAAAGTCCTGGCCCACCACCACTACCACCAGCACACACACCGTCCTTCAAGATGACCTTTTCATAAAGGACGTTTATTAATGAATGTGGGCTACGCCTTGCCTAACATTGTACATTTCCTATTGCAACATATTAAACTTCAATCTGCTATGTTTGAACCAAACGTTTAACAGTCAAATATCTAACGGAAGAAGCCATTTATAGCGAGTTAATTGATTTTTCCCCCCCTATTAATAATTAACCTTCTACTTTATTCGACCTGTGGCATGTCTGCTCCGGATAACTTTGTAAGATAAAGCCGCGTTTGGGCTTTCACATTTGACTTTACTTTGTAGCACACACACAGAGACATAAGCCTCCATTGAAAAACCGAAGTCACGACGCAGCATGTCAAAGGCAGTGAGATCTAACAGGTGCTGTCTGTACAGTCAGGAAATGGAGAAAGACAGACAGACAGACAGACAGACGGAGACAGAGAGGAGGGAAAAATAAAATTAAAAATCCCCCTCCGAGCTGTCCGACTGTTTCCACGCCACCAGCCAAATGTGCTACATCACTGTTTGATATTGTGCCGTCGTATCTTAACTCGCAAACTGTCGCGACGTTCAACGGTTAAATTAATGGAAACTGAGTACTTACACCAACTGCAGCCTGTTCGTCCTAGAAACTCCCTCTTCTCTGAATTCCACAGAAATGTCCTCCATCCGCCGTCACTGTCTTTATTTCCCGACATGTTAACTCCCGGTGATCTACCGCCCTTTTCTCTTTTATTTTATTGTTGTTTTTTCGTTTTTTTTAACGGCGGTTTAGTTTCTCAGCTCGTGACTGTTGACTGTCCCTCACAGGAAAAGCGAAAGGACAGTTTCGTACCCGACTCGACCAATTGTACCACACACAATTTATCTCTCGGGGAAACCGACTCCGCCTGCAAACTCCCGTAATAAGTTACCCCCCTGAAGAGGGAGGGCTTCGGCCAGCAAATCACAACCGTCCGTCGCTTTTTGCGTAATGAAACGAAGGAGGGGGGAGAGCTAGTAGCTACATGCTAACCTATAGCACGTTAATGAACGGCAGCGCAGAGACACTGTGTGGGACCGACAGAAAACCTCCAACAGTTGACGGAAAACGGTTTAAATGATGCCGGTGCCATGGTAACCTGCACGTTCTATGTCCCTCGTGCATCTTACACACACACTCTAATGTGGGGACGAGTAACGGTAGAAAAAAGTTAGCAACAGTTAGCTACATTTACTGAAGTATTGATAATCATGTAGACTACTAGTAAAGGTGAATACACTCTCTTCCACTAAATAAACTGATTTAGCCATATTTAGCTTTCACCACATAGTTGGTTAATGAAAGACAAACTATTTTCTACTAAAATGAGCTGATTTTAGCCATATTTAGCCCTCACCACATACCAACAAGTTAACTTAATACAACAGTTGATTACTGCAAAGTGAATAAACTGTTTTCTACTAAATAAACTTATTTTAGCTATGATTAGCCTTCACCACATAGCAGCAATATGGCACCTAAAAGTAACAAATAACGGTTACTTATGTGCCAAAATGAGCAAAAGTTAGCTGCATTTACTGAACTACTGATAATTATGTTGTGTACTATTAAAGGTGGATACACTATTTACTACTAAATAAACTGATTTTAGCAATGGTTAGCTTTCACAACAGGTTACAGGTACATCAGATATACCTAAAAGTACTCTAAATTAACTTATTTTTAAACATTTGTACAAAGGACAACTCAAGGTGGAAATGTGTAGTATTTTCATGGACGGCTGATGAAATAATCTCTAGTAAGGCAAAATAGAACTCAAAGTAGGTGGAAGAGAAGTTGAACAGGAAGGGAGGTATGAGTTCAGAGATGAAAACAGCGGAGAAGAGAGTGCTAAATGAGTGTGGGGTTTTTTCTTGATTTGTTGTAGCTGAATCCAACATTTTTTTGTATTATTTAGCAGTCTGGCGGCTCAGCTCAGTGTCACCTGGTCATGAGTCACTGAATGATGACACTGTGTGCTGGGAAGTCAGAGGGTGTCTGCATGATTGCAACCAGAAGAGGTGCTTTGTACTGCTGTGCTGTTTATTAATGAATGTTTACTAGTAAATACACGTTCTATAAGATCAAATTGCATTGTACTAATTTACATTGCAGCTATTATCATAAACAAATGGATGAGTTAGTGGTAATAACAGTTGTTTCAAATTTAGCAGTTCAAGATGCATCTGATGGAAATCCACAGTTGCATAACACAAGAATTTATCTGCCCTGCCCATAAATATAATATAAATAGTCTCTATTATATTTATGGGTAAGAGTATCTATTAGATACCTCCAAATCCTCTGGCTTCTAAGTGTTTTATGGTTCCCTGTGGTTCAGTACATTGCTCAAGTATATTTGAAAATATCGGTTGTCATGCCCTGAGACAAATACAAGACTTCACGAGAGGTACAAAGACATCAAAAAGGTGTGACAGTACTGCTGAATCTGTTAAATTGCCAAGTTGAATGCCAAACAGCACACAAATTACTGTCATAGCCCAGAGTTTCAGTAAAATATGTTTGGGAAATGAGAGTGCAAGTTCAAATAAATGATATAAACACTTTCTGTTACATAAAAAAGAACGCCTCTGGGCTAAAAATGGAGGAAACTACAAGTTCTTTCTTTCATCTGAGTGATCAGTAATTCTGCTTTAATCGAGAGTAAAAACAGCCGGTGTTATGCGCTGGTCTGTTTCACAGAATTATAAGTAAACAATGTAATACACTCCTTTGTAAGACTATTGATTCTGCAGTGATAACACAGCAGCCCACTGTTTACATAGATCAAGGGTTTGCCAAGATTACCAGGAGGTGCAGCATTCTGAGATAGGTTGTGGATGGAATCTGGTATGCAGCGTGCGAGGTGGACTTCAGCTCATCAACAATAGTGAGTCTATGCAGCCGGCTGGAGGGACGATCTATATGCTCTCCTGGACTGGCTCTTTGACAGTAGATTCATACTGAGGTAGAGCAAAACACAGCAGTTCAAAACAATCTCTTATGGTCAGATAAGAAAGAAAGAACAAAAAGACTTGAAATACTGAATTCTACAGTAGGCCATATTCCCTCAAAAATGGCTTCTCTTGCTCACCTTATTTTGCAGAATGTGTAAGGTCACAAACAATTTAAATAAACTGAAATGGTTTCTAGTGTAATGTACATAAAAATCCATGGCTAGAATTAATCTGGTTATGTTGCAGTTGCATTTTTTGCATTTGCAACGTTTAAAGACACATCTTATCACCTTCCGAAGCTGATAAGACGGCCTTGTTAGCAAACAGTTGCCTCAGATATACAGAGCAACATTAGCATTCATTTGTATGGATATCTGATAAATGCTAGTCCAACATTCACTCTCCTTTTAGCTTTGTTCGGATCGGCACTCCTTAGGGAAGTGTTAAAAGCTCCGCTGTATTTGTGAGCTAGTTGCTGACTTTGTTTGTTTGCCCTTTGGTGTTTGAAAAGTAGCCTACAGTGGGCTTATCAAAGCTTTTTGTTAAAATATTAATGTGAGCGCTGACAATGAGCCAAAACAATAAAGCTGCTGGTCCAGAAATCAAAACAATGAGCTGAAAGACACTAAAATGCTTTGTAAAGCTAAGGCGAAATTCAGTCAGGTGATACTTATCAATAGACAGCTTTAGCCATACAGAAACCTCAGTGTCTTGTGAAACGAAACCATTATGGAACTACCATAAATTGCAGTTCCTCCAACGACCACTTAAGCTATATGCGGTGTCTTAAAAAGTCTAAAATACAGTAATTTGAATTCATGACATTAAAATGTCTAAAATTCTCCAAAAATCTCAATATGATTTTGAAAGGTCTTAAAAATGTATGAACATTACTTTTATTTAAAACAAATGCATAAACTCAATCTCCATAAGCCCCCATGGTAAAAGGTCCAACTTCACAGTAGAAATAAATATGTTTACAACCTGGTACAAAAAACTGTTTTGGTCTCTATAGCAAATTTTAACATTCATAACAACTGTACTGAGTCTAAATTTTTATGTAACTCGTGTTCAAATTATATTAAGATTTAAAGTTATGGATAATTAACAGTGTGGCCACTTTAATTGACACGTGGGTGCCGTTAAACATGGCTTGTTTAGGCACCCAGGCAGCATTCAGCCTGCCTTAGATCCAATGATGATCCAAGTCTTTGCCCATTTTTAGATTAGCCTGGAAGGGAGACATAGCGGCAGACAGAGCCAGCACACCACAAAAAAATCTATGGGTGACATCACAGATATGACGTCCATTCTTTTTACTGTCAGTGCCTTTCACATTACGCATAGCTATTTGCTCCATTGTTAATGTAACCATATTGATCATAGCAATATTTAAGGTGGCAAGCCTTATGGGGTGAACTCGTAAAACACAAGGTCACAATGTTTTCTTTCTTATAGAAGCTGGAATTTGTTGTGGAAAAAGAAGCGCATCCAGTTTTTATGACTACTTCCTTAATGCACATTTGCAGGAATGTAAATCTGTCAGTCACTTACAAGATTTACATCATCCTTTCCTGCTCTGCTTTCCTCTCGAGAGTTTGAAGATTCAGTTCCCTTCAATTTAAGGTCTTAAAAAGAGTTAGTACTGATGTGATGAGCTATGATTTTGAAGATGAAATAACAGTACATTTTAACTGTGGCAGACGAGAAGTGCAATCCACCCCAGTCTCCCCACTTTGAAGGAAACCTGTCTGCAAATGATAACTTTTCAAACATGGCAGGTGTGCAAGATGAGGATCTAAAAAGTTTGAAAATGTTGTCTGTTCAGTCTCGGATTTTAATGACTGTACGTTCCAGTACAAGTTGTACTTCTACTTTAGATTGAAACATTTCTCACTGTCAACACTAGAGTAAGTACAGCTTATTCTGTTTTAAGCCATGAAGATATTGCAACTGATTTTAATGTCACAATAATCCATATTTCTCAAACATTTACCCTCAGATGTAAGATGAATGTTTGAATTATTTAATGATTACATTAATTTACTGTGAAGGGAGAGAAATTCCAAGTAAGATTATCCTACATGAACCTCGGCTAGCATTTAGTAGAAGGAAACTCATTTTGTCCCCATTAACCTGGGCTGACTGTATCCCTTTTCTGTGCTGTATTCACTTACAAGCATGTCTTTGTTACAAGCCCTCAAGGTACACACCTTGTGGTTTTGGTGCTGCCTGGAAAAGTTGATGTGAACTTCTCATTTTAAGGATTATTCAAGGGTAGGCCTGCACATCCCTTCCCTTCTTAACTCTCTGAACAACATGTGGACCATCTGAGTCCATGTAGTTTGACCTTTACATGTGTGTGGCAGCCCTCTCCCTGTGTGCAGCCCTCCCTTATTATGTCGTGTCACAGGTGGATAAGCAGGCCTTACCATGCGGTCACACTGTGCGCAAAACAATCACTAAGACACTGGAAAGCTCAAAAATATCCTGCAGAACTGATCACAGCTGCCTTTATCAGATATGTGTTATTTTTTGATGGTCCATGAGATGAAATCACACCACTGCACACTGTCAGAGACTATTCTACCAAGATGTCAATGACCGGGCATTACATATGTATGACCTGAGGGCTGTTCGGTTTCATTCTTTTTGTCTCCTTATATCTCTTTCTTTGACATGGCTTTACTTTTGTCCACACGGGGTGTCAGTTGTCAGCTGTTTGCAAATTCAAATTTAGCCTAGCCTAATTAATGTAAGTGCTCGGGGATTTACGCATCACTAAATTAAAACACAAAAGCTAGCAAGTGTCAGTTAGCTTAGTATAATCTGAAATCAGATTATATCTCTACGTGTTTGATAGAAATAAAACAAAGACATACCAACATATTTATTTTATTTGTATAGCCCAAAGTCACAAAATACATTTTGCCTCGGAGGGCATTACAATCTGTACTGGGAGTGACACCCCCTGTCCTTAGACCCTCGGTTCGATTGAGGACGAACTTGCCCACAAAAAACCCTTTAACAGGGAAAAAAAGGTGGAAGAAACCTCAGGAAGAGCCACAGAGGAGGGATCCCTCTCCCAGGACGGACAGACGTGCAATAGATGTCACATGTACAGAACAAATCAACAGAGACATATTGTACAATAACAATGGATGATAAAATGATTACAGTAGCAGTGGAACCTGTGATAGAGACAGAGAGACACAGATGCACAGCAGCAGTAAATCATTAACTAACTATAAACTGTAATGGAGATATGGTAGCAATAATGACAGTGATAATATATGTAGTGGACGTCATGCAGGACCACAGCAGCAGCCGCAATCTATGAGAACCTGCCGAACGAGAGAGGACAGAAACTCTGGGGAAGAAGTTTAGTTAGTAACATGCATTAACACGCATTAATGAGAGAGAGAGAGTTGCCTGTGATGCTACAGGAATTCCTGTTTTCCTGATTGCTTTGCTAATGTTTCATAGGACCTGATTTAAAGTCTTTACCAGCTAAGACATTTCTTAAGTTTCATTGGTACAACCCAGTTTGGTAAATCTGTACTTTCTGTGTGGAGTTTGCATGCCCCCCCCCCCCAAATCATATGGGCTCTCACCAGGTACTCCGGCTTCCTACCACAGTCCAAACACGTGCATTGAATAGGCTAATTGGTCACTCTAAATTGCCCGTAGGTGTGAATGTGTGTGTCAATGGTTTTTTGTTTGGCGACTTGTCCAGGGTGTAGCCCTCAGTCAGCTGGGATTGGCTCCAGCTGACCCCAATGAGGATAAATGGTTACAGAAAATGGATGAATGGATAGATGGAAACTAGCTAGCAGTTTCTACGAATTTCAGAAGAATTTTACAAACCTAACGCATTTAGGAATAGCTGGTGCAGATTATTCGCAGCAAACACTAGATAAAGTATGAATAGTTAAATGTGGGATACTCTGCATTTTACAGTGTTGTTAAAATTTTAAAATGTATATATTTATAGAAAATTACATTGTATTTACAGCGAAATGGACTAAAGACTAGAACGCCTTTCCTCAGGAGACTGGTGCCTTTGCAGCAGAGACTCCAACTATTCAATTACAGGCCGAGGCAGAGTAGGATTAAGGGATGTTTGCTGCGTGCGTTGAGTGTGCCAATGGAGAATATGCCCTGTAGGGTAATTGGGGGAGAAGTTGTCTGAGTTACATGGCAAAATCAATAAACTGCACATTATTTTCCATCAGTGTCCACAGCACAGTGGTCCATTCTCTCTGCTTCAGGGTTTAAATAAATCCTGCATCATGCTGGCTTTTGTTGTAAAAGATGACAATGACCTTTCTGAATCATACAATTAGCTGGCATTTTCTGTCTGGTTTCACAATTGTATGTTTAAATGTGAATATTTAAATAGATAATCTTAATGGAAAACATTGTCATTCATACTTGATATGACACCAGAGGTGTTCTGGTTTCTGTTTCTAGTCTGAGTAGTAGTCACGTTTGTGCTGCTTTGTTTGCAGCAAACCATGTGGAGAGTAAAAGTTGCGTAATGCATTGAATGAAATACAATCGGCTATCGCCTGATGATGATTTAGCTTTTTGCTAGCTCCTTTTTAAAAGTTGCATGTATTCATCTGTTTATACACGTGAGCATAAATGTGTCTTTCTCATCATTCTTGTTTATAAAGTTGCTAATCGGATTAGAATGGAGGTCTTGGCCCAGATATCCGTTATCTGTTTTCCAGATATCCACACTGGCTGTTTCCTCAGAGGCTAAATGATAGCCAGTAGGTTAGCCAATGGCTCTAACTTTGGAGTTTGGCAAGCAGAAAATAGAGGAACAGCTAAACTGGTTCTGTCCAAATATTTTTTTAAAATCCACCTACTCTCTAAGGGTCACTAAAAACATGTTTTTATATCAATAAAAACAACAAACTGAAAGTGACTATCTATGGGAGATATGTGCAGGACTATTTCCAGCAAAGCATGTTTTTAGATTAAGAGTCATTTCACATGCTCTGATCTGTTTTTCAGGATCACCTTCAGCAGGAGAGTGTAATAGCTGTGTTTACAATGCAGCTCCATAACCCAGTGTCTGTAAGCATTCACTGACCCAGTTCTTCAAACACAGTGAAGAAATTAATATGCGGTGTGGGCGTGCAATTTGGAAATGGAAAACAAGTGCATGAATCGACCCAAGTATGTTTTGTAATGGAACTAGAATCAGCAGGGTTTGATGATGGTCAAGTTTAAATAAACTTGTGGATAATTTGGAACATTCAGTCTGTAATGTTGAAGGAATGAGTCAACAGTTTTTATTACCTAGTGTTGAGATGCTAGAGCTCAAATGAAGTGTTATCAGTGAATAAATAACATGCATGAAAACCGACCTTGGACATTGTTCACCTTGAATGTTTTGATTTGAATTTCAAATATGCTACAAAACTACTGGGCTCTCAGGAAGAAAATAAATACACTGTTTTGTGAAATAGCTTCTGACCCATAATTTCTGTTGAATCTGTTCAAATGACAAATGACATCAGAGGCTGACACAGCATCAGCAGGATCGGTGTCACTTACCACATGTTCTACCCATTCATCCATCCATACACAGGGAACCCAATACTCAACAAACGGCCATTAAAAATCACCTCTTTAAGCACAGAGACCAAAGCAAGACGGCTAACGTTAGCTAGACCACCTCCTTTGTATAACGCCTAACTCACAGTTGTAATGAACAGTAAAAAACCTATAGAAACCAAAACAGTTTTTGTACCTGGCTGTAAACATGTTTTTATCTGCTGTGAAGTTGGACATTTTAACATAGAGACTTATGGAGGTTGACTCGTTCTGTAGCCAGCCTCAAGTGGACATTTGAGGAACTGCAATTCATAGAATTAGTTTCACTTCACAGCCACTCAGGTTGCCACTTGGTAACACATAACACAAGTATGAATAATACTTAATACTGACTGCTCCACTTTCAGAATAAAACGTAAACTTCACAACACAGTGACTCACCCTATATGTTGAATGTTGTAAGGGACAGATGTCTTAAACCACTAATAGTATATATCCAATACTTTGAGGACTTCAAAAAGGGGAAGTGTCAAGTATTAATATTAGATTGTATTATTTCAGATTCTTTCCCAGCAAGTTTCCAGTGTGAACTTCTGCCAAGGTAAACCACTGGATATTTCCACAAATATGTCAATCCTCTTTTGATATAACTGTGCAGTACTATAGCTTATGTTTCCTTTCACAAAAAGTTGTTGTTACTTACATTATAATCACTGCAGTGAAGTTAAGCCACTGGAAATGAGTTTGTTCCTGGTCTGGTAATCCAACTTTCTAGGATCTGTCAGAGGAGATGAGACAAAGTTATTGAACTCTTCTGGTTTTCAGAGCAGAAATAATACATTCACTCAGTTTGTGAGCACCAGTGTCAAAATAGGAAACAGTTTAGTTACACATCTTTAAAAAATGACAGACTTGCTTTCAGCAACAGTCAGTCAAACATCTTGCCATCATCTTCCTGATAACCTTGAAGCCTGAGGTAGAAGCTGCTGCATTGATATACCAAATAAATGAGAACATGGTATCATGCGCTTGAAATACTTTGGACGTGATTATTTTCCAGGCAATCATTCCTGTGCTCCCATTATCACCACTGTCAGTGAGGCTTATCTTTGCCTGCCTGCCTCGCCAGCCATGGCTCGGACACATCGTCCAAGCAACCACGACGCATTGTTCTAATGAGGTTACAGCCTGAAGCACAGTGATTTGTTTTGTAGACGTTATTATGGTGGCCTTTTGGCTGGCCCCTTAATTTCATCAGTGAAGCACTATTAAACTGCAAAGGTCTTATGGGAAAATAGACCATGCTGAGGGACCTTTTGACATCCTCACAGTAGCCGTTGCGTAACCCCGCATACCAGAGATAGTTGTGTTTATAAGTATAAGTATCGCACTTTTTATTCATAATTGTAGCTGTAAGAAGTCTAGATTAGATTAGTTTTTATGGGTTGTTTTTATAAAAAGGCACTTTTCAGTCATATCCTGAAAGATAATTACATGATATGAGTTTGCTTAGAAGAGGGTTGTGAAAGGAACAAAATCACAGCAGTGATGGGAAGAAGCCAAAACAACAAGGCCTTTCTTGTTATGATAAATCTTTGAGTGTTAACATCTATGGACAGAAATGTTAGAAACACAAAATATTGACATTTTAAAAGCAGTTAAAAGGACGTTCTTGCTAAGTAACAATGTGTCCTTGCAATCACATAACAAGAGATGTATAGTAATGTAGTAATCTAATCATTCATAAAAATTAGTCCAATGACACAAAGGATTAGTAAAGGTGGACTACTAGTAGTTTATATTAAATTGTCATGGATACCAACCAGTTAATTACCACTTTGCATATTATAATGAACTTATCCATGAACATGGAGTTACCTGGGTGATATTTGCATGACATTTTCATAGTTATCCAGCAGGTCATCAGGTTCTATGCTTTGCGTTTTAATACATACAACACTGACATTCAATATGTTGGACAATAAATCGAGCAACAGGGTTAAAGGTAGAGGCACTTTTAGTCCCTGATGTGGCCCAAGCTCCATAAATACTTGGTCCTACATTTCCCATAATGCAATCATGGCTTTTTTTATATATCAGAAAGAAATCAACAGTAGAGAGCTGGAAATGAGAGAAAAGTGAGTAGTCTATGCAATTAAGCCAGGGATGTTGTTGTTCATGATCGCCTTAAAGTCCTGGGCTAACAAGGCGTCTTGATTGTATCTTTTATGAGACACTTCCTGCCTGGTAAATGTCCACACCCAGAGTTTCTGACACAGGCTGTGTGTCTGTAAAACCAACCTGAGATAAATCAGTTGCAACAACAACATGCTATCGCTTCCAAATCCATAATAAATCACTGTAATTTCTGATCTAACACTGCTACGGTTAACCTTAGATGAAGATTGTGGTTTGAATCCAACTTGGTTGAGGTCAGGGGACCTTTGTTGTCATGGTTAAAATAGAAAACTGCTTGGTTAAGGTTGATTGTGGTCATGGTTAAAAGAAATCATCCACTGTTGGTGGGGAAAAAAAAACCCAGCAGTCTCACGTGTTAAAATCTCATCTCATCCATCCACCCTGACTACCTTCCTCCTTTGTGGCTAATGTCATCTGACTTCCTTTTTGAGTCAAGACAGACACAAGTCGTAACTCCTACAGCCGTTAGAGGCCTTTGTCACTTGAGCGTAAACACATTTTGGGGCACAGAGTGCCGTATAAGACCCCCTCTAGCTGTTTATATGTGTTTGCATGTTGCTATGAGTCTGCATGTGCTTACAACATTTATGTTTTCCCGACAAATCACATTGCTGATCATTTGGGGACACAGTAGCTTTTAAGGCCACGGCATCTGAGACGGACAGTAGTTGGATTGGTATCAGCAAATGGATCTCTTACCTTTTAATCTTTACTTTACCTCTTATCTTTTGTAGATACAATATCTTCATGTTCAGTCATATTCAAACATGCTTGTCAGATCTGCATGTTACATGTGGGATAGTATGTCTGGTCATATTCGGAGTCTAGGCAGGTGTTTGACATTCAAAGCTCTGCCTTCTCATGGTCCTTTAATGCTGTTCAAATTCTCACATTTCTCTATTTGTTACGGACAAACCTTTCACTGTGTGGCGATAATTAACAAGAAATGACACTTTCATATTGAATAATGAAGCGCACCAAACTGAGAATGACTGCTCATTTTTTAGTATCATTTTCCAATGTATTTATTCTACTTTTTGAACACCGTGTACACGCTAGAAAGAATCACAGACTGTTCAGTTCCTCTACAGACAATCTCAACATGTCATCTTTGTAGAAACATTTCTGAATGGGACGTTATCTTCTTGGCAGCTGCTAACGGCCTTTGATTTGAATACATTCTGGCTACTGGGACAATGAGAGTCTGTGCTGCCTTGGTGCTGAGAGACCAGAGCTGACCTGATGAATGTTGTTACCCTGCCAATAAAGAGGAGTTCCTACTAACCTCTGTTTTACCTCTCTTTCCATTGAATGAGAAGTATAACTCCTCATGACTGATGTCACTGCAGGGGCAGCACAGGAGAAGATGTTAAAGTTAACATGTTTGACGGGGGTATTACAGCACAACGAAGATTTGTTTGGCTTTTTTGAAGCCATGTGGCTCTTGGGTGGGTGGAAATATTGGTTGGTTGGCCAGTCCACTGCTTTGGTCCAGACTCAGATACCCCAAAACTCTTAGATACATTCCCATGAAAAACTGTGTTTGTGGTTTCCAGAGGATGAACTCTGAAAGTAAATCACTTTGGTGACCTTTGATATTTCTTCTAGCACCATCGCGAGGTCATTTGTTCCTGTGAGCCTCAGCTGTACCTTGTTTGTTTGTTTTAGTGCCAGTTAGACATGCACAATTAGACATTACATGTTAGCATTTAGCTCAAAGTGCTGCTATAACTAAGTACAGCCTCACAGAGCTGCATGCATGGCTGCAGACTCCTAGTCCTGTTTAAACCATGACCACAACCTTCCTTTAATCTTCACTAAGTGGTTTTAATCATGCAGGGAATAATTAATGTGGGGTTTTGCAGAATTGTTCAATATCAGTCCAGTATGTCAGCTTTTTGGTGAGTGGAGCTTGCTGCTCTGTTGCCTGCATTATATTTAGTCATTAGTTAAGAGACTTACAAAAAGGGAAGCAATCAAGGTACGGTACAGTACGACAATGACATGTAAGAGCAGCAATAAGTACTACTAGAATCAAGTGACAGTTGCAGAGTGGGATAGATGTAGCATGTCCAGTTGTTGGTAGTGTTGTAGAGGAGGTCCTCTCTGAAGAGCAGGAGGTCTTCAGGAGGTTTTTGAAGGAAGAGAGGGACGCGTAGGAACTGGTAGGACGTTCCACCAACGGGAAACAAGAGACGAGAAAAGTTTGGATTGCCAGTTTGAGCCAGGTGTCGTTCATTGGAGGAGCACAATGGTCGGGAAGTAACATATGCCTGTATAAGTACATTCAAATAGGTGGGTGCATTAGCGGAAAATACATTGTAGGCAAGTATTACTGTTTTGAATTTAGTATGGACTGCTACAGGTAGCCAGTGAAGCTTGCTGAGCAGCAGGGTAACATGCCCTTTTTGGGTTGGATTGGGTTTTGGATGGGTTTCACCATGCATGCACTGGGCCCCGTCAGGAGGGCGTTAAAGAAATTGAGTTGCAAGAGGACCACAGCCTGAATCAGGGGTTGGGTAGCATGTTGGTCATCTATCATGACTCCCGAGTTTCTTGCTACCCTGGCAGGGGCAAGAGATGGGGAGTCAATTTTGATGTTGATGGTCATGGTAGTTTGGCTGTGAGGACCCACAGTTTAGACCTTTTGGGGACTGAACTGTTTCAAAATATGAAATACTTGAAGCTGACTGGTGCTACACGTGTTGAACGATTGATACAATCTGCTGCACAACAGCACACATCAATGTTCACAAGAACTAGGACCAGGACTGTGAGAAAGCTGGTATGGGAATCAGTGAAACGTGGATGTGCTGTAGTTCCCAAATGTTTACTTTGAAAATGACAGGCATTACTTTGTGCACATCTGACCCAAAGATGTTTTTATGGTTTCATTTTTAGAGACTTATTCGTCACTGGAGTGCATTCACGTAGATTGCACTTCCTGAGTTATTGAGAACATTTTTATTAGTGGTCAGTGAGGAGGATGTTTCTTTTGCAAAATCAGCAGCATCTAAATATAACGGCTGTACACGCAGTTCAGACCTTGTTGAGTTGATCTGAACAAATCTATTATGTGGAGTGGCCTTCATCGGAGGCCTGGCTTCCTGCAATGTGTGATCTTTGGCACATTGCAGTCTGTATGTCACATTCAGATCAAAGTATTGTGAATGAGGCCCTACATTCTCCAAGTGCCAACAGCACGCTGCTCTAAATAGAGTTTTTTAAATAGACAATAGTGTCTAAAAATACATCCCAGCTCTGCTCCATTTTGACTTTTGTGGAAATCCTCACGCAGTGACTCACACCCTATTCCTGAACATGTGCTGTTATTTATTTTTAGATGCTTTGAGGATGATCTCTCGCATGGGATCATATTCTCAGGCACACAGTGATTAAATGGATTTCTCTCTTCACCAAAGCCGAAGCCAAAAAGTACCTCTCAGGTCGGCCACGAAACATTTTGAAACAATCAAGGTGAACTGTCTGTATGTAGGGTGACTGTGTTATTTCATATATCATACAGTATAATCCATATGTCTTTATTGTTTATCCACAATAAGTTAAATGAGCTATTTTCTGAGGTGTGCATCATGGAAAATATCACAGCTTGCCTCAATTTTCTTTGATGTTCATGTTTATAATTTGCCTTCATCAGAGTTTTGTTTATGATGCATGGTTAGGATCAGTTTCCACAAGTCTAGCCAGAAACACCAGCAAGGATTTGTCAAACCTTTAAACTGAGTTCACGTGGCTAATACATGACATTGGATGAGAAGAGATAAAAACACTCCCGGCAGTGATTTTTGCATATTTTCTGCCTCGGCATTAATTTAATGTGAATGTTGCTCTGTTGCAATAGATATAAAAACTATATGTGTGGAAGTACGAATAACAGTACAACAATAACAGTAACAGTTTTCTGAAGAGCCGATTTGAAGCTCAGTGTCTGTGGCTCTGCCCATGTTGGTAGTCCTACTTCTTCTACCTCCTAGTTAATTTAAAAATTGGCAAACAGACCTGGGCCGAGCTAAATGACTCCTGGGTGCTCAATCAAGCCATTTGTAACAAAAAATACTAACAACAGACTTATTCATTAAGGCATCACAGTTGATCATTTGGCGATGTGTGTCGTGAACAAATTAAAATCTACATTTTGCTCATATTTTGTCCTGGGATATAAACTGAATGTTTCATTAAGACATAACGTATGTAAACTTAGACCAGAAGCAGCACTTGCACAAACTATTGTAACACCACACTGCATTAATAATGAGCTAACAGAGCTTAATTTGTCTGCCGGTCAGCATTTACAAGAGCTCTGTTTCACAGGAACAGGAGAAGCTGGATAACTCTGAGAGCTGTTAACTTGTGGTACAGTGAAAAAAAAGCATCAGTGCAAAGTCAGTGATGCATTTGTTTGTGGTTACTACTGAGTGTAACGGTCATGATAACATTCAGTATTGTGCATCTTTACGCCGCAGATCTTTTGATGACTTGCAACTTGACAAAAGATAAAAGACTTGAGACACAACGACTCAAATGACTTGCTCGATTGGAAGTGTCCACAATAGTCAGATACAATCTAACAACAAGTATTTGAATGTACGTTGTGGCGATATGGACTGACGGTGTGATAGAAGACACCAATGCTCCACGTCTTTGCCCATTTTTGGATTGCAGAGGCAGGACAGCCTAGATGGCGACACACTCTGAGCTTCACAACGGCTTTTCAGAAACCGACAATCATCGCTCATCGACAGTAGAAAGAATGGACATTGTATCAGAGTGTAGTGGCTCTGGCTGCCGCCATGTTGGCTGTCCAAATCTGAAAATCAGCAAATACGTGGATCATGTAACGTGTAACGGCACCTATCTGTCAATCAAAGCGGCCACACTGTTAATGCATAACTTTAAGTCTGTAATGGGTGAGTTAAACAGACATTCAAACTCATACAGTAATCACAAATGGATAAATTAGCTATAGAGACCAAAACTGTTTTTTGTACCAGACTGTAAACATGTTTATTTCTGCTGTGAAGTTGGATATTTTAACATGGGGACTTATGGAGAATGACTTGCTATATATACTTAACTCACCGTTTCTTCATTTTCATCTTGGTCTTCCTCGTAAACAATCATTATCACATTGGGCATATTGCTCTATGAAATCATGATGTTCAATTTTGTCAAAATCATTCAGTATTAAAAGAATAGGTGTTCTTTAATGTCTTTAATATAATGTGATGCTAATGATAAAAACGGTTTTATGGTCCAAAATGATTTATAGTGAAAAAGCCATAAAAAAGATGATCACACTGCAGAGTTAACTGTCTGGCCAAGATGGTTAACACATCCGCACATCCTCCAGATTCAAATAAAGCGTCATATAAATATCTGAATTGCATATAATCTAAAAGTGCCGTCTTTTAAGGTAAACCCTTATCTACACTGAAACTTTGTTATTGCAACGTCTCAAAGTCGACCTTAAAACATCAAATGAGGTCCACTTTTGGATTTAACCCAGAGCAGCAAATTACACATCACTCCTGGATACCAAACATCTGGGCAACAAAAAGACTTGGAGGAGTTTAAACCGAGGCAGCTGTGAGGAGGCGCAGCAGACGGAGTCATTCCTTCAACATGAATCCTGCTCCGGTGCTGGTGGCGTTGTCTTTGCTGGCAGCAGTGGCAGCTCAGTCCCAAGACCACTATGACATGGACTGGGTCAATGCTTACCGCCAGGGCTTCAACTTCCAGTGCCCCCACGGAGAGGCCCTCGTAGCCATCAGGAGCTACTACAACGAGCAGGAAGGCTCGGACCGCTTGTGGTCGTTTGAGTGCCAGGCCACACCTGAAGGTCTCGGGGAGCCTACTGACTGCTGGTGGGACGACATCAGCCGTGCTGGGATGGAGTGGTGGGTCCTCTGTTGTACATCTTGTTTATTTACTTGTTAACCACCTGCTTTCTTCTTCCTTTGACTGCACAGCTGTGAGCTGAGGGATGTAAGACTGTAAGACAGTCACATCTGTCCAGGGTTGATAGCTAAATCAAGTGTGTTGCTCGCATGTAGATACTTTAAAGTGTATTAAAGGTTACCTACAATATTAGTTGGGTTTTATTGTTGGGAATCTGAGCAGGTTTTCTGTCTATCTGTGCACAGAGATGCTCAGCGTTCACTCTGGTGAGTTGTTGCTGTAGGTTTTTCTCCCGTTTATAATCTTTAAACCATATTACACAAACTGTCTTAGTCAACTGGGGTGAATAAATGATGCAAAATCGTACGACTACGAGTCATTCGGGAACATCTGAGTCATAATACATGTGCAGTAAATGTTAGAATTTAGTATCTTTCAGCAGTTTTCTGCAGCATCTCTTTACTGGAATCTTTACAGCAGCTACGGACATGTTTGGATTCATTTATTTTGTTCACTGGTTCATTTAGGCCCGGATAAACATTTCAAAAGGACATTCATTACAAACAAATCCATATGAAAGCCACGTAAGCAGGCACATCTTTGGACCATTTGTTGCATCTTGTTCCAATCAACAGGAGGAAGTGTAGATCAAAGATATAAATGCTTTGAATGCCATTATATCTGCTACGTCCCTTCACTGTGGGACATACTTTGACCAACAACACAGCCTCTTAAAGGTCACTATTAGCAGACAACAAAGGCCCATACGAGGAGTTTGCTGCAAAAACTGTTGTATGAACAAAGCCACCTGTGTTGTTGGTGGGTGGGTGACAAAATCAGCGCAACAAAAGATAACGCTGCAACAATAGCTGATGTTTTTTGGTCAATGGAGGACCAAGTTGCACAAGCTCATTGCAAGTCCAAACTTGTTATAGCATAATTGTCTAATACAGTACATGGAAATGTACCCAACACTAACCTTAGACATGTTGCGTCACATGTTGGATCAAAATTTCCACCCAGTAATGGAACTAGCTAGCTTAACAAACAAAATTCCTGAACTCCCAAAAACATCAGATTGCTAATCACTCAGTTGGACCGAGGTGAGGCAATATGGAAAACGGTCCACACATTTAGTCAATAGCATGCTGTTTAACAGTGGTGTAAACTGCAAACATTTAAATGATAAATCACAAAATAACAGCAGCCCCCACAAACAGAATGTTAACTAGGTTAGCATGATCGGATATATCATTTGAACTATTTATGTATGTGTGTCCAATTATGACAAGATCATACACATTAACAAAAAGATGTGTAATTTGTGGGCGTTATATTACAGCTTGTGTAGTACAGTAGGTGTCCTGTTTCACAGTTTATAGTTATAATGAGTGCAAGCAGGCTGAGTAAATAACTAGTTTGAAACTAGTTAGTTGTTACCGAGAACTTAGGGAGGATCCCGAGCATGACTTAGGCCTCAAGATGAACTTGAAAACAAACAACAACCCAATCTTTACTTGCAAAACTTACTAATTTGTGTCAGCAGCAGCAACTTTCCACATATTTTTGTTACTACCATAGAAAATTTTATTCTGTTCCCTGTTTTCTCATTCAGAGGAATGAAGCTAGGTCCCCATCGTCCTGTATGAGTCACCGTGTTATCTCAGAACAACAAGATCTGTCTTCAACTGCCCTGGGAACATGACGACTTCCAGTCATCCATCCAAGAGGCTGTGTCAATGGCCCTTCAGAGATAACACATTTTTGTAAAATCACAAAACTAAATAGTAAAAAAACCCAATGAGTTCAGCCGAGTCGGCTCATGAATCTGTTTTATTCACTAAAGAAGGAAAAGAAAACTTTTCCTCTTCTTCTTATGACTGGCTTTCTTCTTTGTGCAGTCAGGTAATCTTTTAATACTCACACACACAAAGGCCACAACCTCACATAAACATGTTCATCATCTGCACAGAAAGGTTGATGTAATTAAAGGACTTGGATCAACTTTCTTGGATCATGACATCTTTGTGTAAACTGTAGCTTACAACTAAACTAGCTTAGCTATTTCTTTAACTTTTTTCTACGTTGGAGAGCAGAACACACGTGCTTTTCAGATTTCTTTCAAGTTGAGCTCAACTGCACCCAACCCACTTATTCAAAGACAAACACTGTGAATACTATCAACTGCCACGCCTGTGTGCCTTTAGCATAGCTGTCTGTTTGAATTACAATGGCCAGCATATTACCCTGCAGGGAAACACCCCCAATGGTTGAATTGGCTGATGGCTGTATCCATGTTGCCATGACAAACGTCTACACATTGTGCAGCTTTCTCTTGCTTAGACCTCGTATTCTTAGACATGTTGTGATGACAGCAAAATGTGGGCCATAAACAAACTGCAACGTCAACAAACCAGTATTTACTTCAAACAATATAGCATAAGCTCATGACAGAAACTTTATGTTTAAAGGGAAAAAGAAAGAATGACTTGGAAGCAACAGGGGTGTCATTTTAGATCTGTCTTTGTGAAGTTTTCGTCACTGTCATGAGTTTAAATTGATTTCTTTATAGCTGAATGACTTTTGTGTGTCTTTGCAGGACTTCAACATGCACTCGCAACGGCATGGTAGCTGGCGTGCAAAGCAAATACTTTGAATCCGTCCTTGACCGGGAATGGCAGTTCTACTGCTGCTACTACAAACGCCGCTGTCCCTACTCCTGCATGTACGTTGCCGCATAAACATGTTCAAATTTTGGCATTTTTGGGAAATGTTAAATAAGATTGCTTTCATATCTGTCTGTTAAGTACAAACCTAAAGTCAATAAATGATTTGGTTAGCTTAGCACAAAGACTCAAAGCAGGGCAATACGGTGAGTCTAGCTCTGTCTAAAGTTTAAAAAAACTAAAGTATAAAGTATAAGAGTATAAGTATAAAAATCAAAACCTCCTGGTTTTACCGTGGTTATGTGCCAGACTAACTAGGTTGCTAAACCAGGAAGTCACTGGTCCCAGCCAAGAAATAGTCCCACGCATAACCACCCTTCAAAACAAAAACACATATTCTTGACTTAAACAATCATAGTATGGATATAACATGGTAATTAGTGAGATTTAGAGGTGCTGGTAGGCAGATTTCTTTTTTGACATTTGGACAGAGCCAGGCTCGAGGTTTGTTAAGTTAACTGTCTCCTGGCTGTAGCTTTATATTTAGTGTAACAGACGCGTCTACTCATCGAAATCTCAGCAAGAGAGACAAGCAGCATGTTTCCCAAAATGTCAGTTCTTTATACACTCACAAAAACATGACACAAATGTCTACAGGAAGACCACCGACATCCCTGAACAACACAGAGAAGAGGCAGAGCTGGTGATCCCCAGTTACGGCTACTTCATCCGAGGTGCCCAAACCACCTTCAGTGGAGTGCTAAGGTTTGTTCACAACATCTGTTTTTTTCCCTCCCTCAATAAGTTCTGCTCTCAGGAAGTCAATCCATCCAAAATTGTTGAAATCCTCTTGTGAGCAAGGCCTATGGGAACAGATTTTTTTGGCAGACCAAACAAAATAGCAGAATAAACAATAAAGTTTGGTGATTTATGATCGTTGAACTGACTCAGGATTTTGTCTTTGTTTCAGAGATCGGCAGTGGAAGTACATCCTGTGCAGATGGACAGACTTTGATTGTGAATTTGAAAATTTATAGACTGTAAGCAGCATTTTTTGTTTCGTACCCGTAAACAGTTTTAACTAAAATACATATTTACTCTTACAAGTAAACAGAAACATAATACTGTCATTACGCATAAGTGATGTGATTCATGTTTTCGTTCATGTATTTACTTTTGATGAATGGATCAACCACAGGCATGTCATATATGCCGGTGTAATCACTGTTTTTTAGTCTAGCATGGAAAATGACTGCTCATTTAAAGGGAACTGTTCAAGTAAACACCAACGCAGAGGGGTCTACGGGGGGATTTGGGCTCCAGCAGGCTTAAGTGTTTTTCGTTTAGTTGCAGGAGGAGCTGGAAGTCCGTTGGCAGCATGTGAAAATTCCCAAAACAAACTCAATGATTTGATGCTGTGCATGATAGTGCAAAACACAGCATCAGGTTGTGCGCCAAGATCGCTCCGTTGAGGTCACGTGACCGCGATGGCTCAAACAAATTGGGTCACGCCTTTTTTTATGGTCACATGTGAGCTGCAGGGTGTGGCTCGTCGGGATGTATCGCCTTGGAGGTAACACTTGTGCTGGAAGTAATGAAAAGCTCCTTCAGGATCTCTGGTAACACGAGCTTTGCATGCAATGAAAGGTTCTCCACCTGCTTTCAATTGACTTCATATCCCTCCTTTATTAAAGTGCCTTTTTTCAGTTTGGCAATTACAGATATACAGTGTACTGTACTACAACTCATGTAACTGTACCATGTGAAAATGGGATTAAAACCATCCCCTCCAATGCCCTTCTTCTGACTACTTTGTAAGCTAATTTATTCATCTACTTTTGTATGTGAAATAATTTAACTAACTTATATTTACTGACATCTTAGAGTGACTGAATCCAACTGCTAAAATTGCAAAGTGTTGCGGGGGGGAAAGGATCATGTTGTTGCAGCATATGAGAGTATAAACCATCCAGGATGAGGACTGTCAGTCATGATATCATAAACAGCTCCTTTGGGCTTAACTTGGCTGACGGCAAAGTGCCATAACATGCTGCTGGAAGTGTCTCACATCAGGGATTAATGATTTCACATGATAGTTTAGATGAGGAAAAAGTGTAAACGAATGTATCTCATGCGAACTTAAAGTAATTATTAAAACGTTTAAAAGAATAGTTATGGGAAGTAGTTATTCTCTTTCTTGCTGAGGAGAACAAAAATTAAGATACGAGAGAACAGATATGAGAGTGGTCTCATCAAATCATAAAAACGTATGTTTACACTGAGGCCTTAAAACACATTTTTTACTTTGGAAGTAGTAGATAGAGACAGTCCAAAGTCAAGGTCTGCTTACTAGCTTTTCTAGATCTTTCAGCCATATCATATAGTCTGCTTCAGTGCTTCACTTTTAATATTATAGACGAGAACTCCTAAAAGAGCTTAGAGCTTGTTCTTTGTGACGACTGAACTCAATTCATTGATGAAGATTGTGCAAATGTGTCTGAGAGTTTTAGAAAAATCTAGTTTCAAACATTTCTTTACCTTTGACGCAGATAAAACTTATATTCTATACAGCTCAATGGGTAAATGTTCTCCAACTTTCCCCACGTCATCAGCCAGTTGTGAACCTTCCAGCTATGAAATGCCTTTTTTCCATTGCAAACATGGAAAAACAAAGTGCCTAGCAGCCACTTTGTCTCTCTTGTCCACTTGTTTTGGACGGGACAAGCAGCATTTCTACCAACACAACTCTCCAAAGTGCAGTTAAAATCTATTCGAACTTAATGGAGTGAGCTGTGCGAAGGTCAGACGGCACACTGCACCGTCTTGAAAAGAGCCGGGGACCGGGGCCAGTAGCTTTCAGCGCTGTTTGTTTATGGCAACTGCTGTCTCGGGGCACAGGGCCAGACACGGCAGTGCGACACAGCTGTCCCCTGAGCCTGTGGACGGTGGCGAGCCACACGACTACAGAGGCCTCCTGCCCTCAGAGACCCGCTGTCGCTGTGGTGGAAGTCTCCTTCCTGAGCTGGAAAAGACAGGAGGATCATTGTCCTGATCTATCCTCTCCTCCCTCCAACACGTTTCATTACGGCTGGATGAAAAACAATCCTTTCAAAACAATATTCACACTGACTGTAATTACATTTTATAGGAGGAGCCACAAAGCTATTAAAGTCTCCTTACTGCAATCACTTTTGGAATCTGTAGTTAGCCACCATATAATTAAGAGCTAAGTATACATTTATAGCAACAAAGCCCATTGGATCAAAGATTTATTTTCTGATGAAAACGTGCTACTGTTTTAAATAAAATACACAAGATACATGTCCGGATAATTAACATTTCTATAAATCCTAATGCATACTTATTTTATGAAACACTTGTGGTTGTGAACCAAAATTCACACTGGGAATGTGCCAGATTACATAAAGATATTACATTAAACATACAAGTTGGACAACTTTGGGAGTTGACCACGTTCCAGCGAAGCCGCCACTCACTCTGAAGTGAAGTGAAGCCAATGCAGAAGTGCCAAAAACTGCAGTTCCTCGAACGTCCACTTGAGGCTGGCTACAGAAAGAGTCAGTCTCCATAATTTCCCATGTTAAAATGTCCAACTTCACAGCAGAAATAAACATGTTTACAACCTGGTACAAAAAACAGTTTTGGTCTCTATAGCTAATTTCCCCGTTCATGACAACTGTACTGAGGGTGAATTTATATAGAACTCAGCTGACAGAAATTGGACAATATTGTGGCACAATAGACAGAGGCGCTAATAAACAAATTAATAGAAATTTCACTTACTGTTGATGCACAGAACAGCCATCTTGGATTTTTTAGGTCGGGTCGGTGAGGTTCTTCAAACTTTCCAAATTAAATTCCCCATAAAGGTTAAAAGGTTAATCTTCACCATTGTAGTTTAGAATGTTAGCATGATGACGTTTGCTCATTAGGATTAAACACAAAGCACAGCTGAGGCTATTAGTTTTGCAGGTAATTGGTCCAAAGTACCCAATGATTCAAAGTGAAGTCAGAGTTATCACATTACACCTTGAGGGGATGATCGTGTTTTTGTTTGCCACAGTACACTCCAAAATAATGAGATAAAGTACAGCACTTATAGCAACAACAAGAACAAGAACATAAACCATAATGCATGTTTAATCAAGCATCAATCATCTCCGAATAAAAGGGAGAGCATGTGATGGTTTTGCATCGAGCTGGTTCAGTTCATTAGCGCTGATCCAGAGAGGCCAAGCTAAGAATGAGACAAATAACAGCTTCTCACAATAAGAGGATACTTTTCTGTACTAATACTCAGTATCAACGTGTTATTCTTTGTTTAAGTGTATCAAAACAAGCCAAACTAGACAAGAAACTTGCTTCATACATAGCAGCACATGTTTAATTAATAACATTTATTAAGTTTAATAAATCTTTATTAATTAAAAGCTGAAAATAGCTAACAGATATATATATAATGCCTCATTTCCTTGGGAGTTGTAGTTTTTTGTATGCTCACAAAGAAATCCTTATATAACCTATGTAATGAAAGAAATTAAAATTATTTTCAAATGAATGGCATTCCCGTCAGCTACAGCTCTTGTTTGTGTTTCAACATGGTGAACAGTGTTAGCTTTGTGCACATGATGATGTCAGGACTTGCTGTGCCTGAATACATAAAAACAATACATAACATACAAACATAAAAATGACTTTAATGATTTAGAAGGCTCTATTTACAGAATAGGATGAAATTAAATATAATAATCAACTGAAAATAAGAATCATTATGTGTTTGTTAGCTTACAATGAGACTTTTATATCTACAGATGAGATGGGTCCTCTTCCATGTTGAACCGCCATGTTTTACAGGAGCCCAGAATGGACAAACCAAGCATTGGTTCCAGATTGGGCTTTTGCATTTTTCATGTTTTTCGTAGCTGCTGAAGTTTCCCCTTAAACTGAAGTGTTCAATATAACATTGAATGTTGTCTAATTGTTTCTGACAGTTACATCCATCTTTATATTAAATTATACTGGTATATGATTAAAGTGTTTACCTCCCAAATCAATTAGCTGACTGTGAAATGAGAGGAAATGTAACTCATTTCAAGTTTTTTCCAGCTCCCTGTGACATCAAATCAATCATGCAAACTTTGCAGCTGGTCATGTTCCTAACGCACTGGTTTAATTCAAGTAAAATATTCTGTTCTCAACCAGTGGAGAAGTGAGGCGCTGTGTTTGGATGTGGGCAGGGAGAGCCCAAGTGAGTGAGCAGCACCATGGAGTGTGACCCTGACCCAGCCCTGGGGCTGCACAGATAGCCTGTTTATTTTAGGGAGCCTCTGCCGGCTCTCGCTGCTCTCACTTGAGGACAAAAACAGCTGCCTCGTTTCATGTCAGACAACAAGGGGCGCAGTGCGGGGCAGACCCTCCACAACTCAGTTTGACCAACTCTTTACTGGAGAACTGTGCCGATTTTCCAAGAAGAGCTCTAATGGCGTGAATTCATAGTACACATACACACCAGAGAACATGACACTGGTGGAGGCAGCTTAAAGGAGTTAGTCCAGATAAGTGTCCCTTTGAATTCTGCCTCCACCCTGCTAAAATTGAGATGAATTGAATTTTGTGTGTAGTGGTTACAGAGTACAAAAGTGTGTTTCCAAAAACAGTGCCCTTGTTACTGTACATAATCCACAAACCTGTCTGGAATTTTCATTTTAATGGGGGCAATGTCCTCAATTTAAGAGAAAACTTTAGATCACAACTGCCATATCTGCGTGACTAGTTACTATTATGGGTAACTGAGAACATGTGTTTTGCATTTTTTGGTTAACCAATCCCCGAACAGGCTGAATTTTGGCTTTTTCTGAAGATTTAATTAGTTTTGTGTCACATTAAATCAAGACTTTAAAATTTTGCTGTAAAACTATACACGATCATGGCACTGTCACGGAGTTTGTGGGATCACAGGACGGAAACAACTAACATGTCTCCTTGTGAGTTACAGTTTTTATGTTTATCTGTAGCATCATAACTGTAGAAGTCCAAAAGTTAGACTTTCATACTTTGCAAACATTATCCACCCTAAATTACTGATCATACCAGACTAAGTCAGGCTGTGCCAGCAAAACTATGTACTGTATTGAACTGAGCAAGCATGCGTCTTATCGTTCATGTATTCAACTTTTCATTTTTAAAGTAACATTGCGTAGAAACTGGTATTTTTGCAATTTAGCACCCCCAGTTTCAGAGAGCATTGCCGTTGTTGTAAATATAGACAGCTGAACACACGTGTTTGTTGTGATTATATGACTTATGATCAAAATCTAGTGAATCGGCAACTTTACTAACAAGTGCAACAACACAAGACGTAGCAGCCAGCTAATATTACTTACTAGTCCAACAGCAAGAAACCCAGCGTGGCGTTTGTATTTCAGCCTTTTATTTCACCAAGCTCTCACCACCGACTAAAAGTCAGTCCCAGATTTACTCTTGTCTGCTCAGTCACTCTTTTCCTCTTTTTAGCTTCTGTCAAGGACCTCTTTGGTCTTTTTGCCTCTCTCTTGATGTCCATTGAAGCTGCCGGTTAGATTGCCCAGTTGCCCAGCTCCAGTTCTGGCACAGAGACGGAGACTCAGTCTCAGTTTAATGGTGGCCACCAACATGGCATTTCATTTTCAGCTACATCACTCCATCAAAAAGCTGACAGATTACCTCTGTTTGACCTGGAGCACATGTGGCTTCATGCACAGGACAGTTTGCACAGTATAGATCTCAACAATAGAGGTTGTTGTTCAAGTGAGTTTAAGACAAAAAGAGACATGTGGCAACCTGTGGCTTGTTGGGCAGGGCACAGGTTAATCGTGTTGGGTGTTTCCTCTGCCATGATTTTGCTCTGCTCCTGGAGATAAAGACATATTTAGTCCCAAATGAGGAACAATGAGAGCTCAGTCACATTTATTCACACTCAAAGGAAACCCCTCAGATTATTTCACCAAAGTGGATTCCTTGATGAAGCTGTAAACAATAATTTTCCTGGAATAAACTGATGGGAATCCTCTACTTCCCAAGTTACTGTTCCCAGTTTCTGGCTCTTGGGAAAGATTCTTTGCATTGAGGACTCAGGAGGGAGCTCTGCCCTCGTGTTTACACAGTCAACTCGTGTTCATCCTGTGATCACAGAATGATGGTGTCAGATAATAGAAGCTGGTTGAGATTTAAAGTTAAGAACAACAGCTTACTCACTTTTTCCCCTCCGGGTATGTGGAGCAAAAAGTTTGGGATTTGATTTGGGAAGGCAGCCAAAGCATTGTGGGAACAAGAGGTGTAAGGCGAGCTCAGTGACCTACTGGTTCCCAGCTTTCCCTTTGGCTTTCTCACTTTCTCTGCTCGCAGCGCACCTCCAGACAAAAGCATCATTATTGCTCTTGGAGTCTTCACTGTTGAATTCTTGCTAGTGAAACAGCACAGAATAAATTGGACGGTTTATAGCCTTTGATGGAGAGAGTTGAATGGATCCATGACGAGTAAGCCAACATGGGGTGTTTCCAGTAATTTAGACTCTTAGCGGGAAATGTTACACCACAATATTTCCATTGGTGGTTTTGTCTCTCTCATTAGCCATGATGAGCTTGTGGCTGCATTTCCTGGAAGCTTGAGATTAAAACAAGTTGGTGCCACAAAGAGCAAAGTCTTTGTTTGTTAAAAGGTGTCAAACCTTTTCTGTGATTTTGCTGGATCTCCCTGCAGGTGAAAGGTCAAGGCTGTGAGTGTAAAAGATGTACTGAGGCTTGTCAGCGTGTTAATCGGTCTGTTGGCCAGAGGCCCAGGCAGAGAGAAGTGCCTAACAGGACTCTAACAGTATTGTGTTACACCAAACAGGCTCTTCTCACACCATTGAGCACGTGCTCGTGTCTTAGTTGCGTGGACCCCAACTGAGACTCAGAGTGAAGATACACTCCCAGAGTTTCTCAGGATATAGAAAATACATTATGAAGTACAGAACTGTGCTCTCAAAACACACGTTGACATTCTCCATATGGTAGTTTTCCATAACTGTATAAACTCAGTGTACCCACAGAAGAAGACGATAGGTCTGAAATACAACCCCATCACACACACAAAGGGCTTATAGACATGCAAATTTGGTGAAACGATGGAGTGATGGACAGCCACGTAGTTGCCAACCAGGGAGCAGTTTGTGGTTCGGAGGTGAGCTGGCATCTCTCCAACTACCAGTCCGCACTGGACTTGAACTGGCCACCCTCCAGTTTCCAAAGCCAAGTCCCTACGGACTGAGCTACAGCCATCCCATGTAAATAGATGTAAGAAAGTTCTTTGAGTGGCCTGATGAAAACTTTTAGGGGAGCACTTTCACCGATATTACAAGTCAAATCATTTACCAGTCATGCCTGTGAACAGTTGTGTAATATCTGAGAAATATGATGTCATCGAAGGTATCTTGGCTTAGGCCTGGAGATTACAAGTTTTTACAGAAAGCATTACAGACTGAGGTCGTTTGAAGTTGGAAGACATGGGTATATGGGGAATTGTAAGATCAGTTTTTTTGGAGCATTTTACTCATACTATTGACAAAAATTGGATGTATGTTCCTCTGAGGATCACTGATACACTGTCAGGAGCCAGGTCCAAAACAAAGCCAAAAATAAACGTATATGTACATCAGAGCAAGCCCATGAACGTTGGCTTACGCGCAGCCTGGATAAGCATAATTCCATCTTTAAAGTGTGGATATCTTACCATATGTGCTGCTTGCAAGTTCAATACTAAATTACAATTTCTCTTTTAAAAGCATGCCAGGGACTGAATAAAATGATCAACAGCAGATTTGGTTCTTTGGGAAGGCTCCAAGAAGTGGTGTGTTCACTAGTCATCCAAAAGTGGCTGTAAATGTAAAATCATTGTTTTGTTTGATGAACCTGAAGCCTTTAAAGGTCCAGTGTGTCACATTTAGGAGTCTCCATTTACAGAATATGACATAAGTTGAGCATAATATTCATAACTATGTTTATATTCATATATAAAAACATGAAAATGAGAATCGTTATGTTTTTGTTACCTTAGATATAAACTTTTTATATCTAGAGACGCCGCGGCTCATCTTCCATGGTGCACCACCATGTTTCTACAGTAGCCCAAAACATACATACAAACCAAACACTGGCTTAAGATTTTGCTTTGTTTGCACATTTTGCAGCCACTGTAGTTCACATTTGAAATGGGATTGCGATTCGAAGGGGTTGCAATCAACCACTTCAACACTAGATGCCACTAAATCCGACATCCTGATCTCAGCAGCGTTCAAGATTTATTGCACTCCCCCTATATCCGAAGAGCACAAGATGACTTAAAGCTTTGATGAAGTTGTATTACAGCCAATTTGTTGTAAATATCCGTGAAATGTCAGTTGCTCTTAGTCAGCCAGACAACAAAGCACTGAAGGATAAGCAAAAGGGGTGACATAAGCAGAGCCGTGATTGAGAGCTCTTACATCATCAACCTCCATTCATGGCCTCTGTGCTGCAAAGCACCGTTTCCTTGACAAACTGTGCTGATTGCCAGTGTCTTCCATGTAAGACTGTTCCGTTCTCAATCACACCACTTTGAACAAAATCTGAGAAAACACTGAATGATAATAGCAAGGTTTTTCTCACTTTTATTAGCTTATAGATAAACCTGTGTGGTTTCATCTCACAGGTGCACCTGCATCTTCCCTGCCTGTTTCTGGCATATTTACAGCTGGCACAAAGATTCTCCTCAGGCAGTGTGTAATGGAAAAGTACTCCGGTGCCAGAGGAGCCATAGCAAGCCTTCTATTACTATGTCTGGCCTTGGACACAGCAAGAGCAAGACAATGAAAGATAAGGCTGGCTCCACTTGCTCAGTTCCCCAGCTGTGTTTGTCCTTAGACAGTCAGACACCTTTATCTTGCCCAGGAGTCTGGGTCAGACACAAGATCTTTCTGACTGCCTTTAGGCTGCAGTTCAGAACCATTAGTGTTACAGGACAGATAGCAGATTACAAATCTAGACCTCAAAGAACGAATGCAAATCTACTGTAGACCTCAGACCCATAGTATTCTTTCCTCAACTCTTCCATACAAAATACACACGTTAATGTCACATAGAAGTTTAGATTTACAGTCGAGTTACAGTAAAAATAGCAGCAGGCAGTTAGCTTAGCATAAAGACTGAAAACAGGTGGGCACAGCTAACCGTGCTAGTCTCAGTTGTTCTGTGGTCTAATGGCATCTGCAGCAGCACAATGCTATCATATTGCCATGATAGCATTGTGGATTATGTATATTTAATTTCTGATTTAAAAGGGGAAACAAACTCTGCTAACATGGCATGATAATCCAACTAGCTTTTGTTTTAGAATGAAGACCTCATAGAGAATCTAAGCTGTGCACGTATTAAAGAAATAGGTCTGGAGTTGATTAAAGCCGACTGCTGGAGGCCTGATTGGTTTGTAATAGAGCTGAAGGCATAAGATGGTATCATCAGCATAAAAACAGACATTGCAATACTGGAAAATAAAACGTACAGAGTAAATATCAGCGGGCCCAGTATTGATTCTTGGGGAACACCTTTATCAACTGTGTGGGGTTTAAACTATCTGTAAGAAGACTCATCAAAAATCAATTTAAAGCAGCTTATTTAATAAAATGTTGTTATCCACAGTGTTAAAGGTCTTGGACAGATCAAGTGAGTTAATAATGTCACCCACAACCAGCAGCTTTTCAGGTACTACGGCTACATCTTAAGCCAGACTTCTGTGGATGAAGAACTTCATCATCCTCCAGAAGGTTGTTTAGATATACCAAGCTTGTTATTATTTTTCAACTTCTTTTGACTTTAACATTTGCTTCAACTGCAGTGAATTCTGAGTATTTCAAGGGTAAGTGATGAATGTATACATGTATATTTTCTAATCATAATACACATAAAAATTAACATAATCTCATAATTCACAATGCCTTGGAGATCCTGATCATTTTATATCAAGGTTAAAGCTCTGGCTTTAGGATGAGCAGAATATAATTTAATGTCTATATTCTTGGAAAATTATGTGTGTACAGTCAATACCGGCCTGCTTCAACTGAGAGTGGAAAAAGATTCAACAGCAAATATACAACCAAACGTCAAATGGCCAACCATGCGGGTAATAGGGGCACTGATCAGTGCTATTTCTCTGCTCTACAATGCCAGAGGCTATGTTTACTCTCTCATTTCAAGGTTAGAGAATGAGCGTGAACCATTTTGGCTGATGTACGTCTGTACGTTTAAAGGAATGCATTAAAATGTATCTTTGTTACAACATATCTACTGATGGGTCCATCGGTCAAGAGACCAGCAGGCTTTCAACATAGACAACGGAGGTAAGGGAGCATATAAATTGCCATTATGGGAGGCTTCTTTGGGAGATTTTCCTCTCAATCACTCACTATGAAGGCGATGAAGTCAGTGGTGAGGGCATTAAAGTGGGTAATGGATTGAGAATGAGGGCAGCGTAGAAAGGCATATAGATTATGTGGCAGCTATGAATACAAATGCACCTTAATAATAATTTAAAAAACAGGGCTGAATGGGAAATCAAATGTACATCAAGAAGAATTTATCTAGTCTGGGGAAGCTTTCAGACGCTAACAGAAAGCTAATTCCAGCTGTATCCTTAGGAAGAAACTATGCAGAAACAAATCTAAATCTGTGGAGACTACAAGCACGACCGATTCTCCGGTGGCCCTGAGAACTCAATACACTGGGACTTAAGAAAATGAAGCTAATTAAGAAAAGATCATCACTTTGACAACACATGGACAGCATTTAGAAAACACGCTGCAAATGAAGACAGCACAGCGAGTTGACAACTTTGCTAACAGCCAAATATCACGCAGCAACACAAGACATAGCAGCCAGATAATATTACTTAGTAGTCCAACAGCAAGAAGCCCGGCTCGGTGTCTGTCTTTCAGCCTTTTATTTCACATTTCAATAAGCTCTCGCCAACGACTGAGACAGGCCAAGATTTACTCTTGTCCAGCAACTTCTTGCTTGGTCACTCTCTACTGTTCTCTTCATACCTTTCTCCGTCAACATCCTCTTTGTCGCTTTGCCTTTGCCTGTCATTACGTCAGTCAGCCCACTTGCCCTGTTCTGGTTCATGCCCGATACCGGCTCTGCTCAGTATTCCTCCTGGAGCTCCCTTACCCCTGAAAACTTCCTCCTCCTGGTGGTCCAAAGCTCCTTTGCTAGGGCTGGAAATAAAACTCTCCAATTGTACTTTGAACTCCCAGCCCAGGACATCATGGACTGGGATAACTAACTTGTGGTGGTGGTTAAGTTAAGCTTTCAGTCCATCAAGAAACTAAAAAGTAAATTACATAGAGGGACAACAAAATAAAACATTTTCTCCATAAAATTTAATCCAGCTTCACCAAAATAAGTGAAATAGTTGTGGTGGTGGTGTGACTTAGTGCCATAAGCATTCTGCACAAAGTTACATGGTGCAGAAAGAGGCGTACAGGGTGCAGAGTGGCAGACACCATTCACCCGATTACAAATCAGTGAAACATCAAAATTATTTTGAAGATGTTTAAGGTAGAAAAGTGACATAAGTGTTGCTTAATTTACTGTCGAACTCTGGGTTCATGCGGTGATTTCCCTCATCTTTGCATATGTGTGAAACCCTTGACTCAGAAGAGCTTTCAGTGCTGCAAGTGTGTCGTTTTTTTTTTTTTTTTACCTGTCTGAAACATCTACCAGCCTTCCTGTTTTGAGTCACGAACGCCTTTGTCTTTGGTAGCAGAAAAACCTGCATAAAACCAACAACCACCCATCGAGAAGAGGAAATGAAGAGAAGAGCAAATACCTCGCTAGGAGGAAGTGACAAGATGTGCAGATGAACAGTGTGTTAAACAGAGACACTAAACAGAGGTGGCTTTGTTGGAAAGATATTTGAATATTAAGGCTTCACAGATTATCTTTCACATTCAAGTAACCTGTGATTCAACCAGCTGATGGCTGAATGGAGCAAACAAATGTCCTCTAACACAGAAACACAATGACAGGATGTAAATAAACTCTTTCCCAGCATTTATATAAACACTCAGCGACACGTGTTGCGGTGCCTGCCAACAGCAGCTGAGAATAAACATATTGAATTTCTGCCTCATAAGATGGGGAACCAAATACATCAAATCAACTCTGTATGGGAAGTTAAACAAGACAAGAACGACAAAAAATAATCTAATAGTCCAATATTTGTTTGTCTTTGCGTGTGCAATGAAGAGGCTTAGACTCGCTTGTAGATTCACTCTTTGTGTTTGAGACTGAAGCCACAAGTTTACTCAGTGAGTCAGGGATTTGTGCTCCACTAAGCAGCTGAAAAGAGGCGTTGGGCGAAAAGACAACAAGTGAAAATGTGTCCTGACTCTTTAGACGGTGGACAGAGTTGTGTGTGTATGTATATATATATATATATATACATATATGACAGCACATATTCCAGCTCTGAGATGTTTCATTACAAGGTAACAAATTCATCGCTAAATTTTGAACTCTAATTCAGCCTTGTTTCAGTCTCTGCAACTCTGAATGCTGGAATGCAGCAGTGAGACACATTACTGACCGGTGTTTGATGTCAGGTTTGGTATGTGACACATGGATGAGCAACAAATTATGTGTCGCCCCTCCCCTCCGGGTCAGAGTAATTCAGAAAAAAACAGAACTGCTGTATTATGTCTATTATATGTGACGTGCAGACGGTTATACAAGGGTTGTAGCACCACACCAAGGCCAGTCGGTGCAGTTCTGGGGATGCTTGAGCAGATTATTGAAATGCAGTGTTTCTATTACTCCATCTGTGACATCTGTGTGCGATTAAGAGATGGAAGGTCAGGGGATGAGTCACACATTTCCTTAATTTTGTTGTGTGGGATAAAAAAGCAACTCAAAATTGACAATGGGCTCCCTGAATGGGCTGTTTTCTTGAAGCCTAAATACATTTATAGTCAGACTTTCACGAGTTTCAACTTCTCCAGTTTCCAGACACGTTGTTTATAATGTTGTTCTTCATTATGACATGAATATCTTTAGTTTTCTGTCTGGTGGACAGACAAGACAAGCAAGCTGTAGAGGTCACCTTGGGCTCTGAGATATTGTGATGATCAATTTCTTTAGCCGTGCTTTCCCTACCTAAAACTATACCCATCAGCCCCAGTTCTTTGTGTTTAGTGCTCACTGGCAAGTGTTGCATGCTAGTGAACATGCTAAACATCTTCATTTTGAGCATGTTGACATTTAGCTCAAAGCCCCACAGAGCCACTAACATGGCTGCAGCACCACATGTGGTTACAAAAGTATCCGTTGGCACTTTATAATGGTTAAATTCACAAAGCATCAGTAATTATTATAGTGATATAGCGATATAATATTGATAGTTGATTTAATAACAATGAAGACGGGCTCTCTCATGCTCCCTCCTCCCCACTCGCTCATGTCTCTGCTCAAATTGAGAACTTCCTGATAAACTAATAAAGAATCATATCAGCAGCATTGCATTAGAAAGTGTTTACATCTCTCATACCTCATTTTGTACAAATCTCAGATAGCTGCTCTGTTGGAAAGTCTTTTATCTAAAGAGAGGAGGCGATAAGTGACACTCATCTTGAGCTTGTCCCATAACTGAAGCTAATGTGGAATGTGTTGTACAGTAAACACAGATGTATCTCCACCACAGAGACGGTTAGCTAAGCTTATTGACACTTTGGTCAAGCTGATTATGTAAAACTAGGTCTGATCTCCTCAATGCCAAACATGAAATCTGAAAAAGGTGTTATGTGTTTGTAAGGACATACGAGAACATGTGGTCTTTAACCAACGATAGGCCGATAACAGGGTGTTTTTTAAGTGACCTGCTTTCATACTGACAAAAAAATAGTTACATACGGGAAATGAATGCGAAAAACACTTTACCCACAAGTTTGATCATTTGAAAAAGAACATACGGTAATGCTAGTGTCACGCCAACAGCAAATGTTTGTGTGGACCGAGGAGCTAATGTAAAAAATATGTCCTTAAAAAGCTGACAGGGAGGAAAAACCTGACTGTGAGAGGTAAGCTGTTCCACAACTGGGGGCAACAATGGAAAATGTTTGATCATCCTCAGATTTAAACTTGGACAGTGAAAAGGAGAGTCTGAGTAAAGGAATTCATTTTGAGGGTCCAGGTGGTGGAGTGAGAGCTGAGGAGGTAAGAAACGCAACTGCTGCCTTAAACCATTCAACTCAAATGAACCCGACTCATTCGACTCAATTGACTCACACAGGAGCTACAAGTGTTGTTCGTCGAACTCTGATTCAAAGCTTTGTCCCCCACCAACATTAAAAGACTCATCTGAACTGGGATCATGTGATTTAATTGCACAATCTCCAAACATGTATCATGTATGTGAGCATGACGTTAGTATGAGAAAGAAAAGGACACTAATCATCACAGCTTCTGTAGGTGGGGACTGAAATGACACATTTCTGGAGAAAAAACTGTTTTGAGAAGAAAGTGATTTAATGTTACTGGAACATGATTTTTATTGAACATATATAAAATACAAAAAGTATACATACAACAAATACACAAGAACACACAAGAGGGGATGCTAATGCAGTTACACTTGTTTTAGGATGAAATCATTCCCATTGTGAACACTAATAACAACACATAGCATTGGCCCATTATACTTAAAGCATCAAGTGTACTACAGTAAGAACAAAAGTAGAAATGAGTATAATAATAAAGAAAAATCTGAGTTATGCCATTTTTATTTATTATTGGTGACCATATTCAACAAACCTGTAAACTGTTTTTAACTTTAATGTTTAACCCTGTCTCTCCTTTGTGTTATGCTGGCTTCAACCAGTTAAATACAGAATTCCCAGTTAAGAAATCAAGTCCCTGGCTGTCACAGTATCAGGATTTAGAGGCTGTTGGATCTGAAGTTAATACCCCCCAAAATTCTCCCAGAAATCCCCAAATGATACTGAAACAATTAAAAATAAGCAAATAGATAAATAAAAAGTGCCACTTTTAAAGAGGAAGTCGTCTTTCTATTGTTTTAAATTTGTGCGTTGCGCCCCCTTGTGGTATATTAGCGGTACTTCCATGGTGTCATAAATGTGTGCGTTGCGCCCTCTTGTGGTGGATTACGGTAACGGCGCGATACCGCCACTGCTTACGCGTCTTCCGGTTGTGCAGCAGCCATTTTGTCTGTTCGGGCAAGTCTACCCTGACGGTTTGAACTGCAGTTCCACCTTTAGAAACAATTTGAAATGTTGTTGTGGCGTTTTTATTTCGCGGTATTTACGACCTGAGCGACCGTATTAAATTCGCATTACGTTCATACAAGCCGGGGAGGGCCCTCCGCTTCGAGATACGTCCGTAAATCGGCGTGAAAAACGCGCGGCCAGCTCAGACATGTCGTGTGAAGAAAGCTACTTGGCCATCATTCGCTATCTGACCGATGAACGGGAGCCGTACGCGCCGGGGACGCCCGGCAACACCAAGAGAAAGATACGGAAAGCGGCCACCTGCTACGTGGTGAGGAACGGGACTTTGTTTTATCAGCGTCGGACTGAAGGGCCAGAATGACTTCACGGAGCTGGAGGTGGTGCTGCAGGACAGCCGGAGGAAGGAACTTATCAACGAGGCGCACGTTATGTGTGAAGGAGGGGAGCACCTCAACCAGCAGCTCACCTGGGAGTCCATCTCGCAGAAGTACTGGTGGAGAGGTGAGTGAACTAACGACGGGTGTAGCTGGGGGAAGTCAGCGTGGTGTGGGGTTAAATTGAGCCGGACAAACCGCCCGAACTGAAGCCTGTAACATAAAGATAAATACGCCACCAGTCACGGACACGCACCGCTGCTCCATGGCTCCATCTAGTGGTTAGTTTAAGTGCGACGGTTTCCCGTCGGATTTTCCAATACTTAGACTCGAGTACATGTCAACAATTCATGTGACACATCATTCTCATGAGCTTTGACCCAAACTTGGTTTAATTCCTCTGATTTTACTGAATGACTCAGTGTAGATTAAGATTAGGTTAAATACTTCATCGATCTGGGGGAAATCCAAGCATCATGTGACATAGTAAACACACATTCTGTTTACATGTTCATAGTATATTATTTACAGCATGCTTATGTTGTATAGTCGAGTATTTATCATGCACATATTACACATATACTATATATTAAATGTAATATCTATGTCTTGTCTATATATACATACACCGTTCACAAGCCAGGGATGATCAACTTTTGGGCATAATTTATGGAACATGGAAAAAGTTCATGCTACAGTGATATTATATCATGAAAGTAGGGCATTTAACTAGAAGCATGCAATCATGAAACACAAGCAGTGGGTGTACCACCGAAAGCCGGATATCCCTAACCTTTTGTGAACGGTGTATCTTTATAGTTGTGCACATACATATTGCAGTTACGTATACTGGCTAAATAGACAACACATTTCTATGTGTTTAATTATATTCTTCTTCTTCGTCTTCTTCTCATTATATACTGTTATTAACAATAACATTATCTTTATGTCATCAGCAGTATTACCACCGTCTTGCGCCTTTATCTCCCCATTTATCTCTCGTTTACGTCTGTTTAATATTCATAGTTGTGCACGAATGAGCGCTGATCTAATGATTGACTGTATGGAGAATCATTAGAGATGAGTCTTTATTGTCATTGCACGGCGGTACAGAATACATTAGCACAAAGAAACTGGGGCACAGCTCTCCTGTCAGTGCAAAAGATCAGATAAATAATAAATAACAACACAAATACATACAAATTACAGCTTAAGGGAACACAGAGAAAGTTATAAATGATTGTGAACACTGTATACTGCATATAAAATTATTGCTCTTCTGAGAAAGAAAGGTTATTGTGATCATCTGTGGAATTATGAAATTGAGACCACACAGTGGACAGAGAGTTAATAAAATAATATTCAAAGAGGCTTTATTGCTACGACTATATTAAAACAGTTTTGCCAACTATCTGATTGCATGTGAACGCATCACTCACTGTTTCGTTTGGCAGAAAAAAAAATGTAAGAGCAATTATTTTAGTAAAAATACTGAATAATTCTCTGTTTTTGGTGCCTCAGATGTGAGTGTTATCATGTTTTCTTGGTTGTAAATGATAATAAACTGAATATCTTTGGGGTTTGGGCTGTCATCTGACAGAATATGAAGATGTCACCCTGTGCTCTGGGCGTCAGATTAATGGATAATGAAAACAGTCTCTAAGTTCTGCAGTCTTAACTTTGATCGCAGGAGTTTAAAATGACAGTGTCCTTTTTTTGTGTGTCACCTTCAGGGATCCTGAAGCACGTCAAAGACCACATCAGAGAGTGTGCTCACTGTCAGAGCAGGCGGAGTGCTGATGACGGCTCTGGACCTCGACTGTTCTCCCGGCCGGGGAGACGCAGAGCGGCTGCCAACGCGAATGACGAGGAGGAGGAGGAAGAGGAGGAAGAAGAAGGAGATGATGGTTTATTCCCCACGGATCCGTCTTGTCAGCTGAGATCCAAGTTGGCAAAGACAATGGCCAAACACGAGCTGGTCTTTGTATGTTTCCCCTGTTTTCAGTCCTTCTATGACATTACTTCCCCCAAGATGGAATCTTTGGTTCACAAAGTCTTTGTGTGTGTGTGTGTGTGTTTCCAGGTGGACAGCAAAGGTGAGGTGAATCAGTTCCTGCCCAAACACAGCCAAACGATGTTGGAAAAACTCAACCACCAGCGTCTGAGCAATCAGTTCTGTGACATCACCCTGCTGATTGAAGGAGAGGAGTACCGTGCACACAAAGCCGTGCTGGCAGCCTGCAGTGAATACTTCCACGAGCTCTTCTTTGAGAAGGGGGCCGCCTCCACGCACGAGGCTGTGGTCGACCTCTCTGGTGAGACTTCAGTTGCTTTCTGCTCAGAGGGTGTTTGGTGTAGCTGCTCGGTTTTAATCTCGACTCTCCTCTCTCTCCAGGTTTCACTAAAGCCAGCTTCCTCCCGCTGCTGGATTTTGCGTACACCTCCCTGCTCACGTTCAATTTCTCCATAATGGCAGAATCGCCAACCTCGCACGGCATTTGCTGATGACAGAGGTACTGCAGATATGCGAGTCGGTGCATAAGCAGGTGGAGGAGCAGAAGCTGACGGTGTATCAAAGAGGAGACGTACACACCGTAGTGTCGAGCCAGCCGGCTACTCAGGGGGACTCGAAGGACGAGTCCGGTGCCTACGTGGTCACCATACAGGGCGACGGCAGGGCGGTGGTCACCCACGGTGGTGTTGCTGTGACAGGCGAGCCTGTCGCTTTTGTTGCAACTCCTGAAGAGACTTACATCCAACAGCCGATGACTGTCGTCACTGAAGCTGTAGAGGGAGAACAAGAGAATGTCGGGGAGGCCGGACCAAACGAAACTGTGACTCTGATCACTCACAGTGGACAGGCCGAGCCAGGAGAGACTGTCACGCTTATCTCAAGCACTGCAGAGGGAATGGACGGGGAGACGATGACTGTGGTCACCCACAGCGGACAGGCCGGAGCCAGCGAGTCTCTCGCCGTGGTGTCAGCCTGCCTGGCGATGGAGCAGCCGCAGATCGCTGAAGCGGGAGCTTTTGTCATAAATGTGGACCCAGACCACGTGAGCCCCTCGGAGGTCGTCAAACTGGCATCCGAAGCGGTGACGTCGCCTCAGGAGAAGGCAGAAACGGCGCCTCCACCCCAGAAACGTAAGCGAGGGAGACCAGCCAAGGTGAAGAAGGAGGTGGAGGAGTATGTGCCACTGGAAGAGGAGGATCCCTCTGCTGACGAAAGCCATGCAGACAAGGAAATGACGTCAGACGACCCCAACAAAAGACGACTGAGGCAGCGCTCGATTGCAGAGGGTGGGTATGCACGTTTACACATGGGGCTGGAGGATGAAGAAGAGGGGAAGAAAGGTTCAACCCCGCCACGTGCCGCCACCCCTAAGGTACGTCATTACAATTGATTGAAGCATTGCTCGTGACAAATTGGCAGATATATTGATCATGGCTGTGTTTTCAGGTGGGTCAGAGGACAGGTAAGAGGGGAAGACCACCAAAGCAGCCAACAGACACTCAAAGTGACGGACAGTCTGTGTCTGAGTTGGGGGCAGGCTCAGAGGCCAGCATAGTGGAGACGGTGGCAACAGGAGAGCTCAGCACGGACGAGGCTGGAGTGAAGGTGGCAGAGCCGGAGGCTGGAACTGAGCCGGATCAAACCGCAGTGGAGAGTACTGTCGACGGAGACCACACATGCTCAGAGTGCGGCATGTCCTTCCAAAGACGCTACTCTCTCATCATGCACACGTTAAAACACGAGAAAGCTCGTGGCTACAAGTGCAGCGTAAGTATTAGTGTCGCCCCGCACGTCATGTTTACTCTTTTATGTTGTGTAAATGTTCTGACCGCTGCGTTTCTTCATGCAGCTGTGCAGTAAAGAGTTCCAGTACGCCGCTTCACTCCGTGCCCACCTGGCCCGACACAAGCAGCAGAGCAGCCAGCGAGCTCCCATCGTCAAACCCACGGTGGAACAGAGCTCCGAGGGCAAGGCGGACAGTGATTTGGACGATAAGACTTCATCGCCGCACACCAAAAGAGAATTCGTGTGCGATATCTGCGGGAAGACGTTACCGAAGCTCTACTCCCTGCGCATCCATATGCTGAACCACACGGGCGTGCGGCCTCACTCCTGCAAGGTCTGCGGCAAGACGTTCGCCCACAAACACAGCCTGAAGATGCACAGGGCGCTGCACGACGTCAGCAAACAGTTCCAGTGTGAATACTGTAAGAAGTCTTTTGTGAGCAAGCGCAGCATGGAGGAACACACCAGCCTCCACACAGGTCAGTGCACGCGATGTCTTCAAGTTCACCATGAGTAGCAGTTTGAATTGAACTAAAGCTCCCTGCACCAGACTCCCTGTGACATCACATGTCTGTAGAAACACATCACCCCGTCTTATTCAGTCAATTATCCAGATTAATGGGCAGATGATATTAATCCAAACTCTCTGCGTGACAAGACAACACTAAAGCTTTTCTGAGATACTCAGACTGTGAATGTTTGTGTTTGTTTTCAAAATATTAACAGGTGAGTCAAAGTATCTATGCAACACATGCGGAGCAACTTTCCATCGAGCCTCTGCTTTGAGCAAACACCTGAAGAAGCACCAGCCCAAACCTGATGTCCGTCCGTTCGCTTGTGCTCAGTGAGTTAACTGTTCAATCTCTCTTTTAATGACATATTCACCGAGATGTTTTTTAAACGTATTCACTCGTGTTTACCTGCAGCTGTGATAAGAGGTTCTACGAAGCTAAAGATCTCCAGCAGCACATGAACAAGCACATGGGCCTGAAGCCGTTCCAGTGCCAGGTGTGCGGGAAGTGCTACAGCTGGAAGAAGGACTGGTACTCCCACGTCAAGTCTCACAGCGTGGCGGAGCCGTTTAAGTAAGTCCAACAGAGCTGAAGTCCACGATGATCCCAGAACATGACTGCTCATGTGCTGGAATATTATGTTTGGTTTGTTTCCGCAGGTGTAACGTGTGTGGGAAGGAGTTCTTTGAAAAGGCACTGTTCAGGAGGCACGTGAAGAAAGCCACGCACGGGAAGAAGGGCCGAGTGAAGCAGAACCTGGAGAGGGAGTGTGAGCAGTGCGGAAGAAAATTCACTCAACTCCGCGAGTACAGACGCCACGTCAACAACCACCAGGGTAAGACTGGAGGAGACAGGAGGAGGCTGAATCCTGTTTTTGGAACCTCTTTTAATGATCTTTCTCTTCTAGGAGTGAAGCCATTCGAGTGTCTGACTTGTGGCGTTGCCTGGGCTGACGCCCGTTCTCTCAAGCGTCACGTCCGGACGCACACGGGAGAACGACCATACGTGTGCCCCATGTGCCAGGAAGCCCACATCGACGCACGCACCCTCCGTAAACACATGGCCAAGTACCACGGTGACAACCTGCCCGGGAAGATCATGCTGGAGAAAGACACCCTCCAGTTCCACAACCAGGGCACCCAGGTGGAGCACGCTGTCAGCATCCTGGCGTCTGAGCTGCCCCCCGAGCTCCGGCCGGCCCAGCAGCAGCCCTCAGAGGAGATCGAGACGGTGCTGATTACGGAGGAGACGGTGGAGGCAGTCGAGGCTGTGCAGGCTGTTGAGGCAGCCGCTGACGGCTCAGTGGCAACGCTCTCAGATCAGGGCATCATGCAGGTTGTGAACTACGTGCTAGCTCAGCAGGCGCTCACAGGGACCAAGCTTGAGGAAGGGCCCGAGGTGATTCAGACCATGGAGGTGGAGGTCGCACAAGTCGCCGAGGTGGAGTGACAGTGGGATTCGAACGCAGACTGATCGCATTGTTTCTCACAGTCTGTATAAAGTGTAGCAGAATGTAAAAAGATGACTTATTTTTTTGAGAATGTAAATACAGTGAGCGGAGTGTTCACTGTCTCTTCAGTCCACAACTGTGTTGGATGAGTTGTGTGTGTGTGTGTGTGTGCACACAGTCACAGTTCTATGTAAATATCTAGATATACAGTAACAATATTACAGATCTGGTAAATTTGGCACTCAGGAGACATATGTAGGAATTCAGACACAGCGCTTGCTTTGCTAAATGTATTTAATCTTGTCATGTCTCCAGCTGTGAGACTTCACTGTAGCAGAGCTCTTTACTCCCCCTGGTGCCAGCTTGAAGGATGAACAAATAAAAAATGTCTGCTTTTCTTGGTCATTTTTTGTCACTGTTGCATTCTTTTCGACTCTGTTCAAAAAAGTCAATTTTGAAGAAACAAAAGTCAGGATTTTAAGAAAAAGAATGCGGAAAAAAGTGAGAATTTTGAGGAAAAGGTCAATTTTAAGAAATAAGGAGTGTTAAGAAAAGTCAGTATTTTAAGAGGAAAAAGGTGAAGATTTAAAAAAAAAAGCATGAATCTTAAAAAAGGTCAAAATTTGGAGGAGAGAAGTCATGAATCTTGAGAAAAAGTCAAAGTTTGGAGGAGAAAAGTCAGAATTTTAAGAAAAAAGTCAGCAGGAAAAAAGTTCAAAATATGGAGGGAAAAGTCAGAATTTTGAGGGGAAAAAAATCTAAATTTTAAGAGAAAAAGGTTAAAATTGGGAGGAGAAAAGTCAGAATTTTGAGGGAAAAAAAGTCAGGATTTTTAGAAAAACAGTCGGGATTTTGAGAAAAAAGGTCAAAATTTGGAGGAGATAAGTCTGAATTTTGAAGAAAAAAGTTAAATTTGAGGAAAAAATCTGAATTTTGAGGAAAAGTCAGCATTTTAAGGAAAAAAGTCAATTTTGAGGAAAAAAAGTCAAAATTTAGAAGAGAAAAGTCTGAATTTTAAAGAAAAGGTCAATTTTGAGGGGGAAAAAGTCAGCATTTTGAGAAAAAAAGTTGTAATTTTAAGAAAAAAAAGTCAGCCTTTAAGAGAAAGAAGTCAGAATTTTAAGAAAAAAAAGTCCAAATTTTGAGGAGAAAAGTCAGAATTTTGAAGAAAAAAAAGTTAATTTTGAGGGAAAAAAATCAGGATTTTTAGGAAAACAGAATTTTGAGGAAAAAAACTTTTATTATTATTATTATTATTTTAAGAAAAAAAGTCAAAAGAGAAAGAGAAAAAGGTCAAAAGAGTCAGAATTTTGAGGAAAAAAGTCAGCATTTTAAGGAAAAAAGTTCAAAATTTGGAAGGAAAAAGTCAGAATTTTAAGAAAAAAAGTCAGGATTTTGAGGAAAAAAGTCAGAATTTTAAGAAAAAAAAGTCAGAATTTTGAGGGAAAAAAGTCAATTTTGAGGGGAGAAAAAGTCGGGATTTTTAGAAAAACAGTCAGGATTTTTAGAAAAAAAGTCAAAAGAGAAAGAGAAAAAGGTCAGAATTTTGAGGAAAAAAATCAGGATTGAGGGAAAAAGTCAGCATTTTAAGGAAAAAAGTTCAAAATTTGGAAGGAAAAAGTCAGAATTTTAAGAAAAAAGTCAGAATTTTAAGAAAAAAAGTCAATTTTGAGGGGAAAAAAAAGTCAGGATTTTGAAGGAAAAAGTTGCAATTTTAAGGAAAAAAGGTCACTATTTTAAGAGGAAGAAGTCAGAATTTTAAGAAAAAAAGTCAGAATTTTAAGGAAAAAAAGTCCGAATTTTGAGGAGAAAAGTCCGAATTTTGAAGAAAAAAAGTAAATTTTGAGGGGAGAAAAAGTCATGATTTTTAGAAAAAAAATTAGGATTGAGGGAAATAGTCAGCATTTTAAGGAAAGAAGGTCAAAATTTGGAAGGAAAAACTCAGAATTTTAAGAAAAAAAAGTCAGAATTTTGAGGGAAATAAGCATGAATCTTGAGGAAAAAAAGTCAACATTTTAAGAGAAAAGGGTCAAAATTTGGAGGAGAAAAGTCAGATTTTTTGAAGAAAAAAGTCAATTTTGAGGGGAAAAACAGTCAGGATTTTTAGGAAAAAAAGTCTAAATTTAGAAGAGAAAAGTCTGAATTTTAAAGAAAAGGTCAATTTTGAGGGGGAAAAAGTCAGCATTTTGAGAAAAAAAGTTGTACTTTTAAGAAAAAAAGTCAGCCTTTTAAGAGAAAGAAGTCAGAATTTTGAAGAAAAAAAAGTTAATTTTGAGGGGAAAAAAGTCAGGATTTTTAGGAAAACAGAATTTTGAGGAAAAAAACATTATTATTTTAAGAAAAAAAGTCAAAAGAGAAAGAGAAAAAGGTCAAAAGAGTCAGAATTTTAAGGAAAAAAGTTCAAATTTGGAAGGAAAAAGTCAGAATTTTAAGAAAAAAGTCAGAATTTTAAGAAAAAAAGTCAATTTTGAGGGGAAAAAATGTCAGGATTTTGAGAAAAAAAGGATTGAGGGAAAAAGTCAGCATTTTAAGGAAAGAAGGTCAAAATTTAGAAGGAAAAACTCAGAATTTTAAGAAAAAAAGTCAGAATTTTGAGGGAAATAAGCATGAATCTTGAGGAAAAAAAGTCAACATTTTAAGAGAAAAGGGTCAAAATTTGGAGGAGAAAAGTCAGATTTTTTGAAGAAAAAAGTCAATTTTGAGGGGAAAAAAGTCAGGATTTTTAGGGAAAAAAAGTCAAAATTTTGAGAAAAAAAGTCAGAATTTTAAGAAAAAAGTCAATTTTGAGGAAAAAAAAGTCAGGATTTTGAAGGAAAAAGTTGCAATTTTAAGGAAAAAAAGTCAGCATTTTAAGAGGAAGAAGTCAGAATTTTAAGAAAAAAAGTCAGAATTTTAAGAAAAAAAAGTCCGAATTTTGAGGAGAAAAGTCAGAATTTTGAAGAAAAAAAGTCAATTTTGAGGGGAGAAAAAGTCATGATTTTTAGAAAAACAGTCAGGATTTTGAGAAAGAAAGTCAAAAGAGAAAGAAAAAGGTCAGAATTTTGAGGAAAAAAATTAGGATTGAGGGAAAAAGTCAGCATTTTAAGGAAAGAAGGTCAAAATTTGGAAGGAAAAACTCTGAATTTTAAGAAAAAAAGTCAGAATTTTGAGGGAAATAAGCATGAATCTTGAGGAAAAAAAGCCAACATTTTAAGAGAAAAGGGTCAAAATTTGGAGGAGAAAAGTCAGATTTTTTGAAGAAAAAAGTCAATTTTGAGGGGAAAAAAAGTCAGTATTTTTAGGAAAAAAATTCAGAATTTTAGGAAAGAAAGTCAAAATTTTAAGAGAAAAGTGTCAAAATTTTGAGTGAAAAAAGTTTGAATTTTAAGAAAAAAAGGTGTGATTTTAAGAAAAAAAAGTCAGCATTTGAAGAGAAAGAAGTCAGAATTTTGAAGAAACAACTCACAATTTTAAAATCAAGGCTAAATCCTTGCTGCAGTGGCCCAGGGTTTGAATCTGACCTGCAGCCCTTTACTGAGAAGAAAAAACAAAATTCTGAGATTTAAAGTCAAAGGGAAATCAGAATTTTGAGGTAAAATTTTTTGGAAAAGACATTTTTAAGGAAAAAAGTTTGAATTTTGAGGAAAAAAATTGAGGGAAAAGTCAGAAGTTTAAGAAAATAAGTTTTTGAAGAAGATTTTGAAGAAAAAAAGTCAGAATCAGAATTCTGGGTTTTAAAGTTACAATTGTTGGTTAGCTCATACTGTAGAGCATCCACCCCATGTTCAAAGGCTGAATCCTTGCTGAATCTGACGTGCAGCCCTTTACTGCTGCTCCTTTAGCGACCACGTTAATACTTGCAGGTCATTTTACTCCCTGTGTAAGTAAATGACTATTTGACTGGACCCCCTGACTCTGTTTGACTGAATGGAACTGAACCTTAATTGGTATCATTGGTAACACCTCTTAAAATCATTTGACACAAATAAGTATTAACATGCAATACAGCAAGTATGGATATTTATTTCAGATTTATATCAAAATACCCTTGGTATATTGCAACATATTTACAATACATTATACAAAAATATGAAAATGCCGACAGTTTCTGCTTTTGAACATTTCTGGCTGCTTGAAACAAACTTGAACATGGACTATGGGTAGGACTTATAGTGTACGTACACGCAAACCTCGTGCGCTGCTTTGAATTAACAAACATTGTGTCAGGCAGTATTCACATCATCACTCTGCTTTGTTCATGACGAAAATCATGCATTTTCTTTAAGGGAGACTTTGAAAACGAAACAAAAAAAAATAACTATACAAATTTATATACATTTATATCAAAGGTTCTGGCCAGTTATCAAATGAAATAAACCTCTACCAAAACATGGTTCATGAATACAAAAAAATACTTGTGCTAAGCATCCAGCAAGAGCAGAAAGTCTGCTCTTAAAATGCAATTAACCACTTTTGCACAGCAGTAAAAACAACAAGCGCAATGAACACAAAACAACATCAGTCATAGTAGTTTACTGTAAAACACTGGGTCAACAACATTAGGCCTATATATGGCTACATCAAATGAATGACCACCTGCCACTTAAACACACACGCACATACTTCACAACCTGACATGAAAAGGTGGTGCATTGGTCTCACAACAGACATTAAGAAAAAGAAAAAAAAAAAGAAGCAAAATATAGAAAGTACAGCAGACAAATTTGCCCATCAAGCGACATAATACTTCTGACAGGAAATCTTGAAATGTATACAATCAATGCTGACTTCTGCCACAAATGAAAACCAGTGTACATGACTAACTTGAAAACTATTACGAATTATTAATACAATACACTTTTGCTACGGCCCATAGCAGAAACAGAAGCCCTACCAAGCCCTCTAATGTAAGTTTTGTTTGCAGTCATGCTTTAACATGGGAATGAATCATGAACAAAAAACCAAAAAAACAAAAAGCAAATATTGAAATCTCAGCATTTCTTAAGTGCTCTCAAGAAATCAGAACATAATACGATGCACCTTTGCTCAGCATTTATTCCTGCTATGTGATAACGACAACCAGAACAATAATGAAAATAAGTGCACTCCTATTTGAATATTTTGTTCTCAGCAGTATTTGCACTAATACCACGGCTTTCAAATGAAATGTTCCAAAAGCGGGGGCGTGAAATGAGAAATGAGGGGACGTCGAGGACAGGCGTCGTCTTACTCCCCCTCTTCCTTGATGCGCTGCTGTTTGTTGCGGCGTGAATCCAGGTCGAAGGAGAAGTCGGACCACTCGTCGCGCGGCGGGAAGGAGATGGTCTGGCGCAAGGTGAAGCGTACGGCGTCTATGACGCGCTCGCCTCGGGCCTCGGAGGAGCCCACGCTGACGGTGGAGGCCCCGCTGGTGGTGCGCACTATGTGGGGAGGTGGGGAAAAATCCATGGCCTGTCGGTGCTCCATGATGCCCTTCCAGATGATGTGCTGGAACTCTGAGGGAATCTTCAGCCTGGACAGGTCCTAATGGTCATTACACAGGGGAGCGTTAGTATTCGCAGGGGGAGCCACTCTTCTTTCTAACCCATCAAATGACTCGTGTTGGATAGGCAAGGGCTCACCTCCATGTTATAGTTCTCAATCTGGTAGATGTTGGTTAGGCCCTGTGCTGTGAAGTAGTCCAAGCAGCCTGCGCAGCCCAGCCGTATAAGGAAGCTGTGGGAGGAACAGAGCGGAGCTTCAGACTGACGTTCAGAGTATCTGCACCTCTCGACACTCAACAAGACCTTAAATAATAAACTGTTTCCATCAGACAGTCTCAGACTGTGAATGTTCGGCGTGTTCAGCAAAATGTTTCTGATTTTAAGAAATGTTACGGGGGTGAGGGAGGGTCGGTTAGAAGAGAGTTAAGCAAGAAATATTTAAACTTTTTGAAAATGTTAAAAATGGGACCTGACAGCAACCTCGTTCTAAAAGTGTTTTATATTTAATTTGTGGCCCGCATGAATCAAATTCATTTTTTACATGATTAACTGTTAAACGTGAAGGTCAGCTTCGTTAACAAACATCATATTATATATTCAACTCAAACGGTCCATTAAACCAAACTTTGTATCATTTATCACATTTTTGTTTTATTTTTTGATATTTAAAAAAATGCTTTTTATCGTCTTCACCTCTCATTTTTCTTTTTACATTTGAGTTTATTTTAAAATGATTTTCTTCTTCTTTCATCATTACTTTGTTCTCTAAAGTCATGTGAGCTGTTAAAATGATCTTTCAGTAGATGGAGGTAAATTATATAATGTGATGTTTGTTGAAGCGCTGCACAGGAGCAATAAATAAAAACTGTGTGGACTCTACATTTTGTCTCAGTGTGTCTTTGTCTGCTTTAGCGACTTTTGGGGGGGATTTTTTAAAAATTTTTAATAACATTTGAAGGTAAACTCTAATTTCTCAGGTGAGGAGGAGGGACATGGGCTCTTTGCACTCAGGGATCCTCATCAGAGGATCTCTCCTAAAAACTTTTAGTTTCTTACATGGTTTTCGTTACTGCTTTATTGTACTTTAATCTCATTTATATTTTATTGTACGATACATGTCTTGTGATTTATCTCGCTCGTATGAATTTTTAATGAACTGAGGGAAAGAAAGTAGGTGTAGATGTGTCCCACTGTGGATTGATGAGGTACCTGGAGATGCTGCTGTCCATTGGGTATGGAGGAGGGGGAGTACAGTGGGAGGAAGGCACCAGGGGTAGCTGTGGCTGCAGTGCGTGTGTGGGGCTCAGTGAACTCATGTCAGCGTTCATGGGGAGGTGAGTGCCCATCATGGGAGACACTGCAGAGAAAAAAGGAGCTACCGTGAGCTTGAGCGTACTGCTCTTGGGTTTAGAGATTATGTAACGTCAACTGAAACACATGGGAGGGTGGAGGGTGGAAGGTGGTGGAGGTGGAGGGGGGGGGGGCATGCAGAGGTTACTCTCAACATGACACATTATGCATCACAACAGGTCCTGCTGGAGAGTCTCACAGGGATCACATTCTTTTTAAGGAGGAAGCTGTCTGTCTGAGAGGCGTTCAGGTCCCCTCCTGCCTGCCCTGACATGCTGTCTTTATAATGAGCCCAGGAGGGACGGGGCGACTGGTGGAGGGTTAGGAGGAGAAAGGAGGGAGGAGGAGGAGGAGGAGGAGAAGGGGGGAGGTACACGGGCTGAGACAGACAGGAAGAGAAACAAACGGACACACTTACTGTCAGTCAGGCCTCCAGACATGCTGGACGGGGTGAGTGTGTTACGCTGCTGGGGGTTCATGAGCTGGCTCACGGAGGGCAGCTTGTTGACTTTTCCGTGAGTAGGGGAGCAGGAGCCGTAGGAGGGCTGAGATGGCATCGAAGTCCTGGGAGGGAGGGTGGAGGAGAGAGGAGGTTACAGGCCGTTACCATCAGCGTTCAGCAGCACTCAGATTTAATGACAAAGGCCTGGTCACTACTGTCCTTTAATGGAAGAAATAATGACTGCTCTGAGTAAACAGATCTGATAATAGCAGCTCAGAGTATTACAGTAATTACATTTTATTTATGGCCCCATAGAGACGGTTTCCGCCTCACACTGACTGCATGTTTCGAGCAGAAGAAGAAGAGGACAGAGTTCAAGCAAAAACATTTATTATGTTTCGACAGACAATAGTGCAGCAGCCACAAAGACAACAGTCTGTTTCAAACAGAGGTTCAAATCCTAAAGTGCAAACCTGCACTTCAAAACACGCAAACTGTCCCGCAGTGACTTTAGAAAACATGACCAGCATTAGCAAAATAATAAAGTCTCTCCCACCCCTCAGAAAAAAAAAACTCCACGTTATAGATTTAGTGAGTCCAGCTCTCGTGACGATGCAAAAAGGCAAAAACACATTCACTCTGTAGGTCAAGTAAGATAGAAAAACAAAAGTTCAAGCTTGGTTCCTGTCCAACTTCAGCCGGCGTCAGCGGCTGAACGGGATGAACGTTTCACAAACATTCACAAACGCATGCAAATCAAGTCTTCAAATCATAATCTGTGGATGTCAGTGGTCAGATCTGGAGAGCGACAGAGGCTTTGTCCAGCATGTAGTGCTACGTGTCACACTCTATACTGTCTGTGATGATGCAGACGTGATAATCCGTGAGGTTGCAGCAGCAACAGAGAGTCTGAGTCTTTAATGCAGAGTCCCAGCAAAAAGGCAGAAAGGAGAGGAGAGAAATCAAAGTTGATAAAAAAAAAAGGTGACAGAGAGGAAGTCCGTGTAACTCAGGAGGAGCAGGAGGAGGAGGAGGAGGAGGAGGAGGAGGAATGTGGAGTTTCAGGAGGAGCTGCAGCGCCGCCTCTGTTCTCCTGCAGGTTCCACCACGAGCTGGCTACCAAGACGGGATTTTATCAGACTGTAAGGGAGGAACCAGAAAGACAGAGAGAGAGCAGAAATAAGGGCTCGCTGACAGGAGGAGGAGAGAGGAGTGACCCCGGGGAGGCCCAGAGGAGACACTCATAGAGAGAAGTTTGTGTGTTCTGCACTACTGACACCGTCCAGAAGATGGCACTCTACAAACACAGATCATTTCACAGCTGGCGTGTGCAGACTGGCGTTTTTTTAGCCGTTGCACAGCAGAGGAAAGAAAAAGGCCTGAAACATTTGCTGCTGACAGAACCTTTTATTTCAAAGGCTGCGAGGGAAATTACAGAAGCTCTGAGAAAACATGCAAATGAAGAGAGAAACAAATCCTGAAGAGAAATATTCCCTTCTAACGTCAACTTTTTATGGATTTTATGAAATCTAAAATGTTCACTGAAAACCTCAAACGCGCCTTGATTCTGTTGAAAGTCTGTTAATTCAATGTTTTGCGGCGTGACAGTGACAGGTAGCAACAAATAGAGATAAAGTAAAAACCAGCAAATGCAAGCATTATCTCACTGTGAGCCCGTCTGCCAGTCTCTTAATGGGAAACTATAACATAAGCAATAATTATCATCATGGGGCTGTCAAACTATCATTTACACCCATCTCCCCTTTTCCATAGCTTATAGTGCAATAGGCGTGGACGAGGAAAAGTGTGTGCGAACATGTGCGCCCGAGACAGTTTTAATTATGCTCGGGCGAAAAGATGAGGCCGAGGCACGGATTTTCGCTGCGTGCTGTTGTGCAAAAGACCTGGCAAGGCACCCAAAGGCGTTAACCCACGAATCTTTTGGAAGCTTCTCCTTAACAAAGCACAGCCAGGTACATTTGTCACGATTCATCAGCTTTGGCTCATGTCCCATGAGAGAGAGAGAGCAGAGGAGGAGGAGGAGGAGGAGGAAACAAAACAAAACAAAAACAAAACAGCTCGACTTGATGCAAGGCTCACCCTCCAAGTTGGAAAATTTTCTTTGGTAAACTCTGCTGGGAAACACTTGGATAACAGCCACTTTAGAGCAATTATTATCGGCTTGTACTTGGTAGCTGTGAAGCTTCAGTGGCTGCAATAAATAGAAATCTTTTTTAAATCTCATGCAAAGCCTTTATCAGTGTTCCAGCAACAAGTCAGTCATGTTATGTCAGTTAAATCACGGCAGTCTTTTCCAAACCAAAACAATTTCATCCCCCAAAAAACGAGATAGTGGGCGTGTAGCTAAAAAAACAAAAAAACAAAAAAAAACACGGCACAAAGAAACGAGTCCACGTGAATCTGAGGGTGAACCTTGCAACTAAAGCAGGCCCGTCTTTCATGACGGCTGAGCTTCACGTCACTTATTATGAATCTGAACAGGTACTCACTGTTTCTGAAGGAGATTCTGCTGCTGCTGCCTGTACGACTCTATAGTGTGCTGCGGCAGAAACTGCATGAGCTCCAGAGACTCTTTGATTTTTACCAAAATCTCATAAATTTCACGGCCTTTGATCTGTGAGAAGAAAAAAATAGATGGTCATTAAGCGGCTCAGACTCACTCAGAACAATGTGATTTTTTTTTTTTGTTAAGTGACACTCACAGGCAAACAAAAAACCTCCTCATCTGTAGATCTTCTCTTCTTGATGGTGGACATCTGAATGCCATGGGAGACCTGGCGGAAGGCTGAAAAAGAGGAGAGTAAAGCGTGAGCGCCACTGGCCGACTGTGCTAAGGAGTTAGCCTAAAGCAAGAGCAGGAGGGAGAAACAAGCGAGGAAGGCAAGAGTTTGGCAGCATTCACTGAGCGTTGCTTGTTAGCGATGCAGCGGCTGAAGGTCCACGACACTGGCAGCATGTCAGGTCAGAACCAAAGCTCGTCAGTCAGCCCACCACCAGCCCCAGCCCTACTTACGGCGCTTCGTACCCTCACTGCTCTTTGTGGCGTCCGTTACATGCTGCTTCCGGATGCTGTCCTCGTCCGCCTTTCGGTCTCGGCCCGGGCAGGCGCAGATCCTGGCCTCGAAGCACCGGCGGCCTAATACCTGACCACTGGGACACGAAAAACAGAGCGGGTCAAACAATCCGCCCCTGAACTGGAGGCGCGACGAATGGCAAATCATTGTGAGCGAAGGTGTCTCTTACTCTCTGGTTTCCAGTGTGACAATGATGAGAATTGGGCGTCTGTTCATTCCACCCACGCAGCTCGAGTTGCACATGAAGTTGTACAAAATTGTGGTAAATTCTGTCCCCACCTGAGAGAGGAGAAGAACAGTGACAAGTGAGTGACACTGGGTGACATTAAGACAACTACAAAAAAAGAAAAAGAAAAAGAACCGGTTTCACCAGGTGACATGCAGAGTCATAACCTGTATTTAAAAACAGCTGGTCACCAATAAGAACTCTCAGCATCCACTTCTATATTTATGCTTTCTTTTTGGAGCTTTTAGCACAGTGAGCTTTGGACTGAATACTTCTGGACGCAGCTGTAGAAAAGCAGGTAGCTGTGACTGTGAGTGGAGACACCTAAACTAGAATTAAATTAATCCTATCATCGGCTAATAACTTGTCTTGACCTACAGAGCCAATGTGGGTTCATAGCGTTCATACTGAGGGGTCTTTGGAGGGACGGCGTTGACTGCATGTCAGGACTGAGTGTGTGGACGTGAGAGCTCTCAGAATCTGTCACTGCTCTATCTGTCAGTGCTGGCTGAGGTGGTGAGGTGTCGCTGACGGGGCATTGAGTTGGCCTCGCACTGCGATGACAGACAGCTCACCTGGGGAGGTTCGTAGGGAACTAATACGCTCTGTCTTCCAGTGATGGTGTCCTCCACGTACTGGGCATGGTTGTTTCCCTCCACGCGGATCAGGTGGCTCGGAGGAGCGATCTGACCTGAAAGCAGGACGAGAAGCGAACGATGATTACCGAGTTGAAAAACGGGACAGACAGACAGTTGTTAACTCATTTAAAGCGGTAAAGAACTGACCGTCATTGAACTCGCGGCTAAGCTCGTGGTTCGGGCAGCGTTTCACCACCTCGGTCACGTGCTCGGCTTTCTTGTAAACGGGCATGGCTCTGATAACAGCACCCTGTGGTGGGGTGGTCAGGACTTTGATCTGGATGGGACATGTCTTGGCAATTTGGCAGTATAACTTCTTCAGGTCTGTTGAATACTGGAAAAGAGAAGACAAAGGACAAAAATATTATATAAACAGTATTTTTTATTATAATATTTGATCCTAAACAAACTGTTTGGAGGATTTAAAACATTTTAAAAACACAGCTTGATGTGTGTAACACCTGTTGCCTGGACTCTACACTTCTGGTTTCCCCTGAAGACAAAAAGGGGCTAAAAGACAAGACTGTGATTACGACCTACTTAAATAAACACACTCAAGTTTTGGTGCTACGGGTGTGTATGGGACAACCTCAAAGACGTCTCACGGTGAGCCTCTGGGACTTCCGAGGAGTGCCATAAAATGGACCCCTCCAGCAGCAATTAAACTGGGCCTGGCTTTCATCTTCAAGGGAGGAGTATTCTGCTAAAGCATCTGATGGCCACTCATCATACAGACACAGGGCCTCTGAAGAAAGCTGGCGAGCGAACGCTCCGCTAGGTGTGGAGTGCAGATTTCCTCGTGGGGTTGGATGAAAATGACTCCGTTTCTTTAGGACGTTATAGAGGATATAACTGTGACTGGTGCCAAAATGTGACGGCTGATCACATTCGAGTTTTTGGAAGCCAGGAATAATGAATGCACCTTGATCCCTGGCACTGTTAGAATTGATAACCAGTAAGCCTTCAGAAAGACTGAATTCTTAGTAATAGGCATAACCCAACTGTGTAAACAAAGCTTTCAAATCACTGCTGTGTAAGCACAGCTTTAAATCCTCTATGTGCAGGAGACACTGGGTGGAGGGGAAAATTTCCCTGTCAGGTTCATTTCTGAGTGAAGAAAAGTGAACATTGTGAAAAGCGCTCGGGGCTGTGTTGGAGAACAATGCAACATAAAATTCCACCTCTATTAAGTGCGCTTCCAAAGAAAAGGAGCTCATCCCAGTACCCGTCTGTGCTGACTTTAAATATTACACAAGCTTGGCACGGACAGTTTCTGCACTGCTCCCCAGGCACAACCTTTCCTTTCATCAGGACAAACCCAAAACAGTACCTCTCGTTCCCACAAACTGCACACGTTACCCGGAGATGAGATCCACTAATAAAGGCGAGTTAATAATAACCTAAACTCTCAGCTATGCTCCTTTCCTCAAGTGACCTCATTATAAACTGTACATGCACAGAGTGAACTGACACAGCGCTACGTCGTGCTGCTAATGTTCACTCACAGACAGTTCAGGCGACGTTAAATGTTAAAGCAGGCGGTTATAAAAATAAAATTTCTGATTTGCCATAAACACATCGAGTCAACGTGATATAATGACTGATGAGCACAATTCAAGCTCTGGGACATGTACGTCAACACAATGTCTGAACTGACTCTTCCTTAAAAATCAAAGCAGCTTTAAAAGGAAAAAAAAAAGCCTAAGATGAATGGTTGTAGTTGTCCCGTCGCTCCTAACCTGATACTCCCTGTACGCCTCTGTCAATCAGCTAAATGAGGTGGAGAAGCCAAGCAGAGAGAGAGAGACGGCGTAAAAAGCACAAAAAAAAAAAAGAGAAAGACAGAGCGTTGGATTAGGAGGCAAAGAGAAAGAGAGATGTGCTGTGTAAGGGGTCAGTACGTAGTGTTTTGAATAATTACAGGCTGCTGGTTTTGTGTAGCTGAAGGCGAAAACAACACAACTCAAGAGCACTAAGATCTAATCAAAGATGTCGGAGGTTGAAAATCAAAGCTTGTTTATATCATATCCTACTGTCTCTAACTAACACACACACCTAGAGAACCATCCCAGCCCTGAAGCTACTGATCTTTAAGAGCACAACTATGTGCTGCTGGCTGCTGTGTTTGCTCAGCAGTGAGAGCGGGAGCTGCTGCTGCTGATCGCTGAAAGCAGCGCCCCGGCTAAAGCTAACAGTGTTCAGGGTGGAGGACAGCCAGTTGACTGATGGGATTCAGTGGCTCCCACAGGGTGCGGTGCTCAGGTGTTAACATGCAATTATGAGCCTTTCATTGGTCACAATGTGAATTGCGCAGCCAGGGAACACACAGTTCACAATGCAGAGCTGCTTAATCACAATCATTTGAAAGAAAAACTTTTCCAAGTGTTGGCAAGGTGCACACGTGACACATTTGCTTTCAGCTGGAACACGCGGCAGTGAAGTGGAAGAAAATAATGAATGACCCGAAGTGGCTGTGTGTGCAAACACAACCTGCTCCGATTGCTGCTGTACAACTCTGCAGGACGAATGAAATGACACCCATCGACTCGCCTGCAGCTTGTGCACCGGTGTAAAAATGAAAATATGTCCTTATGATAATCTAAAGGCATGCAACATACAATTTGTTCTGATGCTTGTACAGTGCTGCATGTGTGCACAATTACTTCCTACATGCAACACTTAACACACACACACACACACACACACACACTTCCCGTTCGGCGCAGGTTGAGGCAGGCCCACAGCTGTAGCGTTCTTTTCTCCCTGACAGGCGCTGCGGGCGCTTGCAGAAGTCAAGTCCTGACAAACATCAGGCCTTAAACAAGCACTGTTTGGCGCCTCTGGTCTTGTCTTCTTCATACCTGACATGTCATGTCATGCCCGAAGCTTCTCCCAAACCCGTTTAATTCAACAATAATGCAAAGGAGTTTTTTTTCACTCTCCTCTTTGCCCTGAATCAGAAGTTAAACACCTGCTTCTTGGGGGAAAAAATGAATATGGGGTAAACGTTTTGCAGGAGAATGAAGACATTTCTCTGTACTTTATTTACAAGAGCGTTACGTTGTGCCGATCAGCGTCAATCTTGACCACAGTCTCGGCGATGACACCTGTCCCCGAGGCAAACGTGTACATTGACGTGTGGCGTCATGTTTATGTAGCTGGTGCTGAAAGAGTCCAATATGCATCTGTCACTCGCAGTGTTAGCCAATCGAACTCTTGTCTTTGTGTTATTTCACTGTACTTGAAACTGAAAATAAAAGCCAGTGAAACTGTTGGGGACAGATGGATGAAAAAAAAAATCCAGATTTTCAAATACTGAAACTTTTAAAGGAAGTGTTTTTCTGAAGTTCAGTGGTCACATGACGGTGAGTTTTGTGTCGAGATCTCACAAACTTTTGGTTCTTATCATCTTCTCATGATGACAGACTAATAATATCTTCTCTTTTTTTAACAGTGTGATCCTGTTTTCTGTTGAGGTAAATCATGATTGCAGGTATCTGTACAGGGTAAAAAATGAGTCTTGTAATCTAAACTGTAAGAGAATGGGCTTTTCCACACCGATTATGAAGAAATCCCATAGCCCATATCATGAAAACCTTTTCAACTTTGCCTCTTTTAAAAATTTCCCCTCTTCCATCTGTAGCTTTTAGGGCTTGTCTCCCTGTAACGGGGCGAGTCGTGACAAGCTTCTTGACACAAACAAGTCTCAGCCCCATCTCGTGAGGCGTGGGACGGGCCCGCAGATGTTCCAGGGGCAAGCTGTGTCTTGCTGCCTTTCGCTAGAACACTCTTCTCTTTGAGCATTCAAGGGCTCTCCTCCTCCTCCTCCCCCCTCCTCCTCCTCCGGCGCAATGTGAGATGCAACCATCAAGCTTAACTCTCTCAAAAAGACAGAGCCCACTCCAAGAGCACAGGGTTCAGGAAAGAGGCACATAGTATTTACACAAGTATTATCTACAGGCCCTCAATCCATTACTGTAATCCCCCGGGCTCTACGGCGTCCCAGTGATAGCCCACACCAGTGACATTCTTCTTCTTTGACTACTATATGTGGTGGCAGTTAATACACATGGCAAACACAACCAATCTTCAGCCTTACAATAGTTGCATCAGGAGCAAACAATGGCCGCCTCATTTGCGACACTCCATTAATTTAGTAAAGCAGAGAAGATGAAACATCTCTAACGTGTGTATTCACCTGGCCGCGTGTGTTTTTTCTAGACGTTAAAAGACGGAGCACCATGGAGACTGCAGGAGTGCCAACAAGGGAAACAGTGTGGGAGCAGTGCTGGGAAATGTTGACGTGTTGCACCTCAGTTTGTGTGTGTGTGTGTGTCACAGTCATCCTAGACAGGAAGAGGTTAAGGTGTGGGTTAGGGATTAGGTGTGTCTCCGTAAGAACAGTCATCAAAAAGCACAGTACACAGTCCACTAAGTCCCGTGGAAGATCCCGCAGGCCTTCAAAAAAGGGGGCATTAGCAGATCTATGCACGGAGCAAAGCCGCGGTGGTGACATCTTCGGTGGCTCTTTGCCATCAGTCCGTCAGTCCAGCAGTTGAGCTATTGGGCTGAGATTATGGGAGATTTGCGAAAGATCTCCTGAGATCAGGTGAGGGAGCCTCCTCAGGGATGGGAAGCAACACTATAATCACTATTCTTTAGACTTCGGCGGACTGCCGCTGTAGGCGACGAGGAAAATGACCCTCGAAAATCAGCAGCAGCACGACAAAACAACGATAAGTGAGGCAGGATTGTGACATATACCCTTTGGTAGGATTAAGTGACTGCATTTTGCAGTTACGTAAGGCGTCTTTAGTGAATGATGCACAGACGTGTCCATTAAATGAACAAGAAAAAAAAAACAACTCAGAGAATGTACTGTTCTTTCAAAGTTTTTTGTTGAATTTTTGTCCAAAGTAAAGATGGAAACCAGTAAACAAATGATGTGAGATCACCAAGAGACCATTTCTTCAGACCTGAATGAACTTCTTGTGTCAATCGTGTCATCAAAGTTGGACAAAGATCAAGAAAGTGTCACTTGATTTATTTACCATATTTCTAGCTCTTGTTTTCATCCACTTGAACTCGATTATGCTGGTTTTAATAAACTTTACATAGAAAAATGGGAAGTATGTATATAAAATCTCCTTTTCTTGATGTTTAGGTAATTACTACTTAGAAATAAAGTTTAGGCGTCAGGAAAAGACTAACCACTTCAGTCGGTTCAGTGATAATAAGTAACAATCCACTACTTTTCCACGTTAAGTCAGACCAATCAAACCAGTCTTGCATCATGTGTTATGACTGCGGGACACACAGTCTGTTGCGCTACATGTGTCTATGATGGGGATGTGTCCTGAACCAGTGTGGCTCAGGCTTCGGGGCGTGCCTCGCACAAACCACACTCTTAACCTCCTCACGGTTGCACAGCAGACAAACACTTTTGTTTTTGGACTGTGAAAATGAGAGGGATGAGTGAGGCAGTGTGGGAATTGGGTAAATGTCACAGTCCCACACTTGGCGTGGCCAAGGTATATGGTGAGATGGTGAGATCGCTGAGCACTCCCTGAGTTCAGCCTGTTTACTTGGAAAGCGCAGAGGAAGTCAGCGCTTTGAGCTCAGCAGGTTTTACAGCAGCAACTACTTGAAAAATTTGACAGGGGTGACATTTGTGCAAACTGTTATTTATCACACTTCCACTAATGATAGACCTTAATGACCAATTCAATTCAAAATGTCTCATTTAAAGTTGTCATTTGCAAACACTTAATTGTAATACAAAAGGCCCATTGTGTAATTCTGCAAAATGTCACGCATGGCTGGAGAAGGAAACCACATAACTGTGACATCCTGATTATCGGTTGGGAACCACCAAAAGATTACATACGAGGACAAAGCGGTGACGCCTCTGTCACCTACGATGTCCGCTAGGGTGCATTAATACACTAAACTTGTGTGTCTGTTGTAGTGTCGGCAAACGGCAGTGCAGATCAGACACATAAACAACTGAGCAGGTGGGGCTCTGATGCAACAGCTGTCCCTCAGCCGTGACATGCATAATGACAGAGCAGGAGGAGCTGGTTGTGTCGGTTTTTACAGAGCATCACATGGTGACATCTAGCTGCGCAGGACATCACCACACCTGGACCAACTGCTGAGCATGTTTACCTCTGTCATCAACAAGCCACCGGTGAACTTTGCCCAAGTTAGTGAGTAGAATGAAAGAATATAATCAGTGGGAGCGGAGTGAAGTGAAGTTTGTGGAATACAGATGAGCAGTTTTTAACACCTCCACAGGCTTCATATATCTAGGATTTCAGCTGAACGTCTCGTATAGTGACAGCCTATGTAGAGAGTGAAGTCTGACATCTCAGTCTTAGTAAGAAATGCCCGGGGATTAGGCATGATCTGAAGCTATACATCTCAAGAGAAATTCCTCTTTCCCAGATGTGGTTGAGCAACGCATGACTTTGAAATAATGTGCACCTAAATCTGCCTCGAGCGCTGATCGTTGGATAAGGAGTTCATGGTGAGAAGCATCTCCTTAACCCCTACACTGACAAATCACTGCCTCATACGATGACAGCCGGTGCATAAATGTGTCTCCGTGAGACCATAGTATAACAAGCAGACGGCTGCTCATATGACACATAAGAAAACTACATAATAAACTCATATTTCAGAGATAAGTCAAAGGATATTTTGGTTTCTCACCCAGTATGAGTCAATGAAAGCAGAAATATTGTGAACTTACCTGCTTCTGTTCTGAGAAGATGAATACTACTTGTGGCTGTAAATGAAATATGAGGCTACAAGGAAGTATAAAAATGATAATTCAGTCTCTGCTGGCTGCTTGATGACTGAGCTGGACTGTGGTCTGTTACCCCCTGAATTCAGTCTTTATGCTTAACTAAGCTACTTCACTGGCTTCTGTCTGTAGGCCTTATATTTATATATGTGGATGGTTGTTGATCTAAGTAACCAGTCTCTTTAACCCTCAGCTTTTTATAGGAAGACCCCAGAAAAATCCCCTCTTAAAGATGCTAGTGTTACAGAGGCTAGCTCGAAGCAGACACTTGACACAAACAGACTGCACACGCGACTCAGACGCATGAGTGTCTTACCGTCCAGGTGGCAGACTTTGCTGTACTAGACTGCTGGAAAGACACATCAAAGGTGTGGGGCCCCGCATAATCTGTGTTGGATGGGATGGCCGGTGAAGGGGAAAGGGCATCAAAGGTGGAGCTGGGCTGAGCGTAGGGTGACGGCGCTGTCACGTTGTTCTGTGCATGGTCGTTGTTGTAGGGGCTGGTGGAGGTCGAGCCGCCGTTCTGGATGTTCTGATCCATGCTGTTCAGGAGCCCCAGGTTTGTATACTGCGACTGCAGACAAAATGGAGGGGACGGGGGAGGAGGGAGCAAAGGACAGAGGAACGTCTTCAGTCGTTATTGCAGAATTTCAATGCGCTTGACAGACAGGAAAGAGTTAAGAATGAATATGAATCTATGCAATGCAAACTTGAATATTGAAGAACAAGGGTTGTTTATCACGGGTTATATTAGACTAAACATGATAAAGTCTAAGCTGCCAGTAACAGGCAGATGCTAAATTCCTACATAAAACCATAAAGTTTCAGCTAAAATGATTGACCTTTAAGAGTCCTCAAAGTGTGAACATGCGAAACCAAATCGCAGAATAATGCATGTCAAGTGAGGACTGAAGGTGGTGAAGGCTCACGACACTTAAAGAAGGAAGTGGAGATCTTGTTTCCATGGCTCCATGGTATAGCTGAGTAACATAAACCAACCCCTGTGTTGCGTTTATTGTCTAGCTCCTTCCTGAACCGACGTGCTAACACTCCTGAGATTATTGGCCTTAGAGATATCTACGTGATAGAACAAAATGTTATTTTATAAATCGTATCACGGTACCACCTCGCCTTCTGATTCCCTCTTCCGCAGCCACAAATATTCAGACAGGAGGAATGGAATTAAAATATCTGCCTTTAGACAGGATGGAGAATACACCTGGGTCGAGGCCAGCTCCTTCCTGCTTGCTCCGCTTGCCATTCACCCCATTCCTTTCCATTTATAAACGGCACATTCCTGGACGAGGTGCCATGGCTCTCGCTCTTTAGACGGCCATTAATCTCTCCAGGGCCTCTTGTTTATTTCAAGCACGGCTGACCACAGCTGTCCAGCTCACACCCATTGCGCTGCCAGGTGTTAGCGGTGTGCCAGATGACCAGCAAAACACAGATTAGGTAGGCTATATAACTATTAATCACGGCTGTGACTTATGAAGCAACGCTGCTGCTTTATTACACACACACACACACACAGAGTCAGTCAGACAGACACACCTGAGAGAGGTCATCTGAGTCAACCTCAGCATACTTGTGCAACAGCGCCACAGGGTAGCTAGCAGTTTGGATGAGGGTCACTGTGTGTGCGGCGCAAGGCTGCTTAACCCCCCGGAAACAATGACACCAGAGCTTATAAGAGCTTGTCTGGGGAACAATCACGCTGGGCATGCAGGTGTTAGGAGACAAGTGTTTTGTGAATGGAACACACACACACACACACACACACTGAGTAAGAAAGAAAACTCCACTCTGGTAGAGACCCTCCAGCCAGAGAAAGGCTTCCCCAAACACACACTCCCTCACAATGGGCTAATTACACACATGTATTGTAAAGGTTTAAACTCAATCAGCTGAACAGCGGCTCGGTGAATCCGATCTCAGAGGAGAAGAAACTGGTGTGACTAAAACCAACAGAAACTTCAGTTACTCAGGAGTTTGTTTGGTGTTTTTTTTTTTTTTTATTTTAGTGAGAAAATTCCAAGAAGGAAATACGTTCTGTTTTTCATGGGAACTGACGGGGTGACACAATTTCCTGTTTGGAGAGTGTTTTCCCGTATGTGAGGAGTCAGCAGCGATCTCGATATCATATCTTTTGAACTGTGGCGTAATTTGCTGCAGTGGCACCGAGGCGCTCAGCCGTTCAGAGATGACACAGCTTCCCCCCACGGTACCTGATGCAGGCAGCTGTAAAGGTGGATGTGACAGGCACCAATTATCAATGTCAAATTATTATTCAAAGAAAAGGTTGATGCTGGCCACAGACCAAACACAGATAAAAGCAGAGACATACAGCAGAATGCCTGACATAGAATACTTAACAGTAAATACAGGGCTTTAAAAAAATGTATAAGGATCAAAGATGAGGATAAAGCCATAATTGACCAGATAGTGAGGCCCAGCAGCAGACCCTCACCTTAGCTCATCATGTTTTAATGTTTAATTGACTGGAAGTGTGTCATCAGCCTTTAAAAAAAGGTTGTGCAAGGGAGTTTTGGGCCTTCTCTTCGTTGCCTTTCATCAGATCTTATTCCACTATAATATAGCAACCATTTAATAACCACTTTAGCTGCTCTTAAAAATTCCTTCTGTTTATAGCCGACGCTGTGTTTAGGCCTTTGGGATGTCAGGCTGCTAAGCAGGAACACGGTAAATCAGCGGCCTTGACATCCTCAACAGCCTCTAATAAAGTTTTTTGAAAGGTTGTGCTGTCTGTTTGAGGCCTTCAAGCTCAATTCTTTGTGTGAGATAAATGCTGGGGTAAGCATTTCAGGCCAACAGGAACAGGAGAGTGTTGACCTTTAGAGTAATGGCTTGGTGATTACAATGTAGGAATCTGACTTTTGGTATGGCATACTGACACATTCAAATGACTTCCTGTGGTTTAGTTATTGCTTTGCCAACATGCAAATAAATGTCTTATTAGAAATAATCTAATACTATTCAGGTATGATTATCTCTGCAGCTAATGACAAGATTCTCTGCACTCCTGTTAGAACACGAATGTCTGCGGGGTGTCTGTCATTTCAGAGCTTATGACTACTTTCTGATTAATATGTTACCTCGAGTCTCAGTGGTACGAGATATTTTGCGGCAGAAAAAGTACATCAACTGGTAAAATGCTGCCCCAGCCCCTCCATGAACACCATAAAAGACTGCTACACATAAAACGTGTTAATTTATAGCTAAAACTACACATATTCTCCTGTTGTTGGTAATGTTAGGTGGTCACACGGAGTGTAAGCACTGTTAAAGCCAGTGCTTGGATGACCAATAGATGACAGGAACCAGAGGAGACCTGGCCTGAGGGGGGAATAGTTCCCATTCCAAGCTCTCTGGTGACCTCCTCCATGTATCTTGGGCCAGCCAGAATATAGAGAGGGTCTGGGGGGACTGTGATGAGTGACCACAGGGGAGGGAGGCATTAAAGGCTCAACAAAGTTGGGGGTTGAGGTGGGGCTGGGTGGGGGTCTATCTACACCTTATACCTGCTGGGGTGGGCAGAGCAGGTGATTGTATCTACATCAACACACCATTAAAGCAATTACGATCCTGAACTAAATGGCAGCGCTTGGCCAGCCACATTCTAATGGCTGCGGCGGCTCCCAGGAGACTGGAGACGGGGGAACCTGATACCTCACACACTGGAGGGATTGAGCTGGACACCACTTAAAGACCCCCTGCTCAACAACTTAAAAGACAGTGACCTGACACACCTGTTATCTGCAACCTGCAATCTGAGAATCTATCACCGCTCACTTGCTTGTCATTTAGTTTGAATGCGAGATTTTGGTCGGTTAAAAACATAAGGAGAGAAGCACGACACAATAGTTCACCAAAAATGCCCACAACAAAGAAAAATGGGAGCTTAGGTGTAGAAGAGATACTGACAGTGAAACTAAAGCATGCGTTTCATATAGTTTAGACTTACTGACAAACAACTGTTTAGTTTCAGTTTTACAACAGACAATTGTACCCTCAAAAGTCAGATAGGTCCCATTTTTCTGCTGGATATTGTACCATTGTGGTTCAATTTAACTGATGCCACAATTTCCATAAACAGAATGTCAAGAAGAAGCTGAAAGTAACTTCAGCACAAACTTCTTCACATTCTTTTAGTGTTTACCATCGAGCTCTGCAAACACAGAAACATTAATCACGGCGCTTGCACTTTCAATGTGAAAAACTGAGAACAGAACCTCAGTTTTTTTTGTAATGCATATTGATGCTTTTTTTTTTCTTTGAAAGACCAGAAAACATTTCAGGTCAACGTCAGACATCTTGGTGAAAGATTCGTTTCTCAGAAAGAAAATGAAAACTCCTCATCCCGTCCTTCTCCAGATTTCTAATGAAGAAAATATTATATACATATAGATATTTCTAATCATTAAAAATAACCTAAAGTACAGTGTTTTTATAATTTCCTCTGCATTATTTAAATGTTTGTGAGCTTTTCTGTCAAAGGAACTGAAACTCTAAACAGAAAATCAAAACCAAAACTTTTTAGTTTTCGGTTTTTCTCACACTGAAACTTTGAAACACTCATTCAACAACAACAATAATCAGACTCAAAGCAATTCACACCAACTGACTGAATCCATACCCAGCCAGACAGCAGCCATTTTATAAGGACATACAGTATTCAGAGATTCTCCGGGTGTTTACATTCCCCTGCTCTCTGCCGCCTCGTGCACGCCGGTGTGCACGCAAACACACACATACTGTCAAATGCAAATACATCTTCCCTCCATCAAGCCTTTCTATGGTCATTTCTAATCGAGTGATTCTATATTTTAATTTACTTAATTAGTGTTAAATGCCTGATTTATACACAAAAAGTATCCAGTGACAAGTTATACACTTGAATTTAAGATTTGAAATCATCAACACTGACACAGTGTGAAGTCCCGAAGTACGAGGCCTTTTACTGTTTTGCGATATTTCATTATTTCTGTGGAGCTCTGAGAAACCAACTGAAGGACCGGGTGGGATGGCTGATGTCCCATCACCACTTCTCCCGTTGGTCTTACCTCACTGTAAGGTGTGGTGGTCCCCGTCTCCAGGTACAACATGTTGGCGCTGAGATTGAGCAGAGCTGCTGCTGTTTGCTCCACTGGCTCCAGGATTCCACAAATCTCTTTTCCTCACTCTAAAGGAGTGATGTGGATGACAGATGCAAAGTGGACGAGCAGAAGCTTCTATAGGAATCTATGGGAAGGTCATATATACCGCGAAGAAAGGGGAGGGGTCTAAGGTGCTACCTGTCCAATACCTGAGTCCACACCCATCTCCCAGGAGAATCACAGTCTCCTTACTCTTCCTTTGAGACTCTGCAGGGCTCCTCACAGCTATTAGTTAAGTAGTGGATTGCTGTTTCGTCTTGGTAGCAGCGTTTAATAGCAACAAAATTATAAATATTTTCAACACATGCTTGTATTTTACTTTTTTGGTCTTGACAAAGACAAATAACCCCCCAAACTTCAAATAATTCTCACCTCAAACATTTTTATCTTAGAAGCACTGACCTGTTTTATTTCTACCTGTAAGAAGTTATTCAAAGAACGCCATTTAAAAGATCCAAATACATTATAGCAATGTAAATGATAATAAGAAGGAGTAACTAAGAAAAATCCATTAGTTCAACCCCAGAGTGAGAAGTGGTGTCTGGGATTGGGAGAGTATACATACAGTAGCTAGTTAGCATAAGAATTGCTCCCCTCTGCATCCCTAAAGCTATTCCAATGCAGAGCTCCCCGGAGAAACAATGTGACTCCTGTAGATTGCTTGTATCTATCAGAGATGACTGATGTAGATCTGTTTTGGAAACATGCTTTGGGGTTCAGATACTGTAAAGGTGTTTGCAGAGAGCACTGACCAGCCAGGCTCTCTGCAACTGCTGCATTTAGGGGCTGTGTTATATTCATGCTGCACTGCTGTATTTGCAGCAGACATGAAATGGTTGGTGTTAAGTGTCCTAGACCTCTGTCAGTCTGCATTCATCCTTTGAAAGTGATCAGAAATTGAATCCACTGAAAGAGAGCTATGAAGTGGAGTACATCTTGGATATAAACATGAGTGGATAGTGCTGCACTGTAAGATGACAAGGGAGGTGACTGGTAAATCACTTCTATTACTTCAGAGCCAGGGGGGCTAAAACTCTTGCCCTGCGGTCAGAATGATTTGAAAGCTGTCTGAAAACTTATGACCTGAAGTCAGTGTCTCCAATCACCAGTCACACCCTGTTAAAGCCCCCCGGGGCTCTGAGCCTACAGGTCAGCCCGTCACTAAAGGCAAATCAACACTTTAAGGAGACCAATTCAATGACCTCCTGAGGGACACAGGCGTCAGTGAAGACCCAGCCAAATCTGAGCGTGATAATTAGTTTAGCTAAACAAACTTCTAATTATGTTAAAACAACATTGGCATCTGAAAAGAGGTTAGAGTACTCAGTGTTATGGTGAGGCTGTGGTAAAATATAGAACAGCAGCTGTATTCAAGCAGTACAGACTTAGTACATTAGGTTTATAATGCATCTGACACTCAGGCTGCAGCTAAACTCTGCAGTGAGCTTATAAATGAACTCATGTTTTAACACTTATAACAAACCAATAATGAAACCAATACTAGCATTCTCTAGCTTTGGACTACAGGTTATAATTTAAGACGGTTCACTGGTGATACATTATTTAAACTCCGGCAGTGAGAAACTAAGGAGAGAGTCTGACCATGCAGCAGAAGATCTGCAGATCCAGGGGCTCAGACAGAAAGAGGCTTTACTAAAGTTTCTCCCTTTAAAGTGCCTGTTCCTTAAGTCAGGTAGATTAGTTTAGTATCAAGTGTCAGGCTGCAGTGGCTGTGAAGGCACAGACACCTGCCCTGAAAACAGTGGAAGCTCCCGTCCACGCCGACGGACGCAAGAGTGACAGAGAGCATCACTTGGGTGGCAGCTCCAAAAGCACGCACAATCAACAGCAACCATATCCTGAAATAAACTTAATCTGCTAATTTACCTGCTGAACAAACTGATTTCAAAAACTGCCAGAAAATTTGCAAAAGAAAAGGTTGAAAAATTAATGATTACCTGCAGTATTTAGTGTTGCTAAGCTCTCATTATTCAGCATCAGGATAATTTTAGTGAACAATCAGCACAGTGCACTGTATTATGTATTATGACAAGTGTCAACTCAAAGATCCTCTGGATTTCTATTCTCCCTTCAACCCGACAAAAAATGTCCAAATATATGATTTTACTTCTCTGTAGCTGAGAGAAGAACTCCACAATCTATTCACTAAATCCACTGAGGGAAAACAAACACACTCAGACATAACTGGATAATTCTAATTTGATAACAATGCCATGAATCAATTTGATTTTCATTTAATTTTCATATAAACACTGTTGTTAAATCTACTTAATTATTCAATGACCACTGGACAAAAGAACATCTGAAACTTTTTAGGAGCTGAGTGAACTTCAACCACAGGAACCGTGTTCTAGTTTTAGTTTCTGGGCCTACAAAATGTCCAACAGTGGTACTTTCCACTCTGCAAAAAGATCAGGCTATAGATGAAAGCGGTGAATGTGGCTGACTGGTCCGACACAAACCACAAGATGCACAAATCACGTCTGCAATGTTGCTCAGACAGCAGGAAAGCACAGATTGTAGCTATTATCAACATTAGGACTAAGGAGGGATGTTGATGTTTAAATAACACTAAGAGAGATGAGAAAAAGAGCGAACTTGAATGCAACTCAACAGTATCAACATTATGCGCATACATCTGGAAAATAAAATGCAGATCACTGCATGTCTGTTTTCCAGACAGCGGTCACACGACATTACATTTCAATGACCTCTGTGTTGTTGTCTTGCTGCATGCAAAAATGACGTCAAACAAAAAACAATCTCAATCAGTTATCGAACTGATTTGCCTAATCACCACAGTCCTTCAGGTGCAGTGAAAATGCAAACAGTAAAGCACAAAGGGGACTTTTAGTTCCTAATTTAGTTTATCGGTTTAGTTCCACGTGGTCTTTGGTTATATTATGACATTTATCTCTAATTCTGCTGTTCAAATGATGCCATGTCCTGCTCTTTTTGGAAATTTGTGTAATTTTTAAACTCACACATACTTAGAAGTACTGAACTAAAATCTGCTATTTAAAATAAATATACAGGGATAACAAAAAAAAACATTGGTGAGATTAAAGTTTTTCAGTTAAACCTGTCATAATATAAGGATAAAGTGGAAGAAGACGGACTGTCATAATATAATACTGCTGTATAAAAGTACAGGTCACACCTAAACTGTCAGAGCGATGTAGGAAAATGTAAAAAGAGAGAGAGAGATAAGGGTAATGGGGGCTCATGCTGTAGCATCCCCACATCCACAGCCAGTCAGGTTTCATACTGACTCACCAACAGTCATTCAAGTGGACCGTGGCAAGCATTCGTTCCTTGTTGCTACACCTTAAAAAACACTTCTTAATGTGCTGGAGGCAAACTGGTGGAGCACGGAAACATAAAAGAAATACTTATTATGGTTTGGTGTTTAGTGTACAGGCTTAGTTTGGATGAAATACAATAAGAGTGCCTAATGAATAATCCAAGTTAAAGTTTAAGTTGTGCTACTTGTTAGTCAACTTCTTAAAAAAAAAAGTAAAACTCGTGTTGTAGTTACTACAGTTAAAATGTCTTTAGACAAATATGGTCAAGATGGACTGGTAACATCCTTTTGTTGGGTAAGGTGCATGTAATGACTCAAAGACGATGCTGACATGGCAGAGGAAATTGCACAACATTTGGTGGATTCAGGATTCTTCACAGATGACGGCATTACATTTTAATTCTTTGAAATTTAGGAAACAGAACAGAAAACTGATCAGCTGCTGAGGGAACTAGGGGCGACGGTAATCACACACACACACACACACAAGGTGTGGTGAAAAAAGTACCAATCCAAACACAAACATGTAATTAGATCTCAGAGAAGCCGTGCGTTGATTGAGCTACTCTGCTGTAAAGTTGTTTAAACTCTATCCTGTGCCTGAAAAGGACCTCCGCTCGACACTGCGTCTTCCACGCACAGCTGATCAGAGCTTTATCTGGGTGTAAAATCAGCTGTTTGGGGTAGGATATAGCGTTTCTCCTGCCACTATTTCTGCTACATTCCTTCATGTTATTCTACCCTCTGCTTGCTCCTCTTACTCCTTCTCCCCCGCTTGTTGGCAGCCCCCACCTTTACATAGAGAAGACACATACTGATAGATGAGAGCTGGGACCTCTGCAAGAGAGACAGGTGCTGCGTTAAATTGTTGCCCTGCAGCTACAGAAAAAAAATCCAGAAGAAAAAGGAATTTCAGATTAAACATAAACCCTACACAATACAAATAAGTCCCCCAGGGCACTAAACAGTGAGCTGCATTCTAATGACTCATGAAAGAGGCACACCTCCACATGGGTGGAAGAAGAGGAGGAGGGTGGGGGTAGAATGAGGGTGGTTTTGCCCACCTCCTCTTTTCATCAAAACAGACATTTGACGTGGTAAGAACGATTGGGGCTTGGTGATTGGCAAGCTGCCATGGCAGCAGGCTCTGAGCCCCACACACGGATGCTGCCCGAGTTGCTGGCGTGCCAATCACCGCGCCACGCCTATCTTTGGTGTAGAGGAAAGTGGGTGGTGGGGGGTGGGGCCATTAATCACCGGTTCAAGAGAGCACAAGCCCCCTTGGGGGATGCGCAGGGTAACATTACTCAGCTCCTTGAACAAAATTTTTATTTGCTATTTTTTTCCACTCTGGCTGGACAACGGCATTCCTACGCTGGGAGGGGAACGAGCACATCATCGTTCAGTAGCAGAACTGGCAAAGATTTGTCCCTCACTACAGGTCAAACAGAAGGACGTACAGTGCATTTGCACACACAAAAACACACTGAACTGAACTGTGATGTGAATGTCTGTTCTCTGTTATCACAAGGAGCAAGCTCACAATCTAGCTTCAACTCATTTTGCTCACAAACAAAAGATAAAACTTTAGATAAACTAAAATAAATAAAGAAATTACCGAGCGTGTGACCGTCTTAACGCACATTCTACTATCACAGACTACCTGTCTAAGAGGGGCCACCCAGGTCAAGCACAACTCAGCCTGAATGAGATAAAATCATCACCTCACAGACAACATCTCAAGACAAAAACAGATAAACGGGAACCTTTTCACTGGCTGCTGAACGGCTCTGCAGCAAATATTCACAACTGCCCTGGGGAAATTCCATCGTTAATATGAAAATTAAAAGTACACTCTGTATTTTATAACCTATGGAGTTTACCACTGAAAGTCCCATTAACTCAGAGCGAAAGTTACGTCAGAGGGCATGTTTATTATCAGCCGCAACTAAGTGCAAAAAATAACAAACTTAATAATGATGTACAATTACAACACTACGTGCTGTACAGAGACCAGGTTGTTCATTGAGAAGGAAACCGCTCTGTGTGGCTTTATGGCGTCATTTGAGTGTTTTGACTTGTTAAGAAAAGAAGTTTATTGCTTGAGTTTACTGCTTGATCGCAGACAACGCGATTTAAAAAAATAACATCTACAGCTTATGTAAGGGCTACTGACTCAGCACTAAATGAGCTGGAAATTGGTATCGCCAGTGTCAGACGGGTCATTTTTTAATTCCTTGTTATATATTAGGTTTACCATAATGTTACTGGATGTCCAGCATATTACATGCTGAGCTTAAAATGGGGTCATAAAATCATGAGCAGGTCATGTAGCTCATAGTTAATTTGGTCTCTCTGGTTGTGGGGGGTCTGAGGCAGCAGGAAATGTTTTCTTTGAACAGCAAACCTACGTACTTACAGAAAGCGTCTCATCCGGCTCATGCATGGTTATGCAGTCCATACTGATCTGAATGGTGTTCCCTGCAGACCCATCAGTCGGACTGTCTGTGAAGTTGAGCTCAATGGGCTGGACTGAATGAATGGCAGATCTGAAACATAACAGCGAGTTAACACTGAAACACACAGTTGAGATAGACTTTCACTGAAGCCTATGTATGTTTTTTCACTTACTGGTCGAGCATATCGAACAGTTGGTTGAATACATCTTGGCTAAAAGAGTCAGGTGTCTGTGATTGATTCTGGGACATGGCGGTGAGGAATGAGCTCTCTCTCCAGGACAAACGAGATGGGTCCCTGAGTCTGCAAGGAGACAGGAGTGACCACAATCGTATTCATTTTACTGCTCATATTCCACATAAGCAATACTTACTTCACTTCGTTGGCATTTTTGAAAAAGGCACAACTATTTTAATAGGTAGTTTTATAAGTTGCAAATGTCAGCATACATTCAACAGACGGTGATGTGCAGGGCTGAGATTTGGCCACCCAGCCAGTGGAGGAAAGGAGGAGGAGGAGGAGGAGTCCTGCTGGCAGCCATTCATGAAGGGCACTTCCATTGTGAAGAAGTCAGCCTGCATAATACTGAATATTTGTACTACACATAATGGTGATTATGCACCATTCAGACAGAGGCACTTTGACCTGCTCCCCTGAAACATTACACCTGCTTCAGAGCTCAGCCTGCCATTGTTCCTGCTGAAGTGGCGCACGCTGCAGTCTGAGACAGGCGGAATTCCCCCCGCAGTCTATATGATAGCACTGCTGCAACTTCTGGTATGTGTACAGCTGGACGGGCTTGGGTGAATGGGGGAGGTGGAGGGGGGGGGGCATAATCTGAAGCTGGCACTATTTTAGGTTTTGGAATTCCCCAACACTGCGTGATGAATGATATTAATACCTGACTTACAAACACAGGCATATCTAATGAAGCAAATAATTTCACGTGTGCGGGGAGGAACACGGGAGGCAGTGTTGTGTTTAGAATAAAGATTAACTGAGTTTGCAAAGCCAAATAAACAGAAAGAAAACAAGATGTAAGATGTAGATTAGGCCTACAGTTCGGACCAGAACAAAAATATAACAGAAGCTTTTGCAATATCAGCACTATGTGGAGCAGAGGTGCAAAGATGTGCAACTACTGGGAATAACAAAGTTATAGTGCAGCTTGCTTAGTGCTGAATATGTGCTGCTCATTATTTTATATCTTTTACACCCTGTTAATCAAATACATGGGTGAAAATAGTTATTTAAATGAATAAAATGTAACTTTACAATATTTTAACAAGCTGAATAAACTCAAAAATAGACCTCTGATCAGGTTAAAGAAACAAATTAAGCAAAAAGTTCACAATGTATGCAGTAGAAACTGTTTCTACAAATCAGAGTTAAGTCATGATAGGAGATATGACTTATTTATTGCAATTATTATTTACATACTATTAAGTTTATCTAATTGATACAGTGCCCTACTGTATATTAGCCTTTTTCAGACAGCTTTAAATTTTATTATCGCAACACTTTACCTAACATCAGGGAGGAGAATATCAGAATTGCAGTTACATACAACTAAATGATTAGGATTTATTGTTACTGTTATTTACATACTCTCCATTACTTCTTAAATATTTAAGACAGTAATCTGCTTTTTTAAAGACTTTAAGACTGTTTGAATTTTAATATGACAACGCCTTACTTAATATTAGGGAGGAAAATTGCAGAAACACATCTACAGTGTAAATAAAAAGATTTCCTAGCAGACATGTCCAGCATCATCAAAACAAAGAGGATATGTCGCCTAATTAGCATAATGATAGATATAAGCAAACTAGCATTAGTTTATGTTAATTGGTTTGAACTATCAGTAACAGCTTACAGTAAATTGCTTTGTAACCACCATGAAAAACAAGTATATATACATATATATAACTTTATCCGAGCTGGTTTTACATTTTCACCTGAGCAGGTTGCACTGCGCAGCCGCAGTGAGTGCGCCGAGCATCAAAACACGCTAATTAGCAGCTAGCTCCCAGTTAGCCTGGTTTAGCAATAACTAAGCTAATTTTATTACAGCTAGCTAAGCTATTACTTAGGTTATTTCTCTTCCGTGACTTGACGTCTCTCCTGTACGTCCGCTGGAGCTTTATTCGACCTTTAAATATCTTAAACTCGAGCAGTAAAAAACGCACCGATAGCTTCAGTGTCACGAGTTTCACCGACGGTTCCCGTCGTTAATTCTCATGGCAATCGGAGTCTCGCGGGAACACAGGGCCGATAAAAGATGAAGCAGCAAATATTCACCAAACACGTATTTTAATTCTATATTAGTGATATACAATTAAATAATTTGCATTTATTGTTATTATTATTATTTACATACTCTCATCTGTGTATATTTCTTAAATATTTAAGACAGTGACCTGCCTTTTTTAAAGTCTTTTTTAGACTGTTTTAATTTTACTATAACAACACTTTGCCTAATATCAGATAGTACATTTGCAGAAAGATATTTAAATATAAATCATATGAAGGTTTTTATAGTAGAATGGATGTCAGTCACTGGGAAAGAATCAAGAAAACAAGGTGGACACAAAAAACAACAACAACAAATGAGTAGGTTGCAGGTTTTTGCAGGTGTGGCATCATCTCTGTTAATGAAGAAGGGAGGATTTAGGGTGTGGTCCCTCTTCTACTGACCTCTGCCTCTGTTCAACTGATTTTGGCTTTAATTTCCCTTTGAAGTACTCGTTCAACAGTCGCCTCATTACCTTGTCAAAAAGACTTCACTGTATTGTCTGTTGTCCAGTCACAATCGCAAGAGTTGTGCATCAGGTTCGACATGTACTGCTGTGTAAGCCTATGAATACATTTCAGTATTGTCATAATAAGCCTGCATATAGCGCTGATGTCCTGCACTCTTAAACATTTGTGCTTTTCTCTGAAGAATATGCACAATCCTGTAAGCTTGTTGGACCATTTAATGATAAAGAAAAGATGCCCACTTTCACCTGCATGCACTATTTTAATTATTGAGACAGCAAAAAGAGAGAAAAATCCTAGTTTATGAAATTTGGTTAATAACAAAGTATATAAATTAATTAGTTATTGCACAAATTGACACTCTATGGTACAATTTTGCACATTCATTTTTAAAATCTATCAATCTACCCTTTGGTGTGGCAGTTTTATTTTTAAAGACTGTTTGGGTTTATCCCCGTTCTGGCTCTTGTTTGTCTGCTTTTGGGTGTCAGGTTACTCAGAGAGTTTTTCAGTTAGCCTGAGGCGAAGGCTGTTCAGCATCCACTTAAAGGCAGTGCAGCGCCTCCAGACGAGACTGGGGCAGAGGTCAGCACTAAACAGGGATGGCCATTGTCTCTTGGCAGGTTGGGCACACCGACCGATGAAAATGCAATCAAAACAAACAGCCCGGCTGATCGGAGCCCTTCTCCAGTGTCTTTATTAATCACTTGTTCAAAGGCCTAAGACCTTCTCCCCCTCATCTGTCAGTCCCGGCTGGAAGAGGGACATGACTGCAAAACAAAAGAAAGCCCCAAAGTTTCTCCTCCTCTTTTCCCCTTACTTTTATAGAGGAACAGTCTGAAGTCACATCCTCTGGGGCAAATGGACAGACACAAATTCCACTAAGGCTTGGAATGCAAAGAAGACAAGCAAGGAATAATATCTAATACGACACTATAGAAAATTAATGCCACCAAAACTTTGCTCTGAAATAGATTAAAGCATCATGTTTTATTTGAGAAGCACTTTATGAAAAGTTTTAAATCTACAGCAGTGTAGTTATCAAGGTCCAATAAATTAATTATTGTAAGCGACAGAAGCTGAACTTTCTGTTTAATCCAATCGCAACGCTTGACCATTTTAAAACACACAATTATCAAACACAATTTTAGGGACATTGTGACACTGCGTGAAAAGTGTCAAACAGATAAAGATTGAAGATTGACGAAGATAAAGAACAAGGCGCAAGAAAGCGCACCAAGGAATATTTATATAACAATAATTTATTTATTGTTATATGAACACACGGTGAGATTATATACGCCAACATCAAAAAGCTGAAAATATTTCTTGTAACTGAAGAGCTCCGTTTGACAAACAACAGGATGTTAACATGCGAAACAGACAGCACTTAACCCAATACAGCAGATTGAGGTAATTAATAATAATAATTTAAATAAAATATTAAGACTACGTGAATGTGTCTGATGACTGACATATTAATGAGTAAATCCACAGTTATGATAAAGTGGAGAGATCTGCAAAGCAAAACCTTCAGTGTTAACACTGATGCGTTTGTATTCATATACATATATACTGATATACAGCATATAAAGTATTTATATACAATATATGCTGAAAGATATTGATTTATTCATCCAGTTTTCTGTTTCTTTGTATTAGTTAGAAGACCAAAAATATAATGGTAAATTCATATCATATAATGGTAAATTGATAAAATGATTAATATAATGTTTTACAAATCAGTGTATTTCATTATGTGGTGGGATATAACAGTTGTATGTCATACGTGTAGTTGTAGTCAGTAATTGATTGATGTTTTAATATAGTTCATGATTACTATCTTATTTTATAGCTAACATCTAATTATAGTTCTCATTTATTTATTTCATTTTGGTCAGATGCTGTCATGCCAATTTCCTGTTTTAATCCATCAATGTATTATTATTATTATTATTTTGCACCTGTTTTGTTACATATGCTAATCAATAAACTATCTCAGATACCAATGAAGCAACATGATATTCTGACTGCTGATCGTGACTTTGGTAGAATATTTATGGGCCAAGATATAGAAGCATTACAGTATGCAGCAGCTGAATGAAATGCATCTGATAGGGTTCTGTCATCTGTAATTATGGATTTAAACATCTGTAAAACATCTGACGAATGGCCAAAAGTCATTTACAGCAACGATCGGGAGAAGACCAAACAACCGCGATGTCGTGTAATCTCTCTGCCACTTCGACCCTGATGGCCCTTTACACATGCATTGTTGCCATAAGTATGCCGCACTTATAAATATATCAGGACAGAGCAGCAGCTGAGGATCCAGGCAGACACAACTGTTCTCAGGTCACTTTGGACCTCCAGACAGTATCAGTCTGAGTGGCAGTTCAGGTCACACAAAGAGCAGGGAGATTCCCAGCCAGTTCAATGAGTCTGATATTCACAATTTGCTCTGTTAAGAACTTAGCTGAGCTGAAATTTTCCCAAATTTGAACCACAAGTTAAATCAGTTTTGCTGAGTGTGCTAAAAAAAAAGTTATACAAATACAGATCATCGGTTCATACAGTGTGTATGTACTTACCGATGAAAGGGAAACTCTGGGTAATGCTGCACAGCTGTGTAAGGCGAATTCATTTTGTCACGCCAAACTTCACTTTGCTGAGATCTTCAAAATTATCAGCTCGTCATAAAGGCACGTGTGCATGAGCTACAAGAATAAATACACACACAAAAAATAAATACAAATAAATAAACAAACAGGCCTGGATTAAAGTGCCGGAGGGTACAGTGCAGAGTGGAGAAAGTTTGAGAGATGTTTTGAATTTAGGTATTTTTTCTTAAGCTACCCCACAAATAGGAGGGGCTTGTGTCAGCCCTCTGACCAATCCCCTTCTACAGTTGTACACGATATCAGTCACTCTCAGTTGCTAGGATATACATATCAAGCAACTACATTTGACCCTGCACCCTCCCCACCCAACAAACACAGCTCGCCACTATCCTGAAGAGCTCACCCCTACCCTACTCCTCCATGTGTTTCTCTGGCCAGTTCTGACATTTCCACCCAGATTCCCAAGTGGGTTTTTGCGGATTGAGGGCACGTCTGTTGCATCACCGAGGCCTTGGAGGGCTTTGAGCATACTGAATACTGCCATAAATACACACTCTGAATGCCAGAGATGATTGATTCTGTGCCATATCAGCAAAAGTACAAAGATTCAGTTGGTGAAACAACAAAACAAAACAAAAAAAAACCCCAGATATTTGATTTTAGGGAAGTGAAACACACTCTTTGGCTGTTTAATGAGATTTTAGTGGAGGGTAATTTGTGAAAAGATTAAAAAGATCCTTCCATCCTTTATCCTCTTTAAGCATGAGCAAAAGTGATGAGACACCAGACAAATCTATTGCTGTATTTAAATCCTTTACGGTAGCCTACATGAACTCTTATTTAAGCATACACACATTTCGTGCCACATCCTAGCACATTCTTCCAATTCAATGCCCAACTCTCCCTCCCACCGAAGCAGCATGACACTGTAAACCTAGAGGTCTTGTGTGGTTTTCAGAGATGAACTGCAGATGAATCAGTAGGCTAAAATAAAAGGTAGGGTCACAGCGGGGGGAATGATAATAAATAGATGTGGTGTATCCAGGGGACACAAACCTATAAGCTGCTCTCTTGTACTTTTAATAAAGACATACAGTCTCTCTCACCCCTTGGACAGCCTACTGTGCACCTATGAGAGACGGCAAACATGCATGATGTGGGCCAACCTGGTGACGCGACTCTGCGGTCACACAGCTGTTATTTTGAAGATCTACTTTAATCTACTACTAAGTACAAGTGTTCACTACCAAACAATATTTCATATCACACCAATAAACAGGCCAAAAACAATCACACACAGATTAACTTGATATTTGGTAGCGTGCTGATCTTCTGTAGGTAATGTTTACTATGGCAGCGCGTTAGCATCATATACAGTATACAACATGGACAGTGTGTCCGTGACATTACCCACAGGTTTCTGAAGAGCCGCTGTAAAGATGAGAGTGTGGTGGGTCCGGTTGCCACTAACTTGAAGTCCTGCCTCCGTTGTCTCCCGGATAATCTACAAATGGGCAAGATGTGGATCGTCATCGGGCTGAATGACGCCTGGGTGCTCAAAAAAGACACTTGTAATGGCACCAACCAGCCATACTGTTAATTATGCATAACTTTAAGCTTTATTGTAATTTGAACAGATGAGTTATATGAAGATTTGTCCTCTGTACAGATGTCAAAAACGGGGAAATTAGCTACGGAAATCAAAACAGTTTTTTGTACCAGGCTGTAAACATCAACATGGGGACTTATGGAGACTGACTCACTTCTATAGCCAGATTCAAGTGGATGTTCAAGGAACTGCAGTTTTTGGCACTGCCTTCATTTTACAACCACAGAGGTTGCCGCTCGGTTAGCATGCTACCGTTAGCTCAGTTAGCTGTTCTCAGGTCCACTTGTCTCAGTCTTTGTTAAAACTGGAGCTGACAAGCAGGCAATGCAATCAGGCTCAGCAGCTTATAGGAAATAGTTAATGGCAGTTAACTGAGTAAGAAGGCTCTGGACAAAGTTGTCAGCGACAAATGGGCTTCTAACTGTTGGACTAATAAATAATATCAGTTGGCCTGCTATGTCTTGTGTTGTGGCAAAGTTGTCTAAAGTTGTATTTGATCATAAGTCATGTAATCATAACAAATGCACATGTATAGCCATGTTTACAACAGAAGTATTAATGTTCAGCTCATTGTGGCAATTCGGATGACAGTTGTTGAGACATTTCAGTCTGGACCGAATCCCTACCACAATTTTGGACATAAATGTGTGAAAGAGTTTTATTACTCATCCTGTTGTTTCCTTCTTTGGCCGAGATGAGTGGTGCATAAGTACTAGTAAATATCAAACTTGCAATAAAATCTGGGTCACACATCTCTAGACTTCGGTATCTAGAGATGTGATATGATTACATGAAACACACTTCTTCTGTTAATTAGTGAAAAAAAACCCACCAATTTTCTGAGACATGGAAAAAAACACGTATACGGATGTCAAACCTGAAGGAAAATACCGTTGCTGTTAGCATGTGCACTGAATCGCAACAAGTGCCACTGAACCATGACTGTCTGACTGTCTCACTATATTCCCCAGGGTCACTGCTGTAAAAACAGTTGTTGTTAATCAAATGACAGTGAAAAATAAAGCTCAGTCTCTGCTCACAAAATCACAACCACAATAAAACCTCACTTGTAAAAGTTCAGGGTGATTATTATGTTATTAATACAACAATTTCCCTCTAATAAACCTTTTACACACACTGTAGCTTTGACCATGGTCTCCCTCTCAACATAACAAGGACAAACTGACCTCAAGATGTCATTAAATATGATATTTACAACGACACCTGAAACCCTTACATCATTAATTACTCTAAAGCTCAAACGTTGGGAACCAGTCACCGAACCCCTATTACTTCATTTGAGATGTATGTGTGTGTTTATGAGTTGGCAGCTACGTCAGTGACAGCTCTGGTACTGGTCCTACATCAGTAGGAGTGCACATATGTCTAATGTGGTTATTATCCTCGCAAGGCTCTGATTTGAGGGCGCTAAGCTCACTTTAATCTGCGATTGTATCTACGGTCAAACCCATAGATGGCAAACAGCCTGTGTGACTGTACAGACAATGTCGCCTTCATTTACTTTGGTGTGTTCATTGTCCTGAAGGCATTATGAGGCCCCATTCAAACAGCCTTATTAATGTCAAGAGTTTACATACGGGATGCCAAAGAGCAGTTGGTGGAGCAGCTGATGAAGTAGCCCGGACGTTTGCTGCACTATGGAGAGATGTATTATGAGTGTCAGTCACATACACCGCACTGTGGCCAATCACTCTCACACCGTGAAGGGGGTTATGTGGGCATACTTGTGTGCGTCTGTGTGTATATTCCAGTTGGTGACTAATGCAGGGGAAATCCAGATGAGTCAAAACTACCAGTGTCCGGTGCAGTGTCTGAGAGGTGATAATTTACAGCCTATGCACTAAACTGCCCAGCAACTTGGCATTGTTCATAACATCCCCATAGGGAAACTATTTTAATTTTTTCTATTTTAACTGACAATATATCAGGGGAAGTTTGAGCATCAAGACGATGAACCCACTGCTCGTACAAAACGACGAAAATGAATCAAAACTTTCAGTTGAAGCAAATAAATTCAGTTCCTGGAGCAGGGAATATTTTCATTCTCATACAACCAGTCCTTCATTTTCATAATGGCACTAAGCTAAAGAGCCGTAAACTAGCATGAGTTTTCCCATGTGACCAGTAAAACCTGTATTTCTATTCACTGAATCACTATTTGCGGTAATATCCAGACTCCCAGACAATTACTGATGCTTTCCCACGGTGTGATTCAAGATTTTTTGTGTGTGTCTTTTGTCACAGTGACTTTTACACCTGATATCAGGCTCTTGCCACGTTGGGAAAATCAATCTTGCCTGCAGCAACAAAAAGGCAACGAGCCAGAATTGAATAATTCATCCAGTCTAACCAGCGTCAGTTGGAACCAGATTTGTTTGGTAGACATTTATACGCTACATGATGATAATTATGAGGAATCATGTATTTTAATCAAACCAAACAACAGAAGACAAGGATAATCAAAATTGTAATCAGATTACCAAAAGCGCCTTTAAAAAATATAAAATACCTGTTACAGCAACTTAAAAATAACTTGTCGCCTGCATTAGAGCAGCTGTGATTTATTTTTTTTGAAACTGTAATGTAACTTTAGTTACTGTACACATGACATTTTTGGTGTTATATATATTTAAGTTGGAATAACCTCACAATCTTATTCATTTGACTATATTTATATGATATATATACTGTATTTAGAGGTGTAACATTTAAGTTGCCATTTCACATGCCCTTTCCAAGAGTATTTTTAGTTCCTACCTGACAATGTTTTACGAGGGACAGTTGTTACTGTGACAGACTTGAGAGCATCTTTGGTAACAGTGAGTGAGGAGATCTGCTGTGAACCCAGAGAGAGCAGAGCTGGTGTTAATTAAAGAAGATTATTCAGAGAGAAACTGTATTCCACTCATTAGCCATAGGCCAGAAGGACCAGAGAACACGATCAACAAAGACATTATGGTTACAATTACTTGGGGGCAGCAGAGCAACAAACACACACATTATCATAAGTAAGAGTTACATAGCACACAAACAATTAGCAGACAGTTGCCTAGAGGACATGGAGCAGCATTAGTATTATTGCGACCTGAAGAGAGCCCAACATTTATTCTCTGGTCTACACCAACTCCTATGGGAAATATCTGTCTGTTTGGCCGCTAAATGTTAGCAAATAGCTGGTGACCACAATAGACTGTTTTCACCAGCTAATCTCTAACTTTGTCTGTTTGTTTCTGGGCAGGTCGCGCACAGTTTTCTTCTTGCCGAAAGAAGCTGAAATTCTCCCTGTTTGTGTTTGAGTTGAAGCAGAGTTTTGGGCTATAAAACCAAAACAATGAGCTAAAAGTGGCTGAAAGATCAGTAGGGCAGTCTTTTTTTCTAAAAAAAAAAAATCCACATGGTTTTCCTGGTGTTGTCCTGGTGACAAATTTGTTGTGTTGATGGTTTATTTATTGATTTTGGACTGGTCCAACACAGATGTTCAGTTTAGTGTCATATATGACAAAGAAAAGCTTTAAAATCTTCACATTTGAGGAGCTGGAAGCAGCGATGAACAGAAACAATTAATAGATTAGTGAAATCGTCAAGGGTTCATTTTCTGTCAGTTGACTAATTGAGTAATTGTTATTCATTTTTACAAGCAACCCCATTCACATTACTTATGATCTAATGTGTTGTCAGTACAAAGTACAAAGTACAATCTGCCCACCTAAACTTTAACTTAAACTAATTAATGGGTCATAAAGTGTGCTGCACTAATATTAATCTGAATGCAGACTTCCAAAGGAGGATGTATAAAAGGGGTACAGAACAACACTGTGATTCCTCAAACAGAGACTTGCCTACAGTGTTTAGATTTAGTTAACCAGCAGTCCATGAGGGATCGCAGACTAAACAAAAACATGAAACTGTGGATTAAAACCTGCTCGGGTTCAAACGAGTACCACTGCACCGCTTTGTTTTCCACAGAAGCACAGAGTCCCATCACGGACTAGAAGCGAAACACTTCTGGCAAACACAATCAAAGAAGCTTTCTACCTACCAGCCCCAGATCTGAGAAGCAGACAAGCAGTGAACCACGAAGCATCAATCATAACTAATCCAACACTAAACCTGTCTTTGCTGTCTTTTGATGTCAGTCAACATCACTCATGGTGCTGTATTAGCATAGCGCAGTGTAATTTCACATTCACAGTGGAGAAATGAACTGAAACACGGGCTACCGTGTAATTACATAAATAAATGCCTAATGTGATATTCAAATGGTCCACACACACACACCACACACACACACCACACACACACACACACACATTGAAATAAATCTGTGCAGCTGACTGCTAAATCTCGGTCATTAGCAAACTAAAGATAAAATGTAACTCAACCATTATCACCTGAGATAAATTACATGACGCTCAACTTAAAATGCTCGCTGCTACTAAACATGCTCCCCTGCCTTTCTAATCACTTCTAGGCAGCAGGATTAGATGGTGATCATCTTCTCAATTGAGAGCTGGCATTAAATGAGGAAATTGTCCGGACTCGGGGGCCGGGGTGATGATATTTTACACTGAAAGAGCAGGTGTTCCAGGGACCTGCTTCAGCACTTCTCTGAGGTAATACAATCTTTCATATTCTAACTTTCAGAAATATAGTCCATGATGTAAAAGTTGTGGACCGGTGTTTAGCAACCACACCGCCGGTATCCCAGCAACAGGTTGACAAGTGTGATTGGTCTGCCCCTCAACCCATTAAAAAGCATGTATGCGTAGGACATAATGATGCCTGGGGGCAGCTCAAAGACACATTACCCCCCCATACATGAGCTTACACTCGTCCACATGTAATCTAAGCGAGGGGTTGAAGTGTCCTTTGTCACTGGATACGCTTTAAAAATAAAACGCGCTGTCGATGTTCTGGGATGCTTGAATGAAAGTGGATCTTTCAGAGGCATTTCTTAGAGTCTCTGATGAGTAGATGGATATAGTTCATCTGTAACATACCAAAGCCATCAAACAATTGCACGTCGACCACGGTGTTCACCGAGATGCCAGAGCACAAAAAAATACGAAATAAACTGGGTCATCGTCATTTTCTTTTTTAAACAGAAGAAATCAAATCTTGTGTCAGCCTAAGCATCCATGCAGGAGCGAGCATGTGCCACTGGCTTAACAGTAGGACAAAGGCTTGTTTTTATCACCATTAAATTTCAATCATGAGTCACAGCCAATAAAACGGCATGACTGGCAACATTCAACAATGACCTTGATTTTATTAGATTTGTCATCCTTGTTTTTTCTGGGTTTTTTGCCGACCCGTTCTTCGTGTACAGGAGGTGACGTTAGTTCGAGCTCGAGACCCATGTAATCCTTTTCGCTAATTGAGAGGCTCAAAGAATTTACATTGCAATGACCACATCTGAAAGTTGATCCAGGAGAGCAAGAGGCAGCGGGACGGGAATGTTTGCAGTGTCAGGTAGACCAGGTTCCAGCGGGATAACGTCACACGTCAATCTCCGATAGCGACAAAGATTTGTGATTGTGCATTTGTTTAGGTGCCGTGGTATGGCTGTGTAAGTTTGTTGGCAACATGCTGAAGGCTAGCTCTGCTCTTCTCGTCTTACTCTTGCTATAGCTGTACATGAGGTCTCTATCCGCTGCCAAATCATGCCAGCATTGTAAAAATGCCTTCACAGCAGGTGATGGTGGTGTTTTCAGGATACAGATGCAGATTGCGGAGAACCGGCCTCCACATCTGATAAGTTCATAACAGGCGGTGTCAGTGCTCACATATAACCAAAGTGGAGTCTGACTCACTAGGCAGCGTGTCTGGTTGACACCTGGCTCAGCACTGAGTTCAAACACCTTCATTTAACCATTTTTTTCACAAGCACAGCAAAGACTACTCTGTTGACTTTAGATGCTTATTTACAGTTTTCTGCAGCAATATTTCTGTGACCAGAAATGTTTCTGAAAATACACTTTGACATCATACCTACTTTGCAAAACGCTGGTATCATATGTATTTATATCTAATTTAACCTTAATTTAACCCTGTAACAAGAGAACTACTTTACTACTAAATGTTATCATCCATGTGATGAAATTCAGTCTCTCAAGCGTGCTGACATTTTTAGAGAATTCCTGAGAGATCAAAGAAGATGACAAGATCATGTTTGTTAAGCTAATCATGAGCAAGCTGCTAGTTAGCTTAGCATAGGACAAAGACTGGAGTTAGGGGTAAACAGCTAGACTGGCTCTGTCCATTGGTCGAAAATGTGTTTCCTAGCACCAGTAAAGAAGTAATTTCACCAGGCCAAGTGGCGACCTCTGGGGCTGTGAGGTGAAGTACAAAAAAACTGCAGTTCCTTGAACGGCAACTTGAGGCCGGCTACAGAACGAGCCAGTCTCCATAAGTCCCCATGTTAAAATGTCCAACTTCACAGCAGAAATAAACATGTTTACAGCCTGGTACAAAAAACTGTTTTGGTCTCTATAGCTAATGGAGTTGTGAACAATAAACCGATGCGACTGGATATTCGGTTTAACAAGTAAGGCTGCGTCGGTAGCAGCCTCCTCAATCGATATAAATTAGCCATGAATTCCTAGATGAATCAGTTGTAGAGTCATGGATCGGGTACCGTGAGACTTGGAATCGGTAGCCGGCTTCACACACTTTTGGGAAAATCCACTGGGCTTGTCCGCAGTGCATTCCTGCTAAGCTAAGTGCTATCTGTCTCTTACTTCATATTTTACATATGGATTCGCCTTTCCAACTCATCTTGTTTAACTGAAATGTTCGTTGTCAGACATTTTAGTCTGACATTTTAGACAGTTTAGTACAAAACAAGGCTCACACAAGCGCTGTTTACAAGGTTAATGGATCAGCAGACAGTCTTTTAATAGACTAAGTGTTTAACCAGGCAGTAACATAGTGTGCTGTGTACGGCTGAGTTGACAGGTTACTGAGTTAGTGGAGCTCCACTGCCAAAAGCCACTGATTCGGTCAGTGACACAAGATTAAGTCTAGACAGTTCAGTCTGCACATTGTGTGTTAATGATTTGTTTTAAAGTTTGAGTAGGCGATGTAATTCATCCCAACAGCAAACCATAAATCAAATGCTCAAAAAAAAAAAAAATCTGATATCCGGCTGACCTTCCCGCCTGTCTAGCTACTGACCTGCGTGCACTCTTTGGTTGGAGTGGCTTTGGAGGGAGGCCTGAAGAAAGGTAGTATGTTTTTTTTTTTTTTTTGGTTGCATGCTTCCAAAGAAAAGTTTGTCCAACTGTACCTACCACAGCTTTAATGTGTTCTCTGGACAATTAAATCAACGTGGTTTCAGTCCATTCATCAAACTCCTGGGAAGCAGACTTCCCGAAATGTGTGACTGTTACGTCAGTTTCAAAAGAAGCAGTGAGTAAATAGAGACGTCATTTGTGATTATTAGTCCATTTCACAGTGCGACAAGCCCCAAAATGTTTTAAAATGTTTGCTACTTGTTATATTATATTACTTATATAATTATTAGTATTTTGTAGGTGATTAACACTTTCAAACTAAAAGTGTGTGAACTGCAATAAAAATGCTGCTGATGTCTCTTACGCTTTGGTAAAGGTTCATGAAAGATATGGGAAGTTTCATTTGCTGACCACATTCACCTGTAGCATTAAGGAACAAATCTCAGCTTTAGTGCTCTTCTTCAGGCAAAATCCGACCAAAACAAGGTGGACCATAGAGCAGATATGAGTATCAAGTTTCATGTTGAAATTCCTGGGAAAATCTTAATCTCATATGTAATCTAATATAGCCTAAAATAAGCAACGATCACACAGAGTCATCACAGAGCGTGAAAAATCAAAGTTTGTCATATTAACAAAAACCAGTGTGGAGTGAAGTTTGAACTGCGTTGCCATGCATACATAAAAATATACTGTTATTGCCTTCTGGGTTTGTTTTTGCTTTGTAATACAAGAAGTCAGTATTAACCAAGCAGGAAAATAACAGGTCTGAAAAACAAATCCGTTCTTAAGAGTACAGCGGGCTGGCTGAGAAGGTTGCAGGACAGGTTTGTTGAGCCTCGGGGGCCTGTGGATCCCATTCGGCTCCTGCAGTCTCTCCTCACCTAGCTCCTACAGTACGACTTGTTGCGTCTACATAAAGCGCATAAACCATTTGAAATATGTGTAATCCTGACAGACGCTCATATGCAGCTAAGTTAAGTGATCCCAAAAGATCTCAGAGTCATGCCATTCTCGGTTAGCCTAAGAGTCTGAGGAAAAACCCACCTGATGACAAATCTCTGAACTTTCACTGCTAAAGCAAACACATCAAGCTGATGGTAAGGTTTAAATGAATGCTTGTCCAGTGCTGTTTTGGTTGATACTTGATATGCATTGTTGGCTTTTAGCATTCATTATTCCCTTCAGGTTTTTGTTTCGGGGGGGGGGGGGCAGTGGAAAATGTGATGAATATGTCATCAGTCAGCTTTTCCATGTAATCTACAGCCGCCAAATTACTCCTTTTCAGCTCCACCCCAACCTGACACAGCCAAGTGCTTAGTTGCAACACACACACACACACACCCTCAGGTGGACTGCACTCATAGCAAAGGATGGGAAAGAGATCAACTGTGGGGTGAACTTGGACGAACAGTTCGAGTGCCAAACTTACTGTAAGGTGATTCTCCTCAGGCTTTTCAATAGAATGCCCCCCCCACACACACACACACACACACAGAGGCATCATCACACCTCTTCTCCCTCTGTCAGTATTAGTCACAGAGAGTCATCGCACAAAGAAAAGAAGCTTATCTTTCACCATGCGAGGCCTTTCAAAACACCGCACTATCCCACTTATCAAAACAATTTTTAAACGGGTTGAATAGATTTCAGCAATGCCAGGAAGCACGGAAATGTAACTTAAGTCATTTCGGGCTTGGTTCTAATCACGCTGAACTGACCCGTCTGTGACCAATCTGCACTCCGAGCCAGAGTCAGCACTGTATACTCTGTGGCACAACAGGAAATGCCACAGCCATGTCAGTGGCACCTAGTGTCTCATGGCAGACTGAACACTGCAGGAATGTAAACTCTGTCCGCACACAGACATCACACCCGTCAGCGCTGTCTGACCAATAGGAAGGCGTCACAGTGCCACCAGCAGGTTTGTGCAGAAAAATGTGCCCCTTAAATCTTTCCTTTAAATCCTCTTCCATCTCTACGTTCAGCCAATCAGCCTCGAGAGCACGTAGCATTCTCTTTAGGTAAAACACAGGCTGCATCTCATCACTGCGTGCCTCCAGATCATATAAATCAGGCCAGTGAATGCTATGGCCATCTGAGCCGTGACAAACGAATTCTGTTTTGCGCCTCCTATGAGCTTCGTGTTGAGAAAATATTTACTGTGCATGTAAAGTACGTCCAGGGGCTGGCCGGCTCATGTCTACTGAAGGTTAGCAACGACGGACATCTGGTGAAACTGTAGCCCACAGCTGTCGCCAGCCTGACATCTCCTTGCTCTCAAATTTATCTCCCGCCACTGGGACATCTGCGTACGACATGCCAACCATATCAAGGACATATTTGCAAACTGTGAGGAGGTTGCTGGGGACACAGTGGCTTGACACAAGAAGCCCCAGGGCTGCTGCTATTGGGCGGAGGGAAGAAGGTCAGAGGGAAGGGAGAGCCGGGGCACTCACTTAGCGTCAAGACATCACATTCTTCCCTCCTGTGCCGGAGGTCAGGCTGGGGGACAGTTAAAGGAGAGCGCTGTCTTTAACCAGGGCTCAGAGTGACATCTTAACCTCACTCATAAACTGCTCCACTTGCTGAGGAAACAGGCCCTCGAGGCAGAGATGGTCACTGCTCAGACCAGTGTGATTAACATTCTTAAAGGATAATAACACTATTTTGACACATGGCTCATGTGTGGTATGTTTTCACACCCATAGACTGCGGTTAGACTCAGGTTTGTCATGGTTTTGTATTTCTGAGTTTTTGGTTTTAATTTTAGGCTGAACAATGCCAAAAAAATGTGCCTTAAAAAATCCCTAAGACGTGGCAGCGGGGGAGGAAGTTCTCAAATCCTTTACAGCATGCTCAATTACTAGTATTCAGAATGTTTCTTACTATAAGTAACAGGAAAAAGGAAGAAAGTATTCACATTTTCATTATTTTCATTTCATTATTCATGCTGCATTTACTGTATTTTATGAATTTCTAAGATGTCCGTTTAAATTACCCCTCATGCTTAAAAAATCTCCTCACTGTGAGTAAAAGTATGGGAAGATTTCAGACACCTTTTGCATAATTTCTTACACGTCTTCCTAAAATTCATCACATCATATCTGTTATCTTTGGTATCTGCACTGCAGCATTTGAATAAAGGTCTGCGGTTTAAATAAAGCTTAGCTGCACAACATGAGCTTGTATACATGAACCCTGCAGTGGATCTGTCAGAGGCTTAAACTGTAGAACATAAACTTACCTGATAAACTCATTGGACACGATTACACTTACAAACATGCGACTGTGCCACTGCTGAGCCAAAACCATAAATAAAAGAACTTATTTGCAATGTTTAAATCAAACTTAGCACTGTGCATTCAAACACAGGGTGCAGCAGTACGTTTCCAATGGCTGCACATGCTGTCTCTATAAATGCACAGAAGAAAGAAACCAGACTGTTGTTTCCCCCTGTTGGCAAGAAGGTGAATGTTAAACACTAAACACTAAAGTTAAATAAATGGAACCTAGGGTTGATTTAAGTTAATGACAAACTACTGTAAATCATACCTCAGACGTAAATCAAACATGTTTTACTCTGTAGCAATAAAATTTGGCATTGGCATCATTGGCATCAGATTGCAGACAGCTATGATGCGTATGTGTATGAGGACTTTAATATGAATGTGGGTTTAGTGTGTGTGTGTGTGTGTGTACTGAGGCTCAGGCCGGTCCCTGTGCAGACTCTGCTCACACTCCTCCACTGCAGCCTTTCCAGCAGCTTGTCATCAGTGCTTAGTCTCGCCACTGCTGACCGTCTGCCCAGCATCTAATGGGGGCATCCTAAAACAAGGAGCCGGATGACTGACATGGCAACACAGATTCACTCTCATATATTGTCTGTCATGTGAAATACGGCAGAGAATGCGATCACCATCCACCCAGTGAACAGCGCTTGTCTAACGTTGAATACGTGCCAGTGTGGTGATATTCATCAGTTACACAAGCTGCATGTACAGACTGGAGCTACAGCTCAGTCAGCACACTTTCACTTGACACTTGACATTTTATAACATAATCATACTGGTACACGCTGCTGAACTTTAAGTAATAATAACCCACTGAACAATGGACCTGTATATTTACAGTGAATAACTGGTGAACTATTAACCATAACCTCACAGTGCATGTCTACAGTATGTAGTTTACACAGGGATAAAAACTGACATCAACACCTCTTCTGTCAGGGCCTCACATGTTTGATTAGTTTCTATCATATGCTGTAATCATTACTCTTGAATATCCGATTGTATTTTCACAATGACCAACTTAAACTATCAATTATCCTTATTTAATAAACACTTTGCACCTGAGCAATGAGCCCTCCCATTTGCCCTCTCAGTCGGGACATCTGCTCGTAATTTGTATTTAAAGGGTAAATAGTCCTACCAATCACAGCACAGTGGAGTGGCACTATACAAATACTGCACACCCTTCAAAATAAAGGTTTGAGTTAAGTGGTTCTTCATGGTGATTCCACAGGGGAAGCTTTCACCTACTGTTTCCTCAAAGGACCGTTTCTTATCAAGTGTAATTTGGTCATTAAAGTGCAATATATAATAATAATTTAAATTTAAATAATAAAAAAAAAGATTAATAGACATAAAAATATTCTGCTGCAGTTGTGACTTGTAGCACTCGTGTTATGCATTCATTTAAAATGCATAAAGCCGTACCTCTGAATGAGTGTCGGCTGCATGCAGATGAAATAGGAGTGTTGAGCCAAAAGTAAGCAAACATAGAAATAACATAAATAAACATAACAGTTCACTTGCTGCAGGGCTTCAATAAGTAAATGAGTGGACACTGCAGCCCTGCATTGTGTGAGCTCTGACAAACGAATTCTGTTTTGAGCTTCGTGTTGAGAAAATACTTTTAAGCAAAAAGAAAACAATATACATTTAAGACAGTTGATTTAAACTGAATTCCTGCCCGTCACTGGGCAGATGTTCAATCATACTTTAAGATAATGAGGGGGTGCGCGGGGTGGCCAGTCAGAGCCGCACCCTCTCTGGACACGCCCCCTGCTCTCAGCAGCTTTAAAGCCTCATTATATCGTGACGCAATTTAATTTGGGTTTTAGCAAAATGTTTGAAAATTCCTTTAACACTGAAAACAGAGATTTTTCCATTTTGGGACAAAAGTTTATTTGCTTTCTTGCCAAGGAGTAAGATAAAGAGACATGAGAGACATAAAGATGCAACTCTTGCATCTGGCCGCACATTATGAAGCAAGACAGATCATTTAAGTATAAAAACTGAAAACAGCTCATCTGGTAAAAAAAAAAAAAAAAAAAAAAGGCTACCAGCAAGGCCAAGAAGTAGTCCAGCACAAAGCCGGGTAAAACTGCAACTTGAGCCAGGCCACTTCTTCGTCTTTGTGCTAAACTAAGTGAACTGGCTCCAGGATATAACTTCATATTTATCGTACAGACATGATTGTCTATGATTTTTTATCTAACTTTTGTCAAGCGTATTCTCCAAAATGTCAAACAATATTTACACTCAGGATATTTTAAACATATCAGCTACATTTGGTGACTCTTGGATTCACATTATTTGAGGTTCTGAGCAGGAAAAAAAAACAACTTTAATCCATTTTTTGAATGCCTCAAAAAGGAAAATGAGGAAAGAATCAGATTTCTTGCTGCTCTGATTTCACCGTAAACAAAAATATAAAGGTTACACATTTCTTGAATGTCCCTCTCAGCTTTTGTTTTCCATAATAAGAATCCAGGGTGTGTTCTGGGCTGTAACATTCTGCATAGTTGGGAGGGTTAGTGGATTTGACAGTTCTCCAAGGGTCCCATAGCCCTAAGTTCAACGAACTCACTCCAGACACAACAGTGACAGCTGAGGGGAGGGATAAATAAAAACAGTGTGTCTATCTCCATTACAAGACAGCAATCCAGACAACAACCCAGTAGCCTCTGCGCTTGTACGTGCCAGCAGATCCACATGCAGCAACAAACACATGCACGCTCTTCCTCACACATTCGCTCCTTCACACTTACTGCAGTCGCTGCTGTGAGGGCAACAGATGGAAAAACGAGAGAGGCGAGAAGAAGGGGAAAGCGCCGCAAGAATATAATAAATGCTGTTGGACTTGGCCCGTTAGCAACCAGCATTCCTCAGACAGGTGTAACATGTTTACCAAACAAACAAGCAACACAGATGTCAGAGAAATGAAAATGGGGACTTCAGCTTGCATGACCTGTGAAAAGAAGCCTGGTATCCAAGCTGGCATATCTTTGAGGGCTTTGAAGGTATTTCAGAGAGATGAGAAGACTGCGTGCCACACCAGGACAGCAAGAGTGTCTCGCAGAATTTGTCTTATGTTACTCGCTCCAGGCATTCCAGGCAGCTCTGGTTGTTAGCTGGGGCCATCCAGGGTCACAGGCACTGATGGACAGTTTTTAAGCCTCTCACTTTCCCGATCACATTCCACTTCAGGGCAGTGGGAAAATCATCTCACATCACGATCCAGCCAAATTACCACTTGGACCTGTCGGGCTACACATAGAGACTTCCGATGTGACCCGTGACTTTGACCTCCAGCAAAACCACTTGCAGCACGCCATCTCTCCAACAGGCCTCGCATTCACTCGCTAATTTGTCAAGTGCTTATTTAATACGTATTTAATTTCGTACACAATTGTGCTTTTCAACAAGGAGACTACTGACTAATAGTGTCAGTCCACAGTCACAAACTGCCAGCTAATAAGTTTGATGTTCTACTGGTGGAAAATAATTGGAGAAAAAAGCGCGAGGCATATTATCTAGCCCGAGGCACTAGCTTACCTTTTCAGAAAGGAATGCAATCATTAGCTTTGAAAGTCGTTCATCTTGTGAGTCCATGCACTTCTCTTTGACAAAGCAGTGATATACACTTACTGTACTGTACTGTGAGTGAAGGAAAATGTGATGAATGAAGATTAATCGCTCAGATTCAGAAGTAAAATGCTCCACACTGTCATAACTCGCTGTCTGATTTAGGCGAAAATGTGTACTTCAAGTAGTTTAATAATTCATTATTTTACTGCCCATGTTGTAGATACTATTAATCATTTCTAAAGCTGTCGCTCTCACACTTCCACCATAAACACTATAGAAACTATTATTAACACCCCATATTGTTATGTAATCAAATCAACTTGAAGCAGCACTAATCTTTTTTTTTTAATGTCAACAATGAATCAACTGTGAAAGAGGCAACTTGTATTTATGAACTCACAAAGAGTAATCACTCTACAGTTCCCCTCAGCTTCACAGAGCCTTTTGGCGCCTTTCAGCTGATTGTTTTGGTCAGTCAAGCTAGATTATTACTTTGTGGCTTGTTATACAACTTTAGATGAATCCTGGTAGCTTCCTGTGTCTCCTCTACGTGATTTTGTGCCTAGTCAAGAACGGATCCTCAAACTCTTAAATGCTAACTTGTTAATATGACTAAATAATTGTTAATTGTATTCTAATAATTAAGATCCTTATGTGTAAATGGACATATAGGTTGGTCTTCTTCTAAAGCACAACAACAGTGGTTATGTCTTTAGTTTATATAAGCTGTTTTGACAAGTTCAGTGAAGATAATGTTTTATTACAAGCTAGAAACAAAAATCTGAAGTAACTAAAACCGACTTGCCTTTTTTTAAGTTAGCGTTGTGTTATATTGTTAAGGTGATATAGCCTTAAACGTTTTACAGTGTAAATTTAACAGGCTGCTGTGCTGTGCTGAAATGTCGCTGTCATCGCCGTCCTTAGATAAAACCTCTGATCATCATCACTGCAAATCTGTCAGTTGTGTCTAATAATAAAGTATCTACCCACATGTCCTGTCTCAGTAGTGAATCCTGAGTACAGACTGTGCATGTATAATTCAGTACCTTAAGGGCTTAACATAATGATCTCTAATGCAAAAAAAAAAAAAAGAGCATCTGAGGACAGAGATGGTTCATACACAACAACACACCCACACTCCCTTCTGTTCCCAACACGCACGCACACACACAAAAAGGCCCAAATTTACTCTATATCCTGACATTAAGAGCATGTCACATCACATCTAGATGTCAGCCAAGTGAAGTGATGCTCGTAGCTATTATGAAAATAAAGGTCGACAGACAACAGGAGAAGAGGGGAGATTGGGAGCTTCATTAAAGTTCAATTCGGACGTGACAGAACATGTGAAGTGCATCATGTGAACGGCACACGGCATAATCGCAAACATTACATCGTAGGAAGTCCATTATTTCAAATGATTTGTGACGTGACAGTCTTTGAGGCCTTTATTGTCATGCTACTGCTTTTTGTTTGTGGTAACTGCTTGACGTGCAGCTAAGATAAAGTCATAACAATTATAGAATATAATGATTACAGGTATAAATGTAATCCATGGAAACCAAGCAAAATAAATACACACTTTTTTAAATAGTATCCTCTCAATCATCAGGTGGCCTGAACATAAAACTTTACATTTTCTCCAGGGGGCTAAGCTATGCAACTTTATGAGTCCTCATTCATTTGGCAGTTAATCCTGTTTTCTGAACATCTTTTTTACAACTTGAAGAGCAGAAATATGGATGAGGTGCTTCGCTCCAGGCCAGAGCAGCGCTTGATCCAGGATTAGAGACACGTCCTCGTTCTGGGAGGAAACGCGTTAACCCCTTCAAACCCTAAGGTTATGATACATGATACTAAAGGTGCTGAACTTAAACATATACTTTACCTTGTGCAATAACAGCTGCATGTATTCCTGAGACGCTCTCTACTTAACCTTGTTTCCTGAAGAGAATAAGAGACTAAATGCACTCCTGGCTTAGTTTGTCATTCACTTGTATTGGTCACTCAGGAACCGGATGTGTGACGTCACGTCGTGTGTTTTATACAGTTTCAAATAAGATTTTCATTAGATCTGATGGTGCTTTTACAGATATTTCTGACTGGCATATTAAAATTATGTAATTACCTCTCTGTGTAGTAGTTCTCACTGGCGGGGCCCGCCATTCACACAGCCTACCTAGTGAAAGAAAGAATTCAAAGAAAACACTGCATACATGCAATCCACCCGGACGGTGTGTGAACCACACAGCTTTAGTGTGAGCTCGAGACTTCTGGAGAGCTGTGTGCAGTCTAAGCTAGCTGCTAGATGATCAGTAAGTCCTATTTAACCGAAATGCCGCAACTGTCAGGGTGTGGACGCTTTGAAGTCGTTCAGAGGCACCTTTAGCGTAGATGAGCTGGGAAGGATGAAAGTAATGAGCAACACATTACTCTCCTTGCTGCGTGATTAATAATGTAATTAATTTTAAATGAGTAACGTGGAAGTAAGTGAGTGATTGATTGCAATATTTCAAGTAACATGCCCAAGGCTGAACTCTTTACATCAGAGCTGTAATGCGTTACCGGTAATGCAAACCTCAACACATCACTTCATACTAAAAGTATTTAACTGGTGGCTTTTTATTGTAGCAGTGACGTGAAATACTATTTGTCACAGATGGTGTGTTCACAAAGAAAGAGAATATAATTTTTCGCGGGACAAAGTCAGTGTAAAGGCGCGTGACGCAACTATCTATTTTGCACCACTGATACTACGTCACATTTAAACAGAGACTGGACCAAAAAAGGAGAAAAGTAAGCAAGGAAGTTAACGAGTCTACCTGGAAAGGTTTAGCACATGGCCATAAGCGTTTTAAAAGTTGTTTGCTGACAGATCTGACAGTATGAATTCAGACTTTTCACAGATCACCAACATGTAGTTATTTCCGCATCCTTGTTTATTTTGAGCTCATACTATTGTAGTGAGCGAGTAACAGAGGTGAACTCAAACTTGGAGTGAAAATCTGCTTTGTGTTTGGTGGGTACACACCATAAAATCAGCACCGTATGAGCACAATCGTCAAAAAAATGTGGCTAAATTTGTCGTGTCAAATATGGCAGGGTGTAACGGTACAGTCAGTATGAGCCACAGTGTGCTGCAGTTGTGTGGACTGTGTGCAGCACGAAATCAGATTTCAACCATTACTGATCAACTTCTTTATTAAAACAGTGTGACTGAGTTTGGTTTGGCTATAAACAGATACACAAGTTGCTCAAGTTGAATTCCTGTTAAAGTATGAGTGTTTACTGTAACTGCTCCAGCTAACACAAAAGAAACAAGTGCCACTAAATCAACCAGGACTGAAATCATCAATATCATTATACAGCTTTAAAGCTTTGATAATATTATTATACTTTAACTGCAGCAACAACAGGACATCACAAGTTTTGGCACTGCTAAAGAGTCGATGGTCATCACCAGGTTTTTATCTTCCAGCAAATGTTAGTTCTTCCTGAGTTAAGACGAAACCGGGTATGATAATGTGCACGGAACAAAAACAGCGCACATGAATCTGCATGAAAAATCTGCATATCTTACACCACTATAAAGGCAAAGAGAACAAAATGTGTAAGCTTATATTTTCTTGTATGTGTCACGCTCACAAGCCTAACAGATGATACCAAAACAAGGCAGAGCGACACACAGTAAACACACAAATCAGAGGGGAAATTCCAATATGACTGTATGCACTGTAAAAATACACTAAGAGTGATAAAAAGCAAACTGGCAAATGTGGCCCCATGCTCCAGTGAATCTCTAAGGAGCAAGAATGGCAAGGGAACAAGCTTTTAACAGAGACACCGGGGGAGGAAGAAAGGAGTCTCATTGTGAAAGAGTTGCATTACCATATCACTGAGGAGCAAATACAAAGCTCCTTGAGAGCGGTGGGGGATCCGTCATCCAGTGAAGAGCGGTGTTGAAATGTGGATATTTCTGAGTACTCAGACACCACACACTGGTAATAAACAGCGGGGGAGAACACACAGTTGTTTAAACTTCATACAGAACATCTGCCAATGTGACACAAACCTGAAAAATCTTTGGTCAGTCCCTGAAGAATTTAAATGAGCTCTCTGTAAACAAACTTGCTGACATTAATTCAACACGTATTAGACTTATGGCATATAATCTAATGAGCAACAAAACTGGAGAACATCAGAAGAGTTAGTAGCCCAAGTTTCCCCGAGCCATGCAGTATCCGAGTCTGTTCTGGTTCCCGAGGAAAGACATGAGGCCCACGTAAGCGTCGATGTGGAGGTCCTGTTTCAGGACCAGGACGCCGTTGGCCTTACCAGGAATGGGCTTTGTGGCGTGAGCTTTCTGCGCCGCATCCTTGAGATGCTCACGAAAGTTGTGGATCTGTGGAGAAGAGAGCGGGAGGATCATAAATACATCTGAAAACACATCTCCTCTCTACAGATCTTCAAGTTTCTGAACCAGATGAAGGTTTTCTTATTTCGTCTTTTCCTGTTTTCATGAAAAAATGTTAACAGAGAAAAGTATTGGAAACATTATGAGAGGCTCATCGTCACTTCTGAGCTGAATGTTGCCCTCAAAAATCTGCCAAAAATCCTCAAACGTCCACTCGAGGCTGGGTACAGAGCGAGTCAGACTCCATAAGTCCCCATGTTCAAAACTTCACAGCAGAAATAAACATGTTTTACAGCCTGGTACAAACAACAGTTTTGGTCTCTATAGCTAATTTCGCCCGTTCATCACAACTGTACTGTACTTGCTCACCCGACTGTCAGATTTGTTTGTTTGATCATTCAACTTGAGTTGATAAAGTAGTATCTGTAGCATGCCCTACTAGCTATAAAGTCACCTGACTAAGGTGATACACTTTGTAGACCATAATTCATAGCTTACTATGAAAGTAGCAGAGGTCAGGGGTCAAATCTAAAGCCCTTTGTACACAGAGATCCAGCAGTACAGCTGTAACAAATGCCCACTGCTATGACGCCTGTGCTTTTTTACACTGGACCAAGCAACTGTGGCATAATGCTGCTCCAGTGTGTGATTTTGGACGGCACGTCGGCATTCAGGAAGGGCTCAACGTAGGCGGTGTTGAACGTCATCGCGATGCTATTCCAGCAGTTGGGAAACAACACAGGGGAGTTTTACTGTCCCTTTATTCACTGACAAACTGTAACATAAGCTGCACATTTTCTGCCAGACCGACAACCTCACTGCTCGCCTTCTCCGCTCCTCTCGCACTCGTCGTCGCTTTCTGCCGCTCTCTTTCGCTTCACCCTTTCGATACAGTCTTTGTACTTTTTATACAGAACGACAAGGAAGACTAACCCCGCAACAATCTCCCTGTGAAAAAGAGGCTTAAATCACCCATCTGCTGTAATAACGGAGGAAGGAAGGCACATTTCACAGTGTCATATCATAATAAAGATAACACTGCATTCTTAGCAAATGTGCTTGAAGGTCTGAGTCTGTCAGGCTCTCGTATGTGTACAGTCATTCCTTTCGTTTTATTACTCATGGTGATTGAAGAAACAGTATGTACTGCTATGACATGTTGGAGAGGTAACAAAACACGTGAAATTTTCATGACATAGAACAGGATTGCTTCCTGCTGTTCTCTTCCTCATGCTGAGTCGTCAGTTGTAATTAAAACATCTCGGTGTGCTGTACAGGTTTTGCAAACATGTCATATTTTTGTTGTTTGGAATATGACACAAAGCTAAAAATAAGACGTTGGAGCCTTGTACATGTTTACACGTCTGACCTCAGGATCCAGATGTGAGTTTTGTTCTGGTGAAAATGACAAATTGCACATGAACGATATCTAATGCCTGATTCCAGTAAATCTTTCTGATGTGGTGACTCATTTGACCACACGATGAATCTCACCACACCGTTTGTTTTTTTAAGTGATAATATTTAAGCGTCTGTCATGACTGTCAGAGGACGCACCTCTACCTGGATTAGTCAGAAAACGAAATGTAATCAAATCAAATATTCCAACAGATGCTTTTTTTTTCTTTTTGGTGACAAATTAGGAAGGTCAGTTCGCTCCAATTGCAAACTTTCTCCTGCAGCTGTCTCACAGTTTCAGTTTTATGAGCTGAGATTTTATGAGATATGACTTTCAAACTTGTGCCAGCTTTCACTGGAAACAGTCCCAGCGAATGCTTCTGACAGCGATGTCTGTGGATTGCTCGGGATATTGTTCCCGGAAAGAAGCGCTGCAGTTGAGTTTTTTTTTTCCTCAATGCTATGAACATATAATTGCGATGGGTGTTTGTCAGACATCTATTATCTTTCATAACGTCAGCAAATAAAACCACAACTATTCACATGGCTCCACACCACTAGAGGTAAGTGAGGAAAAATGTTTGTTTTTTTAACGACGTGGGTGAATCGAGCCTCCAAACAATACCATGCTGTTGTCGCTGATTGATACACTTACGTCACAGAGAGCGAGGAATGTGGCACTGATGTTTCTCACGGGGTGATAGGTGAAGGTGATGGAGGGCAAGTCGGTGGCGAAGGGGTTCCACCTGGAGGTAAAAGTGGGCTCTCTCATCCGGTCCCAAAAGACTCGTACCCCCTCCCCCTCCCTCCTAAAACACAAAGAGAGAGACAGTCAAACACAGGTGACAAAGTGTCTCTCTCTGTCGGTGACACATTTGTGATGTTGTCACCACATCAATAACATTACTCACTGCTTCCAACCGGTTTGTTTTCCATCGAGAATTATAAACAAAACACTGAATATAAATGGTTTTTTTTTGCCTCTGGCCACATACAAAAAAAAAAGCAACAACTTACAGTATCAGCCACTCAGAATTGCCGGCTGCCTGCCGGATATATTCAGATAAGCAAGAGCCTGTCATGGACCCGTCATGGACCAACTGGCAATTTCAGTTACCGCCTGCATTTCTATAGGCTGTCACTCATTTAAGTGACAATTATGTGGCATAGCAATGTTTTCTCCTATGGCTTTTATCACAGGCATCACATACTGTAGGTAATAAGTGGTAAAAAAAAAAGCGATTTTAGTTTTCGTATCGTAATAAGCTTGTTAATTTAGTTTGTTATCACAAACACTTTGAATGACAGGTGGGTACAACCAGGCTTCATGCAGCCTTCCTCCGGTCCGCTGATATATTCCAAGCCGTATATTCCAAGCTTCAAAACGGCTCTTCAGAAACCTGTGTGTGACGCCACGGATATGACATTCATTCTTTATGAAAGTGATCCTCCAAATTAGCCTAGCTTAGCAGAGAAACACTGACTGCCGTCTCTGTGGTTGGGGTTTGATGTGGTTACCTTTAAATGACACATTTCACAGTATTAAATCGTACATTATTTCTATTTTAATATCAACCGTACAGTATTTTCTTGAACTAGTTCAAATAGACAGATAGAGAATTGGCCCCCTTTAACCCCAAACGTCACTGTTTCATATTGTTCTCTGCCTTCAAATACTTTAAGTCACTGTGTGCACAAATAAAAATGTATAGTCCCCCTCTGACATGAAAACATGGCGCTAATCTGTCCTCAGGGTAAATACTTAATGTGGGGGTAACCTCGTGTTTACCAGGCTTAGCGGCAATCTACAGAGTGTTCATCATTTTCTCTTTCTTCTGCTGCTTTAGTCATTTTAAAGTAAATACCATAGGTTTTAATGAAAATGCCCTGGGGTCATATCTTTCATCAGCCTAATGACTGAGAGCAAACAGACCTCTGAACACTGGCAGAACCCATGTTGGGAATGATGTTGGTGTTGCTCTACGTGCTGTGAAGATCCTTATAACTCTCTATTTACTGCTTGTCTATTAAATCAGGAGCTCTTTTATATCAAAGCCGATAATATCTGGGCGGGATACAGCGTCTTTGTTACTGTTCAAAAGGTACGTGGTCACAGTGAGGTCATAACACACCGCCCCTGCAGCTGTTAGATATAAACTGACGTTCACAACCACGCTAAAATTCAAACCTTAAAAAAAAACTTTTACCCCAGAAATCAGAGAAGAAATCTTTCAAGATATTTTTCAAGCTGAAACACTAAAGATTTCTCACTTCCAGCTTCTCGGCTGTGATGATTTGCTGCTTTTCTTTGTAACAACTGTGAAAAGATTCAATACGTTCGCAATGTACTTGGACTCAAAGGCTCAAAATCGATGCAGCAGAACCAGCAGAAATCAGCTTTTTTTACTCCATGCATTCTTATTGCTTATACAGCCTTACTGCCCAGATAGCCCACAATGCAAATCAATCTAGTGGGAGGTTCGGATGTGATATGCTCGTGGTGACCACAGATTTTTCTTCTGTTAGACTGAAAGGAATATTTGGATTACACACAATTAAATCCTCTGGCTTAACAAATCGTTGTGAATTGATTTCAACAAAACTAAAGACTGAATCATTTCATGGTGAAGTTCAGGCTTTATAAGCTACAGTACCACCCCTTTTCTTTTGTAGTCATCTGATCATCACCTGTTTAACAAAGCAGGTAAACAACTCCCGGATTAACCCCGATTCAAAACAGTAGCTAGAAAAACCTGCAGTGACAGGTTTGACTCCTCCGTCCGACATAATTACCCTCATTGTAGAACAACACAAAGAATACTGTTACAGTAAACAAAAGACAAAGAAAAATCAGGTGGAAAGAATTGATATCCATGCTTCTTTTTGTTTTTTGTTTTTTTTTGCTAAAACATACAACCAGTGGTTGAATTGAACCATTTTGACAACATGAGGGATCACATTTGTCCATATCTGATGTGGTTTTTAATTGAACAACATGGTGTTTTCCTCCTTCCTTTCTCAAAGAAGCTAATACATTTGCTGGAAAAATGAGAAATGCCCACACACCGCCCTCAAACAAACACAGATTCAATATCATGATGATGCCTGTCAAGATTTCATTGTTTCCTTAGGCACTGTGCATTGTTGAAACATTTCTGCTCTACGTTATGCTATGCAAGTCATTTGCCTGCTGCGCACTTTTAACTCTGACTATAGCATAATAAGTATTTTTGTAATTCAAACCCACAAACAAAGTCCCTGCTGTCTTTGCAACCTCTGCATTTGATTTGTGGACGTGCAAACACTTGGGTTTATTTAGGCAGCTTTCAAGAGGCAACTTGCTTAACAATTTAACACATAAAAAAAAAGAATTGTGCAAACAGCGGTCATAAAATGTAACTTGTCACGGCAATCAAACACCCCAGTGTATCTACAGTCTGCCTGCTGCTTTGCATAAAACACTACCCAAGAAGATAAATAATCAGGACAAAAGCGATTTCTCAACAGTGTTCTGATTTCCTTAATGATCTGTCACGCTGATGTGCTCATTTCACCACAAACCTTGTGCAAGAGCACTTCCTGCCAAACAGAATTAAACACCTGAGGCTAAACAATAGTGGTGTAGTGGTTGATATGTCACGGTCCCAGGGAGGGGCTGCATCATAATGCAATCACCTAGCCCTGTTTACACAAGTACTTTCAAAATGACAATGCTGCTGCTGAACATTGTGCGCCTCCTCCAGAGCCGGTGTTGTGCAGGGAGAAAAGTGGGAGGTAAAAAAAAAAAGAAAAGAAAAAAAACAAAAAACTCGGTACAAAAGCAAAGCCCGGACTAAAAGACTGATTATATTTCAGCAAAAGAGAGTGAGGATGGTGGGTTTACGTTTGTACACATTGCCCTTTGTAAGAGCACATAGCTATTGCCCTAGTATAAATGGGGATATAAAAAAGCTTAAAAGCTTAAATTCCACAGGTAAGCTATCACTGGGAGAGGGACCAGCCCAAACAGGCAGAGCAGGGCTGGGCTTTCCAGCCAGAGGCCTTGGAAGTCTTCACTGTGTTTATGTGGCAGAGCTGGGGTTTGGACTTTCACTGCGCCTCACTTTGACACAATCACAAACTACAGAAACGGTGAAAGCAGGCTGCACCTTTCTCCTTCATCCATTTCTCTAAAGAAAAGTCCCAAACCTGTCTCACAATACTTAAACAAAGAGGCCAAACTGAGAGAATCCACCCACTGCTGACTTTTCCACTGGAGTTCAACTTAATCCACGGTGTTTGTACAAAACGCACACATGCATAAGAGAAACGCTGTATTCTCAGCTTAAGGGCAAGTGACGAAAAATTCCTCCCTGGGCTTTCAAGCGCTTTGGACGCATAAGTCAACACACAAGATAAATATCAAGCCTCAGCTCCAGTTGTCATGGCAAGTGTCCCACATTGTTTAAGAGTGAACAAACAAATCTGGTCCGATTGCTCAATAGAGCCTGCAGGTTTGTCAGCCATCCATACATGTATCCATCCAACAAGGTTTCACTGAACACGTGAAAGGACTAGAAAAAAGAAAAGAAACGGGTGGACAAGTAGGAAAACAAAGTTAAACACAAAGAATTGAGCTTACCTGTTGTACATCATTCTATATAGTATTCAAGCAACAAGATTTTTTTACATTATTCATGATAAAGCTGCTCATGCAACCTACAGCAATGTTACTGTGGATGTCATGATGCAAAAGCCGTGATATCATAGCTGGAGGCTGTTGGCAAAGACATTTTTCTACCTTGAAAAAAGTCCGCGAGCTGAAAGCTGCTTGCAAAGAGGTGTATGAATTTAGAGCGGCATGGCCGAAACATTAGACGTCTACCTGCGTTTATCAGTTCATGCTTTAACACCCTGGGAGCAACCTGTGTGCAGACTCTGCTCCTGATCTGCGCTTTGTTTGTGAGGATTTGAGTGTTTTTTTTCACTCTGTTTAGTGTTCAGACAGGACTCACGCTACAGGAAGAATACGATACCTGCAATAAACTGTCACAGTTACATAAACGACTCAACCGCGAAAACCTTTACTTTATAGTCAGTATTTATTTAGTTGCTTCTGGCAACCCATGCAGTAGACATCTTATTAATGAAAGTGCAGTTGAGGTCAGAACTCACTGTTGCAACTTTCTTTTACAGCTATCAAAGAAACAAATGCAAAGCTTTTTATCTCTTAGCATACTGTGCAATGCCAGTCCTTCATGTCAAAATGCTGAGGACGCCTGTGCAGCTAACGCCAACACGTATTCAGGGCTTGTTTATTTGTAACCCTGTGAGTCGTTATCATGGCAACAACTACTTTCCCATGGGTCCATAGTACAATCAACCAACGTTCACACTTGAACAAATCATGAGTGCGCTCAGTTAGCTAAGAGACATTATATCACCTGTCATACATGAAGATGTCACTGAAGCTGCTGCAAGGGCCAGAGCTTACCGAGATAGCCTGTGCTAAAGAGCTAGAAATCAAAAAAGAAGAGAGCTGAGCAAGGTCTAGAAAAAGCTATACCTGTAGCAGATTCAGAAGCTTTGGAGGTTGAAAAGGAAGCGGCAACTGCTCAGATAAAAGCTAAAGGTTTTAGTAGCAGCTGCAGCGATGGAACATGAAGACGTGCAGTATGTAAGAGGAGTGCAAGAACCAACAGCAAACGAAGCTCAATACTCAATGCTTCAGTGCTGCACAACACTATTGTTGAGTTGCTGTGGGAGCATCATCCGTTGTTACGGGCACACATTGACAACTGATCACATGCGTGACAACATGATCAGCAACTCTCCGTCAAGTCGTGCACCACGCATGGCGATCAGAGCAACCACTTCGCCGGCCCGCTCTGAATTATTCCACGTATTTGGGATCAAAGGCAGCCCGTCATCATCTGATGAAGACGTGTGCCGGCATGACGGAGCTGACGGGGAGGAAAGTCACAGACTTTCAAATTGAGGTGCGTGCACGGATCCCCCACATGGAGTGCACTGCAATAACGACCAATAAGTCTGAACACCAGAGGTCGCTCTCGCACATGCTCACTATAAACACACCGCTCCTTACATTCCCGAGCTAAGTCTTGACACTCAGATGATGAGCATGCTGGGGAAAGACGTGATACGAGTGCAAGTCAGTGGGCTCCACAATGCACCCTCTGCACAGAGGCTGTGTAATCAAAGTGCGCACTGACAATGCTCACGAGCATCTTCAGAAACCACATCCTGCACAATCGAAGCATGGCCACCACAGCATTCTGGTCCATCTCTTCTGGTTTGCACTTAGCGGGACCATCATTTAATTTCCAACATGACAATGACCCGAAAGAGACAACCAAGCTATGCAAGGGCTGTCTGACCAAGAAGGGGAGTGACTGTGCTGTAATCATCCGACCTAAACCCAACTGAGATGGTCTGGGATGAGCTGGCCTGCAGACTGAAGGAAAAGCAGCCAACAAGTACTCAGGAACAACTTCAAGACTGTTAGAAAACCTTTCCAGGGGGTTCCAGGTGACAAGCTGACTGAGTGTGCAGAGCTGTCAAAGCAAAATGAAAATATAAAATATAACATAACATATAACTTTGTTTGTTTGCACCACATAATTCAACACGTGCTATTTCAAAGTTTTGATGTCTTCAGTGTTGCTCTTCAATGCAGATAACTGCTGAACAAGAAGGTGCGTCCAACCCTTTTGACCGGTCGTGCAGAACACGTAACAGGAACAGTACAGTGGAAATTAAGTTAAGTTAAGTTGAACATGAACTAGAGACAAATCTGTGACATCTCAGCCTCTGCTGTGCATTTTTTGACAGCTATTTTTAGAATCTGTTCCTTGTGAGTCCCTTAAGCACTTTAGGAAAGTGCAGCACTAAATCACTCTAGTGCCCCTTTAACCTTTCTTGTACTGTCAGTTGTACATTTTTTTTTCTAGATCGTAGCAAAGTGCTAGTTGCACCACTCCACTGAGCAGTTATTCAGATGAGACTGTACCACAGTGTGTATAACATGTAAGGTCCAACTTGTAAACGACACACAGTATAATAAATACCCCTTTTCCCATTTTTACAACTGATTTATTCCCAGGAATGCTTCCCACAAAGACTTCAGCCTCACTGTTACGAGTGAAAACACTTCTTTCTATTGCAATTCAAGTAAAGTTTGCGTCGTTTGATTTGGTTAAGGAGTAAAAACAGGTGTGTCAGTGCATAATCAAAAGAGAATTGGTGTGTGTGTGTGTGTGTGTGTGTGTGTGCGTGCACCGTCTCACTTGCTAAGGGAGGAAAATGCTTTCTTTACATTTCAAGCCAAATTTCAGCATTTAATTTGCTGCTGCTTCACATTACAAGTCGCGGCTCTGCCTAAATTACCATCTGATGAGGTATCCCACAGTACATTATGCTGATGATGTCTTAAATACCTACTATGTACTGACTGCCCTCTGCTGTCTGAATGTGTAAGCTGCTTCGGTTTGTAGGTGCGGTCGGAAAGCCTGCAGAATGAGGAGGAGGCAAGGACCGACTCAAACTACAGACTTTACACTCTACTGATTTGCATATTAAAACAAACGTAAAAAATAAATAATAAGCCTTCTTGTCTCTGCAACTGACAATGTGAGGAAGAAAGTCTAGTTAATAAAAGTGTTTTGAGAAGTTGAAGGTGGGGGCTAAATAACACATCATTCCCTCTGAAGCCTTATCCAGATATAAAAACTACATCTGATCAGATGAGAAACGAAGACGTGCAGTGCTGGGATTATTTCCACCCATCATAAATATATATATTTTCTACAACAGTTACTGAAGCAACCTCTAGTGGGACTTCTTTAAACCTCCACACCCAACTCTTTCAGACAGGAATAAAAAAAAATAGATGATGTGCTGGGTAATTAGTTTGTCTAGACAGTTTGGAAAGAAGGCACTTAAAACACATCTTTCCCAACAGATGCAGAATACACTGTGCTTTTTCTTCATGGGCACACCTGGAGAATGTGCGATGAAAACAAAATCATCAAGACTAAAAATACTGGCACTCCCTTAACGCGCTCTGTTGGCATCGTCAAGGTTTTGGGGAGGCTGATGGAGCACAGACGAGGCTACTGGCACCAAAATAAAACACTCCACAGGGAGACTTTGTTCTGGAGCCAATGGTCCGGGAACTCTGGGGTCAAATGTTCATGAACGTGCGCTCAGTCTCAATTCAGTAAGTATTAACGATACTGTGAAATATTCACAACCTAAGGAAGCCTTGATGTTCAAGTTAGCACGAAAAACAGAGAGAAAAATGATGGTGGAGGCCTGAGATGTCTTAACTTTGATTTCATGACATTTTACAATCAAATGTTTCAAGAAATGACTTAAAAATAAAACAAAAAAGATCTACGAGCACTTCATACAGCATGTGCAACATCTCTATCAGTGTTGCTATAGCAAAAAGAAAGTGAGGAAAGTGCTTAGCAAGAACTGTGCAACATTTAATGCGATTAAATGTGGCAACGTGGCCAGAAAAACGGCCTAACTTTTCTGACGCAACTCTGAAGTTGTCAGATGTGTTGCAGCCCATGCAGTAGATTGACTTTCCGGCAGCACCGATTCACACTAGCAGTTGCAGAGTCATCCATGACGACATCAAAGAGATGAAGAAATGTGATGTGGCGTGCTCCCGCTTTGAACAGTCTCTACTGAGGGTGCACACTGACATCAAGTGGTCAGATGACAACTGTCAGCTGGAGACAGCTTGAATCTGAACAATAATACCTCAGGAGTAACAGTCAAAAGTGTCGTCGGCGTGACAGCTGGAGAAGCAGCTGAATCATGTCGATGTATTGATGTGGAGAGATGTAGCTTCCTCGTTTATATTAACACGCAGTTATAATAAAAAATGTTACATTCCATCACTGTCTGAGCTTTACGATGTATCCAAACAGCCTTCAGTATCTTTCCTTTGTGTTTTCTGAAAGGTCAGCCTGAAGACATATACAATAAAACAGACTTCATAACGCAGCTAACATCTCGTAGAATTAGTTTGACTCTTTGGGAGATGTGCTCATTTGATTTCCTGACTGAGAATTAGATAAGTCGCTCAAAACCAGTTTTACATCTGTCCGTCAAAGCAGCTACAATCAGTATTTTTACTTTAAGATGGATCACATGACTAACGGTATCTGAAAAGTGTCGCTCGTGGTGGCGAACCATCCAATAATCATCGCTCGACTCTGTCTCTCAGCTCTGTGGAGCTGTCTGCCTCACCAGTATCATCAGGCAGCTGTTTTCAGCAGAAAAACATAAAAATACTGTGTGCTACTTAGCCAGAGAGGCAAAGTTAGCAGCTAGCCGGTGAACGTAGTGGAGCATTTAGAGCTGAAGATCTCGTCAGCGAAAGGGTGCCCCGACAGCTCCCCCAGCAGGGCGTGCGCCCCATGTATCGAGGCTGAAGTTTCTCCTTTATCTCTCTCCCCACCCTGAATTTACCCTCTATCTCACCAGCTATCACTATCAAAAAAGCAGAAAATGCCCAAAAAATATCTTGAAAAAACGAATGTTGATGGAGACCAAAAGCAGAGCTAAAAGGAGAGTGTATCGGATTTAAACATGGTTCCAAATGGTGCTAATGTTGCCTCGTCTGTTGGATATATAAATAATCAACTGTTCACTTAACCCAAAAGAGGAATATCCTCTACAAATACACAAACATGTATATCTTCTTATAAATATGCTGTAGTGTGTTATAAACATTTATGAAAAGTTAAAAATGCTGACTCTAAATGTTAGATAGGCTTAAATTTAAGTGACATCAACGCAGCAGCTGAATAATTTCACAGCCTGACTTTCAATACTTTTCTTTCACACTGATTTTGTGATGTGGAAACAAAGTTTCATGTACTATTACAGTAGTTAGGGAGGATTCATTTTTATATATACATGAACTTCACTGCAGATCAGCTTCTGCCAAAAATAAAACGGAATGACCTAGACGAAGAAAGAAGACACTTCCTCGGGGAGAAACAGAGAGGAAGACAAGGCGAAAGAGGGAGGAAGTAGTGAAGATGAAGACAGAAAGAGGAAATGTTTGAGGCTCGAGTCTTTCTTATTTGAAACCGTCTTTTTACTGTTGGACTCCCGGATGGCTTTCACGAGCGTTTTATGTATAATTTAACGTAATGTGCAGAGATAAAGCCTCCAATAAAGGCTGCACTCTCTAAGCTCTTCACAGCACATTACATTTTATTCATCAAATTAGTTTTAGTTGGTTTGGTATCCCCTGAGCCGTCTTTAAAAGGTTTAGATGAAAGGGCTACATTAATTTTGCCACTAATCAGTTAAGCGACAGCTCCAAGTGACAGCTATGCACTTCTTACCCCTGACAAACTCTCTGCACACTCATCTCTCTCGCTCTGCCACGGTTTGTTTCCACACGTGTCCCTGGCTGCTCCCTGACCCGATCCTCTGCATGTATCCCTCTCACCGCACGGCCGCCGCCTCATGCTGCCCTCAGCATCCTGTCACTCTTTTTTTTTTTTTTTTTTACTGACAACTCAAATCATCGTTGAGACTTTTTAGTAAATCATGCATACTCTTGCTTTTGAAATTCATTAAAAGGCTGCATGTTATTAATATATTAATATATTTCCTCCCCGAAATGTTCACAAAACTTTAGAATGTGTTGCATTAGTTTAAAATAAGTTACGAAACGATTACATACCAGCAAAAAAAAAAAAAAAGGTCACGAGACATGTTTGGTGTTAGGGACAATCCACTGGGTACGGATGTGACGCAATTCATGTGCGCCCATGACTGCCGGAGCTAAGAGCTAATCCCTCTAGTCAATGTCACAGTCGTGTTCAGAATCATCCCAGAAACAAGTCTCCAACCAGAACAGTGCGAACAGTTATGTTAATCTTCACAGAGGTCGATTTTCAAAATAAAACACCCTGAGCAAACTTCCAATAAAAACGGCCAAAAGGGAAACAAATTATCTACATACAGTAGCATGTTTACATATTTCCATGTTTACATTTTATGGATATGAGGTACAAGTCTACGGTTGAAGGACTAATCAGGGGCGCTTACTTGAGCAGGGAGCGCTTTGGGAAGCTGAATGTGCCGTGGGAGATGCGGTCCACAAAGTTCAGCGGGATCCTCTGGACTTGATCACAGTTGAACATGACAAAGTCGTACTTGAAGACCATGAGAGATTTGTCAGTGATGAAGACAATACGCTCCTTTTCATTATTCCAGTGATCCACCCTGAAAGACAGAGAGTGTGTTAGACCTTCAGCGAAAAATCTTTTCTTGAGTCAAAGTTGATTCATTTTTCACAAAGTTATCTGCACGAACATTGAGCGAAGGCAGACAGAAGATGTCTGGAAAGTCAATGACACTAAGAGCGCCTTTAAAAAACACACTTTCCTACATGCATGACATGTCTAATCCTTCATGTCTTTGTTAGTGTGTAAGGAGTACTGGTAGTTACTTAGTAACACTTACTTCCCAATTTATTAAGTCCACCTAACTAAAACTAAAAACAGAACTGTTTTATATTAAAATCATCCCTTCATCGAGGTTATAGTGTTCAGTTTTTGAAGCGTTCAGGAGAAGGACTACACCTTGGGTAGTGTGTCCGTCGGGCCTGTGTGCTACCCCACCAAAGCTTCGCCATGACACTGCTACAAGTTGAAGGAGTACGAGCGTTCATGCTTCACTCACTCGTTCTTTATTTTGTTAATGAATCATTTAAACATATCCTGTTGACGGTGTGGTCCATGCTAGTTAAGTGTTGATTCAACTGTATTATAATTATGGAGCCTCATGTAAACGGGGTGGACAAAATGCTAAAAATGGTTGTACCTAATAATCTGGCAATAATATTTAGATGTAAAATTATCCAGTAATTCACAAGAAGAAAAATCCAAAGATTAAAGTGTTTCACGTCTGTGAGACAAACCTCATTAGCCACTGAGGGGTCAAGAGATGATTAAAGGAATAATTCAAGATTTGGGGAAATATGCTACTTTGGTTTTCTGCATAGAGTTAGATGAGAAGATTAGTAACTCTCTCATGTCTGTATGCTACATATGTAGCTGCAGCCTCTTAGCTTATCTTAGCTTAGCATAGAGACTGGAAACAAAGGGTAAAATGTAGCCTGGCTCTGCCCAGAGTAAAAATGTCCATCTATCCTCACTTGGTAAAAATCCTACAATATGCATGCAAGTAATGCCAAGTTTCTAAATTTTACAGACCAAAAAAAATAAATTAAATGTATATTTACTGAAATGCCTTTAAAGCAACAAACTGAAGTCTGCTTTGTCTTACGTCCTTATTGTGTGTTCAACAATGTCTGTCTTCCTAAATGAAGTGACAAAACGCATCATCTCAAACACACACTTCCTCCCTCACCACTGTGCACACAACTAATTCACAGCGGCGTAGACTCTCTTGGAGTGGTTCTCTTTCTTACGGCCCACTGAGCTGAGCTCATGTGGACAACTCTAAGTGAAACCCTCTTGATTGCTGCTGGCAGCCGTGGGGCAAAAAGGACAGTTCACTGAACAGTCAAGGCATCATAGGAAGGTGTGGGTGAAGAGCTTTGACTGCACTAATGAAATGAGTTAACCTTGACTGGGCATGGGCGTCAAGGATGGTACAGAGGTGTTAGAGAGATCCAGGAACAGACTGTGGGTGTCTGACGAGCTGCCACAACAACAAAGCACAAATCAGCAAGATGACGCAAAGGAATAGTTTGACATCACGGGAAACACAGTAATTCAGTTTTTTTGCTGAGAGTTAGAAGAGAAGATTGACACCATTCATGAACACCAACCAGCCAATTAGCCTAGCTTAGCATAGCAGGTTGTTAATTCTGCATAACTTCAAGCCTTAATATAATCTGAACAGGTGAGTTATGTAAAAATTCACCCTCAGTACAGTTGTCATGAACGGGGAAATTAGCTATAGAGACCAAAACTGTTTTTTGTACCAGGCTGTAAACATGTTTATTTCTGCTGTGAGATTGGACATTTTAACATGGGGACTTATGGAGGATGACTCACTTCTGGATTCATTTCACAAAATGTATATAAAAGAGAAATTAAATTATAAAACAAAGAACAAATGCCATAAAAATAAATTAAAGTGAGATCATCTTACTTATTCTAAAACTAGTGACAGTCTTTATCGAGTCAGATCTGAGGAATTTCTCAGGCTGACATTAGACATCAGTGTCCCTTTGGGGAAATATCAGCAGCAGCGTCCCTGAATTAGCATACAGTGCAGTCTTTCTGTAGCGCTGATAACCGCAGGCCAAATGTAGGACAAATGTTAACGTGTGCTGGACAGAGCTGCATAAATGGGATGTATTATTCATTCTCACACGGCCGGCCCTTTAAATGTTTCCTGAAAGCTTCTCCAAGGACTGATAAAACCTGACATCTGTAAGTGCACTTGGTAAACGTCCTGCGGTCACTTCATTTGGCTTCGAGGCAGTTACATCACTGCCTATGCACTGACTGCTGCGATATTCTTGGAAATTGTGATTTAAAAAAATATATATTTGTGCTATTTATGAGTCTGTACTGCAGTATATCAAATATGTGTGCCATATAAGACTCAAACACTCTCCCGATGGACGGTTATATGACACTGTGAACTCAACAAGGCACAATAATTAATTCTACCACCTCCCCTATTTATTATTAATGAGCACTTTATTATAAACACTTAACAAATTAAATAATCAACAGCTTTTAACACACTGTAATGGAGTCTGAGCATATAAGGATGTATGACTAGAGTTTATGAATCAAGTAATCGTATACCACTGGTGCTACGTGACCTTCCTGTAGTGGTGTTTGGAAGAATCCCTGAAATACTTTTTAATACTTGGAATGTATTCAACATACTTCATGCTTTGCATTTCTATGATTAATTCGAGTCTAAAATGTGATGCCAAGTTCGTTAGTGGAGGTAAATAAGCGGTTCAAAATCCGACAATCGTGGCTCCAAACTGGAAATATTAGGAAGAGAAGTGTGGGTCAGTACAACGACTTTAACACCAAACAAGCTCCGGTTCTTGAACTGGTTCTGTCCACTCATCAATAAGTAATCTTAGGAATAAATTTCTGCTTTAACGGTCTGTGGCTGAACAGGGTCAGCTGCTGTATTTTAATGACCATCCTCATGGTGGTATTTGGAAAATGATATAGGTGGTACCCGGCGTTAAAAATGAAAATCATCAATATATTTGATATTTGGTTAAGTGTGATGAGAGTGAATGTGAATCTTTAATGCAGAAATGCATACAAATTGTTTCCTATCTCTTAAAGGTAAACATTTGTAAGTAATAAGTAATTTAAATATGTCAGCTTGGACTCTTTGATGGGCATTTTTCAGTATTTTCAGACACCGTATAGACTAATTATTAATGACTGTATATAAATGTAAATAAGGCTCATATGTTATATGAACATAAATTAAGAATGATGTTTTACATGTCATTTATTTGGATAATTAAGTATAAGTATAATATTTATAAAACTGTGAGAAACCTAATAAGTGGTCCTTGAGTTACAGCTGCTTATAAAATATTAAAGAAACACTTCAAATATTGTCTTTGTACACGACATTACAGCTCTGTACTGGAATACTGCTTATAAATGGTAAATGGGGGTGATGGGGTTAAATGACACTTGGCACACAATACACTGCATGAGAACATGAACATGATGCTTTGTAATAGAAACATGGTATCATGAACTCACTCTGCCATCAGCCAAATGCTGCGAACGTTGCCATCTATTTCTTTATCCACCAGAGCTTCAGTGTCTTTGATGCCCTGATTCAGAGTGCCAGGCTGAGGAGACAGAAATGCACGGGTGTCACTTTCTAATTTCCCATTGTGACAATCACAATGTGTGCAAAGAAAGCTTAAGGGGTAATCTTTGAGGCAGATATGCAGCTGGGATCGGCATTCCAACAAAATGTCAGCGCATCGCTGTGTCAAACAAAAACAACAATAAACAAAAAGACGAAGCCTCGGCATGTAAAAATCACTGCAAATGAAGAAAGCTGAGCGTGCAGCTTCCTGTATAAATCCGAGTAACTCAGGTGTTTGAAGAAACAACAGAAAGCTCCAGTACACAATACATTACACATCCAAATTGGCAGCTGTGAGTCTTTGTTTTCTAGTGCAATCCGCACTCAACGTGTCATTCTTATAACACACAATCCTTGTACTTTGTGTTTTATTATGTCAATGCCAAGTTGGAGAAGTTGCATAATACGACCATGGACAGAATAAAACATGGACGTCTTATCTGTGACGTCACTCACAGGTTTCTGAAGAGCTGTTGTGAAGCTCAGTGTGTGGTGGTTCTGTCTGCCGCTATGTTGGTCTCCCTGCTAATCTAAAAATTGGCAAAGACGTGGATAGGTTGACCTACAATCTGTACCAGGCTGTAAACTCGTTTATTTCTGTCGGACATTTTAACATGGGGGTCTGTAATGTAGTTTCTAGCTTACTAATTATTCATCGGCCATGAGTTTATCTTCCGGCACAGTTGCACAGTTGTATCAAAAGTGAGAGTAGATCAAGCAGCAACCTTGGTTGCAGTGAAGTGAAGCCAATGCCCAACTTCCAAAAAAACTGCAGTACCTCAAACAGCCACTTGAGGCTGGCTACAGAACGAGTCACTCCATAAGCCTCCATATTAAAATGTCCAACTTCACAGCAGAAATAAACGGCGATGATCCACGCCTTTGCCAACATGATGGCAGCCAGTGGTGCATATTTTGTCTCTTCGGGAACATGTGGGTGACGACACGCCTACGTTGTCTATCCTTTATATAAGTATTATTAATATCATATTTACATTTAGTCATTTAGCTGATGCTTTTATCCAAAGACTTACAAGGAGCAACTTGGGGCTCTTGTCCAAGGACACTTTGGGGATCGAACTTGGTGGACGTCCCCCTCCTGAGCCACAGCCGCCCCATTAACATCATATATTTAAAGTATTAAAACTAAAAGTAGGCCTACTCACTATGTAGGATTTACATGCTGTTTTATCGATCTTTAATGTTATTATATATGTAGGCTATCACGACTGCAGAGCTAGGTGGCTAAAGTAAATAAAGCTAGCTCAGGTACAACACATCAAATGCTAAGCTAACATTTATGTTTATTGTTGTACACTTACAGATAAGATAAATAAACTATATATTACATTACACCGTTCAATTAAATGAAGCTAGCTTTAAATACAAGCAACTTAGCAACCTAGCTTAACTAGGCTAGCACTTAAGGTAGATGCTAAATGCTAATTTAGCCGTTAGCATGCTGCCCGTTGACAGGTGGAAAAGTTCGTACCCTCAACACGAAGAACCTCAGGAGCTTGAACTGGTCCACAGATGTCTCCAAAGTGATGGCAGTAGGTTTGGAGGGGGGCGTTCCGACCCCGGCTGCCCGCTCCTCGGTGTTCCCTGTGCGGGCAGCAGGTGGGGGCGAAGCAGAGGGGACCGCAGCGCCGTCCTCCGCTGCCCGCTCCTCAATGTCCCCTGTGCGGACAGCAGCAGCCTCACTGTCCTGCGGGCTCCCGGAAGAAGAGCTGAGCTGATGCTGCTGCTGCTGCTGCTGCTGCTCCTTCTCCTGCTCCTCACATGGCAGTGCTTCCTCCTCAGCTTCTGCCATGATGGAGCTTTACTACACATTAAAACAAAACAAAAAACACTAATGTTTAGTCATTTATGAAGCTAAAGAGGCTATTTTGAGTCAACTGCAGGGTGACTTTCAGGACTTGTCAGTCTTGTCCCTCCGGTGGTGCGGTATGCACATCGAAACTTAACATCCCTCGACACGAGTTTACTCCCCGAAGGTCTAAATCACTTTAGATCGACATTTAAAGAAGCTTTTAATACGGTTCTAATTAAATAAAAGTATTTCGGATACGTACCGGTGATTATCGAGGTCACAGAAAGAGTTCAGAGATGAACAACCTGCAGCAACAGGTGCATAACTTCCTTGTTCCGCGTCGTGGAGTTTGTTTCAAAGGGCGTAGACAGTAGCAGCCTGGCACAGCAGGCTGTAAGTCAGCTATGCACACAGGCCTTTTCATTGCTCTCATCTGATTTACATGTAGACAAACCACAAACCCTGCACAGCTACTTTAAATAAGTAAATACGTCTAGTTTACAGCTTTCACTTTATAAACATGCAGATTTACACCTCACTTAAATGATACTACACTATATGTACTGTTGTGTGTGCATGATACAAATAATACAACATGCATATGAAAGATGTCTAACTTATTTATTTAATTTGGGGTATATCTTTTCTTATTTATTAAGAGTATTTTCCAACCTTGTGAGCTGCTGTAACAGGTGAATTTCCCCAGTGTGGGTTCATTAATAACTATTATCTTATCTTAGGATAAGATGATACATTTTTTGCTACAAGATGCACGGCTGGATTAACCTGTTAGGAGGATGGTGGCTACAAAAAGCCGCTCCACTTGTGTGTTGTTCTTGTTTTCACAGTGGTGGCACATCCACTTACACACCTCACTATAGGCCAGTAAACTCCAGTCAAGTCTGCCCTGTGAGATCAAAACATCTGGCCCTCACCGACCTACTGCTCAACTGCAGCTGTCATAGCATGTGAAATAAAGTGTATTTTGCCATTCACCATCAAAGCTAAGACACCTGCCACCTAAATGGAGTATTACCAGTAATAATAACAAGGGCACATCTGCAATTAACCAACCGGGACCTCTCCAGCTACCAGCTTCCACACTTCATACTGTGGTCCATGCTGGATTTGAATGCCGACCCTCCAGTTCTCATGCAAAGTCCCAACCAATGAGCTGGTAGCAAGAGCTACTTTGTTTGTTTCCTCTGCCCAGTCGCACAACCTCAGAAATCGTCTTTAATGGACTGACACATTAACCCAGCGTTCTCAGCTATTCTTAGGATTAATCACAATTAAGTGCACGTGGTGCTCTCAACTGTGTTAAAGAGTTCAGCTCTCCAACTTCACCTTTTCAGAGTAATGTCAATGCTCGTCGAACGTTCACTATCTGAGCAAAGAACATGTATTGTACAGGGTAAGACTTGCGTGATGTGTCATTTTTTATTCAGCCCAGTACAGGATCAAGACTGAAGAATAATAATTTAGGTTGTAATACAGCGAACACTTGGCTGCGGGCTAGATTAACCCTACAGGCTTGTGCAACACTATTCATGCTGTTTATGAAAGATTTAGCTCGATTTGATTTCCTCTTTTTAAGCTTGTGTTCTTGTCTTGACATCTTTTCCTAAAATACCAGTGAATGGCATTCGTAATGCAGCCGGACAAGAACACAATCAAGCAATCGCAGGATGAACCAGATCATTGAAAGCAAATAAGACTTTTCCCTCCCACAAATCCTTGAATAGCATCTCCATTTAAACATCAGTCTTCATGTGAGCTAATGTTTTCTGACATGGCATACTGTAGGGCCACTCGTTCCCCAATCACAACTCTTTCATGGAGCTCTTCCAAACGCCATGTTGGAAGTTTAAAACCAATCCAGTTGTAATCTCCAGCCGTCAAAGAAATGCAGACAGATTTCTAAAGGCGTTCTTTCTGCACGGTTGCTTAGCTACTCCCACGGACTGCAGGCTGAGATTTTCATGCTCTTTAGTGTTTAGTGTGAATGGACAGTAGCTTTCAGTCCATATCTCATTTAGGTTTTTGTTTTTTTTGCACTTGTAATTTCTTCTAATCAGTGAGTTTTTTTTTTTACTCCGGTGATGGGTTAATAATGAATTCTCTGAATGTTTTTTTGCACTTTTTTGCACAAGAAGATAGAATTTCTTCACAATCTCCATGAAATTTGTAATCTCCCTGCTGTTGTTCCTTTATTTGATTCTGCGATAACTGCAAACTAAAGCGCAGAGCATAATTGAATCACAGACCTGGTGGTAGTTTTATGGAAATAGCTCAGCATAGCAGCACCATAACATTGGATTTCTGATGCTACGTGTTTATGTAAACCAGCGAACTTAGAAACCCCTTTGCCCTGTGATGTATTTGGAGAAGAGGATATTCTGATATAATCCATACTGTTGTATCTAGGCCAAGTAATCAACACTGCATAACTGATAATGTTGACTGTTGTCAAGCTGTAAGTGCTTCAGTCGGTGCTGTACTGTATATCTGTATATATAAGTTTATGCTTCAGTGTTTCCATGCAGGTTTTTTGGTGCCCTCCAAAGACATACATGTTTATCACCGATGGAATTTACCATGAATTATTAACAGGTTAAATAATGCATGTCATATTTCCGGTGGATGTTTTAGATAAAACAGCACTGCATACAGTAAATAATGGCATGTTGAGTAATGCAGCACATGTTTTTCTTTGTAGCCAAGTGCAGTTAATGTTCAGCGGTAACTTAATATTATCTATTTTACTATTTTTTGTGTATCTGTGTGTTTGCTGTGGTAGTGTGTAAGGCAGGGTTTTATGTTATGTGTACACTGTTTCCATGCATGCAAAACAGCTTATCCTCATCGGTGTCACAGTGGGGCTGGAGCCAGTGCCAGCTGACTTTGGGCGGGAGGTGGGATACACCTTGGACAAATTTCCAGAAAGGCAACAAAAAACCATTCACAGGCACATTCACATCTATGGGCAATTTAAAGTCACCAATTAACCTGTTAAGTGCATGTCTTTGGACTGTCAGAGGGAGAGTACCGAGAGAGAACTCATGCAAGCTACACAAAGCTGAGGTTCGATTCAGGAACCTTCTTGCCTGAGCAGCACAGGAGAGCTGATAGGGAGACAAATGCTACAAAGTCTGCTTTATATCGAGGTAGCTGCAGAGTTGGAGGCAGAACCCCAAACAAAGCTTTAATGCTGTTGGTCGAGTCTTCATACAAAGTGAAAATGAGCTGAATATCTGCGTCCAATAAGTGAGTAGTGAAGGGCAAGACCAAAACAAATGGATATGGGTGGCTGGAGCCTGGTGACATCTTGTCTACATGGGGTCGACATCATTAGATTTTAGAAAGCTTAAATTGAAAATGCTTTTTTAAGATGTCGTGAATGAGCTGTATTAATATAATTTCAATGTGAATTTCTTTGTAAATCCCATGGTAGTCTATAATTTTACCTTGATCACCTTAAGTGTTTTGATGGATATCTGAAGGCCACCAAATTTCAAATATTTTTTTCTGTCTGCTCGGGTCTTTTGGGATATAATTTGGAAAATTCAGTAAAAAGAATTATTTAAAAAGAAAGAAAGGATGAAATTCTCAATAAATTGGAATGATTTTTCTTCATGGGCATGTTGTACGGTGCTGGAAAAAAGCATCGTGAGTTGGTTGAATCTGGGCCAGAGAATCCTCTGTGAGATGACATCAGTTGACTTTACAGCTCAAACAAACACACAAACATGTCCAGGGGCACCCACCCTTCATCTTCAATGTTCTCGGTGGATGGAAGTAATTCAATTATGTCCCAGCACGTTTGTGTTTGTTTATCCATATTGCAGCAAAGCCTGATTTAACTCTCCTGAGATATCACACAGGATCAGCAGATGTTGCGTAGACCTCTGTGACCCCGTAACTTCCACAGACATGATCTGTATGTGTGTGTATGTGTGTGTGTGTGTGCAGTAGCTTGCTGAGGCATAGCTACACTGGCAGCTTCTTTTTTTCCCCTGCTTAGCCTGTGAGTAATGTTGAGACCAGAGCGCGGGGGCTGGGCCATGAGGGTTCATTAACTCAGCTGAAGCCTGATGAGCTGGAAAACTCCTAACCTTCAATGTTTTAGCCCAGTAAAAAGCTCCACAGAGCACTTTAATTTTCCCCAGCATGGCAAATAGCCTGAGTCTATGTTGAGGCCTTCCTTCATTTTCTGAACACTGATTAACAGATAATAGAAAGAGAGGAGAAAATAAAAGTGCACCACTGTCAGTGCATCCATATCAGTTCCTTCATTTGGATGTTTTGCAAAGCTCCATCAGGTTACATGACAGGAAGAGAAGATAAACTTTAAGTATTCAATAAAAAAAAAGGTTAAATTAATGCTTATTTTGGAGCCATTTCAGTTTTAATCTAAAGCTAACTTCTGCATTTCATTTGGACCACACTGAATTCTTTCTGACAGTAATGTTTTTCTTCTCAGGACCGCTGCATGTTGTTTTGAGCTGACAATAATGTGGCGTGGGAGAGCTGCACATATTGACTGTGAGCTGACCACAGTGTTTACTGCCCAGAGGCTCCACTTCCAGATGACTGCAGACAACTGTTTCGCTTGACCTTGGCCGTTACAACCAGCAGGCCGAGACCTGACCTGTCAAGTACGGTTCACAGGGACGTTTAAGGTCAATGATGGAGAGTTTCAGCCGAGTCTGTTTGGTGCTTGTTGAGCTTGAAAGTGATAGTACATGCATAAATCAGTGTGACATGTGACTGTCGTTTCTGAAAGATAAAAAGTTTAAAGCCTTGACCTTCTACATCCAGATCTAAGGCAAAGCTTCACGTGAATAACTTGTGGTTCATAGACTCACACTTGGGGTTAAGAGTTGGCATGCGACGCTACAGCTGAGTGCAACTTTGGTACACAGCCTGCAAATAGGAGAAAGTACATTTTAAAAGTTTTGTTTTGTTGGGGAATGCACATTTTTTTCAGTTTCTTGTAGAGAGTTTCATGAGCGTTTTTCAGCAGGACTGAACAAGCCTTCCTCACCTGTGTGGAGGTGAGAAGGGTGTAATGGGAGTCCAGCATACATCTCCAGCATCTATCCAGAAAACCACATATTTAAAGAAGACAGTTTGAGTGTGAAGATTGAGAAAGGAGGTGTGTAGTTACTTACAGTAGCATGAGACTGTCCTTTAACTATTCCTGAAGAAGAGTCTTAACACTGGAGATTTCCCAATCAGAATCAGCTCACTGTCCCAAAAACAGGACTTTGACTTTGGTGACAGCGAAGCTGGATTGTCAACCAGACAAGATCCCAGACCACAATCCCAGATTCATGAGGACCATGAAGTATCCTTCCTTGAATGGTAGTCCAATCTGTAAGATGGCTCCTGTGTCAAAATCTAGTTTTGTACCTTAGTTTAGCTACGCAATGCACAAAGAGCGCTCACCTGGGGCAGGTTAATCCAACTATGGCTCTACAAATAGTTTATGATTACTGCACAATGGTAAAAAACTGCAAAACCTCACGGACATACAGTTTTCAGTAAGAAGGCATATCAGTGTCAGAGCGGAGACAATGAGATGCATAGAAATATTTCAAAATGTTTACATTGCTCCTGAGGCTGAAACGCAGCTGCAGTTAAGAATGCAAAGTTGGAAAGTAACAGTAGGCTTTGCAGACATTAGTGGTACAATGATTGTGTAAATACCACTTGGGTAATAACTTGGTATTAAATCATAACGGGAGAATGGGGGATACAAGCAGTTCAAACAAGACTTTCGCCTTGTATTCTTTTTCCATGCGCCACATTTAAGCATGCAAAGCGTTTCTCCCCTCGGGGCTCAACCTCAAGTGGTCCTCATGAGTTCAGTTATGGTGCAAATATCACACAGGGATAAGAGCTGTATGAGTGTACTTAAACAAACCCAGCAATGGGTTTTGTCCAGAGGGAGAGATAATCCAGCCACTAAGTGGCAGTGTTGTTCCAGTGATGATACAATACCAACGGAGCATGCAGAGTGGGACCAACGGGAGCAAATCCATGTTCAACATGCGAGATTACAACATGCTTAACTCACCAGCCAACCTTTGTGTATTAAACAACACCCAGAACAACAGAATATAATACATTATCATCAAAGCTCACTGTACGTTTGCCTTTACTCTCTTTCTTCCCTCTCGTGCCATCCTGACTCTGTTTCATCTTTCTCACATCACCTCCGACTATAAAGCCGACAAGCCCTCCTGGCAGATGTCATTACCAATCCAGACTGTTTCTCTGTGACATATCGTGTCACCCTGGACATACTGACTGCTCCCGCCTGGCCCGTCCACGTAGCACAAGGCACAGATCAGATATCACACAATTCATCATAAACTGCGATGTTTCTGACTCATCTGAGTTGCACTTTAGCCTTGAGCTCGAGTGAAAGTGGCACTGAAGAGTAGCCAGAAAACGACTGCTTTGATATGTTGTACTAACAGGAGGAGGATGAAAGCCAAATCGGAGTTGATGAATTAAGGGTGGCAAGTAACACATTTATTCTTAACTGCTGCCTTTTAGCAAGGCAGTTTATTTTGGGCTTTCCTGCCACGCTCATTTGATATTACGTAACCTCAATAAACTCTATCAGGAACTTGTTTTTAGAACAGACATCAGCATTTTTCTCTCTCGTTACTCATTTTACAATAGTAACATGAAACTTCGACACAGATTCAGATGCTTTACTGGATATTTCATCATGGGGATTTCACTCGAGGTGAGTGATATTAGCGGGATTTCCTGGAAACATACAACCTCTGTCACTATGACTGGAAGGATAAAGATATTAGTGAATGTTCAGGGTTTCCTCATGATACCACTGCGACTCTGGTGCTGCAACAGTGCTTTCCCTTTTGGTAACTACATGATTCCCCCTGGTACTGAGGTGTCACTGGCATGTGTGTGAAGTCCTCAGGGAAACATAAACACGTGCAGTCACTCTTGGAAAAGCCTGCTCTGCAAAGTGCCAACGCTTTTTTTCTTTTAGCATCAGCAGCATTTCACCTTAATTTGATGTCAAAGTAAAACTTCACTTGAAAGACAAATGAGGCCTAATTTATGGTGCTCTGTGTCTTTGTGTCTCCGGTTTGCTTGAGGTGAAACAGCCATTCAGGAATCCCTACAAACAATGCTCCACCTCTGCTAAGTAGAAGTTCACAGATTTGTCATGCAATGCCTGTAGGAATACAGTGAATTTTCTGCTCTGCCGCAAAATCGCTTTATGCTCCACTGGCATTCCTCTTGCCCGTTTGTTGGGGCAGTGTACAGCCTCATGTGATTTATTGAGCTTGATTGCGAGACGAGCAGCAATTCACTGCCTCCCCGCCATCATTAACAGTGTGTAATCCTGAAACAGGCCTAATTTTTTATTGTTCGCTCCCTTCATTTCTTGCTGAAATGTGTTTTTCTTCACAGCTCGGATTCCTGTCTTGACATATGCTCTGTATAGTCGAAAAACTTTTTCGTGTGCAATTGTGGAACATTAAACCAGTAAGGTGCATGTGAGGATGTTGTCTCTGGTACGCCTCCATCACATCATCGCCCACAGTGTCACTTCTAACAGAGGAGAAGGCAGCAAACACTTCCTTTTCAAGTGATTTCTTTGGGAAATGAAAGGCATTGTGAGAGAGAAACCCAGAAAATGAGGAGGAATTACAACAAGGTAGCCACGCAAGGCACCGGGACTTGGAGATGATGAAAAAGAAGCCCACTTTAGAACAGAGAGCCCTACAAGTCCCCACGTTATCAAAGCCAAGGCAGGAGGCAAAGCTCCTCCCAACTTTCAGTCATTTCATGCCCTCACACAGCTTCTCATCTCCGCAGAGAGGTGAAGTTTGAAAACAGATAAATAGTTCACCCCATTTAGCGGCAAAGTCGAACACCTTCATTTCCCCCCGAATATTTGCTCATTGTAGCTGGGTGGCGCCTCATCCAGAATTTGTGCCTTTGCTTGTTTGTAAAAAGGGATGTGCAATGGCTACTAAAAATAGCTCCATTGACCCACTTTTTCAATAGGACTCACTGGCATTGTTAAAAGGAATAGATCACATCAAACAAGACCTTTAATAGAAACCTTCGGTCGTCATCTTTTCAGTACAGTCTTGAGGTTACGACGACAATACCCGCAACATGCTTTTCTATTTAAATGTACAGCTAGGCCAGTCTCTGGTTTCAATCAGTTTGCTACAAAGGCCACGCACTGCTGTAGTTTCTCCAGTGTGAATAATCTGCTTGAACATGGACAGAACTGCCTTGAAAATACTGTTATACTAGCACTGTACTGGCGTTTTTATTATGTGTCTTTTATTAATGAGATCCAGTTTCCAGGCTGGTGATTTCAGGGACCACGGGTACTTGAACCGTAGAGGGATTCAAGTACCCACCCTACTGTACCAGAGACTACATGGAAAGATTAATCGGCTAATTAGAAAAAGGAGGAAAATGACCATCCAGAGTGGTGTTATGCGGATCTATAGTAAACATATGGCGACAGTGATCGGTAAGCTATACCAGCTACAATAAGCAACTGGACAGGATATACCTCCCACCAACCTGAGTCAGCTGTTAATACCTTAACATCACGTGTTGCCAAAACATAAACATAATAATCCTTATTTTCAGGAGATTATACACTAATAAAAGCATAGTTATACATGTTGTATTCTATTTGTACCATATCCTGTAAATAGAGCCCGATAAATCTGACACACTGAACCTTTAATGGTTTAAAGATGCAGCTCCTCTCACTCCAAGTGTTTGTGGTAAGAATGCACACTTGACCAAATCAACAGTGACTATATAATTGTATGAAAACATATTCTTTAACAATATCCACTTTTGTGGATATGTTGTGTTGTTGCTAAACATCCACTTTAAAATCAGCTTAAATTAACACTTTTGGAACATGATTGGTGTTGATGGAGGTATTTGAGCTCATGGGGATTTTGAAGTATAATAATAATAATAATAAAAAAAGGTTGGGAACCGCTGACCTACAGGGGAGCTGTAGGGACATGTGTAAGCCATTTAGTTGTTTAGATCTGTGGCTGAGTAAAAGGTCCAAAGCAGTGGAGGGCAGTAAATGGCATGTATCCAGGATAGTCTGCTGACTTTTCTCTTTTCTGATTGAAGTCTCTGGACTCTTCTCGGAGCGGAGTGATAAATCAAAAGCTACAAAAGGAGAGCTTAGAAATTCTTCCAAAAGAAATCTAGGCACGGAGATACAAAACAAAGGCTAAAAAATGCACTTTATAATGCTCACAGAGGATTCATTATCTTCTCTTCCTACAGTTCATGCTGCCGTATATATATATATATATATGCTTTAAAGATCTGCTAAACCTACATTACTATGTACTCATGAATGGTTCTGCAATAATAAAGACCTTCTGAACTAAACATTTTCTCCAAAGTGAGCTGCAAGTCATCTAATGGAGGCGATGATAAGTGTAAAATCCTGGACAACTCCCCTGACACCTTCTTGTAGATCTGAATCCAGAGAGTGCGCTCTGAAGTGCTGCACTTTCATGGGAGAAAAAAAAAGGAGGCCTGCTCCTATGGCAACAGAAAATCAGTTTAAATGAAGACAAACAGGAGGCCTCTGAACCTCCACCTACGCGCGCACTAAAAAACACAACCTCCTTTCACAAATCCATCAATGCGGTAACTTTGTAGACTCGCTGAATGCTAATGGCTCGTAGCATGCACCGCTTAAATAGGTCACGACTGGGAATAATTGTATTAACTGCTGTAAATAGAAATAAACAGGGGAAAGTGAAGAACAGTAATGGCTTGTCGGGATCTATTCAGAGGCTTTCTCAGAAAATGGCGGAGAAGTCTTGAGGGAGGCACTCAGTGTCACAATTTGGCTTTTTGTAAAAAACTGCCATCTGCTTAAAAAAGCCAATTATGAACAGAGAGAGTCGGGAAAGCAAGAAAAAGTGTCTTTAGGACTGGAAGTTTAAAACCTGATAACATTCTTCAGAAAATGAGCTTCAACAATGTTCACTCGTATCTGAATTACAAAGATAATATGACTTTGGAGCTCTTATTCTACTTTACCTTACGTCTCTGACCTATTACGCAGAATCCATTAAAATGTGATTAAGTGGTCGGTAAGCCGGAGTGGAATATTAGGAGAATGTGAACCGAAACATTTAGTTACTTAATGTAATCAGTCCAGTCCACTGTCTCTGTGTTTTTCTGGATCTTCCCTACAATGTTTGAATGTCATGACTGATTCTGAGACACAATGCCAAGAACAAGCTGTTCCCTGAGCAGCCCACAAATATGTGCAGCGGAGGCTTTTGCAGTGAAACAGCAGGAAGTTGATCAGTTCTTCAATCAGCCAAAAGTTAATCCAGTTGGTCAGACGCACACACATATAAAACACGTTTGCACACTCTTGAGCAATACACTGTTGTGCTCTCTGTGTGGTTTCACAGTGTCACATGAATCCCTTGTAGCTGACTGTTATTTCTTGCTTTCTTTGCAAACATATCTCGTTGCCCTTCTATCCTGGGAGCTACATTTACTCGACAGCACATTCGTAATGTTTGCTGGTCAAGCTGCGCTACTATCTCTGGCTGGCGAAAGCAAGGTATTCTTTAAATGTTTGAACAGATGGCTCCCAAGAAGTCTGGAGGTAAAAATAAAAACATGTGCGTAAGTCTTGAGCGCTCAGAATGCTATCTATTCTTCATCCCTTATCTCCTCTGGGATCCTGGCCTCGGGGCTGATGGTTTTGGAAGCACATGCACACTTGGCCAAAAACAACAGCCAAATGGTAATATATAATTTTGAGGTTGCCTACAGTATAAAAGCATTCCACTTTGAATAGTATTGTAGATGCAAATCATGACTTAAAAAACCCTCAATTGCATTCTGAATGTCTGCAGAAACACAATTTAAATTCTGAACTGAAAATAATGTTCATGTCTACTGAGAGCGAGAGTGCGGTAACATTCGCTGAAATATAGTTTTAACCTTTTAATGGTGGCGTCCAAAAAAAAAAGCAATGGGAGTTTATTCTTTTTAATTTCTTTGCCCCTTTGGGCATCCCCAGAGGCTAAAAGTTCACTAATGGCCAGGATAAAAATATCAAAGAGCCACATGTGCAGTGCAGTCTGATCGGACTTTAATATCTGTGTGGTGGTGGTGGTGAAACAGCACAGCAGCTCTGATGGCCAGTGGATCTTCCTCTTGTGGTATCTGGTACAAACTTGTCTTCAAATACAAGAAAACTAATATTATCTACACATGTTTGTTTATTGTGTGGTTTGTTGAAGTTGTATTGCCCCCAGTGATCAGAGTGAAGCGGTCATTGTTCACAACTGTTATTGTGCTATTGTGTACTCCATGATAATATTAAGTTTGGTTGGTTTGTTGGTCTACTGCTTATATTCATGGTCCCCAGAGGGTGAGTCCTAATGAATTCAGTGAGCCCACTGACTTTTCCTTTGGCATGAGGTTTATATTTGTGGTTTTGTCTGTGAAGGAACACTCGTTTCCCTTTCAGGATTAAGTGAGCTAACAGCCAAACACCACGCAAACAAGACACAGCAGCCAGCTAATATTACTTATTAGTCCAACAGCAAGGAGTCAAGCTCAGCGTCTGTCTTTCTTCTGAAATCTTTTATTTCACAAAGCTCTCGCCAACTAAAAGTCAGTCTCATATATACTACTTCTGTCCTGCGGCTTCTTGTTTGGTCACTCTCCATTTTTTCTTCTCGGCTTCCTCCGTTAACGTCCCCTTCCATATTTAAACAATGCCACATCTCACTCCTCTCTACAGGTGGCCAGCTTTTCACTCGGCCATTCAGAACAACCATTAACGCTTTTATATCCTGTGTAGTCTGACAACACATCTTGCAAGCTAGTTCTGTCTGAGCATAACCCAACACTTAGCATGTCGGCATTAGCATTTGGCACAAAGCACTGCTGTACCTCACCAGCTGCTGACTTTCACTCTGGTTACAAAAGTATTACAAATTCATCAGACTTTTTCTGTCACAGCTAGTGTGAACAGGGCAATGGGGATAAGACCCAAATGTCGAGGCAGAATGTGACAGTTCAGTGATTTATTGCTGAAGTGAAGGTATTTATATAGCCATACAGGCTACAGGCAGGTTCAGGTGGATTCCAGACAGCAGGTTTGGCTACAGGGCTTGAAAGCAGGACATGAGCAATGATGCAACTTTGACGAACTGACAGACAAACAAGTGGATTGGTGTGGAGAGCCGCTGATTGTTGGAACGGGGGTGAAGGTGGGTGGGTTAGTTTGATGAAGAGGGAAGAGAGGGGTGGAACAACGCCGAGCGGGAAGAAAAGGCAACATAGGCGCCTAAGGAAACAGAAATGTAGTTGTAGACATGAAGAGTGAAAGGAGACAGACTGGCATTTTGGAGGGTTTCATTTCCATCATTCTTTCCAGTAAAGTCCTCCGAAATGAAACCAAAAAGAAAAAAAACACCTGAAAAAGCTCAACTGAACAGTTTAAAAACCCATTAAAAGACTGCAAATCATTACATTTTAATTGTAACCAAGCAACTGTAGTAAATTTTGCCTTCCTCGTAGGTCTAAGAGTCTATACAACCCTTCTACAGCATCATCAGACCTGTGGAGACATTACTAATAGTGCTCGAGGACCCCAATGTCTCTCTTCCTCATCCTAAATCATCAGGCTGGCCAAATGGCCCTGGAGAAAAACATTTGACAGAAACAAAACATAGATCTCTTCAGTTTTTTCACTGTATGCCTGAGGTACATGCGAGATGAAGACACAGTGTGAAGGGTGACATGTATAAAACATGAGCAGATTGGGAGAGCGAGGTAAGCACTGAGCACTGCCTTGGAGAAAAGACTAAATATAAAGTGTATGTCTGATTTATGACCCCTAAGATTTTAACGTGAAGATTTTAGGCTGCTACAGTATTTCAGACAGTACATATAGTACACTGAGAGTAGTAGCACGACAGAAGAAAGTAACCTCCACTCACACAGCCGAGATGTACAGCCGAGTACATCCTGTTATCAGAGGCAGAAGACGTTGTATGGATACAATAGGAACGTTTACATGAATAACATGTGAAATCTGTGTTAGGATGGTAGAAAAAAAAGAACATTATTCACATTGTTGGAGTCCTGCATTAAGTCTTTGCCAATCAAAGAATACGAGATAAGAGAGCTGACAGCTACACAGGAAAACACATTACTATTTCAGCTGGCGTTGCTGCTTCCGTGCCGCTCTGCAACCATTTTGAGTCATCCCCCTCTTAATTGTTAATGATTTCTTCAAATGCGAGGCGGTATCGCTCACACTTTCCCTCGGAAGGTGCCACATTCCAAGATGTAAATCCGAGGTTAATCCACAAATTAGGTTTCCGGAGGCAGTGTGCGTGGATATTGTGAGAATGGGAAAGTATGCCAGGAGCATGAGAGTGTGCTGTCAGCCATGCAAACCTGAACCACAGACTAGATCTTCAAAATGACTTTGATCATGTAGTTCTGAATCATTTACCAGTGAGATGGAGGGCATGAGAAACACGCGTGGCCGGTGAGCGATGTGGAAGCTAATGCTAAAAACACGGAAAGCATGGTTATCCTCAAAAGGGCTAATTAAAATTTAAGAAGAGCTGGTTTTCTAGGGGTCTGATCAGACACACCAACCTGAAGGAGCAATTCTATAGAACGTGTACGAAAGAGGGAAATGTGACCACCCAAAAAGTCACGATCGACTCAAGTTCAAGCTCATACTTTTCTAACTTTAACTTCACACAACCGGGTGGAGACAGCAATCACAGGACGTACAGTAGATACATACTCTGTGTGTGCACAGCGAGACAGCAAGGGCAAAAGAGGCAAACCGAGAGCAGACTAATAAGATGTAGGTTCCAGGTGTGCACCAAGACATTGCATTGCTCAAACAACACCCATGTAAAAGAATAGTTGGCAGCATCTTGCGTGTTGTATATCGAAGTTCATTATTTTTGTCTGGGATGGGGAAAAAGTTTGTAGAAGTTGTCTGGCAGCCAACCTCTATACCACTAGCTGTTGTCCTGAGGTTTCTGCCTCTCTTTGGGAACCTGCTCCAGCAGGCGAGACAGCAAAAACAAGAAAAAGCTCACCGGGGAGCTCACCTGGTGGAGCTGGCACCCTGTATACAAAAGGCTACTTCCTTACTACAACGTCCTGGATTCAGTTCCAGACTGTGGTCACTGGTTTCATGTCATCCCATCTCCCACTTTCCTGTCTCTCTGTAGCTGTCCTATCCAACAAAGGCATTGAAGGCCCTAGAAAAAAATAATTAAACAACAAGCACAACATGCTGATGTATAGATTGTATGTGATACAAACGGGAACTAGTACATGTTTGTGAATGTTTTATATTTCAACTTATAATATTTTTGATGAACACTGTAAATCATTGTACCTGAATTTGAAAACAAAGAGCTGAAAGACGCTAAAATGGACTGATTTCCAAAAACTACAGATTTGTAGGCTTTGCACAGTGATTACTGGATGAAAGAGATAACAAGGCACATAAAGAAGAGCATCGTGGAGCTCTACGAAGGCATTTCAGGAGCAAACAAACCTAATATCTGGTAAGACATTTCCCAAAATACCAGAAATCAGAAACTCTCGTTAGAACATCGACTTTACCAAGAAACAGAGATAAAATTCATGCAGTGAGCAAACTGACGCTAAAATGCCAAATTTCTCTAAACATTAGTCAGTTCAGATGATCAAGTGCATTATGTTTTCCTTCACTAACACTGACATTTAAAGGGAAGTCAACAGATTTGTGAGACAAGCTGTTCTAGGGGTTTGCCTGCTGGAATCAACACAAAGAGCTAAGCTGCTGATTTTAGCCACAGATGTCAGTTTATAAAGCACTTCCTCTCAGCTATATATGGCTGTGCTAACGTGTGAGCGATGTCTCACAATTCAAAGAACAGTTGGACACCTATCAACTAGCAGCAACACCTTCTTAACTGTAATTACCTTGAATAGGGACAGTCAAAGAAAGACAGGTTGCTAGGAGACTGTTGCACAAAGAGCCCAAGGAAGGCATTAATGCTGACCTTTAGCAGACGACAAGGTAAGAAAGTGAAAATGATGTATCACATTGCTCATGCATCAGAGATTAAAAAAAAGGAAATAAGTTATTTGTTTTGTGGCTAAATGATGGAGAATCAATGAAGCAGAGTCACAAAGTTAACACTATAGATTTGATACTAACATCAGATACTTGAATCACTGTTTCCATGACTCGTGGTGTAAACAGCACGTCACACTGTGGGTCTAAAACACACAAGTGTTGACACAAGCGCATTGTCTTTCAGTAACTGATGCTGAAAGTTTGATTCAAGTTCCCTAAATTCTGGTATGACTTTTAAAATGCACACCAGACACGCTGACCGCTGCTGCAGACCACAACATCATAGTTGAAATTGCAGGAGAGTTTCCATCAACATCCGTGCAGAGTTGTGTGTGGGCCCTTTAGTTGAACTGTGTGCGAAATGGACCTCAAATATGAAGCACCCCCAGCGCTGAGACCCGCAGTGTGAAAGTCTACTGTACAAGAATGTATTCAAATCAGGTCACTCATCTGTCTCTGTGACATGTAGTGATGTGAGAGTCACACACTTCGGTGAGAGCGAGCGCCACAGGGCTGCCTGGTGGAACCGCTCTGTTCATGTGAGAAGAAGGGAGTAAACTTTGCTTCACACTCTCAGATGGATTTCTAAGTCTGTGATAAGAAACGAGACAAGAAGGATTTAGGTTTTAAGACAGCAGCATGTGTGGGTGTCAGTTTGCTACTTTGCTGACAAGTGGTCTAAATATTTCACATGGCCTACATTCAGGTGATCGAGACACTTTGCTAGCATTAATTCCAACACCTAATCTTCCATATCAGAGTGTATAACACTTCCAGGATATCTTACATAGGCATCTGATATTCAAATACTTTACGTGCATTAGAAACATCTCTTGGATGGAGTACACACAGAAACTAAAATACAAAATTACCATCTTGTGAAATACTATCAGTATTTCTAAGTACGTAGGAAGTGCTGTCGAATGTCATCTTCCAACTGGGTGAATCTCTTTGCTGGCAGATGAAAAGAAGCAGCTGGTGACTTCATGGACTCACATGGCTGTCGACGATCTCTGCAGGCCAACGAGAGTTAAGTAGCACCTGGAAAGGACTGCCGCGTAGAGGGAAAAGGTCATTCCAAACTGGGAATAAAAATGGCTGAACTGAAATGTAAAAACAACATATTGAGGTTTTTACATGGACTGGGGTGCTGGAACTTGGAGTTCTTGGCCGGGTGTAGTGAAGCCAATGAGGGAGTGCCAAAAACTGCAGTTCCACAAACGTCCACTTGAGGCTGGCTACAGAACAAGTCAGTCTCCATAAGTCCCCATGTTAAAATAAAATAAAAAATAAAATGTGAGTGGCCGAAGATAATAACTAAAATACAGTAGTAGGGGTAAACTGGATAGTCTATAATTTAAGTTAACATTTATTATGAATGAACTCACAAGTAGCTCATAATTACAAATAAATTAGTATTAAAAGATAATTAATAAATCACCTCTTAAAGTTCAGTGATTACAGTATTAAGGTGTTCATTATATTGCATGCACTTTTACTAATTTATATTTAATTTTACTTGCTCATAGTCACGTATGTAATGTGTCATACATTAATTCATATATCAAATCACGCATAGTCATGCATTAATTAAATACGGATGTCATAATAAACAATTCACGAGCTGCACAGCGAGGAGGCCGAACTGTCTTTTCATGTGTGAGCAAGTAATTTACAAGCGTTAAGTGTCACTTGGTTAGAGCAACCACAACATGCTATTTTCACTTTTTAAGAGTACAATGAATTTGTCTATCAGAGATCCAACAGCACAGACCCCCGTTCACTAAATTGTGTTGCATTCAAAACACAGCTACTACACACAGCCTTGGAGACATAATCAATAATGTTGATTACACCATAAAACACAATGGGAGAAAGAAAGACGCCTTGCAAAGGTAAAAACCTCCAAGAAACAAAGACACTATTGATATTAAAAATAGTCACTTTGGTTGATTCATTTCTTCTTTGCTTGAAAAAATATTAGACATCTAAACTGTAAGACTTTAAAAACAAACATGGTGTTTCTGCCATTGATTGAGTCCAATACTTGGTTGTCTCTGCTAATTTATTGCACTCTCGAGCAAAATAACCCACTCAACAACAAAGACAGAGTGTAAAATCTGAATAATTTTCAGTGAGGAGCTGTTTTCTGAAGCAGTAGCATTGTGTTGATACCTTTTCACTTAATCCACTCTGTGTAGTGAATAGACCCAGTCATGATAGTACACACAACCTGTGACATTCAGCTGTTTATACACAAATGTTGGAGTGGTAATCCACAAAATCCCCCCCAAATCCCCTTAATCACAGCCGGTTGATCCTGAACGAAAGACAGTCTAAACCACTCACTCAGGGGCGTGTGATAAACTGGAGACATCAGACTAAGAAAGGACGCAAGAAGGCGGCTAGAGCGGGTTAATGGAACAGCTTAACACCGTTTCGCTGTCATGCAAAGTTGAACCATCAATGTACTGTAACAATACACCCTGATTTCTACATAATCATGTTTTGTGGCCATTTGGTCATAGATCAAAGTAAGACAGATACAAATTTGGACCCGATGCTTCATGAAAAATCAAGGGATCACTGGGAGTTGATACAATTCATCCTGTGGGGAATGTGGATATGTGTCTCAAATTTCAAGGAAATCCATCCAACAGTTATCGACACATTTCACAACTTTATTTCGCCGCGTTTCCTTATTCTCATTCACTGTCTAGGTCGCTTGACCACTTACTTGCACTCCTGCTGTCTTCCAACTTGGCTGCCACAATGTGACACCAGGTTGCGTTTCTAAAGAAGCTGAATCTGACTTAACTTTTCTGTTGCAGGTCGCTATGTTATTTTTGGGCACTCCCCAAAATGCCATACACCCACTCAAATGAATGGAAAAACCTGCATTTTCAGAGTGGCACCTGATTTGGTCTGAATACGCCCTAAATCTGCAATTTATAAGTGCATCCAGCCAAGCAAAGATGTAAAATAATACACAGAGCTTGTTACCAGACTATGCAACACATTGCATAAGGCTATTAAAACCAGTTTAAGAAAACCATGGAAAGAAGGCAGAAAGAACAACATGTGAACTTTATGACAGAGCAGAGGTGCATCTGAAGTCTTCTCCAGTAATTCAAGCCAAAGAGGAGGAGTTGGATTACTTTGGAGTGTCTGGGCAAAACAGTGATGGGGAAGGGAGGGGCGACAAGTTTGATGTGAATAATTTATCACTGATGTTTCCACTGCCTTTGTTCTAGGTCCAAAGGATCCGGGGTTTCAAGTTTTAATAGCATTTGTGGCTGGACTTATTACGTGTGATCAAATAATTCTCAGTCCTGGGATTAAAAACAAGTATTCTTTTCTTTTTTATAGCAATGTAAGTAATTGAGGCCACATGGGTATAGCCCATTTCTTTCTACCCTTCACCCTCCGATTTTAATATTGCAAAACATACATCACATCACATACACTCATCAAAGTTGTTCAATCGTTCATTGATTTAAACATTTACTTTGGCAAAAGTTCACATTATTCACTGGAAACAACAGATCCAGTAAGACAGTAAGTAGTACTTGTTAATTCTTAATCTGTCTTGCAAAGACTCCTTTGTTGGTAGAAGGAGTGCACCCAAGCAAAATATGCAAATCCACCCTCATGCAATCTTCATGCACAGTCTTGATATATAGTCTTGATATATATTGTAATTTAAATGCAACAATGACAGTGGCCGCAGAAGTTTATACACTAGACTAAGATGACTAAGAAGAAGAAGAAGTCTAAAAAGAAGACTAAGTTCATCTATGGTTAAAAGAAAATAAGACCTCAGTTTGGAAGCTGGCATTTGAGATAATTTTGGAAACTGATGTTATCTTGTTTAAGTGTAATTATCACATGGGTGACAAGTTAAGAGAGAAATTCAAATAGAAAAATGAAGCTGAAGTGATCAAGAGATGTCTCATTTCATCATGTGGGGTTAACAGCTGAACTCTGTGATGTCCTGAGTTTCTAACACTGTTTGAATTCTGCGCTTCTGAGAGAATTCAGGCACCTCAAACGCACATTCATTAAAAGCTCATGAGCTAAGAGAAAGATTGCTGGATGGATGTGAAAGGGTAACTTCTCTGGCATTTTTCCCTGAGGCAAAATTTCAATTATCCGACCTCCTCTGAAGAAAAAAGAAAAAAAAAATGAAAACACTTGATCAAAATTGCCTTATTTCCAGAGCCGTCTTGAGCTTTGACATCATTGCGAATGATCAGTTTACATCAATAAACATGAGTCCTTCTGAAAAGAAAAGCAACAGTTTGTACAACTGCCCAAAATGGAAACAGCTCTTTTCAAAATTGGTATAATGCAACGAGGCTGATGACCAAATCTGAAGTGTCACTTTAGGGATCATTGAGCAGAATGTTACAGCTGCTTGTACAAGTGACTGCCAACCAGGGTCACCCGAGGAGCTGCCATGGTCATGTGGAAAAATGGAAAAATTCAAGTAATTAAAAAAATAAATAAATAAATGATTTTATTTAAAAGATGTCAAACATATAGCAACATTTAGTTTAGGAGGAAAATAACTGTCGGTTTGCAGTTGAGCCTTTAGTGAATTTATTACCTCGCTGATGATAAGGTGTCAGCTAATATAATAGGGCATAAAAAATTGGTTAGCTAGCCAAAAGAGAAAACAGTAGTAATCCATCCATCCATCCATCCCCTTCTCTTTTCTGGGGTCAGTAACACGCTAAGTGCCGTTCTAAAGCTGAAAATATGTGGTGCTGGTGGCTGTCATATTAAGTTGCACATATTTAACAGTATGGCCACTTTGATTAACTTAATATAATTTGAACAGGTTTGTTCTTGTATTTGTATTCATGATCTCTTACCTAAAGCTCATGACCACAGTTGAGGGTTGGAACATAGATGGACTGGAAAATAAAGAGCTATCCCTTTTAGCTCAGCTCCCTTTTCCCCACGTTGTCTGTAATACTGCAGACACCGCACCAATCCATCAGACGCTCCATTTTCCCATCATTCGTGAACAAAACCCAGAGATACTTGAACAATTTGTTTGGCCAAACAGACTTGAACATCGAAAAAGTAAACTGCATTGAAAGCTGTCCAATTCAAACTCAGTTGAATTGAAAAAAACATTTGGAACATAACGGGTGTTGTTTATGGACGAGCATTGAGCTCTTCTGGTAGGGATGTGGAGGTACAATACGTCAGACATATGTGGGTGGAAACAACTGGCCCACCACCGTACCTGCATCTTATCTCCACATGAAATAGTTCTAGTTTGCAGTATGATGTGATGCATTCCTGTTTGTAAGAAGCCTGGTTCACATGGAAACACTTAGCTCTATATCTATTAAAATCTTCTCTGTGGAGGTTCAGGTATAATTGGTTGCACTCAACAATCCCACCAACTGTCAAGGAAACAAGAAAGTGGTATTCATTTTGTGCCCACTGTTCGAGCATTCAGATATCCTCCGCTGGCTTAATCAGTCTGCCTGCTTTAGTGTGAGAATGAAAGTTCACACTGAAACACAAGGTTTTGCATTAAATCCATGGACGACTCTCTGCCTCTTACCCTTAGGTCAAGAGGTGACAGCTCAAAGAGCGCCTTAAATCATGAGAACTGCTTTACCTTTCAGTGGAGCTGGAGAGACGCACCTACACTAAGTCAGTAAAGTCTGTGGATTTATGTGGATCTCAATCCTTCCTCTGCGTTGCATATAAATCAACTATCATTCGGTTCGACTCAGTGGGTGCAGTATGAGCCTGACAGTTGGCGATGGTTGTGATGTGGAGAGAGCGAAAGGGCATCGAGCAGCACTGCATTATTACCTCTTCATAGTGCAAAACATACACATTGTGCTATAATACTGCTACAAAAAGTAGCAAAATAATCTAAATTGATGATAAAACATGACATCCTGTGGGCTGGTCTTCAACAGTACACCTTATTTCCACAGGATCAACCAGAATCTACAGCCATGCAAGCAGCCGTGCAAAGCTCACAATGTCAGAGCTACCATGTATTATGTTCACCAACTTAGTGAAGCCATAGCATGCCATTATTTAGCCATTTAGCATAATGCATTAAGTACAACAGAGGATGAGGGTAATGCCAGGCGAGAACAATGCTGTACAGTTCTGCAAAACCACAGAATTACGTTGACAAGGTTTTTAAAATTCTTTTGTTCGACAATATTTGGACATCAAATCTGCATGATGCAAATAAACAGTGGTGAACTTATTCTTAGGGCTATGCAACTAAAGGAGGTGATTAAGGGTAGGCGTAGATCATGGCAAAAGTTAATTAAAACTAAACTGGAACTCACTAGGCATCAAATGTTGAGGTGCGCTACTGTATATTTGAAAAGATACTTCTGGTTCTCCTGTTTGTTTGTTTTTTAAAGCAACATTGTGTAAAAATTGATATTTTTGCATTTTAGCTCGCCCAGCTCCTGTTCTGGCACAACACTGGCTGAAAGCCTCCTCTTCTCCGTGGTCCATAACGCCTGTAATACAAACACTAACACTCACACAGTGCTCTGAACTCACAGTCTGGGCGGCCAGGCTGACAAACTGAACTAACAGCAGCTGACAGCAGCTACAGTTCACAGCAGTTTACTTCACTGTCCAACAATTAACCAGAAAACAATTCCTCCATAAAATATGATCCAGTTTCACCAAAATCGGTGAAATAGTTGGTTGTAGTATCACAGTTGTGATGTCATCAAATGTTATTTAATGGGAGAAAAATGTTGCTATAATATGGAAATGTATGTCACATGGATGTGGATGTAATTCATGTGATGTGTAGGCACTGTGTTTGTTGAGTCATACATATTTTTCTTCCATTTGTGATTGACGTGTGAGGTATCTTTATTCTTGCCGTTTCAGGAGAGCAAACGTCAGGTCTATTTAACAGTCGATCTGTATTTAATAAGTCCTTGCAGCTCTACCGAATTCTCTGAAAACACGAGGCCTCTCTGAACCCTTTGCTCAGTTCAGATCCAAACAGTGTCGGCTGAAATAACTGTGGGAACACGTAGACAGAATCGTCCAACATTAACAAAACGACTGTAATCTGAAAGAGAAAAATGAAACGAATGGTTGTTTATGTTGGACTCTGCCAATTGTCACTTCCTGTGTGTGTGTGTGTGTGTGGGAGTCTGTGAATGAACAATGTGGGGACACTTTCTCTGTGAGCATTGTATAACTGTAACTAAGTAACTGATCCTGGAGCGGCTGTAATGAATCTCCGTTATGAAAGGACACCCTTTGACAAAGCACAGCGATTCAGACAAATGTTATCAGCGCAGTCTCGCGTATCAAATGAGGAAAGCTGATTTTGTGTTATTTCATGATAGATTTTTGGAAAGACATATTTGATAGTTTGCTCTCAAATGCAGTAATTAGCAGTACTACAGTACCACGCTGTGTTTCATTCAGCTGAACCCGAGCCTTTTTCTGTCGCTGGCAGTTTAACAAGTGTTCGCACCACAGCTCACACGCCCCGTACTAAATCAATTACCATTCATTTATTAATCTCTGCCAGACTGTAGATAGTGGAGTCTGCTTCAAGTCTTTCTGTGATAACGTCACCATGTCCAATGCGGCTCCACGGCTGCTGTTGGTTCTTATGTAAATCAAACTCGCATCTGTACAGACCAACGTGTAGCATGTATCAGCAGCTGCTCGACAGCTTTACACTCTGAACAGCAGCTCTTCTTGGACGAATGAGTAACAGAATATAAAGAAAGAGTGTTCGAAATATGACTACAGTTTGTTGTTGGATTTCTCCTTGAATGACTTATTAGTTGCTGCACTAGTTAATTATTATTATTATTATTATTATTATTATTATTATTATTATTATTATTATTATTAATATTATTAATATTATTATTATTAATATAACTATTATTATTATTATTTTCCCACAAACATTTTGTATTTCTAATTTACAGTCAGAACATTTAAAACAAATGTTGAGTGGAAAAATATTTTTATATTGGAAAAGTACATTTCAACAGCTGTAGTGTAATGAGCACCACATGTGCAACTTCTGGAAGTTCAACAGTTCAGTCTGAACTAAAGATACAGTTACTGAAGTCATGATGTAAAAATTGATGTTTGGGTGTTTTTATCATATCTGTCTAGCACTTTATGTCACCGCTGGACCAGAATAGAACAAAAAAAAAAACCTGCTTTTTTCTGGGTATTCTTCATGGTATTTTAGAGTTTATTTTCCAAATAAACAACAGAAAGTTGCTGAGTCATCCTGAGTGCAGGGCGTATAAAGAAATGTTTTCTGACATACTGCGCCATGTTGATTCCTGATTGCTAGTCTATGAGCCTCAATGATTACTGTGCAAACTTTGTAACTTTAATCACTGATTTTGGTGAAACTGGGTCATATTTTATACAGAATATATTTGCTGGTTTTCCCTCTGATGCCCTTCGCCTGCTCACCTTCAACTCTAACTGATATTTACAGAGTTTCCTGACGGACAGGCAGCTTTAGCTTAACGACTTAACTGCTAATTAACTGCTTGCCTGCTGTTAGCAGGCAAGGTTTGAGCACCAAGGAAATAACTCTGATGCTAGAAGGTGATTTACAGACTGATGTACGGATGTTCAGCATCTGATGTCTGCCACGTACACCATGCCATTCACCAGCATGCTAAACCCCCAAAAAGAACGACCTACATTGGAATATGCAGAACCAGCCTGCTGTTTAAAAAAAACGACTGTTCATGTTCAGATACAGAATCATCCAGAGCATTGATTCACATCTGTAACATACATTTTTTTTAAACATACGATTACAACATATTTTATCCAATAGATTATATGATGAAAATAGTTTATCGAACATTTTAATGCTAAAAATAAAGACGTTAACGAATGAACAAAGAGAATAACAGTCTGCAGTGGAGTAGTCGCCCGCAGCAGAATATTGAAACAACCAAACACAGTTCTCATAAACCAGTCTGAATGACGCTTGTACAACAGAGTGACCGCCAGAGGTAAAATTTTCATTTTACATGATTGCAGTAGTTTTAGAGGCTCTGCTGCATGAATAATGGCACTTAAAATGTTTAGTGTTCATTCATGAATGAGTCATGCAACATTCAGACTTTTGCATCAGCATGAAACGGACGCACATTAACCAAAGGAAAAGTTTGGTTTCTGAGCAACCTGTGACAGTCTACAACCCTGATCAAGTGGAATCTTTCACGTCTATGTTACATTATTACTCCAAATTGCAGTTTCTCTTTCTCTTTATAAAAATACTACAAACAGATGACTGGCATCCTTGAACTCTGTGGGCACCTTGGCCAGTCCTTGGACGCTCACAAGATGAGGCACTAATAACGGTTTCATACAACGTGCACATTGGGATGACTCGGATTTGTGTCTCGTAGTGATCTAGCGAGAGCAACACTGGCTCAGTGATTACATCACTGCCTTTAGCCAACTCAAGGACGCCCAAAATCAATGCTCTTGATGTAAATGCACAGTGGGAATTTACTTTAAAGCTAATAACATTAAGCTCAGAGCGCTGCGATGTGGGCCCACATTGTAATGTTATGTAAATCTGACCATATGACAGCTTCGTTTAAATGGGAGTGCGCAAGATTATGCATGATAGTGGCCCATTTTGCTCCCTTGTGCTCATCTCTGCTTCCCGGTAAATAATTCAGACCATAATTCTGCGTATTAGAAGAAGACATTCAAAAATGCCGAAGCAGGCCCCCGGAGACTTGATGCTGGAATTTTATGCAGGGGAAGAAATTGGAGGGTACATCATGTTGGCTGGAGGGCCCATCACTCATCAATTTGTTTGTAAACACCAAATTTATGTGCAGTAAAGCAAGTCCTCGGCTAAACTGCTGAAGGGCTTCACTCCCTCTCTCTCAGACACACACACACACACACACACACACACACACACGCATATAGAGAGTATCGCCTTCAGCATATTTAGGAAAAGATTACGAGGAAATATCCAGTTGCTGCCTTTTGGAAATCTTCAGTATACCAGCTGAGAATAAGGGGGCGAGTTTGTGCTCTCGTGCTCGCATCAGAGGCCGGAGAGCAATAAGCTAATCACTGTATTTACTGTAAGCATCAAGTCGGCTGTGGATAAATACATCTGTTATGATTATGCATCACTTCTCAGTGACCAGAACAACCCCCCCCCCCACCCCGCCCCCATGCTGCTGCTTCATATCTGACATTTCAAATAATAACACAGGCTTTCTCGTTTTGTCCACAGAGATCACTTTGCCCCCACTCTTACATTTCTGACTGCTGCTTCAATTTAGCAATCTGCAGGAAGGAAAATGAAATGCTCAGTGACTTACTGCTGTTACGTAGCACACAAGTAAAGATGACAAATGGAGAGGATTAAATCAAGCGGGTCTTTAAATTATTCTAACAACTCCATCAAGCTGATCCAAGCAGTAAGCATACTTCATAGCTGAGTGCATTTGCTGATCGTGGCCACAAGAAAGAAAGAAAGAAAGAAAGAAAAAAAGAAAGGGAGACTGTACACTGTATCTCTGTGTAATTAAACCGTTGTCCCAGACGTACACTCAAAAGACTATTGCAAGTGTTAGATTTCTATTAAGCAGGTGATTTCAATTCGTCTAAAGAGCGGTTGGGGACTCGAAGCACGAGACGGGAGGAAATGAATCGGAGCTGTGTAAGCACGGGGCATTTGCTCTCGCTGAAGAGCTTTAAAATGACTCTTGAAGAGAGAGAAAAGGAGCTGTGGGTTATACCGGTATGCTGCTCACGAGGTCACCGAGAGGTTTCAGCGGGAGCATGAGGAGAAGACTGAAAGGAAGAGGTTATTACCTGGGCAATCCCTCAAAGCAGGAGACAAAAGGGCCAAAGTGTTAACTAGTGATGAGGCTGCACAGTCAGGAAGGGCAGGGCAGAGATTTTGATATTTTTTGATATGAACCCCCCCACACACCAAAAAAAAAAAACACCTTAAAGAAAACAAAGACAAAAATGCTACTGCAAAGCTTTTATTGAAGAAAGAAAAACAGTTGACTACATGCCCCTTCCAAAGATCAAAAACAGATCAGATGCTTTACTTTAACAACAGAGGGTCGAGCTATTTAAGACTCCGCCTGATGGAGACATCGACTGTATGGATTCAGAGTTGGCCCAAACAAAAGGATCTTTTTTATTCAGGTACTTTGGTAAAGACAAATAAACATGGCTAAATCTTTGAGTGAGGCACAGCGCACTATGAGATACACAGCAGCAGCATTGCTGCTCAGTCAAAGGCACTTTTACAAACATGGGTAGAACAAAGACGGCAGACAACACAAACACACTGAACATATAAAAAAATCATTAAACGGTCTTTTCTTTTTTAGACTTGTAGCATCAATCTTTTGGAGAAGATTCATGTCAGATATGCTCCCACAAAGATGTGTGATGTGTGCACAGGCTGCCCGTACAAATGCACGTAAACAGGAGAGTTTAATACAGTTTTTATGGCACGTCGACAACCTCCAGCTGAGGTCTGACTCTGTGCTTGTGGATCGGACCAGGGTCGTCTCTGTAGAAAACGTGTGCTAATAAGCCGACGCTAAAATATTTTAAAGTTTTAAAACCAGAAAAGGCCATTAATCAGCATCAGTGTAATGTTTTTATCATTTAATGAGCAGATTGAAGCCTGCAATTCAAAACAGCACTTATCTTAAAATCATTTTTTAACCAACCAAAATACCATCAATATCTTATCTGTCACCGCTTCACCTCATCAGGGTCACACGAGGCTGGAGCCGATCCCAGCTGACTTAGAGGAAGAGAGGAAGGATACACTGTGGACAAGTCACTAGTTCATCACAGGGCTGACTCATGGCACGCTCACTACAGCCAATTTAGTCCCCAATTAACCTGCATGTCTTGTCGGAGGAAGCCGGAGCACCCGGAGTTGAACCCACGGTGATGGAGCGAACGTGCAAACTCCACATGACCACCGTGCCACCATTGACCAGAACGTCTTCACTGAAAACAGATGCTTGTTATGACGAGAAACACAGCTGATGAGAACAGTGAGACTGAACCGAAACGAAGAGCTGAAATGTGTTCAGATGCTCTGCAGAGCTGAGGGGGTTTGTCACGAGAGACCCTATTTATACTTGATCAATTGTTAATATGTAAATGTTGATTTATGCGGCTTTAAATTGTTCATAACACAGTACTTATTCTAACGACTTCAACATGATCATCCAGGATTTCCTGATTTGACAGCAGCGCTAAGAAGCTGCTGCCTTGTAAAGCAGACTTTCTGCAGTGTTGTGAATTACATTTGTACGCGGACGTCGATGTTTGTAGCTCATAATTACTGTATGCTTCCTCTCGCTGCCATTAATTAAGTTAACCACAGCACTAGAATGATTCAACTGCAATGGTCATGCCTGAAAGCACAGCAAAATGTTCCTACAACACATTGCTCCAGTATTGCAATAACATGTTTTCCTGTAGAGTAAGAACCAGAGGCGGATCTGAATAATGGATACCACTTTGGCTTCAGAAGACTATTGAAGAAAACCAAAGCACAAAGGTCCACTCACTAACTTCTGACCTAGTAAGCTAGTATTGCTTTTAGAGGCAATTGGCTATGAGAAGTACCTGAATTAGAATTTTAAATGAGCATCACAGTATTACTTTTGCTCCGATACTGCTTTTGAATTCATTATCAATCTTCTTCTTCTTTTTTTTTTTTGCACTTTCTGCCTGTTTATGGTCACTTTTTCAAATCTTCATCTGTGTATTCATCCGAAGATGTGAGACTGTGCTGTCTAATTATCCGAGCAGGTCAGAAAGCCTCGTGTTGACCTTTAACAGACAGCCACGAGATGCTAACGTAGCCGAATCACTAGCAACATCCCTGCGAGCTGAAACCTAGCAACACATATGACATAATGGTATATGGAGTGTGTATTTTTTGTCCTCCGTTGCCTAACAACCAGTGCTAATCAGATGACTCTGTGGGTCAAGTGTCAAATGGTCAGTAGTGACATATCTAAGTATAGACCTACGGATAGAATGTAGCCATTTAAAAAAAAAAAAAGATGTAGCAGTAAAATAAGGTGATTAAACATCTTCTGTAACCAGAGACACGCACAGAGACGGATCTATTTTTGATAACCAGTAACGTACAATAAAACATTTCTTCAGGCATTTTAACAATTTCTTTACTTGAAGTCTCGAGGAGTGCACTCATCATTCACGACTTTCACTCAGCTGAAAAAGTATTTTGCTTTCTATATATGGCAGAAAATCGTCTTGATGTACTGATGGAAACATTCCTGAGGAAATGGAGTTTAGGTTGTGTGACCTTGTATAGGACCTGCAGTGCAGACCGTTACTGTATATTTTTTAAAGAAATATGAAATATGTTCTACAGTTTGTCGTGCTTTGCTATAGAAAACGTGTCACTATTCACTGTTCATTCAATAATCGGCTTATTAGCACAGTTATTTACGACGTTACCCTGGTTAAACATCGCCACAGTCAACTTGATCACAAAGACTCTGATGTGTACTGATTCCAGTACATTACAGTATATAGAGAGGTTTTATTTGTAGAATCACTTTCTGATATCTATAAATGGCACGAAACACCACTTCTGAATGTGTGAGGAAAACAGTACAGAGAGGTAAAATTACAATTGATTTGTTCATAATGTACCCATCCACATGCACAGGAAATCCAGCCAATAAATAAGCAAACCAGTCCTTCCTTTTAAAGGTACCCTGTGGATTTTTTTCTTGTAAACAAACATGTTTACATTCAGAGATTCTCACCAAAATAAAGCGTGCTGAATTAACTTCTTGTTAAACATTTGCAAAGCTAATGGTTTGTATAGTTAAAATCCGTACATCGGTAACTTCTAGCTTGTGGGTCGTCTTCCTTGCTTTTGCAGACGTGCTGCTATGCTTCTTTGCACACTACGGCCACCAATGGTCTATTAGCAGGACAGCATGAAACCAGCTGTGTAACCAGCTGTGAAACCAGCATGTGTTTCACCTAATGAGAGCATGGAGACTGGAGATTGACCCGTTCTGTGAAACAAATTAAGTGTCAAAAAATGCAATTCCTCAAAAGGCCACTTGAGGCTGGCTACAGAACAAATCAGTCCCCCTAAGCTCACAGCTATGCCTACAGCTATAGAGAGATTATGACACAATGGGCTGTTTTGTGACGATTTGTGGTCGTTTGATTGAGTTTCCAGTCACTTTATAAAGATGTTCTGATACTAACTTTAGGGACTCCACAGGACACCTTTAACTCACCATCATCAGAGGCCTTACAACCCGTGCTGCTGTAGGAATATTGAAGTAATTATAAAATCAAACAGTCAAACTACTGGTCAATAATTCTTGGATGGAACAAATAATAAAATCATTTAGGGGAAACTCTCACGGTCCCTTCTTAGCCCATCAACTTTAAACAAACACTAAATATAAAAGACAAGTGTCAATGGTACAATCAATACTGACAAACAGCACAGTGACACACAAAGTCACGCAGTACCGACAGCATAGTTTTGATTAAAGGATTACTATAAGGACACTTATGCTTGAATCTGTACAGGTAAAATATTTCCTTATTCATAAAAATTTCTTATAAAGTGTCGATGCAATTAATATTAAAAATTGCATAGCCATCTCAAATCCGTTATCTCTACCAGACTGCTTACACTAAAATCTCTAATCTAATCTATGTAATTGTAAATGAGAGGAAAAAAAAATATTTTTTTGATCGAGAACTATATAATTTCATATTTATATGAATGGAATGCCATGACTGTACTGTTAAGGCCAAACAGAAAATAATCGATTGTGAACACAAAAGCAAATTCAAAGAAAACATGATGTTCCAGGTTCCACGGCTGCCTGTTCAGGATTTTGTCTTTGTCACTGCGAGCGGCTGTTGATTGTGATTCCTGTGGTCCCAGTCAATATAATGTATGTTTAATATAGTTGCATACAAAATACGTGCACGGAAAATATGGCGGTTTAAATTCAATTCTTTGGTGTTCAGTTATGCAGAACTGTTTCGCAGTAATGAGTTTCCCTATTTGTGTACCGTCTGTGGATTCACACCGTAATAAACACGGAAGAATAAAAATGAACGTTCTTACCGACGCACTGTTTGCTCATGGATTATTCTAAATACTGCTAAAGCTTACAGGCACATCAGTCCGTGATATCTTCACCTGCAGGGCAGATGTGTCAAACATTTTCTATGTTTTGGAGTCAAGACTCCTTTGTTTAGATAACAAGAACCAGTCAGCGAGAAATATTTGGGCGCGCATACATACATGCATGCATGCATGCATACTTGTGCACCCTGGATAGAACACGTTGGTTAAAGATGATTATAATATTATATAGTAACACTGAGTGATGATGTATATGGAATCTGGTGGATTTTAAGTAATTATAAGCAGGAGTTTGACATTTTTGGTAATATACTTCTTTGCTCGAGAGTTAGATGAAAGATTTAAGCCACTTGTGGACCTGTGCAGTCAATAAATGGCCACATTTTACGCTTAAGTTGGCATAAAGACTGGGAACTGGTGCAGACAGTTAGCCTGACGCTGTCCAAAGGTAACAAAAAACACCTACCAGCACCTCTAAAGCTCGCCAAGTAATACTTTATATCTCATTCTCTTAAATACGTAAAAAACTGAAGCTGTGGCTTCACAAAGGGATACATGGTGGACCATTTCTTGGCCAGCGTAAGCCCCCATAAAACTGCACGAGAGACAACATGAGTGAACTTTAAGGATGCAGTTAGGTGAAGTTTGTATGCTATATTTAGGACACAGACATGAAGAAAGCATCAATCTTCTCTTCTTACTCTCACCAACAAAGTGTGTAAGCATATTTCCCAAAATGTCAAACTGCTGCTTTAAAAAACACAGCTCATTTCTGCTGTGCTCGTACCGAGTCAATAGATACAGGTATGTAGGTGAACATGTGATGCTATTTCTTGTTATTGAAAGTGAATATATATATATAAAGGGATATATGTGTATATGCTGAGGAATGCAAGCTTCTGTGGATCGGTATGTTTGCGAGAGAAAGAAAGAGAGTCAGAGATAGAGAGAGAGAGACAGAAGGAGCGAGTGAGCATTGGGTTATCACAGTGGAGGTGACCGGGCGGCGGGCTGCTCAGAGGTCAGTGGTGGCCTTGGCGGTGAGGGCCTGGATGCGGCTGGTGTTACAGTTTTTGCAGAGGACGTGTCCGTCCAGAGGGTAGCAGCCCTGGTTGTCCCCCTCTGAGAGCAGAGAGCCACAGTCCTGCAGGACACAGATACTCTGTTAGTCCACAAGCACTAACAGAGTCATTAGCCACGCTCACCGATCAGGCACATTCATACGCTCACTGTGCTCACTCCCTAAATGAGACATTTACTGCTGTTTAAAAAAAACTCCCAGCCAGAGTCAAACTGCAGGAGGCTCCATGTGGAAACTTCTGTGAGGCTGAAGCCAGAGCTTTGAGTTTCTTCCTGCTGGCGAGTCTGGAGGGGCAACAACTGGTTATTACTGCGGAACAGACAAAAGATCTCTTTGTCCTAATGTTTGTACTCAGGTGTAAACTCTCCAATCTTTATCTTCAGTATGGATGTGTGATAAGACGATACATATCATGTGATGATGGTAAATTTATGAAAGTTATGAAAACTCCAGACCTGCAATCCACTTAAAGACAGTAATAAGTTACCAACAACAAAAAATAAGAAAGAAATGAAAAAACTAATTGCACATGCATCATGAGATAAAAAACACAAATAACAATAAAACCATGAATTCACTGAACTGACAAAAAATACATATGATATCATACATGTAACATTAAGTTGAGATTAAATGATCTATAGAAATATGAGATTTTGATCAGATAGCAATTTTTCGGGGTGTTAATCGTTGGAATAAACAATTATTTTAAGTGTGATTAAAAAAATTCAACTCAGATGTTCAGATTAATACATTTGGTCCCGTCTCTCCCAGAAGTGGACATGTTGATCTTGTTGTTCATTACGTGTCGTAACGTGTCGTATTGTGTCACATCGTATTGTATCATATCGCGTCGTATCTTACCATATCGCGTCGTATCGTGTCATATTGTATCGTCTGCCCAGTTGCTGGTAAGAAGTTGTGTTTGCTACTTGTTGATTAAACTATAATTATAGCCATTCTAGGAGTGTGGCTCTCTAAGTATTTTTAAAATCTATTTCACATACCTGAACAATCGATTCTGGGGGTAGACTGACTCTTAATCATGCAGATCACAGACACCTGAGTGATGACAGTATTTGTGTCTGTGCAGTGCTCTGCGGTGTTTACTTCACAATACATGAAGCAGATCTCGTAAATGGCCGTGTTTGTACAGCATGTGGATCTTTTGTGTGACTCTTGCCTTCAAGTTTGTTGTTTGTACCGACACCTGTAAAACGCGACGCTCTTTTTACAGAGTAATAAACACACAAATACAGACACACACATCTTACTTTTATGGCATTATATTCTCATTGTCTTTGACAGTCTCTCACACACACACACTTTGAGAAATACAACTCTGTCTCCCTGGTGACAAAATTCCTCTCTTGTTGAGCCCCTTCAGCTGAACTAATCTGCTTTGCTTTCTTTTGACCTTTATGTCTGCCAAACTCTCTGTGTACTCACACTGGCACGGCTCTTTGACAATGTGACATGTTACTTCTTTTTTAGCCAGGCACGTAATGTCTCAGTGCCGCTTATCTGCCGGCGAGCGGTGGCTGACAGATTGGTTACTATCTAAGTCCATGAACTTTGCAGAAGAGAGACGGAGAAGCTATTTCGAGGCAGGTAAAAGAGGGATGATTCAGTCGTCTCGCTGAAAAGGTGAATTGGGGGACGGGCATGTGCATTATGCCTTATACCTTCACGCCGTAATGAGCTGTGCAAGATGGTACATAACTGCTGCTGCTAATTATAGGGAGCTTACGTATCAGGAAAGGCGAACACATGGGGAACATACCTCACAGCGGTAACACTGCACGTGGAAGTCACGGTCCAGGGCCACGATACGGACGGTCTCTTCCTGGCCCGGTGCCGGCATTATTGGCTCAGAGCACACACAGCAGCGTGGAGCGAACTTCCTGAAAGAGAACCAAGGATAACAGAAATCAGCTCAGCTCGTTAACAACAACAAAACAGAAGAAAAAAACAGCAAAACTACACTGAGAAAACAGAATTGGCTGTCGGCTGACTAATCCGGGCATGTGGAGGTGCAGTGGTTAGCGCTGTCGCCTCACAGCAAGGGTACCCTGGCTTCATCCCACAGTCCAAAGACATGCAGGTTAATTGGTGAGTCTAAATTGGTCGTAGGTGTGAATGTGAGCGCTTGTTTGTCTATGCGCCCCGTGATGATGGATCTTGTGACTTTTCCGCCTCTTGCCCAAAGTCATTTGGGGTAGGCTACCAGCTGCCCGTGACCCTGATAAGGATAAGTGGTTACAAAAAATGCATGACCAGTCCTGGCTTGTGACCCTTAAAGTCTATCTGATCATTGCGTATGTGGCGGCAGTAGCTCAGTCCGTAGGGAACTGGCTTGGGGATCTGGAGGGCTGGTTAAAGTCCAGTGTGGACGGGTAACCAGAGAGATGTCACTTTCACCTCTGCTGCTGAGGTGCACCAAACCCCTGACTGTTCCCAGAGCGCTGCTACATACTGTAGCTGCCCATCACTCCACCACATTTGCATGTCTATAAGCCCTTTGTCTGTCTGTGTGGGGAGCATTTTCCCCCTTTATGTAACTATTTAATCACTCAACCAACATATAAGGGCTTTTTAAGTAACATGGTCAAGCCTCCAGATCAGTAACTCTGGTAATGCCTTCAGCAGGAAGAGGTCTATCTAACAATAGGATCGATGAGGATCTGAAAAATGAACTGAGTTTTCAGGTCCTGTCAGGTGACAGGCCAACACTTCTTTTTCACATGCTGACTGAATGCTTGGGAATCAGGAAGTGAAGGGGTGTGTGTGTGGCTTTGGGGAACCACGGCCATTCTGTATTAGCCAGAAAAAAAAGCACAAGCTCAGGCGGGAATATTCCTCGACACAAAGGGCTGCGCTGTTGAGGTCACACTTGTCATGTGGAATTAAAGAACAGCCCAGTGCAGCTACTCCGCGAATAAAAAAAAAGCTGTGCACTCACACCAAGAACCAGCTGTTTACTTCTGTTTCCCTTCTGGTCACTGAGCAGACATTTCTGGTAAGGTGGTGGTTATGCAATCGGTGGATTGTGACACAATGACAGGAATTTACTATTAAATTCATGTCTACAGCTGCATCTCATAAAGCACTTCCCGAAAAGAAAACATCAAGATCCCATGTTGATTAGGCTGAATTTGTTCAGTCGTCAAAGGATTAGTTGATTTTAGCCACTTGGGGACCGAGGAACAAGTTCTAAACACAACACTGACATAATATCACCTTACGGAGTTGTTACCCAGGAGGCATAGAACAACACTAACATTCATTTTGGAGTTGTGTTTCCATCCTTCAAATGGAGGATTAGCTCGTAGATGCGGCACAAATGGACGAAGAATCAGCTCAAGAGGAGAGATTTCTTGAATCACGGGGGCTTTTTTTAAAAACCTGCTGAACATCGTTTGTTTATTTGTCTCGTGTTTGAGTTTGTGGTCTTTCATTTATCAATACAATCTACCAATATTATACTAACAATAGAACACTTGGATAATTAAATGTGGTTACCACAATCACTGATGTCAGTAAACTATATCCTCCCACACATATCAGCGTTAGCTGCTAATAGATGTGACATAAGGGATTCACTGACAAGCAATTAAGTTGCATACAGAACAGAGTTGCTTCAAAAATATGTTGTCACATGACTTCAACCTGAAGAGAGCAAACCACTGGCAGTGCAAATAACAAGGAGTAAGGAAATTACAGATGACTGAACAAAACTAGAAAAAGGAAAAAAAAGGCTCTCCTGACAGAGCTCTCCAATCTAATCGTTAAAACTATGAGGTTAAGACTACAGCATGCTCATTGTATTATAATAACAGGCCTTATGTGCAGTATTCACAAAGGGTTTGACATATTTGTTTGCCAACCTGCTGGAAACAAGGTTGATGAGAGCCCTTAGAGTGAAACAAAACAGCGAAGCTGCGCGCGATGCAACCAAAACAATGAGCTCAAAGACGCTAAAATGCTCCACAGAGTTTAGGAGAACTTCAGCGTCGAGCGACAGTTTCCTAGTGCAGTGTTGAAACTGAAAAAACAAAATCAAGTTTGGATGAAACAGCAGCTAACAGGTTATAATATATTTAGTAAATATGAATTGAGCTGTTTTAAGGGTTTGAAACTGGAAAGGGAAGTCAAATACTCACTCTCCTTTTGGCTCCCCCAAGGGAAATATCTGGCTCTTCAGCTGCTAAATATGCCATTATGTTCACCTGCTAGTCACTGTGTTTATCTGTTTCTTAACAGAGAATGACGTGACTCAATCAAACACTAGAGTCAGACGCCGTGAAACCAAAACAGTAAGCTGAAAGACGCTAAAACACGCTGAAGAGCTGAGGGGAACTTCAGACCTGTCGGTGAAAATTCTCTGTGGGCTCGTCACTGTGAGCATATGTTACATAAAGTCATCTGATTTTGATGTTAATTGCATGAAAACCTGAAGTACATACTTGTGAAAGTCCTCGATGCAGTGGATGTGGTTGGAAGCGTCCACGGTGAAAGGGATGCCGTCCAGGCTGCGGTGGCACACCACGCAGGTGAAGCAGTGAGGGTGGTAGGCTTTCCCTGTAGCCCTCAGGATGCGCTCCATGATGGGCTTACTGCAGATGGTGCAGGTCTCAAGGGTGTTCTGTAGACACAAACCCACAGACACCCACATGATTACACAACCAACCTGATGATGAATGTGGTGATTCTGATGATTCATTCAGGCCCTTTGAGCGCTTGTTTACAATTAGCACTTTGCTGCTAACAAATTTTAACCAGCATGACACATTTATTTATTTATTTATTTTCCAGATAAAGTTTTTTCTGCATTTCCTCCACACTTTGTGATTTTTAACTTCCTGTTGACAGCGTTACACTTCAGGTGGCTCGGCTCCCACTCGTGCCAGTGCATCATATAAATCCACACTTCGGGACCTTTAGCTCGGCTGTCCTCAAATGCCTCCGAAGCTGAAGGAATCTGATTAGCACTCCTCTCGAAACACAAACACAGTCATTTTTCAGCTGCCCTCACCCACACTTCATCCTCCCATATGCAAGAGTGTGAGCAGTAAATATTTCCACTTTGTGATGACTGCAGGTTTTCTGCAGCCAGGCGACTGGGCAAGCGGCCCGCGGGGGGACGTGGCAGCCGCCTGCCTCTGACTTATCTGTGGCATCTCTCTTCTTAATATCTGCCGGGAGACGCCATTTGTTATTTCAATATTTCATAAATAACGACTGCCTCTCTAAACAGCAATGCAATTACGGGGGGTTGGATATATCATGTGAGGGTGATCGATGTGCGGCCTGATGTGGCTGTGTGCGTGCTGATGGGCCCTACTGTCACACACTGCTTCCCGCTCAGGCATTTCCTGGATCTCGGCGTCTCACTGTTCTCCCCCCTTTTTTTCTGCGCTTGGTTGGGCTAAAGAGTGCACGGTTCAGCTGTTCCCATTGGCTCCCACTGTAGTAGCAAGCTGCCTCAGTGTTTCCAAACACAGCTCGGGGTGTGTAGCAACACTGCGCTGCGTCATCGCCTGCCTCCCAGACGCACCGCCGGGCCCTGCCGTTTAAAATGACACTTCTGTGACCGCTCGGCCGAGGTAAACTCCCAGCCGTCCCCCTGTCCGGGGCTGCAAAGAGCGTGCAGTGGTATTTATAGCCTATATGCTAATGAGCAAAGCAGCTTTACGAGCTGAGGTTCACTGAAACTACAATGGAAGAATGTTCCTGACACGAGGGGTCTTGACTTTTGCTTCTCAGGCCTCCTCATAACACGATCATGCCTCACCTGGAAGGTAAGAGGGCAAGAGATGAGAGCTGCTGATGTATGACTCGAGGCGGTAAAGAGGTGGTTTGAAAAATGGCTGTTTCTTCAAAGCACTCCTGGAGAGGCATTATTTCATGAAAAGCAATGTGTGCAGACAAGCTTCGCATCCTTATTTGTTCTTCCTTTCTTCTCTCTCTCTCTCTCTCTCTTTTCTCCCCCCGTCCAAGACGGTAATAGAAATAAACATTATTCCCAGGGCAACATTTGTGTATAAACAATGTCCATATTGCAATCCTGCTCGATCCTGGAAGTGGAATGAAGCCTTTAATGAGCTCGCTGCACTGAGCCCTTGAGGTTTGCCTCACGCACGCACACACAGACAGAGAGAGGTAGAGGTAGAGAGGCAGAAAGAGAGAGAGAGAGAGAGAGAGAGAGAGGGAGAGAGAGGGAGGGAGAATATATTTGCAACCTGAGAATGTGAGTAAGATACCGGGGCCAAACAGGACTAAACCATCCTCAACTCTTACTCATCTGTCTGCTTTTCCACTTACTTATTCTCATCTGCCCTTCATGTGGGAATACCTTGCCCTTGTTTAGCTTAACTAGAGCATATGATTTCACAGCACACAGTTCCTCCGGGCCATTGTAATGAGTACAGTACTCAAAAGACAAAATTTCTCTCTTTCCTCTCTCATGGTAAGATTCTATGACCTCAATTCATTCATTCTGCTCAGCTTCTGTTGTTTTTTTTTTTTAGTCACTCGTGACTCCTTTTATTTAGCATTAGGTAACATCTATTAGGCCCATTACACAAATGTGGGTCTGATGTCAAAACATGGGTTTGTGTTTGGGTACAACCTCCACAGATGGTTTCGGAAATTCTGCATAAATCACTTCGTGCCCTCTCTGTCAGACATCCAGGTCCTTTGCAGTTTGCCACTAGAGGGCTGTATACGTCTGCAGATGTCCGGGTTTTTCTTTTCCCCTGACTAAATGTGATGTATTCAAGCATATGTATTCTTTTTTTTCCCCTCTCTCTCCCTCATACATTTCTCTAAGTGTTTGCCCAGAAGGCTAAACAAATGTCTAGGCAGATGAGGTAAAGTGAATTTAGGTCAGACAGCCTCACGCTGAACTGAGGGGTGAGTGGAGCGCGTTAAAAGTCAATTGTGGCCCCCTTTCCCTCATTGTAAGCCGTTTCCCTTTGCTACAAAGTGCTATCGCGGCCTCACACCAAACACACTGATGCATTGCGCGGTCCCGGATTCCCACTATTTCGCAACGGGCTCCCAAACAACGTTTGACACAGCTGTCTGCTGGAATGAAGAGTGCGATGACAAACAAAGCATGTAACAGGGAGTTAAGAGGTCCCATGTGCTCTGCTCTGAACATGAGACACGAGACCTGACGGAGAGAGACAGAGAGGCAGAGACATGGATAGTCGTGCACAGACAATCATGTCAGTGTCAGTTTGAGGTTTTTTTTTTTTATCTCAAAAATATTGACGTGAGGGATAATTTGAATCATTTCTACAGCCAGTCGGCTTCTGATTTGTAACTTTATTGGATCAAATGACAAACTTACACAAAGCACTGAACTGTCTGTTCTTTTAAACACGGGCTCAGGAGACTAAATGACTTGATAAGAGTCATTTGCGGCTCATTAATTTGCTAGTATCAGCCCAGAATGTCATCCTCGAATTGTTTTCTGATAACTATAACGTACTGTAAGACAAGAAAAGCAGCCAATCCGGACATTTTAGGAGCTGGAGCCATCAAATGCATGTAATTAAAAATGGACTAGTAATCGACTGTGAAAATAGATGTCCACTTCTTGTTATTAAAATACTTCTGCTCACCTATTTTATTTGTTAAATTAAAACTGTGTAACTACATAATGTGAATACATACTTGCATCATTTCTTGTGCTCAAACAGTGCTGCAACAAAGACGTGCTCTCCGTGTTTGCGGATGAACCTGTAAACAGCTGGAAATCTGTTGTGGCATGCTGCTAAGTTTAAGCTGTTCACCATCTCCTCCGACCGTATCAACACAAATTTTACACCTATCTGTTCTTTTTTTTTTTGTTTGTTTCACATGGCCAAGTCGGGCTGACAGGAGGCAGGCTGGAGTTCAGCGAGACTGCACGCGATTTATGACCTGGCGCGCTGAACTCGAGAGTGGGCCAAATTTACAGATGATCTGATTCAGTATGTGTGTCCAGACCTTCACAGAATGTGCCGGTCGGTGCCAGGCCATGCTGTGTGAATTAACTACACCCTACTGAAGGTAGCTCGAACAAGAGCTTGTTTTGAGAGAATGGTCTGAGCGCCGCTGCTGCGTTTGGTTTCCTCTGCAGCGAAGAAGAAGAAACTGACTCGGTCGTGAACTATGAGTCAAATCACTGACCCTCCTACTTCCTTCCTGAGGGAAGGTGTCTGCTGCTCACTTAATGAACCTTGACAAGCCACCTCTATCCCTCTTTTATTACTTAATATGGGTCAATCAAGCCAGACAAAGAAATTATTTTGCCAACAGATATATAATTATGTACTCAAGGAACTTATTTTTCAGCGGGAATTCCTAAGAGCACCAAGGAGTGGGAAATAATAGAGATGAAGGAACTATGATTCACAATGAGGGACACTACAGAGAATGTGAGAAACTTACAAACTGCACGGGTCAGGAAATGAATTCATTCTTTCTGAGTAGGTGAGAAGACCGTCACACTCTCACATCTCTATGATGGATGAAAGTGAAAACATTAATTTCCATGTATGTTACTTCCTGTAACTTTTCTCACGCTATAATCACTTTGAGTCACTCCTTTTCTAGTGATGGTGTGCATCATGTGATGATCCATGAAGTCCCTGGAGTACTGCTCCTCTGGGTTTGGTCTGTACACAAAATATGAAACTAGCCCCAGCAGCTGATTAGCTTCTTGGCTAGGTGTAGCGCCTTCCTGGACTCTCTTCCGGTTGCCTGGCAACCTCACATTGATGACTAGACTCCAGTAAATCACTGCGCCCGACGAGCCTCCGGCAAAAAACGCAACTTGTTGTATTTACACTTTGTTTTTTTTGGTTTTAAAAAAAGGTGCTGCGAGGCTGATTTTGTGCTTCCTTTAGACGGAGCCAGGCTAGCTGTTTCCAGCCTTTATGTTAAACTAAGCTAACTGGCTGCTGGCTGTGAATGTTTGACACAGATAGGAGAGCGGTGTCAATCTTCTCATCCAACTCTCGGCAAGACAGCGAGAAGCAAAATGTTGAAATATTCCTTTAAACATGCAGCAAAGCCTGACAGTCTCCGCGGTAACAATAAAAAGCTAATAAACTTCACACGTAGGATTTATTTCAGTGCTTTTTGTTTTATTGGGTTGCATTTTATTTTCCGGCACTCCTGTTATTTTGTCCTTCCCCTCAAAATGCTACACAGTCCATCTTTCGAAGCGAAACACCTGCTGCTCGCTGAAGATCAAGAGGACTATTTAAGACCTGCTAAGCCTCACTTAACCTTCATTAAGATGCCCGAAACACACCCGAGACATTTTACTTATTTCCACTGTCCATCTACTTATTTACAAAATCTCATTTAATGTAGCGTGCAAGCTTTGAATCACTCCACAAAGGTCATGTTTGTGCAGATTTCAAGTACTTTTTTTTTTTTAGAGTAATTGAGAAGTTTTGGGAGCTACCTTAAGTGAGTTTAAAAACCATCTGACACAGCAAAGGACAGGATTATTGTGGTTGAGGGGTTAAAGATAGAAAATGAACTTGTTTTCCACATTCTTTAGCCAAATCATGGAAGTCTTAGCCTGCCAGAAATTTGGTTCGGTCGAGGGAGTTTGGGAGCTCATTTAAATCTCCACACATTTGTGAAGGGATTGTGGGAGCACCACCCTTCCCTGATCTGTGGTCTGCTCAGGCCACAGAGGTGGAGAGGTCTGTGTGTAACTAAGTGTGTGTGTGTGTGTGTGTGTGTGGAGAAACTGAGTTTCCTTTCAGCTTGTTGAGTTCAGTGATCACGATCATCTCTCCCACCTCCTCCTGCGAAGGTTAACAAGCGAACAGCCCCCTGCCATTTCCACTCCCTGAGGTCCAACACACCCAAGACCCCCCGACACGATCTCATCCCCGGCCCTTGATATCCAACATAAATTTGATTTTACATATCAGTGATTGCTTTCCAGTGACCATCGCTCTCTTGCCATCCTGACTCTGCCCATCCGCCTGCGCAGTTTCAAAGCATATGAAGATATTTTAACATGATTTGGCTCCGTTTGTGTCTTCACTGCTGCCTGGATGCAAATGACGGAGGTGTGTGTGTGTGTGTGGTTTTTGTTTACATGTAGGTGTGAGTAAGCATGTCACGCAGTAGAAAGTGATTCTTCCAATGGTTTTGGTAACTCGGATCACTGTCTTTGACACTATCAGCTGTATAATTCCCAGCGTTTGTGACACTCATCAGTGTGCACGCCAGTCACTCACGACGAGTGAGCGCTAAGGTGCCTCTGACCTGGAACGGCCTCGCTGACTACCTGAGCGTAGGTCTGCCCTGCTCGGCTCGCCTCAGTCTGTCTGTGTAATAAATTCACACTGGGTTATGGATGACCAGTACGTGCAGGAATTGGGTGGCACTCAGCCAGCTGGAGCCTCCTCTCCTGTTGTTTTTTACATTTAGTTTCTATCTCTGCTCGGACGTTTTATGAGCAGCCATGAGATCCTTTTCAGTGGCAGCTGCTCGGCACCGTGCGGGTTTCACTTCTTTCATTCCTCAACATGTGGTTTGACAAAGTTACACAAAAACTGCAGAGTGTCAAATGAGATTTCAATATTCATATATTCTATTACACTCAGCTGAGCGGCTTTATCGGTCCGCACACGTTTCTTATTTTAGCCAAGTGGTAATATGGGGCTGCAGCCAACATGAAGGGACAAGGCTGACACACAGATCATGCCTCGCTCAGGCCTTTCTTTACGGAATAAAAGGTGGCAGCGCGGGCCCCGATCTCTCTCTCTCCGGCTCAGCTAAAGTGGTTAGCCTGCCTGTCTGCCTCTCTGCCTTAAATTCAGCTCCGCAGCAGAATGTGACCCCTCTGGACTTTGGGCAATGTCTCCTGCTCTGGTTACAGAGAGAAACTGACAAAGACCCCGGCAGTAGTTCTCTCATGCCATGAGTTAGAGTGACATTGTGGTGGGTCAGCACTGGGTCACGGATATTTTTCTCCCGCTCGCTCCTGGGGTGGCAGGCGGGGAGGGTGGTGGTGGGGGCGGGCTGTGCTTAGACAAAAAACATGAGGACGTTTTAGAGAGCCCGGTGTTTGGAATCACTCTCTGTATTCTAATAACAATACTGCTTTTCATTTACTTGCTTGTAATGGATAGGACAGCTGCATTTCCTGTAGTGCGGATCAGTAATAAGAAATAATGACCTGCTTGAGTTTAGCGAGCTCACACCCAGCGTACGACGCAATTATACACACGCATAATTGTCTTGGCAAGTCTGGAGACGTACTAAGATGTGAAATCCTATTCATGCAAGTGCTATCTAATTGGCTCACTCCTTTGAGGAATTAGACCGAGTTAATCACGTCTGAATATACAGAACTCAATTAGAACTCTGCAAGCTAATGCAGACAGCCATGAATATTTGATGACGAAGTCAGCAGAAAGCCGTGCCGCTCTGTGTTCGCGAGCCTGCCTCAGACGACAAGTAAAAACCGAGGGTGGGTGTATACCTGCCGTCGCCGCTCGCAGTGTGCCTGGCAGCTCTCCCGGTGTGAGCAGCAGCTGTGCAGCCGATCGCAGACTTGCGAACCCCGCCGGCGGTGAGCTGCAGCGCCGCAATGACGAGCAGGGGAGGGGGGCCTTGAACTCACCACGCTGGCTGCAAGTCTCCAGATCTGACTACCTGGATATCCATCACAGAGGAGTGACAGGTGTGTGGGTGGTGTGCAGTCGTTTCTAATCAGAGGCATATTACTGTCAGAGAAGCTACATTACAAAACTTTCTTCTGACTGGATGCGAGAGGAGAGATCAGGCTGTGATTGGATGTATCCTATCGTATTGCCCCCCCTCTCTCTCAATGACAGCGGGGGCTTTAGGGGAGTTCTTGGGGATATCCCATTGTTAGGTGGGTTTGATGTGCTGTGGAGGACATCCATCACCAGAAGCCCAAATACAGCTGGCACCATGCCTGTCGCCTCTGGGTGCGGCGCCACCCTCAGAAACTTCCCTTTGCTATCTAGATTGTGCGAATATGATGCTTTTGAAGTCACTTGTAAAACGGAGTAAACAAGGGCAACTTTTTTGGATTTTTTTTTTCGGATTAACCGCTTCATCGACACCACCCGTCATGTTCCAGATGTCTTCATTCCAACCAGTGCTAAAAGTCCAGTGTGTATGATTTAGGGTGCTCTTTGACAAAAATGGAATATAATACACATAACGATGTTTTCATTCGTGCATAATCACCTGAAAATATGCATATTTTTTGTATTTATTACGTTACAATGAGTCACCCATGCCATGGCCACCATAGTTTCTCCTACAACACTCGATGTCACTGAATCCGTTCCTTCTGGTAACACCACAAAAAGTGTACATTGTTACAATATATTTTTTTTTATTTCAATGTTTACGTCAGTTTGGCTGAGTTTGGATTCTTACTGCCACTGGAGGGGCAGAATCTAGATCTTTCAACCATTCATCCATGGCTTTTAGCTATTTTTTTGTAACTTTATATCCATTGTTCATCCATAAGTTATGCATTACTTTAACGTTGGCTAGCTTGTTAACTAGTTTTCATGAACGCTCAGTGGCAACAAGTGGAAAGATTAGTTACAACTCACAGGTTGAGAGGTCCAGGAGTCTATGACTGTGACAAAGTACTCAATAACAAGGTTGGTTGAGAATTACTGAGGTGTAAAATGAAATTAAAGTTAAGTGCAAAAGGAATTCCTTTTGAATAACAACCTTTGAATTACCTAATTACATTTGAATTACTTTGAATTACAAAATGCGTGAAGTTTGGTTATTGCAGACTTCCATATTTTCTTGGGAACCGCACTGTACATTTCTTGTTCCCTTTTTTAAAAAAAGAAAATTTAGAAACAAGATGTTTGTGGTCAGGAGAAGAAAGCAACTCAACAACAGTCTGAATATGAGGTATCTAAAAGTGACTGATTTGCATGTCTCAAAAATATGGAAATAATACCAGAAACATACAATGCTCAAAAAGTGCGTCTGCATGACAAAATTAGTTACACAAAGAAGGCTCCTCTGATAGTTAAGCCACGAATGGGTAGCCGGGATGACATCACCATTTTCCAAGACAGACAAACAGACGCAGGGGGTGAAAGCTCATCAGTCAATCATGAACGTTTCCTGGTGACTGGCAGGTCAGGGCTGCTGTGTGCAGTTATTCCTTTACAATAGCAGAATGGAAAATCTTTTGGAGAGTGTAGCCAATGAGACCAAAGCCCATTTATTTTAAATAACACAGACGTAGTACAACACCAGATAATGAACGTAATTACATTCAAGCAAGTTGGTGTCCGTGACCTTGGTGGTCTCTGAAATTCTGTCAAAAGAGGCAGAAACAGATTAAGGTTTTTGTGTGGGCAAATCCCTATCTCTTTATTACTGCTCTTTCAATATGAAGCTCTGCTCCTGGTGTGACCTTGTGTTACTTACATCAGTCTCATTACAGTACACTTAAACTGGCTGCACTTTGGATGATCTATATTCATGGGAAGTGGTAGTATAAACAGGAAAAGTGGGGATGTGATTCTACCTCAAAGAGGAAACTGAACATTGTCTGTAACCCTTTTACCGTTCGCTGGTGTCAGTTAAGCAGACTGAATAGATCTGTTATTATCAGCTCAGAACCTGAAACAAAGGGCAGCTAAGGAGCCTGTTAAATTACCTGGGCGAAACCTGGCTGCAGGAATGCTGAAGAAATTTGTAAGAACTAGTAGCAAGGACATAAAATGGACTTAGGGCTAAAAAAGACTGTACCCTGTGTAAGCAATTAACCTCGCTGACACTGAATCCCACTGCTGAACTTCTTCAAAGACCAGCCAAGCTATCGGATAGAGGACGAGTCCTCGTTGCTCTCAGCACTGTTAACTAATACGCTCTCGTGGTTGGAAGCGTGCTTTCTAAAGTGAAAGGAGACATAAAATTACTATTCACTTATAAGAGCATCATTTCAAATAGATGTGGTGACCTTTATAATTCCACTGACTGAGAACATTTAGTCTTGAACTCCCTGGAAGGTAGAATGACTGCTCGAATATAATGATTACATTTGCTACAATGTCCAAAAATCTTGAATTCATATTTAGAAATCAGAGACTATGAACGCTTAGCGAGTATAATAAAAAACAAGCTTCCATCAGCCGACATGTCTTCAAGATTTCAGCCCTGGTTGATGAGGTTTAACAGTGTACTGCAACAGCAGCTTAATACTTGTACTTTATATCGACTTTCTATTGAAGCTTATTGGAAAAAGAAAACTCTCCTTGAGCAGCTACTTTGTCAGAAATCCAACAGAAGTGCAACTTGTGTCTCAGTCAGGTCAGTAATAATTTGAATAACAACGTATAAGTATTTTTTCTGCACAACAGTAAGTTGCTGTAAAGTAAGAAGTTGGAGGTGTGAAGCGTGTTGCCTGCAGCTCTTCATCTAACAGCTCACTGCCATTACTCCCTAGCAAAAATAAGAAATGATCCGCTGGCGTAAAGTTGCGTCGACACCGTGTTTCTCGTGGCTGTTTCACCAATATAACTCTCTGATTTGAATTAGTAGCAGGAGAAAATGTTTAGTTTGTTTCACTAGTAACGTAATAGAGCTCTGCTACGGTGGTAGATAAATACTTTATTGTTCTTGCAAGGTTGTCTATACAAAGCCTTACATGAATACATAAATATATAGCTACATAAGGAACCATAACATAATCAAAAAACAAATAGACAATACAGTTGAATGGGCTGTAATTACTGTATGTATCATTGATGTCAGCCTCAATGAAGTACGCCACTAACAATGATAACCACTCTACAGAAAGGTACTTATGAAGGCTAAATTAAACTAGGCACATATGCAACTTGTTTCCTGTGCGCTGCTGCCATCCAAGCTAATCGCAGCTATTCCAGTCAATGTTTTAAACCCGGCCATTTGTGCCATGGTCTGTTTCAGGAGCTGGTCGATGAGAATATGCAGCTCACGTTGGCTGGAAGCCAAACACAGAAACAGCATAGAGAAGCCGGACGATTTTCAAAATAAAACTCCCAATCCTAAAAACAGAACATAATCTGAACAAAATAACAAAATCTGGCAGGTAAAGTGCTTCTGAGACGCTCCTGGTGGGGTTTGAAGTCACTTGGAGAATGGACCAAAACCGCTGTGGCCGCAACGTGATTTTAATGATGTAACGATAACGATGTACATACAGTAAATGTCTATAGCTTCAAAAACGTGACATGATTTCATGAAAATCTAGAATAGATTAAAACTTCTTGTCACTACGACGACAGACATGAATACCGCACAGAAACTGGCCAAAGCGAGTGCAAACAACAGCAGAATACATTCAGCACATATCTGGATGTAATCTGTCTGTAGCTGACACACTGAGAGTACTCTTGCCCTTTCAAATTACAGCATTTTCCTCTAAAGTGGAGCACTCTTCTTAAATGTATTACATCTCATATTCCTGCTCTCAGCAAGCTTTATCTGAGGTCACGTCCTTCAAGAATGTAAAAAAGCCCCCAAAAACATCAACTTTCTGCACCTTCAAGTGCAATTTACTGCAAGACAATGACTTCTGGCTATGTACAAAGGTTTAGTTTGGTCCTCGGGTTTTGGCTGAACACATGAAACACATGCAATAAATGTCATTATGCTGTAAATCTGCTCACATAATTGGATCTCCAATTATGTGAGACCCAGTTAAGATGCCTGGCTGTTATGGAAAATACTGTTGTAATGTCGTCCGGCCCCACTGGGTTTCTTTCCTATTTGTGAATTTCCAGATGCCCTGTGATTAATTTGTTCTAGTTTGCAGAAAACATAAAGTCAGCAATACTTTATATCTGCTGGAAAACGTCTCACATGAGAGATTTCTTGGAAAACACTTAGTGGCACTAAAACTCAAAACTGCTGTCTCTCAGTAACAATGATGGACGGCTCGCTGGGTGGTGTTTGCACAGGCACTCTTACTGCCGTACTTTGAAGTCTTATCGTGTGTGCAAACGTGTACCGAGGGGAAGCTGTGGGACACCTCGGGCTGAGGCACGTGTGCAAAGCACTCCATGCAAAATGAGACATTAATTGAACGGCTGTATAGTTTTATCAGCATTTGTGTGTAGTCAAATACGCAGCGATTACTCCTCTGTAGAGGTAAGACAGGGAAGTGCCGAAGACAAAGGCCGACTGCTGGGCTGCAATTTGTGTCGCCAGTGGTGTGACTGAGGTTGGTTAGACAAGAGAGATAGCGGGTTGTAAAATCAGGAAGTAGACAGGTGATGATAACAGATGTGGGTGAGTTCCTGCACATTACTAAAAGGAATTAATGATATCTAGACAAACAATTTGAATGAGGCAAATCACCCAGCGGAAGAGATGGATCTCGCTAATACAAATGCCAGCATTGTTCCACAGAATATGTAAAGTCTGAGCGCAGATAAGGAGGCTGCTGATCGCCTACTTTGATACATGGCAGAAAACTTTATTGGATGGCAATCAGCGTGCTGTGCAAAATGTATTCCTGCAATTCCTGGCAAAGGGATTAATAGTTTTTTTTTTGCATGCTATTATACTGATTGTACACACAGTAAGCTTCCTCGGGCACCTGTTCTACCTGTAAGGTATTCTACAACAAATGTAATACACTGCCAGAGGGTGTTTTAATCTATTTCACACAGTACAACACACGTGGAATAGCAAAAATACATTAAATACTTAAATACTTTAACTAAAAATACAGTTACAGGATTCATTGATGTGAAGTTAAATCTAAGTTTACTTATTTTGTGTCAGCAGATACTTTTTTGCCCACCTGTGAGTACAATATCAGACTGAATTTGTCGAAAAGTATCAATCAAGAATGCACATTTTAAGCCCCTATTTTAACTTAATGCATACAATCTAAATTTAAAGGGCCACTCCATCAATTTTACAAAGCGAGTTCAGTTTGCTCGTCACATAGAGAACTATCCACCTGATGAAAAACAGGTTCCTAAAGTCTAAAAATGATAATGCCATCACTGCTTGTGGACTACAGATGTTTAGCAAAAAGCCACCTATCATTTGTCTCCTACAACCGTTGTGAACCAGGATAACAAAGGAATTTATGGACTGAAATGGGACAACTTTGGGACAAAAAATTGATTAAATGTGTCTATCCAGGGTTGCTTTCCTGGTAAAACTAAACTGAACCATTGTATCTGGGGAGTTGGTTGTTGTGGTTGTTATAAGACATTAATTATTACCGAAGGACTGGTTCATCTTCAGAAGACTGTTTTCTCAGCGTAGGTTTGAACAGTGTGAGCCCTCGGCTTGAAAAACAAAGACAATTCTGTGGAGTAAAGTTCCTCCAGTGGCAACATTTAGTTCTGTTTTAAGTTATCAGTTTATCAAGCCTGCTTTGCTGCAAACATCTGTGAAAAATTACCCCGATAATTTCATCACAGCTTGTGGATGACAAATGTTTAGTAAGACGCCAACTGGGAGATTCTAGTTAAAACCGTTACCAAGCAAAGGATGGTCTAAATAAACACACTGGATTATGGGAAACGTAGGATCCAGTGTACCACCTTTACGTCAAAAGGTGGCTGTGATTTTTTTTTTCTTTAGTTTATTTAGACTGTGGACAGGCAGGATAGCTGCTTCCACTTCCCTCCAGTCTTTATGCTAAGCTAAGCTAAGCACCTTAGTATTTAGCATAAAGACACAAGAATATGCTCATGTGTGGTATCAATCTTCTCAGCTAACTCTGCTGAATAAGTGTACTCCCCAAATTCCTGTAAGGTCAGGAAAGCTTTCACATTACACGTAATCATTTGAGCTTTAACATGAGCTCCTTCATAATAAAAGTCAGGATATCCTATAAGGTCATGAAAAGTTAACATTTAAGCCACATCTCTCTCTTATAGCTGTGAAAATAAATGACTGAGGTGCCCCTTCAAGATGGAAAACAAGGGGTTAATATGAGTTTAATATGCTGCTGCTACAACGAGGCAGGTTGAGGTGGAAAACTTTTGTCAAAAAAACAAATTCACTGTTTCATTTATGTTCGTTTGTTCTTAGAGATTCCTAGACTGACTGACTTGAAGGCTAATTTGAAGTTTTCCTCCTTCTCTCTGGGATATGACATTTCTCTTCAGAGACTCGACTCTCACGTTCATTCTCTAATCGTACAGAGGCGTATGACCCTGAGGATGGGAATAAAAGAAGAAGAAATTACTTTCATTAAGAAATTCAGATTTCCCCCATCCTTTTGATCTTGTGCCAGAAGAACATTTATGCTGATGAAATGCATAAATAAAGTTCTTAAATTATCCCGTTCCTCTTTAGCGCATGTATCAGAGTTGGAGAACTTCCAGACAAGACAACTACAATCACAGTGAGTGCCTCTGAAAAGGGATGATTTAAGAGATGGCCTGCCACTGGTATAAACGTCATGTAGCTCAACTTCGAGACTTTACTGGTAAAGTGCACATCAAGCCATTTCCTGCAAGTGATGTGAAAGAAAATTGAGAGTATGAGTTAATATGTGCTGTGTAAGAAGAATCAACAATATCAGTGTGTGTTCCAATTTATTTCTTTAGGACGATTTATCATCATTATTCCAAGACGTTTTCTAAAAAGCATCTACTGTATGTATCAGGAGCTTTTTTTTAAAATGCCCTGGTCATCAAGATGCTTCATCCCTTTTCCAAGAAAAGTCCTAACCTCCTCATCAGTTAGCAAACCGCAGGCTGCATTGATACTACTGACAGTATAAATAATGCACAAACTAAACATGAACTCTAGATCGAGCATTTGGCGTGCATTTGACAGCCGCTGTAGTTTCGAGTGTGACTTACTTTCAGGTTGCAAAGCACAGGTACACTGCTGGATGTTACTAAATCCTACACACGATGCAGCAAAACCAGCGAATTCTTTCTTAGTATATTATTTTTCCTTGTCAAAACCTGATACCTGCATTAACCAGTATGTGGCTCAACTCAGACTCCTCGATCAGAGATTCGTGTGTGTGCTCGTCGAGGCTAATGTAACCTTTCGTCACATATGTATATATGTACGTCACATATATATCAATCTTTAAGATGTTTTTGGCCTTTTCAGGCTTTATACAGCTGAAGTGTGATAGGAATGTGGGGAGATAGAGACGGGGAACGACATGCGGGAAAGAGCCACAGGTCGGATTCGAACCCTGGGCCGAGCCCCTGCACACGGGATGGACGCTCCACCGACTGAGTCAAACGACACACCCAATCTTTAAGACCTGTGAACAGCCTTTCAAGCTTCACATTTTCAAAGCCAAAAACAAACCAAAAATGAAGTCCCTGCACATTTCGAAATGAAAACAAGAATGAAATCTATTGCCCAACATTTCCACTGTAATGTCTCACTGCCTCGCACAGCTACTTCCCGTCTCAGCTTCCAAAAAAGACCCACAAACTTACCCATGATATTGCTGACAATAAGAAACTTTGACCCTGTCATATCCAGCAACTGGACTGATGACAAAACCCGATCATATTCTAATGAAGTGAATAAGGGAAACACTTCTGCAAAACCATTTCCTTGTGGCCTTGCAAGATGACGTGTCTTTCCTGACAACATTGTGCAAGGAAATACTTTCATGTGTGTTGCGCAACACACCAGCAGGGAAACCGGTCACAGTTTTGTAAAAAGGAATGAAATTTAAAATAACTTGGGCCCCTTCTGGGATATCTTCTTGTCAGTCATCTCTTTGGTTTGGTCAACTTTTGATCAGAGGAGTGATTCAGTTCAGTAAAAATAGAGAAACAGCTGAGACAAAATCTTCTAATCCACAAAGAGAATTAACGCCATGTTAGATTCAACGTGATTTTGACTTTCAATAACTCAAGTGAATTTAAACCATATCAGACTGCTTATCAGCTGCAGATAGTTATGCATCAGCTCACTAAATGATGTGCAAGTGAAAACAATCTAATTATCATCTAATTCACCAAAGAAGAGATATCTGGAAATATAAAAACACAATGACTGCATCTCTGATTCATTATTCAAGGAGAACAAATTAATAATCCATCAGGTTGTTCTGGGTTACAAAAAGTTTTGCGCTAGCCTCGCTGCTAATGACTATCACTAAGGTTAACTCTGAAGCTAATTCGTTTCACAGCTTCTATTAACATTAGGATTTTATCACTGTCAACAACAGGCAACAATAAAAATGGAAATTTCACGTGTCTTAAAGCTGCACCAGCACGCACTGCACTGACATATTATCATATGTATGTCATATGTATGAGCTGCATTATCATCAATTTAGAGTTGTGTGTAAGTCCAGTATTCACTCCTCTATCTTTCAGTCTCCTCCTCTTCCTTTATCTTTTTCGTTGGAAGAGCTGTGAACTCTGTGATGATGTCATCACAGCTTGTGGATGACAAATGTTGAGCAAAAAGCTTCACAAGATTGAAACATGGGAATGAATCAAGCAACAGAAGGTCTAACTAAACACACTGGATTATAGGAAATGTATGATTCATGTGTAGATGTTTTTCTACCTTTCCCTTTTCTTCAGAATACAAGTCAGGATGTTTGACCAGCATGCTCTGCTGCTTTAAATGATTGCGACAGCTCTTTTTAAATTTTAGACAGAGGCATGAAGACTAGAAGCAGCGCTAAACAGCTAGTGCGCCACTTCTAGTCTTCATGCTAAGCTAAGCTAACCAGCTGTAGGCTGTAGTTTGATATTTAGTGTATGGACATGAGAGCGGTGTCAATCTTCTCAATCTGACAAAAGCATATATATGTATTTCCCCAAATTCCTGTAAGGTCACGAGAAGTTAACGTTAGGCAGCTAGCATACAGCTGGCTTTTTGGGGCTTTTTATTTCACAGGGAAAAAACTTGATAAAGTTTGTAGAGCTGAGCAAAAGTGCAGAGTCTGGTGGTGAATTCTCTGGTAGTTTTAGAGTGACGCTGATTCAATGTTAATGTAAAAATACTGATTAGTACAGCCTTAACATGAGCTGCTGCTAATTGTGTTAGCAGTAAGGCGTTAGGCAGCTGGCTAGCACTTACCATTACTGAGCTAATAGGCTTACTGTTCATTATTTCCAGCATCTATGAGTTTATTACTTCATTGAAAGCTGTGTATTTTCAAGAAATAATGAAAGACAAGTTTCACTGAGTGACCAAAAGAGGAAATATAGATGCGTGTGGAGAGAAGTGGCAGCTTGTCTGGCTTTGATGAAATGAAATGTGATCGCCTGAAGTGAAAATATACGAACAATCCCGGCACAGGGCTGCCAAAAAGCCCCACCTCTGATATGTGCATCTTTGAAACATGGACGCATAAATAACCAGAGTGAGCCAAAACCAGGCGGAGTGGCAGGTGGATTTAAAGGGGAGGGAAAAAAGTTACTCACAATATAGCAAGGCTCACAGTACGCCTTCTTCTCCACAGCGAAGAAAGGCTTGCCACGCAGCTTGGTGCTGCAGGTCATGCAGATGAAGCAGTCGACATGGAAGACCTGATCCATGGCAGTGCAGCCGGTGCCTTCACCCACTACGTTCTCTCCACAGCTGGCACAGCGCCCTGGGGAGAGGAAGAGGAGGGGAGGCTGAGAACAGATTCATCAGAAATCCACAGATATAGAAAGTCAGATGAGATTCATCAGGATTCGTCATATTCCACTCACTGAAAACACCGCAATGATCCTATCATGTACGCTGTTAGGCATGAGAGCTGTGAAACGTGAGTGTTTCTGAGCACTGGCAGATGCTCTGATGATAATACACAGCTTGACCTGATGGGAAACATCCTACAGTGTGCAGCGATTTCTAACACTTGTAGGACAATGATACAACATCTGAGGTCAAGAGAAATGGACAAAGAGATCTAAGAGGAGAATCAAGTATGGCTGAAATGAATGATTCATTTAATTATGGAGTTAAAGGAGATATTTTATGTGTCCCTGCTTCCAGAAGTAAAAGTTTGATTCCTTTCTCCAGAGACAATGTGTCTCAGCTGTGTTGAATATAAATGTATATATATATAAATAGAGAGAGAGAGAGAAGGTTATTGACTCTCACGGTGCGGCAACCGTTAAGTAAATCAAATCAGAGGTTAATTTGTGATTCATTTGGCAATAATGCTGCCGTGCTTTGTTCAGCGCTGCATCGAGTCAACATTTTGAATTCGCTGCTGTTCTGATTGACGTCTCTGACTGGCCTCTTAAACTCAGGGCAGTAAGTAGGGCAGTAAGTAGAACAATCTGTCAAGGCAGAGTGACGCCATTTCCAAGAAACAAAGGTGAAATTATAAAAATTGTAGCGATCACATAAACACGCAAGCTTGTTTACAGGTCTTACTTCACTCAAATTATTACTTTGACTTTTGAGGGCGGCTGTGGCTCAGGAGGTCGAGCCACTAATCAGAAGATCGGTGGTCAGATCCGCTCCAGTCTACCGAACCCAGTATTGCTCACGATAGCTGCGCCACGTGTGTGAATGCGTGCATGAATGGGTGAAAGTGATATGTGGTGTAAAAGCACCTTTTAACAACCTTTTAATCTAGAACTTGTAGTAAATGCTCGTCACAAGTTACCCGAGGTGACTTTTTCATCTTTGTAGATGAGTTAAAGGCTAACTGATTGATCAACATTGTTGCCTTTCTAATCAATCAATTGTTTTAGAAACAGGAATCAGAAATCTTACACTAAAGAGCTTATGTTCTGCTGTGAAAGATGAAATTTATTTATAATTTTATTGCTGCTCACTTCTATCCGACAGGCTTCCGGCTGGCTATGGATTTGTTTAACCACAGGATACATGAGCTGTTTGTTGGCCGTGCGTCAACATCAAACTACCTTTTTCCCCCAAAAAATGTTAAGCGATCCCTTCAAATGCCTAATCTTCATTTCTATTTCAAACACCGGATAAGGAAGGATTAAATACTATAATTATGCGACATTAAAGAAACCATACGCATCACCAAAGTGTGACACGGACAACATCTACCCCCCCCCCCCAAAAAAAGAAGAAGAAAAAGAAGAAAAATCAGGCTTTAAATGATAAAAAGAAAACTTTAGAAGTCCAACTAAGTCTTTGTAAAAGGGGGCACAAGTGAACTGATACTATTGCGCCAGAAAGAGCCTGATTGCATATTGCGGGACATGGCATTTGGATATCTTTAATTGAGTTGGAGATATCTTTAATTGAGTTTAAGATGTCCTCGACTCAATGCAAGTTATCTTCAACCCAATTAATAACACTGTCAATTTAATTACTGGTATCTTACAATAATAGGGTTTAAAAAGATATCTCAGAATGTTTTATTTTTTACACATCTGAGGACAGATGCAATCTCTCAGAGGAAGTATGATACAGTATATTTAATTAATTCAAGTTCAGTTGTATAGATCTTTTTTTTTTTGGCTCCTTTTTCATTTTTTGCTTCATCTAAAGGCTGATTTGGGAGATGATTGACACCCTGTATGTTCTGAACAGAGCGGTTCAAGCGTGTTACAGACAGAGGCGAGACACTAACCGGGGGGAGATAGAGTATCTGATGCTTGCATTTTCACAGTTCCACTCGCTGTTTTCATATCAAGAATTCAAACGGAGTGTAAAGCTGAATCTGTCTCAGGTATCAGCACAACTTTTTGTAAGTCATATTGTTGTTGAGATCAAATATCTGCTTGACTGCGAGGCCCCGCTAATGGTATTCTAATCTCAGATAACTCATTATCTTATTGTCAGCCTCGGTGGAAACTAAGAGAAGTTGCTTAACGAATGACTGTTTCCGCAACTTCTCTAGTAACATTGCAACACAGATACTTGTGACTCTTTTATTGCAGGATTTGTTGTTCATTGTCTGGGGACACATTTATAAACAAAGCACTGACAGATCGCCGTTATTAGATGTTAACATTTTGAATTCTTATCACAGCAGGTTAATTTAGCGGCTGCCGTCATCCGTGGCGACTTTCAGCGCAGACAAGTTTTCATAGAACCTGCTATCGGTTTCATCTGTTCCCACAGCTCTATCCACACCTCAATTATGGCTGCGTTACCTACTGTACAGGGAGGCAGATTAAACAAACTAGTGAAGGCACGTCTCGGGGGGACATGTGGGTGTCAGTGGAATCACAAGCAGGGTAATCACTTCAGAGAGCCAGAGGGAAAGAGAAAGGGAGAGAGAGTGAGTGAGAGACAGAGATGGAGCATGTTGAGCCTGTTAGTGGCTTCAGATCACAGGCCATCTTCAGTGAGTGGATGAGAATGCCAAACATGTCCCACAGGGCTCCCACTTTAAATAGCGAGAAGGAAACCTCTCAGAAATCCTTTTCCTTTTGGCAGTCTGTGATCGCGAGGGCCCTCAGGAGCTATTTGTGCGTGACTGTGTGTACAGTCTACTCACAGGCGCGCGCACACACACACACACACACACACACACACACACACACACACACACAAAGAAAAAAAAAAATCTCTTTGCACCAGACATGCCACACATGTAGACGAGTATATATACAAACACAGACACATGTATCATATACTGTATGCATAACCGCAGACATGTCGTGACGTGCTGCGCTCGCACATCAGCAGCCCACACATGAATTCACATGATCGCGTAACAAAGAGCAGCACATCTGAAGCGCTGTACATCTGGCACTCAAACAGCTTTTTATTATTAATGTTATTATTAATATTACCCAAAATGTGAAGCACCGAATACTAATAAGAATCTAAATGCACAGAAAGCTACATAATAAATCATTATATGTGACATCACATCGGACAGTGCTGCGACCAACGATTCATTTCATTGTCAGTTTTAAAAAAAAATTTTTTAATTATAATCAATTAATTATTTAAACTAGAAAATGTCAGAAAATGTCAGAATATCCTGAAACCCAAGTTGAAATATTCAGACAGATTTCCTCTCACAGAAGACAAAGAAAAGTAAAAAAGTTTATGACTAAAAATGATAATGTAACCTGGAGCTGCAACTAATTCTTATTTTCTATTGTTGATTAATGTGATCATTATTTCTTTGATTAATAATAATTATTTCCCAGAGTCTCAGGTGGAGTCTTCTTATTGCTTGAGACACTCGGTTGACTTTCAGAGGACACAAAGAAAACCAGCAAATATTCAAATGTAAGAATCTAAAAGAACTTTGAGTGTTTTTGCTCAATAAATAATCAAAATAAACAGACAGAGGACTTTATTGCTCCCTTAAAGGAAATTCTTGTGTTACAGCTGCAGTCGCTGATTGTTTGCTGGTTTTGGCTATAACTAATTCATTGACAAATTGTTTCAGTTTTATTTTCATTATTAATTAGGTTGTCTATTTTCTCAATGATTGTTCAGTCTATAAAATGTCAGAGAATTTCCACGAGCCCCAAATTCAAACACATTAAATTTACACTGACAATGAAACTGATACTTTCGTTTGATTTTTGGCTCATCTTAACTTTTCTGTTTTCCTACTTGACCTTACAGAATTACAGAGTTCCCTTGAGTTTCATTAAACGCACCACAACACATTTAGCCCCAACTTGTACTTCCACAAGTATGTCGCTCATTGTGTGGTGTGAAAATTATTTCACAAAGTGCAAAAATGTGAAGCCTTAGTGACTCTAACTTTTCTTCTCTAACAGTCTTACTGTATGACAATAAAGAGGAGTGTTTTACAATGCTTCACATCAATAAATTACACGCGCCTGTGTCGGAAGTAAGCATTTTCAATTTTCAGACACTACTTCAACTGATGTCTTGAATAATACAGGACAGCAATTGAAGCAACATTCGTATTTACCCCCGTAGAGATGATCGCAAATACTTTCGAACTATTTCAGCTGGGCATAAAGGAATCATGAAAGGCCTCGCCGCTCCCCAGCGTCCCTTTGCACGGGGAATGGAACCAGAGTCTTAATATCAAAACTTCAAATAGTTCCTGTAGAACCAATGCAATGGTGACGGGGCGGGAGGGGGAGTTCATTTACACTTTACTCACTTTCTTTCCTTTCATTCTTCAACCCTCAGAAGTGTCTCTTCTCTGTTACATCGAAAGTCAAAAGAAGGACTGAAGAGAAAACCTTTTCTTCTTCTTTTTTTTAAAGAAGCACATTCCCTGTGAGCTATACAGGCTTAGAATGGTTAGACAATTTAATTGGATAAAAGGAAAAGATTAAAGAGGCCCCGACTCTGTTCCATAAATAATTGATTTCTAATGTATTTGTAGTGGCAGTGAGACGCTGTTGTTTGGGAATGGGGGATGTTGAGTGGCAGAACGCTTCAGATTTCCCTCAGTCTTTGCCTTCTTTGTTTTTTCACGCCGTGATATTGAAGCAGCATGAAAGGCAGAGAGGGAGCACACTTGCAGCTCAATTTGATCTTACATCGTCAGAAATCAAAGATCGTGCATGTAAAGAAGGAATCGCAAGGAACTTTTTTTTTTTTTTTTGCGGGAGACCAAAACTTTTCACACTATGTTACTAAAGAATACAATTCTGCTGGTGCAACCCTTGCAAACCCCAAAGGCAAAGCCAGCGACTCAAGCTCGTATCCAAAACTAATAAAAGAACCACAAAATCCATTTTGGGACTTCAACTAAAGTTTTTTGCGCTTGGATTAAAATATCTGATAGATATTGTGGTAAAAACACAAAGCACTTTCAACTACAGCAACACAACAATGAACAATAAAAGAAGCAAATTAAAACACAACTAATACAAATGTGAGTCCAAATCATTATCTTGCTCTACCTCACATTTTTACTGCGATTCACCCTACTAATGCAGCATTCATTTATTGAAGGGTGCGGCCAAAGAAAAGGTACACAGTTGTGATAACTTCCTCACAGTTAATTAAAGTCATAAACAATAGGTCAGCGAGTGGTTAACAGCAGAAAATAATAGTCTGTTGAACACATTAGGAGTGTAACGGCCACAGGCCACGATTTGTGCACTGTTTCATGTCTTTCCCCTCTAGGTTAATCTACTTTGTTGCTTCATATTGCCCTACGTGCAGCCTGACAATGGCGTGGCCTTCGTTTGCCTTAGGAGGACCAGAGAAATAGCTGTCATCGCTGTATTTCAATCTCTGAATGCCTCTTTCCTAACCCCCGCCTTTAATCTCATTCCCAATGTCAGCAAATAGCAATCTGCAGAACTGCTGCGGCGATGGCGGAGGATGGAGGTTAGGCGAGCCTGTGCCACTAAGCATTACTGCTTGGCCTGTCAGGGCCCGCGGCGGCAGAACGAGGGAGGGGGACTGAGTGTAGGTTACATGTTTTAGAAGCAGGTTGGCAGGAACGACACGGAGGGGTGCCAGGGACCGAGTGGGGCTGAAGAATGGGGGGTGAAGAGAGAGGGAGGGAAAGGGCGGGGAACAGGTGAGTGTGTGTGCAGCAGACTACATGGACAAGCTGTGTGAGTGTGTGTGTGCGCTCAGAGAGATCTGTGTGTTTATATGCTGTTCATCCGTGCGCACCCGTGTGCTTGTAACTATGCATGCGTTTGCGTGCATGAGCATGCGGATGTCTACTCATTCCTGAGGTCAAACGCTCACTCACAAATGAAATCTAGCAACGTGAGTGCCCGGAAGCCTCAGCTGGGCTCGCACGGCAGCTGATCTTGCAAGCCTCAGTGGAGCTGTCTCAACGAGGCAGGATAGCAAGCGCCCGAGCCTGGCGGGGGGGGGGGGGTCACCTCACGTGAACCGCTGCCAAAAAAAAAAAAGCGGGCTTCAGTCGCCAGGGAAGAGAAGCCCCGTGTTGGCACACTGCATCAGCTGAGAAACTAGAAAGCAGCATTGCGAGGTCAGCGGCAGTGCTGGAACAAGATAATGAGATGGTGTGTGTGTGTGGGGGGGGGGGGGCCAAAAGAGGTCCCGTACTCTACACTGAAAACACGGCACAGCATTGAAAGCGCCACGTGAGCAATTACAAGTGAGGTGATGACACGGCAGTAAAAACGGCTCTGATCTCATTCATGAAGGATCAGAATTATAGACAGTTTCAACTGAAAACTGGAGGCTGAATCTCTTTTCAGGCTGCCAAATGTGTTGATTCAAAGTGGTTATCATTATTTACATAAGAAAAAAGGGTCTCGGAAGTCAAATCCGCAGCCTCACACCGACATACATACTGCATTTTTCTTATAAAAAGGCAGCTATGATGGATCATCCGTGCCTATTGTGTTGTTATAATCTACTCTTTTGCAGTCATACATTATAATCCACTGTAGGTGGTATAGTGGTGCACGGGCTTTAGACTAGTTGCCATGTCATCAGACTGCCTCATATGATGTCCCCTCTGCCCCCCGGGTGGTCGTTGACCTCCTTCCAGCAGCATTATGCTCACTTCTGTCTCATAGAGCTTGCTGCAACATATATTTACACACATCAAGAAGAGCAGAGCACAACAATAAGGCAAAACTTATCCGCTGTGATTGGAGGAAATCCCCTGATAGCCAAAGAGGAAATAGACTCTTCAAGCTAAAGGGCCTGTGACGAGATTACTGTGTGAAAAGAAATGGACGCAGGTTCAAACTAAAACGAGCCGTGGTCAACAAAACTGAATCAGGTGACTCTATAGATATTAATCTGTATTTAAGTATTTTAATTATGTCATTTATTTGCCTTTATTTGATAGAACAGGCAAAGACCTAAGGGGGAAGGACCACAGGCCAGAGTCGAACATGGATATGTTCAGGAAGGACTCAGCCTTTCACAGCCAACAGGGCACTCCAAATACTTTCAGCTGATATCAGTGAGATAAAAATAAACAGTAACAGTAACGCTGGATTGGAGTGGTGGACTCCGCCACTAACAATGACTACCGCTATATGGAGAGGCGATTAAAGGATGTAAATATACTGAGACAGTTACTGAAAAGATGTAATTTTTTTGTTTATGTAACTTTGGCTGCATTTTATGTATAAAAAGTCAATGAAAATGTAAAATCATATTGTATCTGCATGTTTAGGAAGAAAGAGAGGACCATAGACCAGAAGGTCAGAGTCGGACACCCTGGGCCTTTTGTAGCCACCAGGGTGCCCCAAAATACTTTATTTTTATACGTTATATAACGTTAGTCTGTGTTTGATACTTGCTATTTTTTTTAATCTAGATTTTATTTTGTTTTAAAGTTAGACTTAAGTCCCGATTGATTTGGGGAAACCTGTGGTTATCGCCGTCGCAGTAAGTAACATTTAATTCAATTTAAGACTTGTTGAGATGCTACTTTGCCAGAAATACAAAAAAAGGAGCAAGTAATGTACCCATTTACAATACAACCAAAATAAACTCACTCAAGTATGTCAGTTAAAATGGCAACAAGATCTGACTTGTGCTGTTGTTGTGATTTTGTAGAAAGCCACCCTGTTTTTTTGCCCGTAGAAATCTTTTAATGTGAAGCGATGTGTTGGGTTAGCATTAGCTGATACGGCTGTAGGAGTCATATCAATGAGATAAAATTAGTAACAGTAACAGTAACACTCAAATGACATTAGAACAATGGTATCTACTATAGAGGCAATTAAAAGAACGTAAATATGTTGAATAAAATGGATTAATATTTTTCGTTTATGTAATTTTATGTATAAAAATATCTCTAAATTTAAATGTATTATCATATTGTGTCTGCATGTTTACAAGAACTTTTGTTTTTTCTATGTATACCCGCCATAAAATGAACTTTTCAAGACTTTAAAGGTATACCTTCACACGCTAACAGACGTCTTTATTGGGGGAGACGGTTGGCCAAAGGCATTTGGAGACTGTGGAGGTGGAGTGTGGTGGGGAAGCGGGGTGCGGAGGGGTTGGTGGGGTGCCTTTATTTTATTTTTTTTTCTTAAAGCCTGCATAAAGGTTTCACTCTGACACACATCTCACTTGTTATGACATGTAGAGACACATCTAAAAGCAAACTCCTAAGAGGTTGCTGAGGGCGACCTCAGTAATATGCAAATAAATTCCACCAGAGCATCTTAGACAATGCACAAAGCTGTCTAAACTGGAAGCCTATTAATACATTAAGTTATGATTCTCAGTTGTGTTGTAAAGAAACAGAGGCAGCTCCACAAGAGCGCAGTGTGTGAACCTAAACTTTTTCTGACCCAATTACCTTAGCTGATCTGTTCTGACTCCTCTGGCCTGTACTGTTACTGGAGCTACACTGCCATTTGTATCTCTTCCAAGATTCCTCATGAACATTTCATGTGAGGTGTCTTATAAATTATGAGGGCTCCTTCAGCTGACATTATGAGGAAAAGTGGCAAAGCCTGCCTTTTCTTCTTCCTCGGCTCTTATCATGAAACAAAGGCTAGCTCAAACCAGGAGGAAAGGCTTTCCCGACAGCTCGGAGTCCTGCACGGAGCACAGTATGCCCAAATGAATCTCTCTGCTTATTTCCAATGACTATCTCTCCACCGTCTGATAATAACATTACAAAAACATTTATGCCACTGCTCAAGAATCCCTCTGGAAAAGCACACTGTATAAATATTGATTAGATATTAAAATTTCACATCTTTCTTAATTCTATACGGTGGAATACTGAAAGTCTGGGATCGCATGAAGGGATTCTCAACTTGTCATTTTGGTATTAAAAAGAAGAAATAAAAACAGATTCTCTGCGGCAGAATGAACTACAGTGCAAAAGTATCATCATCACTAATTGTAAATAATGCAAAGCATCTCATCCTTTCAATTATTCAGCTTTATGTCCTGGTTTTGGTTGACAGAAATGTAGTGATGACAAAATATTGTAAGTTCCTCTGATGCTCAAATGCCAAGGCATCTCTGTACTGCAAGCTGAGTAGCTGTGTCTTATTAGATTTCCACAAACACAGTACACCTACGCACAACCTAAGTGGATTAAATATGACGGATGATGACATTTGGAGAAAAGGCTCTTTCAGATTACTCAAATCTAATCTGGAACTCTAAATCAGGACTAATCAGTTGCTTTTCAAAGACGCTTCAATCATAGGAGGAATTTCTGGCTTGCAAACTGGGTTTCTCACAAGAAAAGACGTTCTTTTATAGTGCATCATTTTCAGGTTTTTTAAAAATTATTTATTTATTTAATTTTTTTTTTTTTACAGTTTGAGGAAGGTTTTTTTGAGGACAGCTGCTTTTTATGTGCTCGCTTTGCCTTCAAAGGCATGACCGCTGTAATTGCTGGTCTGAAGTTGTTGTAAAAGAGTGTAATAATGTTGTGCAAAGGAGCTCAATTGAGTCTTATGAAAAGTTTCCCTGTGACATCACAGAGCAGAGTGTAACATTAATTCAATTGAATTAACCCCCTGTGGACCAATGAAAACTCACTATAGCTGTTTCAGATTAGGAGCTCATCAAAGACATTAGTGACACCAATAAAACTTTGCTATAGGAAGACAATGATCCAGTCCAGTAGTGCGCCTGAGATCGCAGCCCCACTTTGATTAATCTTGTTAATTACTAGCCTTAGGGTTCCAGCAGCCACTCGCCCTCTTCCCCCTGAACCCCACCAAAAAAGAAGAGGCTTTTGTGCCATTACATTTTTTGTAATTACAAAAGTCGTCTCGTGCCTTGGGACCGATTCTCCCACAGCCCTGGATATACAGTCAGAAACATGCTGGACTAAAGTAAATTTTAAAGTAATTTCGACATTAGTGTGGTGGCTATATGTACATTATTCAGCGGGGGAGGACGGGAGGCTCTGTGGACTTGCAAAGCAGCGTGTGCCTGTGCTTGAACTCTCTCCTAATGAGTCCCTGCAGTCACCTCAGTTGAAGGCTCCTGCCCCCATCTTCTTTCTTTTCTCTCGGTTAATTCAGCTGTCGCCTTGTTTAACCACAAGATGACCCTCCTCCCTCCCACCCACCCGGCTCCACTCCTGTAACAGCCAGCCACTGTCAGCTCGGTACACCGTCCCTAACTTGTTCTGGCTACCTCAGCTCACATATGACCCATTTCTACCATGTCCTTGTTTTATGTGCCTTCAGCTTTATTGTTAGTGCATGGTATAGCCTAGTCCGGGGTTCATGCCAGGTCTGCTTTATGTACACATTCACCCACAAAATTAGGCCAACAAGGCTTTGAGGGCCATTCCTCTGTAAAATGACTACACTTTGCTTAAGCCAGCAGATCCATTTGACCTATGTCTAATGTGAACCAATTAAGGTTTTTACATCCGCGCGCACCAACGTGAAGCCGAATATCCCTTAATACCAGTTAAATACATGTCCCTGTAGCTATAATACACCTACACATGCTATCGTGGTGTACTGTGTGATTATGTGCTGATATAAAGCCTGCTCCAGCGTCCCATTGAATGTATTGAGTGAGGTATCTAATGGGCATGGGAACTAATTCCAGGGCAAAGGGGATTAAAGGCTAGAGAAGAGGAGAGCAGCAGAGGGCTGGCAGCAGAGGGTGCAGAGGGCGGAAAAATAGAAATGAAATATAAATGCACACAATCCTTGTCTTCTTGAATCCTATTTTGCAAAATAGTATTAAAATTGGTATTTTGTTTAATCCCAGTTTTTTTTTTCGAAGGATAAAATTAAATATAGTTTAATTTAATAGTAATAAACGCTTCAGAGGGAGAAAAACTGTGAAAAAATGCAGCTGGACAATCAAACTGGATACAGAGTTTTTATCAAAATCAGGATGTTTCATCTCTCTTTCTCATTATACCCTCAGCAAGAGGTGTGCCTCATCCTTTGATCAGATTGATGTCGTTTTGAGACTCTACCTTGAGGACTGCTTCCCATACTGGTAGATATGCTGCGGCTGAGTCCTCAAATCAGCGAATAGGAAGCAGTGAGAATACCTTGCGTGCATAATACACACACCTGTACTCGACAGCCTCCAGCCATTTTCCAAAAAAACACTGCTCCTGTGGTACAAAACTAACTTTGTGGGTCACTGGGTGGGCTAATCTAGGAAACCTTATGCCAGTTTTATTCTATTAACCCACTATCCCACATTGTTTTTTTAAGCCTTTATCGCCATAAATGTGGTGCGGGTTTGGTTTTTGTACTACAACCAGTTTCTTCTTTTAGTTTCACAAAACGTCACAGCGAGAAGTGACAGAGTGAGCGCTCCTAATGAGACGACGCTCCCTGCGCTAATGTTTTCGGATCTGATCTTGTGATGTATCAGAAAGGATCCTTGTGTGTGTGTGTGTGTGTGAGTGTGTGTGTGTGTGTGCAAAGCTTTTCTCCGTGTTTGTGTTACACGTGAATCAAACAGTGACTCATGGGCTAAGTTTAGCCACTTGACTACTCTCACCTATGAATGCTACATTGTGAAGTGACTCTTGCTGTGTCAGAGGCTCTTAGAGCAGAAGGTGTAAGTCCACTTACAGCAGAAATGATTACCCTCTTTTGTTTGGTGACAAATGCATAGAGTAGGTGGTCCTGTTATAATGTGGTAATAAGAAACTGGAGTAAATTTTTCATTGATTGCGTGTGTAAATAATGCGTCTCAAGAGACTTAATCTATTTATATCTGTGGAATAAATCAATACAAATAAAATTGATCTTCTGTCAATGCTGTGTGCTCTTCCAATATGAGAGAGAGGATGCTGTCTCTATTCATGTGGTCCGTTATCGAACAGTCTTTGGCTGCTGTAAATCTCTGAGTAGTTAGCTAATATAACGGTAGCATAAAGGCTGTAATGCTGAAAGACACAGTATCTAGACACAAATTAAAAGCCTGTTTGGTTTAAATGTATAATGCAGGATTGCTTCAATTATTCCTAAATAAAGGTGCAACAATGTAAATGTACTGTAGTAGTACTAATGTAGCAAGATAGATAGATACTACCCATCTTTCTAGGCTTCAAATTGATTGACAGGTAGGTGCCATTACAGGTGGCTTGTTTGAGCATCCAGGTGTCATTCGACTCACCTCAGTTCTGTCAGTGATCCACGTCTTTGGCAATTTTTAGATTAGCCCAGAAGCGGAAGAAGCCGTGGCGGCCAGCGGCGCATATTTTGAGCTTCAAAGCGGCTCTTCAGAAACCAGTGTGGTGATGCTTCACACAAGGTATCCATTTTTTTACACTGTTACACTTACTAACCCTAACCCATCCAGACAGAATCCATCATAGCCTGGATAGCATGCTAAAACTAACAAACACTAAGACTAAGAAAACTAGTCGTCCTGATCCATTATCTTCCTATACAAGTCTTAAAACATTGAAAATAGGATCAGACTTCAAACTGCCATGGGACATTATGTGGTTCAGCTTTTTGGTGACATAAATACAGCAAGCTATCCTTGTTGTAATAAAAGGCCTTAGTCACAGCAGTCACAGTTGACTTGTCCTAGTAGGAGGAGGTGTTAGCATTAAGGCCGACAATGGTTATGTTCTGTTCAGGTGTTCATGACGGTATGACACAGTACCTTCAACTAAAACAATGTAATTAAGAGGTCAGTAATTTTATTATTTGCTTCTGAGGCACATCAAAATGTCTTCTGTGAAAAAAGCTACTGCTAACCGAGTATATATGTGTGTGTGTGTGTATGTGTGTGTGTGTGTGTGTGTGTGTGTGTGTGTGTGTGTGTGTGTGTGTGTGTGTGTGTGTGAGATGAGCCACCTTTCTTACCAAAATATTCCTCAGACGGTGGGTTGTCCATGTCAAACAGCATCTTCTTGGTCAGGCGCTCCAGCTCATCTTCGGGGTGGGCGACGGGAGCACTGCCCTGAAAGCCAAAAAAGGAGCATAGTTGTGATTCAGAAAGCCGACCCAGGTAATGAAGAAAGGCAGTTTCTTGAATTTATTTTCACCTCACTGATGGATATCATCTGCGGTCTGTGCGATACAAACGCTGCTTAAAATACAGGAAAAGTGCAGGAATGTATTGCCTAACAAAATACGTCCAGGTTTGACTTAAAGATTCACAAAAACCTGAATTCAATAAATCAGGATGAAGCTCGCAAGGTCAAACAAAACACATTCACTGTAATCAACATGCAGTGGATGGTCCTGAGTCTGCCTTTCCCCTCTGAGATATCTGACCCTGGCTCAGGCCCCAGTGGTGGTGCAGCCTAGAAGGTTGTGCAAAACCTTCTGCGCAATACAAGCATGTGGAGGGAAAAAAAACGTGACCCTGACTAATCCTTGTAGTTTGGAAAATCCTGATAACAGCAGGAAAAGAGGAGGCCAGCATTAGAAGAAAGCTACTTTTTAAGGTTGGGCAATAGGTCAAGAGATTTCATTTAGTCATACTGTAGTCTGAGCTTTCAGGTATGAGCGATGTTGAGGCCTAATCTGTAGGAGACTTTAGAAGGATGACATAGCTCTCTGAAGATGCCATTCCCTTCCTTTCCTTGTGAGCTTGCCCTCCCTCTTATTATGCAGTCTCTGACATCTACCTGCTGTGTGTCTGTATGGGACTGACGTATCGTGCCTGACATTTTCTGCCAATCATCCCGCTGCTCCCCTTTCACCCCCGTCCCAGCCCCCGGCTCAATCCCATCACAAGTGTGTGTGTGTGTGTGTGTGTGTCCTTTTCAGACACCCTGGAGGCTTGAACTTGACTCTTTTCTTGCTGTGCGGCTGAGCTTTTTCTGAAATCAGTGACACTCGGATGACCCTTCCTAGATCTGGGGCCGGGCTGGATCTTTACAGTAGATTTGATTTTCAATATTCTATCACGGGCCGAGATCTGAGCTGACCTTTGAGGTGTTCTAATTGTTACATCTGGGAGTTGGGTGAATGTTAGCGACTGGTCTGGTTTTGTCCTAATTTATCTGTGGCTTACTGTGTCGCATTAAGTGATGGGATTTGTCAATAGAAGATTGAGTGAAAAGATGTTTTTGTATTCAGAATGAAAGAGCAGTTACAGATCGGGCCAAACAACTCTTCTGGTGTTATTGATGGCTAAATTTGTATGCTCGTAATTTTCATTAATTTGATTCATTGTATGTGTCAGTCAAAGTTTCAAATATATATACACCTTTATATATAAAAATATATAAACACACACACACACACTGGTGATGCAAATGTACAGGTAGGTTTTGGGCTTTGGTGTAAGAACATGCACCAGTCGACTGAGTTTAACATCCAGAGACGGCGAGAAATGCTGAGCTCTGATTACTGTCCACAATGTATCAAACAGCACCCAGAACTTTATGATGCATGACTTTTGCTCAGGCCGGCTCAGGATGCAGCAGGCTGATAATGGAAGCCCAAACAGCAGGCCTCATTAACTGTGAGGGATCGACACGTTCGATGTGCAAATCTTTCTGCCATGCCGGAGCGTTCTCTAGAGAGCAGCTGGGCCGGAGCTCTTGGAATTCTTGGCACCTTGCGCCTCCTCGGCCCGCTCGACCGTAAACGGCCAGGATCACATCATGGAGGATTAAGGGGAGATGAAAGGAACATTCCTCAGCGGTTGGATATTCTCTCTGTTCTGGACTTCAATTACGCAACCCCCCCTTTTTAAAAAATAATACACAACGGTCAGTGTGGGTGCGCGCGTGGAAGAGGCTGAACTCTGACGCGACAACCTGCACGAAAGAACTAGATAATAAGTCTGTACAATATTCGAACACCTCAAAGGAGTGCTCTTGTTGTAAACATTCAGCTCATTATGCCTGTGTTGTTAGTTTGAGACAGTGAAGAGGACGATTTAACACTGTTAATCTTAGCTCCACATCAAAAGCACATTGGAGAGGGAACGAAATGCTGCTATTACCAGAAACAGACTTTTGAGTTTAAGCTTCATTTATACCTTATCCACTCTTTGACACCCTGCAGCAATGCACTGCCAGAGAGTTTAAAGCACCTTGTTAGGGAGTCTTTTGTGACAGCACGGAATAATTTTTCACTTGAATAAGAGAAAGAAATTGCTTCCCTGCATGCTTTATGATTGCTTCGCAGTTCCTGTTCAGCTTTTCAGAGGCAACAATAGAAACCATACAGCAGCTATACGTGCCAGGGACATGGTTTTTCAGTTATGTCTGGCTCAATTCAGTAAATTGTTTGCCTGCACCCCCGGGATACTCAAGACACGGTTTCACTGAAGTTTTGTGCTCAAATTCAGCGGTGACTGGATTAACAGCTGCACCTATTTTCCACTGTTTTTACCAGTACATCGAGGATTATAGTTTCAGGTCATCTGCCATCTGCTTTTTAATGGCAAAATTCCTATCAGTTGTAATACCCCTGAAAGACATCCTGATGGACCGTCAAATGCCATCCACTTGACAAACAATTCAAGCTGCTAAATGCCAGACCACTTAATATCAAAAACAACAATAACACCTGTAAATGGACGCGCTACCTGATACAGCATGACAGAGAACGGTGAGCAGACAAAGCAGAGCCTGGGAGCCGATCACTGCTCAACTGACACATCTATGAATAAAGCTGTAAGCACCACCCACTGTGGAATTGGCATTGTGTCAGAACTGATTAAGTGAGGAGTGGAGCGAGGGGGGGGGGCGGTGTAGAGGGCTCGGTACATGCTCTCACCTAATGCCCTGAGAGCATGGTGTCCCGCTAAGAACCAAACCTCAGGCTCTGTCGTTCCTGCTTCCAGCCCAGTGATGAGGAGTGAACAGGAGAGACGACTGTTCTCAGGGCATCAGGTAGAACAAAGGAGTCCAAGTGCACAGGAAGCAGGTGATATTTACATATCATCACCTACACAACAGAGGGAGCTTACAGATCTGCTGTGTTACAATAATGATGCAACATTACTAAAGTTATAGATTAAAGTCAGAAGGCCGCAGATAGTTTATTGTTCTGTTTGTCCTGCTGTCTGAATCCAGACATACAGAAACAAATTAAAGTCAGACTGAAATTAGTCAGTACCCAGTGCTAACTTCTGTGACTGAAAAATGAAGCCAACTCTGAAGCCCCAAAAACTGCAGTTCCTCAAGTGTCCACTTGAAGCTGGCTACAGAACGAGTCAGTCTCCGTAAGTCCCCATGTTAAAATGTCCAACTTCACAGCAGAAAGAAACATGTTTACAGCCTGGTACATAAAACAGTTTTGGTGTCTGTAGCTAATAGTTCATGACAACTCCCACTCAAATTATATTATGGCTTCGGGATGTATGATGGGTATCAGGTCCACCAATGAGGCGTGTATTTGCCGATTTTTAGATGGCGGAAGCAACACTGATGCTCCTGACTATTGGCCTGGGCAGATCCACCTCTTTGTGAACCTCTACATGCTCAGGATGATTTGCCCAGGATATAGTCTCTGATGTAGTTGCTAGTCTATGATTTCTTCTTTTTGTAACTGTTTTTCTTGTATCCACTAGGGGGGTCACATCTCAGTGATTCATACGTGTTCGAGGAGTGTGTATATGTTAGTCAGTTGTGTTAAAGACATGCTTCCTCTGTGGTCTGCTGGAAGGACGGTGATATAGAACATATGATTATGGCGTAGTAGTACCACACCACAGGCGATGACTGAGCGTCTCCCAGTGACGCTATCTCTCAAATGTTAATCACCAGCTGTCATGTGAAATGCCCATCAAGAGGTTTGAAGCTTAAATACTGTTCACACACGACCATTTCATCCTTAACTGAAACATGTAAAAGATGCATAAGTGTCATTGTAGTTTGTATTTCAGTTCAACTTTTGAGGAATCATGAGCTGTATCCTCATATTTAGGCCAGTACTTTTTTTTGCACGGTTCAAAAGCAATGTGGAAAGACAATGAGACAGAGAGCCACTGCATAAACAGCACAAACCACTGAGCCGAAAGTGATAACCAGAAGGGAGGAAAATACAAACGCTGTAGCGAGAGAGGACCCAACGAAATGCTAACACTAATCTATGTCTCTAAACCTGCAGTCATCTATCAGCTGTGCTCTGTTTTACTTCCTGTAAATACAATATTGCACCTTAAACCAAAAACAATTGTCTTACCTTTTACAATAGCCTCAACATTTCCCGCACGATCAGCACAAACTAAAGAAAGACATAATCACGCGGAGACATATTTATCCACAGATTAAATGATGATGGACTTTACAATGCAAAATGCTCTTTAGTGTCAATGCAGCTGCAGACTTAACTCGGGCTTTTAAAAAGAGAAGCTTTAAGTCAGCTCTCCATCTGACGTTGTGGCTTTTGTTTCCTTAAATCATCAATGATATCACGTGAAATGGACACAGAGCCTTTGAAAGGGAAATGTCTTATTAAAAATAATAGTAATATTAACAACAGCAGCAGAAAATGGACCATTGCATTAGTTAGGGTTCTTTTTTTTTTTATTGGATTGGAATATCTAAAAAAAGCATTTGTTGCTGCAACACTAAATGAGTGATTATAGCAGCTTAGGCGACTCTGTTTCACCAAAACAATGAAAGGATTGCTGGATCAGTCACACTATCCTTTCAGTGAGTTGGTGTGTGTTTGCACGTGTGTGTGTGTGTGTGTGTGTGTGTGTGTGTGTGTGTGTGGTGTGGGGGGGGGGGGGTTACACTATGTCGTGTGTCTAGAATCAAACATATGGGTTAAATACTTAAAGTAAAAAAAAATGTAATGTAGATGTAATGTAGAAATCTGTGTTTTAAGAGCCATCAATGTATAATGGATGGCATTATTTGAATCCATACTGCAGAGGGACATTTTCTCAACTACCTTTGAAAGCAAGAGATTGTTTGTGTCACTGTGACACAGCAGTGGCACACTTCGATAGAAACCTCTCAGAGCACCTCGTTCCTGTGATTCCTGTGATTCATTCGTAAAGACTGGCCAGACGAAGTTATATTGATAATAATATAAAGGACAACTCTGTTTTGATTACATAGCTGAGGTCAAGATGCCACTCTGAGCAGCATTAAGGATGCAGCGGGTGTTCCACTTAAAATAAAAAGTGATGCCCCTGGACAAAAATAATATTTGCGGCAATGTTGCTTTGTCATTTCATTCTTCTGGCAGCTGCATGTTTAATTGAAGAATGCGTTGAGAGGAATCACATGTTAGTGGCTTTATGTAATCCAGTTGATGAATTTGCTTGCTTGTGATGTTAAACAGGTTATGAGTAATCTGTGCTGCATTACACTCTGAGAGGAACCATCACAGCGCTGCGAATTAAGCTCAAGGCCACCTTCTGAGGAGGCACAGATAAAGTATACATTCTCTCCAAACAAAATAGGTCATGCTGTTTCAGCTCCAATTAAATGCGGAGAGAGAGAGAGAGAGAGAAAAAATAACAGTCAACTGTTAGAGCAGCTGTGTACAGAGCAGCCGGCAATAATTAAAAATTAACCAATTCCATAATTGACATTTTCCACAGCCACTCAAATCTTTGCTTGCAAACTGAATTCATATAAAAGGGATGAATTTCAAGGCAGTCTGCAGACATGTAATGTATGTAGAGGGGCCTTTCAATGTTTGTAAGATTGTGCATGTGTAAAAACTAGGTCATCTGTTCGGAACTGACACATCCCCCTGCAAACAGATATTTGAAAATCTAGAGTCTAGAGAGGGAAGCCACAAGCAATCTGAAAAGAAACAAGAACAAATGACTGCACAAATTGTTGGGACGGAGATGAAACTTATTTGGCGTCTCTTTCTACACCATTACAATCCTGTGATTGTAGCAAACACCCTATTACACAGGATGCAGGTTTCCCTGGTTTGGGTGAGAGCTCCAAGTATTTCCCTGCTGTTTCCTCATGTGGTAGCACGGATCCATATTTAAACTCATGTGGTGGACATAATGAAGATTCATACAGGTTAGGTCTTCAAATCGATGTATTGGCAACCTGCGCTTCCCTTTTGTAATACACAGTGTTGTTGATCTCCTGTGTAATTTCGCCTCCTAGGCAAACCATGATATATCCTTTTCCTTTCCACCTAAACAACCGCATGGTTTAACTGAATGACACCCTGACGGATATCCGTTGACCAAACACTACCACTAAAATGCTGGAGTCAATGATACACAAAGCCCTGATCCGCTGAGAGATGCTTCCTTGATGAGAATAAATGTTTAGAAAGTGCACACGTTTCATGGATTCTGAGCCAAGGGCCGGATAAGAGTCGTTCTGTGGACAGAGGAGGATGTGAAGAGGGCAGAGAGGAATCTAGTTTCAACAACAGTCAAAAGAAAAAACAAAGAAAACTTGTTTATGTGTCGAGAGGTGTTGGAGCTGACAGGAGACCATGTCGACAAGGAGCCAGCAGGGGCCACTGTTTATGCAGGTGGCTTTGGCTGCCTGGTGCTGACAGCTTCATACCTTTATGTAGCTGTACCTGTATGTATTACACTATTAAGGCATAAGCACAGTCAGACAGTGTCACTCGGTTGACCAAAGTTAATCAAATGAATAACTTTTTCACACTATCACAAAAGAGGTTTTAAGCTCAAGAGATTTGTGTGTTTGCAAAATGTAAAAACAGCTGCTGAATAAATTTGTTGTGTCACCCAGCGTGCCACAGCATTATGAACTAACCACAATTGATGTTGCAAAATCTACATCTGCATCTCTTCACTACAGGCCTGTGAGGAGAGGTCGAAAACGAGAAAATAAACAAACTGCTCAGACATTTTAGATTGCCGGGCTCACTGAACTGCAATGACAGGTATCGATCCGGCCAGTTATTTACCAGCCATGCTGTTCGTCTCAGAGGGGGCCAGAGGAGAAGAGGGTGGCAGGGCCTATTATTTATGAGCGGTTATGTGACAAACACTTCTGATCCACTGAGGGTTACCACTGCCCGAACGAAGCGGCCAATCAACAAACTAACAACAACTACAACAAAAAAATTACATGACAGACAACGCAGTCCTTCATTTTTTTGAGTGAAACCGATGTTAATGCACAAAAAAGAGTAATTCTTAATCAAAGTGCTAAATGTTGTAGGTTTTGTGGGCTCAATTTTATGTTTGATAGAAAAGGGTGGATTTGCATCTGCATGCATGTGCCTGACATCATTTATAATAATACACTGGGTTAAATGCCGGGAATTAAGAGTGCAGCATTTCCTTGGAATTCTCACCAGTGTTTTTCCTCATGAAAAATACCACATGCATGTACACACTTGTTATAAACTCCAGAATAACAACAAAGAACATGTGGAAAAACAGATTATTTATACCTCAAAGATGTACTTCAAAAAGGATTTATTGTTTACTACTACTAGTAAATCACTACATAAAATAATTTATATGAAAAAATATCACTAGACAAATAGAATAACCATCATTTCATGATTCAAGAGTTTCATGTTTAAAATGATATATAATTTCTCAAGGATTCCAGGGAAAGATCACCAGAAAACCTTGAATCCTATTATACACCAACTACATCAGGCAGTTATGTTGCAAGCCAATTCATTTGGAGACTGGACGTGACATATTCCATGAATACATATATAATACATGTTACTAAATGTAAAAACAGCAAAAGAACTGTATTTTTTTAGACCATTAATGGTTTCAATGACATGTCAGGTAACAGCTCCTTTACACAGCAGACGTTTTTACAGGAAAACTAAACTGTCACTAATAACATTAAGTAACCCATACCACAAAGCAAAGGTGAAAAATGCCTAGAGTAATTTAGCACATACGGTCCCTTCCCCTGTAATTTTCTAAATTACAAAATGAATGAGAGCCAAGGAAGGAGGTGTTGACAAGACATGATATTAAAACGTTCACTGCAGGGTTTTCTTCTAAACAAACAAGCTTATGTTTACACTCTTTATTTCTCACGCTAAACGTTTTAGCACTGCCACTAACTGTTGATCAGAGGAACAGCCTGAAACAACCAGCAAGAAGGTCTTACAAACGAAACATGGACTCACTTGTCGAAACATTGCTTCACAGCACTACTAGTGGTCAAAAATCCCACAGTGTGCCTTTAATTTTCCAGCTCCTGTTTCCAAACGGTAACCGTAGCTGTGATGTGAGGGCTATTTGGAAGTGCCAAAAACTGCAGTTCCCCAAATGTCCACTTGAGGCTGGCTACAGAACGAGCCACTCTCTATGTAAAGATGTCCAACTTCACAGCAGAGATAAACATGTTTACAGCCTGGTACAAAAACAGTTTTGTTTTAATTTGTTTAATTCAAATTATATTAAGGCTTAAAGTTATGTATAATAAACAGTGTGGCTGCTTTCATTGACCAGTTACAGATGGCTAGTTTGAGCACCCAGGCGTCATTCAGCCCACCTCAGATCTATGTCTTTGCAGATGCAGGGCTGCTAAACGCCAACGCACGGTTCTTCAGAAACCTGTGGGTGATGTCACAAATATATAACGGCCATGTTTTATATGTTGATTTCATAAATCTAACACCAAATATGGTAAGCGCTCTAATCCACTCTACGAGTCTGCCATGAACTGTAGAAAATAATTAAAAATCTTAATTAATTAGTAATCAGTTTATTAATTTAGCAGCCCACAAAATGGCTTTACAATGAAAACTGTTCTATCAATCCCTTTATAAACTCTTCTGAATGTTCTGATGAACAATACACACTGTAGCTGATACACGAAAAACACAGTGAGAAATAATTACCCAGAAAAATGACTAATACAACTTTTACCTAATTATTTTCATATTTGAAAGAAGGCCTATCACAAAAGGTCCATAGCTTTGACCATTAATCACTTTAACACAGAATTCATATCCCTATATTTATCAATACTACTAATGCCTCTGTTAGCCTTAATGGGACTAATTCATTTTTGTTGTCGCTTGTGGCTACATTTGCATTTGAGATTTGTTACAGTCCCATTCTGAGCCTGGAAGCAGCTACTGTAAGGAGTCTTTCTGATGTGCTGGCATGAGAAAATGAAACATAAGGAGACCCACTTTCCACCACTGACCTGAGGATCAGGTCTAGAGGACTGACCTTTAATCTATGAAGCATTCAGTAACCAGAGCCTGTGTGGACCACCACCACAACATGGTTGTAGGCACAGCACTAATTATATGCAGTAGCTTGTATATGTGCAACGCTACAGCAGTCCAACCGATCCCTGTCACACAGCCTGACCTGCATTAGAGGTGTAACGACTTCTGCGAAGAATGTGTGCTGCATGGTTACAAGGTATAAGTCAGTCAACTGATATGTGCCAATAGATTTAATATTCCAAACTGACATGAGCAGGGAGGGTGAGCGGGTTCAAGTGCCTCAAGTGGCTTTTTCTGTCGTATGTGCCAGGTTCTCTGCATGGACTTCAAATGACTATGAGAATATTACTTTTATCTAAATATTTATATGCACGTCATCTTTTTTTTATTTCTAATTTTAGTAAAGGAGGCTATACACGATTATCTGTATCCGCCTAGTGAATGTATAATGACACAGTGTACATATATATATGAAGTTACAGTGTCTGTAAAGGCTTGCACCTTACACATTTTGCCCCAAATCCACAAATTTTACTTTGAAAACATCAACAACAAATTGTCATGTACATCTCTACCTGATGCCTGCTGTAGCTTTGAGTAAAAAAACAACAGCAAAAAAAAAAAAAAAAAAACATAGTTATGATGTTTATGTGTATCGAAAATAGTGCCTTGAAGAGGGTGTTGTGTTTACAGGCTGTATCAAATTGAATGACCCACTGCTGTGGTTTTCATTCACTGAACTCATGCCACGTGCTGATGTTTTGAAAAATGTGTTTGCCTTTCTTTTTTCACAAATCACAGAACTTAAAGGTACCATGTTGAGTTTTTTTTTTTTTTTTTTTTTTCATTAGTGGTGCTGTGGATGTGTCCCTGTTTTGTTACTTGTGCATGCAGACAAGGATACATGTGCATTAGCACACAGCTGCACAAATTTTATTTTGCTGTCTAACCAGGTTTCTCGATGCTGGCACTCCCTCACTCTCATTCACTGTCTATGTCGCTCAACCGCTGCTGTCTGTCTCTCTCACTCTCTCTCTCAAATTATTCAACACAAACCGAAGGAAACTTTTTTGTTTTACTATTTTGCAGCATAAATTGCAACCCAGACTGAGATATAGAAACTGTATTCATGAAAAAGACAAAGCCAGAACACAACAGGTATCAGAGTTTTAGTCCATGGATCCACCTGGATAGCCTCAGTTTTCAGGCTGACTGTGGAGGTTTGATTGGCAGCCATGGTGTGATGAAGTTATTCCAAAGTTGGATCTAATGTCTCCGCCACAGGTCGCTACATTTTTTGGTGGGGCTGGGCCCACACCGCTGCAGCCAAAATGCCCCCACTTAAATGTATGGAAAAATCTCATCTGAATGTACCCTTTGTCAAAATGTTTGCTTTAGGTCAATAACTACTGTATGAGAGAGGTAATTATAATAAACAAAGAGCACAGGACCTGTTTTTTTTTTTTTTTTTCCTGTGTTTTGATTCTTTGTCTGATCTTGATTTCATGAACAGAATGAGAAGAAACAAAGAAATTGTTGAAAGGGCAGAATGGCTCACAGATGTAATTGGAGTATTCATACTTAGATATGAGTGGGTGTGCTTTTTCAAAATCATGACTCATTTTGTTTTTAAATTATGCTGTAAAGACAATATCACTGTCTGAGAAACTGCACGGAATATGTTCTAATTATATTTTCAGGTTCATTACTTACACCTTTCTCGCAAATTGTGTGCACACAGAGTTAATTTTAGCGGGGTAATTTTCTGAAAGCTCCACTGTACGTTAAATTGGTAGAAATTGCAACAAAGAAATAAAAAATATGATTTTCTCAGTGGCATGTGAATAGCAAATAGAAATGTTGAGGTTGAGGTTTTAAGGCTGCTTTTTCTATAGTTCTGTTAACACTCCCGCTCAGTAAAAAAAGCTACATTTTTAGAATTCCTCAGGTTTCTAAGGAAGTATTTATTTCTTTTTCATGTAGCCAGAGGGAAATTCTGTCGATAGGAGAGTAGAAAAACACACAAAATATGTGGATGGGCTTTCAATGTAATGGTTCAATAGTGCTGTGATAGAAACGAAAATGCATCAGGGTCAGAAAAAGATAATGAATGTGAAGAATATCAATCAATGATCTGAACCATGTTTTCAAAAAAAAAAAAAAAAGCTACTTCATCTAAACAACAAAAAATGTGGGACTATTCATCATGACAAAGCTGTAATGTTATTTTGTTTGTTTGCTGTAGAACAAAATGCAATTTGTTTCATGGTGCATCTAAACAGAGTGAAGATCACAGGGCTGCAGATAACATGTCTTCATCTCGTCAAGGCCCTGGGCTCTCACTTTGTAGTTACATACGGTAACCTTGCACCAGGCAATGAATCCTCTCTGGTAATCTACAGCAGAGCTGGTAACCCTGCACGCAGTCTGCTTGCTTTTTTAAGAGCTGGTCATAGTTCTTGAGATTAGGGCAGCTGGGGTCAGTCACCTGAGGAGAAGGCATCATGTATGATGTAAACAGAGCAAGTGTTCAACCTGATTGCTTTTGAAGGTATAAATATAAGTACATCCCGTGCATATTAAGGCTTAAAGTTTATACTGTCAGTGTCGTGAATGCTTTTTGTTTTTGCGGAGTCCCCCAAGAGTCTATCCCAGGGGTCCTCTCATTCCCTATTTACATCAATTGGGTGGACATATTATGACAGGCATACAGTATATATGTATGCAAATATACACAACTGTATGCCCCAATATGTAAGTCCTGTATTATGCATATCCTTGCTGATACTAAAAGCTGCATGTCTAAAAATCTCCTGTACTTGAATGACTCCAAATCAGAGATCCTTATAATTACTCCTCCTGGTCCCAGTACTTGCATTATTAACAGTCTCTCATGTAGTCTGGGTGCCTTATTTCATAATGTCTAATTAAAAGCCTATAATCTAGCTGTAATTTTGGACTCACAGCTGTTTTCTGGTGCACTGGTGACATTAGTGGTGCAGTCCTGTTTCATTCAACTGAGTTTTTTATTTTTGTTTTTTGACCTTTTCTGTTACTTTATATTATTTCACGATTGAATCTCATTTTTCAGTTATATTTTGGATTTTATTAACTTTGTTGATTTTTTTCATTTTACTGTAATGCTTTTAGTTATTAGAGAGCAAGTACAGTTTCCATCATGATACCTCTTTAATTAGAATGAACAGGTGTTCATGATGCATTTCAGTGACGTGTGAATAAAATAGATTGCACATACATCAGGAATTTCCATTTGAATACAGAATTAATGAGTTAATACACTGTCAAAGATAATTTCTCAAGTAATGTTTACACAGACAGTCAATTTCTCATTTTGATGGATTTTCACAGGTGTTGCTAACTGCGTTCTTTCAGATGTGTGTGGAATTTTGTGAAGTGACTTCAGGGTTCATGTCAGGTCACATGTGTATATATATATAAAGATGGGTGTTTTCAACACATCCTGGTGGCACCATATGCAAACGTTCTTGTGTGGGTCAAAAGGCAAAGTGGCCAGGACCAGAAGGCAGAGAAATGTCAGATATTTAAACATGTTTGACAGTTGAAACCATCATTGACCTTCGAGGGGGCTTTAACTGGCTGCAGGGATTGAGCGGTTCAAAATAATCCTCCCCTGTCAAACGTCACTCAAGCTCAGCAATAACACAAGTCATCATCCAGCTTAGCTTTCCTCCAATTTCGGGAAAGACGGAGAGACTCGTGGAAATTGGTATGTTAACCGGCAGCCATGAAATCTGTTAATTTTTTGGACTACAATAGAGATCAAACACTGCTGGATTTGGGTAATTAAGCGTCCTTGGAGCCTGTTGATGTGAGAGGCTGTTTTTACACCTTCACTTTACGTGTGAGTAAGGACACGTTGGGGGATTGGGTGCTGGGTGACGTGGGGTGAGGCGGGGGGAAGAGCAGCTCAGCTAATCAGAACAAGTCTACAAACATAGAATTTCATCCAAGGAGTTCATCTTGGACTTCTAATGACACTGACCTTCTATGAATACCCTCAATTATGTGAGACGATCTCTTGAATAAAGTCCTCAATCAAAGTCACAGACCCCCTACTGAGAAAGTCTCGGGTATTACATAAAATCACTGTTAAGTGACTCGACTGATAATTATGACAAATACATAAATAGTGCCTTTAATTGACTAGGTTTTGGATTATTTACATAACAGATTAAAAGAGGCACATCCCACTTTTTTCTAGTAGATTTAACACCATTTGTAAAATGTTTTGAACATGTCACGACATTGGGTCAAGCAGAGTGATGATCATAAAGGCAACGTTGACGGATTTTGCTTAATCTTGCTTTTATTAGTGTCTCCAGTTTATTAAAGATCTGCTATACTGGGCACAAATAAAAAAAAATCTGATTAGAGCTAAAGTTTGGATACAAAAGGTTTGGAGTGTGGGGGGTCGGGTCAAACATGATGTGACACCATGAAGTCATTTACAGCAGATCATCGAGTTGAATACGTGTATATGGAGTATTGAGTTTCCTGATGTGTTTCAAAGCATTCAAATAAAGCACGGGGGTGGGGAGGGAGGCACAGAGCCTATTATCCTGCTACAGTATATCCTTGGGAAAGACAAATATATATAGCGTACGCTATATCTGTAGTTAGCAATTTGCTTTTATCTGAAATCAAAGAGATGCTCACAAATCTATTAAACGCCACCTTTTGTTTTTTAATAATGCATCATACTGGGACCGAAGCGAGCTTTTCAAGCAAAATGTAGACTTTTGTTCTGAACAAATATAATTAGACTTATTTTTAAGACTCTGCAATGCTGAAGCTAATTTGTATTTAGTAAAATACAGTCCTTGATGAGCTATTCCCAGAGGCTGGGAGGCCCAGTTTGTATTTCGAACCAGCATAAAATCCTTGAATTAAACAAAACTCAAGGGCCACTTCACTTTCCAGAGATTGTCGGCGGCTGGATATATTGAGATTAGAATAGCTGTCTCTGTGGCATTGACAACTCTGTTCTAAGGAACGACAGTATTTTGTAATTTTTTTCAGTCATGTACAGTTCTATAAAAAGGTCCACTGTGCAATGCTTTTGAAGGCTTGAGGCCAGGCCTATAACAGTCTTATACTACTCATGCCAAGAATAAATGTAATGCTTTTAGACCTTATTATAAATATGCTTTTTTGTGCGTGTTAGTATTTCATTGTGTGAATATGATATCTTTGCAGAATAGACTTTTAAATCTAAAAATTGTTTTGAAAACATCTCTCATGAAGTTTACAGTGATAACAGTGACATATTTACATATTTATTCTGTCTTTTCTAAATTAAATGGAAAAAAAAAAATCACCATAAAGGTTTAAGCTTAAGTTTACTATGCACAGTGGGTGGATATACTGTGTACACATGAATACGTGCTGACTTTTATGAGACAAATGAAAGCAGATGGTGTAAACCCCCAACAGAGAAGATGTTTCAAAAATTCATAAAGGTTAAAACAACTGTTTATTCAGAGCATTTCAATGAAAGACGGCAAGCAGCTCCCCATTGCATTGCTAACTGATGCTACACAGTTATATGCATACTGTACGTACACACACAGATGCCAGAGAGACAGAAGAACTAACAAGTAATGACTTGAACACCAGCTTACCAGGGTGACCTCCTGGGCTCAACGGCACTTTATCTGAGAACATGGTTTACTGCTGAGAGCATGTTCCTGATACAAGTGAAGAGTTTTAAAAGGTTTGAATTATGTTTATGATGATAAAATGGAGCAGGACTCCAACAGACAGATGTGATTTCAGAGTTCCTTATTTCCCTTCCGCATCTACATGTTCAAAACCTTTATTACTGTCACAGAATTTGAATTGCGACTAAAAGGACAAAATTTTGGATATGAGGGGTCAAAGTTAGTTTTCCTCCCATGGTGTCTGGGCTCAGACTTTGAGATTGAAGGACTGAAATATCCCAGAGAGGTTTGAAGAAGGACTGCTACGCTTCCGTTTTGGCAAGAGCAAGTTGAGGTGGTTCGAGCATCCAATCAGGACGCCTCTTAGACTCCTCTCTGTGGAGGTATTCCAGGGATATCTAACTGGAAGGAAGCCCCAAAGCAAACCTTTAACACGCTGGAGGGATTAAATATCCCTGCCGGCTTCAGAACGCCTCGGGATTCTCCAGAGGGAGCTGGGAGATGTGGCTGGGGATGCTTGGGCTAGTCTGCTTAGCCGACTGCCACCAATTCAGAGTATGAAAAGTGCCGAAAATTATGACGAGGGTAGCTGCATGGAAGTATGGATGGATGTATGGATACCGTTTTCCATGAATCTCTTTCCTAGTTATGTTTACCTAACTAAAAATGATGGCAACTGATCGACTGAACTGAAAACACTCTTACCTTTGGTGGAACAGCTGGTCCAGCGGTGTATGGAGCCAAGCTTGGTGGTACATCTGTGATGTAGGTCTTCTTGGGGCCTGGAGGTTGGTATGCTTGGGCGGGGGCCATGTCAGGTCTCCTGGAGCCTAAGCCACCTACTTGAGGTACTCCTCCTGGATGGTGCTGTTCTTGATACCCACCCTGAGACATCGGGGAGAAGCCAGGCTGTGGTGGTCCATAGGCAAAGTCGGGACCTTTGGGCTGGGCAGGCATGTATTGCACCTGCGCAGGGCTGCGAATGGGCTGCTGGCCAAAATGGTGTCCACCTGGGGCTTGATGCTGGGGACCGGGTTGGGCCGACCTTACCTGGACATTGAAGGTGGGCTGGCTTGGGGTTGAGGCTGTAGCATAGGATGCTGGGACAGGCTGAGGGGCTGTGTGGCTTTGAGGTTTGGCCATCGGGCTGGCAGAGGAAGGGGCGATAGACGAGACTCCCCCAGGAGCCTGAGGTTTTGGTGTAGACTTTTTAGTGGCAGTCAGAGGTGGCTGATTTGGAATGACCATACGCTTGTAACCAGTCACTGGAGCATTGGGGGTGGAGGTTGCCGAGGATCCAGAGTTCTGAAAAACAGCAACAAATAACTAAATTACACTACTGCTCAAAGAAAGATGTAATGAACTGGATGAGCTGAGACATGGATCGATGGATTCAAAGTCAGAGGCTCATGAGAGTTCTTAAAATTCATCCTGAGGGTGGCTTGAAAGTGTGTCGGAAATTTCTTGCCAATCCATCCGAAACTTATTGAGATATTTCACCCAAAGCCACAAATGTAACTGATACACTGATGTGAACTTTGATGTGGAAAAGTCAGGGGATCACCAACATCATTAGAATTCATCCATGAATGTGTGTGACAATGCCATCGACTAGTTATTCAGATTTTCAGGCTAGACCAAAGTGGTGTACTGACATTCAGCCAGCACGGATAAAACACATTGTAACTAGCGAGTTACAACAACTGGACAAGCTGAAAACTCTGATAAATAAAATGATAAATGAAATGCTACTGAATGGTGGAAATACAACAGTTGCATTCAACATCTATTTACTGATACTGTGGTTTACACTCAAATGATTATCCACCCTGCCTCCCCAGAGTCAATTACAAGGCTACCTCGACAGCAGAGGCTCTACACTGTCCACGACCACCCATAATCTATTGCTAATAAAGCAGGAGGGGAAGCAATAAATTGTTTGGCAGAGGACGCCATGACAGCAGATTGGCAATGGCACATGACACTTGTGCTGACTCCGGCTGTTTGGACGGGAACGATGTTAAATCACTGAGATTTGTGGTGCTGGTGTTCCTGGGAAGAGACGACTGCAAAGCAGCAACACAATCCACTGCTGGGATCCTCACAGTCTGAACAACTGTGGCATCTCATGCACTGGCTAAAGCTATAACAAATTATAGCGGCGAATAACACAGAGAATAACAGCATTTCACTCAGATGTCAGAGGCTTCTGCCCTCATGTAAGTAATAATTGTTTTTCACTACCACTACATATCGGTGTCAGACGTTCAGCCAGTCTAAAAAGGGTCTATCATTAACCTTGGATGGCCTTATTAGGTTATTGCCTGAAGCCAAAAATCAGAGTCAATTACTAAATTTGCAGCACTGTGGGAACAAAAATGAACACTTGTAGTCTTTAGACCCTTTGCAACTCAGTTTGATGAGATGTCTTCTAAATTGGGGCAGAGCAACAATTCCAATCGATTTCCCTTAAAAGTTGATCAAAGCCTGCTGCACAGCAATGCCCCAAATAGCTGTTTTGCTGCATTGCTACATTCCTCTGTAATTCCTTGGTTAAACTGAATTAAAAAAATTTTTTTTTTAAAAAAAAGCACTTGTGTTGCATTTTTACCAGTGAAGAAATATACAGCAAAATTTAGTCTGGGATTCTTATAATGTACTACCATAAACAAAAAATTCCAAGTTTTGGTAAAAGAGGTGCACACGTCAACTTTTTCTAAATCCCATCTAATCTAAGTCAGAGGGGAGCCCCTAAGGAACCATTAAAAGCTCCAGAAAATATTTTCTGCTTTCACCCCGATTTCTGTCTCAGTGATTAGTGCTGATGTTTATTTAAAAGTGTGTCTGTCTGCATATGTATGTAAAATAAAATCTCACAGTATGCCCTTTAGGAAGTGAAATTACTTAATTTAAATGTTTCATGGGTTTTAAACACTCTAGATTATTAATTTATCTTTAAGGCCTTAGAACCTACAGTAGCATTTAGTTAGCAGAGCACTGGAAATGCAAATTGGACCGCTCAAAATAATTACACTGTCATGGTACATTTTCCACAAATTACATTAAGAGAATGGATTCACTCCTTTCTGAGGGTGATGAAACTAATCAAATGCGTACAATCTGAACAAAATGTCTACACAGTGGAGAGGATTTTCATATTAACTTAGTTATCATTTTAGCTGCTGCGTGTCTTTGACCTGTGAGTGTTAATGGGTGTGCTCTGAGATAATGTCATGGCTACTAAGTGAAAAGATTGATAGGTGGGACACAGACGATGTGTTAAAACCCTTTCAGAAGTCAGAATATTTGGCTAATAAAGAGAAATGGGTACTTTTTAACTTTGACCCAACAGTATATAGTAAGTCATGTCTATTTATCCAGCTTTAATACCTGTATATACATATTAACATTTACATATTTTTTTCATGTTATATTTTAGTATATGTTACCTAAAATGTTATAGTTTTGTATTTTATGCTTCAGCTGTTGCTCTTGCTGCGGAGCTGACCAGTTCCTCTTTTCCAACACATTTCATTGTATTGCATTGCTGACCCTGTGTTAACTGGTACATGACAAATAAACCCGAAACTTGAAATTTCCCATGTTGTTGTACCTAAATGAGTAATGAGAAGAAACATTTCTGAAACTGGTCCAGTATCGAGTGAGTCTGCAAGGGAGCGCGAGATTAGTGTGCAGGATGTGTCGATGTATGCCCACTAAAAGTGCTTGTTTATGCCACGGACAGCCTCTGATTGTCTGTTAGATGTTTTTGTTAAAAAGTAAGATGCTTTTTGTTTAACCACAAATTAAATCTCTCCTTTCAAAGCCATCAGACTCCACTGAAAAAAGCAGTGATTTTATGTTGCCGGTCTAACACTGTCTTGATCAGTCAGTTTGTGTTGGGGTACATTCAGACAGCATGAGGCACTGCAGCGAATCACAGCAGGGTTGTGCGGCGGTGTGTGTGTCGGGTGAGAGTGGTGTGTCTATTTGTGCTGAACGTAACTGCTGTGAAACAAAATTTATCATTGCCGGTGCTCGCTCACTCTCATTCACCGTCTATGTCTCTCAACCAATGATGTACTCCTGTGTTAAAACCCCAAAGTCACACAAAACCAAACAAATCGGTGGACCGCCACCTTCTGTGTTCTGTGATGTAAAATTAATGTTTTTTCCCCCAATGGAGTCTTATTTCCACTGTTTCCACAAAAAAAAATACCTCAAATAACTTGGTTTGTAATGTAACAATTTGTAATCTGAGACTGATTTAAAACATCATTTTGTAAAACAATAATTTGATAATACAATAATTTGTATCATCACAATAAAATTCCAGTGAGAGTTGGCAAAAGATAATACTGAATTATTACAAACTGCTAATTAGACACAGTAACATTTTTTATTATTTTTCATTTTACACGCCTGACAACGCTCATCTACATCCACCTACAATCAAATTACACAATGATTCAGTATTTTTGTATCATCTGACCTGCCTGTGTCGGGCACAGTTTGAAATCTTCAGTTCTGACCTAAGAGACCTAAGCATCAGTCTGAATGCATACTGTGCTGTTGTCTCTAACACCCCCTCCATACACAAACAAAACACGCAGTTTTTGAGAAAGTTTTCCCTAACGCCTTCAGAAAAGTTAACCCTCACTCTACACTGTAATTCAGACTGACTTTGCAAACAACTTAAGTGTGAAATTTCACAGAGGCTCTCAAGAAAGCCTTTTGACACATTAAAAAAGATTAGGAGAGACTATACAAGCCTTGGGGGGCTGAGTAAAACTGTTAACTTTGCATTTCAAACCACGAGGGTGGGGGGATTTTTTTTTAAAGCAAGCTTGGGGAAAACCCCTAAAGAGGAAGAAGTTCTGCATCTTTTCAGTCTCATCTAAGACCTTGGATATTTTTTCACTGAACTTTTTCCCTGCTCCTTATTCATACAAAACTGATGCTCTCGACTCTTGGCTCTACAGCCCATTTGCATCTGTCTATTTCAGCACTTACACTATGACCATGGAAGAATTCCCAGTCAACACTTGGCCATTCACGATCTTCCCTCCAACTTTCATCATCGTCATTATGACTGCACAATCAGGCACAATAGTCACATTTAGCAAACCGTCAGGCTCAATGCAGTCATGCAATTGAGGGTATCAATTCCCTTCCTAAAATAGTCCAAGATAAGGCACATTAAATATGATTAAACAATGTCTCTGTGGAACGTGGCGAGACCTCTAGCTGTTTTGAACTATCTCTCCGTTTGCAGATAGAGTGTGTTCTACACATATTGGGAACTTTTCGTTCCGCGTATCTTATATCAGCATATCTGATTCCTTTTTTTTGGCTCTTTCAAGTGATAGTTGCATGACAACCCTCGCCTTTAACAAGTGAATATTTCAGCAATGTTTTCACCCACACCATGTAAATTAGAATAAATGTTTAATGGATGCCCTGTATAACATTTGACTTGAAATACTACCACTGTGACTTGTCTTATCACTACTGATTATATCCTGGGATTACAACGGTCTTCTGAGAAGCATTGGTTTAAATTAATATATATTTTGGTGTCCTAATTTATTTCTCATGGTCCGTTGGTCAGGTGCTTTTTACAAGTTCTCACATCTACAATTATCTTTAACTGCTATTCCATTTGCACATAAAAAATGCAGTGTGAAAAATACCCCCAAAAAACCTTTTTACGCTCAACTGTGGTGGAAAAACGTCTAAATAAGAGCACATTCAGGCAGAACCCGCTGCTGCATCAAAAACGTACGTTTTCCCATTCATTTGAGCGGGTAGTGCATTTTAGTAGTGCGTCCACAAAGAAATGCTGCGACCTGTGACAGAGAAGTTGAGCCGGATCCAACATTTAGGAAAGCTCAGCCCGATCAGGCAAATCCTCCACTGTCAGCCTGAAATGTCTAGAAATTGAGACTATCTACATGGACTAAACTCTGATAATCATAACCTGTTGTGTTCTGACTTTGTTTATTTCATGTACGCACAAATGTACCAAACAAATGTTTATCTCGATGTGCTAAACTTCTGGTTGATGGAAACATGCATTAATTCAGATTTTCATTCAACTTTGTGCTTTGTGTTTCTTTGGATCTGAAGCGTTACACTGAAGTTGGACAGTTGCATTTAAATGTGCAAGTATTCACACAGTAGATCCTAAATTTTACACACGAGAGTCAGACTGTGAAAGAATGGAAAATCAAACAGGCTAACATTATCTGAGGACGTGGGAGCGGTTTAGATTCAGGATTTACTGGCGGTGCTGTGGAAGAAAACTCATGAGGCTTTTGAAACTGAAATAGAAAAAAATGAATAAATCGACATTTCTACAAAGAATCAGTTACCAACTCTCCAAGTAGTTCCTCCTGATAATATCACAACTATTATATTTATTCTGTGGCTTCTAATATTTAAACACTTTAGAGTTTTTACATAAACGGACTGAAAAGGAAACATTGATACTCAAAAGTACAATATTATCTACTGATAAGACGTTTTTAAACACGGGTCTACAACAAACAATCTCGAGGGAGAATCCCTTAGATTTAAAATTAAATGAGAAACTGTGACCAAGATACACACTGAACGAGACATTTTACAGCGTGTATTACAATTTCTTATTACTGACCAACAGATAATGACACTACATGAACTATTATGGGCCGATATATCGTTTGATCAAGTTGCATTTCATTACAAAATTCTAAAAATTATACATAAAAATACAGTGTGCTCAACAAAGTTGCAATCATCAGTCCCACGCGAAAACTTAGATTTAAAGATTTTACAAAAATAAAATAACAGCAATGTTTTTGTGTGTTTTTGTCTGGCCTAAGACGCGTGTACATCTTTGTACATTTTGTCTCATCACAGTGGCTAAGTAATGTCTTCAGTCTGTGATATGCCATACAGATATTAGACACACTTATAAATGCAGGGAGAGATATGAAAACACGTACATGTTCCTGTGCAGTTATATCTGTTTATTCAGACTGTAATTATCTCCTGCTGTTCTAACCATCTTTCCATGGCTTTCCTGTTTCCTTTCCAATATATAAATACACACACATTTTAATATAATGCTACACATTATTAGCGTATTCAATAACAGGCTCATTTAATAACAATTTCAGTGAAATGACATGATGCAGTGTCTCATTTATTTACCTTCTATTTCTAGCATATCTTTGATTGATCTATTTTATTTGTATTTATTTGTTCATGATGTACCTTGTGTGTTGTGAGCTGCTGTAACAACTCAATTTAATGACTGTATCTTATGTTATTTCCAGCACATGACGTAGAGAGTCTCTGGTTTCTCCACCCAGACAACCCAAAGACAATGTAGATTTTTTGCAAAATTTACAGTTACGTAACCCCCCCCCAAACAAACAAAAAAACAAAAAACTGGGTTTCAGAACTGAAAAAGTATGTAATGTTTCTGGTATGGTGTAACAACATCATATAAAGTAGGGCGTGCTACTCACTGATGCAACTAAAAAATCATTTTCTGGGTTGTGAAAAAAGAAAAGTCCTGAGAGTCACCGATTGTGGCACTTCTGCAGGCTATCTTTACAAAAGAGGGAAATGTGTGTTGTGTAGCCCTCACACAGCAGAAACTAATTGTTTCGTTCACCTCCTGCAGTACTACAGGCCAGTCTCTCACCACATGTATCCCTGACTCATCCCTGTAATGAGCTTTTCATGCGTTTGTGACCCCCCTCCTGCTTCAGGAGGTGAAATTCTGCATCCATCGCTTACAGTATGTCGATGTCATCAATCCCCCAGACTGGCAACTGTAACTGTTCTCTCCAAAGCTGTGTGTTTGTGTGTGTGTGTGCACGTTATTGGGACAATGACAGCAGTTTACGGTCAGCCTTTTAGCATTGTTACTGGGACTTCATGATGTAAAGAGGCTGACTGTCACAGCTTTTTGGCTCAAACTAAATTCGTCATTGGCTCACCCTGTTAATAAAAGACAAAGGGGTGATACTATGCAGTTTATTTGACTAACAAACATTGACGGAACACATTGAGCGCCCGAAGGCGTGCTCCTCTCTCCACAGTTGGCTGCGCCTGTCAAAACTCAGAACCTGCTGCCAGATTGACCTTAAGGTCAATGGGAGCCACCGGCACTGTGGCAACATCTCTGCTCCATGCAGCAACAAAGCAATCAAAGAGAATAGCAGCACATGAAACCAACAGAGAGGAAAAAGTTAAACACCACCAAGTCCTATAATTACAGAGCTGGAGTGTCATCTTGATGCAGTTCTGGCAGCTCTTAGAAATACACTTGTGGCGTCAGAGCCCTGAAGAGTAAAATATCCATTGCAAAAAATAGCTGCCCAGGGCTTTGACCTTTTATAAGGAATAAAAGTCGCTGGCTAGCATACCACTGTCATGCCTGTGACAGCAGCAGAAGCTGGAAACAATTGAAGCCAACATTCCTCAGCTAACTGTCACCGTCAAAGAGGGAAAAAAACGCAATGTTTTATCTGAAAATCTGGATTTGATATGGGCAAACTGTTTTGTTTAAACAACGCAGCAGTGGCTAACCATTCATTTTCTTTACAACTGACCTTTGTGTTCGCAGGAAACGATTTGCAAAACCAGCACTGATAAATAAAATATAATATGTCACTAAATGTACCCCATTACATGTTTTCCCGACTGATGCAAATTTATTCCGCCTTAAGAGAAGCTTAAATCAAAGCGTCTCAGTGCTGTGACAGCCGAAACACGTGAAGGGCATTCCTGTCATCATAGTACGACAGCAGCTCAAGTATACATGGAAACAGTAAAAGTAGACGCACTAAAAACAAGGGCATACAATGTCACGGTATATATATATGTCACAACCTCCAAGTGGCTGTGACAAATAGGACAGGTGAGCGCAACAATGACAGAATAAATGAATGAATATTTCAGTGAGTCACGTTCTACATCCATGAGTCGCTTCCAGTCAAAATAGGCTGGATATAATAATATGTCTAGAAAAAAAAAAGTACAAAAAGATACACTTTTGGTATCATCTGACACCTGAGCTGTCAAATACACAGTAATACAGGAAAACTTTAATATACCATTCAAATCTTTTAATGTTGGTTTTTGGTTAAACTTTAAATCAGGTAAACTGTTCAAATGAAAATGACTACTGACTAAAACTCAACATACATAGTGAAGCCCACTCCTATGTTAAAATGTAATCTACAGTAATAAAGTCGTATTTAATCAAACAGCATTTACCAAGACATCTCAGGTTAAATAGGTTGGTTGGTTGGCAACAACAGCCAGACAGAGAAGGCTGAACAGCAAAGACATTTAGAGAGTTGGAAAGATGACCACCAGAGAGTGTTGGTAGATAGGTCACGGATAAGGGAGAAGCTGACAAAATAATACGATTTACTTAATTGATCCTCTAAAGTTTTACACATGAGGCCCAAAAGACAACCACACAATTGTGGAGAGATGGTGGTGTGATGGGCAGCCACGTAACGGCACTCAGGTTCAGTAACCCGGTGCCCGGACGTGAACTGGCACCACGCCACCTGCTCACGCTCCAATACTGTGGTCCATACTGGACTTGAAGCGGCCACTGTGTGGTTCCCACATAATGTCATGTACAAGCCAGTTTACATGGCTTTGTCGAAAAGTTAAAAAAAAAAAAAAAAAAGTTTATTTTAGCGAGCTTAGAGGTGCTGGTAGGGAGGTTGTGTTGCCAGTGGACAGAGCCGGGCTGTGTCCCATCTTTTCCAGTCTTTATGCTAAGAAAAGCTACTGCTGGCTGTAGCCGAATATATAACACACACTGACAAATTGGCATTGAACTTCATATCTTAACTCCCTGTGAGAATGCAAAAAACAACGAACTATAGTTTTCCTTTAAAACCACAAAGGCTTTAAAGAGCTGTATACAGATAGATTCACTTTTTTTTCTCTCAATGAGAGATCTCAGAGAAGCCAGGCTGCACATAACTGCACATTCTACCAACTTAAAGACTGTGTTAATTGTTGTATTTCTTATTATCGTTTAAATATACAGTGTGTAAAAAAATGTGTGTTCAGAAATCAGTTCTGAATGTGGCTGAGGTCTAATTTATTCAGTTCTCCGTCACCTCCTGATTCAACAGCACAGGTGAGGGAGGTGTGGGTGGAAGCCAGAAGTCCTCCACAGCTTCACACTTCAGATTCGATGTGACTCCATTCATTAACTGTATCACTTCTATTTGGTATTTGAGGTATTTCTACCTGTGCAGCGGTTAGGTTACCTTATGTACCTTGGTGATGGAATGACATGCTTTTCTTACGCCTTGAATCTCACATTTAAAAAGAATAAATGACACACGAGTATACCTGACATAAAATATGAGCGTAGCTATTCCATGTTAACCCATAAATGAATTCATTTCTGCACCCATCACACGCAGAATTTAGGTTTAAGCGATGACGAGTGCTCCTGAAGGGATGGCGAATTGAAATCTGGAGGCCGTCCCTGGAGATGCCTCCAGAGTTTGAGTCTCGTACGGGGGGAACAGAAGAAAGGTCACCAACCCTATCATACTCTCGGGCTGCTGAGACACCGCCAGGGTGGTCTAGAGTCTGCATTCTCTGTGATCGTTCAGCAACGCCATGATCAGTGGGAGAGCGAGCAGCGAGGGCCTATCATGCTGCCGTGTTGTGACAGCGAGTGCCATCCGCAATGCTCTGCCTGTTGAGAGAAGGGAGTGTCACGGCACGGCCTGACTGGCACAGTGTGAAGGGAGGCCTCCTTAGGGCACTCAAGTGGAAGGATCCATCTCAGCAGCATTTCAGGCACTTGGCTTCAGCTAAACTGTCAGCACACTTCAATAATGCTCATCTGTTTGGTATGGACATGACAACGTATTACACAGACATCAAGGTATTTGACACAGAGTGAAAATACAAACAGACCAATGCGTGCAGGGCTGCAGCTTGTCTGCTGACGCAAGTAGCAAAGTGACAGTAAGACAATGCCCTTCTCGTTGGTATTTCATACAGTATGAATCACGTAGAGCAATACTGTACCTGCTGCCGATGTAAATGCAAATACATATGCTGTGTTGGGACACTCGAGGACAACAAACAGACTGTATTTGCATTAACAGTATTGGAAAAGTAAATAAATCTGCCCACGTCTCTGCAGTAAGTTTCAGTGTTTCACCGAAAACAGATGGGATATACACTTAGTTTAAAAAACCCAAACATTTTTACTTGTATATAATCACGATCAAACTTGATTACGTAAAAAAAAAGTTTAGATTTATTCAGTTTCCTGAATCACTGAGATACCAAAGAGACTGTTGTGTATTTTAATGTATTTTAATGTATGTGACACGGTGAAGCCATGTGAGTCTCATGGACCTGAACCGAAACTGACCAATGGAAAACCTGTTACTGTTTGTGAAAATGTTCTAGTCTACATGTTTCTTCAGATCAGGTGGAAATGCAAACAGGATTTTTAGTGTTGTTTAACTGGCTTGAATTGGTTCACCATCCCTCTTGCTAGGATTCCTTTGGACAAATCAGAACACAGCGATCACATCGTACCAAAACATCCACACCAAAACCCTTCAGAGGAAGCGGTGGTGGATGGGAACATGGCCCAACATTGATCTGACCTCAATCTTCAAGGTGCACTCAAGAAGAGCTGAACAGATCCTGTAGCCAAGTGTTCTTTGTATAATGAGATGCAAATGAGGGAAATAATAAGTTGCTAGCAGCCAGCCAGAGCGAAATGATGTCTCAGCTGGACAAGCAACGACAAACGTCACCTTCTTGATGTTGGGGTAAGGTAAAGGACTTTCTACAGGATGTTCTTACTGAATTTACTTCACTGTATGAAAACCAAACCAATGGAAACACCAGTGGAAAGGTTTATCAACTCCTAACCAAAGCTAATGAACTCTAGGTCTGAGCCTCTTGAATGAGAGGTGAGATGTCTTCATGGATCTACAACAAGTCCAGTTGCCCCAGATAGAACACTTCTCAAAGAAACTTGAAACTTCAGACTTAATTCTTGAATTTCTTCATCTTTCGGTACCACATTTTCTCTAACAGGACAAATTCAGTGTCAGGAGGCCTGCTGCAATAGAACAGGAGCCTGCCCAAATCAATCAGACCCAACCCTAGTCCCATGTCATGCTTCAAATATTAGGAACCAAGTGAAGACGCCTGGTCTAAGGCCATATCAGACCAGATCAGGAATTGTGGTGCATCGCCACAGGGTTGTGCGGCATATTTGGTCTGACTCCAGAATTTAATAATGCAAATATGAACTCTGGAGTTCATTTAATTTTTCTAGACAGCATTAAACAAATGCACACTTTAGTTTCCAACATGGACACAGACATAGAGGCAGCTCCACTGACTGACTGTTAATTCAGGTGTTCCACTTGACTGTAAGTGAGTCTTTGGTCCCAGAAGTTCTGGCAGAACACACACACACACATATAAACACAAACACATCCTCTTGATGCAGCAGCAGCGTAACCGGGGAAGTTAATCCTGGTGGCGAGTGTACGTCCAATACAGAGCTGAGGCGTTCCATATTTTATTTATTATGCCGCACATTATCGTTTCGCAGCAGTGTGGATGAATCAGACAGGAAGAGCTTTTTAATTTCAACTTAGATCACATCACACCGGACTGAATCGGATCAGATAGAGGTGCAGCTTTAACGGAGGAAGTGCATTAGCGTTTAATTAGGACAAAAATGTCACTGCTTAATGTGGAAAAAAATAGTAACTTGGTTACTTAATTGGTTGTACAGTGGAAGTAGTTAAGTGCATCAACACATAATAAATTAGACTGTTTAAGTGACCATCCTAATAAAACACAGACTCAACCGAGTAAGTTTTGAGCGCAGGCATCGTCAACAACGGTGCTTAATGCGGTATTTTCCATTCAGAAAGTCTAAATCAAGGACAAACTTACAACACCAGTTACATTTTATTGTGTGTAGAAGAGGAAGGCAATAACGCACAGTGTCTGGAAAAGCTATTTACTCTCATGCTTGCATTGTTTTTGTAATTTTTCATGTGCACATTAGCAGAATATGATTGCTAATTTTCAGACACCTGCCCACAAGCATTTGGCCAAAACTATCAATCTCTGTCTTTAAAGGAGGTGAATATAAAGTGATGCTGGCCAAAATGTGTTACTCAGAAAATTACAACAAACAAATCAGATGTGACAGAGCCTGTTTGGATTTAAATATGACACATATTCATATATTGAGCTCTTCCTCTCTTATTATCTGGTTGTTTTCTGATGGCCACTCTTCTTCAGGCTATAAAACATCTTCATCTCGATGTATTTGTAGATTGTCAGCGGGAGGGAGGGGTGATGCGCTTGATTACTAGAAAAACATCAGAGGTCAGAGCGAATTGGAGGTCATCGCAGTCGACGCTTCTGTAGCCTCCACCAAAGCAGCGCTGCTGCTGTGCCCTTTGATGAGCGCACTATTTTGACACTCATCTGGGCCTCCTTGTTAACTCCCCCACAACAGATCTGATGTGCTTAGACAGGCCTACGCTGCATATTAGTTGGGCTGGTTGAGTTCAGATTGCACTGCAGTACACTTGAAGGATTTAGCATGAACACGCGCTCGCGTGTGTTTCTTCCTATCAACGTGCCAGACGTGATCTTAAACGATGTAAGATGTAGGGCTGAAAATATACAGGGATCAACATCAACCAGACAGTTCACCAAGTCACCGATTAGCTGCTTCTTTCCAGTTACAGGTCATCAGTACGGCTGCTCCAGTTTGTTTTTTTTTTACTTTTTTGTGTAAGGATGCTAACTGATGAATACCACCGGGCACCACCGCATCGTGGCAGCTGATCGCAGACGTTCTAGGCAATGTTTGTAACTACACCACAAGCGCCGCAGTCACAGAAACAGCAAAGACAGTCGGTCAATTTACAAAATAAAACACCCTGTACGAACTTCAGATTGTAAAAACCAACCAAAATGGAAACATTTTAACTATGTAGCATATTTACTCATGGTAGATGCACAAAAATGACCAAATCTGAGCCAGTTAAGTGTGAGAGTTGCAGCTAAGATGTGACGGGGACGTGCCCAGTGGGGTCCTGGCATAACTTTAAGCTAATGCTAACTTCTAAGTTTAAGCAGGTGTTTAGACTGAAAACAGACCTGCGTTACAACAAAGCAGGGAAATACACTCCAGATTTAAGTTGCCACAGCAGATCTATGAGTTTTGAAGGTTTATCAGATCTCAAAACACTGCACAGTGTTTTACACAGTAATAAGGAGTTTACAACTACAGAAGCTGCTATCATTTTATTAATCAGGATGTTTGTGAGGTAAGCAGCATAGAAAACAAGGTGACATCACGTTGCATTGCAGCAAAACGTGAGCCAGAAGTTGAGCCAAGCCTTTTCTAGATACAGTCTAGTGTAGGCGGAAAACTTTTTTAACCGTCAAATAACATGAATCATATTCTGAGCAACATAATTTCTGATATGACAAGAAGGAACAGAAACCTCTAACAGAATAAAGAGCATAACCACATTATGAGGTCTGGCTTAATTCTTTTTGCTGTCGCGGGATAAAACAAACAAACTGTAACGCAAACTTAGTTAACTGTGTCAAATAACAAATGGCATCTAAGATGGAAGTGGAGAGAGAACAAATGGGAATTATATAATGATCACGTTTCATTACCCACTGTTATGCCACAGAGAATACCAACTAAAGCAAACAAAATTGTTTTGATGTCTGTGAAGCATCGGTGCCGGCTGAATGTTTGCAGGAATGCTCCTTAAGATTTTTATGAATGAGCAGTAACGTCCATTTCAATTTCATCTGGGAGGCGAGCGCACATACGGTCCCTTTGCTGATTCCAAATTTAACATCGGGAGGAGGAATCCTCTCCTGGAAGCTGAAAATGGAGAGTGCGAGCTGGCCTATTGATTTTGGAGAGCTGGTTCTGTAATTGCTTGAGCGCGGAAAGCTGTAAATCAAAACCGCTGGTTACTCTTTGCTTATACAAGCGGAAGATTACTGCGCAGCCGTTGTGCCAATGGAGTATGAAACCTGGCTCACGACACGGACCAGTGTTATGTTGTAGAATAATGCATTGAAAGGAAGCCGAGCGCGGACTGACATGAGCAGCTGGGTAGGGGAAAAGGTCAACCTGAGTTAATCAGCTAGAATCAGCATCAGCTGAGGAGAGACTAACCATGTGTGTGTGTGTGTGTGTGTGTGTGTGTGTTTGCATATGCTCATAATGCTGAAAAACAAACAATTAAATTCTTGAGAGCAATTCTTTTCATGTGCAAAGAGCTCTGAGAGAGATCACACAGTGACAGCAAAAGGGCATCATGATAGCACGGAGAAGCTGTCTTAGACCGCAAAGGCAGGGTTAAGTCAACAAAATGTCTGATATATAACATTTCATGATTAATACATGTCATAACATGTATGTGTACTCTGCTGAGACACAGGTGGTGTATAACTCCAAAAGCTTGCAGCAGGTTGTGATAAAAATAAAACATGCGGCGACTTTGACCCTGACAGGTAAAAGCACCACGACAGCCATACATTAGTTAGTATGACTGTACACCCACTCCAGCTGGGCTCTCAGAGCTATACAGGTGTACATCAATTTTTCAAGTCATGTTGACAAAAGCTTTCAGACTTCTGCTTAAAATACAGTATATATACCACAGTTTCTATCCGAACAAAGGTATGTAAGGAAAAAAAAATAATCAAAAAACGCAGCAGCTGCAGAAACGCATCTTAAAAAAGTGTTTACCCGCCGTTCCAACGTGTATATGTGGGATTCTGTGCATTTTAAGTGTGTATCCTAGTTTGTGTGTGTGTTTACATGAAACACTGAGACAATAAATTGAAGGAAAACAGTTGTTGTGTTCACACCGTGTTTGAGATTCTTTTTGGTTCATTTGCTCTGAGGGCAAGCTCACGGTACGAAACTTCAGGACCTTGTCGTACTGACAGCTAGCAGCATGTAGAGGATTCATTACAGAAACTGAGACAACGCGCAACACTCAAAGGTGTCAAAGAATGTTTTCCATTAAAGGTTAGGGTCGGGTTAAAGGTCCCGTATAGTATAGTATTTTTATTTATAGAATATGTCAGAAATGGAAAATAAGAAACGTTGTCTTTAGTATATAATCAGACCCCGCGGGTCCTCTTTAACAAAGCCCGCCATGTTGAACCACTGTGTTTCTATAATAATGGAATCATACCTACATAGGATCTTTTCTCCTTCACGCTAGGGAGGAAGGGGTGACATGAGGGGGTTGCAACCTGCAGCCACACTGCTATACGCCTCTAAATCCTGCACACTGGACATTTACGGGAATAGGTTTGGGGAACGTTCTTGCCACGAGTAAGTTAGACGAAAAGATTGGTGCCAGCCAGGCTAGTTGTTTCCAGTCTTTATGCTAAGCTAAGCTAAGCAGTTGTTGGCTATAGCTACATATTTGCCATACAGACGTGAGAGTGGTATCAATCTTCTAGTCTAACTTTCAAGAAAGAAAAAGGAAATAACCATTTTTTCCAACATGTTGAGTGATTTCTTTTTAATATACCACCGATAGGAAGGGCATTATGGCCATGGTGAACATTATTGAGCCTTTTATCAATGGGAAACCTGCACACCTGTGAGCCCTTGGTCTGTGCTGACGGTGGATCAATCCTATAATACAATGTCTTTATTGTACTACAAACTGTTAAATGTCCATTTGATTTGTCAAAAAGGCACTTCGCCATATTTTATGAGCACATAATTTTATGTCATTACAGTATCACCAGAAGCCTTGAACACACTGACTTACCACAACAATAAGCATACTAGAAATCTTCAGGTCATATTTTACTTACTGGCCTTGAACATGTATCATTTCAGAACCACATGGTTCACTTCCTTTCACTCTGTATCCGCTATGTTTCCCCTGTGCGGTGCCATAATTTCCACTTTGTGTGTACTACACCCATTTTTCTCCCTCTCATCAGAGAGGCAAGAGTCACCAAACCAAAGGACGTAAGCACACGCAACCAGCAGTCCTTTGTCTGTCTTTATTACACTGCACACAGACGAAGCATCTAAAGAGTATAGCCACAGATGTGCTATGAAAGTTACAGATGATTTTTTTCCCCCCTCCACATGACATATACTGAGATAACGGGTCAGTGGGGGTAAACATCTATGTCTTGCATGAGGGCACAGACCCTCATCTGAGGCTAAATGAACAGCTCTGTCAATAATTTATCGTCTTAGCCCTGTTTTCAGTCTTACATATGCATCCCTAATGAATAAATAAAACATGCAGACACGCTGAATGCACAGTAAATAACCCACAGAATAAAAACTGTGACACCTTGAAGAATTTCGTACGGTGACGATGCCGGCGTCGCCGTGTCTGTAGGCCTCACGGAGAACAACCTTTCAGGTATAACGTTATTGCTCGAACATCTCACTAGAGATACGATCTGCGTGGTGTTCAGAGCCCCTCCGAGCATTCCTACTCCAAACACAATTGGTTAGGTTTTTTTATCCGCCTGTCCTACATTTATTGTGTGTCAAACAATTTAGTGAACTGCCCAAGGCTTTGACATTTTGAAGTTGCTCTTAATATCGTTTAATATCAACTAATGATATAGGTCGAGACTCACTTTGTCTTGGCTGCAAAACATTTTTAAAAGGATGCAGCACATGCTAATTTGTTACAGTTTGTCGTTTGGTTGAAATTCGCCTGAAGAAAAAAAAAACACTAAAACTATAATTATTTCATAATTCTGTACGTTTTTAGCATCATTCATCCGGCAGTAGCTGCAGCAGTGCATCATATTCCCAAATGGTGGTGAATTTTAGCAGTGATCTAAGATGGTCCCTTATTTCACAATATAAGAAAGAAAATCTTACATCAGTAAAAGTGCATCAGTATTACCAGGAAAATGTACTTAGTCAGTATGTTAGTATACACAGGCGTGAAGTTGTGTTGGGATCATACTTGTGTGCTCCGTGGCTTGTAGGGCGAGCTGCTCTCCAGGTCTGCCAGGATACTGGTGAGGGAGTCGATCTCAGCGTCCAGACTGGAGCGCCTCTCTTCCAGGGTCTTCTCTGGTCCTTTCATCTGTGACCAAACATCACATACATGTGCAGCACAAGGAGTCAGTCGAGTTACTTGCACTCATTAAGGACAGGTAATTGTGAATGAAGAGTAATTCTTCTTTTTTTTTCACCCTTCTCACACTTTACATTTTTAGTTTCTGAGTTCATGCTTCACCTTGACCTTAGACAATCCTTTTGAAAGCCACACATCAATAGCTCTCAGAGACTTCTCTCTGAGAGCAATGCAGTGAGAAATAAGAAGCAATGTATTGTCTGAGAGACAACTTTCATAAGGTGGTGCACTGTTCACCCCCTGCTTTTCAGCGCAGTTGGATTTACAGTATCTCATTCTTCATGTATTATTCATCACAATGTCATCCAGCAACATTTCAAACAAAGAGGTCATTTTTTTTAAAAATTAAAGTTTTTTTTTCCTTCCGTATCCCATATTTGAAACGTGTGCTCTATAAAAGATGATAAGAAATGTTGCGATTTCTATTTAACTAGTTTATTATTGGAGGAAGCCTGAAAGCGTCAGTGACGGGATCACTCCAGCAGACTGAAACCTCAGTGATTTATTCATCTGCATTTTTTTGTCAGTTTCACCTCAGAGAAAACACAACACAAACACAACTGCAACGTTTTTTTGTTGTTGTTTTGTTTTGCGGGGTTTTTTTTCTCGGAAAAGAAAAACAAAACTGCTGCGCAAAAATCTGGAAAGTAGTTAAAATGATTTGACCATTAGTGACACTCGGCTTTCTACAATATTCCCGGGATTTTCTCCATGGAATGACAGATATATTTTTAGTCTTCTGTACTATGCTGCAACTGCAAGAAGACTTCTTGCAATTGCCTGCGGGGGCTTTTTGAGTTGGCTGGATCAGTGACTGCTTCTTATTCTAATGTTATGTGTTTGGATTACCTGTCACAATCTATTACAGGCAGGGTTTGCCTCCATTTGGAGCCGAGCTGCTGCTTAAAAACATCTAAGGCAATCATGAGCGGGGGGTAAACAAAGCAAAACACTAATGGCTTGTCTGAAATCAACAAAAGAAAAACAGGCAAACTTGTTTAACGGTGATAACGAGGAGGATGAAAGGGAAATCTTTGTGATGGGTTGGAATTTGCAGCGTAGGGCTTCATAATGTGAGCAACAGCCACGATGAGAACTGGCTGTTTCTTTTTTTTTTTTCTCCCCCTTTCTCTCTCCTGCTAAAGGTTTCGGCATTAACGCGTCATGAACCAGACATCTCTCTCAGTCAGGGTGACGAAGACAAGAGAATATCTCTGCCTTCTTCTAAGGAAATACCATTTCATCACTGATTTATTCATTCTCTGTGTGTAATTTCTTTACTGAGGCACGGAGAGGAAGATATGACGACGTTTTGATTGATATCTATCCCTTTTTTCTGAACGGCGCCTACGATTAAAGAGTTCTGTTCTGGCTACAGGACACATAATTAAGATACCAATGGTGTATTAAGGAATTAGGTTGCATGGCCAGCCTGATTATACAGCCAATATGATAGGAGAAGAAAAGATAGAACGATGGCTTATATCTTATATCAGTAAAGCAGTTTAAAACTAATTAAGCACTAAATTTCTTGTGTAATTTCAGACCTCAAATATCATGGACGATTGAGAGAAAAGGACTGCTGTGGCAGCGGTAAACAGGGAGAGACACTAAAAGAAGCGATGAGGATTATCTCTGTTATCATATCTGCTTAATACATATCACAGTTGTCCTGTGAGACTCATGCATCTCCAACAAGTCTCACTTTCAAAGTGCAATGGATCTTCAGCCGCTTTGGAGGGCCTCCTGCTCTCGTGTCCCTACTCTTTCAACAGACATACTGACCACACCTATTACTAATAACTTTGAGGAGCCACTTTGAATATGAAATACCAAAACAATGATCTCGTTCATGAAATCACGGTACGATTTCATGAAACTTTAAGAGCATTTGAATTCAAATTTGCACGAGCCGTGCACGGACGTTACCTTCAACGGAGAAGAATGATCTCACACAGTTCTGCAGATTTCAAACCCACGTATTATAAAACAAATTCAAATTTTTTGTCTGGAAGTTTGGGGAATGTGCTGAAAACTCACTCACGGGTCTCTAATACGAGAACTACATTTTGCTGATGCCTTATCTGCCCGCGTGTCACAGTCTCCACGCTCAGCCATTCCTAAATGAGGAAAAGCAGCTCTGCTGAATGGCTCGGCTGAACGCCACCTTTGGTTAAACAAAACCATGAAATTGAGAAGTGTAACTGTCGTCGCTCAGCACCTTTTAAAGTCATGTATAAGAATGAGAGCACCCACAGTTTGCATTAAGGTCACAACAGCACATGAACGGACAAATACTGCTAATCCACAGGATGCAGCCTCGTACGGTTTGTGTATAAAGTTTGCATGGGAAGAGCGGTGAGTTTACACACACTGCACAACTTATTTAAATTATGTAACATTCTGTGTCCAAACTTACAAAGAAAGCATTCATTTTGGATGGAGAACTGGTCAGATCAAATGAGGGGCTTGAGGAGGATTTCTTTTCCCCTGCTTACATTGAACAAAGGAATGTGAAGCACTTGGTGGATTTCGCAGCAGAGGTCAAGTGCTGAGAGTCTCAGTAAGAGCGCAGAGGCCAGATATCCCAGGAGGGACAAACGCCTGTGGATATTAAGACCAGCAAAGCGAAGACAAGTGACCAGGGCTCCACCAATAGGTGTCAGCCTTCTATTCTATCCGTGCATCTATTGCTGTCAGAACTGAAGAAAAAGTGTGTGGGTCCTTGAGTTGGGGTGGCTGGCTCCAGGCAGCATCTGGAGCTGGAGACGTCTCTGCAGCTGGCCGCAACTCAAATGAACAGACAGCTTTTGCTGGACTTGGTGTACATGAACTCCGTGTAGAGCTTTGGGCTGTCTTTGCCTTGCTTTGCGCTGACTTTCAGAGAGTTACTGACAACCAAGAAAATTTAAACACGCAGCAACACTTCTCTCTCACCTGAAAATCGTACGAGTTCATCGGTGGAGGAGGGAAGGGACCAGAGGATGGAGGGAAACCAGTTGAATCTTCCGCAGGTGGTGGAGGGGGAGGATAGTCTGCTGGGATGAACACGCACGCACACACACACACACACACACACACACACACACACACACACACACACACACACACACACACACACACACGAGAAACAAAAACGGCTCATTAAATACTTCCCCTTTTTCTTACATTCAAACTGTCACAGTTCTCACAGAACAAACATGGCACCACTAAATTAACACAATATTTAAAATAGTGTACTGAAAAACTAGTTTGACAGAGGTGGTGCAGCGAAGAAAGAGCATCAGTGAACAGTTCTCACGGCGCTCTCCTTAAAAGCAGATTACACGGTAAAGTTACTGAGGTTTCTGTGTTTAAAATACATGAATGGATCTGCCAGAGCGGCTGCACGCGGGCGTGTGAAGAACGTGCACACACATCCTTGTGCAACCACGTCCATCCATTCAAAGAAGAACACGTGAAATTTTGCCCAAAACACACGTGGAAAAGGGTGTGTGTGTTTGAATTGTGCAGATCTTTGCAGTTTTTGCTGTGTTAAAACAAATCAAGAAAAAGAATACGTCTTTAATATGTCTTAACATATGCACAAAATGCTGAGGGGTTTGGATTATTCATCATAATTTCTCTCAAAGTATAAAACCGACAGAGGTTATTACAAAAGAGACAAAGAAACGGAGCCTCGTCATCCCATGTCAACGGATTGACACACATAATTGCAACAATTTGGTTAACTAAGAAGGACTAATCTCGAGTAAGCACGTCACGCCCCCCCCCCTTGAGATTGGAAATGTAAATGTTGTTGGACTAGGTGTTTGTTCTGCCAGAGGAGGGCGAGAAACAAGCCAAATTTGTAGTTCTAAAGTCCACGCTAATCCAAAGGATTGCATCCAACCACATGTTTCAGACAGGATAAGGAGTTACGTGCCAAATTAAATTCTGATTTGGCTTCTCTTGGCACACGACTTAAGACCGCATCATTTGACCATGTACTTCTAAGTACCAAACCAGACATGAGCTTTGCAAATTAAAGGCTTTTATGAGACGTAATGGGAATTTGTTCCAATGCTAAGACTTTGATGAGTCCTGTTCAGAAATTCCATTTGCTTTTTTTCATGGCTTTTATCTGTTTTCATTAGAATCTAATTGATGTCATCAATGTAGTTTATCCAAGGCAGCTGACCAAATTAATTAAGCGTGGTTTGCACTCGCCTCGACAAAACAGTCAGAAAAGAAAGAAAGAAAGAAAGAAAGAAAGAGAGATAATGCAGCATGGTTAAAATTGGACACGTTTGCGTCTTGAGCATTATAACATTTCACAAATTGTGAGCATTGCATTAAACATTCCCTCTGGGTGTTTGAGGGCCTCCATGTGAATTGTTTATATAATAACCTTGTGACCTCCGCTAAAACTCCAGAGTGTAACAGCTCCTCTAAACCTCTGGGAAAGAAAATAAAATATGCTGCTCGACAACAAGGCTCTGCCCCTTCCCTTCCCTTCACTTCCCTCCCCTCTCCCCCTTCCCTTCCCTTCACTTCCCTCCCCTCTCCCCCCTCCACCTCTCTCGCTCCAGCACGGATCCTTTTTTCCAGAATAAAAGTCACTTGTAACTTGGAGAATTAAAACATTAAGTTTCATGTACATCTCTCTCGAACATCAAAGATGTTTTGGATTTGTCGTTCCAGGAAACACAAGAGTTGTAAATGTTTCAGAGGTGCATGTTTTATTGAAAAGGTCTTCGAGTTCTGTATGTGGAGCGGTGGAAAGGAAGACGTGGAGCCGGAACAGGGGTCATTAAACATCTTAACTGAAAGGATTTTTCTGGTTATGTTCTCCTTGGCCTTATTCTTCTAGTATCTGTCCACGTGCCAGTGATGTAGGGTTGAAATGTGTTAATGTGCTAACATAATCACTACTAGTGTTTGTACTTCATATAGCCATTGTATCTTATACACGGTTTAATGGATGCCTTTTCAGTTCAGGGGCATATAATATTATAGCTTTTCTTCTTAATTAACATTCTGCAATTAGATGCTAAAAAGTGTATGGAACGTGTCTCTGCAGAGCTGCAGGGACTCAAAATTGACGAAACCAAAGAGCAGTTAACACGCCCTTTCAACACACATTTGATATATGCAGACATTTAAATAGCTGTGGCTGAACAATTATCACACAGCAAAAAAAAAAGAAGAAAAAGTATTGCAACTTAAAGATGCCCCGTGGAGTTTTCTTGTAAATAAACAAGTTAACGCTCAGTATTTCTCACCATAATGTACTGTTCATGTCCTTGAGGTCAGATAAACATGTTGAATGTATTTCCTTCCTCATAAAATATTTGCAAAGAAAATATATTGGAGTAATTTAAATTTTTGTCACTGCAACACTTCTTTGCCTGCCGACTACTGCCGATCCACAAAATATAGCGTGAAACCGGCGACAAGAGAAAAGTGTATGTGGTCGCCCAAACGTACATCTCCACCTCTGCACCTCTCCAGCTGCCAGTCCAAATCTGCTGGACTTAAACTGGCCACCCTCCAGTTCCCAAACCAAGTCCTCATGAAATTAATAAACAAACGCACGCTTTTTCTTCTATGTTCTTAATGCCAGCATTACTCACACCCTGTTACCGGGACGCCCTCCCGTCTTTGTATCAATGTAACATTTCAGCTGACCTCTTGAGTGAATATGTGTCCTATTGTGGTGTTGATGGTGTTTGGTGCTTCAGAGAGCTAAGTGCTGAGAAAAAAAATCAAGAGCAATTTGGTCTTTGTGACATGGACACAAACAACGATGCCACTTGGAAACGCTGGGGACGGGGCGACACATCTGTTTCCACGTTAACTGAATGTACTGCAGTAACACTAAGCTACCTAAATAACAGCACACTGCAGGTTTGGTGTCAAGTGGCCCCACATGACCCCAGAAACTATTCAAGGAACTTTATTTTAGAAACAACTCTGGACAGTGGACGGATCTTCATCATTTAAAAAGAGTTGAAGGGCAAAGCATCGAGTATCAAGCGAGAAACTTATTTCCTATTTTTTTGTTCAATATGTTCCATGTTAAAGCAAGAAATAAACAGAACTTCCTGAAACATGGTTGTTATTTTAAATATTACGAAATGGGTGAAAACAGAAAAAGAAAATCGCCACACTGAAAAAAACACATATACTTTTAATACATTTTTCTCACTTCTCTTTCTTTCACCAGAAAATTTCTAAACTGTCCTCATCAAAGGCCGACCCTTCGCTCCTCTCAGCTACAGTGAAACGTAATGATAACACAGACATACATTATAAACACAAAGAATAATAACAGTGACATGATATCTTGAGGAGGACGACAAACACGCAGGCAGCTGTGTTTACAGGAGAAATAGGACCGAGCCAGCGGCACCACCTCCAGGAAAAAGAAGAAAAAAAATCCCGGATATCCGCTGTCGTCCACAGAAACTTCGTCTCCATCAGCATCACGATGTCTGCCATTTCTAATAAATCTAAAATCAACACGGGTTTGAGCTGCTAAGCACTTTATGTTCTGCAGGTCTGCATGGCGCTTATGCTGTCAGGCTTTAAAGCAGTGTGAGAACAGCTTCTGTGCCGTGAATGAAGCTGGCTCCATTTGTGACAATAGGGAGTTGAAAGCTCCAAGCGAGCACTAATGGGAGAAGCAGCAGGAAGATTTACTTAATACGACAACTTCCCCTCTCTTTATTGAGCAATTACTTTTAAGTAGCTTTTCTGTGAACACGGAATCCTAATCAGTGATTAAAGTTATTTGAGAGGCCATAAGAGGTGTAACTGGTTATCGGGAACTGGAGTATTGTTAGGGGGAAGATAAAAGGATGGAGAGGGATCCTGCTGTGACACTGGGACTCGTATTAAACTTTGTTGTTTTTTTTTTCAAGTAAGTGGTACATTTATAAACACTTCAAGTACTGTATATGACTAATGACTGGCAGCTGTGATGGTCTCGTACTTGCATATCTTTTGTGTAAATAGAAATAGCAGTGGAGAATCTGTGGGAACAAAAAACCTTTGCAGTTTGCAAATGAGTCTCTTTTTAAAGTAGTTCTGCTCTGTGGTACGGATTAGTGTGTTCTGTGGGGGCTGAAGGTTGAGCATATGTTTACAGATTTACATATGTACACTATTGTTAGAGCTACACGTATGTTTGCGTCGGCCATCTGGTCTTTAAGGACTTAGGACAGAGCCCAGCACAACTGTATTTTCACATAATGCATCCACTATTTCAGAGGAAATGGAAGGACACTGTTTGCAAAAGCGACAGCAGAAGAGAGAAAACTGAAGAAATCTCAGACATCGAGGGAGTTTTGTCCAATCACTATATATATTTAAAAACTGTGTGTTTGAGTGCAGAGAACACAAATTATCGGGCGTTATACAGTTCTGGCTACGTGGCTCTGGCTACCGCCATGTTCACAGTCCTGCCCCTGCAGCCTCCGGACTAATCTAAAAATCTGCAGACGTGGATCATTGGCGGACTTGAGACGGGCCGAAAGGTGCCGAAGTGCTCAAACAAGCCATCTGTAACAGCACCCACAAGTCAATCAAAGCAGCCACTCTGTTAATTCTGCATAATTTTAAGCCTTAATATTATTTGAACAGGTGAGTTATATAAAAATTCACCCTCAGTACAGTTGTCCTGAACGGGGGAAATGAGCTATAAAGACCAAAACTGTTTTTTGTACCAGGCTGTAAATATGTTTATTTCTGCTGTGAAGTTGGGCATTTTAACCTGGGACTCATGGAGCTTGACTCAATTCTGTAGCCAGCCCCAAGTGGACGTTTGAGGAACTGCAGTTTCTGCATTGGCTTCAGTTCTCAGCCATAAGAGCTGCTGCTTCTGTTGCACCTGACAGCTCTACTTACATCAAAGATCAAAGTTTAGCTCAATAAAACGTCCACACTACATGACCCCTAAATTGTTAATTCTTGTATTTTTGCACAAACCTGAAGTCATCTGTATTAAAAAAAAAAAAAAAGAAGAAAGAAATATAAATTAAAAACAGAGTGTCTTCACTTTATTCAAAAATCCATAATCCCTTCCAGACAAAAAAAAGTGTTCTAAGTCCTGGATGTCAGTCCACATGCTTTATCTCCACATACCCCTTCCAAATGTGCTGTGGCAGAGGTTGAGAGCACATTGTTTTGACATAATTATGGACCCATTTTATTCCATCTTTCCGCTGGAGAAGAGCAGCTGAGCCCTGCACTTAATTAGCATGATATGTATAGAAGAGTGATTTATGACTTCATTTGGTTTAGAGAGGGAGGGATTTGAGGTCTTTGGAGATATACTTGTTTTAAGTGTAAAGGAGCAGACAAAAACTGGCTTCTGCTACTCTAAAGAAAATTCCCATGAGAGGGGGAGAGGAAAACTCAGATCAGGAACAATAGACGGATTATGTTTTTGTATGAAAGCAAAGAAACAAATACTGTGAAAAGGTGTTGGCCTTTTTTTTCCCTTTTTGAATTAATAGTTGAAACATTAAATGGGGTGAAATTATAATTAGTGCCTGAAAATGCGACGTTAGTAAGGTCTACTGATGAGTAAAAGTGTGATTCATCAAAGGCAGAGAGAGTAGCGTTCGCTGTCATTTCTTCTAAACAAACTGGAGAGAGAGTAAATGAAGCCAGTCAAATGTCGCTGCTGTGTGAACTCAGCCAGTTTCATAACATGAAACCTTTCCAAGCAAAACCCCACTGTAAACGGAAAGCCACTTATTCAGTGTGTGACGTAACAGGCTGCACATCAACTTATATCACCCGGCTTTATGATGTTTACCATGACATAGTTGTTATGTTAACAAGAACACTTCCACAGTGTGAATGGTGACATTTAAACATAATTGCCATTTAATGGATACTTAGTGTCATTTACTGTGTCGTCATTTATCTTTGACAGAGAACCTTTTGTCTGACTTGTTAACTGTGGCAAGTGAAATGTTATCAAACAGTTTAAAAGATCATAAGAGCTGCTAATGACGTACTGTGATTATGCAAGTATGTAAAGTCTTGAGTCAGAGATATCACCCAATGTTTATACTCACATATACATATCACATATACATATCACATATATTGTTATATATCTGAAAGGTGTAAAGAGTGTTTAGATAAGGCATGGGCAAACTGTTCCACAAAGGGCCGGTGTGGCTGCAGGTTTTTGTTCCAACCAACCAAGAGCACACAGTTTGACCAATCGACTCTCTGAAGACTGAGATCAGTTGATTAAATGAGTCCGGTGTGCTGCTGCTTGGTAGGAAAGAAAACCTGCAGCCACACCGGCCCTTTGTGCAACGGTTTGGCCATGCCTGGTTTAGATAGTGTTAAAAGTCTCTTCTCTTATCTCATCTTATTGTTAGCAAACGTCTGAATCTGTAGTTTGTCCACGAGGGAGCGTGAACATGTTTATAACATAACAATAACACAGAATTTAAAGTTGAAATCTGAGCCCGCTCTACTTTTTGGGATGGAAATATAAATGACGATGGATATATCTCTTGGGGAGTCAGACATGAGCACTGCAGCTGTTGACCGACACTGGAACACCAGCATTGTGAGTAGACGTGCTGAGGTACTGACTGGACCAGGTTGTAGTCGTGTATCACCTACATCTGTTCCTAATGTGATTTAATAGGCCTGTCCTCCTTTACAAACGTTGACACATTGAAGGATCCGTTGTGCTGTTAAGTTCGTATTCTACTCCAGAAGTGGCTAACAAGCTACTCCTGTAAGTGTCGCAGGGGGCTGGAAACAAAACCCTTCACATTGGCATTCACACCTTCGTGAGGGTCAGTATTCACATCCGACAGGGGAGAACTCCATACAGAAAGGCCCCAGCACCCCATAGATCTAATTCTTCATTTTCCAGGTTTGAGCTATATATGCATATTTTAGATATATATAATTAAGCATACTGTTTGTATGACAATGTGTCCGACATCACCTTATGACCACTTTTCTCACATGCGTGAATTCGTTCTTAAAATCTTACTCAGCATTCAGACTTCCTTTGAATATGTATGACACCACTTTGAAAGAACAGACCGGATATGGAGAGAAACATTTTCACAATGCCACTATAAGTACATAAAATTTAGAGAAGTGAAAAGTTTCGTTTTGGCTGCACGAGAGAACTAATAACAAATGAGATGTTATACCGTGTAGACAAAAAAAGTTCAGGGCTATAAAAAATAAAACAACACGAGAACCCCAAAAACAAGATGAAACAAAGATGAAGATCTTGCTAATATAGACTTCACACTGCAGATAAAGTACAACAAGTAGTTGAGGTATGTGTTCTTTGTATACGCTCAGAGCATGAGCCTGTGGTTTCTATGGGGACACTGACACACTCATTGGTGGATTTCCTGTAAATTCTCCTGGTGACACCCATGAGGGACTCTGACATAACAACCGGTAGTCAGTTTGCCTCTGGCCAGTCAAGCAGGCAGGAATAAAAAACAGGTTATGCACATGTTCGACACTTTTGAACTGCTCTGAGCGAACAATTAGCGCGTTTCTGGTAACTTAGTGTGAAAAGTTTGATGAAAAACAGCACTTCTCAGGATGTTTGGAACTTTCACTATGATTATCTCGCTACAAAAACTTATTAACCCTCATAATGAGACAAAACACTGTGTGGCACGGCATGACCACAGTATACATGCATTGCTTGAATAAAAAATATATATATATGATTTGAAATATTTTCAGTTATATATATGAATCGCTTATTATAATATTCTGAATGAAGCTGATAATGATGACTCATTCCGGTGTGAATCATTTTCTTTTGGCAGCAGACACGCAGAAAAAATAAAATCCCCACCTGACTAAGATCATTCTAAACAGACATTTGAAGAAGCTGTTTAAAATACTATATCTGTATACTGTAAAATAAACAATTAGCCAGAGCTTAAGAGATGTGCATGTTTTTATTAAAATCATATTATAAAAAGAAACACATCAGTGAAAACCTGCTGGCTGCAGTCAACAGAAACTGAGCCTACACTTTCGGGAATTTGACCTCACGTTTAACACTCAGCTCTCGTGCCCCATTTAAAGTGAAACAGAGAAGTCCCAGAGAGCACTGAGCAGATTATATCTAGTCACCAGACCATGTTGTTCTCACTGCCAGTATAAAGAATGGACAGCATATGCGTGACGTGGATTGTCATTGATCATCACCTGAGGCAAGTTGCCTCAAACAAGCCACCTGTAACTGCACCTACCTGTCAATTTAAGTGGCCATGCTGCTATTTATGTGTAACATTAAGCTTTATTATAATTTGAACAGATATTATATAAAAGTTCAGATTCAGTACAGATGTCATGAACAGAGAGATTAGCTATAGCTTTTTGTACCAGGCTGTAAACATGTTTATTCCTGCTGTGAAGTTGGACATTTTAACATGGGGACTTATGGAGACTGACTCACTTCCGGAGCCAGCCTCAAGTGGACATTTCAGGAACTGCAGTTTTAGCATGTGTGCAAAAGACATTGTATAGGATACGTAACGTTTCTGTGAGCTGTGGTAGAAACTAAGCTATTAATATAAAACAAGAGGATTCCAGCAGGTTACCGGCACCTGTTACATCTTCCATCTGCGAATAACATTTCTCTTTTTAAAAAAATATTTTCTAAAGCTTAACAGTGAACAGCAAATGACACACTGTTGTCAATACTTTAAACAAAACTGAATATAAGATGCTTTAGAAATGTAGGATTTATTGCAGAGCTATTGCACTAGATTGCATTACCTTGTACAGTTATTCAGGATACTTTGTCCATCTCTCCTGCAGTGTGTTGCAGAGCTGCTCCTGATTCTAATCACACAGCGTTCATATCAGTGCACCTTTAAAAATTCTTGCAAAAACACAGAGAAACATCTTCAAGTTCAGATGTTGCAGCAGAGAACCTGCATTAAAGAACTGGGCCGCTCTTCATGAAGCAATCATGACAGACCCTGTTCCATATGAGATCAACTTAAACCCTAAAGTCTGATCTGTTGTAAGGAATTTGGAGTGAAGGGTCACCGTCTGAGACCTATATGTCTTTCACTTCCTCCTGCTGGGGCTTTAATCTGACGGCAGACCTCGCTGACTGTTCACCGCCCCCGTCTGCACCGGCTTCTTTGTCCTCGCAGCGAACGCGGCCTCAGACTGCTCATTCCAGCCCCGATACTGGCCTCGGCTAAACAAAAGGGGGACAGCGAGGGCGCTGTGCCAAATTGACTCGTCCCTAATTTTTATGCTAATCCTCAATTTTACATCAGACAGTCCCCACATTTGATATAAAAGATATTAAATAAATAAATACAGAGGGACCCAGATAATCTGTTCATAAAGACGTCTTATCCTTTGACAAGTGGAGATGTCTGCCGATGGCTTTACATATTTGCATGTTGAAAATGTTGACAACAACCAATCACCCGTGATAGTTCTGTGGCCACTACTACTTTAATTTGCACTAAAATATGCTGCAACCTATAAGACGACTGCAAGGACTTTAACAGTTATTAATTAGTGTGTCCTCCATATTTTAATCGACAGTATATTTGACCTTAACTGGATCTTATGTAATGGCTGCCAAAGTCAATTTGAACAGCGTAAGAGACAGGACTTAAAAAGTGGGATTAACTTTTCTTTTTTTTCCTCTCTGCTCACTGAGGTCATGAGATTTTAAAAATGTAACTCTGACATGACTGAATTCATAAAAATTCAACATTACAACAAATGTATCCCCACCCTCTTTATTCTATTCTTTCATTAATCCCCTTAATACCCAGACAATGATTAATTGTGGAAAATAAGACAGTGCTAACGTCTAGATTAAATATTTTGTGGTAAAATTAGTTTTTTGGAATTACAAGGCTTTAATTATGCCACAAATCATTAACTGGGAATAAAATCTTTTTAAATTTCTAAAATTCTGTGAGATAAATATCAATACTCGGATATCCTGGGCTGGTTTGTGCCCGTTTCTTGTAGGTGTGATACTCAAATATTGTTTAATTGAATACTCCTGTGATTTGTCTTAGTCTGTCGCAATAATTTATCTACTCAGGCTTTAAACACGTATTTTTATTGAAGCAAAAAGAAAATTATAATCACCAGCAAAGTCCAAACTGGGAGCCTCTGAAACACATTCGATTCAGGACAGCTTAAACTTCACAGACACTAGCGTTGCTGGGTTTTTTCCTCTTCTGTTCTATGTGACGGGCAGAGCTCAAACACGAGCCGTCTAAGAACATCTGGAGTACCAGACAGGTCCACAACTCAAACCACAAACCCCCACAGACAGCAGTGTTTTCAACCCGACAGTGTGCTCACTGCTTGCTGAATTTCATAACCGTTTCCCCTGTTTTTGGAAATCTAGGGTTCTCAGGGGGCTTTTGAGGGTGGAGGTTTAGATAATGTTCACATTACAACACATAGACTGTACCAGATGGGGAGCTGAGAGAGATACAAGAGTCACGTTCTACTTTTCCCTATCTAACAACTTAGTGACCAAGAAGATGGTGTTCTCACCAACTGACCACAGAAGAATTCAAACAACACGATTCTCATATTACTTTTAACAGCTAAGACAGAGTGAGGGCTCTTCATTTGCATAAATCATCTTATTATTGTGTACCTTCGAGTCGAGAAGCCGTGTCCATGTTTCTTTTCAAAAGGCAACTAAACATTAGATCTTATAATATGAGCCTCTTTCTCGACAGATATTAAACATCTCAGATCATTATGAATGCAGTTGTCACCGGCACTGTGCAGTCATATCTGTCTCATGTAAAACAGACACGGATATGCTCTGCAGAACACAGCCTCCAGCTTCAGTGTTTCCCGACATTACTGACTAATTTTAAATCATCTCACCTGAATTGGAAGCCTAAATAATGCCAGACTTACTGCAACGGGGTGAAACACTAATTAAATAAGTTACACATAAAAAAGAAAATCATAGTCCTTAATAGTCTATTAGCGAAGGTGTTTATTGCAACTTTTATTGCAACGTTTTAACTTTTACCGCAAGAAGCTTTTTCACACAAACAACATCAGCTCCCAAGAGGCCGAAAAGAGCAGACGGCGCAAGGCTTCCTGAACTCACACATGACTGCAAACCACAGTACTTACACTGTTTATTAGAAATTAAGCATTCAGCAAGGCATCTGTCACAATGAACATGTGGAATAATATAAGTTAGTGAGGGTCAGGGCTAAAGAGATATCTTAAATCCATCACGTGTTGTTGTTTTAAATCTTATGTTTTGTTTTGCTGTTTTAAAATCATGCATTTGAATCATTGCCCTGACATGAGAGCTCTCCACACAGAGGACCACACACCACTGCCTCTCAGACACACAAACCTTGCAAGATACCACCAAACGACTGTGCAAGCCTCCCACAAAGACGCCCGTCTGAACACCATCAATAGCTGTTTCTGTGCGCAGCTTGTGTGAAACTTTTCAGAGGTGTGCTCAGACTGAACATGAGGCTAATTTTAGGGTTGCATGACTGAATAGAAAGTCAGTGCAAAAGATGTGAGTTGTATGCATGAAGCCAAACTTCATCTACAGGCTTTCTGGCTGTAATTGATAAATGTACAGAGGTTAAAAAAAAAGGAGAGGGAGAGAGATTACAGGCCAATAACAAAGTACTGCAGTTCCTGTTGAGTTGTGATATTAGTCATGAGTCTGAGCTACTACGTAAATACACACAGCCACATGCTGGCGGTTGATATGTGCTGTGATAGCTGCAGCTTAATGACAAGACAAAAATTCACTTTCAGTCAGCACACAACTTGGCAATCCAATGTTCTTCAAACTGACAGAACCAAAAGTAAAAAAAAAAAACAAACACAAAAACTAGAATTACACTTCGATGTTTTGTGTGGATTACCGTGTTGTGTTTCAGTCTTCTACTCTCCACCTCTTTTACTTTATATTATCAACTGCTCCTTTCTGTTTTACAGCTGGTATATAAAAGCGTTGTTGAAGTTGGGTCAAGATCTACGTACATTAAACTGCAGGCAGGAGTCACGTCTTTTATCAATGAGTTTTTAGGACCATGAAAATATATTATACTCTCACTATGGAAACCAATATTTAAATGTTCTGCTATCTGGCAAATAACAAGAGAGTAAGGATGTGTATTCCTTAAACAAACGTGTTACATATTAATCATAACGAGATTTGGTTCAGTAGCTGTTTTAAAGTGAACACAGACACTTAAAGTCGGGGTTTTGTGCGGATTTAAAATCGGCCTGTTGTAGACTGAAGGACTACTCACAATCAATACAATGACACTGCTGCTCAAGTTGGTTTGTTCATGAGGGAAAGATGCAGAGTTCATTGTTGAGAAGAGGAAATAATTTAAGCTGAAGTGGAACAGGAAAGCAGACTAAAACTGGAGTGAAACTATGTTTGATGTCAGCAAAGTCTGATATGAGTAATGTAGGAGATCCTGCAGTAACAGAGATAAATGAAGTGATGCTGAGACAGAGATTGCATGATAAACTTCAGCCACTGAAGACTGATCTTAAAGCATAAATTAACTGATGTTAAATCATTTTTCTCGACTTTGAATGGTGTCTGTAATTTGCACTCTGCATCACCCGTGAAAAGAACGTAACACTTTGAATTCTGACGGGGAGCGGAGAACTGAGCTGGGCGCAATGCAATGAGGGCGTCGTATTAACTGTCAGACATGTCGAAGAAGTCCATCAAATCTGTGTCTAAAGTGACAGTATAATGGTTTCATCTTACATTGCTTGATGTTAGTGATTTAGTAGTTTCTCTTGTGTCGTTACCTGCAGAGTCAGAGTGTGCGGGGTCTCCCATCTGTTTGTAAGGGTTGAACTTGGGCTTGGGTGCGACCATGGGGGCAAATTTCTTGGGCGCCTGCTGCTGGGAGATGGAGATGCTCGCACTTCCCAAAGATGGAGTAGTCTCCATCCTGGCAGTCACTTGTCCCGTCTGGTCGTTACTGTTCGCTGGGTTCCACATGGTTCTGATGAAAACAGAAACAGATCGTTTAAACTAAAGTTTGTGAATTTAAAGATGATAAAAATGTGAGTCATCGTACCACTACTATACCAAGAGCTAAGCTCAAATTATGGACCACAATACAATGAAGTAATGTCAAAAAACTACAGCTAAACAGAATAACAATTATTGAATAGCATTTTCAATCTCAATCAGCATTTTAAAGTCTTCCAGCTGTAGTCATTGGTAGAAATGACAAAGCATCAATGAACCTGTCAGTAAACTAAAAGGCCTGGACAAAAAACCAAACTGCAGCAGTCGTTAGAACAGAAATATCCATAGTAGATCAGAATTTAACTGCAAATTCCTAAAAAATAATAAAAAAAGACCATTTGTATTAATTTAATACATATAAATCATTTTTTTATATTAAAACTGATGCTATGCAATGGACAGATTACCACCTCCACTGCCACAGGAAGTTAGCCGATGACCAATGTCATGACATGTAGTGATGTAATGGGTAAGTGGCCAGGTTAGGACCTGACTGTGGTGGTTGTGGTTGTAATACTTGGAATCTATTTGTAAAAGAACAAGTTATTTAAAGAATGCTATATGCATATTGTAGTATCTATTTACTATACAAAGTATGTCCCATATTGCTGCATCTAGTGTTTTTGTCTTTAGCAGCAGGTTCATAAAAGGACACATCGTACTTTAAAGTGTAATTGTTTGATACGATCTAAAAGCCGTGGCCCAAAGGAGAAATTAGAGGACGGGAACTGTTCTCAACTACTTCTGCTATATTGTAGACAGTCTGACAATGCAGATATGAGGAGGTGTGAAAATGGGCATGGTTTCAGGTTCCATCTCATGGTCTCTTCAAACAACTTTTTGTCACTTTCCACGTGAGTGCAACACATTTAAGGGGACCTGCAGGTCAAGCAAAAGAGACACGGCTCATGAAAAAACACCAGAGGTATCAGGGAGGTTTCAGAAACGTCAAGCTCTGCCATTCGAAACATGTATAAACGACTTTTGCCTTTAGATGTGGTAGGACCACATGACAGAGGACATACTTGTTGTTTGAAACATACTGATGCCTTAAGGTCATGTAGAGACACAAGACCAGTACTGTGTGTCTCAAACTTGCTATTTTGAGTACATAAGTGCACTTACACTGTCAGGTAGAAGTAGCTGGATGGAGCACTCATACCGCATCAAGGAAAAGTGAGTAACGCTCAGTGGTCATTTTGGCTATGTAGCAAAAAAGGAGACCGGACATGTGAAAATGGCGGCTGAGGAAGCTACTTGAGCTGAAACGAATGGCTGAAATGGAAAATGTTACTAGTTTTGCTGATATTTGGTCATAAATGACTGATTTTAGACCCAATGATGGTGCTAAAAGAAAAGTCAGGGAGATCACCAACATTCTCAGGATTCATTGTAATCCATCATCCATCCAATAGTTGAGATATTTCAGACCAAATTGGACAGATCCACTGACTAACACAGCCACGTCACTAGCATGGCTAAAAAAGGTTGAGGTGAGAACTGACTATATATTGTTATAAGCTGTTAAAAGCTTATTTTTATTTTTGTCACATTTTTTCCCGCCATTTCTAAAGATTTGTGCAGGTGGCCGTCTCCACATGCGGCACAAGTCGCAGTAATTACATGTTTCCAAGATTCTACTTTTGTATTTCGGCTATTAAGCAGCTGGAAGTATTATTCTGTAAAATAAAAAACAAAGTAAAATTCATGCGTCATTCATAAAGACCAGAGTGAAAAGGAAATCACTTTGAACCGATCAACTTGTCTTGCAAAGAAGTATGTGAGATGTGGAAAAAACAGTCTACTAAAACTAAAAAGGCTTCATAACATAAAAGATGATCAGTGATTTTCAGTCCTGATGCAGCTGTATAAAGAGATCTGATCCTAATATCAAGGATTAAGGGTTTGTCAAATGAACGATGGCTTGTGAAGGCCGTAAAGAGAAGAGTTCCACAAAGACATCCCCAAAGACCCAAAGTGGTCCTCCTTGGTTCAATTCGATTGGTTAAACCCTGAACCAGCCAACATTTAACACCAGGCTTAAAAAATAAGGGTGCGATAAGACTGTAAAGAGACACATTTGTTACTGACATAGTTGGACTGAAATATGAAATGAACTAATGATAGCTAATCAATATAATGTCTTTAATGTGGGTTTTACTGGCTGACCGACATGTCTTTAATACAGTTACAGTGATAAAAACAATACAAGTAAAAGAACTTGCTGTAGCTGAGGACACAGAACATCCAGTATTTCACCATTGCATTCTGAAATCACTTGAAATATTTGAACTATTTATACGTCCGCGCTTTTTCCCATCCATCTTTTTGTTTGTGTTTGTTGTGCTGTGTTCTGATGTTTTTCGCTGTTTATTATCCTCGGTCTGACTGATACAGGGTTTACATTCTTTCTCCAGAGCACAGTAGAGAAGCCCACGCACAATCATCTTTTAATATCTGCTCAAATCCCTGCTCCTCCTGCCGTCTGAATGGTTCTTACTTTTGATAACCCCCCCCCCACTCCTCGCTTTTAATGCTACGATTCAGACACGCGCCGGTTGTCTCACACCCACCTGTCCTTTCACTGCAAATGCTTTCATTTCTCGACGCTCAAGTGGCTAACAAAATAAAAGATGAATTAAAAAGGAGGGAAAAAAGGATATCTTAGCATGTGTGAGTAAGACTCAATACACGACGTGTTGAATGGAATTTCTGTTTCAGTATGTGATGATGGCAAATAATTCACAGTGGATTGTCACTTTAAGGATACTGTGTACTCAAGTGTACATTAAACCGACTTAAATCAGTTTGTCCGTTTTTTAAAATAAACTTGCTTCAAGTGATTTATGTGCCACATTCAGATCACAGCGATGACCTCATTATATAATAACTCTGGTGATTCATATATTGCATGTGTGAATAAAGACATGAAATTGCTTTGCCTCTATTAAATCTTAAGTGCATAATAATCACTCTTTCAAATTAAATCTACTTTCTGTTGGTTCCCAGCGTGTTCTCTGGTTTCTTAAGAAAGAAAATAAATGTGCACAATCACTTCCATTGTGTTGAGGTTGACGTAAAATCGATTCCATGACGGACTAAGTAGATATGTGTTGCTTTTTTCCCCCATTATTTTATCTTTAAATATGTCGGTGTCATTCAACACTGTGTTAGTCCTTCTCCCAATACTTCCTGACATCCCAAAACAGCCGGGCATTGTAGTTTTAAGCAAACGTTACTCCAACAGGGGCAAATACTGCATTTGTTGTTATTTTCAGCGCTGCATTAATATATATTAGTTCTGTACTGAATATTTCGACAATGTGGTTCAAATAGTTGTTGGGACAGTTGGCGCCATGGCAGCCACGTGGGTGGCAGAGAGCTACAGTAACTCTGAACACTTCTCTGTGTTCAGTACTTTTTTCGTCGACACCAATCTCCATCTGTTTTGTGTGCAAACTTGCAAACTATAGAGATGAGTGATTTGTCTTTTTTCTGTTATACAGACTACTTCACGATACATCGGGTCACCGATTCAAAGGAAAAAGCCAAGGCTCTCTTGTTTACACTTGAGAACAGCTGTTAGCACTACGTAGTGCTAGCATACGCTCTGTGGAAAGACCGGAGATCCATCCTGAAGTGAGGAGAAGGAGACGGAGATGCACGGAGATGACCTTAGTGCCAGGAGGAGAAAAGACTACACAAACCATGAGTGTCATCTGTTATCAGGGCGAATGTAAGCTCTCTCCCCAATAAGATGGAGGAGCTAATGGCAGTAACCAAGCTACTGTACAGAGGGAGTATCTGAATGAACTCTCGTTCAACTTGTGAGAGCGGTCAGGAGAGCAAACAACAATGTCTCATCCACACGCTGACTGTTAATCGGATCAATTTATTGTTGGTTTTGAAAGAAAAATACAGATTACCAGTCAGGAGACTGAAGCTGAGAAGACGGAAGGGAAGCGATGAGTAAAAAGTCGCTCAGTGGTGAAATACACGGCCACTATTCAAACATAACAGTATCTCAATTTCACTCTGAGGCCTGGCAGTCATATACTGTCAGCTGTCTGCAGTACATCAAATCGGTTATGTATCTGAAGGTGACAGCGTACATCAACAGATCTTTTTCATCACCTTTTGACATCATGAGACATGTCCCGTCAAAACAGAGAACGGACTGTAGACGACACAGGAGGCCACATGAGTCAGAAAAAGCCTCCTAAGCATGAATTGTTGCATTGATTTTTTTTTGTGAGTTCACCATGTGAATTAATTGACTACGATCAACATGGCTCAGTGACTCATGATGCATTTTACACCAGAAGCCTCTCAGCAGGGTACTTTATACTTACCTAATAGGCATGCCTCAGTCCTGTCACCACCGGATTTCAGCCGCCTTTTCAAGTTTTTCACCTACAGAACTGATAAATACACTTTGCATATACCTTTCATAACCTCTCGTATTTTGGCTAATACTAGTTATTTCTCTGCGGAGCAACGAAGAAATCCTTAGCAATGAATTGAGTTTGGTTTGAATGACATAATCTCTGTCAGGCTTGGAAGACAAGCCACGATTACTGTCGCCGCTTTTTTTTTTTTTTTTTTTTTTTTTTTAACCCACGTAATAATAATGTAGAGCATGAAAGTGCTTTCAACTGCTTTTACCAAGAAACAGGACCAGGAAGAGGAAGCTGATATGTTGAAAATACAGTCATTAAAAGCCATTAAAAATGAGGGTTTTACTGTACAAAAAATGTTGTAGATTATAACGTATAAAGTTAAAGATACAGCACCGGGTATATTCACTAAGTATTAAACCAGAAAACCACTGAAAGAGTGATAAGATAAGAAGATACACAAAGAAGCAGTACAGTTTGCTCATTTTATTTCCACTTGTTTGCGTCCAGTGACGTAGTCAAGACCACCTAAACTGAGATGGAGCCACCAGACAGTACACAGCCTGCTTAGTTAGCTAATAGCTAGTATTCGGGGAAGTCTCAGTAAATTTACATACTGTACTACTGGGTTTTCTTTTGGACTCTTTGAGGTTTTGGTAGCCAAATTTTCTTACAGAAGATCTGGCTCCTTCTCCTGTCTCCCACTTTCCTGGAGTGTGTGTGTGAAGGCGGGCGGTGAGGGGTGACGGCCATTAACGTTAAATGAGAAAATGAGTTATTGGTTGCATATATAGCGGGAGGTTTTACATCCAGTCACGGTAATGACAAATAAATCAGACAATGCACAGAAAACTTGATGATATCCCTGCAGTTGTGGTCTTGACTCATCCTGAAATACAGTCCTGAGTCCTCTTAGACCGAGACAAGATCGAGTAAACGTGCAGTCAATCTGAGATGATCCACAAGACCTCTCTTGAGAGCTATAACGCTGTTTGCCTCCCATAGCTCCTGTAGGTGACAGTGAGCTGTGACTGTGATGACTCATGTTGGTGATTAAGTGGTTCTACCGATGCCACCTACGCACCAAAGAGTTAGTATACATACATGATCATGTGACTTACTTCCTGTTTTATTTATCATTGTATATTTTGCAGGTTTGAAATATATTCTCATGCTTTCACTGATGATGTCATTTCTTCCAATAAACTCCGACTTCATATGTACATCATTAAAGGTGGCTTATGATGTTTCCTCCTTTAAAGACCTGCTGAAGTTATTGTAGCTTTCATTTTCTCAGCTGCTTTCAGATCAGACCAGACCTTTAGTCACTATGGAGCATTTTACAGCACAGTGTAACCATCATCTCCTGTACGCCTGTGCTCTGAGAGTCTCGGAGCACGCAGCTGTGACAGCAGTGGGTACACCTACAGTCGGACAGGTCATCAGTCTATCGGTGGCAGACGAGCACGGTCACAGTTTAAAGTTTCCATTTCATGTCATAAAACCGTGGGAGGAGCGCCAGAGCGCCCAAAGGAAACCCACACAGACAGCACAACATGCAGCACATAACATGTGTATGAACTTTGCTGTCAGAAAGGTCCGAAGACGTGACGGAGTGCTTCTTTGCTTATTAAACTTTGACTTGATTTCCTGCTACTTCGCGAGGCAAATTATTAAACTGCTTGCCGCTCCTCTGTATCAGCCAAGATGTGTTTAAAAACTCCCCACCTCATGCACATAAGTGAGTGAACACACCGCAAGAAGACGCGCACAAATGCACACCCACGTGCAGAATACATTGCTATAAGTGAGTCGTATTGTATGGTATAGGTCGAAAGTACACACTCACACGCGCGCACACACACACACACACACACAAAAAAGGCGTCCGTATTGAAGCCTCATGAAAGGAAAGTCAATTCTGATTGCCGGGGCAGTTACAAGATGACTCACAAAGCTGTGACACCGTGTTTAACAGTTTGCTTTATGAGGGCATGGCAGTCGGGCTGCCTTCTCACAGCTGTTCCGCTGCACTTTTACAGCTGTCATTGAGGAACTGCTGCAGGTGTTTCTGCTGCATTAATCTTTCATACCCACCAAGGAAACTATCAAACAAAAGCATCCAAAGAGGACCACAGAGAGTACAGAACATAAAATGGCAGGGTTCAGAGATTTTTTTTTTTTTTTTTTTCAAGAGGGGGAGAGAAAGAAAGGAGAGAGAGCATGACATGCTTTCTAGCAAGTCTTCTTTGCTGCTGAGAGACTGTCGTGTGTTGAAAACATGAACAAAACTGCAGAACTTGATCTGAATTCCGGATCCTCTGCTTTTAAAATGCTATCATAGCTTCAAAAGATTGTTTCTTCACACAGGTGAAGACACAAAAATCTATATGACCTGCTCCTGTTACAGTTGTAGACTCAAAAATGTAGCAGTTAACGCTCTATGACTAGCATATACATGTTACATACAGTCTGTAGTAAATTTTACTTGATGCATTTGTTGGGGATCAACACACATTTGGTGGTCTAGTTAGTGTTTAGCAACACTGACGTGCGAACAGTTGACGGAGAATGAATGATTCATCGTGCTGGAGGAACACGTCACTAGAGTAAGAGTAACTGTGATGCTCACTGTGTTTAGAATTGTTTTTGATCAATGGAGCTCACAGAGGAAAAGATGTATCAGCACTGCTGTTGCTCAGGTCAATTCATTGTTTTTCTTTTGGTCTTTTGATTGAGAAAAATATAGAATAATTAATTAATAATTAAAGGCTGAAGGTGACAAGAGGAGTTAGAAAGTCACAAAGACCTGTATCTGAACACAATGTCTCAATATCAGATGAACAACTCAGTGGGAGTTAAATAAAAGGTAAGACTGTGCACCAGTACATTTATTTCCATGACCTGTAAAGTCAATATTACTCATAACCACAAACCAAATATTAATCTACTTGTGCTACACTAACAAAGAAGTTGCTCTTGCTTTCCACAGAAACATCACTGACGAGTGACAGTGAACCACAACAGTAAAGTTGCGGGCCAGAAAACAATGAGCTGTAAGTCACTAAAACGCACTGTAGAGATAAGGGGAGCTGCAGAGTTGGGTGATAATTCTCTGCGGGTTTATTTCTACGAGCGACATTAATCAGGGTGATTTATTGTTCATATAAAAATGTTGATTAAAGCAGCTTTAAGTGTATGGGTACATTATTACGGAGTATACTGTAACATTTGATGCATGCAGTATACGAGACAGGACTGGTCTCCATCTGTCTGGCCTTTATGGGCAGTATTTGTGGACTGTGCTGATCATATCTTGATTAAAGTTCAGGGAAGATTACAGCACTAACCATCACTTTGAAAATTAAACTGATAGGTACATCAGCAACTGCGGCATTTGTACAGACAGACATCTTTACTCCTTTTTTTTTTTATGAGTATACCTCAATGTGGAACTTTTTTTTATTTGTCATGAAGGTCTCATAAACATTTTAACTTCAATAAAGTGATGCCACATTATTTTGAGGTGCTGATATAAATATCATAAAACACTGAGGCAGTGGTGGCCAAAGGATTAGAGAAGCTAGCTTGAGGGCCACTTCGATTCCTGGACTAGCGGTTTGATTCTGAGAGTATCTTCTTTCTTCACCACCACTGAGGTGCTCTTGATAAAACCCTTAATTTTTCAGCTGCTCCAGTGGAGCTGCTTAATGACCAGCGGATCAGACTGGTTTGTCTTGGGCAGCTTCCAGGTTTGAGAGAACCTGGCAGGGGTTGGCTGGGGTCGATCCCAGGGGGTATACCCCGTTCACCATAGATATAAGCAACCATTCACACACTCATTTTCACATCTACGGGGCAAATTACAGTCACTAATTAACCTACATGTCTTTGGACTGTGGGAGGAAGCCGGGGTAACCGCAGAGAACCCACACAGACACGGGGAGAACATGCAAACTGAAATGCACCAACCCACTGGTGGGTTTGAACCAGGAACCTTCTTGCTGTGCTAACCACTCAGTGAAATTCCCCTGAATTCCCCTGCTTTCACAGCAGTAGGAGATCGCAAATAAAAATGAGCAATGTCCTTCAAAAACTGTATACTTGTACTGTAACTGAATACTGCACATAAACGTGTGTCCAGTGGTATGTCTCCCTGTGTGCAGAGCTTAAGAGAAACGGTGAATTAAGATTTAAAAGGCAATTACGCTGCTTTTCTCCCACCTTGTGCTCCGTCCCATGAGTGGAGTTCAGTTAACTACACAGCCCTTGGTTCACTAGGCACCGATCAAAACATCACTTCAGAAAGACATTGCAAACATGAAGATGGAGATACACTTTGGCTGGCAGATTTTTCATACCAAAGAAGGGGTTGGTAGGCAACTGGGATTAGCACTCACGGTTCGTGACGCAACGTGCGGAGGATCAGCCATGCGGAGGAAAACGCTTTAAAAATTAAAAAGGTTCCCATCTGCAAGACGCTGCTGCCGAGTCTTCCCAACATTGGACTTTCTCTGCTTTAGAGAGCTGGTTGAATGGCTGAACAGGTTAATGCGACATTACACAAACAAGGGCTCGTTCCCTATGTTCGGCTGTTTGGAAACCAGGAAGAGCAAAGAGTTCAAGTGGTCATTATGGATCTTGAAATGTTTTGTGCAGATGGGTAAATATTTGAAAGTGCCGGAAGTCTGACACCATGCGTGTGTGCTGACATATTAATAAAAGCAAAAAGCTGTTTTGGACCTCTTTCAAGTGTTAAAAATTTAATAGCGGGAGCGCATTGCTAGTGTCAGGGCATCAGAGGACAGGGCAAGTCAAACATCATGTTTTGAAACATAGCCACTGCAAACAGTACAGCGCGCTACATGACAAGATCATCTCGACAGCAACCGAGGAGCAAAGAATGGGATTTTATTACTGATGCTGCTGATCTAGAGGCAGTTCAATTGAATTCCAGTGGTCTTAAAATTGATAAGTATCGCTGATTACCACTATCATTAAAAACACAGTGAAAAATATTGATTATTACAGTTTCTGAACACTGAAATATGCATGAAACATGACATCATCTGTACATTGCCAGCAGTTCTTCATCAGGCACGATGTCCCAGAGATAATCCCCTTTCATTTAAAATCTTAGTGCATGTAAATGTGAGAAAGTAAGTGTGCATTTACTTCTTCATCCCTCTGATTAAACGTGAAAATATTTTACTTATCCCTATAAAAACATGTAAGGATGGATTAAGTAACGTAAAACATCACTGTTAGGTCTCAGCACAGTGAGAGATCTTGATAAGTCCCCAGAAGGATAAAAAACAAGCATGTGCAAGCAAGACTTTTGCATATGTTACACCCCGACAAGTTAGTAGATATTGTGTCTTTGATTCATTGATTTTGTCTCATCTCATGCGACATAGCTTCTTACAAGTCTTCCAACCACTCAATGTATTTTCGACTACTCTGCAAGGTGCCAACTGTTCATCTGACGGGAGCTAATTCATCAAACACATTCACACACCGATGGGTTGGTTGGCCTTCGGGTGCAATTTGGGGTTCAGTATCTTTGCCGAGGACACTTCAACATCCAGACTGGAGGAGCCTGGGATCAAACCGCCAATCTTCTGACTAGTTGACGACCTCATTCCTACTTCCTGAGCCACAGTCGCCCAGTTATCGGTTAATGCGAAGAGGAGTTAGTCATTCTCTCAAGCAAACACGGTTATTAACAATGCCCCAACGCATTTCTCAGACCTCCTCAACACTCACACCTCAACACTTAATAACATTATAACAATACAAAAGAAAAATAGGTCCAATGTATGTAATATTTACCATGTTTATATATACTGTATATATACTGTATATATACTGTATATATATTGATTTATTTCACAATGTGTCACAGTATTGGTTTAGATTGGTACGTATTGATTTTATTTATTAGATTTTTGAAAACTCTTTAAAAAGGTTTGACATCTCACAGCCTTTTGACCCACAGTCCTTAATTTGTTCGTCTACAGCAACTCTTTCCTCTGAGACAGAACAGGAGCTGTCACAAAGAAGTTAAACCGGCGACTTTACAAGAGTCTGACTTAACTGTGTGAAAAACAGGGATGCATTACTGTGAAGCCACTTCACCTCTAATACCAACAGCTATCCTTCGTGTTTCAGCGTCACCTGCTGCGAGCCGGTCCTTGAACCAGCACTGGCCACTTAACACAAACCAGCATTGACAGCAAGAAGTGAGAAAGCCAGCAGGCATAATCACCACTTTATTGTGTCGAAGCCAGTGGGCTCAGAGTTCAGTGAAGAAGAAGAGGGTCTCAATCACAACTCATCGTGTCTACACTCAGTAGACAGTAACCCAACCAGAGGAGGCCGTTTCCAGTTTGACAGAAGCCGGCGGGCAGCGTGCATTCCCCCAGAGAGACGAGAACAAACTCGTTGGGCGGGTTGCAGCAACGGACCTCAACGGTTACTTAACAACTAAAGTGTGCTCTTTGTTTCACATCTACCAACAAAAGCTCACCACACAATCGTTTTGATTAATACATTATCGCATGCTTCAACTTATTCTGACAGGAGGCAGCGCTTGAAACGGTCACCGGGTGGAAGTTTTAAATTGCAAATTAATCTTTCAACATTGACGGGAACATGTTTTACAGCTGTAGCCTACCTGACTCAGAGACAGTACCTATTTGTACAAGGAGCTATCAGACATTCAGTGTAAAGCCTCTCATAATTAGGCTAATTACACAGAGGGGATAATATGGAGGTTAATCAAATGATAAACACGGCAAATACTGATTTGTTTTCCCCATTAGCTATTGTGAAGACCCCAACCAGTTGATAACCATTACAAATGAGATTTGGAGCTGTGACTACTACAAAGACTAAAAACCACACTGCCACCACCCTCCTGCAACCCCTCCCCGAGCAGCGGATAAAAAAAATAAAAGAAAACTTAAAAAAAAGAAATAACAAAATAACGGGTGAGAAACGACAAAGGTAACTGCACTGATTCAGTCATCATGAAATGTATTCTCGAGTTGAAAATAGCTTCAAGGTGTGGAAAAAGCTCTGCTACTGTATATCTACTTCATTACTGAAGCCCCGTTACATTGGAGGTGTTCGGAGTGGCAGACTATTATAAAAGTTTGAGTCTCTAATTTTAAACAGCGTTTCAGTCTTTTTTCATGCGTTTTATTCAGGAGTAAGCGCGCGTTTGTATCAGCCGACCACCAAATAACCACCAAAGAGACTGACGGACGTGAAAAGAAGGCTGCAGGGGCGTTTACTTTTCGTCTGTGCCCAGAGGCCTATTGTTTGATAATGCATGTATGTCTGACTGAAACAGTATGACTGTGCAGGCGTCTGTGTCTACACATGCATGTACTCTACACATTAGTGTGCCTGTAAATGTAAGACAAAAGTCTGTTTGTGTTTTTTATGATTTCCTTTTATGCATCCAAGTCAGCTCTGATCACTCACTGATGGTTTGGCGCAACGGGGAAGAAAACTCATCAAGTTTAAGCGTGAAAGTAACGCAGTCATCTATATTAGCTCCCTTGAGTCATGATGGTCCAGTAAACCGTGTTGTGATTACTTAAACTATGTGTGCACCTGTTTCGGTTCACGGTACTGTTGTGACTCAAGACTCTGGATCTCTCTGGTGTCTATAAAGACCGCAAACCGATCCGCACTCGCAGTTTGTCTTTGTTTACAAACCGTTATCTGGTTACAAGAAGTCGCAGAGTCGACAGAGCGCTGTGCAGATCGTACTTTGTTTTACCCCTTTCTGATCCGGTGGGGAGCTAACGCTAGCTAGCAGCTGTGTTCAGAAATGAGGCTCAAGTCTTGTCAGGAAATACAAAAAGCGTGAGATGAATAAGTGTGCATCATTTCTGCTCGAGCATCGTCCAAATGGATGTCTGTTCTCTACTTAGTTGAAGCATCTGGCTCTGACGGTCAATAATCAAAGACAGCCTTTCAGCTTTTATTATTATTGTTGTTATTATTATTATTGTTAATGCTCAACGATTTTGTTCATGAAGTCCTTAAACATGAGACAAAAGAAGGAACTCTGACTATCCCAGGCTTCATAAATGTTGTATTTTTAGGCCATGTACGCTGTGCACTATGAAAATCTTTTACACTATTGAATAGCAATTAATGGCTGGAATTTGATTTACAGATATTTAACTGGTATTTTCTGTCTTCTGACAGTTTATGGTGACTGTTGGCTACAAGTTTTATTGCTGTAAGAGGTGACAACAGGACTTTTGGTCCTTGTTATGTATTTCTGACCTCTTGGTTTCATGAGCCTGTGCATAATGTTGAGAGCTACCGGTAGATAGAGGACTTTTGTCTGCTCTAAATGTCACAGCTTGCCCATATGTGAGGGTCTTCATCATCAAATTACAACAGTCATTTCTAATAGTGACGCAAAACCTTCTTGCTTCATTCTCAATCTCTACTTCGCCCCTTTTTTTTTCCTTTTGGCTGTCATTGCTTTGAAGGTTTCGTCTGTGCTAATAAACTGAACATGTCATACACAAAAAGAGGCGAAGACAAAGTTTGAACGGTCAAAAACACTCGCTGAAAATATCTGTTTGAAGATAATCTCTACGCCTCTTTTGTGCTCAAAAGTGTCAACATTCATTTGAGTTTTAGAATTACGGAAAAAAAAAAGAATTACATTCCTGCATCACCTCGGCATAAAGATACTTATTCCACTAGATAATAGCCGTGTTTGTTAAAGTAACACCTCAAAACTTCCTCACAAGATTTGCATGACTTTTCTGAACAGCTGTTGAGTAGTTTACTTGAGTTGTTGGCCTTTGCTCCCTAATGACAGCAGCACAACTTTTCTGTAAATATGTGAATCTGACTTTAATGCTGACTGACAGCTTGTATTGGCTTGGGATATATCAAATAGAATTGGATGGCTTGCATGACTGGAGTATGTGCTCCTTGATACTGCAAGTGGTAAGATGCGACGTCTCAGGAGTTTATCTTATCTGTGTCTCAGGAGGTTACTGACTGACAGCTGTAAATATATCACAACACAACCTTAACCATCTCCCGCATACCTCTGTGTTAGATAGAAGACTTGAAAAAATATATATTTGCATCAACAAACAAAGAAATCTGTTTATTTCAACATTTTCAGCAAATCAATAGCAAATGACAGTCTACTGTCACGTAATTGTAAGGGGTCACATTCAGCTATAGAAGCACGTGGGGATGGACGCCGCACTTCTAGATGAGAATTTAACAGAACTAATGTAATCTCCCAACGCTGTGGCTGCATTATTCAAGAAAACATTAACCATTATTAAGAATGGAGCTAAGGTAAGGTGTTCCAACTGAATAACAATGCTCAGAGAGAGAGAAAAAAAAAAGGTGTCGACGTCTCTTTGTGTGAGGCAGCAAGGAATTAAATCCTGATTATAACAGAGAAGACAAAAGGGCAGAATATGAGAGGCAGACATTTTACTTAAAGTACAGCATTTACATTTCAAATTAAGGTTCTCATATTTTGGTTAAATGCTGTTTGATCATTTTTCTTCTAAAATACTGTCCCACGCTCTACCTCATTTGTAAGATACTACTGAAAGGACTTGAAGATTAATGATAGAAAAGGGCAAAAATGTGCTTAATATCTGAAACAAAGCACTTGCTTTTATTTTTTTTTTAAAAGTAATAATAGCAGCCAATATATCGTTCTCTTGGCCTTAACAGTCCAGTAGAGATCTGGCTATAACGAATACCTTTCAAAAACAACAAGTACTGAACATTTCCCAAAGCTTGGCAGACGTATGTATTAAATTGGGCTCCATTGCATTGCGTTTTTTTTTGGACAAACCTCTAATTATCATTTCATACTTCCCGTTCAAACATAATACACTTGTGTGTATTGTAAAATAATTAACGCATGTGACGAGCGATTTCCAAACTGCCTCACTGAGCAGCTTCAGGGAGAACATTGGTCCTTGCCTCCAAAAATGTCAAACAGCGGTGTTGTGCTTGTGACGGCTCGAAATTAAATCAAACCGTTAATCCAGAAATTAGAGAAGTGACAATGAAGGGCCGTTATTCAACGCTGGCCTATAGCTACACATGTCTCTCTCGGATAGGTAGCTAATAAGTGCCTTCGGCTTTGGGATGGACGGGGGCAAAGTCAACAAAGTAAAGCTTATCTGGGAGGGGATAACAGTGAGCTGAGAGGAGCTGCAGACTTGCCTTGAACAGATAAAACATCACATCAAGCCATCATTAATTGGCCTCATCTGACAGGCATTATCCCAAGGCCTTTTATCGGAGTGGAGGAAATGCTTATCATACAACAGGAAGCCTTTTTTTTTGTTCTGTGCCTACCTGCATGGACTAAAGGAATGGGAAAAAAGAAATGACGTGGTACCATCTTCAACCTTGATGTGTTAATTGCTGCCTTTCATTTCGGAAATGAGCACTTGATGTTAAGAAGTGACTCCCAGCGGGGTCTGCTGGTAGGCTGATACTTGAGAAGCTGCTCTTGCTCTTTTAAATATTTGTTCAGCATGGTTGTTCTTCAGATGTACAGTGAAGCAAAAATGCTGAAAAGTGAGAAGACCTTTATTGTAACATACAATATAACTGGGCGTTTCAAGGACAGTCTACGATGTAAGTCTAGGCGATAATTAAGTTGACTGAGGTTTCTCTGTAATAAAAAAACAAAAACACAAAGACTCTCTAAAAAAATTTCTGAGATGTAATTTATGAAGACAAGGAGCAGACTGGAATCCTCGTCCCACGACAAAAGTATGAACTGCTAGAGGACACATTCTACCGTTGGACAGAGTTAATTATGATCCTGAACTCACAAACAAGTCAAGTGACCGGCCGCTCGGCCGTAACTGCTGTTGCTGGTGAAGACTGAAGTGAAGAAATATGATAAAAAGGGAGGCAAGCGTGTAATTTGGGGGATCAGAATGTCAGCCGTGTGTATCTTTATAATGGTATGTGTGCGGTGTCGAAGTTGTAAATCAGTTTTGAATACATGTTTATTTAAAACCAAAAGTGATTGGGATGTGGATATAGTTATCTCGCTGCATTTTAATCAGTTTTTGACTAAAATGCATCTGGTCTATGATATGAGGCTGATATGTACAAAAGAATTACTCCTGAACGTAACTGAATGGATGGAAAAGTTCAAAGTTAAACGCCAGCGTAACTTGGTATTTGATCATTACTATTTTCCGCACAAATTAACTCTAATTTGGAGAGTCAGGTGATATAGTACATTCTGCTGTTATATTACAGCAGGCAGAGGGTTGCATCAACTCCTATTTAGCCAAGTCTAATCACCAAATTCCACCATCCGTGTGTTCCACGGCCACTGGAGCTATACGCCAACGTTTCAAACCCCACCGGGCCCACCGCAGTCCAGTTCAGAAGCGTCCCAGAAGCAGGCCTCTGCTCAGCTCTCGGCAAATATGCGGCTGTTCTAATTTTTTTTTATGAACGCTGCGAGCAGCCTGCATTAGTCTGCATAGAGTAGCTCGAGCTGCCTAGAAGCCAGACACAGACAGCATAGAGAATCCGGTGGTTTTTCAACATAAAACACCCCGTGCAGAAGTGAAAGAAATGAACTAGCATATTTACACATTTAGAGGTGTATTTAACAATATAACCGAGGAAAACTGCCAAATCTGAGCAAGTAAACAAAGTCTGGTGGGCTAAACATTCCACTGTGGGGTTTGAAGTCGTGAGACGTGTCTGGTGGGGTTTTGGGGTAACACTATAAACTGTCAATCCAACTCTGGTGTGGACCTAAAATACCAGGTCTCAGTCGGTTTCCAAAACAGGTTTTCATTTAATTGTACGTTTTAGCTTTGACACATTAGCGAGTGCTTGTTGTAGTAGACTGAGTTGCTCTGAGGGTACGTTCACACTGAATCATGGTCAGCTTTTCTAATTCTGACGCATTTGTAATAATACAGCATCACGGCCATCGTCTCAGCTATCAAATCGATCAATCAGCCTGTAAAAGTATTGTCTCCACATCATCAAGTCAGCTCGGCTTTGTTTTGACAAGCTGAACTATGAGAGCATGTTTCAATTCAATATCTCAGGTCTACAGCGAACCTTTCATTCAGCTTTTAGATTGCATTTTTCACATACACGCAGCGCATCTATATCTACTGCGGGCTGTACAATAAGTATTAAGTAATTGTCTGTACGATCATTATAATTCAAGCACAAAGCGGTCACATGGTTCATGCTACAGTTCTGATTCAGGCATCAGAAAAATGGACTGGAACATTAGAATTTGAATGCAGGGATTTTCCCTGATGAGATGTTAAAACAGAGATATTATTCTGTGTATTTTCATAGTTCCTCATTAAAAAGAAACTGTGAAACCTGCTGTCACAGCTATGACTATCCCACCATAATATCGCTGGACTGTCTACTGATATTGGGTCCATGTAGCATGATGACACAGGTTGACTGCCAGTCTGTATAAGTGTGTGATTATACCTCTTTGGTTTGTAGTCTGTGTGGACAGGAACTGGACTGGGAGAACAGTACATCACTTTTTTTTTTCCTTTTGGTGCGGAGCCAATGAACCACAGCTGTGAACACATCCTAAAGACTAGAGACTTGAGGTTTGAGCGTTCCAGTTCTTGTGACACGAGATACTGCACAGCAACGGATAATGTTTGCCTGACTCACCTCTGCAGTGATATTGGTTTAGTAACAAACACCGAAATTCCATCACTGTTGAAGACAGAAAAATGTTACTCGGCAGAGTATCTAAGGAGAGGTTTACTGTGTTTATTTGCTGCATCATAAAGCTAAGAACTGAAAAGAACATCCAACATTGGTTGTAAACAAGAATGTTTTTTTTGCAAAAACGCCTGCTGACCAGATGCAATGTTAAGTGAAGTAACACCGCTCATCTCTGAATAACAACGATGATTAAAACTGTGCACGGACGAATGGAAAGCACGACGTAGAAACCGAAGAAGAGGAAGGAAAAAAAATGTCACAGAAGGTATAATCCCTACACTGTGAGGATGGTGGATTAGTGGTTTTCTGGATTTCTCACAGTCACTGCCATATGGTGCTGTAGTTACACCTTTCCAGTCACACTCAGTGGAGTCAGTAAACTAAACCTCATCAAAGATCTTCACAAAAACCTCTTTTAATTATGGACCTTTGGTAAACTGTTCTAAAAAAAACAAAAAAACATCAAGTTTCCTTTAGTCCCTTAAAAAAACTTTTGTCGACGCTCTGTGACAGTACACAGAGATATTTCCCACTTAAGCGGGCCTCAGATTTCCAAACCTTTTCACATCACAGGTATTGAGCTGTTATTTTAATGTTGAACACAGCTTATCCTCCACTGCTACAATGAACACTACACATCTATCCCCTTATTCAAACTTGTATTGGGTTTTTGGCTTGGGGACATAATCCCTTCCCCGGCTTGCTCACTGGCAAAGCCACATAGAATTAACTCATCAATAACACTTTGTTTACTGAATACAGATGACTTTGCCTCGCACGGCACAGGATATAAAGACATGAATGAGTGTAAGCTCTTGACAATTTCATCTGAGCTACCATTTAAGCAATTGTGGCGGACAGAGATTTCACGTTGCAATTGTATCTGAATCATTTGGGCTTGGCCCGACGAAAGAGGCTGACAAAAAGCCAGGGTGCTTTACCCCTTTGTCTTGACTTGCAGGTACTGCTTCAATTGTACGCTCCTTTTCTTTTTCTCAGGAGCAGAAAAAGGCCTTGGTGGGTTGGCAGATACAGCGTTGTTTCCATCACCCTCTCAATATTCAGCAGCGCTGGACTGCAGGACCACAGATACATAACAATGAGGGGCTTTGGGTCTATAGCTTCATCATGTCACACTGAGCCGAGGTTTCCTCATTCTCTCTTTAACACTGCCTTTAATTCCACTGGCTCAGCTCACTATAAAGTTCTCAGCCACTGTGAGAGGCAGTTATTACTACGGCAAGTTTACATCTATCAAGCTTCTAATGTGCGTTGCTATTTTGTCTTTTAGCTTTGGTTGCTATTACACACAAAAATCTCTGGGTTAGAAATGTATCCAGGACTTACACTTAGATACTTTTTTGATACCACAAGTTTAAAAACAATACCATATGATTTAAAGCACAGAAATTATGACGCAAATTATGAACAAAACAGACAAAACAAAATCTGTGGCTGCCTCTTCTATCTCCCGGATAATCTAAAAATCGGCAAAGACGTTCATCGCTGGACCTGAGGTGGACTGTTTGCACTCCAATCATGGCCAATCAAAGTGGCCATGCTGTTAATTATGCATAACTTTAAGCGTTAATGTAACATGAACAGGTGAGGTACAGAGACCAAAACATGTTTATTTCTGCTGTGAATCTGGACATTTTAACATGAGGCCTTATGGAGACTGACTCGTACTGTAGCCAGCCTCAAGAGGACGTTTGAGGAACTGCACAGATTGGCGTCACGTCACAAGACACGGAGGCTGCAGCTAACTAGCAGGCAGCCTTCAGCTCGCTCGCTCTCCCATGCGGTCTACAGACAACCAGAGAAAGAAAGAGACGCTATCTGGTGGGAGACGCAAACGCAGCGTTTATCTAACAAGCACGAACCAGGTACAGCAACAGTGAAAACACCTGATTGGTGCAGATGTCATTCAGTACTATGTTGGTATTGATCAGCTGCATCATTAACAGCTCAGCCTCCTCCACAGGCAGCTCACCTGCTGCTGTGAAAACACTGTGGTGAAGAAAAAAAAATCTAAAAACTCAAGTTTTGTTTTTCGTGTGACTTTATAAAAATACTGCTGTCCCTGTATGATACAGAGAGATAGAAAACAAGCCGATGGGCGTGCAGTAAGAGACGGAGGTGTAGGTGTGTGTGTGTGTGTGTGTGGAAAAGAGAAGGTAAAGGAAGTCGAGCAGTAAGTTTGTAAGTAAACAGTAAAATAAACCAGAGAATTAAAATGGCGACATGAGAAATAACCTTCTAGAAATATGGTAATGTATTCAGATAAGATATAAAACCCACCACAGTCGCACCGTTCTGTGGGAAATGTTGTAACCGTGTGCAGGCTGTTCATTTAACAAGTGCAGGCCGTGGTATCAAAGGAAGCATAGAGTGTGTATACTCGTTAAAACAAACTATTTAAAATTAGAAGTAAATACACCAAAGAAAAATGACCAGATCAACACTCTGAAACGCTTCAGGTGGGGTCTGAAGTCGCGAATGCCTGGTGGGGTCAAGGCCTGACAGTGAAGCCGCTCTGTGTGTTTTGGATGATCAAACAGCCACTTAACTAACTTCCTAGATATGTCAGATTACTACAAACACCTACTAAGACACCAATACCAACATACCATAAACAGTTCTTATAACACGTGACGAGCTGGCCTCAGCACTGTGCAGGAAAAACAGATTTAAGTAGCACAGCAACATGAATTGCATTCGATGTTAGTCAGGCTGTTGTTTTAGTCTCATTTCTCGTCCTAAGTCCCATTTCAGAGACTGCCATGGTGCTGCAGCTCATAAGGTCACTCCAATTTGTTTCCTTTGTACAGTTAAAAATGTTATTTAAATATTTACATCCACATGAGAGTACTTCACAAAGAGCTCTTCCTCTGAAGCAGACGAGGACTTTAGCTCTGGGATTTCTTGCAGATCTTTTCGACAAACATCACGGCACAGATGTGTTTTTGTAATGTTTAAGCATTCTTGAGAGGCCTTGATAGATCAGACAAACATAGTTTGATTGTGTAAATCTCAGAAATTTGGACACAATTGGACTTGATTCATGATCCGCAGATCACTTCTTAAAATAAATCAGATCGTTGTCGAGCTCCTGAAGAAAAACAAAGTGCTGAAAATCCTGCTTGGCCAGAAGCATCTGTGCAGCATCAGTTGGGGCTGGGTTAAATGCTTTGGTGCCCAGTTGTTCGGAGTCTTATTTAATCTTTCACTCCTCTACTGCTCACTCTGCAGCTCTATGACCCTTGCTGGCAGCCAAAGAAGATTAATTGAAAAGCAAAGTTAAACTAGTTGTTTTTGGAAGGCTTGATCCTTAATTGACTCATGGCTGTTGCTGTTTATGTTCCTGCTGCTTAAAACCAAATCCAAACCACTCACTGGTCCATCGATAAAATCCAGCCAGGGTATCTATGTCAGTCCTCTTAATCACTCTGGGTTTTGTCTTAATCTTTCCGTCTTAAGCACATCTTATTTACTTGTTTTCTGCTCTTCACTTTCCTTGTCAAAAGTCATCATGGCTCAGCTAAATATCATCTTGTTTTTAGTGGAAAGCTACAGTAATTGTTTAAGAATAATCCTTCATCCTCCAGTGTGTAAACATGCGGCTTGATAGCAGGCGTCAAACGTATCTCCACAGCTGTGAACAAAGGACACAATGGCTCTATCATCCGCCAGTTCAATAGACCGTTATTTTCCATTGCATTGTTAAGGCGTGCGCGTCCTCCCGGGCTACAGAGCAGCATTGATTCAATGAAATAGATTCCTGCTCACTGTGTTTGCATTTTAAATATGCACTCCGAGAGTAAGAGTGTCCCTGTGCCAGACAAAAAGTTAACCAAATTCACTGAGGTGTGAAAGATTAGGACTACGCAGCTATCGTGTGGAAGCTAGTTTAATCAATCTGTAGCCGAACAAACATACGAATTAAACTGCAATGGTTTTTCCAATACTGCACTATCAGGTAAGTATGACCCAAGATATTAGTGCTTAAGAATTATAGGGCTGTATTTACAGAACATATTTATTATTATATTTATGAGAATAAGTCTAGCACATTCACGCAGGAAGTGTCAATACGTATGCGTCTAATAAAGTGATTCTAACACATGCAGCAATTCGTGTTTTAATAGCGTGAACCAACGAAGTCTGTGACAGAGTGCCTCCTCCCCTTGATGCATCGGCTTGTGATAGCATCTTCAGGACAGAATCGCAGGGAATTTATTTATTTCAGATGCTGTGTAATCTAGCTCAGATCATTTGGCCATGTTCACCTCAACCATTATAACTCATTGATTCTTATCTACTGAACTTGGACTGGGCAGAAAGTCTATACTAAATGTGTATTTTCCAGGATAGAGAAAGGGAGGATAAACAACTGAAGACAGTCAACCAGGCGGAAAAGGAAAAGGGAAAGATTACTCCAATTGCCTGACTGCACTGCCAGCCTCGTTCATCCAGATCTGCCAAATTTGATGTTAATTAGTTGCACAATCCCAGAATTAAAAAGGTGCCACAGCAGAGCTATTGAGGGTCTTTGTTAACCAGTGCTCACAAAAGTAAACCTCTTCAGGCACCATGTAAACAGCATGATATTCATTAGCGTCATTATCACCGTTCTGTATATCATTTGTTTTTATCCAAAATGTTATGTTGACTATTTTCTACAGTGGTGTTGCTAGCAAACACAAATTTCAAATTCTGCCAGTAATCTAGCTAGTAAGGGCTGGCAGACAACACATGCACTGACAGACATCAACAGCCTAAATCTAGGGCCAATTTCAAAGCACCAAAATAAGTTTATATCTTTCCCTCATCCACATTCAATGTAAATATTTTGCTTCTTGAAGCAAAATATGTCTATCATCATTAGCTGGAGTGGAAATGGCCATATGGTGTTTCATAAATCGGCAGCCTGGGAAAGGAGGCCAATGTAGATGTGCCAAAAACTGCAGTTCCTCAAACGTCCACTTGAGGCTGGTGACAGAGCAAGTCAGTCTCCATAAGTCCCCATGTCAAAATGTCCAAAGTTCACAGCAGAAATAAACAAGTTTACAGCCTGATACAAAAAACAGTTTTGGTCTCTATAGCCAATTTCCCCGTTCATGACAACTGTACCGAGGGTGAATTTTTATAGAACTCACCTGTTCAGATTATATTAAGACTTAAAGTTATGAATAACTGGTCCACCAATGGTCCATGTCTTTGCAGATTTTTTGACTGTCAGCCAACATGGCCAGATTTTGAGCTTCAAAACAACTCTCCAGACACCTGTGGGTGACGTCACATTTCCGCTGTCCATTCTTTAAACTGTCAGTGGTCACAAAAAAGGTAAATGTTCTTGACAGTCAAAAAAGATCTGACATATGAATGTTGGATATATTGAAAATTTTAATGTGAAACTGAGACACCGAACTGATTAGAAATGTATTTTATTGACTTGGTATGAGCAAAATAGAGACTATTTCAGATGGTGTTTTGCAATGTAAGGAAAAAACAAACAAACACACACACAGATTCTGATAAGATGCTACATGGATTTTTCTTTCTAGCCTTGAAAGCCTTGAAAGCCTTGAAAGCGATTTTAACCAAATGCATAAATACTGTTGAGATTATCAGGTTGGAAAAGCTCTGAAGGAAACACTATGAATCAGGGTAAGGATGTACAATTATCTGACAGATGTTTACCTTACATACAGCAGGCTGTTCGAATGCAATGAATGGCTATTGACTGACAGAAAAGACTACAACATTTCTTAAAAAAAAAAAAAGAGGTCATAATATAATTTCTCAGAGAGTCCACAGGGATAAGGCCCTTATATTCTGAAATGAATCAAGGAAAACCGTTTGGCTATGGCTCCAGTCAAGCCCAACAAAGAGTTAAGCATTTTAAATTCTACAGTGAAGCTAAACTGTTCTTGAAATTCAGCTGGCAGCCAGCCTCGCTAGTCATCCGTCGATTTGATGTGTGCTTCAAGAACCTGGCCCAAACAGACAAACTGTGAGCCAGGAATCCAAACAAACAGTCTGAGAAACCAAGAACCATCCTTGGCAAGTTAAGTTTGTACCATCGCTGTGGCCCAAGTATGTAAGACGGTCCACTTCTGTGCTACTGTGATGCTGTAACTGAGAAATGAAAACAAACTTGTACATGTTGTACGTTATGTGTTATTCTACTATTCGACCTTAGAATGTGACTGATTCACTGTGTCATTACTGTATGGAACATGCCAGCAAGAAAACGATCAGGTTTGATCAGTATGTGCACAAAGCTGTGGTGTGTGAGGTCAGTAAGGTTTGTGGGTAAGATGCAGTCAAGTTGATCCCTCCCTTTAAAACTGTTCACACTTCTCTTTATGTTACGTTTAAATGTCCGTAGGCCTGTGGAGTAACTGAAAGAACAAACGTCCAGGCAATTTGTGGTGTTGTGGATTTAGTTTTCAAAAGGAATGACACAAAGGACAAGCTGAATCGATACAAACATCACTCTTTCTGTAAAATGACTCAACTTACCTTCTATATTACAAAGCCCAACAACTCTGTTCTGTTAGTGAGTGATTTGTTGTGAGAAAAAAATCTGAGGCTCCTCTATGACTGAAGATTGAGAAGTTAGCATTAGATTTTTACTAGTGGACCAATTCTTCTACTCCTGACCATCGGCACTCTAATACGATTGTAAAATAAGCAGACAAGATCACTTAGTTCTTCAAGAATGGAAGAAAAGCAATTTCACCATCACTGATGACCCTGACACATATTCTGTCTGAAATGCGTGTCAATAGTTTCCATGGCAATTTTCTACAAGTCAACAGCAAAAAGACAAAACACTGTCAGCAGCTCTGTTGAAGAATATATTTTGCATTTCTGGATATTGTTCATGTGTGTATTTTTATTTACATGGTGGAATCTTAACAAACCATGCTTACCGACAACAGTTTGTGTTTATACAATCATGTTGACTTTTAATGTAGTGCACTCTGAGATATCGAAGGTCACGAGTATTCAAGAGTTGGTTTTGGGCCTTGCAGAGATTTCTCTGGATTTTCTGAATCTTTAATGACATTATGGATTGTAGATGATGAAATCTCTAAATTTGTTGCAACTGTGCGTTGCAAAATGTTCTAAAACTGTATATTTACAAAAAAAACAAGTTTGAACATTCAATATATTATATATGTATTCATTTTAAAGCACAAGGGTTGGAATCTTGGCTGTATTACATCAAACATATACTGCACTACTCCACTTTTAATTACAGTGGAGAAAAAGAACTTATTGAGGAAGTGCACTCCAGCATTAAACTGCATTACTGGAAATATGGCAGTATTTTAAAGTCAACCTTGACAATCATTTGCACATAAAAAATACTTTGAGTAGCTATTTAATGTGAAGTGCATCAAACGTGTAAAATTAGCTTTTCATTTTCTCAATGGCTTCATTGTGAAAGTTTGCTGAGAGCCTGGTGACAGCTCTCGGTCTCCACTTTAGTGTCTGCTAAGCTAACATTATGTTAACTAATGTCATACTTTCACGGACTGACAGAACAAGCCCAGCTGCTTCAAACTGGCCATATGAAGTTAATGTACAGATCCAGACTGTTATTTGCAACTGAGTAGCATTAGCTGTTGGTCAGTACTTGACTGCTAACTAACTAGTACATAGAAAATGGAGACATTAGAAAATGCAGGAAGCTAATGCTACTGTAAATAGTTTATGTACACACAGACTCCCTACCTCGTTGGGGGTTTTTCTACAGTAAAACATTCATTACTCAATCATTTAAAAACTGTACAGACACTAGGTTTCATTTTGTAGTTGAGTTAAATCAACAAATCAATGTTGATACAGCCGATAAAATCTAAAAATGAGGATTGAGCAAAGAGACAGGACAAGTAATTGTCTCAGTGACGTGCAATAGCTCAAACACTATAACAGTTAGCAATTTTATGGTTGTGATAGTGATATGTTACATAATCTGCCCATATCCGAATATGACTGAAAGGGAGTTTGACACGGCCATTAGAAATGATCACAAAATAAACGTATGCTCTACTAAACACAGAATCTTCGACACCTGTCAGATCACACATCAGAAAACACACTCACACTGTGCGAGCATGCGTGTCTTTCATGTTTTTTGATGATGTTGGTTGTGTCTAATAATACGTAACGATACCACAGTTTTGCCAGGTTTTTCCCCAATAAAAATAAAGTATTTGCATGCTCTTTATCTCAGAGGGCGCAAGTTAGCTTATTATTACTAGAAAAATAAAAGGGTGCTAATGAAAGCCATAGCAGGGAAGGAAGCTTCGTGGACCACCTGTTCAACATTTTCATATTCAGTGAAGAAGAGCTCAGGTTCCCATATGAGCACCTTGCCATCTGTTTCAAAAATATATCGAATTTTGGTATTCAAGCACTATGCATGCTTTGCTAAACACAGACACCTGAGAGCTTTCTAATTTTAATGTCTGCATTTATAGCTTTCGCAATATACCGTGTCTTGCTGCATTTGCTGTAAATACAGTTTAATACAAATAATGCTACGTCTATGTGATAACACCAACAAATCCACGCTTTTCTATTAGAATTGAAAACACACCAGCGTGACTACAACACTGATGATGATGTATCTTAAATCAATTATAGCGAGGACCATTAGTGTTATCGAGACATGCAAACATCATTTTGATGTGGCTGTTAAGGGAGTTCTCAGCAGCTTATCAGAAATAATGCCAACAAAGAGCCAGCTAATCAGGACAAAGACAAGGAATCACTGCTGACTTAACTAACGCACCAAGTGCACAGCAATATGATCTACAAGGCTAATTTCATTACGAACAGGTGTTTTCATTTTGATATATTCTTTCAATTTATTTGCAATTTGAGTAGTCACTACATGCCACCTAAAAACAACCCAGATGGCCACTTGAGGCTGGCTACAGAACGAGTCGTTCTCCATAAGTCCCCATGTTAAAATGCCCACCATCACAGCAGAAATAAACATGTCCATTCTTTATACATTAGACACATTAGACAGTTACAGCAATCAGGTCACTGGTGTTTATTGCTGTTTTATAATAAATGTATAGCCTTTAAATGCAAAGTGATGTTTTTTTTTTTCTTACATCAAAGTTGTATTTATACTTCTTCAGGTTTCCACATTTTTGAGCCCAAAATGATGTCTGAGTATGGGAAGCTCAGTAATTTTGGTAATTGTTTGCTTTGCAGCCATTTCTTTGCTGTGTATGGGATGAAGTCTTGGGATGGGATGACGAGGACACAACATGCCTCATACCTTGTGACATGTATTTTTCAACTTTTGCCACTAGGCCAAAATCACCACAAAAGGGTCCATTTAGCCTTGCAGCAGTGCTATGAAAATCATGACTTGAAACCTACACTAAATAATAAATAAGTTCCTGTGCGGGAGGCGACCCCAGCACGACTGTGAGAGCACTTCTATGGAGCCGCAGAAATCTGGCTTATGTCTATCTGAGTACTAAAGAACAAAATGGACAGAGCTTCATTTGAATCAGTCCTTTTCCCACATCTTCTATCTGAAACACGATGTTTGTTTCTCAGAACCAAGACTAATTAAATCAATTTAGAATGTATCATGGGAACACTTACTGTACGTCATTAAGAAAACCTCCTGTCCTTTAGCCAACTTTTGTTTCGGTAACACACATGCACTGACAAGGCAGGGGAATTTAAACTAATGTGGATGCCAAAACCAAGATGTGACAGGCCTTTAATAAAAAATATGGATACAATAACTCAATTTTGAATTTGTCATACATTTAAAGAACATATAGTGTATAGTGTATGTATATGTATATATGTATATGTCTATAAATCAATATAATAATCAAATATAGTACAAATACATTTTTGCCCTCCTGTGTGAAAAAGTGAATTTAAAAGGTTTTGATATTTAATTATAATTATAGAAACAGTTTTAGATGGTGTACTGTAAATGGTGTATGCCAGATTTCTTTAAATATTAACAGTAAAAAAGCTACACCAACAGATAATGTGTTCATCACTTTGATCAAAATTCGAGGAAATTACAGTAGATGGAAATTTAGGAGCGAAATATTACTGAATATTTCAACATATTGATTGCAATCAGTACTGAATCAACACCAGACAGATCGAATGGTTGGAAAATATAGATATACAAGAAGATACAAATGAGCCAGATTGTTTGTTTAAAAGCACAAACACAGACGATAAATACAAGGTTCAAATTACTTCACTAAAAATGGTCAATGAGAATGAGAACTCCTGTCAGGATTCATCATATGTCTGCTAATATTCCAGATGTTTTCTCTAAACGTTTCATGGGAATGTCCAAAGATTCAAAACTTCTGGAAGGATGTTATAAGATGTTTGTTAGACGTGTGTTTAATACCAAAGTCTCCTTAAAAGCCAAACTCTGTGTACTTGGAATATACACAAAGGATTTTAAAACCGACATCGAAACAGACAAAACCTCTGGACTTTGGACTTCTAGAAGCAATGCAGGCTAATGCACTATGTTAGAAGAGTTTGGACACACCATCGCTGGACGGATGAGGCAGCTTTCAGATTGTTTTGCTCTGGAAAGTCTAACTTACACTGCTGAGGGCTGAAATATTTTGTCAAGCTCTGTGAGGCGTACATGAATATCACTGAAGATCGAAATGTGGGCTATCGTAATGTACCTGAACTGAGATTGTATGTAATGTTGGAAAACATTAGATTAAATATGAAAATATAAGATTTCATATGTATTTATAACAGAAAATGTGTGTATGCATGTAGAAATATATAAAGAGGCCACCACTACAGCTGCAACAGCTCTTTGTAAGGTAAAATATACATTAATATCGTTTACAGGGAAACAATGAAAGGTAAATAAAATGAAATTAAAAAGGCAAACAGAAAGGGAATAACAGCAGTGTTCACGGAGGCCGCTGTGGTGTGTAAACAAACAGTATTGTAGTGTTGTGAAAAAGGAATTAGGTCGAGTACTTACCCAAATGTTAACACTAAGTGGCGGTGGGGACAACAGGATCAGACACCTGAAAAGAAACACAGAATAATTACTCAGCTCCACAATTAGAGCAGCAGAATTGTTTCACAAAGAGACGATCATTTAGAGCCGAGTGGATGTGGATCAGGAATTTAAAACGTCCGATACTGGGTCGCAGCAGCTGTGTTTAATTTATCTCAGCGTCTTTCATTCAATTGTTTACTTTAAGAAAGTTAGTATTGAAGCGCAGCTCTCAACTCCTGAAGTGAAATACTAACTTTTGACTGCAGGGGATACATTCAAAAATGATAATTGTGACTGAAATTTCTATTTCTGGTGTTGTGAATGTCCTACATTCTGTTTAGATACAGGTAAGGGTGGGGGTGGAATGATTTTTTTTTTGTCTCCAGGGCCCAAAGATGTGTATTCCTCTTGCAGAGGAATTCTTTTGTTCTGATAAATTGACATTGTCAGTTTCCCCACATTGCCACGGTGTGGCATATACTATAGGGAGCAGTAGTGGGAACACAGATGCTACGTACGATTGGCGTCAGTCAATGTGACAGTTCTTGTTTTTTCTTTTCTTTTGAGGGAGGGGGGTCTATTTTTCTAAATCTGAACTTCCAAGTCGAGGAAGCAGGAAGGAAGGAATAGGAATTAATACACCTACACTCGCTTTCTCCCTCCAGAATGGCAAAAATCTCTTTGTACCCACATCATAATTACTGGTGGGCGCCAGTTTGGGATTGTTATCCATGCCTCCTTTTTTTTTTTTTGCAAGTATAATACAATGTTTTGAGAACATGCAGCTGACAACGAAGTCTTTTCTCAACTTCACTTCAGTTTCTTTTACGCTGTGCTAATGTTAAAGAACAAGTATTGCTTGAAGTGGCGTTCCTTGTTCTAGCATATGCTCCCTATTTTCAGAGGCGCTGTTTTTCCACAAGCACAGCGAGTAGCCGGGCGCAGAGGAGAAGTAACCAGCAGCTGGGGGGTGCCGGGGACGTGCTCCTCCAGGGAAAATGATGTTGATGAACAAACTCTATTTTTGTGTCTTTTCGTGCAGTCTGACACTCTGATTCTATTCAGAAACGCAGCCTCAATTACTGAGTCATTTTAATGTGTTTACCTCAAAAACTGTTTTACTTTCCACTTTTAATTAGAGTGTTGAGCAACAAACAGTGATGTATACACAATGCTTCTCTTTATTACTATCAGTTGTTTTTGATTAAGGATTGTTAGATCAGAACACATAAAGATAACCTGATGAAGTGTGCATATTTTCTCAAACCAACTTTTATCGGGGCAATGTGAACAAGATGTATGCATGTATATTAGATCTGAAATGTTGATTATTTGATTAATAGAAAAAGAAACTGCAACCATTTTCAAAATAATTTCAGTAAATGACCAAAAAGAAAATATTCTCCAGTTCTGGCTTGAGTGTTTGCTGCGTTTCTCTGTTTTCTCATTGTAAACTGAATATCTTTGGTCACACAAAAATTTTATATCCTCAATTAAATGCCCCAAATAACACAAAAACTGTCTCGTTCATTCAGACTATTCACTGTCAGCACTCTATGATGGGACTTACTTTGAGACATAAAACAGTAAAAACACCACCATTAGCCCTGCTGCAGCCCTCCCAGTGACACCATCAAGGCCAAACTTCTGCCATTTACATAAACCAGTACTATTTGTGCCATCTACCCCATACAAGTTGACTGAGAAAGTAACAGCTAACTGGGGACCTTATTAAGCGTTAAGGAAATATGTTTCACTTCCTGTTTGCTTGTCTTAAATCGCTATGCGGTGTGGATATTTTATTTATACCTTTATTTACCCAGGGTGGATTTACTGAGCGCTAATATTATTTTTCAGTAACTCCATCCCTTAAACATATTCACACCTGGAACATTTCTAATACAAACAACAGTCTTTTACCATCATGACCAGACCTTCCACAGCTGCATGGATTTTGTTATAGGAATTCATGTATTAAAACCAGTGCTCATACTCATAGTTCTCTTCGGCTAAGAAATCTGAGTGAACTGTGTTACCAAAACAAAAACCAAAACAGAAGAAAAAAAACTGTTTGATATACAGTAGCATTAATAACTGACCAGACAAGAGGAGGACTTGAAACCGATCCACTTAATTTGATTGATCTTTGGCTTACAGTCTCTGAGCTACGAATCCTAACAAAAACAAAAGGTTTTCAGCATGTCCGCTGCCAAGACATCTGGAGAAGAAGCCAGCAAAGAAGGTGTTGTGTAATTGATTTGGCCAGTAATAGTGGAAAGCACAGGTCAGATGCGCTCGTGGGTTTGTGTTTGTCTCTCAGCTGCCAACTGTAGCCAACCCAATAAGATTAAAGCAGAACCTGGAAGACAGTTGTAGGTACGTCATGGTTCAGGTTGGTCAAGCAGAGACACAGGTGGGTATTTCTGTAACCTGGCACCATTAGTATGCCAGTATAGTTATGAGCACTTCCTGTTTGCAATGTATCCATGGATATTCAGATTGCTATGACTGGATTACTCATTATTCTCAGGCATGTTCTCGTTACAAAGAGAATTTGTCTGCGATTTCTAAGCAGATTTATTAACTTTTATTCATAGATAATGATTACATGTAAGCTTTAAATCTAAAAATATGTCATCATCATCTCTGCGTGTTCAGAATCAATGAGATATGATTGAATTAAATTTTTCATGCAAATGACAGCAATCAGCCACTAAGGGAAATAACTTTATTTGGCTGATTAACTGGCTCTCTCAGTGTCGGCGCTCCCTCACTCTCATTCACTGTCTATGGCGCTAGATTTAGAAGCTGGGTAGATGAAATAAGCCAGAGCACAACAGGTGAATCAGAGTTTAGTCCATGAATTTACCAGTCTTGTAGTTTCAAAGATATTTCAGGGTGACTGCGGAGGTTGACCGGTCTGGCCGTAGCGTGACGCCGGACTATGTTCTTCCAAAAGTTGGATCCGGCTCAACTTCAGCCGCAGGTCAATGCATTTTTTGGCATACACCCCTGCAGCCCACATCGCCGCAATCAAAACGCACTTCCTCGACGCAAGTGGATGGAAAACATTTTCACCGTAGCGCCAGATTCTGTCTGAATGCGCCCTTACAGTTTGAAAACCAGCTTACACAAATCAAGCTTGAAAGGACACAAAGTCTTAGCCAAGTTTGTTAAGCAGTAATCACCACACCAATAAATTAAAGAGACACCAGGGCTCTCAGCCTGAAGCTACGGCCAAATCCATAAGTAAAAAATGCTTTGAATTGAGCCATACATGTGCTTATTCCTGAAATACTGTGCGAAGCACATTCTAACCTGCACTTCTTTTCTATTGTTGGATGTGACTTTTCACAACTGCACCTAATTAACCCACGCACAGACAGACTATTTACATTAGATTAAATAGAGTTAAATAGGTTATTCATAAAGATTTGCCATCACACTCACAGACCCTCAGAAATGTTCAGACATATTTTTTTAAATAGTCAAATAAAATGAGCCAATTTCGCTCAATGCCAAATCTATTATGATAACTTAGGTTAAACAATGTTCACCCTTGTAGACCAAAGGGAGAAAAAAAACACAATGAGTTAAAAACTCAAATTATCAAAGCCATTAAACATTCAGATAAAGTAATTTTCTTTTTCTTTTTCTTTTCAAATACAAGTGATCATCTAAGTACATTAGGCCATTTTCTATCAAATACAAGTGATCATCCAAGTACATTAGACCATTAACACATTTCTAAAGACTCCCAGCCTGTCAAAGAAATGTAATTTAGGCCCTGAAAAGGTCTTTATTTATCAGGTTATGATGGACGGGTTTGAAAGAGACTAAAAACAAGTGTAGGCCTACATAAGTTACTCTCTTCTTCTCAGCCTTCATGCTCGATTGGTGATCATTCTGCTACCTCTATAGGTTATATATGATGTGTCTGAATACCTATGATGCTTTTTTTTTTTCTTAACAACAGCTGACCCAAACATTATTCTCCCACATTCGTATCCAAAGTTGAAAAGCGGTGGGTCCATTTCCTCTGTGGACACATTTTTTCTAAGTGCTTCTACAATGGACAGCTTGATTGGCTCTACAGCCTGAAAAGAGAGTCCAAACCAATGAAAAATACATATCCCTGAAAACACCTTGGCCTTTTCCCTGGGCTTTATGGTGTATTTATAACCACTTCTTTACAGCATCGCAGCAAAGTGAAAGGCACGTTCAAATTAAATTAGAGCATGTTACCTTTTCTGAACCTGGTACAGTAGAGCAGCACTGGGCTTACAGGAATCTGCCCGAGGGCAGACTAGAGTGCAGGGAATACCCTTGACAGGAAGCAAGTGGCTCATTTGATTTATAACTGACCTGCGAACCGTTCATGAGAGCTTCACCTGGACCGGCTTGCACTCTGAGCTGAGTGACTGTCAGAGCTGCAGTTTGAAATTTTGATTGTTTCTCTTGTAGATGTAAATAGACATAGTTTCACAAGACTCTTGTAATTTTCATCTTCCTACCTCTGCACAGAATTCAAAATACAGGTCCTTTGTATCTAATAATACACCTCTCCTTGTATTATTAACCTTTCAGTCAGTACATGCAGGGAATGTAGAGTGGAATAAACTCCAACAACAACAAAACAAACAAAAAAAAGCTCTGTACATTATTTCCCTGTCTTATCTTCAGCTTCAAGCGGACACACACAGTAGATACACTAGTATTTTCCACAGTATGTCATTCCTCACCTGCCCACAGGTTGCCTCCACTGAGTTTCACTTAGCTAAGTCAGCTGTCTACCAGGCCTGCGCTGCCTCGCTGACGCAGCGGTCCAGCTTATGTTTGTTTGCCTAGTGGTTTCCCAGTCTGCACACTCGATTACACCTGTACGCCTGCTGCTGACTGTATGCCTGAACATTGACCGCTACAATTATGCATTCATGTTTTGTGTCTGCATTTGTATTGCCCCATGACCCAGTCCCAAGGTTCACCATCACAGACTCTCAGACTTTGACTTTCGTCTCTGATAAGCCTGTGAGGGCTCTGGACTGTTCTGCACTCAAGTGTTTGAAGAGCTCTCTTACGGACCTTTTGAGACAAAATGTACACTTTCTTTAAGTCTGCACTTCAGACTTAATAATAACAGCCACAGAAAAGCCTCTCCACGGGTAACAACACATTTCCAAGGTGTTGTCCAATTACTTATACAGTATTTGGAGCCTGCACTCATGAGGGTTTGGTGTTTAGGGTGGATATCTACACCGGTCCTATCAATCTCAAGTGTGACTTTGGTGCAGCATTGCGGTCTACCGCAATAAAAATCAATCTGCAAAGGCAAATTTTACTGCAGTCAATTCGGAGATTATGATTGGTTAGTGGTTGTCATGATTGTTGAACAATATCACAAAGAGAGTTGTGTGAGTTTTGTTATTGCCGTGCTTAATCTGAGTTTATCATAAAAAGCTCTACAGAGCTGTGAACTTTTAGTATTGGGGCTTATGGAGATTGACTCACTTCTGGTGCCAGCCTGAAGTGGCCGTTCAAGGAACTTGATAAGAGCACAACACTCAGCAGCAAGTCTGCCAGTATCCAGTCTTTCTGTCTCTGTTATGATAGCTTCTGTCTGACAGGATGGACAGACAAATCAATACAAGCTTCTCCTCCATTTTTCTGGTTATCAGGATGGCGAGTCCTGTGTCGTCTCATATGCGACTGCTTGCCTGAAAAGGAGCAACAGTGATGACACAAATGTCTTTCTGAAAAACTAGAAGCCGAACAAAACAAGTCAAAGCCCTCCTTACCGGAAACAAACTATGATACATATCTATATATCAATCAATGTCTGGTGTGGGGATAGGGTTGCTGATTGCACAGTGTCATGAGGTGAAGATGAATTCTTTCTCCTGAACTCTCTATGATATCGGTTGCTCGTACTGATTAACTTAAATTGGATTCCAATAAAGATACAGAACGCAAACAAAGACAAAAGCCAAGGCTTAACTAAATAGAAGCCATTTATTTCTGGCACAGTTAAGAGCACTAATGCAGTTAGATTTGCACTTGTTGGGGGTGGACTCTGCATACTGTTGCTTTCTCACAGCATAAAGAGAAAAGCTTCTTTGTGTGCGAGTTTACTCTCACTCTTCTCATGTCATGTCTAAATACATTTACAGTTAAAAGGTCATAGTCTGGGTTTTAGCAAGTTGCGCTTTCATTAATGGATTATCCAGTTGTATATGATGTAGCGTGCTTTGTGGATCAAGTACCATCATTGTGCAGTCGCTGTAAGTACAGACAGGACAGCCTGTACGTGGCTTCCTCTCTTAAATTTCCAACTTTCATTTGTTGTAGAGGCGTTGAATTAGTAAGGAAAAAATCTAGAAAGCCCTGGATTTCACCTTTGATGGATTTTTTTTGTAATTGTCAGTCTTTAACATTTTTTGTTTGTTTGTTTTTGTAAATGATAAAAACACTGAGATGTGAGCCCCAGGCATTTGTTCTCCCACACTTAGCGATGGGATGACAACTTGTATAGTAACTGTATCTCGGTGAAGAACAGTGATTATAAAGTTTTGGTTTCTAATAATGTCATTTGGAGACACTGCTTAGTTTTTGGTTAAGAGGGCGCTTGTTTTTCTGGTTGCTGCTCTTGTGGTATGTCGCCATGTTGAGTTTGTTTTGCTGCATTGTTGAGATATTCTAAATCACAGGGAGGTAACAAAATTATGATTTTTATTTCACGCCTCGTGAAATAAAGCAAATGAGGAAGTGCCAAAAACTGCAGTTCCTCAAACAGCCACTTGAAGCTGGCTCCAGAAGTGAGTCAGTCTCCATAAGTCCCCATGTTAAAATGTTCACAGCAGAAATAAACATGTTTACAGCCTGGTACAAAAAACAGTTTTGGTCTCTATAGCTAATCTCTCCATTCATGACAACTGTACTGAGTCTGAATATTCTGAATGTTTATAAAACTTATATTAAGGCGTTAAATTGTGCAGAATTAAGAGAGTGGACGCTTTGATTGTTGGGTAGGTGCTGTCACAGGTAGCTTGTTTGAGCTTCATTGAGCTTCATTGAGTCCGCCTCAGGTCCATCAATGATCCACGTCCCATTTTTAGATTAGCCAGGAGGCAGAAGAAGCAGGACTGCCAACATGGAGGCAGCCAGAGCCACCACACTCTGAGTTTGACAGCGGCTCTTCACTCTGTGGGTGACGTCACAGATATGGCATGTACTCTTCCTACCGTCAATAGTATTGACCAAGTCACCACCACATCGAAGCGTCATCCATTAAATCTTGAAACAAGCATGCCACAAACACGGATCGTCTCAAGACTAACTCTGATTAATACATGAACATTACACATATACAGCACAAAATATTCTCATTGGTAATAGCGTGTCACTCCTCTATTTTGCAAACGCTGTGTCACACAAACTCACAAAGTGTGATGTAAGGACGTGTCGAGGGGTGAATGTGAGGTCATGTGACTCAGTCCCAGGTGTAACTCTGCCAGAACAGAGACAGTGACTTCCCACCAGGAGAATGATTTGGGTCAATAGGTAATTGCATTCCTGGACCACAGGGAACTTGTTGGCAATTAATCCTGCCAATGAGCCACATGAAATATGCCTGCGTACAGCGTGCCAGTAGACTGATAAATGCAGCTCAGCTAACATAGCTCTTTCAAGGAGCGAGTAAAAGAATTTCTGCTGCTGACATCAGCGACTCGCAGCTTACAATGACACAATAAGATTGTGGCAGAACAAACAGTGTTGTGCCTGATGAAGCAGAAAATCACAACTCTCCCTACTCAATTAAGCACTGCCTAAACTTCTCAGATACAGCTCTATATTATCCCCAAAACTGATACTTTTAAACATCAGGTTTTACCGGCTATTTCAACAGTTTTCTTATCTATCAGAAGCATCCCAAACTGCCCTTTCCTTTAAGGTTAAAAGTTCAGTTCAAAATAAGTGTACACTTACTCCAGATGGGAAATAACAGCAGCTTTAAAAGGGTTTTTAACCCCTAAGGGTTCATATACAGGATCAGGCACTGCAGCCAAGTGTTTCCGGTGGTGTGTGGACATGAGGGGCAGCTGGGTGTCCATTTGTGCCAAATGTAACCACTCAGGAAAATAACTAATACCTTAAATTTAAATAACTTAAATATTTTGCTGATTAACTGACTTTTTCAATGTCGACGCTCCTTGATTCTCATTCACTGTCGTTCGACGTCTCTCGACCACTGCTGTCTCTCTCTCTCAAACCATCAAAAACATGCAGCATAAATTGTAAGCCAGACTCAGATTTCGAGGCTGGTTACATGAAATAAACAAAGCGAGAGTATCAGAGTTTAGTCCATGAATCCACCTGGATAGTCTCAGTTTCCGAGACATTTCAAGCTGACTGTGGAGGTTTGACCGGTCTGATTGCCCGATTGGTGGCCGCAGGGTGACGTCAGGCTGCATTTTTCCAAAAGTTGGATCTGGCTGAAATTCTCGTTTGCAGGTAGCTGCATTTTTTTGGTGGACACCTCTGTGGGCTCGCACAGCCGTAGCCAAAACGGACTGTGCCCACTCAAATAAATGGAACATGCATTTTCACAGCAGCAGATTCTGTCTGCTTCCCCATTATCAGCTAACATCCGATTATAGCTCACTTTTCTGTCAAGAGAGCTTTGTAATATGAACACTTGACGCATTAGGAAGACTAAAAAAATGAATGAGCCTTCTATTTAACCCCCTGTTAGAAGCGTCTTGTTGTCACTACTTGTTGTTTATTTGTTTTAAGTTGTAGCACAAATTATATCCACTAACATCTGTCATACTTATTATTCTAATCTGATTTATGAGGTTTGCAGTTTATATATTTTGGCACATCATTAATGGCTCTGTGTTTTGCCAACAACATGCTTCAGTAATTTGACTGTCTTTAGAGGGTGGCATCTGTCACTGCATGCTGAGCGAGTGTATCAGTCGTCATTGTGTAAAGTGTCCCATTAGCCTCGAGCTTCTGCCTAATCTGAGATTAATCAGTCAGTGGCATCTGATCCTAAATGATAGGGACACAAAGAAAAGGTCACTTCTGGCACACAATCACTCAACTGTCATTATGACAATGTGAAAGTATAATGTTGGTCACGAAAGTGACAGCAAAAAAAACAGCAAGCAGATATTCACCAACAACAATGTGAAAAGGGATGGATGTTTGGAACGTCATCCCCCAAGCAGCAACCCTGTGAAGCCAGTGTAGAGGTGACAAAAACTGCAGTTCCCTAATCTCCACTTGAGGCTGGTTACAGAACGAGTCAGTCTCCATTAAGTCCCCATGTAAAAATGTCCAACTTCACAGCAGAAATAAACATGTTTACAGCCTGGTACAAAAACAGTAGTTCTCCCCTTCTGGTGAAGCATTAACTATTACTAATATCAATATTCAAACTGGAGATGGAAATTGTGAGAGCAGTACAGCGATGAAGACAGGAAAAAAAGGGCTTTATTTGTTAATTGATTCAACGCGTCTACATCAGTTACTAAAGCAGAAAGAAATGCACATAAAAATACCTCAAAACTTTTAGAAGATCAGACCTTTTTTTCCTTGCAGCTTGCCAAGTCCACACAACTGTTGCTGATCTTTAGGAACTTCCTGACTTTATCAGTTATGCTGGAAATAGCTTGGCCTTTCCTAATTACTAATCAGCAACGAGGCCACGTACACAAATAGTTACACGCAACATGGCTGCCAGTATCGTGGTTGAAAAAAAATCCATCACTGTCTGGTTTTTAAATAACATTACCCCATCTTGTTTTTATATATATATATATATATATATATATATATATATATATATATATATATATATATTATTTTTTATTATTTTTTTTTTAAATAAACAATTAAAGATAAAAAGCTGAATGATTTAGAGTCAATAAGTCCATATTGGGATGATATTTCAGAGACATCTTTGGAATATCTATACAGATTCTCTGAAACGCTTAAGTCCTATTTAATTTCATAGTCACGTCAGGAATCTAAATTAGGCTCTAATTCAGAATTGCAGTAAATTCTGCCGACTGCCAGCAACATGAGGCCTTTCCTGTTCTCTACAGCTGATTGACAGCTTTCCTGAACATAAATGAAAGAATAGGGTACGTTTTATTCTTCTAAAATAAAAACTGAATTCTTCAAGCATGACAAAGCGTCTGGCAGAGGCTGTTGACATCTCATCACATATCAAACAGCGTCCCACCATGAAAGATGGCCATGATGTCGTGCAGTGGGTGTGGGTCATTTTTCAGTACTGGGAAAGGGAACAGTAAATGCAGGCAAAGTCTTTAGGTGAACCTCCTCCAAAGTGTTGAAGACCTTAAACTGAAACGATGATTTATGTTCAAACACGATACTGGCCACCAGCATGCGGCCAAAACAACATTAAAATGGAGAGACCCAGCCAAAGGTTTGAAATCTATTGAAAAATAATGCGTCTAAGATGGTTATTTATTGACTCACACCATCCAGCTTGACGGGAAAGAAAAACTTAAACTTTGATTGAGAAACAAGTGGCGAGACATATGACTACTTATGGCTGTCATTGTACCCAAATATGCTACCAGACAGTATGGTTGGTTTGTGGTAAAATGTATTTACAATACTACTTCTGCATTTCATTTCCCATCAACCAATAAAAATTCCAAGCTCTAATCCTTCTCAAGTATGTCAACCGCAACGGCAATTTTCTTGAGAGAAAACAGAAGCTGCACTGCACACGTTTGCATGCAACCCCGGTGTTCAATCTGCCCTCTAAAACACTCAACGGCATAGACAAAACAGCTGGTAATCAAGAGTTCAGCACAAAAGCAGAAAGTAATCACATCCTTAAAGTGATTCTCCTTAATAAGAAACATAATCTCCTCCAATTTAGCTTGACCTCCTCAGCTCAGTTGGCTCCTCAGTGTAATTGCTCTTGTTAATCACGCCTTAATTTGATGATGACATTCGTTTGGAAGACTTGTCTTGAATACATACAATCTCTCCCAATCTGGGAATGCCAACATCTTAAAAAAATAAGGACTGCAAAGTAGAGTGAGACCAGATTAAGTCATTTTAAGGGTGTTGGACACGTTGGCAGAGACAGAAACAACGACCGGTGTCCGTCCCTGCTTATTAAACGAGTAGAGTTCAAACCGCACTGCTGCAACATTCTTGACAACGCAGTTGTAAACAAAACATGGAACTACAATCATTTTAATAAACTGCACTAGTAAAAGTTTAATATCTATGTGACAATTGTAAATCTAATAAATCTGATGTTTACAAAGGCTCTACGAGGATGTGTAAAAATCAGTTACAGCATGACTAGCTTTGATGGCTACTCGAAAGTAATTAGGCTATCAAAGCACTCAAGAGGTTTTCCAACAGTATTTTATTATCTTCCAAATAAAGCTATAGCCTTGCTTGTTCTGGTGCACAGCTGTCAGACACAATGGTAAATGCTCAAACATGATGTAACAATAACACAAATGGAGTCAGAGAACTGAACTCACTCAGTACAGTCACAGCAATGTCTTCCTAAACTTTGCTAACATTTAGTACCATTGGCAAACATCAGTCACACCAGACCAAGTAAGTGGTCAATTTTAGAGAAGAAGAAGTTATATTTTAATATTTATATTTATATTCGATATTTTAACCTTTAATTGTCATACAGTTTCACTTTAAGGCCAAAAGCACTGAAAGCTTGAGGCATGTTAGAAAAAGCAGCAGCTAAATGTTGTTGTCGTTTGTGGTTAATATATTAGCAATATTAGTAATATCCTAATGTTTCCTATGTTAGCATGTCAGCATGGAAACTGAAATTTCGACCAGGGAGAGATGGAATTGTCAGCATTTTTACAATACACAGGGACACGAATGTCCATTAATTATGGCAAAACCACCTTACAGAATAGAGATAATTTACTTTGTGTACAGTGTTAAATTTTAACATGTTCATCACTCACTGCAGAGTGAATATGTTTTCAAAGACATTCTATGTATGTATGTTATAGAGTGCTTATTGACTTTAGGGGACCGTACTGACAACATTTTCCCAGAAGAGCAACACTTATGAAGAAACAAATACAGAATATAGCACAACAGCTTAACAGCTGCTCATGTCTGGGTTTAGTTTACAGTTAGAACTGATCAGTGAAATGAAAACTGTAGAGACAAGAGGCCAAGAGGGCTTCGTGTGACCTTTCATAGACAGATAAATGGCTTATAGCAGCTTATATTCAGTAATGAATGTGTGTAAGTGACACCGGCACACAAACAGACTAGACTAACTAGCTCTAAGGCAGAATGCTGATACAATCCCAGCATAATTTAAAGATAAAAGTAATCAGATAATCACACCAGACCGTCACTAAACTCACCAGCACCAGCCCTTAAAGCTAAGTAAAATCATTTACCTCTTCTACTACTGCCAGGTACCTGCCACTATATGTTTGGAGTGTGAAAGTAAGAGCCAGGAGGAAGGTCAGACCTGTTAAATTGTAGATATCAGTTAGAGTGGATGTTGATGAAAAAAAAAAACTGAATTCTCCAGTGACCTGAGCTCCCCCCAAACTCACACACAACCACAAGTCATCCACAGGAAAACACTACTGGGCTATTTAACAATTTCTATCCACAAAATCTATTAAATTTGGTCAGACACAACAGACTATTGCCCCGTCAACAATAACACATTTTATTTAAAAGCACTTTTCTGGATACTGAAAGACACTGTACATGAAAGAACACTACACTACACTGTACACTAAAGACACATTAGACTAAGCTAAACATTAAAAGCTATGACCTCCTCCTGCTATTGGCAGATAGCTGTATACAAGGTCAGTCTCTTGGTCAAAGAATTTCTCAATGCAATGCTGAGTTTGTCCAAACTTTTCAACCAAAAAAAAAAAAACCTCCCCAAAATATCTGGCGAGTCGGTGAACAGTCAATATCAGCTCCATGTCTTTTCCACACTAGTGCAGTGATGCACAGGAACATTGTGTTAGGATTTTGTCTGATGCAAGGAAACAGCAATGGCATCTCCTTTACACCTCTCAAACTTTCAATCAAGCAAACAAATAGTGACATAAGTTCCCCACAAGCAGCAAACATATATAGTTTTGGAAAAAAAACATGAACAAATCAATCATTTTAGCTCAATATTTTATATTAGATGAATATGCACGGCTGTTTTACTGCCACAAAACTCAAATATTAAAACAAATTTAGCATAGAATGATACTCACAGTTTCTCTTTAGATCATTGAAGCACAGAAAACTGCTAGCTTCACTAAATGGCAGTCACTTGGAAGGCTGCTCTCAGCCCTAGAAAGCCTTATGCAGCTGAAATGACTCACATCCCCTCTTCCAACCTCTGTCAACCTTCATGAGGAGGTAAACATTTCCAAATATGGAGAAAATATGAAGACAGTATTGAGGGGCAATATCAGTTTGGTTTGCTTTTTAACTTGGAATGCCATACTCCGTGAGCCAGAGTCACTCGGCAGAGCCAGTTCTGTGGTGCATACCTTTCACTTGGAATAATAATGATGATTGTAGAGAACTTTTCACAATCGGCTTGGGTTCAGTCTGACCTAAGATGGGTAAGACTGTGAGCCTGCAAGCTCCATTTTTAATGTGAGATTGTTCAAATGTGGAGAAGGATAAGGGTTAGTTTAAAGCTGTATATATATAAAAATGCAGATAAATACACAGTACCAGTCAAAGGTTTGGACACAACTCCTCATTCAATGTTTTTTCTTTACAATTGTAGATTGACAGTGAACACATCAAAACATATGGAATAGTTATGTGGTAAATAATTAAATGTGAACAAACCAGAATGTTTTTTTAGATTCTTTAAAGTAGCCACATTTTGCTTCAATGACAGATTTGCACTCTTCTAAATTAGATGTGTGCCTTCTCAAACTTTAATTAGTGGAATTTCTTGCCATCTTAATGAGTTGTGTTGTTCAGAGGTAGTGTTGGCGGCTCTGTAGTAATCCATATTATGGCAAGAACCGCTCAGCTAAGTAAGGAGAATCAAGGGTCCATCATTACTTTAAGACAGGAAGGTCAGTCAATCCAGAAAATATCAAGAACTTGTATCGTGTATCATCATGTATAGTCACAAAATCCATTAAATGATATGATGAAACTGAGTAAGGAAGACCAAAATTGTTGGAGTTACCTCAGGAATTAACAAGCGGCACCTCAGAATAGAGCTCACATGATGAATGCAAGTAGCAGACACATTTCCACATCAACTGTTCAGAGGAGACTGCGTTCATGGTCAATTTGTTGCAAAGAAACAACAACTGGCAGAGACCACCAACATGAAAAGAGCCGCTTGGACCAAGAAACACAACAGACTGGTGGAAATTTTTCAGACCGCCAAGTCTTTGCGAGACGCAGAAAAGGTGAATGGATGGTTTCTACATGTGTGGCTCCCACTGCGAAGCATGGAGGAGGATGTGACCATGTTGGTGACGCGTGGGGAGTAACCAACATGGCTACCACAGCATTCTGCACTTAGCATCTGGTTTACGCTTAGTGGGACAATGTAGATTCTACATTGTAGAATGAGAAGGTGTGTCCACACTTTTGACTGGTCCTGTAAAAAATCTGTATAAAGAATTGACTTATTTTTGAAATTTATCATCAGGTGACGAGGGGCATATTAGAAGGAAGCCCATTTACTGTGAGAAGCTGTCTCGTCACACAGATTGTCTTCAAGTGATTAAGTATGTATAATTAAACTCTGATTACTCCCCATGAGTGGTATAGGTCAGCGGAGATCCCCACAATATTAAGAGCCGCTAGGAGAGAACACTACGACACCCTGCCTGGATTGGAATTGTTATGAAGAGCAATTTGGCTTGAGAGCCTTTTTTCCTTTTTTTTGTCAAGCCACTTCATCCAATTCCCAAGAAACGGGCTGAATTCAACACTCTCCCATGTTCATAAATTCTTGAAAAATATTTTATTACTTCCCTGATTCCTAAAGTCCTAAATCTGGTCCTGTTCTGGTTTGTTAGCAACACTAAATCAGTCTAAAGAGTCATTTAAGAATTCATGTAACTTTAACATTATTCTAATGGGACATTTGTCTGGCAGAAAGTAGAAGAGACAGCTAATCAGGACCACGTGAGAATGTGGCTGCAATGTCAATTAAGAGATAAGAGCCTTAAAAATAATATAAAAGATCAAAGGGCTGTGAATAAAAGATCTGGACGTGGATGCACAACGTGTGAGTCAAACCAGACTGTTTGTAATAAACTCAGCTATGAGCCACTTGAAATACATGATGACACCACATGCTATGACTGCACTGGATACCAATGAACAAGCCTGCTGAGCATTTTTCAAAAGAAGTTCAAAATCGATGCAGCAAAACCAGGTATGTCTGTTGAACTACGTCTATCTATTATGTCTAAGCAGGCAGCAATAGGTTTCTTCGACCGTGATCACCACAGTGTTGAGATAGACTGGCACCTAGCGTTCCCAGTCAAAGGCCCACGCGTGACCTCGTGTAACCTAAGGATAGAAAATTCAGCAACCATAACAGCAACCACTGCCCGTGTAGAGATACATACCCCCAGGCCCAATGATAATGTGCCAAAAGATCATGACGGTCCCTAAGGTGACTGGTTTGAACCTCTGGCTGGGTCCACACCTCCAGGGCCTGAAGGCAGATCAAGCCGGCACAGAAACCAGCATCAAGGATCCTACCAATTTTCAAAATAAAACACCCTGTGCAAACTTCCAGTTGTAAGAGCACACAAACCAAGAAAAAATTACCAAATCTGAGCAAGTTAACAAAGCCTTGTGCTAAAACTTTGCAGCCACAATGTGCCAGGTCAGCATTATACGGCCATTCACAGATGCAGTCCTACGCTACTTTCCCTTTAAGACCTGCAGTCTGACCATGGCCTAACAAAAAAGTGACATCACACTGACGTATAAAAGCAATAGATGTTTATATGGATCACGCAACCCAGCTTTGGTAACTAAAGACTCATATACAATACTTATTTTGTCATACATTTGTCATCATTTTTCAGGGTAAAACTGGCACAGAGTTGTTTTATGTGTCTATGTTTTAGCACTTAAAATGGAAGTCAGAACATAAGCTGCGTTGTAGTTGTACTACCAGCCGACACAAAAACACAACAAACACAGTATATAAAGCACAATACAGCAATAAAAGTACAGCATCTCACCTTTTCTCCTCTCTGTACGTCTGGGATGTGCAACGATGAATGCGATGCCCTTCACTTTATGCTGAAATCTGTTGAGATTGAGAAATAGAGTCAACTCTGTGTTACTCAAAAGGATTACATAACTATAATAGTGCTGTGCAGGACCACAGCACCATGGGAAGTGTGTCCTGTCAACTCATAGAGATTTTTTTCCATGACTGCGCCGTTCATCAGTGAAAAGATGAACTATGGGGCAGGCTCCTATAAATCCTGTATCAACCTGAGTGTAAGTTTTCCATTTAAATTTTAGCCTGTCATTTCTCACCAGGCACTTGTCACAGCCGGTTGGATTAATATTTCACTGTAAAGATACAGTACAGGGAAAACAATGCTGACAAGTGACACGGGAGAAAATATTTCACCGCAGTGTGACAATTATTTAGAGAGGAGGACTCAAATCTAATATGAAGGTCTCTCACTCAGAAGGACAAGTTGGACAACTTTTGTCTTCTTCTATGCAATCTTTTTTATATTAACATAACAGCTGCAGTCACAGAATTAACAACAATACCGTTTTATATTCAAATATTACTTAAATTAACATTATCCTACGATGTCAGACACATTTTGACATCATTTATGTGCTATTGTGATCATGTAACACAGGTGATAAAGCTCAAATGCAAATTTCTCTTTCTAAAATAAGCGACGCTAATCTTTGCATTTTACGGCTTTAATTAATATTTTGAAAAAGAACTGCATCTGTTTGTCTACCCTTAATTAATCGTTTACACTACGCAATGTCTTCACTGCTCATTTTGTTATACAGACAGTATAATAAGTAATTTGGAGTTCAGCGTCCTGCTCAAGCATATTTCAACATGCAGACTGGAGGAGTCAGAGATCAAACCACCGATCATCATCTGATTAATGGATGACCTGGTCTACCTCCTCAGCCACAGTCGCCCCATGTCAGTTTGTCAGATCACTTCGTCACTTTGTTGCTGATGACTGTTTTGCACAGTAATGCCATCAAGGACTCTTACTAAAATGAGATGCAGCTTTCTTTCACACAACTCTCATCTGTACTCTATAGAGCTTGGTGAGGATGTGCATACACTTCCTCTCTCGTTATCTGAGCACCACATACTCTGCTATGGACCTTGAAGACAGTGCTAGCTCTGAGTTGGTTGGTGCTTTCTGACGCAAGAGTGAAAAGCCTTTTTTAAAGAAACACCAACGCAATGAACCTGCAGACAAATTGCCAGAGACTATCCAAGAGTATATTACTTTTTATTTCTTTTACAACCGTACAACTGAGAGAGCTAACAGGGCCGGCCAGTGGAAGGAGACACGCTGCATGCAGAGTAGACAGAGCTCCATACATATTTCATTCATTCATTAGTTGCTTGCTTCAGTTATGAAGAAATTATACAGGCATTGACCAGTAAAATATCCTGCAGGACAGCTGGAACATGTGTGCATTTAAGTAAAAAACAGACAGCAGTATTGTTGTGCAAACCAGCCTCCTACATGTCACACCCCTGAGAGCACCGCGGGAGTGTTGAGCGGGCGCTGACATGTCCTTGCTATTCCCTGTATGCTGTGTCATAAGTCTGGTCATGCTTGATTGTGTCATTATCTGTGAGAATATCTGCTTTGTTCTTCTTTTACTCTGACATGACTATGTCGCCTCTCCCTGTGATCTGTGTTTAAAGTAGCCACCACATCTGTATGTTGGTGGACGTATAGGTTCTTAAACACTGTAACAAAATAAAAAATTATTGGTAGCATGCATTAAGGGCTCGCAGCGACCTGTGACGTTGAGTCAGATCCAACTTTTGGAAAAACACAGCCTGGCGTCTCGCTGTGGCCACCAATCAGACACTCAGACCAGTCAAACTCTCCGCAGTCAGTCCTGAAATATCTCTGAGACTGAGACTATCCAGGTGGGTTCATGACTAAACGCTACCTGTTGTGTTGACCCAGCAGCCCCTTTACCGCCAGCACAACCCTGCTGCGATTTGATACAGCGCCTATTCTTGTCTGCGTGTACCTTAACCCTCAGATTTTGACCTCCCACACTTAAATTAAAAGGCAGTTGCAATAACAAAACACACAGGTATTGTACAAGCGGTCCCTGAATCACCAGCACACCATGAGGCTAACAACAGGAGACAACAGGACGTTTGTGCATCTCATGTATTTCTAATAAAATTCACAAATAATGACACAAATATAAGCCAAAACTTAATAACCGACAATCTTTGAAGAACATAAACCGTCTATATTAAAAATACTATTGCAAAATAATATTTCTGAAAGAGCATATCGGTGGAAATAACATGTCAGATTTCTTCCTATTTTGGTTCACTTTGTCCAAAAGAGTATTGTCCTTTCCAGCAACCACCTTTATTTGGGTTAGGAAAAAGAGGTTCATCTTGGAAAACAGGTTAAAAAATCTTATTTATCGTGGAGCAGATGAAAATTTTTTCAGCCAGGTGGTTAAAAGAATGTTTGAGGATTTCTGGAAATATCTTCAGAACAGCATCAAGTGTTGTTAAAGATGCCAAGTATTTATTCTTTTGGAAAATTGGATGTTTAGCTCTGCGGATCAAATGCTAATAGCAATACCTGAAAGGTAACGATAGATCACACTAAGCATATATCACAGAGATGCACGCTGGCTTCTGGTTGCGTAAATGCTCACATTGAAAGATGTACTCTAAAACTGTGAATTTGGAGTCTGAGTAACGGCTGCTATCATCCAGAAAAGGACGCCCTCATTAAAATATGCCAAGAAACACAAACAGTAGAATAACTTGACTAAACCTACCAGGGGGGCCCGGGCTCAAAGGCAGCTGAGGCGCACATCTTTTAACTTTAACATCATCAACGCTGTCAAATGAGTCCTTTTTAAACCAGAGATTTTAAAGACAGTTCCGTTTAATGTTGCCTGAGTCAAAACTGTGTCTGAGCGACGCAGATGTATTCGGTTTGATGACAGCGCTCTCGGGGGACCTTAGTGTTATTGATTTGAAAATCAGCATCTAAGTCAAAGTTTGAATCTTGAAGAAGAAAGTGAGACTTTTTTTTTTTTTTACGTTAACTACATTTTATGGAGGACGAACACTTTCACAAAAGATGAAGATAATTGATTATGTTAAAGCTGTTTACGTCAGCCAGGTAGTCAGTTAGTTATCTGTGTCTGGCTAGGGACCAACGGAAATTTTGAGGCATTAAGCATGATACAAACGTGCACATAAAACTTCACAATAAATGTGATACATGGAGTAACCTTCGGTACTAATAACACCGCTGAAATACCTAGAAGTTCAGATCTGGTTTAAGTAACCGGGAACCTCTGTGGCTGTGAAGTGAAGCGAATGCAGAAGTGCGGACCAGAAAGACATTCAATGTGGATAATTTAACTTCTTATCTCAAGGTTCTCCTTTGACACTGACAGTATAAAGAAAATCGACAGAGCCTGAGTGACATCGCCCACAGGTTTCCAAGAGTTTTGAAGCTGGAAATATGCACCACCATGTTGACTGTACTGCTTCTTTCACCTCCGGGCTAATCTAAATATCAGCAAAGACACGGATCATTGGTGGACCTGAGGCCTGGGTGCTCTAATAACCCACCTGTAAAGGCACCTATAGTACATGTCAATCAAAGAGGCCACACTAATTATGCACAACTTTAAGCCTTAATAAAATTTGTACAAGTGAGTTCTATAAAAATTCAGACTCGGTACAGTTGTCATTAAAAGTAAATTAGCTATAGAGACCAAAACTGTTTTTTGTACCAGGCTGTAAGCATGTTTATTTATGCTGTGAAGTTGGACATTTTAACATAGGGGCTTATGGCAATTAACTTGTTCTGTAGCCAGCCTCAAGTGGACGTTTGAGGAACTGCAGTTTTTGCTGGCTTCACTTCACAACCACAGAGCTTACCGCTTGCTTAAACCAAACAAATCCCAACAATTTCTAGGTATTCCAGCTTTGTCATTAGTGCCGAACATTAATATTACTTATTCTTTAGCCAGCCTCAAGTGGCCAGTTGAGGTATTACAGTTTTTAGCACTGGTTTCATTTCACAACCACGGGGTTTACTGCTTGGGAGAAAGAAAAAATACAGTACATGGCATGAGTCTGAGAAATTTAAATGATGGGACAGAAATATCTCACTAGTGTTTAGTATGCTAGTATAATATGTCACTTTCATAGACATTACCCTTAGTTATGAGGAACCAGCTCACCTGTAGATACTTTAAATTACAACTAAAGCTTTGGGTGGAGCCAGGTCTGACCTGTTGGTGCATTTCTATGTCACAAATCAAAGCAGGGCTTAAAAGTAAACTGTAGGCCTCCACCTGTCACGTTAGTCCTCGATAAAACACACACACACGGATGCATGTGCTGTGACTTTTAACGTCTAAACGGGCACAGTTTGATATTAACTACAACTAACTTTAAACAACGTGGCGTGTCGCGAACAAGCACAGGCGCGTGAGTTAAACCGTTAGTGGACGTTATTTTTCCGATTAATGGCGACGCTGAAACTTTAGCCCGACGACAGTTAGCTCGTCATAGGTTTTAAAAAAACAACAACAACGACAACAAAAGGTTAGCATATGTGTGTGTGCGTGTGCCTGTGCTAAAGTGACATATTATTTCCCTTCAAGTTAAGTTAAGGGGGCTCTCATGTTTCTCCGGGTGACAGGCTGTCGTCTTCCGCATTGCTCAGCAAGCAGACCAACTCGGGCTAAAAACAGAAACAGCAGAGACGCCCAGACAGAGAGAGAGAGAGAGAAAAAGAGAGAGAGAGAGTTTCCCTTTGGGCTCGAAAAGCTCACAAATACTTCGTTTCTTTTTTTTCTGAATGTATGACTACTTGTGCTTGCGCTAGCGAGCAAAGTTAGCTTAAGTTAGTGTCCTCCGGTGAAGTCCACGCCCTCGTTGTGAAGCAGCTACAGCCGTAAAATCATATTAAGTTATATCCTAACAAGGCCGAGCACTCCGGAGAGCTCAGCTTATCACTCGCAGCTTTTCTTTTTACTCCTCTACCAGCCGATAACTCGCACGTTAAAGCGTTTAAAAAAAAAGAAAAACAAGAAGAGTGCTCGATGGTTTCGCTTACCTCGCTTTCTAGGAAATATACGACACACAGAAAGAGTGTGTGTGTGTGTGTATGATGAGAGAGATGGTGGTTCAAATCCCCAACCCTGGAGAAGAAGAAGAAAAAAAAAAGTGAAACTTCTCCTTCTTGATCCCAAATCTGGGAAGAGTTGTAGGCAGTGACGTCACGCCGTGAAATTCCAGCCGTGCTCAGTCAGTTCAGGAGTTTGCCCATGTAAGGCAGCAGGCCAGCGGTGTCACCGAGCCAAGACACCACGGCCCCAGAGCATCAGGGACAACCCCGACCATAAGGATGTATGGAACAGGAACAAAAAAAAATAATTTTTAGATCTGCTTTTCTTTTTTTATTCTCCCTCCAGTGTTTAAAATATATGACTCATTCTGAACTAATCTTATTATCAGAATCACTTTAACTGTTAAACAGATATCATAAGTAGTATCTGTATGCATAATTAGTATTACCAGACTCCAGAACACATAACCTAACAGCACTGTTTCAAGTTTATTTGTCTAACAATGCAGTGAAATGTGTCAGACAAGAGGAGCCGGACAGAACAGATCTTTTTTTAACTTTTACTCATTTTTTAATTACTGATCCCTCGAGGGGAAATTCTTTTTTAAAATGATTTACATGCATTTTAACCCCAAAATACAACCACACACATACAAAGGGACATGCAAATGTGGAGAGAGATGGTAGAGTGATAGGCAGCCACCCAGAGCAGCGTCCTGCGAGCAGTCGGGTGGGGTTTGGTGCTTTGCCCAAGGGCACCTCAGCAGCGCCCAGGAGGTGAACCAGCACCCCCTCCAACTTCCAGGCTTGGACTTTAAGTTATGGACTTAAACCAGCCACCCTCCGGTTCCCAAGCCAAGTCCAGAGCTACAGCTGGGGGGCTACTGCCAGCATTAAGACTGTGTAATTAAAGTGTGTGGAGCTAAAGAAGTAAAATACAATACTATATTTAAAATATATATATATATATATATAAAATACACTGTTGCTCCTAAACTTGTAATAAATGTATATTTTTACATCTTCTCAAGAAATGATTGTGACAATGTGTTTAACTCTTGATAGATAAAGTGTATCTTCTCAAAGCTTTATTGATCAGTCTCTTCCAAACATATCAGTGAAAATTGAACCACACTTGAATGTGTCTGAAAACTAAATTATTCCAACTTTACGGGAAACATACTATATAAATAGGATATATTACACTACTGAATAAAGTGACAGTGTTTCACTAAGTATTGCACAAAATGTGCAAATATGCACCAACTGTATGACTTACTGCTACTGAACTATACCGGATATCTGTTTATTTATTTTCTATTATTTAACACTTTTGTTAAAACACTGTCACTGTCAAAAAACAACATTTTTGGCCATGACTGCATGTAAATATCTGCATCTATGTATATGTTATATGATTATAGAACTTAATGTCACACATGACACTATACAGGCAATTTTATCTATTAAACTTTAATAAAGAATGTGTGAAGCATCCTGCTAAAAACTGAAAAAAATAATAACTGGACTAAGGGCTTTGAAATTTCAAGGTGCTAGCTAAAAAGGAAGCAGCGCTGCAAGTGTTTCAGTACATAGAGCACTCATCCAGTGAAGTGTGAATTGCCACATGCTGTAATTTGATCAGATTCAAATTCACACACTAGGTTGCATGCTGCAATGCTCCCATGCACTGTCATGCACTGTCTACCTTCTGGAACCATGAGAAAGAGCTCACGAGTTTAGTTTTGTTAGTGAATATTGGAATGTTACTCGTCATATATTCAATTATTGAATTTAATAATAGACAACAGTGGACGTAATTCTGGCTTAAATGTTAGAATCGCATAAAAAAAACCACACATGTATAGATGACACATAGGCTGCAGTGCAAACAATAGATCTCTATAGACCTACATTTAGACATTTAGCCGGATGTGATTCATATATACATTTGTTTCTTTATGACTTTCAGTCATAGTTTTTTCCCTCTTCTTAAAGTATGGTTAGCAAACATTACCTTGCATGCATGCTCTGCACATGTGATGGCCTCAATTTTTGTCACACTCAACAATTTGTGTAAGATTTTCCATACTTCATGGCTTCTGTGTGAAGTGTCGAGGAAAGCACAATGTATTTCCGTGGGTGTGAATAGACCGCCACAAGTGTTTGGACAGTATATATGGAAGAAGACAGATTTAAGGGGTTGAACAGCCAATGGTTAGCTTTAATTAAGGAATTCATAGCCCCAGTGATTAAACACATTAGTCACCTACAGACTGACTTGCTAGTATTTATCATTTTCATGGTTGTGAGGTGAAGTCAAAACTGCAGTTCCTCAAATATCCACTTGAGGCTGGTTACAGGACGAGTCAGTCTCCATAAGTCCCCATGTTAAAATGTCCAACTTCACAGCAGAAATAAACATGTTTGCAGCCTGGTACAAAACAGGTGGTGGTGGTCTTCCACCATCTTATCAAAGAAACATTTTAGTACTGTATACTGTTTTTTCCCTGTTAATGTAAAGGAAATAATCATTTTGTACTGGCAGGAAATGATTCAGTAGGTGTACAGCCAGACATCAAACTATGACTTTAAAATATAAACTTGAAATTAAACCTATCGAAGACAAATTAAAATGTATCTTACAAAGATTTGAAGCGGCGTCAGTAGATTTTTGGCAGGTGGCCATTTTGCAGTGGAGCAGCGGAACAAGCTATGAACCCAACACTGACATCACCTGATAAAGTTGACATGGTGAACGTGTTAGCTAACACTTGCCTGTTTACACCTTAGACAGTATAAAACATGCAGGTCGTATCCATGATGTCAGCCCGCCACCATCTCCGAAGTCCTGGCTCTGCTGCCTCACGGCTAATCTAAAAATGCGCAAAGATGTGGAGCGTGGGTTGACCTTAGGCGGGCTGAATGACACGTGGGTTCTAATGACACTAAGCATATTAGTTTTGATGATTTCACAGTTAAGTTTGGTGTTTTATTCCATTTTTTACCATAAAATACAGTGTTTTCGTCATAACAAACACTGTTTTGCTGTATAATTGACATGAAAATAAAGAAATAAAGGTTCTGAAATAAACATCACAGTGTTTTACTCAGATGTCCAACAATGCTCATGCCTCATCTGGGGCTTTACCTGACCTCAGTGATCTTTGCTATGCAAAGCAGACAATCAGCTTGCGTGTCCGCGATTGGATGCAAATATGATAACTGCTTTTCTCACCTCTGATACTGGCACTGTGTGTCCCGTGTATTTGCAAGTCAACGCATTCATTCTTTATTGTCACTTTTATCTCTTATGAATGAAGGGATGAATGATACAATTACTGATTTGTTTCTATGAGCTAGTTTAATTGAAGTATTTAAAAGAAATTAAAGCTCTGTCATTATTTTTAGAGGGCCAAATGTAAAAAAAGAATCATTCACTCTGAGTCCTATCTTTTAACCGATAATTCTTACTTTACTGCGACTGATTACATTGTGCTCCAAGCAGTGAATATACTTTTTTTTTTCTCCTACCGTGCATGAAGGAAGCATAAACAGCACTTGCAGATCGAGCACGCTGATAAAAACCAAGCGATTTGAGCTATTTTAGTGTCTTACCCCTGCATCCCCTCATCTCCAAGTTCCAGGGCACACTGAAAAAAGGTAATCTCATTTGTAACGTGTGACAGCTTATTTGCAAGTGTGTACACTGGCAATTTTTTAATGGGCCCGCGAGTGATTCTTCTTCTTCCACTGATTTCAAAAAGACACCCTGGAACAGTTTAGACGACACATGCCATCGCCTGTGAACTCAAGTTATCAATCAAGCGCCAATTAACATGCTCGGTTAGAGGAAATCAAGGGCTCTTTGATGTTCGGCAGTCAGGGAGCGTAGCTACGCATGTCATTGATATGATGTGTTTCAATTTTATCCTCACTGTACCAAAACATATGACAAGAGATGCGCTCACAGGGTCAACCACAATAGGTTAACTCACATCGGAGACGCGTTTCATCTAACGTGTACTCATTTTAGCAACAGACAGTCAGAGAAAACAACCTTGTTTGTCATATTTTAGCGTTTCAATTGTTCCAGCATCGGATATCCTGTTTTATTTGCTGGTTGTGTCATTGTCTTCTCCCCCACACCACATCCTCTGAAGTAGGTAAACCTCAAACACTATACACAGCTGCTTCTGCTGCAGAGTTCATGTGTACTACTTTCCTCACTAAGTGTGAGTGAAAGCATGTGTTTTGCACCTACCTGCTGAATAAGAAAGAAAAAAAAAACAAGAACTGCCGTCTAAACGCGGCGCTTTCTACAGTTTTCAGGAACAACGTTGACATCATGCGGGTTACATCCCGTCACATGTGGATGTTTTTTTATTATTATTATTATTGCTCATTTGAAGGTTGGTATCTAACTAGAATCATTGTCAAGTAGGCAGGCCAAGTCCAGGTGCATTGCACAAAAACAACACACAGATCTTTGCCAGAGAAAAAAAACAAAAAAAACAACAACAAATGTGTCTGGGAACTATGTACGCTCTGTTAATTAAAGCCGAGATAGCAGAGATTAGTCTTCAGGCACAACCATATTACAGAGAGTCATGCCAAATAAGGAAAAACAAAAGTAGGAGACTGGCAGACTCACTACAAAAACAATGTCCCACAGCTACTAATCAAACAACTTCCAATCTAGATCTGGACCTCAGATTACGCTAATGAATTCTAATTCTTATGTTTTAGCATGTAAATATGTATTAAAATGGTAGACAGAGACAATCCCCGCCTACAGCAAAGGCTTTAGCATAAATGAGCCATACTTGTGAGCTTCTTGCTGCACCTTTGAAGCGTTTTTAAACCAGCAGAATGTTATTGCTGTATCCTGAAATCTGTTGTTTTTGTTTTGTTTTTTTTAAGGTGGCATTTATTTTTATTTTTACCAACTTTCTTACCTGTGGATTCAGCTGGCTCTGTTCCCCAGCAACAACAGGATAGTTAAGCACTTTGGTTGATATTAGCAGCCAATAACCTGGAGCAGCCATCAGGCTGGCATGGTGTCACTAACAATATGAAACAAATCTAAAAAATTAATCACTGAATAGATGATTATGAGATTTTTTCCCTCAACCAAAACTCCAGAAAGAAGAATTGATGGTAGGAAACAGAGGCCTGCGGGCTGAATAAGCACAATAATTCCTAGTGCTGGTTGCCTGGGAGGTCAGTGGCGTTCCTTAAAATGAAAATCAATTATCACTGGAGCTATGTGGCGTGAGACCATATGGAGATTTAAAGCTAGATCTTTGCTGCACAAGTTTCTGCTGATCGGTGGTTGCTGCAGCCACATGTGACAGTTTCAGGATGATGAGAAAGCAGCGTCGAGTAAAAAACGGCAAATTGGCTCAGTGATGGCTCAGTGATGTCAGTTAGGGTAATACCTACCTAAAGATGGCCAGAAGCGCCGCAGCATGTTTCAGAAGCATCACAGGAACTCCGCTCCACAGGCGGCTGATCTGTTTTTGATGGATGCCAAGTCAAGCAGCGCAGAGCAGATCGAGCTGGCCGGAAGTCAGACACAGAAGCGGTATCCAGAATCCAGTCAGTTTTCAAAATAAAACACCCTGTGCGGACTTCAGATCATAGGCACAGACAAAAGGGAAACAGTTTAACTGTGTAGCATATTTACATATTTAGAAATGCATAAAATATGGAGAAATGACCAAATCTGAGCAAGCTAAAGTCTGGCAGGAAAAATGCTTCTGATACACTCCATGTGGACCAAAACACGGCTGCACGACTGTGACACTAATTGACAATGGAATCCATGAGTTAGTGCTACTTTGTAGTAACTTTACTCACGTAATATGAATTATTGAGCATTTTTTAGTCATTTGATAATATTCCTTTCTTGTCCAGGTGTAAAGCCTCGAAACTTTAACTGTGTTATCTACCGTCCAAGAATGCAACACTGCTGACTGCTCCCTAAAAAAAAGATTCTGTTGTATTACATTTGAAAAAGTAAGTTTTGAGCCCCCAACCGGGTCTCCATCAGACATAGGGGTTATCGTCTGTATATACCAGCCAACAAAATGTATGCTGAAAGAACGAGAGAGAGAGAGAGACAGAGAAGAGAGAGTACCACAGCCTCCACAAGTCAAACGTGTTCAAAGCAACAACTCCCAAGTGACTCATCTTCTTGAATTCAGTGTATCAGGTTTGTTTTTCTGCTCCGGATGCAGAGATCTTAATTGTGTTCCTGTTTGTTCCCAGATGAGGTAGAGACAATGAGTGGACCTGCGTCTTCTGCATCTAACCATAAACCACGCTGACATTCCCGTTCTGTGAAACTACAAACATACAAAGGGGGCGTACCGAGGGCTGCACCCGACCTGCAAAGACAGAGACGATGAATAAAAAATTAACTTACTTACTAAAAGATTGTCATCACTTAGCTTTAAAAGGACAAGCAGAAGTTAATTCACTCAAGTGCTCTATTCTAGATGTCACAGTCTGTTTATCATGTTTGGCTCGAAAGCCTGCTAAATTCCTCCCAGCAACAAACAACATTAATAATTCATCCGCTGTTTGTCTACAGTAGAAGAATAAAATGCAAATACAAAATCAAGTCATTTGCAAATAATTGATAAGCTTGAGATGATACAAAAAAGCAAACGTTTTTTTTAAAAGGTTTTGACTGTCTTGTTTCGTGACGTGAAGGTTCTGGATTCGGCCAGTTGGGGCCTTTCTGTGTGGAGTTTATATGTTCCCCCCATACCTTTCTTATTTCAGTGGTTTTCTCCACTGATAGTGAATGGACTGCGTATCCGTGACGTTTCTGAAGAGCCGTTATGAAGCTCAGCGTTTTTGCAGTCCTGCGTCTGTGAATCATTGGCACCCTGAATGACACCTGGGCGCTCAGACAATCCACCTGTAATGGCACTCACCTATCAATCAATGCACAACTTTAAGCTTTACCATACTCAGGTCACAGGTCAATTTCGATTATGTAACATCATCCGTGGAAAGATGAAACAACAACTGCTAATGTGTAACGTCTATAACAGAGCTGTCACTTTGAATCAGCTGTTATATGTGGCTTGTGTCTCTCTCTCTCTCTCTCTCTGAAGTATATTTTCTCTTCACTCTATAAATGCCAGCTAATGCAAAGCACAAGATTACCCACTTGTGACCTTTATTAGAGCTGATAGCAGCCACCATGGATACCAGGCAGCTCCATGTTGGCACAACAAAGGCTACTCGTGAAGCTAGATTACAGATCTACGTGATAGCAGGTAAGTAAAAATGACAAACAAGCATTATCCTTCAGTGATGTGATAATTACCTGCAGTCAACTGCCTCAGAGAGGTTATCATACACACAAACGACCCGGAGACGCTCCAGAAAACTGCATCAGTGCAATATAGAAGGTTATTTATGGCAGGTCTGTGACACACCCCGCGGATTGATTGATTAATAATCTATACATTCAGGCTGCATGGCTCGTCTCGCATGTTCCTTGTGGGCTACATTTTAATTCCATGTTTTTTTCTTGGAAAAGAACGTAGGTGTTACATACTTGTGCAGACAGTGCAGGGTCACTATTTCCAACTTCCAGACATTTATTTTTTGCAGACACCGCTGATATGAATTACTGCGAGGCATGCCGGAGACAGCGAGGATGCTGTGAATCGCTGATTTTATGTTTCTGTGGGGAAAGGCCAAGCCAGAAAAGTCTGTCTGGACTTATAAATATATAAGTATAAATAGATAAATAAACACTTCATGAAATCAAATCAAGTTTGCATCTAGAAGGTTGCAACAGAAGAAAAAAAAAAAAAACATGTCTCTTTTAAAGAATTCGGTTGATCCCTCTTTTGTTAATTTGATGCAGGCCGAAATTACATCAGATGACAGCATAATCCGACATCATTATCAACATCAAAATGTTTGGCCCGGGGCCCGACGGCAGAGCAGCCTCTGTAACGGGATGATATGGATTACACTTTGCAAACCGACCTTGCCCCCGTCTCATTTTTTATGCCTGCCAGTCAAACACAGTGGTGACCGCTTGCATCGCATCGCTGCCGAATAAAACCCAAATATCCCTCTGATGATTAAGGTCACTCATACGCCGCTCTACAGAAGGCATCCTCTTAAAAACCTCAGAGAGAGCAGGAGAGGGGAGTCGGCGTGTCGAACTACAGTCAGGCTTGGTGTCTTCCCTGTTGTCTGTCCAGGTTCTGTCCACGCCGTCGCCTTTAAGAAGACAATACGGGAGTCAAAGTTTTCCTCTGAGGCGGTGTGACCTGTTGTTGGCTTTTCGTTTGTGTGTCAGTGCAGAGGTTTAAGCTTCAGCGTGAGAAGTTTATCCCTGGATCACGGGGATCTGAGGGCTCACCGGTCATTTGCAATCGCTATCCCAAGAGCTCAGATTGTTCGGGGCCGCTTTATTCTGAAACATGATGGAAATGTGTTGGACTAATTTGGCTTTAGCGGGATTGGCCGAATATTAGTCCACTCATCCAGTGGATTATCCCATGGCTGCGATGAACATACTGTGTACAGATCTGTCAGAAAAAACAAAAACATATACATCTCCTTCAATGTTTGGTTCGCATTCAGATGCCTTCTATTTTTCTGTAATGATGACAGCACTCATAAAGAAATGCAGCGCCTGTCGCTGACACAATAAAGCCGTGCAGCTGTTAATGGCAGGAGCTTTGGGAGTTCTAACCCGCTGAGGTGAGTTTATCTGCTCAGACAGCGTGTATACAAGTGTATTCATTTAATCTCAGTTCAACTTCAGGTGTCAAGAACGATTACATACCGATATCACTGACAGTTTAAAGAATGGATTACGTATACGTGACAGCACCCACAGGTTTGCAAAGAGCCGTTTTGAAGTGTGAGTGAGTGAGGTGGCTCTGGCTGCCGCCATCTTGGCAGTCCTCTCTGTCCCTCAGAACTCAAGACGTGGATCATCACCTGACCAAATGACACCTGGGTGCTCAAATGTGTAACCTGTAATGGCACTTACCTAACAATCGAAGTGGCTACACAGTACAGTTGTCATGAACGTGGAAATCAGCTATAGAGACGAAAACAGTTTTTTGCACCAGTGTTAGCAGAAGAATACAACTATCGGTAGAATTAGGAAGATCGGTCATCTTCCACTTTATTACAGTCTAATCTATCCTCATCTTTCATGTTGTCATTTATCCAAAAATGACAAAATGGTCCTTCAGAAACGTTTTGTTAGGTTTGCAACCCAAGTCAGAGATCTCACCTGCCTCTCTATTTCAGACACTACAGATTATTACTATTTATGACATCAATATGTGTGTTTTTATTTGTAAAGATACATTCAAGTGAATCTAATACTCCAGCACACACACATTAAAGTGAATTCACAGGTTCATTCTCAGGCAACTCATCAAATCTTTAGATCCTCAGAGATTTATCACGTGCAGAGGTCAGTTTCCTATCAAATTTAGGGCTACCAAATTATGGATTAGCTCTTCCCACATGGCAAAGATCCCCAAACTCTATAAAATGTTACAAAAGACGTATAAAAGAGCTGTAGAGCTGTTTTTGAAGCTGTAACACATTCATCACATATTCACATTTTGCTTTTTTTTATTGATATTACTATTGCTATTAAAAAATTGTTGTTGATGTTATATACATAAATATAAGTTTCTTTATATTATTTCTCATCTCCGTCATTTGCAAAATAAATAAATAAAAAAAAAACTGGTGAAAAAAAAAAAAAAATTCAGGATTTTCCTCCCTAATTTCCTCTCCAGCAGCCACATTACTGACCTTCCTATTGCACCAGGTTGAAGTGACAGCTGGTGTGATGTAATAACCCCCCCCCCACTAGACAAGTTATAAAGAGCAATATCTAGTTCCATGGATTGAGATCAGCTTAGGTAGATTAATGCTCTAGGACGCTGAAATGTTTGTTGTATAAAAGCACTGTTTATAAAACAATGTGTCATCGCCGTGTATGAAAAACTGATCTGGCAGATGGCCTGAGCTCCCAGAGTTCCTCCACGTTAAAGGCACTGTTAGTCTATGGTTTGTGCTCCTGAGGCTTAATGGGATTTTAGACTCCTCATTCATTTTCATATAGAAAAAAAACTGGGATTATTTTACAGGCTGTTTAATCCCCCCCACCCTTTTTTTTTTTGCAAAAACTGAACCTGCCCCACAGTTTTAGCACTCGTGGAAAAGTGGAGCGACCGAGTGCTACAATCAATCAACGCTAGAGTGCAGGCGGCCTATCAGCTCAGAGAGCCACAGATGCCCTGTGGACCGTTTCCCTAACATGAAGCGTGCTCAGTCAACTTGACTCACTTCAGCCTCGCTGCCGAGCCCGCCTTTTCCAGAAGCATTCCCATCCTGCATGAACACAATGACAGGCACGATGCTTCACCAGAGCTACTCCGCCACCGCGAGACACAGATTCGGTGCCCTTTTGCACTGAAGACAGCTTCATCCCTCCAGCTTTAAGCTGCCACTCACAGGGAGGCTCGAGCACCAGCCAGACTCTGCATCCCGGATCATCTAAGCCACTTGCCAGAAAAATAAAAACTTTGGTGAAAACAGTAAGGCGGGATGTGTTCTGCTGTGCTCTGGATCTTCACCAGGTAGAAAAGTTGACTGATCTCAGTGACTGGCACCACTGAAAAGACTTTTGGAGCCGCAGAAGAGGCCCCCTTCGCTTCCTGAACTGGGCTTTGAATTCAGGGCTCAGCACTGCCACCTGATTCCCACTACAGATCCCATCATGCCTCACTCCTTCCAGCAGAAAAAAGGTGAGACTTTCTTTCTTCTCTAGCTCAACACCTGCATTTTAATGCTGGCAGGATAAATAATCGTGGAGCAAAAGAGGAAGCGTTCCTAACCGACCTTCCTTGAATTAAAGAAATAAAAATAATATAAAACTTTTATGCGTTTCTGGTGGTCAGAGCTTGTCATATATTTTCATAAAGACACACGGCTAATAATAAATTGCATTAAGAATGATATTAAAAACTGTGCACACATATCAAATTTAATTATTTTGAAATATTTAATTTAGGTACACTACAAATATAGATTTCCTCATTATCTACTGTATATGTTTGGTCATGAAATTGTCTTACATGAGGTAACTGTCTGGAAATATGCAAATCTACGTGTAGTTTCACTTGAAATAGCACAAACTCAACTAAATAAATCGATTTCCCTTTTCAATACAAACACCTACAAGCACACCATCCCCACCGGATGAGTGACGGCAACGCACAGCCAGACCAGAAACACTGGCTCGCTAACACGAACGCATATTTCCCTATTGCGTTTATGATGGTCAGCTAATCTCAGAGATCAAAATGATGTACCGTTGAATCACTTGCTTGCAATGTTGACAAAAGCGAGCATGCAAAGTGATATTAAAGGACATACGGGTCATGATAAAACAACTGACATCTGATAAGCAAATGGGAGTACCGAGCACAATAAATAATGTCCCCACAGGTTCATGTACTGTATGTAAAAACATGTAAAAGAGACATTTAACTTGAAGATAGGATCTGAGTGATTTGAGAGACCTTAATGATTCACTTGTGATTTTCATGTGAAGTTGTACCCTTCGAGAATCTTTTAACATCTCCACAAAAGATGCTAAAAAAAAAAAAGTTTGCTGTTTGAATTTACAGCTAGCAGATTACTAATGCGCAACGCGATCTATGCTATGCTCCGGTTGATTCAACATGTGATACTATCACTAAACACGTTTACTGTCCCGCTCATGCAAAGTACAAAATATTTCACAAAGTGCAGCAGATATCGAGGGTGTGTGTCCGTGATGTAGAAGAGATAACAATCGCACGTTGAGCGCACACAGGCATCACTCTGCTCTCTCTTGCATCAGTACTTCCACCTGGCTTCAGATATGCTTCCAATGAAGGCACAGACAAATACAGTAGCTGTTAACGCTGAGACGTTTGTAAGAGTACATTGTAAAAAAAAAAAAAAATGTTTGTTTCATTACAAATTAGCATAAATGCATATTAATGAGGTTTGACGGTTATAGGAGTTGATTTGTTTCTAGCAAACATAAAGAGTGGGATGACTTCCAAAGCGCTGCCTCGATTCATCTGACTGAAATAAAGGTGTAGGCGCTGACGCGACAAAGTCAGTTTCATAAGAAATTCAATAAAAAACACAATGCATTTTAAGCACCATTATTAATATTAATATCATTATTATTATTATATAGATTTTTCCTGTCCTGTCTTGTAGCTCTAATGTCTAAAGAGCAGGTTTGTGTTTATCTTTCTGCCCTACATTGTTTGGCATGCTCTTTGTATTAGTTACAGCATTATTTCCTTTGTTTGTTATGTGTACAGTGGCTTGTAAGTCCATGTGGGCTTTAGTGCATGACACCTGAAAAACACATTTACTTTTTTTTATTATTATTATTATTATTATTATTATTATTCAGAAATTGGAATAAAAACAGGAAAAAGAAGATTGATTTCTTTTTTTATTTAGCAAATTAACAAGTCCATTGTACATGTATTTATGTTATTAAGCATATATATCTTTGATATTTCATAAAAATGTTGGAATAATCTCTTCTTGAGCCCTTTTTTTTGTGGGGTAAAGCAGTTGACTTCTGGGGCTTGGTGGGATTGCTTTCATCCTCGCCAATCCAATGTTTCCATGTTGGATTTAAATCCATTTACTGCTTTGGCTGCAGGACGAAACCCCAAAAAAACAAAATCGAAAACTAAAAACGCTGACATGAAAATGCACCTATATACATACTAACGCTGAGCTGTGAGATGCTCAATGTAGATAGGATCTTAAACATACTGAGGGTTAAATGCTCGATTTCTCATGGAAGCTCTTCTCATCTATCACAATTTAAGGATGTAAGAAAATATCTGTTTGACAAGAGTGCTTTTAACAGGATCCCTTTCATATTCCATATTGCAGAGAGCTGAGGTGGCAGACGTGCTAAACGCACTGTTGCAGCTTTGCGCGTGGTTCTTTGTGAACCGTGGCCTGAAGCTGAGCGTGTGTAGTTCCTGTTTAACCAGCCCTGTAGCTATTCGCCTCAGATGCAGGCACCTACTTTGACCAGAGTGCAGGAGCAAAGTCGAGAGCTGCAACAGTTAACTAAAGCAGTGATGTGAGAGCTGTTGTTGTAATTTCTGCAAACTCCTGATGATTTGAACAGCGGTTGAGTTTTACTTCATTGTGACAAACTCTACATTCCACAGAGCTCAGGAGCAATTAAACTATATACTCATATAATGAGCAAACAATACATGACAAAGAATTCAAACTGGTTTAGCAACTTTGCGCCGTGTTGACGAAGGATGGTGCAGCAGTGGAAATAAAACTCGAGATGCTACCTTTATTGCCTAAACAGTGCAAATGTTTGCTCGAAATTAAATCTTTTTGCACGTACTTATATTTTTCCTTTCAGTCTCTTCAGATCTCTGGATGCCGGTTCTGGAGAAAGTGTGTGTTTGTGTGTTCTTGCTTTGTCACCAAAGTGCTGGACAATGTCCCAGTTATGTTCAGTCGCAGTGAGAAATAAATGCTGAAACACCCTTTGAGCATCTGAGCAGGCATTATATATAGATACAACTTGTCCTGAAGATCAGTAGTTCCTAACCTTTTTTTATCTGAAGTACGTAGAAGATGAACTTTAAATACCCTTTCACCAACAACAGCCTCAGTTTTATAAAAATATGCTTTTAAATGGGACTGGACAGATAGTTACAATACTTTTAATTCAGTTCAATATGTAATATTTTTACTTCTACCACTTGGGCGTTGTATAAGCTGCATTTAAACACTTTGAGCCTGGGGGGCCTTGAACAGCTCCTTCAGCAACAGACTGCTACTCCCACCATGTAAGAAGGAGCGCTACCACAGGTGGGGGGGGTCTGGAGCAAACGGCAACCTCTGTGGCTGTGAAGTGAAGCTAATGCAGAAGTGCCAAAAAATGCATTTCCCCAATGCAGTCCACTAGAGGCCGGCTACAGAACGCGTCAACCTCCATAAGCTTCCATGTTAAAATGTCCTTCACATCAGAAATACGTCTTTACAGTTTTGATCTCTATAGCTAATTTCCCTGTTCATGTCAGCTGTACTGAGGGTGAATTTATATATAACCTGTTTAAATTATATTAAGGCTTAAAATTATGGATAATTAACAGTGTGGCTGCTTTGATTGGCAGGTGGGCGCTTTTACAGATGGCTTGTTTAAGCACCCAGGCTTCATTCAGCCCACCTCAGGTCAGCCGATGATCGCCGATTTTTAGATTGGCCAGGAAGTGGCAGAGACAGGGCTGCTAACATGGTGACAGCCAGCACCACATATTCTGAGCTTCAAAGCGGCTCCTCAGAAACCTGCGGGTGATGTCACACATACGCTGTCCATTCTTTGTACAGTCAGGGGTCTGGAGGCAGTCTGACATTGGGTGAGAGGCGGGGTACACCCTGGAGAGGTCACCAGTCAGTGAAAGGGGCTGACGCATCAAGACAGAAAGCCATTCATGTTCACATTCACACGTACACCCCGTTTTGCAGATACACCACTTAACTCCACCTGCATGTTTTCTTTGGGGCTGTGGGAGAAAAAACAGGATTCAGTATAGTGAGAGAACCCACGCAGGGGTAAGGAGAACATGCAAGCGGCACACAAAAAGGCCTCAGAACCTTCTGGATGTGACATAGTGCTACCCCTGTGCCATCCATTAGAAACCATTTATCCAGTCTTCATCCAGACTTCTCTGTTAGCTTGTACCTCATGGGGTACACGTACCCCACAGGTGGGGACTCATTGCTCCACATTGTGGGCACAGTTGCACATCCCCAGAGTCAAAAATAAACAAAATGCTGCTGTGACAGGAAGAAGGAGCCTTGCAACATTTCCAGCACACACCCAACATATCAAGATCTAGAGTGTGATGCTAACTAATAGGTATTGTGACAGCAGTGCAGGAAAGGGGGTTGATTCAGACAGATGATTCTTATTGGATCATTATTGAGGGTGGTGCAAAGAAATAAGACCCACTTGTTTACCATGTGAATCTCTGTACTGACACTATCACTGAGAGCGGATACCACTGTTTAAATATCAAACTGAATCCATGTAGAGACATATAACAAGGCTTTGAAACTAATCTGTGCAGAGCGTTGTCCCAAATTTAGCAACTCCTTCCTGCATTTTGCAGCCCTGTGCATGCGAAGAGAAGCAAAGCACTCAGATTTGGAAGATTATGTACTTTATATCCTCATGTTTTGTGGAAGTAACTGACCCATCATCCAGCAGATGGCACACTGGCAAGGGACTGTTTCTGGTATGCGTGGAAAATTCCATCAAGTTCAACTCTGCAGGCTGCATTCCTGGCTCCTCTCAGCTGGCCTTGAGAAAGTCCTGCATCTACATGCTTTGATTTGGCTAAATTGGAATTCTAACCCACTAACACGCCTCTGCTCTGACTATGACCTTAACATGTAGCTTGTGCAGAAAGCTGGTGAACTCAAGGTTATCCACATAGGCTCGCTGCAGAAACGTACTGCAAAGTTTTAGTGTGTGTCTTTTCTTTTTGAAATAACTGATAAAGCAGAATAGTCTTTAGCGAGGCTCCTGCATGTCCATGGGGCCTTGCTATTGACCACCAGGGTTGAAACACTTATTCTGTTGTTGCTGCTTTACAAAACAACTGAGCACATTATTGAGATATTAAAGACAAGGGAAGCGATCTAAACTGAGCACACTGCCAAATAAGCCTTAATATGATTTGAACAGGGGAGTTCTATAAAAAATTCACCCTCAGTACAGTTGTCATGAATAGGAAAATTAGCTATAGAGACCAAAACTGTTTTTTGTACCAGGCTGTAAACATATTTAAACACATTTTAACATAGAGGCTTATTGAAACCGACACATTCTGGAACCAGCCTCAAGTGGACATTTGAGGAACTGCAGTTTTTGGTTTCACAGCACAGACAAGGAAGTTGCTGCTTGGTTTAATCTTGTCAAGTGTGATCTAGGCCGTCTTTCATCCTGGAATGTGTGTAAGTGCAGAGACATGCAGCAGCATTGTTACAGACATGATTTATTGCCAGAATATGACTCGCCTTGTTTGTCTGTTAATTAAAGAAGCAAGAGGCAAACTTCCAAGCAAAGTGTGCTCAGCATTACCTGCAAAGAAAGTATCTTTTGAAGTGATATCAGTGAATTTTTTCACTGCGTCTGTTTATTATGCGTTGTGTTATTTAAGAGACGTTATAAATTATGCATGTCATATGTTTGATCTCCTCAGACAGGCAGTCAAGGAACATGTATAAATACGTACGATAAGACTAGAAGAACAAATCTTTTCACAGACACGGTGCAGCTGTGTCATAATTCAGAGGTGCAGTATAGGATTTTTGGTGTTTGACAAAGGGCGACTTTGTTGTGGACAAAAGACGGAAAAAAATGCTTCTGGGATGTATGGAGTTAAAAAAAAAGTGAAACTTAACAATATAAAAAGAAATTCTTTTAAAGAAAGGAACTAAAAAAGACCTCTGTAGCTAACAGCATTATCTGTTTGGTGTTACAGCTTGGTTGCATCATGCCTCTCAGAACAAAACTCCACACTCACATCTTTGCTGACAATGAACACTGAAGTTGGCAGAAATTTGCTGTGAAACGAGACAAAAGTGTGCAGTTTATGAAAAAAAAAAGTGAGGCAACCTCCGGGCCTCAGGCTTTTGTCAGTGGGCATTTCTATTCAATGACCTATCATGCACCAAGTGTAGGCAATGATACGGCTTCGAGATGTTTCACACTGTGTCAGAAGATCTTTTTTTATTTTATTTTTTTAGAAATGTGCAGCTGCTTTGGCTGTGATTGTTTCTGAACAGCGTGCCGCCTGGACAAAGAGACCAGGACCCTAACGTGAGCCTGAATGGAGATCAAGGAGTAACCGATGCACTGTTCATAATGTGGCCTGTGTGGCATTCCTATCAGTTCAGACGAGGGGGCTATTGATCAGCTAACCCTGCACTCTTTCTCTGCCCCTGTGTAAGTGGGTCATTTATTTTTTTGCTAGGAATTGGTTGAGTAAAACTTTGCCAAGGATTTGCAGTAATTATCTCATTCTTCTATAGCTGGGCACAGCATGGGGCCTTGGTAAATTACACATCTCCCTCCTAACTCCTGGATGGTTTATGGCCGTGCATTATGCATAACTGGAGCTGGAGTGCCTTAAACATCCCCCAAGTGGATTGAAATAAAGTTGACGCTGCTCTTTGTTTGGAGCTCAAGATAGTCTTTATTTGGCAGTGCTGAATCGGAGATTGCTGTAAAAAGCGTGCGTCTTAATTATATTTTGGAGACTTTTTTTTTCTCCCCAATGGTTTGTGAACACCTGGAGTGTTTTTTAGTGGGATGCCGGATCCAGATGGGCGGATGTGCGGGGCAATCCACAGGGAAATGTTGGTTACATTATAGTGAAGTGTGTTGTCACATAAGGGGTTAAACAACAAAAAAAAAAAAAGGGAAAAAGAAAGCATCTCATCTTTGGCTGCAACACAAGTACACTGCATGACAAAGGCTGTTTAAATGTCCCTGATGTCAATAAATGAGCATAACTGTGTCACATATGTTCTCTCTAAAAAAAATGTGGCATGTGGAAAATTAGAGAAATAATCAAGAGGAATTCATTTTATATGAAAACAAAATGATAAAATATATCTTCATCATCAAAACACATGCATTAGATCTAGATATTCCACAGACTTCATTAGATATATAATATATATAACAATCAGTAGACTATTTTATAGTCTTAATGTGTATAAAATCCACCACAGATGACATTCCTGTATAATCAAACATGAGATGTGCTATGTTTACTTATTATTAAAATGAATAACTAGAATGGAGCTCATGCTTTAGAGTCTTTTTTTAACTTAACCGTTAAATCAGAGCATTTGACAAGAGATTATCTGTGTTGTTTTGTCATATTAAAACTACTCAAGATAAATATTTTCAAAAAGGTGTTTAACATAGCTTTCACTGTTGTAATGGGAGCTCATATATCTTTTCATTAATTGCATAAATGTGTCTTTGTCGTGTATTATCAGCTCAGCAAATGCTCCTTCTGTGCCAAGGAGGAGTGAGCGGGATGAGAAAAGACGGGGAATCCGTGCTTTGGAGTCACCACAAACAAAGTTTCCAAGGTGAGTCACTTACATTAAAACTCGGAATGAAATGATACAAGCTAGAAATGTGGTCATACATGTCCCATTAAACGAGCACTATAAACCCATCTATTAACTGGTAATAGATATGTAAATTCACACTTCATCGCTGTGCCTGGTCTACACATTTAGCAAGGATTTAAACAAAAGTGTGGCTGGTGAGGTGTGAAGTAAAACACTTGTAAGCTGAAAAGTAAAAAAAAAAAGGAAAACTGTTTACTCTTGCTTATTCTTGCTCAACTCTGAAAGAAATGATGCAACAGGGAGTACACATGCCTTAAATTAAATGGTTGGGTGAGAGAAAGAAAAACAAAATCACAGCAATGCGTTCAATTAATTTTCCAGGAATCTTTCATTTTACATTTCAATGAGTAATTATGTTTTGGGGGGGGGGGGTTGGGACACATCACCTAAAATGGACAATTTGACAAGCAGCCCTCAAGTTATCCAAACAAAAAGATATATATATCCTAAGAAGGAGAAAATATTGTCAAAAGGAAAGACATCCAACAACAAGTTTAAACTGAGGAACACCAAATAAACCAAGGACCTGACCCTAACATTAAAGTGCCCCACGTTAATACTAACATCAAACCCATATGGATGATTTTTTAATAATAACTAAGGTTTGACTGCATTCACATAACTGCTCGAGTCAGACAGTCTTCCATGCAACAAGTCCACTATATAACCATGAACTTCATGTATCTTAAAGTAGCTTCAATTTTCTGTTTGATCCGCTGTCCGTCACACCAGTCACTTTTAACGTTACACAGCGCAGACTACAATCTAAAACAAGTGTCAATGCAACCAGCATGCAAACCGAACCGACACCTGACACACTGCTCGACTCGGACTACCTACAGACGTGTACAGACAATCTAATAAAGCGTTTCCATTTTTCCAACAAACCCCCGATGATGATTCGCAGCATTCTCCATATATGAAGTCAGCATACCTGCAAAGAAATCTGGCTTAAAAACAAACAAACAAAGAAACAAAAAAAGAGGGTGAAATAAGCAAACGGCGAGTCTGTCTAATTATGATGTCGCTCTGTGCTCTCCTACGTGTAATCTCTGCGTGTTAAATGCGACGGAAAGGCAGCCAAACGGCACATTACTTAAATCGTAGAATATAAATTAGTTCTGAGAATTTCGGGGGTGGGTTTAAGGAACTGGTGACGTCGCAGGCTCGACGTCCTGTGACTGTGGATTCAACCAAAAGCAACTTAGATAGGGGGGGTGGGTGGCGTGTTGGATTTGATAACTATTAAACATGTTCCAGCTTTACTGGACAAAATAATACTTCTTTTCACACTCGTTCAAACATTAAGAGTGCGCTGTGGCTAATGTTAAAACCGCAGCAAGGGACAGGTGTTAGGATAGCTGGGTTGAAAAGGAGTTGTTTTCACCGCTAGGGGAAAAAACGTCTCTCCCCTGCCCCCTTCGGGAAAGTGGTACGGTCCCGGGCTCAAATTCCGAGAATTGAGCTCGTCTGATTCTTAGAACTGGGGTTCTTAGAAGTGGTGATGCAAGAAGTTTCTAGGAAAGCGCTACCAGGTGATTTTTTAAATTCCTTTTTTTCCTCTAATTTGGCGCGAAGTTGTTATGTACTGTGCTTTTGCCGATATTTTAACTGTAGCTTTTTGTCCATTTATATGCTGTTTTTTTTTTGTGGGTAATAATATTGTCTCGTGAAGACAGGGGGGCTTCTGTGACTGTGTGACTGTGACTGTTGGTGTGTGTTGGTGTGAACAGTGCAGAGTCGAAACTCTGAAGTGGCTCTCCTGTGTAGTGACAGGCGGTGTGTGCTTGTGCCGCCGCTGCTGGTGCTGTTGCCGCTGCTTGCTGCTGCTCTTGCCCCCTTGTTTGACAGCGCTGTTAAGAGAACCAGCGAAGGGGGGTGGAGGGGTTGACAAACAGTCAAGACAAGACAGTAGCCTCCTCCGCTGTGGCAGCTTTCCGTACCCGCACTGACACGCTTTGTAAAGCTGTTAACGACGCGACGGGGACTGCGAGCTGTGTTAGTTAGCCGGTTAGACTGTTAGCCGTGTTAAAAAAAACGTTCTGATTTTAACGGTTGTGCGTTCCAACTGTCAGCGCGCGAGAGAAGTGGCTCCCCTCGCTCGTTCTCCCTGACGCTCGCGCGCGCTGTCAGTTGAAGTTTGCCTGGCAGCATGGCAGCCTTCGCTGTTCAAACATTACACATTATTTTATTTGGGTTACACTCCGGCCACGGTAATTTGCTCTATAACTAATGGAGCGCAAAAAGACTGCGCCGAACAAGCCCGGCTGTTACCGTAACACTGTAGCGGAAACATTAAGTGTTGATGTGTGTGTGTGTGTGTGTGTTTTTTTTTCTTTCCACGGATGAAGCTCCCGAAGACACGTCGTCGCACCAAGTTGTGTGTGTGTGTGTGTGTGTCTCTCGTTTCCACTGTGACACCGTGCTCGAGTTGTTTTACCGAGATGCGCAACCAGAGAGTTAGTTGGTTTCAAGCTTTTCCTGCAAAATGTTATGTTACCTCATTTCTGTCACGAACCGAGAGTTTCGGTTAGACTGTATTTATGCTCAGAGGGACTATATTTAGGTCCATAAATAAAAATCTAAAAAAGCAAATAAAAGCAGGGGTAATGTTGAGGATCTACTTGCTGTCATTTTTTTAATTAACTCACCAGCATGAAGCCGATTGGCGGAGGTTATATAGTTGTTATGCTTCATAATAAATGCTCTGAAAATCGTGTTGTTTGACCTGAGATCATAAATTCACCACCTTTTGATCTGATATCAGTATATTTAGGCTGCTTCTATTTTCGGACGGGCTCCAGTTACAGACACGAGTCTTGACACTGAGTTCAACAATCCGCCAAAAAAAAAAAGAAGCTCGCGCGTTAAAGAAGCCAATGTATTCACTTTAATTAAAATGTTTCTTAATTAACCCAGAGGTGCACTGTAACACACAATGTGGGTGCATCGCAACAAACTCGCTGTCAAAGGGTTTTGTTTTTACGACAGCAAAACAAGTACAGGCTGTTTTGTTAACCTTTGCCAAGTGCACCGGGTTTGTTATTACACATCTTGTGGTTGAAATCTTGAAGTATTTGAATGTTTGAAAGTTTCAAGTATTGACAGAGGTGGTACTTGGACATGTTTTTATTTAGACAGGAAAAAGAAAGAAAACCCCGTCGACCCGAGGGTAAACACCAAACTTTTAAACTCCGTTAGGTTCAATAATTATTATAAAACTACCAAAATGATTTAAAATAACGCTCTAATAATTGTTTATTATTTAAAATATGCGCAATTACATATCCGTGAGTAAAAAATGAAATATAATATCGTTATTACAGAATTATATAATGACTTTTGTCTGCTGCAGTCAGTTTTTCCTTCATCTTCATTTGCTGTCTTAACTTGTCAACCGGTGGTTTACAAAGCGAGAAAGTCAGAGAGAGAAATGATACCAAGGATTGAAATTTAAATGTCTAGACTGTGTTTGTTTAATAAATGGCGCCGCCTTCTGGCCAAGCAGCTGCAGCTGTTTCTCCACATTAAAAACACCCCGTGAGGATCATAAATAATTTCAGCCTCAGTTTAATTCACTCAAAGATTACCTCTCACTTCAGTCTTGTTGGCGCGCCGCTCACCGCAACATTACATTTTTGTGTGCATGTGTGTGCGCTGATAACCTTCATGTTTGTTTCTGTTTTGCAGAACTTGACAAAATGGCTTGCGCAGCAGACAGCTGCATACAGTTCACACGCCATGCAAGCGATGTCCTGCTCAACCTGAACCGGCTTCGGAGCAGAGACATCCTCACAGACGTTACAATCCTGGTTAACAGACAGCAGTTTCGTGCACACAAGACCGTTCTCATGGCTTGCAGGTGTGTGTTAGTTACATGAGAACAGGTTCTCTGCTGCAGTTTGAGGCTGAAGTGACTGATCTTTCTTTGCTCTTTCTTCTTTTTATTTTGTTTTACATGGTTGCCAGTGGGCTGTTTTACACCATCTTTACTGACTCCCACAAGTGCAACCTTAATGCTATCAGTCTGGATCCAAAGGTGGACCCAGAGGGCTTTGCCATCCTGCTGGAGTTTATGTACACCTCCCGGCTCACACTAAAGGAGAGTCTGATTATGGCGATCATGAACACAGCCATCTACCTGCAGATGGACCACGTTGTGGACACCTGCCACAGATTCATCAAATCCAGGTTGGTAGAACAGGGTGCCGTAACAAATCAGTCAAATTTATCACTGTGAGCATCTGTCGTCTTTTTGTTTTGTTTTTTTTGTAATCATCTTGCTCTTTTCACAGTGATCCGTCTGTCAAGCTGCCCAGAGATGAGTTTTTAGTTAGTCCCTTGGTTTTACCTCAGGATGTCCACGCTTACCGGCCCCATGATGTTGTCGACAGTTTGCACAGCCGTGTAGCTCCATTCAGGGATGGCAGGCCATACGGTTCAAACATGTTCAACGGGGTCAGCACCCCTAGCAACTACCATCTCTACGGGCAGTTTCCCATGCCAGGATTCCCCTTCCCTCTCTGCAAGCTGACTGATGCCAAAAACGCTTTTGCTGATCTCTCTAAGAGCGGTATCCACCACAAGCATTGTTCCCCGCACGACAGTGCCAACCTCATCAGGGCCGAATACAGCAGGGCAGTGGGCACTAGCTCCTCCAGTATTATTCACTCCACCACCTACGCTTCGAGGGAGGTAGATGAGATGAGGAAGGAGAGCCACGATGGGGTCAGTCAGTCTATTGCGCTTGGCACAAGGAAGCGAGCGTTCCCTGTGTTAACCCTGGAGCACCAGAAAGACTCTGGCAAAGATCACGCTCCTCAGGCAGAGGAAGACCTGATCCATCAGCACTACCCCCTTGGAATCTCCTCCGCTGGGCGCAAGAGCCTCATGAGCAGCCCACAGAGCCCCCTTAAATCAGACTGCCAGCCCAACTCCCCAACAGAGTCCAGCAGTAGCAAGAACGCCGGCCTCTCCCAAGCCGCCGCAGTGCAAGCCCAGCAAGGCACGCAGGACCCCAAAGCTCGCAACTGGAAGAAGTACAAGTTCATTGTGTTGAATCAGAGTGCTAAAGAAGACGAGGTGGGGCTGCGGGATCCCGGGCTCCGTTCACCTCAGCGCCACGGCCTGCAGCCCTACCTCCACCCAAGTGACTCGGAGAACCTCGACCCACAAACCACAAGCAAGAGCAGCGATCACAGTGAGGACCTACCTGTGCCCCAGGCCAGCCGTCTCAACAACATCATTAACAGGTGAGGTTTAACCAAACGCGTAGCTGCATAGCTTGCTTAACAAGAATATGTTTGTCTCGTGAACCAGTTTGGATGTCATGCTTGGAGGATTTGGGGAGTAAGGGAGTTATCATATGAGCTGCTCTTGTTTTTGACATTCACCAGGATCATTTTATGAACTTTGTTTTGTAAAAAAAAAAGAACTCTCAAGTCTGATTTCCTGCATTTGTTTACGTCCGACTTTTAAGTATTTGTCTTTTGTCTATAGTGCACTTGAGGGGTCACTGAAGAACGGTGACAGCCACCCTCCACACTACTTGAGCCGCCTGAACTGCTCATCGTGCGGTACTCCATCCACACAGCACTCAGATGTCTGTCCCAAAACCTCCAGGTCCCGTCTAACAGAGGACATGGCAGAGCTGCACTCTGAATACTCAGACTCCAGTTGTGGTGAGTTTTATGATGGATGTTAAACGTGGATCAAAAAATTATTATTTAGGACTCGAGGTTAACTTTGACTCTGATTCCACCTGAACAGAAAACGGCACATTCTTCTGTAACGAATGTGACTCTAAGTTTGCTGAAGACGAAGCGCTGAAACAGCACATGCTTCAAGTTCACAGCGACAAGCCATACAAGTGTGACCGCTGCCATGCTGCTTTCCGCTACAAGGGCAACCTTGCCAGCCACAAGACTGTCCACACAGGTACACCTAAGAGATCCATTCATTGTCTGTCAAGTTTACACACCTTTCCTGCTGAATTCTAACATTTTTTTTAATGCCCGATTTCCCTTTTCAGGAGAGAAGCCGTATCGCTGTAATATCTGTGGTGCTCAGTTTAACAGACCAGCTAACCTCAAGACTCACACTCGCATCCACTCAGGAGAGAAGCCATACAAATGTGAGACGTGCGGAGCTCGTTTTGTACAGGTAATAACACCCTTAGCAGTAGAGCAGTAGAGAAAAGTGTCACTCACACTTCCATTAAGCGTTTTCCCTCAATTGTTTACGGGCTAATAGCACTAGTACTCAACTATGGGTGGGTACAGTTATTTTCAGTTTTACAGAAGTACCCATAATTGTAGTGAAGAACATTCTTGTGTTTCAGCTTTTACACAATGGATACCAGTACGTCGTTCGACTGCTCCGTTCACTTCATTCAAAACTCAATTCAAAGCTGATTATATTTGTTTTGTTTTGTTCACATTTCAGGTTGCTCATCTCCGTGCCCACGTGTTGATCCACACGGGTGAGAAGCCATATCCATGTGAGATCTGTGGAACACGCTTCCGTCACCTGCAGACGTTGAAGAGCCACCTTCGTATCCACACGGGAGAAAAGCCCTACCATGTAGGTTGACATACTGTATTTGATCGTCTTTAAAAGTTAGAAAATCATACAACTATGTAACTTTCTTTAGAAATTTAAGGTATTGCAAGACATGCCATGCCCTAAAATAATGTCTGTCCTTTCCAGTGTGAGAAATGCAACTTGCACTTCCGCCACAAGAGTCAGCTACGGTTGCATCTTCGACAGAAGCACGGCGCCATCACTAACACGAAGATCCAATACCGTATGTCGACGGCAGAGATGCCTACTGACTTGACAAAGGCGTGCTGAACTGGAAGAAGGGAACAGTTTTAGAGGAGGCAATCTTGACCTTGGCATTTAAAAAAACAAAACAAAACATAAGAAATAAAAAAAAAAACCGACCCAACTTGTACAATCATCCAAAATTGTAGTGCCACACTGTGTTCATTAGACAAATTGGCTGTGTACGCCATTCTAAACGGGTTTCCACTACATGTGAACGTAGAGCCACATACGGCATCTTAGTCACTTTATTGTTTATATATAGATATAAATATATATATGTATGTTGGAAGTGTTTCTAAGCTTTGAAGGTACGTATATAAAGCTTTATTTTGTTGAGAAGGATGGAATGTAAACAATCTGTTTTTTGAAAATACAGTATTTTATATCAGAGAACTTACTTTTCTGAAAGTATTGAAAATTTTGATCGACGGGTGGTACATATATTTTAAGAGATAAATACGAGATTTGCGGCTGTATAGAATTGTCTATACATTTTTATGTAGATGTAGGTACATGTTGCACCATGTCAAGTTGCCATATTCATGTGAAGAGTCGGGGGGGGGGGGGGGGTGACATTGTAATTGGTTTTTAGTGTAAAACATATCAGATGACTGCTGCTGTCTGATGAGGATATGCATGAGGTACTCTCTTACCAGTTGTCAGCGCACATGAAGTGGGCAACTGCATAAATATTGTGACATATTGTGTAATTATATCTGTGGGATTGCTCTCTGCTGGCAGAGCCAATCCAAGTGTTCAAATGCATTTCAAGGTACTGCTTTGTTATGACCAAGAAAATATTTTGCTTCAGACGTATTTGTATAGATGTGAATTTTTGTTTGTTTTCCATAAGTGAAGGTTTACAGTTTTTGGTCATTGTTCTAGCTCCTACAGTAAAGTTGTGTACGTGTTAAAAGTTTTTTTTGTTTGTACATACACTGTGTATTCAATGTGCCTTTCTCTATGGTGACTGAATTCTTCTTCATTCAGCCCAGCTGTATTAAGGTACAACTCAAGGACACCAATTGTCCTAGATCCCTGTATGTGTGTGTGTGTGTGTGTGTGTGTGTGTGTGAGTGAGAGAGAGAGTGTATATATTTTTAAATGCTTGTCACCAACCGTAAAACATGCAAATACATCATTGTAAATCTTCAGGACTTGTTTTTTGGATTGGGCTTTTTTTTTTAACTGCATTAAAATTATTGTACAATGTTTAGATGTATGAATGTAAAATAAACGTATTGGATTTCTATGTATTAACACCAGACTGAGTTTGTCATACTGAAGGGAGAAGTGACAGTGCATATACAGGCACACAGGTTTAACATTTTTCCACTGATACTGTTAGACGGCTGCAATAAAGAGACGATTTAAGTTCCAGCTGACTTGAGGTGAGAGGTGGAGTACACCCTGGACAAGTCGTCAGTTCATCACAGGAGACAAACAGCCATTCACACTCACATAAACACCTACGGGCAATTTAGAGTCACCAATTAACCTATTAGGTGTCTTTGGGCAGACTCGGGAGAACAGAGAGGCCCCAGCTGAGCTTCAAACCAGGTTTACTGACTTTCTTGCTGCGACTATAGCGCAATATATAACGAGAATAAATATAGTTGTAGAAATGTAAATCCTGTTTGAACAGCAGGACTGGTGGCATCATGATTTTGACATTAAATTGTTTTACTTAATCCACATAAGTGGGGAAAAAAATAACATTTTATGTACTTTGATTGTAAATATTAATTTAAAACGCTAATGTTCTGCAACATACACCATTCAGCCACTTCATTAGGTACACTTGTACAATCTAATTCTGCCATAAATTCAAGAAGCCTATAATGTTTCAGTTTTTGTTGACACTGTCAGGGAGGTATTAATTCTACATGTTTACTAGTGAGGTCTTAGCGAGTGCTGTTGTTGTAAAGAGTGCATTAGAGTGTTTCTAACATTATAATACACATAAAGGTTCAATTAGGACCTCTCTGACAGTGTCAACAAAGTAGAATTTATGTCAGAGTTGTTTTGGTTTAGTATCGTTGGTAGCGTCTGTGCATTCATAATACTTTATTTGTCCCCCGAGCTGGAGACAGGAGCAAAGCGAGCGCTCTGAGGGGCGCTGCTCATGGGGTGGTATGTGGGAGCCATTAAAGGATAACAGTAAATGGCAGTTACAGCAGTTAAGATTAAATAATTAATTGCAACAATAATGAAGTGTGTTTATGCTGGACTGGCTTACACGGATAAACCTGTAAACTTGTTAGAACAGTGCTGTTGTTTACATCTATATATAATATATATATATTACATAATTTTCCATAATCACAGCTTGTTGAAATAAAGCTCATTCAGTTCTTCTGATAATTATAAATACCCAAATTAAGATCTTAGTGGAAACAGATGAAACACTTCAACATAAAATTACAGAAGAATTCATAAATACTCGCTGTGTGCTTCAGTGTTGACTGACTCTAGTTACAGCATGTAGATGCTGTTTCCAAAGGACTTGGCCTGTCTTTGACGTGTACCATGGCCTCCCTTCTTCTTTTTTGTTGCTGTTTGTCTGTGTACTTGTGCAGAAGTATCTTTAATACTGTACTGCGTATAGTGCAAAACGTTGATGGTGGCTCTGACTGGGGATGTGTTCCCCTGCTGTCTCTTTATTGTGTGATTTTATCACCGCCTGTTTTCTGATTTGTTTGTCAAAAAGAAGAAAAAATATCCCTATAAATGACAATAACATGATCAAAATATAAATAAAATTTTATTTTGAAGTGGCATAAAAAAAATCCTAAAGTCTTTTTTTTTTTTTTTAAGATAAGCAACAGTGCTCGTATTATTCAACAGAAACACTACAACAGATCTTTACCTCTACTGGGCTCATAATTGTATTTAGTTGCATTTCCTTTGAACAAAACAAAAAGACAGTATATCAAATGAAGCCGTCGACGCGGCCTGAGAGGTGAAGACCATTTCCAGTAATTACTTACTTTGCAAATTATCAATCACCAATGTCAGGAATGCAATTAAATTCTCTGTCATCATCAACAACTCAGAACTCAAAACTATGCATTATTACAAAAATCCCACCCCGGACTAAACCCCGTCCCCCCGCCATCCCGCAGGCTAATCACTGCTTCTGCTGCATCGCTTCTTTTCGTGCAGCAGTCTTGCAGGAGCTGCGTGTCCACTTCGTCTGCTGGCAGCTGAACATACCGGACCACAGATCCACGGATGAAACAGTTTTTCACAGACAGCTGGAGGAAATTAAAAACAAAACAATGGGGGGGGGGTTTGAAGATCATCATTCAAAGTCTCAGAGATGCTGGACATCTGTAGAGAATCTATAGCTCATAAAGGATACATCCTACTACCGAAAACTTGTAGGCTGAATTGAGTATCCGGTACGGATGAAAGCACATTTGCTGAGTACGTGTATTATACGAGTAATACGAGTCAACATCTGTGATCGGATTGAATGAAAATCCTCATCAGGTAGCTGACTGTGTCTGCGTTCTGTGCTGCTGTGTGTCGCTCTGCTCACTCACACGCAGAACAGCTCTCTGTCTCTTCCGTTAACGTTTGGGCTTTCTTCAGCTTCAGGATTGCCTTTACTTCGGTTTGTACTTACTTAACCAGCAGAGTTCTGGTAAATGTGGGTTCATTCAGATGTGGTGCTTGCTGGTCAAAGATTTATGTATTCATTTATTTTATTTTCTGTCAGCTGTTAACTGTCAGCTGACTCTAACCAGTTTTTTTGACTTCACGGACAATTTCTTGCTGTAAAAAAAAAATACTGTATTTTTCTCTCTCTCTGTCTCTCTTACTCACACTGAAAAAAATTAAACGTTAAAGTTAAAAGAAAGTTATGTTGAGTATGAAAACTCTTGTTCATTGCATTTTACTTCATAATTGCAACCGCATGTGTTGTATTCATTGTTGCAAAACTGCTATCGTATTCAAAACCATTGAGCTGAAGCTCAATGCTGATGCTGTCCTGTAAATAGTTTCCTAATCAGCGATTAATATAATTTAATATAATATAATACAATTTCTGATCAGCCCAATTCAATTGCATGCTTAAAATAACATACCAGTTAAAGCCCCGCCCATTTCAAGACAACCCGACCCACTTCCGGGTTAGCCCTCATCCCACTTTGAGTACAGATACAGATACAGATAATTCATGTGGTTAACAGATACAGATACAGATAATACTGTACTCACTCATCCCTTAGGAAAACACCGTACGACGGTTAAACCTACCATGTGTGGATATTTCTCTGGATCAGTGACACTGATGTCTGTGAGCTTAATGTTCAGGTACTGAAACACGCAAGCAGAGAAATGTGACGTCAGAAATATATTAGAAATCATACCTGTGCAGTCGAGACAGAAAACGTAAAAGCTGAATTGGTTGTTTGAAAAACGAGGAGAATAAATCATCATTTCTAACCTGGTCGACAGAATGAAGTGTTCCACAGATGCTGAAGGAGAGAGAGAGATGTTGGGATTAAAATTATTGTTGGCATTTATGAACATATCCTTACATAAAATATGTAAAGTGAACTGGTCTCAACATTCAATACAACAATTTAAATTTAATAAATGCAGTTTATTAGGGACTGCTCTGGAGCTGGCTGTAGAGAGGAAGACGCTCCACAAGCTCAGCATCACGGACAATAGTTCACATCTCCTATACAACCTTCGGATGGAGCAGCAGAGCAGGAACCGTTACAGGAAGTCATTTCAGCCCGCTGCTATTACACTTTATCATGACTTCCCTCTGTGCAGGGATAGAGTTTTAAATATGGACATATAATAGTTCATTCGCACTGACTAATTCTCTGAATAACAATGCACTTTTTGCACAAAGCTTCTGTACAAGTTTTTGTATATTCCTAATGGAAGAGAAAAACTGTGACTGTTTATTAAACACTAAACTAAAAGTCAATAATCTCAATCCAAATCCAATCAACTGCAATAATCTCAAACTCTTTACCAGTGTGTTGTCAGACCCAGACTTCTGACACGAGTGTACATACATTTGTGTGTTCATTTACCGTTTGTGACAGTAAATGTTTGACCTAAGTGCTCAGTTTATTACCAATTTACTGTTTTGCTCAATTAATCCACAAATATATATTAAGATAACAGCAACCCTGTGTTACGGTATTACACGGATAGAGCAGTGTGTTCTTCCTTCTCTCAGACTTTTTAAATTCTATTTGTAGTCACTTTGTATCTGTCCTCAGGCCTTTGTATATAGCGGATGTCGGTTTTGTGTTGTAACACATGTAACTTCTCAGTAAACTTCTCAGCAACTAATGCTGCTGCAACAAAAGAATTTCCTATCTATCCATCCAACAATAACAATTTATTATATGTCTGTCTAGAGTCTGCACAGAGAGGAGTTGCAGTGCAGTCCCTAATGTAATTTTGAGCCTGTTATACTGTATTTAACTGATGATCACTTTGTATTTATACAGTTAATTCAAAGTTAGGCGGCATGCATGTTCAAAGCCCCTCACAGCTCCAATCAGCACGCAGCTACACTAACTATCATTAAATAACGATAAATAGAAATCATAGACAAACTGACCTCAGGTCGTTTTTGAGCTCCACCACCACATCCTTCCCCACCAGCGACTTGAAAAACGAGTAGAAAAGCTGAAAACAAAACAAACGACATGAAACCGTTAAGTGAATGTTAGCAACATGCTAACCGCGGAGCACGATACGGTGCCGCTTACAGCCGGCAAACTAACGCGAACACAGCGGCACGGAGAGCTGTGAGCACGTCAGCCACTCGCTGCAACTTCAGTCTAGACTTCTGGTTTAAAACCGGAGAATAAATTCAAACATTCACGTCGAGTTCTCACCATTGTGGCTGCTGCTGCTGCTATCTGCTGCTAGCTAGCGCGTCCGGTCGGCTGCTGTTGATGACGTATGAAGAGGAGGCGGGGATTCTTGCTGCCTCGTGACCGGAGGGTGCAATCACAGAGCAGCTCCGCGTGGGGGAGCCACACTGACGTGACAACACGTTGAACTTTAGCACCTGACAGGTGAACTGCGTGATCATGAGGCGTTCTGTGAGGTCAAACGTGTAGTTCAATGACTCTCCATGTGTTTATCTGCAGTGCATGTCAGCAAGTTTCTTGGCAGATTGAAAAATGACCAGGCCTTGAGACACAACATCAACAACTGTCCAAGCCCAAAAGTCCTTTACACCAGGGGATCTTCAACCTTTTTCAGCCCAGGGACCAGAGACAAACAGAACACGGACCCCAACATCTAATTAATGTTTTAAAATGTGTCAGATTTTAAGCCTGACCTAAGGAAACTTTTAGTTTTAACTTATTTATTTCAGCTTTTAACCCATTCATAGATAGATAGATGACTTTATTAATCCCCAAAGGGAAATTAGGTTGTCATAGCAGTCCGGTATATTTGGATTAATACTATAAAAATTTAAAAGAATAAAATACTGAGGTAGAAAATATAAAAAATAAAAACACAGATAAGGACACTTCAAAAACACAAGATAAATAGGTAGATAAGGTACAGTTGCAAGATGATGGTAATAGTACTGATGGTATGATAGCAACAATATAACTCATGTAGTGGTTTATTAGCCTGTATGTTTTTATGACTGATAAAAAGTTCATGCATAATTATTATTGATTATTAAATGTGAAGAGATGTGCGTGTGAGTTTCTCAATTATCTGCAGCCTCACATTCACCATTATTTTGGTGAAATGGTGGTGTCAATTATTGTGACAAAAATTGGCAGAACCCCCTGCAGTGCCTCTGCAGACCCCCTATGGATCACGGGCCCCTGGTTGAAGACCCCTGCTTTACACCCAGTGACAGTACACCCAGTGACAGTGACAGTACCTGTGGGTGACGTCACCCACAGGTTTCTGAATATCTGTTATGAAACTCAGAATTTGTAAGATGTACTGCCTAAAATAACAAACTCTAATCACGCTAATATTTGAATTTATTTGAGCATTTATTGTACATCTACAAGGCAAATATGTCAACGTCTGTGCAAGATAATACTGTGCGGTAAACATTCATTAGCTATTGTATAGTGTAAAACTCTGTGAATTATTATTATAGCAGAGTTTAATTTCAAACCCACTTTTTAATGCAAGCTTAGCAGAAATTAAGTCAGAACTTGTGTCCAATGTTTATATGACTAAAAGAAATGTTCAGGAAAGTCTGTTTTGTTTGGCTTTCTTGCCAAGAACTGGATGAAATTACAGGAGGAAACAGTTAGCTTAGCTTAGCATTAAGACTAGAAACACAGGGAAGTAGCTAGCCTGACTCAGTCCAAAGGTGAGTATCATGTAACTGAACAGCAGTTACGTTCAGACCACACTAACCCTCACACATTACTGGAAAAGTGATTTACCTGATCGTGTCTGAATGGACACTCTTTCTTTCAGACAGAGCCAGGCTAGCTGTTTCCCCCTGTTTTCCAGTATTAATGCTAAGCTAAGCTAAGGCTGTAGTATCATATTTAGCATACAAACATGAGAGTAGTATTGGTCGTCTCATCTAACTCTCAGCAAGCAAGCAAATAGGCACATTTCCGAAAAATGTGGATCCATTCGTTCATTACAAATGAAGAGTCACTCTCTTGTGATACATTTGGGATGGGGAGTGCGTGGCTGAAGCCTTTTCTAAGTTTATTTTACATTTCTCAAAAATGCAGAGTTGCAGGAAGCTGTACAGTCAGCGCTGACCATCGCTGCAGCTTGGTCTCACTTCACAGAACGGCCCATCTTGGGACCTTCAGGATACGCTAAAGAAAGAGAAAGAGTTTGCATCATCATATCATTTGTTGGGGAATTTAATCTCACCATCAGAGAAGTTAGAATAGATTTACTTACTGTCTTTGTGAGGCTGTGGTTGGCCAGGTCGTGCTGGCGGTCTGTGTTTGATGGGGAGCTCAGAGCTGTCTCTGTAGTCTCTGGGTTTCGGGGTCTGCGGGTCGGGCATGCCCTGCCGCATCTTGGAAGGTAAGGGAGGCCGATTGTGTGCTCCTGCCCCTTCCGAGCGTGAGGGCATCACTGGCTTCTTCGATGCGGGATGCGAAGTGAGGGAGGTTGGAGGCTGATTTTTGGTCTCAGAGCATGTGAAGGAGCGGATGCGTGGGGTGGGCACCGGGGGGCGATCACTGTCTCCGTCTGCTGCTTTGGAGGTTGTAAAGCCGGCTTCTGGAGGTGTTAGATGGTCCCACTGCTGATGGTCTTGGTCCTTTCCCCGTCCAAGAGATTTTCCCATTGAACCGTATAATGGATTGTCAAACATCTCCGATACCTTTTCACCCTCACCCCTAGGAAACAAGGCATCAGTCAGTAAAGATTATGTTTTTACCGAATAACATCAGCTATTAATGTAGCACCAGAAACACTTACATTGGATTTAAAGTTTTCGCTGTGGGACTCCGTGTACCAACATCATAACCACCCTTCTTACACTCTTTACTTCCTTGCCCGGCAGTTGGAAGATTTTTTGGTGGCATGCTGTAACTCCAACCTTTGTCTATCACATTGCCCTTTTGGTAGGACATGTAACTGGGGTTAGAAATATCATGTGCTTGAGTGATGGAAAACCTGTCGACAAGAAGACAGAAGCTATTACACCGAGAAGTCACGCTTGAGATATTTCAAAGTAACCACAGGTATAAAAATACTTCATACTTGCTGAAGTCACCGCCTTTGCCTTTTGAGGTGACAGTGTCATCCTTTTCGACTTTGATGAAATCTGAAAGCACAGAAAAACAAGAATTGGTGCTCCAAAAACTGAAGAAATAATTTAATAAGTAAGTCTTGAGATAATCTCCAGACTCACCATATAACTTCTCGGTGGGTGTGCCCTCAGAGGTGTGCAAATGGATGCTGCCTGACAATGAGCCCGCCTTCTCTCCGTCGTGAGTCAACGTGATCTGAAACTCTGTGTCACAGAACTGGGCAGCTCGCAGTGCAACACAGCCCTCACCTTTGGGGAATAAGACCACCAGCAAACCATGAGTGCTGCTCAAGTCAGTGCATCTGCATTATAAAATGCCATGGAGGTTAATTACCGTATGACTCGTCGCTGTCGGTCGACTTCACACAGATGAGGATGTGCTGGTCCAAAAGGTACTCTGGGTCGGAGATGATCGGGGTGAGCTTGAAAGGATGGAAAAGACGGATGGTTATTGGTTGCCACGACAAGTCATCGTCCGAAATGAAAGCTCCTTCCAGATTTTACCTCAACTTGGCTGCAAAAATGAACTTTTATTGACCCATTTGAGTCCTCTGCGTTCTCCCCCTCTGGAGTCTTGACTGTTTCTGTAGACATTTAGTGAAATATTTGATCACCTCAGCTCATTTTAAAGCAGATTCCAATGTGATGCAGTCAGGCTATACAGACGAAACATACTTTCCAAGCAGCTGGAATGGTATTCGATGAAGAACTTGGTCTTTGATTTTGTCTTCAAGGTGGCCACACAGTTCATCATCGTATACCACCCTGAGGTGCACTGTTCAGATCTGAAAATAAGGACATACATTAGCAGACTCTGATTTTGGATATAGTAGTGAGTAGTGATGTGATCAGTGATCAGACCTTGTTTGGAGACAAACTGTGAAGCTACTCCGACTTCAAATGAGGCAAATACCGGTGAGTGGTCACTTGTCATGATGTCGTTGGTACACCCTGCAAGTTGTAAAGTTTGGTTAAATGAGTCTGTCACGTAAAATCAAAATTTTTGCATTAGACTTTCACACGTTATGTGGATACCCCAGTATGGGTCCTTTTGTTAGACCAACAATCACATCTTTAGGGTGAGGGTACATTCAGGCAGAAGTGCGGTAAGGGAGAGTGAGGGCTGTGGGGGGTGTCTATTTGTGCTGAATGTTACTGCTGTGAAACAATCAAGAAACAGCTTTTTATTTAACTGATTAGCCGGCTTCATCGATGCTAGTGCTCCCTCACTCTCATTCACTGTCTACATCTCCCAACCACTGCTCTCTCTCTCTCTCTTGAACTATTGTACACAAACCAAATTAAACTTTTTCGTGTCATTATTTCTCATGACAAGTAAACTGAACTTCATCTGTAAAATTGGTGACATGTCCCTTTAAAAACACAATAAATGTTGGTAAAAACCTTTTCTTGGAAGTCTTCTAGAAAAAAGTCTGTGATGGTATCTAATGTATTAGCCTGGCTGACTTACAAGTATGGTAGTAGTCTCTCATTTCTGCACACTCAGCAGGTCTCTAGTTTCTGTTTCAAGACCTCTTCTGAGGAAATCACAAAACACGTTCAAGGGGAATTACTCACCATATGCTTGGCAGACAACGTGAATCAGAGGGTATGACTTCCGGAGGACACGATCACACCATGAGGGCAGATTGTATTTGGTCTGTAGAGTCAACATACAGATGTGTTAAATGCTGCTTCTCACGGTTTCTGCACCGTGGTGACTGACGGGAGCCAAAGACATCTGTCTAAACATGAGCTTACCCCGGTGGCTTTGGCCTTTGTATAGGCATACTTCTCTCGCGTGTCTCTTTCAAAGCGATATGTGGGGGCAAACGTGATTTCCTCTTCATCTACAGTCAAAATGAAAATAAGAAGATGATTAAGAGGATTAAGAAGACTTTTCATGCATGCAATTAATGAATGCAGTAGACGATGAGGAGATCAGAGTTGCTGTAGAAAATCCCATAAAGCACAAACTAAACAACACATTTTGCTATATGGCTGCATTGATCAATATCCTCCATGTGCTCACCGAAATGTAGGAAGACCTTTCCATCATTCATTTCCATGCTGAGCTGGTCTTTACTGAGGAGTTCGTGGTACTGCTGCTGTTTGATCTTTGTCACAATGTTCTCAGCTTCCTGTGAAGGGAAACAGTGCAAAGTAGTGACTTTTCCTGCAGCTGAGAGCTCAGACACCTGACAACCAGCCTGCTCTTTCATGCACCACAGCACAGACAAGACATATAATATATATATATATATATTATGAATATATTTTACTAGCAGGCTGCATTTTTTATTATTTTTTTTTACAACTTACTGTAGATGGTAATTCAACACGGTAGTTCAGATCACCAAGCCAGAAGAGGTGTGTGAACTGATGGGTGATGTCGAACGGATTGAGCTTTTTATCTCCAAGGTTCAGAAATCGCACGATGCTCATGTAGTTTTGATTGCGTCTGCAAATAAAGCAAAAATAATTTCAGAAATTGATAACATATTCTTATGTATTCAATCCTACCACAAAGAGCTCATACTGCCTCATCATCTGTTTTTCAGCAGTTTAACTGTGAATTGAAACATACAGTACATGTTGTTAAAGGTGCAATGTTCACCTGAGCTTCTTCTCACTTCCGGACGTCAGGTGACTGTTGACAAAGCCAAAAGATGTACCGTTGAACATGAAGGACACTCCCACTGCTCCTTTGTTTCCTACAAAACAAACACCACAGTGAGCGCTGATGATTAATTGTTCGATGGCAGGTCATTGAATGGGTTGTGCAGAAGTGGAACTGCTTACCCAGAGTGTTGGCAATCCCCGTCTTCACGCTGTCTGAAAAAACGTGGGAGATCCTGTTTTCGTGCTCGGGCTTGGCAAGGACCACAATCCGAATGTTCCACAGAGTGTGTATCGCCACCTAGATGTTGGAAGGCAATGTGATGTATTTCTGCTCCAGCATTCAGTCTAACTGTTCATTTGTCGGTCACTCACTTGTTTAAAGCTGATGTTTGTGATCTTCCTCAGGACACTCTTCACTGTGTCGGCCCACTCCCTCTCACCCAAAGGATCCTCCTGAGTCCCAATGACGTAAAAATCATGCGGGATGTGATCTGCACTGTCGTCTCGTGTCTTCCCTTGGCCCTTACACTGAAACCAGGAGTCGATGTTGTGGGGAGGGCCTGCATTTCCTGATGCATGATTTGTGGAGAAGAAATCATTTTCATCAGTCAGTAGTTCAAATTAATTCCAACATGTAAGATGTTAACGTGAGTTACCCATGTTCCAGGTGCCAAGAAACACTGTGATCATGTCTGGCTCAGGCTTTTCGGAGTGTTTGTTCTTCATTTGTTGAAGTAGCTGGCAAAACCCTTCCCTTTTCTGGTGAGAGATAACAAACACATTTAAACATTGTACACTCCCATGCATTTTATCTTTGCCTATGTTTAATGTATTTCCTCCACACTGCATTTCTCATGAAAAGGGACGGGACTTAGTAAAGGTCAATTGTCAACGTTACCTTTGTGTTATCAAACGTGAACTCTTTGCGCAGAATCTTCTCTTTTTCCGTCTCCACCACGATGATGAGTTTGCCGTGCATTTTCTGGGATTTCACCAACTGCAGAACTGAGAAATAATCACAGTACTCATCTTAAAATGTGCATTGTTGCTGGTTTACAGCAGGTGTTAAACAACACTAAGAGTCTAAAGCCATAATAAGAGGTTTGCGAAGTTGTTAGGCACGTTGTTAATGCTAATGTTCTCGTAATGAACTTACACTCTCTTGGTTTAGCATGTTAGCAGGCTAAGGTTGTGTACAAAATGTACAAAATACAGAGAGTTTGGCCTGATGATGGTGTTGGATGTATCACCAAAGTTATTGGGTATCACCAGGCAACAACCTCCGCTGTGAAGTGAAGCCAATGCAAAAGTACCTGAAACTGCAATTCCTAAAACGTCCACTTGAGGCTGGCTACAGAAGTGAGTCAATTTCCATGTCCCCATGTTAAAATGTCAAACTTCATAGCAGAAATAAACATGTTTACAGCCTGGTACAAAAAAACTATTTCGGACTCTACTGTATAGTTAATTATCCCATTCACGACAACTGGTTATGCATAATTAACAGTGTGGCCACTTTTTTCTTACTTTTGTTGTGTACAAAGAATTTGTCTTCAGGCCCATCTTTCGACTTCTTGAAGTAGAGCTTTCCACTTTCAACATCCACTTTCAGGAACATCTTTGTGGAAATACCCAGAGATTCTTGCTTGACCTTCAAGTGAAAGAGGAATCTGATCAAATAAACCACAAACCTCCAGACATTTTATGTTATGCATTGTGATAACAGTAACTAATTTGGAGAAGCACCTCAAACGTAACAAGCGGTATGAGAGATTTCCTATGACCTCCTCCATCATATCCAACTGACTCACACACAGAACTTTTAGCCTGAAAAAAGAAACAGACACATTACTTGTATATCAATAAAGATTATTCACAGTCAGTCAGTAGAATAAGTCTTTACCTTATCTTCTATTGAGTAGAGCAGTTTTGTGAGCTGCTCAAGCCTAAAGGATACAGATCGACCTGAATCAGCAGACATCTGAAAATAAAGGAAATAAAACATTATGATAAGGACTTCAGTGTAAGTTGTTAATGCTGCAAAGGATCACGAGTGCCACCTACTTGTTTTGAAAATGGTCCAATCCCTGGGGAGAGCTGTTGGTCCAGTGCTCTGTGGAAGACCTCCAGAGCTGGCAAGACGCGGGAAATTTCACTGTTTCACAATCAGAAACACATCAGCTATAAAGTCGGTATTTCTGGGCTTCTGCCAGCGGATATCCAGAAAACAGATATCCGGACCAAGACAACCTTTGCAGTCCAATTAACAACTTGATACACAGAATGACACAATGCTAATAAAAAACTAAACTGATCAACGAGAACCGTTGGGTTTGTTCTACGATTACATTTTGGCCAATGCCTTCCGCTTTTTTGGTTCTTGGCACGGACGGTTGCAAGTTCATTCAAACATGACGTCTTTATTCAGACTACAAACGGAAACGAGCGTAGATATCTGATATGAGCTTAGAGCATGGGTAAATCAGCTCCAGTATATATAAAATCTGTTGACTTGTAACTATACCGCAGTACCTGTTTAGATTCTTGCAGATTGTCATTGTTAGCTTCTTTAGCCCGGGGAGGTTTGGGTAGCCATTCTGTACTTGTTCAGCGTCCTGGCAGATTGAGTTCCTGAAGTATTCCTGGATAGCCATTTCATGCTCCTCAGGTATTCTGGAAATGTGCAAACACAGGCGCACTTTAAACACTAAAGCACTAAAAACGTGGCGACCACTGCACACTTCGCTGACATATCTATGAGACTTTCTGTATTTGAGATGCATGTGCCAGATTATGCTCAAGGCTAAGAGGGAAGCACTTAACGCAGCTATACCATAATATAATGTTTTATTTCGTTTCCTCATTACTTTGTAAAGCAATGCTAGGAAATACTTTGCATGTATAGTGGAAGTTAGTGCAGGTGCAGAAAGCATTTGTTCAACGTCTTTCTGCATGTTATAGTTTAAGATGGTGCACAGAGCCCAAAGTCAAATGATCTCATATCTACCTAGATGTCACTATAAGAGAAGTGAGGATGGAGGGATGCTGTCCCATCCACGTCCATGCTCAGTGGTTAAGAGATGTTATGTCCTCTCTAAACCTCAGAAGATCCACTACTCAGGTTGTAATTCAGACAAGAGGTTTCGGAAAGTGTGGGGACCTTTCCTGAAATACTTCATCTTCAGTCTTCAGTCAAGTTCACTGTATTAATTAATTAATTTATTGATTGATCGATTTATCCATCCTGCTTTTTTTCTTATTTACCCTGCAACACAAACCCTGGCTTCCAGCAGTGTCCCACAATACTCTAGGAACAACGATCCTTTGGACTTGTAGATGTGTCTAGTGGATGTTTGAGATCAGATTATGTGCCCTTTCATAGCTACCTTCTCTGAAAAATAGTTTTAGATGTTTCACACAGTTGTACATTTTATGAATGTTAATTGAATTTCAATAAAAATATTTGAGAGAGAAAGTAACTGTTGCATTTCCTTATCTCTTACTGTCCTAGTCATAATGGTATGGCTGTAATTTATTAAGTGAAATAGGGTAGAAGAGTGTTTATTTATTTCCAAGGGTATCAATGCCCTGGTATACTTACAGTATGTGTTATGTTATTAACAGAGGTTACTTGTTGATGTACACCTGCAACCTTGTGGAAAATACATTTGTCATTTGTCTCAAAAAAGTTATAAGTCACTATGCAGCATCAGTGCAAACCATACGCGGACAGGTCCATATGCTGCAGTCTCGTCAGGTAGGTCTCTGATAAGGACTTGGAGGCCTGTTCAGGAGACTCTTTCAAGTCATTGGCTGTGAAGTTCCTGGGTGGCAGCTGTGGTGGAAGATTATTGGAATCTGCAGGATAAAGACGAATAGGATGTTTAGAAATGTTTAATTCTTTGACAGCTATTTTACATAATCTATTCAGATGAAGTGAAGTTGTTTGACCTGGCTCCTCGTCTACTTCCTCCTCTCTTTGGACAGGGTACTGCAGATGTGTGACCAGACCCATGTTGGGACTATAATAGGCCTCCACCAGCTCAGGCAGCATTGAGAAGAACCTGATAGGAACTCCTTCAGAGGCCTGAAGAGCAGATCACAGCAGAAACATGACAATACATCAGACTTTAAGCAAAACTGAAATGTCATGTGGTGTTGGTGGGCTTTTGTTTTTCTTTTTGTTACTAAATCAGGCGACACAATCTAAGTTTTACTTCCTATGTGATGTCAGATATGTCTACTTGCACCGTCTGTGGCTTCTTCCAGCAGACTAGAGCTGCAATCGTCATCAGCTCAAGCTCCTTAAGCAGAAGTATAGTGTAGTTTTACAAGCTTCTTTTTCAAACTTAATTCAAAAGAATATATATCAGTCCCATTGAGAACATAATAATGCTAATCTAAACAGTGCCAGGGATCAACAGTACCTACAGACCCTCAAAACAGGTACGAGATGAAGTCCTCTAGACATTGTTTCCACAACAGTTTGAAATGCTTGATGTTATTCTGTTTTTGTTGTGTTAGTTCTCACAGGTTTTCAGATCACAGACTTTCATCTGATTTCACACAATTGTTTGACCCATTTAACCACTGTTTCCTGAAACTTAACGTACATTCAAACAGAATCCGGCGCCATGGCCAATCACCTCAGGGTTGTGTGGTGTCGTGTAGGCGTCGAGGGGTAAACAAGGTTTCGGGGTGTGCTTCTATTTGTACTGAATGTAACAGCTTTGAAATAATCAAGAAATAACTTTTTATTTCGCCAATTAACAGACTTTCTCGATTGTCGCGTTCCCTCACTCTCATTCACTCTCTATGTCTCCATGACCAACGCTCACTTTTCCCTTCTCTCTCTCTCTCTCTCTCTCTCTCTCTCTCTCTCTCTCTCTCTCTCTCAAACCATCAGACACAAACTGAAAGAAAACTTCTTTGTGTCTCTATTTTGCAGCGTAAATTGCGAGTCAGAGACAGATTTAGGGCACATAAAATAAAGCCAGAGCACAACAGGTAGAGTATCATAGTTTAGTCCATGAATCCACCGGGATAGTTTCAGTTTCAGACATTTCAGGCAGCCACAGCGTGACATGGCAGAATTTTTCCAAAAGTTGGATTTGTCTCAACTTCACTACTGGCAGACAGCGCTGTGGCCCCTGCCACTTCAGCCAACACCCACTCAAGTGAATGGAAAAACTTGCATTTTCACCAGTGTTGGATTCTGTCAGTGCTGATTTATTGTACAGAAATGTAACATACTGGTGCCCCAAATTAGCTATACAATTACTTGCAAAAGCATATTTTTTACAATTTTAGGACGTAAGTTTGTGTTGTTCTTGCACATAAAATGTTTGTCCAGAAATCATTTATTAAATCATTTTTATTGTAAATGTGTGTGTTCACATACTGTATAAATATGTTTTCTCAATCTTTAATTCTATGCTGATGATACTGAATTATATCTGCCTATAATAACTCTCAAGTGCAACCTAGTTTCACTTCCTAAAGGTAAATGTTAACCTTCTTTTTTTTCTTTTTTCTTTTTTTTTACATTTTAAGTCAATAAAACATCTCATGATCTCCTGATCTGTAGATCAATCTTGCTTTTATAATTCCAAACAAATAACTGCATTTCCATTTCTAGACGTCAGTTTAGACTGAATGCAAAAAATGAGTAGGCATTTTTCAGCAAAGCCTCCACACTTAAACACATAATGCGTATTTCATTTGAGGTAGTTGTGTCTTATCGTTAGAAAGTAAGTGTGATGTGTGCATAACAACAGTTTTACACGTTCACTTTATCAGTAGCAGCTTTAGCATACAGTGGTATATACTGAATAATCATCCAAATAATAAGAAAATAGGACAACAAACACAAGTTCAGTGTAACATTTGATGACTTAGAGTCTAAAGCCATGCTAGTGGGTTTGTTAGGCAGCACTACTGACAGCAGTGCTTTGAGCTAAATGCCAGTGTCAGCAGAATAACATCCTCACAACGATAACATTAACAGGGCGGTGGTAAACTGGCATAATTTGGAGACTGGAGACTGGAGACCATCCATGAATGTACGAATGTTCCAGTCTGAGAGTTTGTACATCTGAGCAACCAAACTGCAAGGAACCGGCTTACATTTCCGTCCCCAGAGCCATGCCACAAACATGATTAAAAACTTGAGGGGAGTCTGACCCTGAGTCACAAATTTGAGAATTTGGTTTGTGAATTTGTATGGTTTCTAGTGCGATGTGCGCAAACAGAAGAGCTATCATTAAGGGGACTAGTCCAAAAAATAAATAAATTTGAATTTGCATTGAAGGATGTTTTTAGATGAAACATCATCACCATCACAATATACAAATCCATCCTACAAAACCCACAAACACATGTGGGTTGTGTCTTTTAGCTGGTAGGCTGGTCAAACATTAGCTAGAAAGCTAACATTTTAGCTATGTTAGGCTTTGAATCAGTTTATTGGTAAAAGAGCCACATAAGTAGTTAAATTATGCAGGAATGTTACAATCTAACTTTCAACCTTCAAGCGATTTGCTTGACCTGAGCTATGACTCGACTTGATTGACAACTCACATGTGTGACTTCATCCAACCTCTGATTAAACATTTGAATGTTTGTCACAAATATAGTTTACCCCCATAACGTACAGCTGTTTACAGCTCTTTCGGTTAAGAAGGTGCAGCATTAAAAAATAGCAGCAGTTTCATTTTAAGATTCTAATAGAAATAGACCTTTATCTTCACATATGCAGTAAATACTTAACACTTACACAACCATAAGAACTGAAAATGATGGTGGCTTGTGCCAAAAAGCTAACCCACCTGGACAGAGAGCTTCTTATCCTCATTTGGCAGGATTCTGTATGTGTACACGCAGTTCTGGTATCTGTGGTTAAAATAAATAAATGTCTGTCACTGATATGTACGCAGGGTAAAGAAACATATTGGCTGGTATATTAATTGTATAGAGCATGCAGTTTGGGTACAGTTTAAGTACATTTTAAAAGGAAAGTATCCCAGTGAGAAATGATTTGTGTTGCACAGGGCAAAGGGAGTTGCTTTGTGCTAGCACAGTATGCAAATAAAGGGGAACTAGTCTTGCGTTGCAGTGCGTATGTGCAAAAAAATGTGATGTGATACACTGTAATGCAGCAGGGGAAACTGGAAACTGTTCACCATGTTGTATTAAATAAGCCGAAATGATGATGTTTAGAGTTATAACAGCCATATCATGTCAGTTTTTTCTCCATGTATTAGCGTCATCGACAGTTCCTGTTGCATGTTATTAAGGTTTGTAGGAACAAGGAACAAGAATCATTGCACACTGTTTCACTATGAAACTGCATCAAATATCAGTGCAATAGTTCAAAACAAGTACTTACAAAACACAGAGGGCATATGCTCCCTGTATGGACTCACTGTCCCGGATAAGGAAGCTTCCATCTCTTGCTGCCTTGGAAAGTAGATCCTCAGCTTTGGATCGAGTTATATTGCCATGACACCAAGGTTGAGAACTTGGCATCCTGTTTTCCCCCAAAGTGTCTTAGCTCAAAAGTTTAGCATCTGCTCTAAAACAATATTCAAGTAAACTCAAAGTAGACTCAGTTTTTCTTTCTGGCTATTTTCATCTTTTCATAGTGCGTACTTTTAAAGCTCTTTCCTTCAACTTGTTCATCCCCTGCCTCTGAAAGCTGTAAAAGGAAGCTGCCAGTACCTCGTCTCTTCAACTTCCTCATTTGTGAAGAGAGAGAGAGGAGGGCCCTGATGCCTCGGCTCTGCCTGTGAAATGACAGGTCCACAGAGCTGTAAATGGAAATACAGACTTTCGCTTGCTGAGTACAAATCTTTACCACGTTACTTTAATGATTAACCAGCATTGCCGCAACCCTTTCCGTATATACCTGCTTATGAACGTGAACTGAGATGAAAAAAGGGAAGTAACTAAAAATAAATTCAACGTGTAAGAAGCCCAGTTTGGTTCTCAGACACATTTGTAATGCTCAAATCATCTCTGTCTTTTAATCTAGGATAAAGCAAGCACCTATATTCAGCCAGGTGACCTGACTTGAGACAGACCTTGAGGAGAGCTAGGTGTTAAATTAAATATATACATTCAGGAAATACAAGTATAGAATGGCTTGCCATGTTCATGTGATGGACAGGAAGTCTTGCAGAAATAAGAGGAGGAAAATAAGCTGCTCACAAACCACAACATGGGTCACATGATACAAAAAGAGAACTACAGTGACAAGTCACTGCCGCCTTGGAGGTTTCTGTCCGGCACTTTAAAATAGGTTTCCCACTTTCACAGACAGCACGTCAAAGTCTCAGAGAGCGGGCAAGACACGTCAAGTCATGCACAGAGGGCGTGAAATCCTACTTTTGCTTTCAACACACACTTTTTATATAACAGCACTTAGAAGGCAGGTGTTATTCATACAAAAAAGTAAAAAAACAAAACAATATTAGACAGTAGTTAACATGTAAGCTGGTGGAACATCCATACAGTTTTTATTAGAGCATTTTGCTCTGCAGAGTAAAAACTATTTAAAGTTCATTATTTACATCTTGAAGTCAGAGAGAACATTTATGACTCACATCTCTGTAGTCTGTACGAAATCATCTCTCAAACGTCCCTTGTACAAGTTGACAGTAAATTAGGGCTTATAATTTGTCATGCAATAGTGCAATATCATAGAGACGTGGACAAAACATTAGATGCATAGCAGAGGGAGCTGAATAATAATGAATATATGTACAAAGAAGATTTGTCTAGCACAAGCAAAGTAAACGCAGTATCTCCCAGCAATTTAAAACAGTAATGGGAAACACATTTTAAGTGCATTTAAAAACACACATTGTATATTAAAAACAAGAGTACAGAGCCATGCTAGCAGCTCTAGTAAAGGCACAATGGCGCTTTGAGCTAAATGCTAACATCAGCATGCTCACAGGCTCACAGCAAAAATGTTGTGACGTTCAGCAGGCGTTTAACTCTGGGTGCTGGCATGCTAACATTTGCTAATCAGCACCAAAAACAAAGAACAGCCGTGGCTTTTGGGGATGTTGTTATGTTAATTTTGCAGGTATTGTTTCTGAGGGGAACATGAAAGCAACCAGAGCAACACATAGCTAGCATAGCTAAAAACACCTTAGATAAAAAATGATATTAAAAACTAACTAATGAGTATTTATCACATTTGGCATAGGATACAAAACAGTAGCAGTAAACATACATTATAAGTTGACTGTGTACATAATTATTTGGTGTTTGACACACAAATCATTTTCCTACATCAACAGGAAGCTTGTAAAAACAACAGCTTAATTCTTGTTGAGGTAACATAAGAATGTTCTGTCTCTTTTGTGTATGACAAATGTTCTCTGCCCTTTTCACACAAACGTTTCATGCAGAGGAAGATTGGTGATGGCAGCAGATGGTAAGTAGAACTGACAGAAAAAAAACATTTCCAGTACCTTTGCAACTCAAAGCCGTGCATGCAAAATCAACAGTGGACAGTGGAGTTTCGGAAGCCGAAGCGAAACACAGAGTGCGTGCAGTCAATCATGGGGTGTCAGTTTAAGTGTGAGGCTTCAGGTGAACCTTTTTTATGGCATTTCATTTGAAGTTTTAATGTCCATTAAAAAAAAGATATATTTGTAGTGTTAAAGTACCTAAATCCATCTCAGTACAGTTTTACATCCCATGTGCGTAGACTTTATAAATCATGGACACAGCGTCCGGGACGTCACCCACAGGTTGTGAAGCGAAGTGTGGTGGCTCTGGCTTCACTTCACAGACAGAGAGGTTGCCGCTTGGTTTTGTTTCAATATTAATGAACCTCTCATCTGATTGGCTGACCAACCACAAGTAACAGATTGTCACCTGCCCAGTGAGTTTGGGTGTGTGTGGCTGAGGGCGGTGACTGTACGGCTGTGATATCACATTAACTTTAACATTGGGCTGTGTATATTTTGTGGGTTTGATACTTCCACTGTATATATATCCCAACTGGACTTGCCTTATAATCATAATACAATTGTAAACTTACTTTCTACAGGGATGGAAACTTTAAATTTGAGATTGGGGGGCTACAATGAAACATGAACCACATTGTGGAATAAGCTCAAGCCTTCAGTCAATAAAAGGCAACAGTCAATTGATAGTCAGGTCATTTTGTGTGTATCACACTGAGCTCCAGCTCAAAACTCAGACTTGGCACTCACAGAGCTCTCGTGTGTTCCCTTTAACTCTCCACTGGTGGCTGCTGACATACCAGCCTTGTCTTTGCAAAACAATCTCATCAGTGTACCGCGAAACTTCTCCGCCCCAAACAGGTAGATCAGCGGGTCCATTGCACCGTTCAAGCAGGTGAGGGAGGATGTGAGGCGGTTGGCCAAGCTCAGGCCTCTGCGTGTCTGGCAGGAGACACCAGGATGGTTGTAGCCCAGGATGAAAGTGGCCCTGCTCGCATGATAAGGCAGGAAACAGACCACATAGATGAGCATGACCAGGCCGATGGTGCGCAGGGCCTTCAGCTTGAGGGCCGGCTCTAACCTGGAGCCCCGATGCAGGCTGCAGATGATGAGCAGGTAACAGGACAGGGTGGTGAGGAAAGGTGGGGTGAAAGCCACAGCCAGTGAGATCAGTGCATTACGCGAGGCCTTCTCTCTGTACAGCTGCAAACACACTGTCACGCCGTTCACCTCGGCGGTCTGGTGGGTGACTAGCAGTGGTGCCATGGAGACAGTAACCAGGGCCCACAAAGAGAAGCTGATGATGTGGGCGTAGCGAGCACGTCGGACCTTCAGCGACCTCACAGCGTGAACCACAGCCAAGTAGCGATCCCCGGCTACACAGGCCAGGAAGTACAGGCTGGCGTACATGTTGACATAAAACAAAAAGCCCGCCATCCTGCAGGGCACCTCGCCAAAGGGCCAGTGTCCTCCAGTGAGGTGGTAGGTAGCCCTTAGTGGGAGGATGATCACGTATGATAAGTCTGCCACAGCCAGGTGCATCAAGAAGATGTTCGCTGGAGAGGAAGAGCCACGCTGGTGAGAGAAGATCCAGAGAGCCAGGCTGTTACCATTCAGCGCCAGGAAGAAAACCAGGATGTAGAAGCATCCAAAAAGGGTGTTTTCAGCTGTCATGTCCACTGCCGCACAGCCCCCTGATGACTGATTGGATAGCAGGGACGGCAGCTCCGTTGTCGAGGATTCCATTGTGGTGACTAAGGAGACAGAAAAAGGGTATAAGTAGAAACATTTCACCTGTTTGGGATGATTTTTATCATCACAAAGTAACACGTATGTTTGTTTGTAACAAATCAGGTCTGAGTCATGGCTCAGTGTTAGTATTCAGACAGCAAACTACCCTGGTGACAGACAGGAAACCATACCAGCTCAACCCCTGGACACGCCACTCTCTACGCACACCCACACATGTACTGACAATAGGCAGGGAGAGCGTTTGCTACAATGCCAGTTTCACAAGGTAACAATACATGTCAGTGTCCCTGGCTAATGAGCACATGCCCTGAGAGCAGATAATTACTTCACTCTGACCACAGCAAGCATTAGACTTCCTCCACACACACAGGAAGTCTACTCTTCTTCCTCCTACAGCGTATCTTGCCTCGTAGTCTGATTGGGCAGCAGTAATTCTTTCATCTCAGCTGAATGGTGAACTCTCAGAGGAGGTATTGCCTCAAACTGTAGCTAATAAAAGGTAAATGGTATATTGTTATAGTGTAATATATGCAAAATGAAATGTAACATAAGTTATTTTATTAAGAAAAAAAACTCATTTTTTCTTGGGTTTTCTCTTCTAGATGAAGCTTGAGCCAGCAGCTATTTAGCGTAGCTTAGCACAGAGACTAGAAACAGGGGGAAACAGCTAGCCTAGCACTGGCAAAGGGTGATAAAATGAGCCACATGACACAGAACATAAAGTTTAAACTTTGGCAATATAATGTTATTATTCCCAACATTCCTCACAGCATTACAAGTTTGTTTTTTTCCAAATAAAATAGCCACACCTCAATAATAACCCACCCACTCCTCCATTCCTCGGGCAAGCTCCGAGGAGCTCCACTCCTTTAATTGTTTTTATGTCCTCCTTTTTCTGCTGTAGCCAAACATCTATACACACCAGGGTATGATCAGCAATCCTTTATCTCACTTTGAAATGTGTGAAGGATCCAAGAGTAATATTATAGCAGCATTGTAGCAAGGCTGAACTTGTCATACCAAAGCTGAAGGGAGGCTTCCAATGCAGGCAGCTCACCAAGCAGTGAAATGTGATTAAATAACACTGCACCGTCGCAGGGCTCCCTCAAAAAAAGGAAAGGGATTGTCCCTAAATGGCTAAATCTGCATTTCACCAGCTCACCATCCGGACTTTTGCCCCATTAGGGAGCAGCCAGATGTAGCAGCGTGGCTCTTTTTAGTGTGTGAGCTATGCTACCCTGCACTGACTGGAGTTGTGAGACCCACAGCGAAGGGCATTTCTCAGCCAAGGCTCAGACTCATTCGGTGCATTCAGGATCACTCGAAGAAAAGGGTTGCAGTCCCAGCAGGGATAACAAACCGGGCGCAGCCACATTTGAATGGGCAAAGCTTCCATAAATACAGATCCCAGAGGGATAATCCTAAAGAGAGGCAATCCTGAAATATGCCTTCATCACAATGATCTGCTGATCTGTGCAGGCGTTCACATGTGAAGACTGTTGGCAGGAGAGGTGGCTGGCACAGGCTCTTATTCAAAGATTAGCCGGTAACAATTTGTTGTGACAGCTGTAATGTGTACAGTCTGCTATTGTTCAAACTCGTCACAGTAGTCACAAGTGGGAGAGTGTAAACGTGAAATTTGGTTATTGGATTAAATGCGAGTGCACTTGATATTCATCCTCCCGGCCAAAGAAAAGCATCATGATGAGCCGTTTTGGGATTTACATGACAAAAGTCACACATTTACACATCCATCTTGTACAGTGAACTTGGTAGCTGTATAACCTGGGATACATTATTGTACTGCAACTATTTATGCCTCTAAAACACAGTGAAAAACAACAGAAGGGAGCCTCATGTGGAGCCAGTTAAACACACCTCTGAATCTGTGGTAAAATAAAAGACTTACCTGAGCTTTAGAGCTTTTCAGAGTGGACTTCTTGAAGAAAACGTTGGATTCTTAAGGGACAATTCACCCGCTGACAGAGTGGACTACAATTAGTCCAGGAGCAGAGTGAAGACTGGGAGTGCGACCCGCTGAGCTGAGTGAAGAACTGAAGCTCAGACACAAAGAATGCTGTCCTATAACCCCCTTTTCTCTCCCCTCAAGATGTCCTTGGGAATGAGACTGTTGCTCTTTTTGTGTCTCAACAAATTTGATAACAGAAAAGGGAGTCCCGATTGGAGCCTTTTTCGTTTGAACCTTGACCCCACCCTTTCTCTCTCCATCCCCTTCTCCTCAGAGAGCCACTTGTGAGCTCCACAATAGGCTGAGTCAGAATAAGCAGCGCATTTTAGCAGCGGGGAGAAGAATGGCATGCCTCAGTCGAAATGAGTCCTAGGGTATGACTCCATGGAAACCGAGTTGTGGTGGTGGTGGTGCACCAAGTCCTTTTACCATGAACTCCCACCCCCCCACTGATAGATAGAAGATGGACTGTGCTGTTAATTGAGAAGTTTATGACTAAAGTCTATGAGATGATCTTTTGTATATGGTCTGTTATGTTCTATAGAGGGGCCCATTCCCTATAGGAGAGCAAGTGAAAAACAAGAGCGGCTACGGAGGGGGGTTGGATGCTTGAAGGAAACAGAGGCCCTTGTTGGGCTCTTGCCTCCTGGGGGCATCCTGAATTGGAATGCCCAAAATAATCAGTCACATAGCCATCGGACAGATGTGGAGAGAGATCCAACTGGTTGAGAGGGGGGGGGATAATATTTCTTTCATACAAGGGGATCACAGCTGTGTCAGACACATCAGGCCCTTTCTCTTCTCTGTTTCATCGACATGCAAATGGTATTCTGTAGACTTGAATGAAGCCACTATCTGTTGCAGGACTGCAGAGAAGCTTGGACATCACTAACCCTGTTAATCTACTGCCAACTGCTAATTGCGACGGCCCCCCAAGCTTTTGTTCGGCTCCTCGGCTCTGTCTGTTGTGCGTCTCGTAACCCTGAAGCAAAAACATTGCCTTGTCTAAGTGCTTACGATCATAAATACACTGCTCTTCGCAGGAGCAGCTCCCAAACGCTCCCAAAGATGTTTTGATGGAAAATAACACCGACCAGTTTGAATCACCAACAAGCTTCTGATGAGAACATGTTTATTTGATCTTTTCAGCAGAAATAATTTCTCAACAATATATATATTTTTTTAAATGAGCGTAATCATTTTAAGCATTTAAAATATTTGCTGAATATTGTTTTTTTTAAAGGTACCCTGTGAAGGTTTTTGGCCACTATGGACCAATGTTTTGACAAGTCAATTGCACAAAGATGCATGTGTATGTGCGCAATCCATATCTTATGCTGATAACATGCACAGCAGCTTGGCAACGTGCTAACTAAGGCAAGGAATTAGGCTGCAAGGTAGCAAACATGTCTGGTTTTTTCAAACAGTCATCATGTTTTCCTCAAGCGGCGACCTCCATTGCTGTGAAGAACCGCAGTTCCTTGAATGGCCACTAAGGTTGGTTCCAAAAACGAGTTAGTCTCCATAAGCTTCTATGTTAAAATGTCCAACTTCACTGCAGAAAAAAACATGTTTACAGCCTGGTACAAAAATGGTTTTGGTCTCTGCAGCTAATTTCCCCGTTCATGACAACACTGAGCGCCATGCATACACCCTCCATTCTTTAAACTGTCAGTGGTTTGGCCTGAGAGATAAATACAAAAGTGATTTGGTGAGAAACACCACAAACATTTTGGAGTTTTTTTCAGTTAACCTTCACAGGGCACCTTTAATATTTTTAAGGCAGACAGATTAATAAGGAGTGTTAACAGTATTGAAAAATTCACACTGCATAATCCACAAATAAAAAAACGAGGATTACAAATGTGTATGACAATGAATTGTTTTGCACAAACAACTTGGAAAAAATATGTAAACGATGCTTGTTTTGCAAAGAAATGTCCAAGAGATATTTGTGTCATTTTGTTCATCAGATGTGGATGAAATGCTTTACAGATTTGTAAATGAATGCAAATAAATGTCACAATTATAAGACATTTATGTCATGGGGAGTATTTCAAAATAAAAGTCATTAGATTAAATAAACCGAAGTTGGAAATACTCTAATATTCAAATTGGCTTGTTTGTATTTGTAAATTTGTTTTGCATTTATGACATATATAGATATGAAAGAAACATTTACAGAAATGATCATTTATTCACAAATTGTCATACACCTTTGTAAACCTTTTTATTTGTTGATCCTGAAGGGCTCGAAACACGATATGCACAGTATTAGGATCACCTAGAACATGAGCTATTCACCAAGGAAACACCAGCTTTAAATAAAATGTGAGAAACTACAACAACTTTCTTTCATGCGATAAATCAATATCTAAGTTAAAGTTGATTGCTCTCCTTCTTTGTGTGTGTGTGTGTGTGTGTGTGTGTGTGTGTGTGTGTGTGTGTGTGTGTGTGTGCGTGTGTGTGTGCGTGAACTACAATGTCGAGTTGGCTTTTAAATCAGCAGCTACATGCACACACGTTGCGTCACACTCAGAGGTCGAAGCGCTGGTTCCTGGTTTGTGCTGCCTTCCTCTCTCTGAGGTACATGGTGACATACGAAGTTATGAGATCATCCATCTTGTAGCCCTGAAGACACAAAGACGACGTAAAGAAATGATACTGACGAAACTTTACTCGCTGAAAGCTTGGGTGTCTAATGATAGATCTTACCAGGGAGGTTTCACAAAGGAATTTTTTCCCCTTGGCTAAGCTGCCAATGGTCATGTGGAAGTAGGTGCTTCCACTGCACCAGTTCGCGAGGTGGTTGAATGGGTGATTTGCCAGCACCTCCTGCACAAGAAAAAAGATGATGATTGGTATAAAAAAATAATAAAAAAAAGGGGGCAGGATGTTAAAGGGGCTACTGGGCTACTGTTAATAACATTTTGTCCTTTTTCACCTTGGTTTTAGGGTGGATGATGGTGAGCCCTTGCTTGCTGACGGCTATTCGCACAATATCTGGGAATTTTTCTTCTGACGTTTGCTGAAAGGAAAATGAAAAAGGCAAATGAGACGCGCAGATAGCGTATCATGGGAGGGTGTTAAGAGACAGAGAGCGAGAGCATCAGATAAACAGGTCAACCACCCACCCAACCCGTATGGACTACAGATAGCAAGATAAAGCAGCTTTTGTGCTGTGCTCACTGCAGCCCTTACCTTCACTTCAAAGAACGCACAGCCGAACGTTGGCCAGCGGAAAACCGCCTTCAGAAAGGCCACCTTGGCTTCTTCAACGGTCATACTGGCTTGTTTGTTATAAGCGGCGGTAATAGTCTGAAAAGAAATATCACAGCATGTGTTGTACAAGTATCTGCACTGCTTATAATGAAGTTAATGATTTTCCACGGCCCCTACAGCCCTGAGGCAAACTGAGATAGGCACCACAGAGATGACATAATGGTGATATTGTTCTAGATCTTACCCATTGTCAGCAAAGTCCACGAAAAGACCAAAAAAAACAAGTGAATCCTGATGTATCTCTTTGTGCTAAGAGCTCCGCTGTCGTCTTAAAAACGCGTCAAGTGTTTTGTTTTAATGAACATGTTGTTCATTCAGTCAGTCCCACATGCTGTGGTAAATACTTTCTAGCACACCAACTGTGACAAAAATAGTCCCCAACAAATTCAAACTAATTAGTCTAGCTTGAGTAATGCTTGCTGAAAAGGTACAGTGCCCAACTGTCTTATATGAAAGTTTGAACTGTTTTAGCCATGCAGTCTGCTTGTTACGTGATATTTTGTATTTTGACATTAAAGTTCCAGTGTGTAGGAGTTAATGACACCACGTGAATACCCCTCACCCTCTCCCTCTATGCATATAAGAAAACCTCTGGCTGCACAAATCGCATTAAAAGCAAAAGGTCATATAAAGATCAGAGTTTTTATATTGCAGGAATCTAGAGGACGAGGACCCGCTCTCACTGTAGATATTAAAGGCTCATTAAATTATATTAAGGTTCAGGTTCAGGTTATTATACAATAATGGAAACATACTACTGAATAAATAATCCTAAATCTTACACACTGGACCTTTAAAACTCACAAGAAGATAAATTCTAACAACTTTGGTGAAGGGCTGATTTTTTTTTTCTAGCGCGACCATGAGGTTGACATTTTTCTTCTACTTCCACCAGATAAAACAGAAAAACATAACAACAAAACACAGAGGAGATTAAAGTTGGCGAACTATTGACTTAATACTTTAATACATCAGAATCAGAATTATACAGTGCTAATGTGTTCACGTCTAAACTTAATCCATTTTTCCATTTTCTGTGAAACATCTTCTCTCTCTCTCTGAGAAGAAGTCATTTTTTCCCTCATGAATATTTCCTGTGCTGTATTCTAACTGCTGTCTGTCCGGGTTGGTCCATTTTAAGCCATTTTCTTGCGATGGCCTTCCTGCCAGCTGTGAGCAGAATTTTGACCATTCATAGACACAGACAGGATAAGGATGTTGAAAAATATAATTTGGTCTTTTTGTGTGAAGTGCTGACAGTAAGAAAAGTGTAACACCATCCTTATCCTTTATATTATACAATAGATAAAGGGACTCCTAAAGTGAAAACAAAGCCTCATACCTTCTTCCACTCGTTTTCAGACATGGCCTTCAGTTGGTCAGCGGGCACCAGCTCCTTCAGCATCTTGGGAATCGTGACAAGCTGGGTCTTGTCATTGTTGACCGATATCCTGAAGAGCAGAGCTGCAATGTTGACCATTTCTTCTTTGGTGCTAACATGATAGCCTCGCAGGTACTTCGGTAGCTCCTGGAAGACAGAAACATATTTTATTTTTTAAGTCTGCTAGTGAGAAAAAGTTATTACTGACTACAGTGTTCAGTGTTTTAATCTGTAACATTCATTCTGGTCATGAAGAAACAGAAGAAAGTCCGAAACTAGCACTGAAACTGTCATGTACAGTGGATGGGCACATTCAGACAGGATCAGGGCTGCAAGTTTTTCCATCCATTTGAATGAAGGTAGTAGAGAAAGAGACAGAAGTGGTTGCGACTTAGACATTGAATGAGAATAAGCGACAGCATCGACAAAGCCGGTAAATCCACAAAAATAAAGATATATTTCTTGATAGTTTCACGGCGGTTACGTTGACCACAAACAGACAAACCTTCCTCATCCTGCACAACCCTGTTCACCACGGTGATCCTGTCTGAATGGGTCCTGTCAGGCAGGATTATGTTTAGCAGATAGATGTGGCCTTCATATCACGTCGAGAAAAAAAACCTCATTAGCCTGGAAAATGTGATGGCGGCTAAGTTGCATCATTCAAATGTACCTGAGGGAAATGGAAGATAAGATCGGCCTCTGTGTCTCTGCCAGGTATCACGTTGAACCACAACTTCCTCATGAAGAACACATGGTACTGTACGTTGACTGGGCCACCTGCAGAACACAAACACACCAAAGAGGTTTTTTTATAGGTTAAATACAAAGACACATCAAGAGTCTCTAATCAGATAATGTTTTGTTTTTTTGTACCATCTTTGATTCTCTTGGATTTCTTGGACCAGTCAGTGATTTGTCTCAGACTGTCAAAGAAGTAGTCTGTGTCAGTCAAACTGAGAACCTGAAACGAACACAATTACTCTTTGTTGGAGAGGAAAAAACAAAGATCAGGATATATAATGTTTAAAGTTAATGCATATCAAAACAAACCTTGTCGTGTGTTTTGACGAATATGCTGAAGCCGTCAGCCGAAGCCAGGTCGAGCTTTTTGCTAATGTTCTGGATAAGATCCCTGATCCTGGTGTTTGTCCCGACCTCAAATACCTGAAGACGGACGAGAGACGAGAGGGAGGATGAGAGAGGATGACTTGTATTACTGCAGCGATATTTGACCTGGCTGTGTTTGTACCTCATCTGTGTCGTTGGGGAAGTGGATTTTGTGGAAGATCTGGGTGCTGTTCTGCTGGATGGCGTCTAACTCAACCTGGTGCGGCGGGAGCTTCCTGGGCTCCATCCTATGCAGCAAAGAGAGCAAATACTCAGTCATATGTTGTTGAGGTTTTTGTTGGGTTTTTTTTGCTTGACACTCATGATTCAGTGCAGATAAAAAAGAAAAGAACACACCTATCACTAACGCAACACCATGCTGATCAAAAATATGCCTCTGAGAGCCTCTTGTCACCGTGTTAATCATACTGAATGGAAATCAAATGTATTTATAGAGGAGGCCATGCAAATTTAGACTGTGGTCAAGATACTGTGAAGGTAATGCAACACATTTGTTTAATGTGAGCATCGCTGCAGCCGAGTTTTTTTCTCAAACAGCACAACCTGTCCTCACAAATCTACAGCGACAAGGCCGTTTAGCTCAGATGTATTAGTTGCGTCTTGAGAGAGTCTTCACCTCATGAGATATTTAAAACACAAGGCACCACAGTTTGACATTTCCTTTTCTCACCACACCACAGTCATGGTGCCATGTTGTGTCGCGGCGGCTGCTAAAGTGAGGCAGAGTGTTGCAACTGCCTTGCACTTTTCTACATGCAACAGTAGCCGCTCTGTTGGTTATCACTGTCAGTGTTTACGCTCTCTAATTTTTATCATGAAAATCGGGGTGGAGCAGGAGTCACCATCACAAGCTCTTCATCTCAAACACCCCCATCTTTGAAGCACAGGGAAACACGGTGCAGTGTGTGTGTGTGTGCTGGTGACGTATGACGGGCTAACCTCAGTGAGCTCTGCAGCCGCTGCAGACAGTCGGAGGCGAGAGGCTCTCTGCGGCGCGACTCCAGAAATCGCTGAGTGTGCTTCAGAAGAGACTGGCTGGGAGGAAACAGGCCGCAGCAGAGCCACAGCAGCTGCCAGCCGTGCTCCATGCTGAACCTGGGTGATGGGCAACGAGAAAAATATATGTCAAACATCCTAAAGCACATGATGAAATGGACTCTCGGTTTATATTCAGATATACTGCTGCACACTGGAACGTGGGTGGTGGTTATATTTCAGTTCCACTTCTGAGAAAATGTCTTTCTCTCTCGCTTTCTTTTTTTCATCTCGTACTTCCTAGTGTCTAAATTAAAAATACACAGTTCTAGTTCCTTTAATTTGACTGGAAATCATGGCGAATCAATTAACCATTTCACCTAAAGTCCTAATTTTGTCCGTCTGACAGTCGAAGATATTCAATTATTGTTGTGTCTGCACTACTGTGATAAGAAATCAATGTATAATTAAAGTAAGGAAAGGTTCCTTCACCTTTGTGCAACTTCTTATCATTCTACTATGTTATAAATAGAAATATGTGAGCTGCATTTACTCTTTCCTCTGTCAAATTTTACATATATGTGCATGTTTTTAAACAGCTTTAAATCTGATAATCAGACATGGTGACATAGCTTTTCAGCGTACCGGGTGTTATTGCTGGTCATCTGCTTCATGATCTGGCAATAGATCTCATCCCTGAGCTCCTCGTGTTTAGTGGCGGGGCCGAAGATCTGGTCTGTGTGGTCGAGAGGACTCTGCATCTGCTTGGCGGGGTAATCTCCCATATATTTCAGGATCGGTACGCAGTAGTCAAGGAGGAATAACCGTGACTTTATGCAAACTTTGTAAAAGAAAAACTTGGGCTGACACCATTAGCTGTCATGATGGACAGAACTGATTCCTTGGTTGCTTGTTAGGGCAAACAAGCAACTGGTACAAAACATATGAAGAAATGCTACATTTTGATATAAGTCAGCTGTGTGGAGGATATCAGTGAAGGCCAGACAGGCTTTGTGGCTGAGGTCTGGCTTGTTTTCCAGTTTCTTGAGGAGGGGCTGTCTGATTGGCTCTCTGGAGCAGATCCACAGCCTCTCAGGAGCAGCGTTTCTGGAAATCACCTGACGGTTCACATCCTTAGTGGGCTGCCTGTAGAATCAAGGAAACAAGATAGATATTCCCTCTGTGAGCACTGTTCGTGTGAGCATTTTCCCGCCGATCATCTGGTCAAAATAAATGGACGACATTTGCAGATACCTGAAGTAGTCCATGGAGAATTCTTTCAAGGTGGTAGGAGCTATTCTCCCCACTGTTCCCGTTTCTTTCTGGTGTGCCTCTATGATGTCCTTCCGCTGGTTTGGAGACAAATTGATGAGGCTCTGAAATGGAGAAACATGCGTTACGTTTAATACTCCACTGATTCTGGGCATGATTACCCATCTGAGGAGGGTGTGTCATCAGACGTCTCCGTACCATGACCTCGTTGGTGGGTTTGCTGAGTGTCGGCAGGATTACAATGGCATCGGTGGGGACGGCTCCGGTTTGTTTCGTGCGCTCATTTTGTCCCTTTATCCAGCCATGTTGCTGAGAAAATTCGTTGTCTTTCATTATTATGATGAGCTCTCCTTTCTTGAAGCTCAGGAGCGTGGGGTCATCTGTAGAGGAACGCAGAACACGGTTAGCAAGCTCTGAAAGAGATCATTGAGCGGCGACAACGTAAGAAAGAAAAATCAGCCCTCTGACCTCGTTTGTCAGCTTCCTTCAGGGTCACGGCATACTGCGATCTCTCCGTCAGCCCACTGAGGAACATCGTAATGAGGTCGGCCATGGCTCCAGCTGAGCCTCCAGTCAGGGTGAAGTCTCCTTTGAGTGTCAGAAGGCACACCACCTGCCCAGACACTTTGCTATCCCTGCGTGGGCATCAAAGCAGAATCATCACACAGGCAACACCACGCTGTCTCAGTAAACCTGACTCTCAAACCGGCACACCGTTCTGCTTCCTCCTCCTCTAAATCTGTCTCTACCTTATGGGGTTGACTCCGGTGACTTCAGGGAAGGAGAGCTGCAGCAGACGTCTCTCTCTCTCATCCAGGAATGTGATACCAGTCCAGTTTATGGCCACGATGAACTTGCTCTTTGGCAGTGGAGGACCTAACAATAAACCCATGAAAGGAACAAGCCTAATAAATCATGACTCATGGGAGATAAGACGGGATTTATATTGCTGTACAGCAGGTACATGTTGCACGCACTTTGTATGTGAATCCTTTCAGCCACCCTGGAGGAAACAGTTTGCGTGTAGCAGTGTATCATCATCATAAGGATTTAGGGCTGTATTCATACACCATTTTATTATTTAATTATATTTATTATAAGCAGGTCTTTTTCTTCATTAATTAGTCCATAAAATTTCACAAGATATGTGCCAGGACACCCTGTACAAGTAAGGGTTGATTCAGACAGGATCAGACAGTGGTGGTGTGTCTATTTGTGCTGAACAAAATCACCGTGAAACAATCAGGAAATAACTTTTTATTTCACTGATTAACCGGTTTTATCGATCCCGGCACTCCCTCACGCTCATTCACTGTCTATGTTGCTCAACCACTCCTCCCTCTCTCTCTCTTAAACCACTGGACGCAAACCAAAGGAAACTTCTTTGTGTCTCTATTTTGCACCATAAACTGTGAGTCAGACTCAGATTTAGAAGGTGGGTACATGAAATCAACAAAGCCAGAACACAACAGGTAGAGTATCAGAGTTTAGGCCATGAATCACCCTGGATAGTCTCAGTTTCGGGCTGACTGCGGAGGGTTTTTACCCAACCTGAGCGTCTGATTGGTGGCTGCAGCAAGATGTCGGGCTGCATTTTTCCCAAAAGTTGGATCTGGTTACTGCGTTTTTTGGCAGACACCCCTGTGGAATCTACCCTAACATCTTTAAATGTGTTGTTTTGGCTCACCAACAATCCAAAAACTCAACTTACAAACAAATAACATGCAAAACAAAGTATCAAATCCTCATACTTACAGATCATAGCCCCGGGCCTAGCAACATGCTATCTGTTTCAGCTGTATAATAATAATTACTTTTATCTTACCAGCATGTTGTCAGTTATGCAATTACACACTGTACCAAAAGAAATTGGACTGGTGCATTTAGGAAAACACCCACTGTGTCAGCGAGTCAAGCCAAACAGCAGTAAATCTGAAAACCGAGGAAGGAGGAAATGTTCTTCCTGGCCCACTTATTCGCTCTTAATCAACTAGTCTTAACCCCAATGGTATAATGTATTTATAAATAGACTTGTATATTCCAGCCTGACATAGATACAAAAAGGAGCAGCGGTGGATAATTGCTCAAAGGGGTCTGATTAAAAAAAACAAACAGCTTCACAGCTGATCATTAAAAGTGTTTGTTTCTATCTTCCAGAGGAAAGAAGAAGTACAAATGTCTCATGATCTTCCATAATAAAAGAAAATACATACATGTGTATATACGGGATATATAATTGTATCATCTACAAAGCTCTTCACGGTTAGGCACCATCACATCTTAAAGAGCTCATAGTACCTTATCACTCCACTAGAACACTGTGCTCCCAAAATGCAGCATTCTTTAGTGCTTTCTCATGGTGGGAGTTGTTGAGTCTTTGTAAATAGAGAGGTCAGACGCATTCCTTGCTAAGAGACGCCTACCTGACAGTTTGGCAACTTCAAAGAACCTCGAGAAGAACATGGGCCATTTCTCTCTGGTGAAGTCGACCATCTCTGCCTTCACTGAATCTGCCTTTTGTCTTGAACTCAAATATGGAGCCTGGTGTGGTGTAAGAAACATTAGGTCAAGGCCACTGTAGAGCTTTTTTACGTCCGCCTTTCTGATATGTGCTTTGACTGACCTCAGCGTAAGCGGTGCTGACCATCTGCACCCATTTGGCCTCTGACTTGGCCTCCAGCAGAGAGTTGGTGATGCAGTCCTGAACAGCTTCTTTCACATGTTCTGGACTGCAGTCCGAGCCATGCTGAATGTATAAATGCTTTGCTGTGAGCTGAACGAGATCGTCTTCCTGCCAAAGTGAAACGTGGGGGGGGGGGAAATATGTCAAACTTATAGCAGAGGATATGGCGGGAACTTTGTAAGATAATCATCTAAATCTCAGCCCACCTTATCACTCAGGTACTCTCCAAACTTCAGACCGTGGATGACTTGTCTGTAGATGAGGTCTGTGCTGAGCTTATCCTCTTTGCAATCATGCCAGGGGGTGAAGATCTCCTTGCGGAAGAAGAGACGCCATGGAGCGTGCTGTTCCTGCCCTCCCCTCCTCTTTATTTCCTGCTCACACTGGGAGATGGCATCCATCACGTGTTCTCGGCCGCTGCCCAGAGCCCATACCTTCAGGACAGGTCAACACATGAATGAAGTTATGGATATCTAAACTTACGTTTTGTGGGTGCAGAGTGAGTATGCTTTTACAAAACTATCTGTAAAACTTTCAAAAAATGTTTAAAAAACAACAACTTTTCCCTGCATGTAGACTGTTAAATGTTGTGTTTTTGAGTTTTCCCTTCTCAAAATGCAGAATCTGCAGGAGAAATTGTACTTGTAACATAGGAGGAGGAGCATACACACAGAGCAGTTGTGACTTTGTACCTTTTCATACAAGGCGACATAGATAGAAAAAGCCGAAGGTGTCTGTGAGCTTGATTTTGTTAGATAGGTGCTGGCAGATCTCTTTGGAGGTAGACGCCGAGTCAACAGGCAGGTTAATGGAGCGTCCGTCCATCAGCTTCACCAACACAAACATGGGCTTTTTTGTCTTGGTTGCCTGAGACAGTAAAGAAAAAAAGAAATCTCAGACTGATATCTCAAAACCTGGACAAATGAAACCAATCTCTTACTGTGAGAATTATCAACCCATTTCTACAGCAACAATACAGATAGACAATCAGTTTTAAATGTTTAAAGGAGCATCTTCTCTCAGTGTCAGTACCTGAAGCTCCAGCCAGGCTGGAGGCTCCCCTCGCTCTCCGTTCTGTCCCGTGCGTCGCAGTCTTTCAGCACAGTAGGTAGCGTATTCTCCCGGGGCAAATCGGATGAAACTTTGAAGGTACTGCCGAGACGAGAGGTAAAAAGAGGTGAGAAAATGTTGCAACACTGTTTATGACACTGAAGCAGCTTCACTTGTACTTACCTTTAAGAAGCGGTCACTGGGAGGGAAAATGCCCAGACAGAGGGACAGCAGGATCCAACCACGGAAGTAGCTGTTGCGAACGTGGTTATCCTGGAGCTGCTTGCAGATCTGACAGTAAATCTCATCCCTGGACAGACAAATATTGCATTAACAGACTTTTTTTCCCCTAAAAATATGCTTAGATATGTCTTTAAAATTCTGTTACCTAAGGTCATGTCTGACGATGGCATATCCCACAATGATGTGCAGTTTTTCGAGAGAGGTCAGCGGACGGTCCAGGGTGAGTCCTTCTCCACTTGTGACGTCACTGTCCTCGTTCACAGTCTGCAGGGTGGGAGGCTTGGCCACTTCAGTCAGATCATCTGACTGTAAGCAAAAGCAGGAAATCCTCATCAATACGTGACAGAGAGCGTCAAAGCAAATCAAAATATTTCTTGGGCTTACACCTCACCTCCTCCATGATGATCGAGGGTTTCCTGAAGCTTGAGGGAGTGGCTCTTTGGGTTGCGTTGTCTTGTGCAGAAGATGCTTTTCTGTTTCTGGACAGCAGGTCAGTGAATGTGGACCCCTTCCTAGCCTGAGGGCCCCCTTCTGGGACGGTGTATCTCTTTGAGTTTTGAGTGGTCTCGCTGGGCACTGCAGAAGCCTTCCTGTTTTTTGTCAGAATGTCTTGAAAAATGGAGGTCTTTCTGTTTGGTGCTGGCTCCTCAGGTACGGTGGAGCTGTCTTTTTTATTCCTTAGCACCCTCTAAAACAGGCAGAAATGATGTTTTAAAATGTACAATGAGATCATTTTAGTCTAATCCATGCTTAGTAGGGATATTCACCTGATCCAAGCCAACCATGTGGCTGAGGCGTCTGTCCTTTCTGGACATTAGCTCCTTTGGCAGAAGGCGTTCCTGCTGCAGAGGATGCCTGGGGACGGACCTGCCTCTTTGGCTCTGGGAGGTCTCCCATGAACCTCAGGATGATCCACCACACTGTCAGCGAGGCCTGATGAGAACATGGTGGTCAATTAATGAGATATTCCTCATTAACAGAAACAGCTGCAGTAATAAATTAAGGTGGTCTAAGAGGAGTACCACGACATCTGCTTCGTCTTCATGGTAAAGCAGGGGCTGCCGAAGCCTTTGGCGGATGTAGCTGGGTGTGGCTGCACCCTGGAAGTACATGGAGGCAAATTTGGAGAAGGTGTATTCATCCAGGTCGTCGTCATCTTCCTTAGGAAGCTCTTCCTCTATGGGTATTTCGTCAATGTCTATCTCCTCTATAACCATCCTTTTCCCATCGAGATTCTGAAAGCAGACACAAACGTGTAGTGACCGACTCTGAAAAGGATTATAAAACGTGCAAAACCTTTTGTGGCTTTTGGTTATCGAACCTCAAATCCAACAGGTGCTTGGCCCTCCTGTCCTCCAACCACAATGGGAGGGAGGAAGTCGAAGATGCTGTCCACCATTTCCTGGTCTGTGATGGACTCGGTTTTAGCTTTGGCTTCATCCTCTTTTTTCTGCCTCAGCACTTCCTCCAATTTTTTCTGTCTCTCCAAATTGGCCAGCCTTTCTTCTTCTTTTTGTTTAGCCGAGAGGTACATCTGAAAGAACAGGAAGCAAAATCAGGAAAAAAGCATCGTACCAGCTGAACCACGGCTGCCTGCCACACTAATGTTCAAACATTTCTTGTTTATTTATCATAGTTATGCGACCATACGTGGTTTAGATTGTTAAACTTACATCTCTTTTCATCTTTTTGAGAGCTCTTCTTGCCAGTACACCCCTGGTCTGTGCCTGCAGGAGGATTACAGCATTTCTCTTGCGCTTCCATTCCTTTCTAGCCAGATACCCTCTGAGTTCAGTCTGCAGTACAAGGGCTGCATGCCGCTTCTTCTGATAGTGGAAGTGAAGTTGGCGAGAGCGGACCTGTGCCTGCAGCCTTGCATAGCCATGCTGAACCTAAAATTACAATTGAATTGAAGGAGGTTATTGCATGTCATGTAAAAACTGATACTCATACAGCTGAGCAGACTTAATAAAAAAAAGTGACTCACTGTTCTGTACAGCTTTCTGCCTTTGTGTCCTCTCCAGTATTTCTGGATGACAAGAGCGGCGGCCTTTTGTCTCAGGAATTGTCTCCTTTAGAGGGTAATGGATCATACAGACATGAAGTTGCAAAGTCACATGAGCAAAAACAATTTTTGCTACAGATTTTTGTACCCTACCTGTATTTGTAGCCTTTCAGGACTTTCTGGATTATAAGTGCTTTCACATTTAGCTCCCTCATTCGCTCCACTTCAAGCAGGGTGTCATGGGAGTCCTAAAGGAGAACGATAGTTTGTTTTTTGTGTCACAGTACATTAAAATATTCACATAACAACAGACTGTACATTAAAATATAAGGCAGCACCTTGAGGAATATCTTTGTCTTGCCGGTCTTCCAGTCATCCTCCGTAGTGAGCACAGTTTTACAAATGCTTTCACAGCATTTCTCCTTACTTTCCTGTTAGAAAAAAAGCATCATCATCCAAAAACAGCAAGAGAAAATGAAGAAATGTGCAAAAACATCACGATCGAAGTTATAACATCAAACCAACATCAACTTACCTTTTTGGGATCACAGAGGTAAGTCTTCAGAAGGACACGGTAGCGACCAAGGAACTCGTCGAATGTGTAGCGGACAGGATATCCAGCCTTTCGGATCCTGATGGTCTCCATCATGCCGGAGTAACGGAGCTGACGCATGCACAGATCTCTGTCAAACAACTGAGACAAAGAGGGAAGCAAATCTGATTAATTAATACCCAAATACAGACCAAACAACTCATCTGGACTAGACTGACGTTTTCTTACAGTTTTAATGAGAATGATGTTTGTATTTTGGACAGGAAAGACAAGTGATTTGAAAGAGGAGTGAAGGAGGCTCTGTATGTAAAAGTAGAGAAACCAGCGATTCACAGCCCTCCACACCGGAGCCCAGGTGACCTGAACAGCTGTCGTTCAGGTGGCTTTAACAACTCTGAAGGGTCAGCGATCCTGCCTAGGCTAAATACTCAGCTCTCCCGACCAGTTGGTCAGAACTGAGAAAGCTCCCGGATGAGAGATGAAATGTCTACAATCAAGTCCAGTTGCCCCAGATTTAACCCTTCCTGAGAAAAGATCACCTGGATGAGTGAGAATCTTCACAGACTGACACCAAAGCTTCTTTCCTCACCATTGGCTTCTTGAAGTCGTTGGGCTTAATGCAGCGTATGAAATACGGCTGGCAGACAGTCAGTGTTTTCATCAAGGACTCCAGAGACTTACGGAACTGGCCAGTCAGAGTTGGCACTTGCTTCTTGGCATCAGGTGATTGCTGTTAGATACAAACAAATGCCACATAGTTTAAATAAATACATACAACTATGATATTTATTTTCATTTGTGTCTAACGTTGAAGCCAAAGACCGCACTGACCCGGAGGCTGTTGGACGGGGTGATGATCATCCTGGGGTTGGTGCTCTTGATCGTACCGGTGGTAAGCTGTTTTTCAAACGCCTGCTTGAGGAGTTTATTTGTGGAGGTCTTCACCAGTTCAATGAGATCTGTGCTGAGGGTGTCACGGTTTTTCTCAAGGAAGCCTCAAGACAAGAGATACACAATGAGAACATCACAGAGGACTTGCATTGGATTGGTTTGTTGCACCTAAAAGCTTACAAAGTACCTTTTGAATCATAGTAGACCGCTCCGGCAAAATGGTTGACTCCAAACTCTGTCTCATAGTTGTTCTTAGGGGGAATATAGACACCCCCTTTTCCATGGACCTGATTCATTTTGTGAAGCATGGTGGTATCTGTGCCCTGAGCATAAACAAAAGAGTTAAAACCCAATTTTGTTGAAGACAGAAGAATTACAGAAGTACAAGAAGGACAAATACCTTGGGGAAGTTGCTCTCCTCATCAATTAGAGACAACATGTTCATTGGTTTGTTGGCCAATACATCCAGGGTATTTTGGTTGTCTTGATAGTCAATGTGCTTCCAAACTATGTTTTCACGGGTGTACTCATCCTGCTCCAGCTTGAAAACAGTGCTTGACGAAGAACTGCTGCAACTGCTCATTGGCATAGTTGATGCACAGCTGCTCAAAGCTGCAACAGGACAAGAGGAAACACAGACTGAGTGGATTATGGTCAGCTTAATGGAGCTTTTCTTTCTTTTAAGCAACAAACCTCTAATGTCATGAATGTTACTGTGACCACCGACCTGTTTTTCTTGAAGTTTTCAAAGCCAAAGATGTCAAGCAAGCCGATTGACTGCTGGACCTCATCGGGATCCTCGGCTTTCTTGTAAATGGCAGTGTTGATTTTGTCCACAACCCAGATGAAGAGTCGTCCATAAATAGCCTGGAACAATTAAAAAACATCCAAATGTCTTAACTTTTGGCATGGACACTCGTGGTATTACTTTCAACCAATGGTAAATAAGTTAATCGTTAACTGCTCTTAGCCTGAGAAACTTAACAAAACTGGTCAGGAGGGCCAACTCTGTCCTGTACTGCCCCCTTGCCTCCATAGAGGAAGTGTGAGGGAGAGTAGGATGTTCATCTATGAGACCACATGAGACTGAACAGCTACTGCAGGACATTCATTCATTCCATCAGCTTTATTCCAAAAGTCTGTCTTCCCGTTAATCATCCATCCACTGATTCTGATCTCTCACGTGTTTGAGCATTACATCCTGAGTTTAGTATGTTCGTTGTATTTATGTCTGATGAAATGTGACTGTTACTTTGACAAAGGCATCCCTGCCGTCCACGGCCTGAGCCGAGGTAAGGCTTTTGGTCACAGTGTCTCTGGCCGTGGTGAAGAAGCGCTGAGTCAGACTTTTCTCCAGCTGTTTCGGAGCAACCTGAGGTAATGAGACAAAGAGAGTCAGACAAGGTGAAGGCTGCTCGTTTTATTCGTATTTGTGACAAAAAACTGTGCATACCTCCAAAAGTTGGCAGACCATGTTGAAATGGGATGATTTGACGATGTTACAGGCCTCTAGGTTATTCACTATAGTGCCTGAAATTATGCAAGAAAACAATGTTCAGTGGCTCAAAAGATCTACAGTGCATGTAACCCATCGTACGTAGCTGCCCTTACCATCAAACTTCACATTGCCCAGGTGAAGGATGGCAGCGAGCAGTTTGGAGATTTCCCAGGAGTCATTCTCTGTGAACATGAGGATCTTCAGAGCTGAACGGAAGTGAGCGTATTCCGTCACATCATCGCGTCCTTCACAGCTGGTGCAGTTACCCTGGAGATATGATCATATGGGATATATATATATATGTGAACTCTTATTTGGTTGTGTAATTCATGCTATCTTCAAAATACGCCAGTGTTTCATTCAGTTTGACAAACTATTTCAGTACCATGGTCAGATAGTTGTACTCAGCAGCGTTCCCAAGGGAAAGAATCTTCTTCTGCTCAGCCTGCATGCCCATCAGCATGTAGTAAAATATGTGGTAGTTTCTCTCCTCAGGCGCCTGCGCATAAAAGTACATTATTTAGCATGAGAAAATTTGACTTTTAGACAGTTTAGAAAGCTAAAGAAAATCTTTGTTACAACTCATGCAAATATTAAGTCGACCAGTCTTCCCACCTGACGACAAACTCGGGACTTCTCCAGCAGGTATTGCTCAAAGCGGGCCCCTTCAATAGCTCCACCCTTGGTGAAGTTGATGTCAATGTACTTCCCAAAACGACTGGAGTTATCGTTTCGAATTGTTTTGGCATTACCGAAGGCTGAGAAGAAAATGTACATTTCTTTAAGAGGATTTGTCCCATTACGAAGGCTGTCTTATCACTTTATGTTAGTGTTTTGTTCATACCCTCCAAAATGGGGTTCGCTTCAAGAATCTGCTGCTCGATCCAGGAGTGCTGGCCGCTCACTGCAGCCAGGAATTGCAGCATGAGCTTGGTGCTCTCAGTTTTCCCTGCTCCTGACTCTCCACTGATGGGGTAAAATGAAGAAGCAGGCATGCGAAAAGAAAATTCATTTAATGATAAAGAAAAATAAAATGTTTCTTCATTATTTAAATTCTGTCCTGCTTTGCAAACATTTTGACTGTTTCTCACCTAAACCACTGTTTCAAACCACTGGCACTAGTTTCAGACCTCAGCATTTTAACATAGCAGCTGTATTTTTTTTGGGTTGCAAGCATTAACACCGGAGTTCCATGAAGATCAATTTCTCTTTTTAGAATCTATAATGTCAACCCTGGCCTTGGAGTTCATAATCGTTGACCATCTTTATGCAGATGACACAGTTTTATATTCAGACAAGGACTGAGAATGGATTAATACACTGTCACCAAGCAGCAACTTCCGTGGTTGTGAAGTGACGCCAATACAGAAGTGCCAAAAACTGCACTTACTCAAATGGCCACTTTAGGTATCATGTTTACAGCCAGTTAAGAGCCATCTACAACTTGAAATTTGTTTAAATATATCTTATATATATATATATATATAACAAAAGTGCTAATGAAGAATTTGTTTTCTTTGCATCTTTAGAAAACTCTTGAACTTGGCACTAATTCATTTCACCTTTTTCTCTATAATTGCTACACTACCATGAAGGTTTCAATCAATCAGTCAATTATTTGACACATAATCTGGAATCAGCCTGTAATTTGACAAAAGCAGACCTGATGACGCAGCATTGGTTCTTTTGGTTGCGCCGCATGTTGAAAAAGCAGCTGTCTGCGATGGCAAAGACGTGCGGCGGCAGTTCGCCCAGTCGTCGATCTGTGTACATGTGCACATAATCGGTGGTGTAGATGGGCAGCAGCTGGTAAGGGTTGACTGCAACCAGAATGGAGCCTGTGTACGTCTTAAAACAGAGAGGGATGTTAACCATCACAGAGTACCACAGCTGACCGGTGTGTGCGTGTCTGTGTAGTATAAACAAGCTACTGTGGTGTACAGCGTGACCCATTGACCCCCGATTTAGTCACGAATGCAATTGATACATGTACAAAAGTTTAAAATATCATTGGCAGGGTCATGACCATGACAAGCAGTATTGATATAAATAGTAGGTCAAATACAAGACACATTTTGCCCTCAGCATTTAGAAGTATTTATAACAACAACAAAATGGCCTGATTCATAATTGAACAAACACTGCCGAGCTTTGATGCACTGACATAGAAACACTGGGACGCTCTCTCTCAACAGAGGCTCATTTGTCTCTATGGAGACAAACAGCACTGTGATAAAGTACAGGGCAAAGTCTGACATGGAAAGTCATTCACAGCAAGACGTGTAAGCATTTCCACTGCAGGTTATGGACCTCATAAAACTAGGTGGTTCAGAGTGAATCCTGGGGGAATAGAAACTTACATAGATGATGCCTTCTTTGTGTCGGACCAGGAGGTTCCTGAGGAGCCCGGCTTCATTGAGATCACCCAGCCTTATCATGTCATCCACACCCTTGATGGAGGTGGGGTGCATGGGCTTGATGGTGCCCTCTGTCTTCTTGTTGATCTTGTGTTCCTATATTTATGTCATAAAAGAGATGACATTATATAGAAGGCGTTCACTTGTTTTCTTGGAGCTGATAAAAGCTCATTCTTGTCGGGGTGTGTACCTTTCCCTCATCGTCGATCAGCTGAAGCTGTCCGGTGTCTGTCAACTTGACCTCCGCCCCAATCGGCACCTCGCCACCGGACTCCACCCACACAAAATCCCCCTAGATGGTGAACCAGATGTTGTAATATGACAAAAATGTCCTACTAAGATGACTATCTGAACATTAGAGGTACCGATTCTTACCTTACTCAAATGCACCATGGTGAAAACATGGATTAATTCTGTAGAGAGAATGAAAAGAAACCAGATTCAGCTCAGTTACTGTCAGTCTAATTAACAGATACAAGCAACCAAACCAATATTACAGTGAATTGAGCCAGTACACCTCAACAGGTTTTAAGTGTCGACCATGCCTCAACTTAAAACTTAAGATATGAAACCATCTTGAATGGAAAGCCCTAATTCAGTCAGTCAAATCTCATCATAAGACTACAACTGAAATGTCACCACACAACATAATCAAGCTAGCTCTTCAGAAATAATGATACTGAGTGTAATCGTCACAGATTTGAGGCTATAGTTATGTGTGTAAGGTGTCATCTCTTACCTGAGAAAACTTGTTTCTCTGGTGGAAGACCCTGTTGCTGCTGCTGCTGCTTGCTGCTCAGAGAACCTTTCCTCGAATGTCTCTAAAGCAGGAAGTGGGCAGCTTTCCCAGCAAACACCCCTTTATGGCCTTTTGACTTTGCTCCTGCAAAGGTACAGCCACCCAGCACCAATATGAAGGATACGCTTACAATCACCGCAGAGCATCAGTTTCAGTTATTTATGTCACTGCTAATGGCAGTCATGATTACATGATCAAATACGGATTATTTCCTTACCATAAAACCAGAAAATCCATGTTTGATTTCACAAAGTAGAGACATGGCTACAGTAGCACTGGGATCTACTGGAAAGACAGAAGTGTTTTTATATAGTTTATCATTGTTTGTTAACATGATCAAAAAATCTTGAGTCCGCTCAGGATTTCAAGTAACCATAATTTCATTTTCTAGTCCTTCCTAATTCGAAATAGTTGAAAATGTAGACATCTTCACCTTAAACACAGGACAAAGTGGTATTCTTTGGTAACACAGTAAGTCAGCTTGCGTCAGAAACTTTGTTGAGGAAGAAGTGAATTACTTCAAATCCAGTAAGTTACTCTTCCTAGATCCATAAACGCAGGTCATGTACTGCCAACGCGTTAACGTGAACATGCTGTAATTCAGGGCAATTATGTTGTAAACATGTTGATTGTGACCTCACGAGAAAGGACTGGACTCACTCCGGAGATTGGCTAAAACAGATCCCGTCTAAGAGTCCACACTAGTTGCACCATCTGTAATAATCATGATAAATCAGACTGAGCGATAACGATACACTGACTAGAAGTATAACGCTGAAAAGTGTAAACTGGTTTAACATATCAGACGAATCTACTGTACCAGTCAAAAGTTTGGACACACCTTCTCAATGGTTTTTATTTTTAGCTTCCTGAGGAAGTCGGTTCGGCTTGTTTTTAAAGAATTTCGGGGCCATCAGATGTGTTGTTTAGAAGTCGTGCCAGCACAGAGTAAATAGCTCTACTTCATTACACAGTAGTAATCCTTTTATAGCAAGAAATTATTATTACTTCCTAAGACGTGAAGGAAAATTTCAGGATGTCATCAAGCGTGATCACAAAAAAAAAACATCAAAGCTGTAATGAAACTGGCTCTCACGAGGACGGTTCCATGAAAGGAAGCTCAAGACTTAGACAGCGCAAACACTTTAATTGCTGCACCGAAGAAGACCAGAACAAGAAGAGAAGTGAAGTGTTTGGGCTAAGAAACACAAGGAATGGACATAGCATTAGACCAGTGGAAATCTGTACTTTGCTCGGAGTCAAAGCAGCAATGGATGGCATCTGCATGTGTGGTTCCCACCATGAAGTGTAAAGGAAACGGTGTGATGGTTTGACTGGGGACACTTAACGCGCACCAGCATAGATACCATAGCGATCCTTAGTGACATCCCATCTAGTTTGTAAATAGTGAAGCCAACATTTGTTTCTCAACAGGACAATGGCTTAAAACATACTGTATCGCCGCCCATGTACAGACTCTTTGACCAAGAAGGAGAGATGGGATGAGCCGGACCACAGGAGGGAAGGAAAAGCAGCACTCTAATTCTCAGGATATCTGGGAACTCCTTCGAGACTGTTGGAAAAACTTTGTATGAGAAGGCGGGTCCAAACCTGACTGGTACTAAACATCTGAGAATAAAAACAGATTTGTGCGACACGTGTCTGTCGGGTTATAATGCAGACTCCTCAGCAATAGCAATAACTCTCTCTGTCCCCAGGTGTGCTGTGTTCATCTAGTTTGCTTGGAAACAGAAAGTGGTTCTCTAATGTTAGAACGACAAATTAAAAAGGAAGAGCAACATACAAACTTAACAGTGTATAGAGTATTGTTTAAGTATCTTTACTATAATTACACAGACAAAAACAATGTACAATAGCTGGATGTTTCAGGCTCACTTCATCTCATAATGTCATTATCGTTACACTCTGCAAAATGAAGCGCCGCGCGTCACACAGCACAAAATGTTTTGAGTACAAAACTTGAAAAGAACTGGGTCAATGGAAAACCAAAAGCACATTTACAGTGATTTACATGAATTCAGTCCACCAGTATAATCACACAAGGACACTCACTCGCTGTCTTTCAAGCACTCTCTGAAACCGATTCAGAGCAAGTTAACTTGGCATTATGCATATGCAGTAATATGTTCCCACCTCCAGGTAACCATCTGAGGACTATTAATACTTTAAGAGCTTTTTTTTTGTTAAATTCACTTTGCCACATTTTTTTAATATATATATATACCTCAAACCACATAAGTATTCTCTCATCTTTTATTAGATTACACCTCCATGTGGCTGATAATAGGCAGCTAGTTGAACACGTCTTAACTATTAAAATCCAGGTGCAGGATGTGTGGAGAAAAAGTGGAAGCGGAGAACGTGACGCTTTTCTTTGACTGATATTTTCAGAATATTTCAAACAGCGTGGGAAACGGCGTTCACGCGTCCCCGTCCATTTTATGTACACTGACAAAATGAAGGCACCGATTAATGAGAAGAGCACAATTGAGATTAGTCTGTATACACACAGCTCACTAGAGGTGAAACCCAACCGGGCACGACTTTGTCACGTAGTGGCCGTGACATTGTTTGGTCAATTCTCCATTTGGCTTCAAACCCCACCAGGAGCGTTTCACTCATCAGACTTCATTAACTCGCTCAGTTCTGGTCATTTTTACTGAGTTTGTGTGCTTCTAAATATGCTTTAGAAGCATAAAGTCTGTACAGGCTGTTTTATTTTGAAAATCGACTGGATTCTCTGCTGTTTCTGTGTCTGACTTCCTGCCACAGCTCGAGCTGCTCTGTGTAGATCGATGCTGGCAGCTTACGGCATCTGTCAAAAATAGATCAGCTGTGTATTCTCGGCGGAGAGCTGCTCCTGTTATGCTTCTGAAATGGACTGCGGCACTCCTGGTGGGGTTTGAAACACTAGGCTAGATCAGCCGCGGTGCGCGGGGAGTGCTCGCCGTGCCCGGTGAAATTTGGCCGCAAAAGGACTTCCTCGAAATTAATCTGATTTAATTCGCTAACTCTCAGGTGGTTCACCTTAACTGAAACACTTTCATCACTTAACATGGATTTACTGCACCTGCATTTAGTGCCAAATATCAAAGATACACAATGTGCCAGTTCAAACATCGTCTTAAAACAAGAGGCAGAAATTAAGTTAGTAAAAATGGTCTCTTCAAAAATTAACAAAAAAAAAGAAAAAAAAGGGGGGGGGGGTGGGACTGTCCAGTTAGCCGCTCTTAATGCAACCTACAATCCTCCACGCTCAATATGTGCGTTGGGTCTTGAATGAGAACCTATTCCTGATTCTTTAAAAGGCGCTCCCATCACTTCTCTCTGTCCGCTCTTAAGCGGATAGGGAGGCTGCGTGTGATTGTATGCAGCAAATCATAGCACCGGGTTCTGAGCAGCTGTTTCACCCCCTTCAGAGAGAGGACGGCGGTGGTGGTTGTCGACAGAGAAGGCCGCCCCTCGCCCCTCTTATGCCCGTTCTTTACGCTTCAGTTTGGAGGACTTCTTGACGGCACCGTTCTTGTTGAGCAGCTTCAGCACTTTGTCCTTGTGGTCGAGCACTTTCATCATGGTGTCTCTGGCTTCAGTCACCTGGTCCATCACCAGCTTACAGCGCTGCATGTTACCCTGAGGACAAAAGGCGTTAAATTACGTCAGCTGTTGAAAGCCAATGATTTGAGAAGAGAGAGTGGAAGCCTTAGCAAGGCCACCCAAATGAACAAAATGAGTTTGACAAAGAAGCAGAAGGAGAAAGGTTTGATTCATTTTACAGTTTTACATCTCAAAGTGGATTTTTAAAAGTGAATGATCTGGTTTGGACCAATAAACAGAGTCTATGACGTCATGACGTTGCAGAACCGTACCTGTATAAGCTCGTTGATTCGGTGAAGATCATCATCGGCTCCGGCTCTTTTCTTGGGAATCAGGCCCTCTTGAAGGGTGGAGAGGCGGCTGTACACATCGTGCTCCAAACTCGACTGCAGATCAAATAATAAAACACACCGTGTCACACACAAGAAGAAAACAACGCGGAAGAATACTTTATTGAACCAAGTTGTCTAACATAAGGACAAAACATGAATTGGTCCAATATGTGACTGTCCGTACTTTCAGCCACAAATCAAACTCAGACTTTATCTATTTCACTGAGAATATCATTAAGATTAAAAGGAAACTACAACACAGAGTTGCATTTTTTTCCAGGTCTGGGGTCAACACTCACCAACTGCCTGAGCTGTGCAGCACACAGGTGAATTTTCCAGCCCTGTGCTCTGCATGCCACTCCTCTCTGGTTGGCCATGTCCTGTAAGCTTCCCTTCTTCTCCTCTGTGAGCGAAGCAAAAGATTACTGTTAAGAAGTGCCACCGTTCTTCATCTTCATGAACTGTGTGAAGGCAGATATTCCGTATGCAAGCGAGAAGCTACTGACCTTTGACCCGGATGTCGCTGTACCTCTGGAAGTGGTGGTAGGCAGCTTTCCAGGGGTTCCTGTAGTGCCGCAGAAGAGTGACGGGTGGTCGAGGTCTGACCGGTACATAGCGCACTCCTTCTTCATCTGTAAAGGTAAAAACAAGTGATGAACAAGTGGCGGTGCAGGACACACACATTATAATCATCACTGCGACAGTATGTGATGACATCACATACCAACATATTCTCTTGGTGGAGATTCGCGCCTCTCGGCCCGGCCGGTGATGGGCCTGCCTGGGGCCTTCTCTTCATCTGTGCTGTTGGTTTCCACCATCTCGCTCTCCTCTGTTGATATAACATGCTGCTGCTTGCGGGGCTTCTTCCTCGGGGAGGCTCCTGGGATCATATCTCCAGTGGCAGGAGTGTTCAGGGTGGAGGCCTGGGTGGTGAGGGCCGGGGCTGATGACAAGCTGGCATTGGGGTCTGAGAAGAAAGCATAAACACATCGTTTACTTCAGTTTTCTATGATTTTATGTTAATCGACTTCACTGGTGACTGACTGCTCCTCACCTGGCTGGGAGGTGTCCATGGCCTCAACCTCCTGCTTGATTTTCAGATCTGGACAAGCGGAGCTGGCGGCACAGGCTGCAGTGCTACTGGCTGCAGGCTGAGTCGGGGAGGCCACGGTGTTGGCCATTGAAGCGGGAACAGGGGGAGTTACAGCCATGGCTGCAGGCAGGGCGGAGAGAACAGTGGAGGGCTGGGAGGGAGGTACGGGCCCCGGCGTGGCGAGCATGGTGGGGATGGCCTGGGCGAGGTGCTGAGCGTTTGAGGACACGGCCTGCTGATCTCCTCCCTGGGAAGGCAGCGCTTCTACTGTAGCCATGACAGGCGGGGCCACCGCCATGTGCACTTCAGCTTTGGGTTTCACACTGAGAGGAAATGAAAGTGTCAGGTTAACGACTCAGGTCGTGACTTATAATGAGAGGATGCGAGTGGTGAGTGGTGGGTGTGAGTGATGTAACCGATGTGACAGAGCGCTCACCCTGCAGGTCGCGGAGATCCTGCTCCTCTTACGCCACTCTCGATTCTGCCACTGCCGGCTTCACTGGGCTGGGCGGGGATCAGGTTCTTGCGAACACAACTGAAACACAAACACAGGCCGGACAGATCTGGTAAACAACAAACTTAATGTGCAGAGTGCCTCCATCTGAGATTTTCTAATTAGAGAAGCTCTGGTTCAAGATTGTAGGAAGGAGGAGATCAATGACTAGACATGCAAGTGATCTTATGGGGGGTGAAAGTGTGTGATCGACAAGGTTAATCCTCAAACAGTGTGTAAATGTTTACTCACCTGTTTTATATACATTTATTTTGTGCAGAACAGCAGTCTGAAACAGACTTTGAGTATTCAGTCTAATTTTAGGACTGAGGTTTGCCTTAAAATTTGGTCATGGTGAGGGTTACCACAGTCTGAAACAATTCAGGAAATAACCAAAATACTTGTATAAACAGATTTGCTCTGTATGGTGTTGATTTACAGAGACATCACCTGCTGGATAATATTCACTCAGTCATCTGTCTCCGTGATCACCTCCCGTCTGCTTAGCCTTGGAAACATGTTTAACGCCTCAGTAAAATGTCTCCTTCTTTATTTTGATTACGCCGACGATCAGATCTTACAAACTCAGACACTTCAGATATTTCTGTGGTTGAACCAAACTATTTAAGGTGTGTTTTGTGTAGTTAAGACTTTCCTGAACAGGAAACATTAAGAGGTTTAAGAAAAATGAATATGTTAATATTCTTGCTTGACGGTCCACAGTACTCACCTTTCATTAGTGGGCTTCTTGCGCAGGATGCTGGGTCTCGGGGAGGAGACCAGGGTTGGCGCTCCTCCTACTCCTCCCTGGGTATGCGCCTGCACCATGGTGGGTACTGGCTGGGTGGTGCTGAACGTGCTGCTGATGGGGCTAGCTACAAAGCCATCAGCCAAAACAACACCTGAATAAGAAGAAAACAAAGAGCATTACAAACAGCTCGCAACTCGGTGACACACTCATCAGCACCGTGTTGTTTTTGTCTGTACTCACCGGGTTTAGCTTCAGATTGCGCTTGCTGCTGCTGCTGTTGAGTAACTATGGGTGCCTGCTGAATTCCTTGCGTGGTGATTGGTGCAGACGTGTGCAGTCCCTGCACTCCGATCGGCGCAGGCTGAATGCCCTGCGCAGTGATTGGCGCTGGCTGGATCCCTTGGGTGCTGATTTGTGCGGACGGGAGACCGATCCGATCCACTGCCATCAGGTGCATTTGGTTTAGATGGACAGTGGTCGCCACGCCTACTCCAGCTTGGGTGGGAAGTGCTGAACTCGGAGCTTGAGGAGTAACTTATTACGGCGGGAAATAAAGTTCAAATTAGATCTTTGTGCTATAAAAGTTACATGTTTAACCCCCATTTCGTAACACTGGTTAGCGGTGCTTACCGGGATACTGGCGGATGGTTGATACAGAGCTGCTGATGGGGGTGTAGGTGTGTGGCAGAGTGTATGACGAGGAGTACGTCGGCAGGAAATACTGGAACTGCACGGGCACGGAGGGCCTTAAACAGAAAACATACCAAATGAATCCAACACACATCATCAGTAAGCGTACTTTAACTGCTCATCACATTTCATTTCTTGTCGTCAATACGAGGTTATTTCCCTCATGTCCTCCTTTTCTATTTAACGGATTTATACAAACACCTGAATTAGAAAACAACCTCTCCGTCTGGTCGTTTCTGGGGATGGCGGTGGTGCTAAAAGCTGAGAACAACCTCACAGAGACACTTAGGTGGCTGTAGACTCGTGTTTCTTGGGACAAATAAAAACAGCTTATAGTTTTTGGTTATTTACTTCGTCAGCATTTCCAGGTCAATGTGCCAACCTTGTTTTAGAGGACTACATCTACTCTTAAGTACAGCTCAGCCTGTTTCACCCAAAGTGGCCCAGTTTCTGGGAAACATGAATCGAGGTCAAGGATGACAGAGATGTAACGCTCAGCTGTTTGTGGGAGGTAAAAGAAACAAATAGCTACTATAAATACAATCATATCAGCTGTGTAAGCAGATTCTCCTTAGTTAATTATTACGCTAGGCTAGGCTAATAAACAATTGACATAGCTTGATAGCAGATGTTGGCCTCTGTTTCCTTTAACCTACAAGTTTTATGGACGTTGTTTCCCTTCATAGAACTCCATCAACGAGTCAGCCAACATGTACTCACCTGTTGTCACTTCGTGCCTCCATTGTAACAGGATTAGGAGACGACCGATGGCCTGGGATTGGGATGAGGTTGGTTCTCTCTCCGGGGTAGTCGGGCTGCACACGGGATGAAGAGTGGGCGATGGGCTGAGGGACCACTTTAGCTGCGAAACCACAGAGGAACGATTAAGAAAAATATTCATGTAAACACACCGTGAATTGATTCTGATTAGGACGAAGAAAACTCACCAACAGGGATGGCAGAGGTGGTCACTGCTGTAGCATGAGAGGAGTGAGACGCCATCGTCATGGTGACAATAGTGTTATTGGTCATTTGGGTATGTGGGACAGTACCTTAACATGAAGAAGACAAGATTGTCGATATTTGTGTCAGAATATGCAGCTTTGTTTCTTTAATTAAATATTACAAACATTTTGACTAGCTTGTAGATATCCATACCTATTGCGGTGGTTGATGGCACAGTGTTAGTGGCAACAATTGGTGCCACAGTTGCTGCGGCTACTGGCGTTACGGGACTAAAAATGGGCTTCTGTGGGAAACAAAAAATAAGAGCAATTATGTCAGTCACCAGTTTAAATGATGAATGATAGTCATTATATTTTTCAGGCAGCCGTCAGGAAGCAGTAACCTGTGTCATGGTGTGGGGAGGCTGAGGTTTTTGACCCCCGATTGCAGGGTGAGACGGCAGTGTGATCCGTGTGGCCGTGTCACGAGATGTCTGAGACCTCTGAATGCTCACGGTGGCTGAAGGTGGAGGGTGAATGGTCAGCCCAGAACGTCTGAGAGAAAAAAATGACTGCATTAAACCAGGCGCAGTAAATCCATCAAATGAAACAACACAAAACTGAAGCCATAACCTGTGATACAAAGGTCACAGGTAGACACTCCTTTGTTTTAAGGCGTCTTCTTCTGAGGAGATTTTACTTTCCTATAAAACTCCTTTTAATCACATTAAATAGTGACTGCATTTTAGTACCTCACTGTACACATACAGCATCTCTGCTTAGACCCTGGTCGATAAACTTAAGACTGCTACTTACCCATGTGCCACCTCTGCAGAGTGTGTGACTGTTGGGCTGATAACTGGTGACTGAGTCCTAGTTGCTGAAATGGGGGCCACCATAGTTGGAGGGACGGTTGTAGATGTTGTTACAGAAGGTCGGGACTGTGGACAGAGAAGCAAGCAACACTGTTAGACACAACCTTTCTAAACACAATGTCAAAAAGTAGGTGAAAGCACATCGGAGCACCTGAATAGTCTGGTGGATGATGTGCTGCACTGTGGGCTGGCCGGGGCCAGCGCTTGCTCCGGTTGCTGGTCGCAGGACAGTTTTGGAGCTGGACATAACCGCTGCTGCAGCAGCTCCTGCAGGGCACAAAACACAGAGATCTAGACTCCTGTTTCCAAGACAAGCAAACATCAATCCTGGCATTCTCTTCTTAATACATCTCACATACCTCGAGGTAAATGGGATGTGAAGGTCTGGGGAGGGACCGCAGGTGTCCCAATCTGCAGTGCAGGGGCACTGCCCCTAATGATCTGAATGTTAGCCTGCATCAGGTGGTGCAAGTTACCGGAGTGACCCTAAAAGACAATGACAGCAGATCTTTAGTAATCAACAAGACAGAACCAATAAAAGACACGATCGACCAACACACAGCGCACTCACCTGCTGACCACTGATAGTAGCCACAGGAATAGATGGTGTCGTTGTACTGTTCTCTATGGTGACAGTGATGTGACCAGGCACCTTGGGGGGTATGGGGATATGCCCCTGATTGGAAGCTGGTGCTGGGGCAATAAGTCGACTTGGCATAGGTGACTTCAGGACAGCCTTATGAAGAGGAAAAAAACAAACAGATTTCTGGTTTTAGATGCATGAGGTTAGACACCAGCAAATTGAAATATGAAGTATCATGCTGCAGTGAAACTCTCACATATCACGCAAGGTCAGTTTGCACATGGCCAGTGTCCTATTTAAGTTGCCAGTAAGCTCTACTGGTGAAACAGTTATTAGGCAAAATCCAGTTTAAGCACCTTGGGAATAATTTGTTTCTGATTAGTTACTAATTTAGTAGAAGATGTATCCATAATACAAAAGCAGGAAAAAAATACCTTATTATCCAGGTGTCAAATTAGAAAGTGACTTCTAAGTCTTCAACACATCAACTGGTTCTTTAAAAACTTTTACAAATGTCACAATCTGCCTGATTTCAACTGCAGAAAAGCATCAAAAGATATTTTGTAAAAATAATTTCAGTTGCAGGATTCATCCTTCCAAATAAAATGATTGTGATTTTAGTTAGAAGCTTTGCATTTATTCCACTGTCCTTCCTTTAATATCAGAATTCAGTGTTTCAGTTGACACTAGACGAGTCCAAACAAAGCATTGTGATATTAAGCGCATTTTCAAAATGAAGGCTGTCTGGAGGGCAGGAAGAGAAGCACAAACTGTGTTGGATTCTTTCAAAATATTGTTATAAACTCTCTTATTAGCCCTGACTCATCGCAATAATTGGTCTAGCCGAGCTGTCAACTTCAGCAACATGAGCCAGCACTTTCTGAGTGAATACATCAACTTTAGACAGCGACAATTAATTGTTCACTAACCGCAGAGTGCATTACATCTTTGCCAACTCATGTTCAGTTAGACAGTGTTCGCTTCACACTGAAGATGGTAATATAATAATAACATAATAACCATCACCTTCATCTGCCCCTCAGTGAGGACTGCAGGCTGGCCCTGTGGGAGGTGCACAGAGGTGGCAGGTACAGTCACAGGCGTGCCAGGCTGGATGGGCACCGCCTGGGGGGTAACTTGTGTCTGACCGTGTGTCTGTACTTGTGGGTAAGGTCTGACCACCATAGTGTCCTGCTTGTCATCTCTGAACGCCAAGGTTCCTGCACCGCCGGCAGGTGGATGATCCTGCTGACCGTGGTCAGCATCACGGCTGCTGTCTGCGTCCCCACCACCTAGAGACAAATAGTTGGATGAAAGATTTACTCACAGGTGTCTTGCCATAAATAAGTCCTGCTGGTCGATTCAGTGACAATAAGTTACCTGACATATTTGACGGCTGAGTGACGGACACCAGGTTTCCAGCAGCAGAGATCTGAGGTGCTCCCCCGCTGGACGCAGGCAGCCCGTGTCGGGGGAATTGCTGGGAGCTCATTTTAACTATTTATGACCTAAAACGGGGTTAGGGTTGTACATTAATACCAGCACGGGGCACATTGAGGATATCATTAAGCTTCAGCGCCAAATAGTAGCTGCATTACATGTAAAACATTCACGACGGCTACAACAACAAAAGCCAGTTTAACCCTTAAGAGGCGGCGCGGCGACGTAAACAGGCTAACGCAACGTTAGCACTGCGGTATATTATGGTTACCAACCAGTAAAGGGTAACGTTAAGCAACTGATGTTAATTAAAATAAATAACACTACTAATGAACTTATCAATGCAAAAACAGGAATATAACGCCTGCGTGGACCTTTGTTTAACGTTATATGAGCAATAACATATGCTGCTCGTCAACAACTGTGTCGTTGCTCATCAAATATCAAGTGCATGCAGACTTTTAGACTGCCTGTAATCAGAGTGACCAAACCCGATTGCTGTTGAATCAAACAAAGCTCATTGTGGTCGCCGGTTTTTGCTCGGCAACCTTAAAACTAAAAAAAGCTACCTTGTTAGCAGGCTATGGTAGCTAGCATCAGGCTAACGTTGGAAACGTCGCCCGCTTTTCGTGTTTAAATCCTGAACTTTCTACAGAGCGCAATAGCGTGAACTTGGCGGGGCTAAACAGACAAACACGTTTCGACGAGTGTGCAGATGTTTACCGTATCGTGGAGTTACTAGGCAATGGTCGTTTCGTGGATTACAATTTTTTCCATTCGTCTTTTCTTTTTTTCCCCCCCTCAACATGTAAGCCGGAAGAACGCTCAAGAACCGGACCCCCTCCTCCTCCTCATCTGTTTTACTTGACCAATCAGAGACGAGAACACCAGAGCGCTAACCAATCAGAGTCCAGCAAATGTTTTCACCGACCTATAAAATTGCTACAGGAGGAGGGGCGGAGACAACGCTCGAGAGTGAGTCACGTGGTCAACGAACGCCGCGGTCCTTGTTAGCATTTGAGCTAATCTGCTAGCGCTGTCAGCTGGCTACGACTGCATGCGAAGACTATTAAAACGATGTTATGCAGTAATATAAAATGTCTTACATCTATTTCTACACGTGTGTTAACTTTGGCCAGTGGTGGAATATTTTCTCGAAAACTTTACTTTACTCTACAGTTAAAGAAATACGTAAACACGCTCATGTACACGTAAAAAAATCCGATATAAGTCGATGTATTTACAGAATACTTGTTCCTAGTTTGGCTATGCGTACTAGATTAAATGCCACTTTATACTCTTTACACTACTGCAGCGGCTGTGTTTGACCGTGTTTCATGATTAAAACTTACGAACAATGAAAGGTAAGTATAACAAAGCTACATGCTACCGAAGTAGTTTTGCTAATGGCTTCGGCAATCTCCGTCAATCACGTGACCATCCGTTTGCCGGTCTCCCGCTTCGCGAAGGCATCGGAGCTCACTGATTGGCTCCTGCCAGTGAACTAGAATCTGAGCCCTCCGAGGGCAACAACGATACCTGCCATTGAACACTAGAGGGCAGTAGCCAACTATAGAAATAGTCTTTCCACACTGTATGGCTGTGAGCAGATATTCATAAAGATATATTTACATTTATTTCACATGTGTCACATTTTAAGCCTGGCCTACAATAATACTAACCCTGATCCTAAACTACAACAAATAATACAGGTGCAAAACATAACAACCACGGTAAGGCTCACCTTCAGTAAGGTAAACATGACAGGGCAGAAGAATGTGATATCTGGCACAGCCCAAAACAAGTCATCCAGTGGTCCAAAGAGAAAAGCACTCCAAACAAAACAAACCGACAAACATACTAAATACATAACAATACTCATTTGTTGATGGTTGACACACAAGGAGAGCACGCCTGCAATGCTTTCCTCCCCTCTAAGAACACCATAGACGATCTCCACATACTGTCCAAAATGGGATATTTTCCCTTTAACGTAAAAGTGAGTTTTTCCAGTGCTAGAGAGTTTGACAGTCCTGCGAGCCAGACACTAATGCTTGGTTTGGAAGTGGAGTTCCAAGATTTGGCTATGTTATGTTTAGCTAAATTACTTTTAGATTTACTTTATTCAACTTTTATTTCACCTTATTAACCTATTTATATACTGGGTTATTAGCCTATGTGTGTATATGATTGATTGATTGAAAAGTTGTTATTGTTGGTTATTAAATGCCAAGAGTTGTGCGTCTTTGGATATGTCCACTGATTCATCCAATTTGAGTGCAAATGCTTCGGCTGTTTGCAGTTTCTCAAATATCTGCACCCTCACATTCACCATTATTTTGGTAAAAATTGTCAATCATTATGGCAAAAATTGGCAGACCCCCTGCAGTATCTTTGAGGAGGATACCTAGGACTGATTTTTAGTCAATGCGAGAGCTTTGTGAAACAAAAGGCTGAAAGACAGACGCCAAGCTGTTAAGCTAGCTGCTTTTTCTTGTGTTTTTGCACTTGCTCGACGTTTGGCTGTTAGAAAAGTTGATGACTCACTAGTTTTTGCTCATAAGTAATATAATCATATATTATAACAGTGGTACAAACTGGGGGGCATTAAATCACAAAAATACCACTTTCAACACAGTGTTCCTAAGCGGTGTCATCTGCCAGCTTGGGTGAATGTTTCGGACATTTCGCTGGACAAAACTGCTCAGGCTACCACACTGACATGATCAGTAACAGTGAGTTTGCATTACTACAGCTATTACTACTACAGTGTACATGTTTGGGCCATTCAGTGTCAAGGGTCATGTCATCAGCGGTCAATGTATGTGTATGACTATCTGTATTATTTGACTCAATGCCCGGGGATTTCCTATTTTTCTGGGTATTGGTTAACAGCAATAAAATGTTGCATGGCTGTCAGTTTCAACATTTCTTCATCTATTCAAATTGCTGTATCTGTGACTATCTTCACATCTGCAGGCCACAGCTATTTCTCATCTGTTATATCTTTGTCGTTTGCCTTTACACGACATCAGAGCAATTCAAAAGAAGCATGATGCCCGAGGCTCCTCAGCTCTTGAGTTATTAGCTGTTTTCAATACAATCAATTCTGAACTGTATTTCCTTCTGGGTAGAAAAGAAGGTTAAAAGTGTAAACGAAAAATGACTGTTGACATTAAAGAAAAACGCCTTTGGCTTTAAATACAAAAGATTCATTCATATATAGTTTTCAACTCAGGAAAGATTTCTTATTGCCTCCAAGAAGTTCCCATGGAGTGTATAGACTGATTTTTCCTCTCTCTCTTTTTTTGGTTGAAGATTTTATGTTATTTAATCATGTCGAATGTCGTATCTGTGATTTTTCTGAGGTTTTTGAAGAGCTGTTTTGAAGCTCAAAATTTGTGGCTCTAGCTGCCACCATATTGCCTCCTCTACCCACCGACTCACCTAAAAATGGGCAAAGACGCAGATCATCAGCAGACTTGGGACAACTAAATGACACTTGGGTACTCAAACAAGCCATCTGTAATCAACCTACCTGTGAATCAAAGCAGCCTTGCGGTTAATTAATGCGTAACTTTAAGCCTTAATATAATTTGAACAGATATTATATAAAAGCTCACCCTCAGTACCGTTGTCATGAACGGGGAAATTAGCTATAGAGACCAAAACTGTTTTTGTACCAGGCTGTAAACATGTTTATTTCTGCTGTGAAGTTGGACGTTTCAACATGGGGACTTATGGAGATTTTGGCACTTCCACATAGACTTCACTTCACAGCCACAGAGGTACCCCTTGTTCTTGTTCTGCACCATATTTAGCTGTTCATTATATTATATTACAAATCATCCAAGATGAAGAACACCCTCTGTGCTGCTGATTGCAGTGACAGTGATTCATGATTATCATAATATCACTGACCTTTCAGCACCTGAGTGTGCACCTTTCACTCTAAAATCCCACCAGTCAAACACATCATTTGCATCCACCTGGGCCATAAAGGGTGATATAAAACATTCCTGCAAGCTGAGGCATGACCACTAAATTCCCCAGCTGTGCTCACTCACTCACTTCACTCACATACACCTGTTGGTATGTTGCTTTAACTGAGAGCTTGTAAAACCCTCATGACATGCATTCTTTGGATGTTATTGCTGACTCGTTAAGAAAATAATGTGGGTTGTTATGAAACGTGGCTTCCGAGGAATTTATTTAATGCAGAGAAGTATGATTAAATGTCAATAAGGAGTTTACAAAGGAGGTCACAGAATGAGGCGAGCTGAGACTAAACTAGCGTGATATCCAGGCATTAGCATGGGGTCTGCTGATAGGGGATTTTCAGGGGGGAAGTACTGCCCATGGCTCTCGGTTATGCTGACTTATCCTTCCTTTGACTCTTCTTCTTAACCTCTGTTCTCATGATCTCTGCCATTTCACATACTAATCTGCCTCCTACTCATTCGTCTACATTATTAATTACTCATTGGTATTTGTCACAGGTAAAGAGTTTGCACCTGGCTACTCAGGTGTCATTGTCTTTGTCTTCATTTAGCCTGGAGATCATCCTCCACGGCACGTCTCTCTGTGAGTGTTTTGACTCATGCGTGCAGTGAATCAGTCTTTCTGGATTGTGCAGCCCACTGGATTCACTTGGAAACCACTGCAAACTGGAGGCTGAAAACAGCCAAACAGCAACGATGAACCTGGTGCCTCATGCATGTTTCGTAAAGTAAATTGTCCAAAGAGTTTCTGTTGGCCTTAATGTGGAAACAGTGAGGGCTGGACCTTGGTTGAGGAGGGAGGTTTGTGGCTGGTCTAAGGACAAGGTTAAGGGGTTATACATACTCTACAACTAAAGCAAATTAGTGCTAACTGTTACAGGGCTGTATTTAAGTGTTTAGGGTCAAATATGAGTGTGAGGTCAATAAAATCAAGATCAAATTTAAAAGACAAAATGTTTTCTGCTCTGCCTCTGATGTCCACGTCATCTCTTGGATCAACAGTAAACCGCAGCGAAGTATAGCTTCTGTTAGCTAACGCTAGTTCAGTTTGTTAGCCCTCTGCCGGACTGTAAGCTCAGACCACCAGAAGAGTGTTATTGTCATACCACAGGCACATTAGACCACCAGGAATAGGATATTTTCAGGCCCGAGTCGCGAGCGAATGCAGATGGGGAGTGCCAGAACCAAAGCTGGGCAAGCAGGCAATATAACCAGACCAGAGGACGCTGATGGAGGAAGCTAGGAAGAGAAAAGGACAAAGTGACCAAGCAAGAAGCCACGGGACAAGAGTAAATCTGACTTTGTGAAATAAAAGGCTGAAAGACAGACGCAGAGCTGGGCTTCTTGTTGTTGGACTAGTAATCAATATTAGCTGGGTGCTATGTTTTATGTTGTTGCACTTGCTTGATGTTTGGCTGTTGGCAAAGCTGTCGACTTGCTAGTTTTTGATTGTTATATAATCATACACGTGCATGGACATAATGGTAGAGGCGAAGAGGATGTTGACGACGGAAGGTAAGAAGAAAAAAAGGAAAGAGTGACCAGAGTAAATCTGGAGCCCACTTTTAGTCATAGAGGAACTTTGACTATTTGATATGATGATAATTGTTTTAGAATGTGACATATGGCAAAGGAGGAGTGAGGAGTGAGCCGTGGTAGAGGGGGGTCACAGAACAGGTGTGGTACTCTCGCTGCCGCTCAGCCGCAGTCAACACCTAAAGCAAAACATCTCCATACCTTTGGCTTACGAGCCGCACAAAGTCGCAATTGACACGGACCGAAAGATTTTGCTGCAAGTGGCCTGCTATCTGAGAGGTTTGCTTCATCTCAGTAACAGCCCTAAAATTAGAGGACGGTGCCCTGATTTATGTGGAAAAGTTAAGGGGGTGGGGGCACATTCCTTGAGTGCTGTAGGCAGGAAGTTTTGGAATCTCCATGGAAATTAAGGCAAAACACAGAGCTCCACTGTTATTTTTCCAAGTATTCCACACAGGCTTTTAGTGCAAAATGTGCCTCCAAAAGGAGACACATGATTTGTTACCAATTGTCCCCTCTGTTGCTGCCAGACACACTTGATGTACTCGCATTATGACACAAATAGAGCATGACTTTAAAAGAGCAATAACTGTTAAAGAGCCAAAACAAACATAAGCAGAGTAAACAAGCACACGTGTAAAACAGTGCGTAAAGAATGCGTATATATTTTTCACATGACTCTATAATTTACTGACCACGGTAAGCAAACAACAAAACTATTCATTATCTGGAAAACAATCTGACTTCACTGACATCTGTTCCTGATCCGCTATGACTGATGCTGTGGTCAAATGAGAACCATTCACAGTTGCTGGGAGTCAAAGTGGTGAAATCATGGTGATAAATGCAACAATCACAGTAATTCCCGCGGAACTCCAGATGTGTGTGGAATGCATACACGTACGATGGATTGAATTTTTCTTCATCCTGGCTGGATGATGATGAGTTCAGGACACATGAAGGTCCCCAAGGAATGAACCCCCCCCTTCCCACACACACACACACCTCGCAAAGCTGTTCAAACTTGGCATCGCCTGCAGTCACGTAATCGTAACCTTTCACCTACAGAAGCCCCTAAACATCACTCACAGTTTGGTGGTGGTGGGGTTTTTGTCTTACATGTGAAAATGTGACCCGTCTGAGCACAAATTGGATCAAAATAATAGTAAATCACAGAGTCAAGCCAAGGTGCTACATTTGTCCCAGCTGAAAACGGTCTACAGAAGACAGAGATTTATCGCCACAGCCTTTCTGAGCTGAGAAAAGTGGCACTTGGCTACAATAAGTAAAGGCAGCAGGAGGAAAATGTACGGCATGTTTGGAATGCCATCTCAAGCTCACCAGGGGGAACGAGTAAGGAGAAAATATTTACATTAAAAGTCAAAGTATACAGACGGATTCTTTCATGTAAAGGCTGCACTGACGTCTTAGAAATGTACCAAAGAGATCATACACATAAAACACAAACTTCCCTGAGAGTAAGATTCAATATTCAGCGTGTGCTGATAATTCAGACTTAAATTTCTGTTTGCACTCTACTGCAACTTTCCTGCACATGAGTCACAGTGGTCAGTTAACACTGAAGGCTCACATATTCTCAGGATTTATGCTCCATCACAGTCAACAGTCCCCAGCAGAAGTCATCATGTAACGTGGAACAAAATGTTTTGTTCACGAGGAGACAAAGAATTTCCAAGTGTTTCTTTGTTTTCCTGGGATTTGATGTACATAACTCAAAGTACAGCTTGCAACACAATGTTACTGACGTTTCTCTGTCATGAGAGAGTTGTTTGCTCGATGAAGAATGGGAAACAGACAACGGAGGCTACAGTGTTGGAGTCAGGTGAGGCCAGGCGACAACCTCCGTGACTGTGAAGTAAAACCCATGTTAAAATGTTCAACTTCACAGCAGAAATAAACATGTTTACAGCCTGGTTTTGGTCTCTATAGCTAATTTCCCCGTTCATGACAACTGATTGACGCGTGCGTGACATTACAGGTAGCTTGTCTGAGCAGGTCTTTTCTGATTTCACATCAGCCGGGAAGTGGAAGAAACAGGGCTGCCAACTGGTGGCCGTCATAGCCACCACAAGCTTAGTTTCACAACAGTTCTTGAAACCTGTGGGTGAATATGACGTCCATCCCATATACTGTCACTCGTGATGATTGTTCAGTTTTTAAGATATCAGACATATGATATTCATACTGTTAGCTTACTTTCAGTCATCAGCCAGGGATCACTATCCTCAGTTATGATGTCCAGACTTTCTCACTTATTTTCACTAGAGTTGTTTTTCGCTGTGACAGGCATAAAACCGCTCCAAAATGTAATGACCTCGTAGTGTAGCTTTTGTACAGATAATTTAAAGCAGCTTGATCACTCACTCAGTAATATAATTACAAATACACGTGTACAGCTGTCAACCAAATCTCAGCTCTCTTATCTTGCTTTTTTTTTTTTTTTTTTTTTAAGATTTATTGCTTAATCGTATTGGTACTAACTGAATCACATTTGATGAAAGCGGTAAGAGTGACTCAACGGGGCAATACCACTCTGCAGGAGCAATAACTGTGGAACATACTGAGCATGCATGTGAAGCTCTTCAGGAGCGGTTTAGGGACGGTCTGTGGAAACTTTGATACATTTTGTCGCCTGTAAAAACTGGTCACCATTGGAATCCATCATGACCACCGTGAATTCAAGCTGACCACAGCCTCCATATTCTCCATGAAGGACAGAAGCATTTTGATACTCAATGAAAACTTTGGCTGGACTGAATTAGAAGGGTGTGTGAAAATATCCAACTACAAGTAAAAGTCCTGCATCAAACCTTAATTTTGATAATCATTTAACTATCAAAGCGTACTTAAGATCTCTGTCTTTGTTTGATTACATATGATGTTTTTGGATCAATATTACCCCATGTCAATGATTCACATGTGTGCTCATTTTATTGTACTGTTGGAGTTTACATAAGATTGTCGTATGTTTGTGGTATCGCTGTCCTGTGAGACATATCTCTAAGCTCAGAAAAAACATTTTCAGTTTTGAAACGATGTATTTTCTCTGTTTTTATATAGTTAACAGTATCTAGTTTAAGAAGTAGGGGAAGAAACACATAATGAGATAACATGGTTTTCACTAAACAGGAACAGCATGAGTAATTGTGTCTGAAGCTTTTCAGACACACTAGCAACTGGAGCTGGCTGTAAGGGGAGAGGGATGTAAACTTCCCAGCATCACAGACAATAGCTCACATCCTCAACATGAGGATTTTTCTTTTGTATATTTTTTTACATTGATGACTATATATGTTCTTCCTTCCCTTAGTCTTTTAATTAAAATTTTACTCTAATGACTTATTCTGTGTTATAATCTGACAGATCAGAATCAGAAATACTTAAATAATCCCAGGGGGAAATGATTTAAAGTGTAGTAGAGTAAAAGAATAAAGTTGCATACTTTGTACACAGTACTTGTGTACTCCATGTGGATATACTGCATTAAACCAGTGTGACAAATCAACACAGAAAGCCTTTTTTCATACATATATTAAGAATTTTAATCTATTATCGTGAAATGTTAAGGCATACATACAAATGTTTCCTTTACAAAAGTTCACAGCAACAACAAAATGGGTCAACCAGCTGAAGCAAGGCTCCTGAACAGAACCTTTTGTATTTGACATTGGATATAACTTAAGTAGAATACATCTTTGGCACCAGAAACAAAAACAAGAGTGTATACATGAAAAAAAAAACTACAAAATATATTAACTTCTCTCACTTCAAATAGCCATTCATGTAAACAGATTCCAAACAAAGTGAAGGGTTGACACGCTGCATTGACCAGCAAACGCATTGTGACAGGACATATGATGAAAAAGGCTCAAGGGGGAATACCAGTCAAATGTGGGACTTTGAATAATACTCCCGTTGATAATGTTATCAGGATGGAAGCTGGAAATAAATACCAACAAGGATTACACATTAGCTTCTTCACAAATCTACTGATGTCGAATTTTGAGGTGTATTCCCCTCTGGAGAGTCAAACTAATCCGAATCGTGGCACACATTCCAGTTAAATACAAAACTCAGACCTGGAAAACAGTTTTACATTCAGCAGTGTTCAGTGATCCTACAATCTTGCAGGCAGAAATAAATAGAAGAAGTCCATGTTAAGCATGTAGTCCACTCAGAAATGTGAGATACTTGAGCAATGGAGAAAACACGTCTGAATATAACACACTGATGGAGACAACAAATAGAGTAGCAAATGCAAGCCAATTATAGTTGACCATTTCTGAGCTCGTGGTAGAACCAGCTACCGAGAGGCTCAGAAGAAATAACCAGCCCCAGAAAAGGAATCATGTGGAGAATGCGTGCCATTTTAACAAGGGCGAGGGGTCAGACTTTAGATAGCCTTTTTCTTTAACGGGAGCATTCCCTCAGCGAGGGAATGTGAGAAGATTAGCCCCGGAGTGTCAGCGGAGGGGAGCGAAATACTGGGCAGTCGCCATTTGAGGCCCCAAACATTAACCCAGGATCTGGAAAATTAGACCCCTGTCAATCCTCGCAGGCTTTTTTAAGAGAGAAATGAGCAGACGTTCTGCAGGCTCCGCATTCAAAGGAAGTTTCCAAATCCTCCGCTGAGCTGTGAGCAGGGCCTCCGAATGTATTTTAAAGAGAGGAGCAACTGTTAATTCAGGTTTCTGTTACACAGAATAATCCCCAAACAGGGCATGAGAGCACAGAGGATGCTTATAGTGAGTCATTTTTTAAATATTCCCATTATTTTTACAGAGAGGAAGGTAATAGGCTCGCTACTGGAAACTCAAAAACATAACCGTGTTGCGCACTTAACCCAGACGAGTGAGTACATTTGTAAATAATTTAATTGGAGCAGAGCAGGACGAGTGATCCTTGTTCTGTAACATCGCAATACGAGCAGCACGTACAAATATAAATACACAACTACAAAAAGTTACATGCACAACATATGTATATGCACCATCAGCAGCCCAGTCCCTATCAGAGCGTACAATACTGTCCAGGTACCTTGAAGACCTCTGACTGGTGAGGGAAAATGTCAATCGTTCATGAGGAGGAAAGCTCAGCTCTCCTCTCCACCATGACCGTGCCACATTCTGGACTCAGCACGTTGATTTAGATTTGCGTCAGACTTCACTTCACTTGTGGTCAGACGTCGAGGAAGGCCTTTGACACCGCAGCCAAAAAAAGTCTCCGTCATCGCTGGCTCTCGCCGTTCGGTCGCACGAGCTGCACTCAAATGAGAATTTCAACCACTTCAGCGTCTGAGCCGTTGATGCTCTTGAACGTCTTGAGTGGTGCCTTTGGCTCCTCCGAGGTGTCTGCAGCGACGATAAAATTAGCAGATTAGAACAACTTTGGCATGCTAAAGAAAACACAACTGCAATGCCAGCTGTTTAATTTTACCAACAAAAGATTTAACTTATTAATATCAACCCTACATCCTTAGTCTGCCCTGATCCAGGGTCTGGTTACACTTTAAATAGTGGTCAAGTAGAATACAGATCAAAAGACCAGCTGTTAAAATGAACACAGCAGTAGTTTGTGTGGTGGTGATTAGGTGTCAGATACTTAACAGAACTATAAACCCACCAGTGGTAGCTGCCTCAGCCGCTTTAGGCTCGCTCTGCTCTGCCGTGAGCTCAGGCTCTTGTGGGGCCTCGTCGCACTGGGTGCTGCAGTCTCGGCTCGAGCTCTGGGGCACCACACGGGGTCGGGGTTGCAGCGCAGTAGCAGCAGCACCTGTCTGGTCATCTGAGAGGTTCTTTCCTACAAACGCAGACAAAGAGAGTTAATTACCCGCTTACATCCACATTTACACACCCCTCAACATCTGCCCCGCACAGTTCTTCCCATGACTATTCCTGATCGGGCTATTCTGGAGTGAGACACGATATGCATTCCAGTTTAAAAACATGTTGTCTATTTGAGGGGCACGGGGTTGTCTCCTTCCTTTTTTTTTTTGGAAGTGTACATTCTGTCTGGCGACGCTGACCAGGCTGCCAGTTGTCGCTTGATAGCATGTGTCATCGAAGATGTAAAATTCCTCCACGTGAAAGGCAAACATCTTGTACTCACCTTTACTCTCTGTGCTGCCAGCCACAGGTGTTGATAGACGGGACGGACCTCGCGAGGCGAAGCCCCTGTTTCTCCAGCCTGCCTTGCTCCCATCTGGAGCGCTGCTGGAGGACTTTGATCACAGCATCCTTCTCCAAGAGCTGAGCGTGAAGGGCGCGGATCCTGAACACATGAAACAGACCATTTGATCAGAAACCTCCCCGCAAGCAGACATGAACTGGTTGCCGAGGAAGAGGTGGAAAGATGTTTACCTGTTCTCCATCTCCTGATGTCTGTGACTCGACAGAGGCAGATCCTCGTTAAAACTGCTGTTTGGTGAGTGTCTTGGTGAATGATTGATGATGGTTGTGTCTCTGCAAAAAAAAAAAATATATATATATGGCTGTTAAAAACCATCCCATTATCCCTTTTTTAAAAATCTTTGTGATATTTCTCAGTCCTTCATCGTACCTCTGTGCGGCAGCCGTGGCAGCTGCATCCATTGCAAACTGCCTCATGGTGCTCTCCTCCAGGTACTTTTGCTCCCACTTGGTAATGTCTGCCTCCAGGGCCAGAATACGCTCCTCTTTCTCCCTCAGCTGCTGTTGCAATGTGGACGAGCTCAGCTCCGAAGCCGCCGGGTCAGCCGACTGATTCTGAGACTAGAGAGATTATAGACAAAAGTTAATATTTGGCTTCCAGGGAAACAAACACCCGTAATTTAAATTAAAAGTTTGACATTTTGTAGGCTAAACAATTAGATTTATGCTAAGCTAAGCTACGTAACACCCAGCTCCAGCTTCATATCTAGCATACAGGTCTGACCGCGGTACCACTCTGCTCATCTAACATCTTGACAAGAAAGCAAAACACTACGTCCTAACTTCTCCTCACCTGTTGTGCCCTGAGGCTTTTCAGTTCCTGCTCCAGCCGAGTTCGCAACCGCAGCTCCAGCGTCTCTCTCTTCTCGCACGCCGCCTGCAGCTGAGCCAGTGCGCTCTGCAGCCGCTCCACTTTCTCCACGTAGGCTCTCTTCCTCTGCAGCTCTTCCTCCAGTTGCCGGTTGCGCGCCTGCGTCGAGGCCAAAGCCTTCTCAACCAGCTCTCGCCTCCGTTGGCACTCCTCACCAGAGACGCGAAGGTGCTGTATCTGTCTCTCCAGCTGTTCGCGCTCCCGCTGCTGCTCCTCGTCTAAAATAAAGAGGAGGGGAAAAGAAGGTGAATGATGGTAAGATTCGTCTTTTAACATGGGGGCTTACGGAGACTGACTCGTTCTGTAGCCAGCCTCAAGTGGACGTTTGAAGAACGGCAGTTTTTGGCACTTCCACACAAGTGACAGACGTTGCTGATCTAATATGACTCAACAAGAAACATTTACACGCTTTCGTCGAGGCCCGCGCTTTAACGTCAGACCAGTTGTCACCGTGCCATTGAAAATAAATCAGAGTCGTTATGATAAAGTATTTCCTAAAAGCTAGAGCGTGTCTCAACTTTTAGGAAAGGAGAGCCAGTTTCTCTGTTGTGCCACTTTAAAAAGGGGAGGTTGATTACACAACACGAGTGCATGCCTGTGGAGGGAATGCAGACTTCCTCTTATCCACTTACGCACACAGGCATAGCTTTGTACTGGGAAAAGCTCTGGAATGCTTCTAAGGACGTGAAGTAAACAAGCAGCTCAAAATATAATTCAAGTGGGTCTTGCAACAAAAAGAAAAAATACACATCCCGCTATTGTAATGAAAATGTGGTTTTGCTCCTGTTGCTCCAGGAAAATGGGCAATAATTCTGATTTAAAGGCTCAAGCAACACACGGCTGTTTATAACACCCAGAAATGTCATTCCAGCGGGGTAATGAATAACAGAACAGTATGACTGATTAGGTAACTACAGCTCATTCAAAAGATGTTTGAGAGTCTTCGCTGTCAGATATGTCTTTGCAAGTTCACACTGCAGCCCAGAAACAGGGGAGAGAAATATTAACAACTGGCCGAACGTGGTTAAACCACAGAGGTGAAGAAATGCCCAAAGAAGGAGAGTGAGCGAGCCAGGGGTCATGTCGAGTTAGGCCTGGATGCCCTGGAGTCCCAGACTTATTAGTTCCCCTTGAGGAGGGAAGTCAGCAGTGATGCAAAACTGAGCAAGGGGGGAGGAGAAGGGGAGGGAGGCATTCCTACAGCTGGAACAGCCTGAAATACCTTAAAAAAAATTCCTGGAATCCAAGGCTACATTTACTACCGCTATGAAAATTGGCTGGCATCTAAGTGCCAAGTGTAACTCTTAACATTTGTGTCCTGACACGCAGCTTTTATAACACGCCACCTCACCGAGGGAGGAAACCAATCCCTGCTAAACTATGTTCCTGCCATTGTTAAGTGTTTCACATGGCAGTGCGATTTGTCAAATCAGATTACCAAAAAAAAAAAAAAAAAAATAGACCCTCAAGTCTCCTTTTCCTCTTCTTTGTCATGAAGCACGCTATGAGAACACTTACTTTGCTCAAGCAGTTTGACGAAGACATGCTGCCTCTGGTCTGAGCACTCGGCCTCCTTGGCCATTCGCTGTCTTGTCGCCGTGTCAAGTTGTTCTATACAAGAAGAAATAACACACAACGGGTCACATTGGGTCACATTTAAAAAAGCAGCAAAACAGTTTTTGGTCCAACAGATGAATGGTTTCATACCTCTCAGATCTCTGTTAAAGTCGTGCATCCTCTTTATCTCTGCCTCGAGCTTATTCCTCATTGTTTTCTCCAGAGTTTCCCGCTTGGCGGACCCTTTCATCAGAGTCTCATAAGCTTCAGATATCCTCTGAATCTCGAACTCCAGCTGGGAAGAAAATGCAAAGAGGATGATGATCATTCTCTCCATTCACAGTCTTGGATTGCGAGTTATGTTTCAGTTGTTAATACCAGTGAGGCTAATTAGTTATACTGCCTGCAGGCAAATGGCTCTTTAACACTATGCGCAAGTGAAAAGTGGGAATCCGCATTCCTGAGTGAACACTTGTGGGTCCCAGGTGTCGAGGTATTTGTCTCCTTTCAGGGTAATATGCCAGAATGTTTGAAAGTCAGAGGGGGGTGGGATGTTTTGAGGCACATTAACATGCTACAGTGAGGAGAAAACCATGTAATAAATATGATAAAAACTCTAAGAGGTGTGTGTGTGACGCTCCTCCATGTGTGAACAAATCACTGCCAGACTACCATCTCACCCTGACATGTACTGGCAAGAAACTGTTGTCTTTTTTTTTTTTTACGATTTCCACACCCTCCGTGAGCCAACGGCTCCATTCATCACACCACCTTCTTCTCTCACCTTCTGCAGCCTGGCTGCTTTCTCGGCGTAGACCTCCAGCTCCTTCCTGAGCCGTTCGTTCTCCCGCATCAACACGTCGCTCTGCGCTGAGTTATTGCTGAAGACTGCGGGGATGTTGTTGTGGGCCACCTGGGACTGAGCCGACACATACCTGTTGAGCGGAGACATGAGTAATACGTTACTACGCTGCTGAAAGAAACACAAATCAGTGCATGAAAGCTTTGCCTGACAATAATAAGTCCACAGGGTGCTCCAGGTGATTACCTGTGATGCTGAGAGTAGAAGGGGGGAGGAGGGTCTCTGCAGTACTGTCCATGCTCCTGCGAGTGGCTGACCATGTATTCAGGAAGCCTGGCAAAGATAGGATAGTCCGGGGGTGGCCCACGCTGGTCCACACACTGTTGGGCCCCTTGCTTTTCAGGTGCCATGGCATTTGTAACATTATTATTATTATACAGCTGTGGGTAGCTGTGTGAAGAGCTCATAGCCAGGCTTTGTCTAGGTCCGTTCCTCTCCAGAGAAAGCTGCAGGAGCCTCTCACTGAGGGAGCGAGCATGCTCCCTCTTCAAATCCCACTGTCCCTCACTGCGACTCCCCATTATGTCCATGCTGGGCCCCTCTTGCCCCTGCTGAGAGATCAGGTACTGCGAGTGAACCTTGGCTTCCTCATAAGTGGGCAGCTCCTCTCCATGGAGCTGATAGAGATGGCACACTTGGCTCTCAGAGTGCAGACCGTCCCCCTGGTGCTCCTGGCCTTGAGGCTCCTGCCTCTTTGACATCTGTATGTACTGGGACTCGTCTTGTGTCAGGCTCTCCAGAGAGGAACGAGGACTTCCCGCGCCCCCACCGCCGCTGCTGCTGCTGCCACCTCCACGCAGGGCCTGCTGCTGGATGGCGAGAAGCGTGCGAGTGTCTGTCGGATTCCCGTAGCGGAGCTGCTCTTGGATGAGACGGTGCAGGACCGTTCCAGATGAGTCTTCAGCTGTTCTCATTTCAGTCAGTGGGAAATGTGCACAATAAAAACAGCCTAGAGGTGGCAGTTTGAGCACGTCAGGAATCACCAATCTGAAGGAAAAAAAATAAAAAATCTTGATCAGATTTGTGACACATCTTATCTCACCAGCTCAGTCTGTTCTCAGAGATCCCCAACCATGCTGTTATCAGATTCATTCACTGATCTACAACAGACATTTTTTCCCCTCACTTCATTTACAAACTCTTGAATTGCACAATGACTTTTCCTTCTTACATGAGCTGCTGCTGGAAATACCCCTGTCAGTGATGTCAGTGCAGATCCAATTTTATTGCCCACACACTCTAAAGCGTAACTTTCCCCAGACAGACAGAAGTGTAATACTCAACGGTTGCTATAAACAGCACAGACTTCCCACACATACTCATCCAACAACTAATTTCCCAAAATGACACATTGAACATGTTCCCACAAGAATCACACTGAAACTTGAAGATTGCTTGATCCTACTACATCCCGAGTAGCTTTAAAGTCCAAGAGAAACTCAACTTTTTTGATAAAAATCCAGCTACAAATTACGCGTGTGGACTTCAGGATCCAGTCTGGATAGATAGACACAAACTATAACTGATCACCAGGACCACATCTTTAGACAAAAAGCATGAAAACTAAGGATTAACGTTGCGCCACGCGCAAAAATCTCGTAGTTATCCAGACATCCAAACACGCAATGCGTCCGAAAAATAAACAAAATGTGAAAACTTACCGAGTGGTGTTATGATCACAAACAAGACAATCTCAACAATATTTCGCAAAACAAATTTCCACGAGTTTCTTCCTCCAGTTTTCCTCCATGTACGATTTTTTTGGATGATTTTTTTGGATGTGTGCGCACCGACGGGCAGCGAGCAGCAGACTGAGCAGACTGAGCTGCGAGCTACACGAATAAATAACTGAGGGCCGATTGTTCGCCGCGGCTGGAATGACTGGAATGTAAAGGCTCCAAGTCCCTGTGGGATCAAAAGCAGAGCACAGGGGGAGGAGCAGGAGGAGGGGAAGAGGGTGAGGGTGAGAGGAGGGGGTGTGATGGAGGTGGTGGTGGTGGTGGTGGTGGTGAGCAAAAATTGGATTCAGAGCAGCAGCACCATCTCAGCTGGCTGCTTGTGTCATGTAAAAGAGCTTGTTGTTGTGTTTGTTGTGTTGTAGTTTGAGGAATTTTAAGTCCCCATTGCTCCAGCAGTCAAAGGAGATTTAAATCCTTACAGTTGTAGGAGACACAGGAATGTTATTGTGAGGCCGCAGGAGATAAAACAAAGGTCATAAAATGAAGTAAAACATTACAATCCTCACCTTCAGACTCTAATGACAAGCTCTAAACAAGAAATCTAATGATATATACGGTCTGCTGTGTCATAAATCCAGATTCAGGACAGACGTGTTGTCAAGTTTCAAATGGAAATTGATTTTATTGATATTTTAAAGAGATGAGGGTGCAACTGACAGCTGTTGTTCATCACCTATTGATCCATTCATGAATCTTTTAGTGTACAAAAAAAACAAAAAAAAAACACAGACGATGTATTCATACAGTCAAAACCAGGAGTTACCTGGCAAACAGAAAAACAGCAATTTCTCACAAGATGTAAATAAAAACTGTTTGACATGTTTGCTTCATAAATGCTCTAAATAAAATGCTTCAAATTAAAATGGTTGAGTTCCTTGTGGTTTTTACCTGTTGGTACTTCAATAAGTTCTTTCCAAAACTTAGTGTAAATAGCATTACTGGGCTAATTTAAAAAGGTGCAATATATAATAACCAGAATTAAAATATTTAACTTTAAATCCAACACTGGGCAATAATATTAAAAAAGAGAATCCAGTAAAGTTATTTATAACTTTCTATGAATTATCACATTACTGATTGCTATTTCTAAAAAGTGGTTGTAGAATATTACCCTATACCCTCTACAATTAGAAATCACATCACAGCAATGAGTTAGTCAAGAGGTTAGACATATAGCAGGCGTTATTTAAAGTCATACGTACTTCAGGTTCACAGAAATGTGTTCATGCGGTCGCTTTCCCCTTCTTAGTGAGTAATTGATTACTTGATTTTTAAACTTAATATAATGATGTGATACTGAGACCTCATTATAATGTGTGTTGGATGGTGAACTGCTTTACATGATAGAAACTGAACACACGCTTGTTGTGTGCAGTTGATTTTATTCTGACTGCCGCATTGAGGAAGTGAAAAACAAAGCGCCGTAACAATAACTGAGACGTGGATTAATCATCATTTTCATTTTTTCGGACAGTCTTTTGTCTGCATGTGCCTGGTAAATATTTAAGCCGTGGCCCGTGCCAGTTAATTGCAGAGTGTGTGGACATGGAGGGGAGAGGAGGGGTGGGTGCGAGGCACGCTGCCTGCCAGCTGTCCGTGGACTGAAATCCCCTTCCCCTCCTTTAATAAGAGCTCTGAGAGATGCATTGTTCTCTCCCCAAAAAGCAGACATGACGGGGGCTGCCCTGCCATCTGCTGTTCTCCCCTCCACCACTAGCACCAGTTTCATTCACACACATACACACATGTAGATGGAGACCCTGGGATCAGCTGGCAGTGGGGGTTGGGTCGTAGTATTGGATAGTATTGTCACTGAGTGCAGTCTCTCTTTTTTTTTTTTTTGCATGAAAAGGATCATCCGAATGTGGTGGTGGGGTGTAAACAAGTCCCTTCTTGGTTACTTTATCTCAGACACTCGCAGGCAAACGTCCACCTGCTGATTTGCATGGCAGTTGAAGGCCAACAGTTGAAGCTCAAAAATGCTGATTGCTTCAACGGCTGATAAGAATCAACCGGTTTTGCCGCCAACAAGATAAGAAAGAGGTCTCAAACTGTGTTGCACTATGTACCATTTTACCGGGATTATTTAACGTACAGCTGCGGCTCACAAAAAGATTAGTTTGACATTTTGGAAAACATGTTAGCCTCTATCATTTCTGTCAGTTTAATACGAAAGCTACTCCCAGGAGACATCATACAACGTGACACGTAGCACCCTGTTATAAAGGAGGTTAACGAGCGGCCACTGAAGTCTGCGTTTAGGGTTTTATTTATAAGTTGTCATGCAGCAAATGTGCAAGCAGCGATGCCACGGACAGCGAGGACGAGGAGAAAGAGAGCTTTTGTGGAGCAACGGCTTTGACTTCTCTATGGAGGTGTGTGCGGATGTGGAGCTGGAGCCAGGAGTAGTGGGATCGTGACATGAATGGCTTCACGGAAACAGATTTCATCCAACATTTCAGGATGTCAAGGACTAGTTTTAACTACATCTGTCAGCGCCTCGCCACAACACACTTGTCTTGGCCTAAATTAGTAATGAACAGATCAGGTTTCGTGCGTTTTGTGCTGTTCACATCATTGAGAAAAAACAGATTCCATAAAAGAGGACCGGCATCCGTAGAAATAAGTCTCCTTGTATGGCAACAGAAACATAATTATTCTCATTTTCAAGTGATTATACTCTCATGAAACATTGTCAAAGCTTCAGAGTGTCAGATTTAGAGGGATCTATTTACCGTATAACCAATAACGAACCAATAACAATGACAGTGGTACAAATTCTCTCACAACTCAGCAAGAACGTGAGTAGGCGTACTTCTCAAAATGTCTAACTAAACATCTACTAGAACTGAATAGAAATATTGATTCACACCTCTAATCTCTACTATGAAACTACGTCTGCAACAACAGGCCACATTCATCACACATCAGCCCCGCCCTCAGGCATTCGGTCCAGTTTAATGGACCTCACATAGCATTTCTGTTGAACTGTGTCATCTCCAGCCAAAGAAAGGGGCAGCTACAGACCAGCATGACTCAGGTCAGTGGAAAACTGTGTGGTCAATATGTAGGATCTGTATGGTGAGGAAGCTGTGAACAATTTAGATTTAGAAATATACAAACAGGATGTTATCAGTGTTGTTCCAGTGTATGGATGTGTATCACTTTCTGGAAATGTCCCTGTGTCTGCAAAGCTAGCACAGACACACGAAATGATGATGACAATGAATCAGTGCTACGCTTGTTTCTGCAAGTCCCTCCATGTCACCATGACACCATATATATCGTCAGACACCTGAATGAGTGACTGCGTGATTCAGCTTCCTGAAATTAAGTTTGTGTTCTTCAGAACCAGCATGAGTATTACGCCCCGAAGCTTCCAACCATACGTGAAGACATACGTGTATATTCAGGTTATTTCTGTCAGACCTGGACTCAGATGCAGAGTAATCATAGTTTAGACAGACTTTCTTTAAACCTCTCCCCCCACCCCTCAGTCTGAAAAAACAGGAGGGAAGGGAAAAAACACATCGGACGTTAAGACTATAACTAAACAAATCCCACTCTGAAAGGGAGGCAAGAATCATTAATCAAAGGGGAAATAAATCAATAGAAAATCTCTCGGAAAAAATCACTAAGAGGAAATCAAAAGCTATGAACTATAAACTCAAAGTGCTCCAAAAGGGAGCAAAACAATGAAAAATCACTCCAAATGGAGGCTAACAAGGGCTATGGAAAGAAACAGAACTACAATGCTAAACTATGAAATGTACAAACAAAAAAGAAGAGACAAGGAATGACTGACTCACGACATGAAAAGGACAAAACTGTGATGACTGGTTGGTGTGCACAACATGGAGACACTCAAAGACAAAGGGAGACGCAGACTATAAAACACACAAGGGTAATGGGAGGTAACAGGTGGACACAATCAGGAATCAGGGAAGAGAGAGGGTTAATTTTCAAAATAAAAACAATTTGTAAATTTTCAAAATAAGAAAAAGAAAAAAACCCCAGGACGAGACAAATGATTCATTTTGAAGTAGTTGTGTGTTGTGTTCATTGACTTCTTAAAACACAACAAGTGGATATTTTTTCTGCTCAGCAATGGACAAACCCTGCTTTATTTACTGAAGTCAAGCAGAGCTAGTAAGCTGCTGGCCTTTAGTTTCATATTTTGTGTACACATCACTGACAGTACAAACATGAACGTCACCCACAGGTTTCTGAAGAGCCGCAGTGAAGTGAGCGCGCCGTCTTTGCAGTTCTGCCTCTGGCAAAGACGTGGATCACCGGCCGACCTGAGGCCGGCTGGATAACACCTGGGTGAAACTGCTACATTTCTGAGATGTCAAACCTGTATTCCTATAACATATATATGTTCTTTAACCACGGCAGGCCCTGAGTGGTTGTTAAAATCAGTACACAGATGAAATTATTATTAGAGTCGCTTTGATGAGAGGGAACAGTAAACTTTAGGAATTTGTTCTTGATGTCATGGCTTATCTTGTGCTTTTCAGGTGTTTGCTCAGGTGACAGATTCTCAGGGGGAGGCAGGTAAGCTCGCTGGTGTGTTTTTGAACAGCTGGTTGGAAGAGTGCACGTTTTCCCAAGAGGAGAAACTCAAGATCGAACTGAAGACTCAACATTTGACATGTTCACACATCCGACCTTTTTCGAAACACACATTTGCCAACAGGAGTGACGTTTAAGATCCACCATTCGAACCTGTAAATGGTGAGGCCTGGGCTGAATGGGTTAACACAATGCAGACTGTGATCTGGGAGCGACAGCCTTGTTATGTGAGGTGGGACAAGCTAGGCGCTTCAGCAGCTCCTTTTGTTTTCCTGCAAAGGAGGAAATGGCCGCATTCCTCACATTACCATGTCCATGGGGTCTGACCGAGCCTCCAGTCTGCTGTTTTACTGGGGACGACAGGAGGGCAACCAGCAGCCCCTGACATTTTCATTTTAATGGGGGGGATGGGGTGTTTCTCTAATGAATAATACCGCTGTCTTAAATCATAAGCACAACTTTTCTTTGTGGACAATAGCTATGAATGACTTATGGTAATAAAGTGAGTTGAATATGCAGAGGCACATTTCTTCAGGTCATAAAACTGAATGCAACGATCAAAATGGTAAGACAATGCTGTGAATCATTTCTAAGTACATGTAAATGTCTTTCCTTTGTTCTGTTGTTGTTGTGATAACAGAGACATTTCATAGGAGATCTTCAACATTTGCATTTGGTCGTTAGGCTGACACTTATCCAAAGCGACTTTCCAAAAAGGAGGAAAAAAATCAAGGTACAGTGCAACAAGAACATGTTAGTGCAGAAATTAGCACTACTTGAATCAAGAGATAGTTCGAGAAGGAGGATAGATTCAGCAACAAATTGTTGGAAAGAAGGTACTCTTGGAAAAGAGCTGGAGGTCTTCATTCCACCGTTGTTTTTCAGCATATTCCCCACTATCTGTTTCTGACTGAATTTAGGTGCATTGGGTCAGCACTCTGATCTGGTTATAGAAAACAGATGTACCGCCTTTTTAAATAAATGTAGTAAGCCTTGAATTTCTGTGTTTGGGTCATGGCTGGATCTCAGCATTGAAAGGAGACAGTGCCTGAGCTTGAGGTATTTCCAAAAATTCTGAATTTGCCAGATTGTAATATTGTTTCAAGTATTCAAATGTCACTGTATACCATGAAGTGAATGTCTTTCTTGAAAGCAGCAGACGTGACAAACCCAAATCTCTACAGACGTCAGCAGCTAAATTTGGGGACTGTGAAAAAAGTGGAGACGAACAACATTTACAGAAGTCTGACTTGTCGCGGGTCGGCCAAGAAATGGTCCCTCGCACCTGGTGACACAAGAAATTCCTCACTTAACCATAAAAGTAAACAAGTCACACTGAACCTAGTGAGGAACTTGAACAGGACTACACCCCGCGGGCGATGCTGTGTACAGATAAGGCAAGGACACATATTTTCATAATTGCCCTTTTAGCTGATTGCTTAAGTGGTTCCACCGAGTGCCACTTTAACTCAGTTCAACCGAACAGAACTGGATTTTGATAGCATGAAAACATGATGTAGTACAACAGTGTAGTGACAGTTTGGGATGGGAACTCATTAAAGATAATTTAATAAGACGATGGAGCAATATAATCATGCTATGTCTACTCTCATCCCATGTACTTTTGCACATATAGTGCTGCCTGTTGTAAAAACATAATTAGATTCTTTATCACACCTAAGATAAAGAGCAAACGTGAATCAACCATGTTGGAGACACTGTGGGGACGCAAATGTGGACGACTTTTGCCCTTGAATTGCACGGTTTTGCGAAGATTAACATGGCTATCGTTCCGATTCCGATAAACAACAGATCCTGCACGTCACATCTTTATGATGTATTTAAAGCTAGGAGGTGTTTTCTAACATTAGTTTAGCCCTGTTGATTGACTTACCAGAAGCTAACATCTTCCCCACACCTGCCACTGCGGCTAACACGTCCTGCAGTAATCTGTCATCTGGATGTACAGATAAAAAACTGATATCAACCCTCTATTAAACTCTTGGAAAACAGCTGTTATTGGTTTTATAATGTAATTATTAAATGTAGGATTTGTAATCTTAATTACTGCGAACAAAGGATTTGTAGGCTACATGCGTATAAACAGTTACACATTAAAAGGCTGTTAAATGATGCTAAAAGTAAAGTGTACGGATCTGTCTAACGAGTCCAGGGCTGACATGTATGGTGTGGTACGTAGGCGTCTGGCCATTTGCTTTAGCCAGAGGTCATAGAGCATCTGCTGTTGTGACAGTCATCTCTGCAGCTACAACCAACATCCTGCCGCCTCATTTGCCTAAACAATTCTGCCGTTTGCAGCCCGCAGGGTATTGACCAAGACTGTCTCCTGACGACCACGCCGACATACATGTACGCACATGTCAGGTGGTCTTCTGGACACTCAAACACAACAGTTTTAGCGAGTGATTCTGGTTTTGATGTGACTTAATCTCAACCTCGGACAAACACACACCTCCTTTTCTAAGTGAACATGTTACTGTAGCCAAGGTGTCTTGACAGCCACCTTCAAAGACAGGTAAGGATTGTCTCCTCTGCTACATTAAACACCTTCCAAGCAGCTCAGCGGGTGACGTCCACACAATGAACAAAGACTCACTGTGTCGAGGGGAAAACACTATAAATAAAACACATTTACTAAGTTTGGGTTGGAAAAAAGCTGATCTTGAGGGATTTGGGGATATTTATATGTTTATAATGGAGTATTCGGTTGTGATAACACATTACAAGCCAAAATAAGATATACAAGCCTTTTAAATCAAAAAATATTCATGTGCTGCTGTGTAAATACTCAGAACAGCTGATGTCCAAACATTCCTCGCCGTCACTGTTGCAGAAACCTTTGGGAGGTGTTAAGCTCAACCTAGCCGTTTCAGAAAAACAAGCAACTTGTGTTTGGCTCACAACACAGATCTTGTGTCAACAGATAACACGAGCATTCTTTTGAATGCTTGAGTTGTCGGCGTGAATGCTGCCTGATGTTTATTAAGAAAATAACTTATCCGATAAGAAGGAGCAAGAAGTGGCATAAACAAAGTAAAAATCAATGAGGCGTCCTGTCAAACACAGCAGGCCGTTTATTTGTGCATGTGTCACTGCTGAGGAAGAATAACCTTCAAAATAAAAGGTGAGCCCAGTTAGAAATGTGCGCGTTTTATTTACTTTTTCAAAGAAAGGATGGTATTTAGTGGAATATCACACAGCTTCAGGCTATGGGGGGCAGATGTTTAGTGGAAACAAAGCACAGCACAGGCTATCTGCCCTCCAGCTTAGAGGCAGATGCACCTGTCAGCCCCCGACCATATGGACTTCTGCGACAAGAATGCAGTGTATGCAAACAGAGAGCGGCGCAGGCGTACAGTCAACAGTTCAGAAAACACAAAGAGAGAGACTTCAAATATGTCGTTAGAAAAAGAAAAAAATCAACCACCTGTTTTTCAAACTGAGAGGACCTATTCAATTGTAATCCTCCCGATTTCTCTTGTTCAAACTCTTAAAGCCATTATGTCGAGAGCAGGTGGAAGAACCATTTGATCACTGTTCAGTTCACTTACAGCTGTGAACAAACGTCCAGGCTGTTCAACAGGCCGGCCTGTTGTTGCTCATCTCAAAAACTCTTCATTTTAATCCGCACCATCATTTGCGGATCCAAAAATGACGCAACAAGCCCGAACAATGAATCTCAGGTTACGCACATGCTTGTAAGCACTTGTGTATATAAGCTTGCCTGCCCCCCACCCTCTCCATTAGTGCAGGCCTGGTGCAGTCCCAGTGGAAGCAGATGGCTGGGTAAAGCCATCGCATCCTGGCCAGATAAAGATGTCTCCTAGGGCCATGCTGAGTGCAGAGCCCCCCAATCTGCTCATCAGCCACAGAGCGGAGATGGATGCCTCTGTTGCTCGAAGCCTATAGAAACGGCAGTGTGTCAGGACAAAGAGCAGGTGGTGGACCTCTGTGACAGAGGCCAAATATCTCACTACACTGGGAGAGAAGGTGGGGGATGAGTAATGATTAGGACAAAGAACAACCAAAATGGAAGATATATTCATTCAATTTAAGTTCGATTTTACAAGTGATGCTGCAGTTGGATTATTCTTTAAACCATGATGTAAATGCAAATTAAAACAAGTATTGCTTTACCAAAGTATTACAAATATATTTACATTTATATTTGGTGTTTGAAAGGTTAGCATTATGTGAATTTCTTAAGTGATTATAATGGAAAATATAAGCTTGTTTTATTCTTATATTATTAAACCTCATCAGGAGGTATCATGGCATCAGAAAACATTCATAATTTAAATCATTAAAATCTATCTTGAAAGATATTTGTGTCTGAGCAGTAACAGGTTTGTTATTGTTCAGTAAATTTATTTGGATCATATGACTGACAGGATGAAGAATGGACAGCGGTTGACATCACCCACAGGTTTCTGAAGAAGCTGCCTCCCGGCTAATCTAAAAATCGGCAAAGACCATCAGGGGCCCTAACTAGCTGCCTGAAATGGTACCTGTCGATCAAAGCAGCCACTCTGTTAATTATGCAGAAATTTAGGCCTTAATATAATGTGAACAGGTGAGTTCTATAAAAATTCACCCCCAGTACAGTTGCCATGAACGGGGAAATTAGCTATAGAGACCAAAACTGTTTTTGTACCAGGCTGTAAACATGTTTATTTCTGCTGTGAAGTTGGACATTTTAACATGGGGACTTATGGACACTGACTCGTTCTGTAGCCAGCCTCAAGTGGACGTTTGAGGAACTGCAGTTTTTTGCCACTTCTGCATTGTCTTCACTCTGAATAGACAAATTAAATGTAATTAAATAAAAATTCTCTACTAAATATAATCATTACTCTTATATTATATTATTCCCTTGAATTGAGACATAAATATAATTCCACACATGACATCAATCCACATTCATCCAGATAGACTCACTAATTAATATTTATGCAGAGTAACTCTTTGCTAACACGTTGACAGTTCAGCTGATAACAGCAAAGCTGATGAGGCCGTTCTAAGGGGGTCCATCCCAAGAAGATTAGTCGATTCAGTTTATCCTTGGATATATTTATTACTGAATCAAAGTGTGGCAACAGAGGTTATTGTCTGAAAAGCAGCGCCTGACACAGTTTCCTCTGTCTGCCCCCACCTCTGTCCCAAATGTCTGACTTTGTGTTTCTGGCAATTTGCTCCCATTGTGCAGCACTTCCTGATAGGAGGCACTCTGGGAAGACTGGGCTCAGTCAACTGCAAAGGAATGTGACATTCCTTTCTAAAATTACGGATGTTTCTTTGGATTTCTGGGGTCGATTTCTGCCATTTTCACTGTGGTGTCTGGAGAAAGTGTTTCCGGACAGACACACAAGCGAACACAGAGTGTATACTCTAAACTTCATTCATGATTGACTGCAACAGACTGTTGGACGCCGACAAAGTGTTTATTTTCACAAGTGACAGACCAGCGAATATTGTTATTGTTCTTTTGTCCACATTTAACAACATTAAATATGTTGGGGGCCACTGAACATGGAGTAAAGAGCTGCAATGAGTATTCTTACCCCAGTGTGACTAAAAACTGTGGTTCCCAACCGTTTGGCTTTGACAGAATAAAGTATTATCTATCTCTGACCCCTGCAAGTTAATCTGAAACTGAGCCATGGGTAATAATTTTTCTATCTCAGACTGTTTCTTAAACCTGTAATAACAAATTTTTAGGCCACTTGCTGGCAGCAGAAACAAGCTATGAACACTAACATGTTATCACTTTTTAAATTCAAAAACCCGCCTATTTAAGCATCCAGCATACATCCAACATCCAACTCCTGAGAGAAATATCTGCCTCTGTAGCTGCTAAATGCTCCACTATGTTCACCACCTAGCCGCTAACTTTGTCTGTCTGACATCTGTTGCTGGGCAGGAAATGTAAGGCCATTTTTATTTTTGTTCCTTGTTGGCTGAAAGCGTCATAAGAGCATGAGAGAGAAGCAAAACGGTAAAGCTGAGGCTGTAAAATCAAAAATAAGAGCTCAAAGCCACCATGAAGCTCAGAAGAGTAAAGGCTGCTCATCATACTGTGAGTAGTTGGAGTCAAGAAGACCAACTAAAATGAAGTCAAAGGCCAGAGAGTATCAAGACACTGACAAGATAATACTTTGAGGGTGGGTAAGACCAAGTCAAGACCAAGACCAGACAGAATAAATCTACTTACAGTAAGTGGCTAATATTCACCCAAACTCTTTGGGTGAAGCGTGGTTGCTACATTGAGTCACCTCATTAAGCGTATTTACAAACCGCTGTGAGTTCCTTCAGACGCTGTTCTGCAGATGAACTCTTTGTGGTTTAGGGAAACCAAATTTTATCACAGAAGATTTGGCCGATGCCTCCTTCCAGACAGTTAACAAATAAATCAGACGAGTGATATCCCTGCAATCGTGGTCTTGACCTGTCTGGAACTAAAATCCTGAGTCCTCTTTGTCTGAGACCAAGACGAGACAGAGTAAGACCTTTAAAAAGGCCAATATTGAGTTCTACAACAGTGACGCACGACCAGGTTCACAGACAAATAGTCATTAATGAATTGTTGATATTAAGTTTATGTTTACAGCTCAGAGATATCTTTGGATCCCTTAAAAAACACCATTGCTATTATAATAAAACACTAAATTGAATGATTATTCAGAGAGAGAGTGATCTTCCGTAAAAGAAACCACAGCTTTTCTATTTGATTAAACACCTGAATGCACCCACTGCTGATGAAAACTTAATGAAAACCTCTGCCAGTAGTTGGATAATAAGTCAGTAAGTCAGCGACTATAATGATAAAATCCACAGTTCTTAGGTTCAAATAACTTCATGTGATATACGGTCGCATCATTCTGCTTGGCATGCTTTTATTTTGTAGTCATATGTGTCATTAAGGGCATCTACATGTAGATTTTTAAACAGCAACCTGTTGTTAAATTAAGGAACACTATGTCAGCAGAGAGCTTCAGTAAATACAGGTCGAGCTAAACAAACAGAAAGAGGCCACAGGCTTGCTGTGATAACCTCTATCTCCAGATGGTAGACCGGAGTTAAAGAGGGAAAAGGGAGACAGAGGAGTTGGAGGGGGTCAGACGTCAGGAATGAGGAAATCCCACCCTGGCCCCAGCAGATAGAGGACAGGAAGTACTTCCATTTGCATACAAATTCACCCTCAGCGGTGCAACATGTGCAGCTCGGGGTGAGCGTGTTAAAAGTGTGGGAGGAGGAGACCTGCAGACCACTGATTGTGCATTGTCAGGTGGACCATTACGTGTCTGATGACATCCACAGGCCGTGACTGGGGAGATAAAGAGCAACAGAAAAGTCAAGTCCAGGAGTCCCATTCATCAAGAGAGAGGAACTGAACAAAAGCTGAAGGTCCAGACACATTTAGCCTACTTATAAGTAAGCACAGGCCTCTAAAGACATCATTTTTTCTGAACATTTGAGTGGAAACTTTTGCAGTTAATGAAAAAAGGCTTGTATAAACAAATGGATAATCCCTCAAAACCCTTTGCGTATTATGTGGACAGCAATGTACACACCCTTATTAGATAAATCACATAAATAAATGGCTCACAGTGAAGGACTTTAAACACCTCCAGCAGCCACACATCACAACTCAAATCCTGTTTGTGTATTGAACGGATGCCGCGCATTCTTGGCCTCTCGTCGCATGTCTTTAAGCTTTGTCACTTCTTCTGAGTAAGTCAAACTCTGAGCAGCATCTGACTGAGGCATTTTATCTGTGTGAAACAACAAAACCAGCTCCGTCTGATTCTCTCTCATTCGCTGCAAGAGCAGCCTGCATGCGCGAGATGTGATTTATGCCACAGTCAACCCCGCAGAGTGATCCCCACAGGTGACGACAATTTTCCCTGTGATCTCCAACAACGCTGACAATTTTATGGCCCACGTAATTAAAGACTTAAACACACAGGAGCAGCAGAGTTGACTCAAGCATGAAAGGAAGGGAAGCCGTTAAGAGTCTATAATGTTTTAGTCTGACCGAGAAGGCATTTTAATTGACGTTGGAGATTCCAGATAAGGGGATGGCATTGCAAATATGCAATTTCAAGCTGGTGCACACTACAAGAAACCCTCTAATTTGCTAAGTGTCATTACATGTGAGGTTTTACATGAGCAAAGGTCAAGTAAAAGACATTACATAAGAGGATTTGTGAGTGGTTTAGGGCTGGGTACAGTGAGATGATTTCGTCCTTCTGCATACTTCAGAGGGAACTGGGAGGATGTGGGTGTTCTTGGACTGGGCTGATAAAGAAATCCATTTGTTAGTGGGAATAATCTTGATAACATTGTGGTTATCTGCCCCCACCTCCTAGTCAAGGGACAACAGCTGCCTGAATGTAATGAAGCATGAAAAGACTCCCAAGAGTGTGCACATTTTTTACACCTGTAAAACAGATAACTGCACTGTACTGGAGATATAGTATCTGATTTCTTGTCACCATGTTTGGTTTATATGAAAACAACCTGGCAGCCTTAGATGATTAGATGGATCAAGACTTGAGCAGGGACTTTCTTTTTAAGATAATTTTTTTGGCCTTTACAAGCTTTATTTTGATAGAGACAGCTGAAGAGTGACAGGAATGTGGGGAAACGACATGCAGGAAACAGCCACAGGTCAAATTTGTACCCTGGACTTCCACAACAAGGACTGAGCCTTTGCACATGGGCTGCGCTACGAACTGAGCTAAAGCAAGCACTTTCACAAACGAACAACTTTCTCAGCTCTTGGCACCAAAGCTGGAGGAGGCACAGACATGAAGTGGAGAGCTGATGACACATTTTTATCACTAATCACAAACTTGCCTAGAGGGTTTATAATCTGTACAGGTAAAGAAGTAATGAATGAACTGATGAGTTGAAATGATTTTTTGGTTTTGGTAGAACATGTCGACATTTCAGGAGGCAAATCTACAGGAAAAAACATTGACCTAGACAAGACTAAAGGTGCATTTTCATCCACTTATCCATGATAAGAATAAGTGATGCAGCACTGCGGTGAAAACACAGATTTTTCTGAAATATTGGATAAACTGAAGGGGAGGGAGGATATGGTTGATCCTCTGGGGACCATGAATGTTAGTAATAACAGTGGTTGTTGAGTCATTTCAGGCTAGATCAAACTCGTGAACCAACCGACTGACAGTGCCACCTGTAGAGCCAAGCTGCTTGCCAAAAACAAAGATCTGAAAAACGAAACATAACTTTTTGCGTTGCTAAAATTATCCTGTAACCTTTTCCGGGGTCTCACCTCTAACATTGGGAACCGCTGATCTAAAAGTGAAACAGGCAGCATAAACCAAGACGTAACAAGTCTGTAAACTCTGCAAGAGCCACAGTTAAAAGACAACCGAAAGTAAAATGAGTCTAATAAAATATATGACAAAGCATCAGGTTACTTTCAGTTTTAATTAATCTGCGTAATGTATCGTGGAAAGACGAGGGAGTTTTAACAACTTACTATCAGTAAGGGTCGTCACTTCCTCAGGCATTTCTCTTGAAAAGACAAACAAATCAAAACATGTTCAGATGTTTATGTCACAACGACGGAAAAAATGTAAACCGACTCTTCCCCTTGCCAATTCATCAGCGTATCCCAGGATGCTTGTGTGGCGTAGATTATAATCAGTTGTTGTACATTGTGACCCGACTCCTTTTCTCACTCAAATTTATTTTTCAAGCACAATCAAATCACATTTTCCTCAGATTGAATGGCACTCAAAACTTCAGTTTTCAATAACATAGATATAGCTGCAACAATGTGTAAATGAAAGGCTGTAGCATTCAAAATCATTCACGTCAACAGTCAAAGTGTCTGCTTCCCATCTTTTTATGTATTTGATATTATGTCACAGCTCAGACGTCAATCCTGAAGCACGGAACACGGCACGGTGGTCACACTCGGCCAAACTTGTGCATGTCATTGCATAAGACGGAGAGAGAGAGAGAGAGAGAGAGAGAAAAAATCTAGCCTGTGATGTTTGTGCTTGCAGAGGGAAATCTCAAATCTAATTACACGAGACGATTCGAATGGATGCCCTCATTAGCCTTGAATGAACAAGGAATGTTCTAAATATTTTTTTTTTACGTAACAGAAACCAACATCAAAGCGCACATGCAGGAACTGAATGTAAACTAAACAGTGCTCCATTTTCCAAGAATATGTGTGATTTGGAACTGATAAAGTGATCGCTTCGAGGATACGTACTCCTGTGGACAATCCATGCTCACACTGTAAACAGAGCTGCTCCAGCACTGGTGCGAATCCTCCTTTGACTCTCAGATAAATAGGTCATGTAACAGCTACAACTGAATTGTTCAGATTTTCAGATGCCTGTAAACATGGCAGCAAAGACTTTCAGTTTTCCAATTCTGATCAGTTATCAAACGACAAAAGTTCCGATATCACAGATTAGGCCTTCGATTTGAAGTTTGATTCTTCAGTAAAACAAGAGGAAGCCCCTGTCTTTGAGTAACAGGACTCTGAGTCACTTTCTGTTCCAGTCAGTCCACGTCAGATAAAATGGTCTAAAAATACCGACAATATAGTGTGTAATAATTGTTACAAGAGAATTCGGACAGCACTACAAACCAAGTATTTATTAATAGATGTGAATATGAATTATGGGACACAGACGAGGCCGACTGTATAAGTTACTGAAATCCTCATGGAACTTTTTTAGTTTGTCAGTTCCCCCAAATTGCAAAAAGACCTCTTCATTCACCTCCAGCAGAAGAGAATTTACGACACATTTACAATAAGAGTGATCTAAATCTTTGTGACAGTCGACAAAAAAAGTCTGTTTTTGTGTTCAGAACTAAATTTGCTTTAAATAAAAATCCAATCCAACACAGAGGAGTTTAACTAGAGCAAGTGAAGTAAGTTGTACCTGTTGTCACCCCTGTGAAATGAAAACAGCTTGTGGGTGGTGTTCGCTTGTCTATCTGATGTACATTTTTCTTTAGTTTGTCATATTTCAAATGCCACAAGATCCACAGGATCCAGCCTACCACACCCTTTCCCGTCCTTCCCTACCTGTATTTTTTTTGGCTTCCTCCACTCGTAGGTATAAACGTGGCAGGCCCTCGCTCACACATCCTGCAACTCAGGCGAATGATTAAGCAGTATATCTTTAGGAGAGGCTGGATCAATTCGAAGGTGACTGTGCCAGAAAAGTCTGAGGGAATACTGGAGGCTGAAGTCTGTCCACCAATTATAGGTGTAACACAGCCCTGGGAAACATTTAGGATCATGGAAAGTAAAGTAGGCTTATAACGTTAGCGTCAGTAGTTAAGTGTATGACCTAAAAAACAGCTTCCAAATCATCATTTTGGACCCTAACCCAAGCATCTAGCACCAACTCCAGCATCCATCTGCAGATCTTTTCTCTACCTGTAATCACTACTGTAAATTTACAGCCATGGCCTACACCTACTACTGTTCACAGCCAACGACACCCTCAGATATTATCCGTATCCTTACGTTAGCCACCTGTTCCTGCTGGGCTTACCCTACAACGTTTGAAACAAGCTGCCTACAGCCTTTGGCTGCTCTCCGTAGCTTTCTCCTTCGAGCAGCCAGCTGTGTCAGCGTCTACTTGCACATTTAGGCAGCAACATTGAGCATCAGCTGAAACCTGCAGCTATCACTTATCAGCTGCGGCCCCAGCCTTGGTCCGATGTTTAGATTCACAGCTTCCACATGTTCCATCCATCCTCCTTCCAGCCACAAACTTGGCCATCATCTACATACTCTGACAGCCAGTAGACTTTGGCAACCAGCATCAGTTTCCACGTGCAGCTGTGGCCTAATCCTCTGGCTGATTTTTATTTTATGCTTTGGCGAACACGCTCAGCCTAGGTCTCCACACACAGGCTAAGAATTCCTGAAGTGTCACCCTGCAGCCTCCAACTGTCAGCTGTAACCCCTACCAACCACCCACATCAGCATCGGTTTTCAGCATCTTTGGCTATTAGTTATCATCTACAACTGCAGCCTCCACCAGCAACACAAGATGAACCCTGCAGCTATCACCCCTAAGCTATACGCATCTGGTTTCTTCCCGGTCAACAGAAGCCAAAACTTCTGTATCCAGGCTTGATTAGTCAGCTGGCCACTGTGCAACCTTTTACAGCCCAATCAGTTCCATCTCTCCACAGCCTCCACCACCAACACCCCACACAGCTATCTTCCACTGCAGCGACAGCCTGTAACCTGACATTAAATGACGTGTTTGTTCACATTGTACTTTTTTACTTGTTTCTTTGTTTTCACTTAACAACACGGTGATGTTTTCTTACTTGATGTTCAACCTCTCTGAGTAACACTGTTCCCTCCTCATCTACTGAATTTAGTCCCATCCTCCATCTACAGTCTCTGGCTACAGGCTTCACCACCTAGCCTGCAACTTTTAGTCACTAGCAAATCCAGATTAGCCAATAGCTACTGGCGTCTATCTGCTGTAAACAGTAACCCACACCTGCAGGCTTCAACAGCCAGCAGCAGCCCCAGAATCCGACTCCAAAAAATACTGCTGAAATGTAGTTTTAAGGCAGAATTGTGTAACTTTTGTACCTTAAATAATAGATTTTCAATCATCGACTTGTAATCAGGTGAATTCCCATTCTGCACCCTGTACATCTGCTCTTGCAGGTACAATCACCTGCGTATGTAACAAGTATGTAACACATATTTTATGGAGATCTGTGCTACTGTGATCACATCTGTGACAGGATAGATAGATAGATAGATAGATAGATAGATAGATAGATAGATAGATAGATAGATAGATAGATAGATAGATAGATAGATAGATAGATAGATAGATAGATAGATGACAACTACATTATCACCGTGACAACTGAGCAAACTCCATAATCAGAGGATGAAAGCTTCGGAAACACAACGCATGTTGAGAATGTTTGTTTGAGTTTGAGAAGACAAAAGATACTCCTACATTTACTTAAAGAAAAGACGTCAATGCTTCTTCCAACTCTGTTTACATGCCACGGTATGCAAACAAACACAGACTGTAAGTAGGACATCAGCGTGCATGCACGCACTCATTGTGTGTTAGAGGAATGAGTCTTTTCCTCTTGGCCTCTCTGGCACGGATCCCTTGGCACGGACTGCCGAGCAGGCCGATAAGAACGCGCCCCTCTGTCTCTGCAGCATTCCAAGTATCCTGCAGCGAACGTCCGGAGTCCCACTGCACTAGACGAGTCCGGCAACAACCTGCACCCACTCCCTCAATCCCACCCTGCCCGAGCGTATACTCGCACTCCAGAACAATGAGACGTTCCCATCAAACAAGGGGACATGTCTGGAGCTAGAAGTGGGACATGGACACACGCGAAGCACGACAGGCATGTTCTCTGAGGCCCCGCCGTGGAATGTGCAACAAAGAATGCATGCAGGCTGCAACAATTCTGGGAAAAGTCGTCTTATCTTGTAAAGGAAGTTCAAGCAATTCATAAAAAAGAGAGACATGTTTATCATGTCCGCCAAGGTGCAACAACCTGTGAGTGGAGTAGTTCATCACTTAGGAGCACGAGGAGAGATATTTCTCTCGTTTACTGGGCAACTCTGATCAAATATTTTTGCCCACAACCCGTGGGTCAAACATGATAACCACTCTGAGAATCAGATACTCTTCCCTCCCCTGTGCTCATCAATCTCCTGGCAGTGCTGGTTTAAGAAATCCCCGCCAACCTGCATCGCCTTTCAGCTATTCTACAGAGATAAGTCAGGCCTCTGCACAAACAATCCGTCTTCATTCTTTATTCCCATGACAGGTTATGATCTCCCAGATAAGGGAAAATGCCTCAAACAAATACCTCAGACATCTCTCTCCTTCAAGATGGGTTGATAAAGTGAACAAATTTTCCCACTGAGTATTCGCTAAGCTCGCCAAATCCACTCACTCACTTGCTGATTTGGCTTCATGTGACCATTGAGATGTCTGGTTTGTGACATAAGGCATTCAGCACGGCTTTGGACGGCAGAGGCAGGCATTCCTGCTTCATGACAGGAGCAGGGAAAGTATGTTTCAAGCTGCAAACACAAACACGAGCCCCTGAATTACTGCTTGATTGAGTATCTAAGTTGGCAGATTCATGACCACAGCGTGACAGCAAAGCATTTAAATTGCCCCCTCTGCTGCTTGTTTGCGGTAGAGCAAGGGAAGCGATGACGTGAATGCTTGAATGAGTAGGTTAAGGTAGAGGAACGGTCTTGATAGAAGACAGCATATGCCGCATTTTCACTGACGTCAGCTTCAGGCTGGTTAATTCAACATCTCTCTGTGCACGTCACAGCATGTCATAGTTTACGGTGGTCGAAATATTTTCCAAACCTTGTCCCTCATTCTTAAGTTTGGACTCGAGCCCAACCCGCTGGTCGCCCCTTGTGGTATCACTGTAGAGGACGACGTGCCCCTAACTCCCAAATGCTGCACACTGTCCTTTAATTCTCTTTTGGCTAGGCATGTGATGCTTTTAAGATAGAGGGCTGCTGCCCCGTCCACCCACGCTCAGTGGTTAAGGGACACTATGTCCTGTCTAGACCTTGAAAAGATCCGCTACCTAGTTTGTAACTCAAGCAAGAAGTTTGAGAAAGTGTGGAGACCCTTCCCGAAACACACAAGCTCCTTTTTCTTAAGATACCTTCTCTGTTAAATGGTTTTATATGTTTCACACTCTGCAAACAAATTGTACGTCTGATGAGAGTTTGTGTATGTGTGATTAAAATTCAATAAAAACATCTGAAAGATGTGTTTGGCTTCACGTTGCTTCACTCGGATGTTTGACCCACACACAAAATGATGCAGGTGCATGAGTTTGACACTAGAAAGCTGTTTTCACACTCATCCGCTGAAGTGTCTCCGTGTTCGGTTAGTTCATTTGTCTTTGCGTGACACGTATACGTACGAGCAGGACTTGACCTCTCTACTCGTTTGGAAGTCAGTCATTGTCCACAAGTGTGATGTGCACATACACATCCAGCATGTCTGCGAGGTACACGTACATTTCTCACCAGTTTACTCAGCAGACTTACTTACTTACTTACTAAATAGTCCCAGCTCTGAGTAAACAAGACAAGGCTGAAAGCTTCAGAAGGACCAAGTAAGTGGACTTTATTTTATTTGTTAAGTCAAACTGCTATTTGCAATGTCAAGAATTAACCTGTGAAGTCACAAAATGTCAAGTTTTTGAGTGTGATTCAAAACTCACCAGGTTTCAGCCTTTTTGTCAAGTGTGTGGCTCTGTAGGGAGCGTTGGCTTGGCCTTGGAGACTACTACTTTTACAGCAGAAAACTGAGGGACACCTAGGTTGAACATGTCTGTTTCTGCTGTGTAGTTGGACATTTTAACATGGGGGCTTATGGAGACTGACTCGTTCTGTAGCCAGCTTTATGTGGCTGTTTGAGGAACTGCAGGTTTTGTCACTTCCTGGCTTCACTTGGAGCCACTTGCTAACGAGAGACTGGCATTATGGGAAATGTAGGATGTCGTGTTTTGAGGGCTTAAACATTACCTGAGACTGAAAGTCAGAATATCTTGGCACAGTCTCTGTTTTGACCATTTCTTTTCAGCCAGCTTAGATTATGTCACTTTAAACACATAATGTAATCATTAGAAGAGAAAATAAATGAGAGTGATGAATAACCAAGAGAATTCTTTTATTGAAGTTTATCCTGTTTTCATCATACTATTAATTGTGCTCGTAACATTTATCCTGATAGGTTTAAGAGCCCAATGAATTAATTTTATTAAATCAATCTATTTAGCTTTTAATCAATGACCCTGCTGCCCAAAGCTAATTTTTTCTTGTGAATCGTTATGTAAATAAGGCAGCCCGATCTCTCCCTGGACTTGAATCAGCCTCACTCCTCTCCTCCCTTTTACTAGGCCCCTTCAAAGAATCTCCACATATAAAAACCTTTTCACCTCTCTCCAGAGAGAGCCAGAGGAATGCCTGCCTTGCCAAATTCCTCAGCGCTGTTTGTTAGGGCTTACAGTGCTAGTAAGGATACCAAATACCGAAGTGAGAAGGGACTTGGACTCAGGGGACTCCTGAGCAGCTCCTCTTGTCTGGATGTTGTCAGCAAAAAACTAAAAAAAAACAAACACATATTTTCTTGAGATTTTTCCACTTTATTTCCATTCAATCAGTGTGTCTTTCATTAGCAAAGCAGTAAAATAGAAGTATTCCCCTCTGGCCTTTCAGTGTTTCAGAGGTTGAGCGCCCCACATGGTTGATATTAACATTCCATCAGCTTTCTAATGATGAGGACAAAGCAGGCCGCAGGGGAAGGTTCATGACAGCATTTGGCATGGTGCACACATTCCTGCACTTGACTAGCCAGTGGGCCTCTGCAGGGTGAGCGGGTGGATGGGTGGTGGAGGTGCTTGGGAGACTGGTAACTGGGGGAAATGAGGAGAGCTACAGTAAGCTGCCTTCCCTCCCTCCTGTCCGGGACAGACGTGTACATATGTGGTATTTTCTCAGTTATGACAGACACGCAGGGAGGATGGACACCTCTTTGGCTCGCAGCAACATTCTTTTCTGTGGACGTAAATGCAAAGCTTGTATTAATGCTGCATTCCAGGGCAACTTGAAAAATTGGAATACGCAGGGAGAAGTGCAAAGGAACTCCGACGAGAGACTCTTGTGGAATTCAGCAACCAAAAGTCAGCTATGTGAGGTCGCACAAATACGACAGACTGCAGGGCAGAATACACCATGAACGGTCAACAGTTTAAAAAGCACCATTGAGGCACATTCCCATTTTGGTCTTACTATAAAACCTAAACTTACAGAGACAGGTGTCTCTTAACCACAGAGTGTTAAAACACAGCAGCAAACATCACCGGCATGAATGCATCTTCAGTACTTTGCGATCACTTTCTGTAACAATTGGCAATTGTGGCAATTTGGGTGAACTCTTATGAACCCTGACAGAAATAAAGCACAGGCCACAGTGAAGTTTCAGTTGTTGATCATCATGACTCATAGTGAAGGAGGTCGGTCAAGCCGTTTTTCAAGAGTAAAAACGCCAAACAGCGTGTGAAGGGATCATGGATGACTGACAGAGTGAAATGTTTGCTGCATCAGAACTTTCTCGAATGTTTGCACATTCAAATACTTTGATGAAAACATTGTCAGCGCTTGTTCTTTAAGATCAGCGTCCTGTGGCAGCACAAAGATGCACCTACAGTGGAAACATATCCTGCTGCCACACACAACAAAATAAATGCATGATAAACAGATTCAGTCTGCGCCGATCAGCTAATACTATGTCAAATGTGTAACTTGGACGGAGCAAGCTTAAAAATGTTTCCATGAGCACCACATATGATCTAACCTCATATAGTACGAGAAAGTAGTCTTTGGCACTACTCTTCAAGGCACTTCTTTCATTTTTATTCCACCTTACTCAGTCATTAACACCAGTCTGAGCTGACGTCTGGGCTGGCTCGAGCCCTGAGCCGCTTGGGAGGTACTTGGACACTGTCTCGATGTTTTTCTCTCTCATGCCCTGGATGTGGGTGTCCAACCTCTGGAGCAGCTCCGTGGACCGAAGGTTCTCTTCCTCCAGGAAACGAGAGACCGTGGCACCTGCAGGCGACGCCGACAAAGGCTCCTGGGAGGGAAGAAAAACACACAGCTGAAAAAATCTGCCAAAACGAGGACAGTAGAAAAATATCTTTAACACAACTGTGGACTCAGGTCATTATTTGTGACGAGCCTCACCGCCGGAGTGGGAGACGATATGATTTTCTGTCTGGAGGCTGAAGTCGGAGAGTCCTCAGAGCTGGAGCTTTGTCCCTCAGCAGCAGATTCATTTGAACTTTGGGCTGGGACAGAGTTTCTCCTGGTGAGTCTGGTGCTACTGGAGGATGAGGAGGAGGATGCTGAAGAATGAGGCCTGCTGTCTTGGACCTTGCTACAGGCGTGCTCTCCGGAGGAAGTGGACATGGTGTGCAGCTGTTTGAAGAGCCTCTTGATCTCGCCTTCGGAGCGAGCGTTGTTCTCCTGCAGCTTAGCTTTTGTTACCTCCTCCTTGCGCTTGTGTCTCGTATCATCACTGCTACAGACAAAACAAGAAGATGGGATCAGTGTCTTCATCTTTTGTGTGTTCATGTGTGACTGTTTGTATGCTGGCTACCTGTCCCGAGGAGACGGTGGATTGGTCAGTCACAGCATGGCTGAGCCGAGCCCGTTCATATTTGTCCTGGCAGGTCTGGTTGGAGACCTCGAGTTGGACATGCATCTCTGCGAGCGCCTGCCTCAGCTGCTGATTCTCTTGTTCCAGGCTGCTCAGAGATGACACATAACTCTCCCTCAGGGACGCAAGCGAGGCACCCCCCCTCTGAGGACATCAAGGTGATTCAGGGAGCAAAAATCAGAGAGAGATGAGTCATATTTAGAAACACCCACTGAAGCCAAATCAAGAACATATTCCTGTCTGCGGTGGTCTGTAATGACTACATGACCACGATGTACAGCAGACAAACCTGAGGTGACTGAGACTCCAGCCTTTGCAGCAGACCTTTCAGTTGCTGGTTCTCAGTGTGTAAAGTCTCCAGCTGGGCCTGAGTCATCTGAGAAAAAACGAACATGAAAAATGTGACTACGGTATGATAGTTTTCCTCAATCCTGACCCACTCTCAGGAAAATGTAAAAGATTCAATAACACCCCCATCAGAAGCATGAACTGAATGCTGACACACTAACACAAAGGCGGCAGCAGCAGGCCTATCTTTAATAATGACTGCACGACTCTTGTCATGCCCGAGAAAAGAGTGACTGACGGAATATTCATCGACTTAAACTGTGGCTATCTGTACGCAACTGTATGGTAATCCATCCGACAGTAGCTGGGATAGTTCAGTCTGAAAGACTAAATTGGTTTATCTGCTTACTTTAAGCTCTGCTGCCCTCTGTTCTGCTCGCTCCGCCTCACCACGAAGTTGCTGCTTGACGCTGGTTGAGGAGCCGCTCAGCGTACCGATGGTGAGGTCGCGTTGGCGCAGCTCGTTGTTCAGCTTTGACACCTCCTTCGTCATTCCCTCCAACTCACTGCTGTGAGTCTGCTTGGCCCTTTGAAGCTCCTCTCTGAGCTGCAGATTGAACAGTCACAATACAAAATGTTCAGTATGCAAGTCAATTACTCAAAGCTCCCATGACGGTCAGAGACGTTTTCTGACCCTTTTCACCTCAGCGACAGAGGAGTCGTGCTCTGCTTTGAGGCTCCTCAGCTCCTCCAGCTTCGATCGGTCAGATCTCTGTCGGCTCGCTCTCTCCAGCCTGTGCAGATCACAAAAACATCAACGGGGGAACACGCGTCAGTATCACAAATTCAAGATGCACAAGTGTCAAGGTTACACGTACAAAATAATAATAATGGAGGCGTATATAGAGGCCAGCATTCACCTCTCTTTGAGACATGCCAGTTCAGCCTTGAGATGGACCTCACATGCTTGGGCACAGTGAAGCTTGGCGGCGGTCTTCTCCAGATCTCGTCTGAGGGTTTCCACACCAGCGCAGCCCTGAGCTGCCAGACAGTCCTCCAGAGAGCTGAGAAAACAACATAATTGACTTTGATAAAAGAGAACTGGATCCGTTGTATCGAGCTACTCATCAGCGCATCCTACCTACAGTATCAGTACAGAATGCCCTCTTGTGTATCGTTGCTGTACTGCATCACAATGATGATAATGATGTGAAATCCACCCACCGAATGACCTGATCTTTAGCTTGCAGCACTTGGTTTAGTCTGGCGGCTTCATTACGAAGCATTTGCTGCTCGAGACTCGCCCTTCGCACAAATGTATCCTGGGAGTCCAGCGTGGCGTGGAGTTCCTGCCTTTCCTCTGTTAGCACCTGTGTTATTCAAGATATTACCATCACCATTTATCTAGAGCTCTACTCTTTGCATGTGTTGCTTGTATATTGGTGCAGATTAAAAATATCTGCAAGGCTGTCATTTCCATATACTTCCATATACTACGTGACATTGACTGCCTGCTGCTGCATCATGAAGCTACGAGGAACTGAAACTCTCCTGATGTAATATATAATGTATAATGTAATAATAATGACACACATCGTACCCGTGTATTTAGCAGGCTAATGGATCAAAACATGTCGCTGTATTACACACTTCTCTCTCTCTGTCTTTTGGCCTTGGGCCACATCATGATCACCTTAAAGTAAGGACACACATTACAACTGATTATAAATATGATCTGGGCATGACCAAGTTGGACCAATCGGTTCCAGTCTGGGTCAGTTGACAGTCTGCAGATAAAAGTGTGTCATATCTAAAGATTCTAATCTGAAGTCTTCAGATCCAGTCGCTGCGACTCGTTCTCATGAAGACAGAACATGGTTGATATTTGTGGCTGACACTGGCAAGCGATGATGCCGCTTGTGTGTCGCCCAAGGGAGACGCACAAAAAAATAAGGAATAATGCGGAGCAAAAAGGTGAGAGAGAGTGACTTCCTGACTGTCAAAGACTAAAAGAATCTGTGCAAGTTGCTTGAAACAAACTTTATGTGTTTGCTCCTACCAGTCTGCTAACCTGCTGCTCTCTCTGGTACTGTCCCAGACACTTCTCGAGGGGTCGGAGGCGTTCCAGTTCGAGCTCCTGTGAGTGCAGCTTGCCCTGAGCCTTCTCCAGCTGAGTGCACAAACGCTGCACCTCTAAGCAGCACTCCCTGTGCTCCCTCTCCTCCTGCAGTAATGCACACTGGGACTGGAAATCAAATGACAGAGCAAAGTCTGTGAAAAACAACGTGCCTCCACTTCAGGCTTCAGCATTAAAATGTCTGACTTGACAGTGCTGTGCTGTCATGATATGATGATGAGGTTATTAATCTGCTTTTACTTTCACGTGTGTGAGTTCATCCGTCAGGCTCTTATTTTGGGCCTCCAGCGCTGTCAGCTGTTTTTGGTACTGGATGCGCAGCTGCTCCCACTCCAAAGAGTTCTGGTGGTACTCCTGCAGGGAAAGACAAGGACGGTTGTACTCCACATCACCAGTAGATGGCAGTAAAGGGCTATCTTTTAGTGACTAGGCTAAAGAAGTCATTGTACCTGAATCTTTTCATTGAAGCCGGGTCACCTCTGAACGGTCTGTGTCTTTAGCATGTGCTCCTCCGCTGGTCTCCTTGAGCTGTTTGCGCTGAAGCTTGTGATAACTTCTCTTTAATTTATCCAGCTGCAGCGAGAGTTTGTGAGGGAAGAAAATTATGTTGATGCAAGATGTTTAGCATTAGACTTCACAGTAAGATCCAAGATATGTTTATATCTGTAAACTACCATAACATTTATGTTATGATTTTCATTCTCAGGAACCTATAAAGGCTTATAAAGGCACTTTGCTTTAACTGTGTTTCACCTCTTCTCTGAGTTTCTGCAGTTGTTGCTCGTACTTGGTAACCAACTCTTTTCGACCAGGCTGGACTTCTTCCAGCTGTTGGCGGAGCAATCCGATCTAAAATCAGAGATAACAGAAATGTTAGCATAAAAATGTAGGTGAAACATCAACATAGCAGTATAGTACTACAGTGTGCTAAAACTTTCTGCACCTCCAGATTCCTCCTTTCAATGAGATTCCTGGCAGTCAGCAGCTCCTCTTCCCCACTCCTCAGCCTGACCCTCATGGCCTGTGTCTCAGTCTCCCACTCTCTCCTCTGATGGTTGATCATGATGTCAATCTGTCTCATCAGCTCCTGAAGCTCTGGCTCACATGATGAGAGGACAGAGCTGGAATACAGAGAGACACACACATCAAAACGTGCTGCTGTTTACTAGACTGATATCAGGGGATTAGCGAGTCAGCGGCTAGTCACTTTACCTTAGATCAGGATTTTGCAGAGATCTCAGAGAGGCGTCCATCTTTTCATCAGGTTTGTTAAATTACTTTTCAACAGCTACCGGATAACCTAGCAACCTGTAACAGCATTAGCAACAACTAGCTAACCACAACCAGGGCGCCAGTTAAGTTGACATTAAGTAATTTATGTTACAAGTTCGGATTGCAGCGAACACTAATTAGGCAGACTGTTAAAACTCCTAAAGTAGTTAGCAGACGCCAGTAGCTACCGTTAACTGGTTACGGTGCGTCAAACTACTTTTGTTTACATCGTTAACTGAACTACACAAATACAACTAAGGCGGTAACTCCACCTCCAACCTGTGACGCCAGCACGCTCTACGTCCCGGCGTCCAGAGCTCTGGGTGGGTGAATGGTGAATACAGGTCAGGTAACCGTCAGGTACAAAGTGAACCGAATTAAATTATTATTAATTCAAACGTGTAGCGCTTTAAGTTACAAGGTGCCGCTGTACGGTTCATTTTACATGTTTTAACACTGTAAAGGAAACCGTTTTCATTTAGATTTTCGGCGGCCATAAGTGGCCCTAAGATTGCAATAAATCGGGAAACGATATGCAAAGTATACAACTATTAATCACGTAGGCAGAGTGGTACACTGGCATTGATTAAAATGTCTTGTGTCATGCGTTTTGAACACGTGGCTCGTTGGTCTAGGGGTATGATTCTCGCTTCGGGTGCGAGAGGTCCCGGGTTCAAATCCCGGACGAGCCCACCATTTTGCACGCTGTCGTCTGGGAGACTACAGTTACTGTTTAGCCGTGTGCTAACACGAAGCAGACAAGACGGATCAACAGCATCAACAATAACGCGAGTTTAAAACACCCGCTGCACCATAAATCGACCTCATTGCAGTTGCGGGACTAGATTTAAGACGTATTTTTGTTGTTGTTAAATATGTCGCCACCCTCCGGGCTTTACCTTGACGCTAGGGTTAGCTGGCTAGCTAACGTTAGCTATAGCCGTTGAACGGGTGTGGTATGTGAGAAACTGAACGTGTCGTGGGTTTTTTGTGTGTGGATCATCAGCTCGGTAAATGTCGTGGAGTGGAGTCAGCGACATATAGACATGAATAAAGTTAATAAACAGTCAAGTAGCCCAATCAAGTAGCCCATGTATCATCTATCATTAGGTATTTATACGTAACACTAGGGGGACTTGCATGTGGCTCGTTGGTCTAGGGGTATGATTCTCGCTTTGGGTGCGAGAGGTCCCGGGTTCAAATCCCGGACGAGCCCAGGTTTTTCTTTACCTAAAAGAATCTCTCTGTCAGTCCATCTACCAGCTTCATTTCTAGTAACACGGTTCACATTTTGAATGCATCAAGGCCAGGTCCGCTTCTTTACACCCTCACTCAAACCCTGTGCCCTCCCACACCCATCCCCTCCACATGCCCTCCCGGCCAAACACTGAAACACAAAGAGCGTCTCCACCGTCCTGCTTCCCCAGCTGTTGCGCTGCGGAGGCCGTGAGAAGAGATACAGACGTTTCTGTCCCGCCCCCACAAACACACCAGACACTTTTAACAGGCGGCAGACGAGCTCCCAGTCTCCATTCACTGCAGTGTGGCTGTGCTGTGCGCACCAAAGAGGGACAATACTGAAGGAGCACTGCGTCTGTCCTGGGAATAACGCTTTTACAGAGGCTCCTAATATATAGTAAGTAACCTTTACAGGCATATATCATCATTAATCTGGACTTTATTCCTTCAGGTGTAATGTTTAGCAGTGGATACTGGTTTGAGTTGTCAATTTTAATGCTATTAAAGTCCAGTTTTAGTCTTGAATATACACACAATATATATGTCTAGGAAAACTATTATCACATCTAATAACCAAACCTATCTATGTTTAACAGCTGGGAACAGGACCTGCATCCACTTCAACGAGACCTAATTAGTTGGACCATCATTTCAGCCTGACCATGGTTCTCTGTGAGGATGGCGAGTGCAGCGTCTGCCTCCTGCCCTACTCTCGGATGGACCGGATCCCCCGGGTGCTCCACTGCAGGCACACCTTCTGCGACCTGTGCCTGGAGACCATGTCGCAGGCCAGGAGCGGGATGCTCACTGTGGGCTGCCCTTTGTGTCGGCGGGTGACCTGCATAGGACGAGGCCTCAGCCTGCAGGAAGCTCTGTGGGTCAACAGCAGGCTGTGGGATCAGATACCAGAGGAGGAGGAAGAGGAAGAAGAAGGAGAGGAGAAGGGGGAGGAGAAGGTAGATGGAGGACTGAAACAAGAAGCTGAGGAGGAGAGGATGGAGACTAAACACGAAGAAGAAGAATGGTGAGTTTAACAATGTGGAAGGAATGTGCAATTGTGGGTTCAGTTTCCTGCTTGTTTATGGACGTTTTCAGGACCGTTTACATAAAGAGATGGCGTCTACAGGCAGACAACTTTGTGACCTTTGACCTCTTGTTCCTTACCACGACTTTTCACGTTTCTGTGGCTGCAATATTGAACCATCTGCTGTAAGGTTCAGACCGAAACTGCTAAAAAACAAACAAACAAACAAGCTGGAAATAGCCAAATTCCAGCCATACCGACCCATTCACACATCGACGTTAACCACAAAGCTCCTCATTAGCACCTCGGCTCTGCAGTGCCGCATTTTGTCGCAGGGGTAAAATACCGTCTAACAAAGGAACTTTTACTTTCCAGCGTTTCCTCCAGGTCCGCCAGAACAAAGCTCAAATTGCCGGCGTTCTTCCGAAGGTTCAGTCTGACAAAGCAGCACCAGGAGAGGATTGTGCCTGGCAGCAATGTGTAAGTCCCTACTGACTCTGAGATAAGCGACAGCAAGAAGGTGAAAGTGTGGACTAATATTTTTCTTTTTCTTTTTTCTGAAGGGAAATGAAATCCTGGCGCAGACTTTCAACCGAAGAGACCATTTAAAAAGTGACAGGTGACAGCAGACGCCACCCTGTCAAAGGAGGGAAAGTTGAGGCCGTTAGCGCAGAGTATCCATTTGTGTTCCTGTCAAGACATTGTTTTGTCCTCAGCCAAAGGTGCCCTGTCCGACCCTCCTCCCCTCCACCATTATTTATTCTAGGCTTAATTCTCCCAGCTGGTGCTGTGGGATTTGGTTCAGCTGTCCCAGTGGGACTCACACCCAAAGACCCCCCTCGTAACAGATGGCCTTCCCGAGGATGTCCCCCCCTTTTTTTTTTTTTGCATAGCCACTGTCGATTCAATACAACTTTTAGTTTCTTTTTGTAATTTATGATAGCTAGTTGACAAAGTATTTAATAAAACTATTTTTGAAAGAACCGCTCTGTATGTGTGTTTTGGTTTACCCATCGTACTGTGCGGCTGTGTGAGACATGGCAGGCTTCTGTTTCATCATTTACACGATGCGTTCAGTGTTTAACTGACTGAGAATAAGTGAAGCCGGTAGATTTCTAAATCGTGTAATGTGAATAATAAGTTTGGCGTTCAACAAAAACATCTCACAAAAGACTCATTCAAGCATGAAAGCGGATTATTAACTCCATTCATGGAGCATCTGGCAAGTTTTCCATGTTCAAAAGATATTAGAGTACTGGATGATTATTTTAATCTCTTGCCTTTGCACCGCATGTGCAAAAGACAATTCAATCTCATCTCAAGGTCACTGTTAAGTAATGTAGCGTTTAGCATCCGATTCATACGGACTGGATACGGATTCATAAGTGGTCAAAACAACATAAATAATAGGAGATCTCAAGAAAACAAAAGGATAGTCTAATATATTAAAAAACATATATAATCATTGCAATTGCAATGTTCTTCTCCTCCTCTGACATTGCTACGCTTAATGATGTCTCCTGTGATGATTTAAACCTTTTTCTTCTTTCAACATAAGTAAATGTATCAACATAAATAAGATCTGAAGAAAGCAAATGAATTAACTTTAAGTTATCATGAGACAACAAAAAACTGTATGAATGTATGACTGCTTGGGGCTTCCGTAGTTTCCTGCAACAATTCAATACACTAGAGAACCTTTTGTTTTCTCGAGATCTTGAATTTATTATGTTATTTCAAGATGATGACAGAAATAATTTGAGAAAGAAAATAAATGAATGCATGACCGCTTCGGGCTTCCATAGAGTCATATTAATGTCACTGTCTGTTTGGAGCCATGGTGGATGAAGCAAGAAGTCCGTTAGCTGTCACACTGGTTTGGTAGCCGGCTAGTTGCAACAGGCCGTCTCACCGTGTGAAAAACACTTGGTCATATTGTGATAGACGCTGTGTCAGTTTGCCTTTAAGCACTATTTACATGTCCCCACAGTTAAAGTATTATCCCAGCGACTGACATCATCTCCTCCATGATGCCAAACACAGCGTCCAAGTTTTAAAAACGAACTGGCATCAGCAGTATTGGCTGTCACATCTGCAGTCTTGACTACAGCAGAGAAAGGCAGCAACCCTGCAGAGAACAAACAAACAGACTCAGGATTGTGAAAATGGCAGAGCACCAGTTTCAGTTTCGCAATGTAATTTACTGGCTCCCAGTGCGGTCCCGGTAGTGTTGATCACTGGGATTAGGGTGGAACAGAACAGGAAAGAACTCCCAGTGCAGGTTGGCAGCAGTATGAGTAGTACTCAGATCATTTACTTAAGTAAAAGTAGCAGTACTACAATGAAAATACTCAATTATAAGTAAGAGACCTATAATCAAAGGCATAACATATAACGTCATATGTATTGTATAGCTGTCAGATAAATGTTGTGCAGAAGGAGTATAGAGTAGCGTTAAAAAGAAATACTCACAAAAAGTACCTCAAAAATCTAGTTAAGTACTTATCAGCAGTCAGCCAGTACAGGCTGGCAGACATCTGATTGGGTGCACAACATGTAAACACACATGGTGCAAGACAGTTTCCACATTTCTGCCCATTACAGCGAGCAACAGCACATTCCTTTTTGAGTATGTGTATTCAGGTCGATGAGTGTGTTGAGCGCTCAGAATAAACCCAAATACCCAAAATGTATTCTGACAATATTACAAACCAGGACAGAACTTTAATGCAGTGCTGACCAAACCTGGATAACTTTTACATTGAGTTATTTGGATTTGGAGGCCCGTCAGGAGGGCATTACAGTAATCAAGTTGCGAGGTGACCATAGCCTGTATCAGGAGTTGGCCTGATTTTTCATCCATTTTCCTCGTCAGGCTCACGGTGGGGCTGGAGCCTATCCCAGCTGGCTTTGGGCGAGAGGCCTGGTACACCCTGGACGAGTTGCCAGCTCATCACAGGGCACACCTTTAATATATGACTTGATATTTGACTTACTTAATTGGGGCCAGTGGCTCATTTTGTGCCCGTTGCAGGTGACCACACACAGCAGCGGGTAATCCCGATGACTGCAGACATACGTGCATGCCACAACAATGACACAGTTATTGCTCCATTACTGGTGAATACACCAGTGCTTACCAACATTTTACGTCTGATGTACCACCACATTCCTGTCAGATGAGCTCAAGGATCCCTTCATTAACACCACCTGTGCTGTGGATGCTAAATAACTGTTTTATCATATACAAACTTGGCTGTTTAGCAGAGAATGAAGACTCTGTGGTCACAGTGAACATGATCAAGACCTTTTCTTCCATCTGTTGGTTTCACAGCCTCACAGTTAAAGACAGAAGCAGCTTCAACAGTATTTTTAGAATCTTCCCTCTGCAATCTAATCACATCACCTTTAACGATTGTCACTGTTGATGTACATTTTATTTTTTTATGATCTGTATATTTTATGTCCATGTAAACTTGTTTTGAATTTAGTAGTCTCTGTTCAGGTCTTTACTGTGCCCTCAATCGGTGAGACTTTTATGTTGTTGTGACATACAGTCCAACTGTATCTAAAATAGATGCTACTATACACTACCCTTAAAGTCAGGCCTCACGAGCCATGCAGGTTTGGAGACCCCTAGTGGAGGTTTAGAGCTCAGAGTTGAGAATTACTGCTCTAACTAACTATTTATTCTCTTATTTTAGGTGGTTACTTCAACTGTTAGACTTCCCCTTTAAGTCTGTGTCTTTTGAAATAACAGCAACATTTAAACACAATAAGTAATAAAAGTGTTCAAGAAAAACAAAGACTGCGTGACTTTGGTAATAAGACATCTTTATTAATCATTTGGAGAGACATGCTAGATCTCTGTACAGTGTGAATGGAGAGCCAGCTCTGATCAGACTGATCAGGTCTGCTGCACAGAGCTGTGACAGAACATACACCCCCAGCCCCGTCAGGCAATGACCACGGCCTCCGTCCTCAAATGCAGACATGCAAAGACATATGTTGCATTGCTTGGTCCATTTCCAGGGAATGTTAACACGGGCCTTATGGAAACAAAGGTGGACTTTAATACGTAAGGGGAATAGATACAAAGGAACGTCTACAGTAAGTGATAAATCATTTTGTCCTCATTTAAAAATAAAAACCCATGAGTCATTTCACAAAAGGTGCTCTCCTTACAAGGCTGTGTGGTCGGTAATGAGAGCAGTACATTCCTGTGTGGACATAATAAATAGGCAGCAATACATTATCGTTATTTATTTGATTTATTTTCATTTTGAGGGATTTTAGCTTGAAATGCAACCTGTCTTTGTCATTCCCAAACCCACAGAAGAGTGTGTGTTCCAGTCATGATCTCCTGTGATATTCGATCCAACTCTGTCTCTATTATTATTATTATTATTATTGTTATTATTTGGCTCATTATGTGGGTTAGAAAGGTTCACTAGTTTTCACAAGAGTGCTCCCCTCCTTTTAGGACACGCGTGAACAATTCATAAAGTCTACTCTAAGACACAGTACTCCAAATGTTCTGGAGATAAAGATTTTTTTCCTCTTTTTTTTTTTTTTTGTTGTTTTCATGTTTTCTAAGACTTACATCGTCACTCTAATTTCTAAAACATGTTCTTAAAAAGTGCAGTAAGATTTCACTTCAAAGACGAGTCAAATCAAAGTAGTGTTCTCAACACTGGCCGACTTCACCACCAGTACGTCATGATACCTGGCTCTAAAGAAAACATTTTTTTTTTGTGTTTGTTTTGTTTTTTTAAAACAACATTGCATAATGCTAACGTCAGTAGTCGGTTTAAACACAAGCAGCAAAGAAAACCTCATCTCAGTGGGGGGGACGCGCTATGTGAACAGTTTCTATGACAATCAGACAGGTCTTGAATTAAGTGACTGTACATTTACAATGAAGCTTTTCATAACTTCATATTAACCTGAAAGGTCTACATGTGCAAATTAGTCTTTTTGTCAGGAATGAAACAATGCACTGATTTACGATGTTGAAGGTTTAGATCACAGAACCTTGCGTTAACGTCTACAGATCGCCACCACGCGAGGGGAGGGGGCGGGGACTTCTGTGTTCACGTCCCTCTGTGACACACAAGGCAAGGGCTTTGATTCCCCACTGCTCACTTATACGGCATATGTGCAGGCTACCATAATCACATAACTACAAGATATCACACAAATGCAGGCGACAGTAGATGTCATACTGTTGTGAGTCGGGGGAGTCTATGACATACTGTGGCGATGTGGCAAGAATGACACGACCTGGCAGTGGCCCTCTATATAACTGCATCCTAACGTCGCCTATACAGAAAGCACACAGTTTACACACGCACGACAAAAAGAGATTCTGAAGTCAAGTATACAAATCCAGTTCAACAGTTTTCAGAAACAAAGAGACTCGGACTAGTCATTATCAGAGTGCATTAAGTCACTGGTGTAATGTTACATATTCAAACTTGTGTACACTGGTAGACAGTACCTATGCTGAAAAACTAGGCATGCATTAGATACTCAAGATGTTACTGTTCGTACTGTAGCATCTAGAGCGTAAAATTATGGATCCCACAGGGGTTACAGGCAGGAGCGCTGCGACTGGCCTGTCAAACCAGAAGGTTTAGGCTTGAGATTACAAATGTTTAGGTGATGAGTCTTGAGACGTACCAGATTAGGTAAGAGTCTCGTGTGGTTAATTTATAGACAGAGGACCTTTGTGTTTTTGTTTTTTTTTTTGGCCTGTAACAAGAGAGCGATCCATAAAAATACGTCTTCAACCATCTGTTCTTACCAAGCTCTCAAATACAGAGCTGAGAGTCGTTTGCATCTTTTAAAAAAACAACCTTTCCAGAGAGATTTCCCTGAATATACAAAAATATACAAAAAAGAAACTTGGGGAAACTTCCTTATCTACTTAAAAAAAATTGTATCCACATATGCAACTTTGGGGATCTTTTTTTTTCTGTTGTTGTTGTCGTCACATCTCTGTCTTCTTTTTTTCTCCCTCTATCTCTTATTTTTTGCAAGTTGTAAGACATTTTGGCAGTTTCATTAACAAAGTAGGCTACACTACTTCAGAACCAAATTCACATATTGCTAGTTCCAACCGATGACCAGTAGTCGGGTGAGGAGGCCAGATTCTCAACGTGCAAAGTCAACTGCAGGTTAACCAAAGGGAAGCAACATAACAAGCATGTGGTGTATATGACGTTTTGTTTTTTTGTTGGTTTTGTTTTTTTTCTCCTCCAGGACTGGTGCTGAGCATTAACAGGAACATCCGCCTTCAGTAGTCTGGGGCTCCTGCGCTTTGTGTATGTTGATGTTGACCACTGGAGAGGAACGTTAAGGAAGCTTTGGAAACGTTTGGTGTTGATCTCAGTTACACGTGTCTGATTGGATCATTAAGATGACGTGGAGGTATCCTGTAATTTTCATTCATGCTGACGTTATGTGGAGACAGAGATTGGGTCTAAGGACAGAACTTTATCTTTAGCACATGGGATGCACACTCTACCAAATGTTAAACAATCTGTACTACTCACTGCATTTACACTACACATGCCATTCACCCATTCACACACATGGTGCAGCCTTCAGGAGCAATTTGGGATTTAGTATCTTCAACATACAGACTTGAGGAGTCGAGGATTGAATCGATCATCTGACTAGTGGATGACTAAGAATCGAACCCTTGGCTTCTGTGGCAAGAGCTGGGCCTTTGTGCACAGTGGGCTGCATGCTCTAACAAGGGCCCCAAAGAGGTGCAGTGTCACTTTATTAACAGTAGATGGCACTATTTCCCATGAATCCATTTCAGTTTCCAGACACGACAGCAAAAATTCAAATAGTCAAAACGTTTTTGCGAGTCACAATACAAATAATAAAACTATATAATTTACTAGACAGAGGGTTTAAAATATTCCTATAACACAATCGGTAATCACTTCATTACAGAAGATATTTGGACATGGTGGGAGAGTGTTTTCCAACAGGAAATCCTCTCCTCTATTGTTAGTCGGTTAATAAACCAAGAACGGATGTTGGCAAAAAAAATTATTGGCGCTGCTGTGCTACAATTAAAGCTGATGAACAATGGTGAGGGTGTGTTAATGGGCTGTTGCTGTCAGAATGATTGTGCAGTTTTCTCAGTTCAGATGAGGTGTTATTCCCAGTCAACCCTCTAGAGCATTTTTTTATATTTAGCAATGAGAATGAGGGGCAAACCTCCTCTGTTTTAAAGGAGACAGGAAGTGTATCATGACTGAGAGCTTGTGAATGCATCCATACGCTGCTGATGGTGAGTGTGGCAGCAGCAGCAGCAGCAGCAGGAGGCTCGTACTTATTATTCAGTTTTCTGGTGAACATTATGCATGTATAAGGCGGGGGCCTACGAAAACTGTGGCCTACATATTGTAAGCAAGTGAGTCTGGAAACAGTCCCAGGGTGGCTTTCAAATGCCCGTCCTGCACTGGCTGTTAAATGCAGCAGTTGATGTGTGTGTTGTCATATTTTGTGGTAGCATGTCATCGTGATGCGCTAGCATTTTGAAGGACAGTCTTCAAACAAACATGTACATGAACATCCCATCTGGAGGCCTCATCAGCGGCCTACATTACCAAAACAAATGTGCAGCCTCAGTCCTGAATATCTTAGTCCTACCTCTGCGTGTATGTGCAGGTACAGTCTACAGTCAGTGAGTAATGAGCCCTTTTAAGGCGCCACTGGTAGAAATTAAGAACATTTGTTTCATTTTGTACAGGCAAAGCAAAGTTATTCATGGAGTAAAGAGCTTGTAATGGGGTTTAAACAATAGATGAGTGGCTTAAAGCTGAAAAAACAACTTCTGAACATTGTTTCAAATGACTGCCGGAGAAAAACCTATATAAACTACCAATTAATAGAGTTTTTGGCCACTGGCAGCAGAACAACAAGCTATAAACGCAACACTGACAATGCTGTCCAACTAATGAATGCAAGCCCGGTATTCTCTATGTCATCTAAGCTCCTTTCCCTTTTGGAAACATCTGTCTGCTAACCTTGTGCATCTGCTGTGTAGTGCTGCGCAGGCAGCATAGTGTTGGTTTAAAAACGGCAACGCTGACGAACTGGAACAGTGACGCTGTGGGCTGTAAAATCAAAATAATGAGCTGAAAGATGCTAAAACGCTGTGTAGAGCTGCGGGGAACATTTATCACCACGAGCAACCGCTTTCACTTTTTTCACTTTGGGCCCACTGTAAAAACACAGATCTTGTTATATGCAATGATGACAATATGCCAATACTAATGTACTTGAGAATCACCTTTTCCCTGATCAACATGAATCTGGCTTGATTTAATTTTCCTTCTCCGACTCCCTTATTAACATGGATGACTCCAACACTTGATCCGGGTCAAGCACTCCCTTTACCCTCTCTCAGAAAGAGAGCAGAAGACTGTGCCCCACAGGCCCTGACATCCTCCATAAATCAGTATGACCCGACCGTCCCCAGATTAAAGCTGACTATTAAAGGGAAAACAGTTTGCTGTTTAAACAGTACTGAACTTCACAGATCTTGAGCAAGTGAAACTGAAGTGTGAAGTGTGTCTTAAATTGTCTTTTTGTTGGTTATGTGTTTGATCTACATCTGTCCATGAATGGTTGCTAAACCTGAAACATATTCTAAATTTCCAGTGCACCGTGCACTTTCAGGCCATATAACATGCGTCTATGTGTCCTGGATTAAGCTTTGAACAGTGAAATCAATATTATTCACGATACAATAACGCTGCTAAGGAAATGTCATCACGTGCCATCCATCACCGCACGTCCACCTCCCACATCCATTACGCCTCATTAAGATAAAGATAAAACAAAAAAAAACAAAAACAGGAAGAGAGATACATTTAACTGGCTGAATGTGGGTGATGCATTATAACCAGGAAATATGTCAGACTGCAATAAAAAAAGCAAAGCATTTACAGGGCTGCTCAGTTACTGAGTCTATTATTAAGGCCACGCAGTGTACAAAGGCTGGACGGCTCCCAGTAAATGATGAGTGGGCTATAATCAGACTTGCACAGGGAGACAAATGTAGGTATTCCCTCACTACACCAAGGTCGGCATCTGATTTATGTTTATGTTAGAGCAGATACATGCTGCAGTGTTCATCCTGGACACCCTGTGAGACGGCTTCATGCTGAAGGAGAGACGATCAGATCAGAGGCAATTTCATAATTCACCCAGTTACCATAGAGATGGCACCCTGAAGCTTTGAGTTTGGCTTTATGGACATCTTGTTGTTTTGGAGCCGGAAGTGAGCATGTTTGGCATATCTGGACGCAAGCGTGGAGCTGGTCGGTGTCGCACTGTGAGTTGGGCTGTGTTTAGTTTTCAAGCACGAAGAAATGTCGGCCTCTCTGGTCACAAATGTTCTCACGTTACAGATTCACACAGTTCACTAAAATCTGAAAACATCTGAGGAGAGAAATCAATAATGCAGTAACAGAATATTGATTTATATTTGATCAGAACTGTCTAGTTTGACTGTCTAGTTTGTGTTAGGCTGGGTGGACGCACTGTCAATCGAAGTATTCCTTGCTTTATCGCCTATTTTACTCTAATGAGATCATAATTTAAGGAAAGAACATCATGGTATGGAAGAAGAGTGCAGATTTAAGACACTTCACGTTGGCTTCAATTAAGAGACAAAGTCCTGTCCACTAATTATATACTGTTAAGATGACAAGGATGGATTGGTATACCTACACCGGTCTCCTGGAGTCTAATGGTTGGGCTTTCAGCTACTGGATCATACTTTGTAAATGGACTGAAGGTCTGTCAGGTGGCCGTATGTAGGTTTTGCTTATTGTCATCATCCCTCATGTTCATGCTGGCTGTTAAGAGATCACCTTCATAATGCATTTTCAGTGTAAGTGTCGGAGCCTACAGTCCTCTTCCCATTCACCTGGGGCAGCATGAGTGAGTTGAAGGGCAGGTGAAGACGGGAAGAGAGATGTGAATGCACAGATATTGCATGAGGTGAAAGGGACATGCCGGTGTTTCATAACAGTCAGATCTAATCATAGAAACACGATACACATATTTTTAGATTAAAAAAGTGCATACATCCCAAGAATATCATTATCCCAGATGTACTAATGACTTCCAACTTAAACAACTGTAAAGCAACACATCCGCTTGTCTGGAAAAATGTTTTATCTGGTATTAAAATGAGAAAACTTAACAGATATTAAACCTGGCCGATGGGAGATGTACCAATGTGGTGAAAGGGGTCTAGACTGACCCGCACTCATGATTTAACATGCATGGAAACAGCTCAAAAACCCTGCAGCCTGTGCTACTCAGTATCATCTGTCTGCCGCTTGATGTGTGGGTGGAGGGTTTAGTGTATTGTATGTTAGTGAATGCAATGTGAAAGGCTAAAGACATTAATATGCACTGGACTGGTGCTGTGTTAATGGATTTTAACAATGTTTGTGATGCGATGCTGTCAGCTTGCTTGTCCTGTGTTGTTAGGCTCTTGTCACTGCGCCTGTTTTTGTTCTTGAATTGTTATCGAAAAGAAATGTCACCATAAAGCTTCACAGACGCACACTGTATCAAATTAGTCTTAAATGATCTGAATAGTTTGAATTTCTAAGATTACAGTAAATAACAAACTGCAGGCGCTTCAAATCAAAACATTTTCTGAGCAGCTAAATAGCTTTCCTTGACAAAGCGGAGTACAAATGTGTGAAATGCCTCTTTGACTGAAGACTACAAAAATAATCGAGTAGAGTCTGCATGTGGAGTGTAGGCTGCCCTATTGTTACCCACGTCGGATGCATTTACAGATGTAAAAATCAATGTAGGAGCGTGAGAGGAGCCCAGACAGCCCGAGGCCTCTCTTTAGTTACTGACAGGAATAACAGCTGAACTCTCAGCTGCTGAGTTTATCTTCATGTGTTTATAGTTCACTACTGAAAAGCTACCCAAGATTCTCTCAATCATATTTTGAATATTACGCAGTATTAAAAAAAATCCAGTGTGTCAGATTCAGGAGGCTCTATATTCACAGAACATGGCAGAATATTTAATATAATATTCATAACTGTGTTTTCATGAACAGACAACCGAGACAACGCGATCAGAGAAGGTTAGTTGGTCATCCATCATGACTACTAAGTTTCTCGTTAACAACTAGGGCGTCGATTTTGACGTTGATGTCATCACAAAAATGACTATAAGCCCCTAGATCCCACACATTGCTTCTTTAAATGACACAGGTGTTGTTTTATGAGTGAAATATTAAAAGGCTGCGGCGTCTGACAAATCCTCCACAGGTGGAGCTGTGACACGCTCAGTTGACAGCAGCAGATATGAGGTGCCAGTTAGCAGAGCTGTGTGCAGCAGCACTACAGGCTGAGACTCCTGTCACTGGTTTAAATGAGCAAACCCACCACAGACAAAACTGCAGGCGCCGACTGTCTGACCAGACGCCCACTCCTCCGCCTGCGTTATCGTTATCGAGAGTGTCAAATGCCTGAAAACAAATTTAATTGGACAGGTAGCTGACACCTGTTTAAACAGGCGTCTGCACGAACTCCTTTAATTTAAAAGCGATCAGTGAATGATGCCGTCACGTAGAGATTAAAACGAGGAAATGTTTGCTCTGAGCTTGTTCGCATACAGTATTAATAAAATAGGTCTGTCACATCATGAAAAGTAGGTTTTCATGATATGTAAATGGGTCAAAGGATACTCCCTTGTTTGCTCGGTTCTTGAATACTTTCCATTCCCGGAAGAGCAGCTGCCACACGCCGGAACAGCTGGAAAGAGAGAAAGAAACAGAATGAGGGCACTTTGTCTTTAGACTGAATCAGAATACACAACATGAACTTACTGTATCTAATTTGTCAACGACTGGCCTTTTGATACGCACTTAATCAATTCAGTAATCCACTGATATAATATCCACGTAGTATCCTAACCAAACTAGTGTTTTGCATGATTTAGCACTCACTGCTGCAAAACATGGAAGTATGCTTTATGTTACAGTGATCTGGATTTACTACTATTCATTTCCGTCGGATAGTAACTGGGATATGAACGTACACGCTTGCATTAGACATTACATAAACGTGTTTGTTTTCAGTAAAAGTATTATTATGTGTGGAACAAGAGACGAGGTTAGAGACAGAACCCCGCCACATATGGTAATAAAAATCTAATTATTACTGTATAATCTAATCTAATAAATAATGCTGTTTGTAAAGTCTGCACTGAGTTGCTACACAGCAAACCCAGCAAGTGTCAAGCTTCTGATGTTCACTAGGTTGCAATGTGGGAATTAACACAAACAACTGTGACATCTGTTGAAATGGGTTGGGCACATCACATGGTCCAGATACTATCGGATCCGATCTGCTACTTCAGGCGGGTAATTCCCACCGATGCCATAAAGACTGGACGGTTTATCTGTGACGTCACCCATAGGTAGAGCCGTTTTGAAGCTCTCTGGCTGTGGATCATTGGTGGGCCTGAGGTGGGCTGAATGATGTCTGGTTACCCAGAAAAGCCACCTGTCAATCAAGGTTGTAAACATGTTCATTTCTGCTGTGAAGTTGGACATTTTAACATGGGGACTTATGGAGACTGACTCGTTCTGTAGCCAGCCTCAAGTGGACATTAGAGGAACTGCAGTTTTTGATGCTTCTGTGTTGGCTTTACTTCACAGTCACGGAGGTTGGCCATTGATCATTGCAGCTTAATTAACAGAAAAAAATGATTCCCACAAAGCAGTGTTGGCATCAAATATCTCGGCATTTGTGCCTGTCATTATAATCTAAAGTTCTGATTACAGTACGTCCTTTCTCTGCTTCACATCAACACATTCATCATCTACAGGATGCACCTGTCCCTTTGTCCGTTTGGGTTTGAATTAAACAGGTAACACATAAAAAGTCATATTTACATGATCATTTGTCTTTCAATGTTAAAAAGTCTTTTTACATTATTTATTAGTTCCCATGAAAATCAAGACACTGATGCCTATGTGCTTTAATCTGCTGACGTCTCAGTGGGGAGTGATGACACAGCCAAACAGTGTGAACACTGCAGCCTTTGGAGGCAGCACTGTGACCTTTGTTTTGCAGGTTTCACACCACTATGTTCCATCCTGTCCACAGCCCTGGACTAAAAAGGTGAAGAATAGCCTCCTCTGTCTGAGCTGCCACAGGCTGAGAGAGGCGCCCGCCAGCAACACCATTCACTGACGGACACAATACTGCTCGCCTTCATCTCTCTGCTTATTAACTTAACAGACAGTCGTTGTTTTCGACGACAAACATCTGTTAAGAGACAAATCACAGTTGTTGAACCCGGGAAGCCCTTCTCTTTGTATCTGCAACCCAGTAATTTCTCTAAATGTTAGAGTTACTAATTAAATGTCACTAAAAGGAATGAATGTGCATGTGCACTCTTCAGTCTTGGTGAGGGGCAGCTTGGACTTACTTTCCTTCTATATTTATTTGTGCTTCCCTGAGTGGTGTTTACACAAAAAAAATTGGATTTTTGTGACCACTTATACAGACATACAGCAAAGTTTTGACGAGTGCATCTTGTGGATTTAGAGGAAACACATTCCTGCTGCCAGTTTCATGCTATACAACTAAAGCACAGTTGGTGGCAGAAACATAGAAAACTGGTTGAGCGAACTCTTGCAGTTTCTCCTGGAAGGCATTCGTGGTGTCGTTCACATGAACAAAAATAGTTGAGGATTGACACCTGAAGGCTGCCAGCTTACAAACTTGGATGCAATGTTGTGCGTTTCAAACACATAAATGAATTGCAAATAATTAAATACGTCTGTCAGACATAACTGTATTTTGAGTGACAGTGAATGTAAACATAAAACTCTTAAGCTAAATAAATAAGTATGTCGACTTATATCCTGCTAGAATCTTACAGTCTTTGCTGTTTTTTAGATTAGCCGGTAGGTGGAAGAAGGACTACAAACATGGTGGCGACCAGAGTCACCACACTCTGAGTTTCAGCTTTTCAGAAACCTGTGTGCGACGTCACACTTACGCCGTCCGTTCTTTATACTGTGTCAGTGTATGACACACTTGTCTGTAAACCATCATAATCTGTGGTTGATATTTCCATAATTGCATCAGTCTGGCCTAGAACAAAAGTGTCAAACATCCTCACCTGTTTGACGTTGTAACCCGTCTTGGCGCTGGTCTCTATGAACATGACGCTCAGCTCTTTAGCCCTCTGTTCGCCTTCCTCAATTGTGATTTGCCTGTGAAAAGAGGGGGAGTATCATCAAAACACTGCAGAGGTAGACACAAAACAGAGGCTGGTTTTTCTTATTACTCAAGACAAATGGACTCAGTAACGCCCCACTATTTGCAGCTGAAGCTCCTTTTATTCTAGGCTGCTGAGGATACACCAGACTTAATTAGGTACTGGCTGAGAAGGATTAATTACATTGTCCTGCAGGAAATTAATAACAGCCAATTAGCATTACATTTTAATGAATCTGGAAGTGATTGTTTGGCTCTCGCTTCGAGACGGAGACTGTGTCAGGTGTCCATTAACACAAACAGAGAAATGGGTGCAGTCCTGCTGACTCCACAGCTCGCACAGCCAGCAGGTTCGTTAAGACGACTGGCTTAAATCAACCTGCCACTAGTCTTCTGGGAAAACCATGACGTAACCAGTGTGTCCTCTTTGTTCCTCTTCACACAAAGGGAATCTTAGCTGTGTACTAACTCAAGAATACCACTTCTTTACTTTCAAGCAAACCTCCTAAGTGGTGCAACGCCTGTCTCGACGCACTCACAGGCAACTTATCCTGTTGTGCAAAGCATCAAACAGTGTAATGTCACACTTAACAGATCCCTCCCGCCACTCCTTTGCATCACAGCGCAGAAGAAAGAGAAATTCAGTCTTTGTGTGAAGTTTCTGCAGCGAGAACAGAAAACACTGCACTGAAGACGTATTTACATAATAACACCACCTGACAGAGCTGCACCAGTGCTGCTGTGACTATTTCTGGGTGCACGCGTCGAACTTCCAACTTAAACAACACGGGTGGGGGGGGTTATTCATCATCCGACAGGCAGTTGGCAAGAAAATTGCATAATGGATGCGCAATATGTGGCATCCAAGCAACGTTCATGCACGCTAGCGGGCATTTAAAGTTTCAGAGCAGTTGAATCCTGAAATGATGCATCAGCTCTCGCTGAGGCTCCCGGTGATCGCGTCACGTTTTGTTTTTTTTTTCATTTTACATTTTTACTTTTCTAGAGACAGAGAGAGTGTTGTTTAGCTCAGTCAGTAGTGCAGCCACCTCATGTACAAAGGTTGCTGTGGCGGCCCAGCAAGGACTGAGTCCTGTCCATTCTTTACACTGTCAGTGGCGTCAACCAAAACAGAGCTAAAAGAAGAGTGAGTACTGGCCTTGCATTTGCCAGGTGACACAATTCAAGTCAGATAAATCACCTCAAACTCCTGACAATCATCGAGGAGGGTTGTATGAAGTGAAAGTACATTAACTTCACTCCAAAGTATTGTAGCAGCAGTGTTGAGGGAAACAAGAGAATAGCTGAACAAGGTGTTCAATTCATACACTGACTTAACCAGTAAAGTTTTAAAAGTCCCTGAGCTACTTCCTGTCAGCGTACAGCACATCAGGCTCCACTTGGTTGATGCTGCCTGGTGTACGATGCACACTAGATTTCCCTCATGCAGGTCCCTGGGGACTCTGCAGCACCTAAACTGCGCATACTTTAACTCCCCTCAGCGCTGAGCATTGTGAAGAGCTCCAACACGCATGAATGAACAAACCAACAAACACAGAGCGAGCCCAGCTCACAAAAAGGCGCTCCTCTCGAACAACTGATGATTAAACTGCACCGTATCACGGTAATGTAATATCCACGAATCTCTGCTTCCTTCACAAGTAATGTCGAAGGTAGGGTTAGATGAGTCAGTGCTGATACAGTGGAGACAATGTACCTAAATCTTATTTTAAGATGCTTTTTTAAAAGGTCTAGTCGCACAAACAACCGCCTACAAACAGATTTAAGACGTCAACTCGTTTTTCAATGTCAGCCACTTTATTTACAGTGCTGAGTCATTTCATTAGACAGTGACATACGATGCACATGCCCCACTTGTTCTTTTCACTCGATGCGTCTTTCTACGGTACATTGTCACGTAGCAAATCCAAATAAAGCATCGCCAGAGACGCAGAAAACACCCAACAGTATCCATAGTGACAGCAACATTTATCATCTCTCGCATGGGAAACAGTCACCGGCGTGACATTTGCACAGGGAGCGTCATTATCATCAATTTCCTTTTGGAATAAACTACATGAAAAAGGTAGAACTCATTTCTAAGGTTCAGAATGATTGGTCAAGATAATGCAGTTTGGAGACTGGAGCACAGGAAAACTGCAGAGCACTGTAGTTTAAAAAGCAGTTTTGGTTTTTGTGCAGTGATTTGGGGCAAAACCCCGTCTGACTCACACACACAGCAGCAGAAAGACCAATTTATCCCTACGAGGAAGCAAATTAGGAGAGGATGCTGCAGTGATGTTAATGCAGTAAATAGCCTTCACTTCTTCACCATGGAACATTTACTGGAGCTTTAACTTCCAGACCCCATTAAGGCTCAACTAAATTGCAGTTAAGATAAATTATCCATAAATTAAAGGGAAAAGGGTTCAGTGTTTTTTTTCCCTGGAGGCCAAACATTTTCAAAATATTTGCACCACATCTAATGCACTCGATTAGTTGATTGGTCAGTGTTAATTTGACATAATCTTAAAATTCGCCTCACTACATTGCGAAAACACATACTTTATACCTCCACAATCTCAATCTGCCTTTGGTCTGCTGTTATAGCAGCCATTTTATTGACAGATCCAGTGAGATACATCCTGAAAACTGCCACCACCAGCAGTTTTCTTGCTTTCATTCAATCTGAGACCAAGTATGCCAAAGGGAATTTCTGTCTGCAGCTCAAAGTATGTCCTCGACACGCTGAAGAATAATGTTAACGGTTCAATTTATGCATATCTGTGCATATGTATGCATGGCTACTCAGGACACACGGGGACATAATTTGTCAAAATGGTCTGAACACTCAGTACAGCTGCATATTTGACAGGTGGAGAGAGGAGAAAGGGAACGGGAAGTACCAGCCATCACTGGTTGGCCTGCTGTTTTCTTAAAGTGGCACGAAGTCAACCAGATCAGAAAGTAAATGGTCAGCTGTTTCTGCAAAGTGTTGACTTGGGAGAAGAAACAGACCAGAAACCTAAACAGCTGTCCAAATTAAGATAAAAGATGTCCCGGAGGGCTGTCATTACTTAAGACAGCAGAACAGCAATAATAAAGCAGGAAGATGGATTAGACCACATGAAGTGTTTGTCAGCCTAACTGCAGCTCAGAAATATCCCGCTAATGGCAACTAATGAGTGCTCTAATGGGAACTTAAGCATGTGTGCATGGATTGTCCTCGCATACAGAAATATGTAGATGTCTTACTGTATACATGACAGAACACTGTTCACTGTGGTCTGCAGCCATGCTAGCAGCTCTGTGAGACTCAGAGGCACAGCAGCGCTTTAAAATAAATGCTAACGTCAGCGTGCTAACATGCTGATGTTTAGCAGATATAATGTTTACCGTCTTAGTTTAGCGTGTTAGCATGATAACCTTTGCTAATTGATGTTTTGTAGTGTAACCAGGGACAGAAGCAAACCATGTTTACTCAGGGTTTTTCGTCTGTAATGTCTGTAATAACGTCAGACTGCATGTTTCTGCACATCTGCATGAATAAAGTTAATTAATTGTGCATGGGTTTTTTTTCTCTGTATTTTTGGACACGTCTCATGAGATTTTGCACTCCTGGTAAAATTATACACAAACAAGTTGTTCGGTTTCATTTTCTGCACTTGTTAAAGGATGTCAGCGTGACAAAGTGCTTGAGAGCACACCATTTTCACTAATTTGTAGCACATTGCTCAGTTTAACCGTGCTTGTCAAGTGTTTGTTTTAGCATTATTCAAGCAGATACAGACAAACAAAATTGTCTTTTCTATTATGTTCGACATATTTGATTAAAATAAATACATATATAAGTACAAGTATTGTTAAATTTAGTTTTAGTTTAACAGTTTATTCCTGGTGTCTAAGATAACTTATCACTCTTTTTGTTACTTGCCATACCCACCATGTGGGTACGTCAGGAGTAAGCAACTTAAGATCTGAAGATTTGCTACCAGCTGTGCTTTTTCATATCAGTTTCACATTTTACAGATTACTTTATATCTGTAATCAATCTCAAGCCAAGGTTTTTGTACATACTGTACAGTATGCACCATTAATACATTCTGGCATTCTGACACAAGTCATTTCACGGTTAATTTCTCCCTTTATTTTCTTCACTATTCTAAAAATAATAATATATTTCTGCTTCATATCATTTTATTTGGACCCTGCTTCTCCAAGCATTCAAATCAATTTCTTTGTCCTTGTCTGCTTTATTAAACATCAGCCTGTTTTCACCTCACTAGAAGTCATAAAGTCATATCATATATTTATATATATATATATATTATATATATATATATATATATATAATGTATTGTATATATGAAAAGAAAATTCTCTCGTGCTCCCCAGGAGCATCGCCGGGGGCTAAAAATCACTGAATAATTTCCTCAAGCAATAATTTCCTAATTTCAAAAGCAATAAGAGCAGCTGACTTGTTCCAGCATAATTACTATAACAACATAACTGCTCATGCTAATGAGGTCTATTCATTTTGATATTTGATGTAGGAAGCATGCTCTCATACCTGTGCTCATACAGCACCGAGGTGGTATTCGTATTAAATTCACATGGTAAAGTATTAAAGAGTTATATTGGGGCTCCAGATAATCAGTTCTGTCTCATTGACATACAGACTTATTCAGCAGGACGCACCGACATCTAATCAAATCATCCACTCTGCAGGGGCGCCTCTGAAGTTTTGCTCTCGAGGTATTGTGCTCAGCCGAATGTTCCCGCAGACTGACTGACACTTTGGCACATCTTGGTTGCCATGGCGTCACGGATTAAAAAGGAAACTCGACGGCAGGTCGAGGTCGTACCTCTTATCCGCCAGGTCTGTTTTATTGCCAACAAGCATGATGATGACGTCGCTTCCTCTCTCTGTTCTCACGTCCTCGATCCATTTTGATGTCTGCTGGAATGAGTTAACATCTGTTTAAAAAAGAAGAAGAAGAAGAAGAAGAAGAAGAAGAAGAAGAAAGAAACAAATAAAATGAAAAGACTGACATTCAGTGCACTCAACACCTCTCCAGCTGTTAGAGCTGTAAACAAAACAACACGAACAACAGCTGGCACAAAATGATACTAAAAAAAAAAATTGCTGATATAAAACTAATCGAACGTTTTGCTGTACACGGTGCTCCTAATTATTAATGCAGGGGGAAGAAACAAAAAAATCCCATGTGGTAGATCATATTAAAAAGACATTAGCTGATAGATGATACACACTACTGGAATTACACAATAAATCCATGTCATGCTGTACATGCCCAGCTCTGTGGCATGTTAAAGTTCTTCCCTTTGTCCTTGCCACATCCGTTAAGCGTGCAGACTCGCTGGCATGACACTAAGGGCTCGTACTGTATTCTTAGACCGAGCTTGCTTTTGTGGGGATTCTATAAAATCAGGAATAAATTTCAGTTCCTGAGTGCAGCCGTGTTCCAATAATTGTCTTTGCTCTTTTAAACGATTAAATAGGAGCCGCTGACAGATGTGACAGAGAATAATGTCCCATTCTGTCATGGAAAATGATAAATATTCCTAACAACACACAGACTGGAATAAATTACATGGTTTCACAGGGTTTTAGCTGTATGGACGAGCAAGGTCCACCTTCTTAATATATCTTCTACTACTGTATGCATGTGCGTACTATTGTATGTAAACAGTAAGGTGAAATATTCAGGATACAGTTATGTCTGTAAGGGGAGGATCAGTCATGAAGTAGTCATGAATAAATGTGAATTTATTGGGGGTGTGTCTGTGTTTGACCGACAGCAGCCAGCGCGTTGGGACCAAACTGACATTTGCAGCTACGTCTACATGCTGTTTAATGTGCTGCAGCTGAGCAGCTTCATTAGGCTATCCAGCCTCCATCTGTAAACATCAAATATTAATTTATAATATTAATTTTTCTCCAGGAAGAAGACAGGACAGAGCACATACTTTACGTATGCTGCTGTAGAAGACAAAGAATGTGGTGGGAAGTTAACACAATAAGACTCATCACATCGCAGAGTGAATTTGCTGAGGGGAAATATCAAGGAGATATTTGATATTTGTGAAATCTTAACTTGGATTTTGCCACTCAGGGAACTCCATCTGTCACGTTTCATAATTAGAGAGAGTGAAGTTTTTTTTAGCCGAGGCTCTCTCGAGTGAGAGAGACGAACTCTGAACATGATTACAGATGAATGCCTTCGGGTGTAACGGAAGAAGAGAGTTGGACAATAATCTGCGAGCAGTGTGTAAGTGTAGGCATGAAATTTAAATATATGATAAAGGAAACTTACTTGTAATGTCGTAGACCACCACAGCCACAGTGGAGTCCCGTATATAACTGGGAATGAGGCTCCTGAAGCGCTCCTGTCCCGCTGTGTCCCAGAGCTGCAACCTCACCTGGGGTTCAGAGAGAGAAAGCTGAGGAGGCTGAGATTATTCAGATCAGGTCAGAGAGCCTGGAAATAGTAGGCTCCCCCTTCACAAGCTTATGCAACACAAACACTGTCATAAACATGTGCAAGCTAAGATTCACACTCGGGCATTATTTATGCAAGCAGACTCCTCATAATGATGCTGCCAAGGTTGTAATGCTGTATGAAAGACTGTACAAGATATACAGACGTGCAGGCAGCTTTCATTATACTCATCCCCATATCACATGTTAGAAAGATGACATTCTGTTCATGAGGCAATGATTCAGTGCATGCATCATTGAAGTGGTAAACAGTTGTACAGTATGTGTTTCTCTGGGAAAGAAGCACTGCTGGCACATTGCAAACATTTAACATCATTGTCATGACATTACAGCTGTAAGTGAGGTTCTTACCGTTCGATCTTCCAAGTACATGGTTTTCGACAGGAAGTCAATTCCAATTGTGGCCTAGTTTAGAGAAAGAAGATATCCATGGATCAACATCAGTGTAAACACCTTGAAAAGCAGAGGACAGAGTATTTACTGAGGAACTGAATCATGGTACATTCAGACAGGATCCGGCACTGCAGTGAAAACGCAGGTTTTTCTATTCATTTGAGTTGAGGGTAGTATGTTTTATCTGCAGAGGTCACAGGGGTGTCCGCCAAAAACCCCAGCAACCTGCGGCGGAGAAGGTGAGCTGGATCTTTATACCAAAAAATAAAACCTCTTTGGAGAAATTATTTGGAAAAACTAAAACAGAAATTACGGAGTAAGAAACAGAAGGAACACGCCTTGGGTATCATCGTTATCCCTCAATGGGACTACTCAGGGAGAAACAAGCTCAAGGCTCACACTAATTTAGAATAATGGAGAGTTGTATTTTTTTATGCACTTTATATGTGCTGGTCATATCATTCTATTTTGTCATATTTATCCCCCCACACTTTGAACGCCGGTCCGTGAAAATACTGTCTTACATGAGGGGACTGATGCTCTACCTACTGTGTTCTGGATTTCTTTACTTCATGTACCCTTCTGACTCACAATTTATGCTGCAAAATAGAGACATGTAGAAGTTGAATTTGGTTTGTGTCTGAGAGTCATAGACAGTAGCCCACTTCACCTCCACATACCTTCGCACACCCCTGCAGCGATTCACCACATCGCCTGATGCTGTCTGAATGTACCCTAATGCATGTTAGAGATGCAAAATGTAAAGAAGAGGATGGAGTACCGCAAGATGAACAGTTCATTACATCACCCAGCGCACAGGCGTAATATTTCATTTGATCCAATACAACAGCGCCACAAAATAAATAAAACCTTTGTGAAGTCTGTAATGTTTAATTTGAACTGCTTGTTGCTTCAACCTTAATTATTTTTGAGTTTCCAATGTTGTAATCAAAGGTTGTTAGTTTGTAAAATTGCAGCAGGCCTCAATATGTCAGCTCCTATTGTGAAAATGTTTCACTTCAATAATCAGGACAACTCTATTTTGTCAAAATGTTGTTTATACTGAAACGGGCTACTTAAACTCATGGCTCTCATCATCCCACATTATCCATTTATAACAGCAATCTAATCATTGCCTTATTGTGTCACAAGGCAGATGGCACTGTGTTCCCTCCGCAAAGGATGTTTACTTTCCGCAGCCAAGCCCACGGCTTTCTGCTTTGCTGCCTGCCATGATATCATCAGGTGCTCTGGCTCAGAATGAATCAAAACATAGAAATCGATGTTGAACTGCAGGTCTGGGTTTGTTTGTGTTATTGATGCTAGAACCGTTCAGTTTTGAACATGCGACAATAAACTTTCACATCTCACAAAGATGGCTTCAGTGCCTTTACTCCTCGTTAGTCATTATTAGGGAATTTAGTACTAGCAGTAAGAAATTTAATCAATGTTTTGCAGCCATGTTAGAAATTCTCTTATATTCTGTTGACGAACAAAACATGAATTGTAAGAAAGTTTTAATGACAGCTGGTTAAGGCAGGTTCACGTGGTGCATCCAGATGTTTGGTGTCTCTGTAAACGCATCAGGGTGACGAGGGTGTAAAGGGCGAAAGCTGGTGCAGGTCTGACCCGGGATTATGCAGCAGTCCCCAGCTGCATATTTAAAGCCTGCGTGACCCCAGCCTGCAAATTAAAGCGCCGGCCAGCTGGAGCACATACTGTGGATGCAGATTCCTACTTGTCAAGTTTCTGTTGATACATTTTATCTGTGCTAAAGCACATTATGAGACATTTGTTCCAATCTGTGATTAAGCAGGTGGTTATATCGGTTGTGTTTATCTATGTTAGGCAGTCCAGCAGGGTGCCCACTGCCCACTTTGACAGAACTGGGCATCAGCAGCTTGATCACGCACTCGTTTCCTTGGCGATGCCAGCTACCACAGTGGACTAAGTCAGAGAGTCTGGCATGAAGACAGCACGTCATTTATACTCTTCCTTTACACTGGGTCAGATCAGGCACTGCTAGGCTGAAAATACTCAGCTGGAAAGAATTCAAAGTACTTCATAGTTAGTTAGTTATAGTTAGTGAAATAAAACATTTTTTCAGCCACAAAACAGACGATTATATGAACCTTCAAAACGCAGAACGCAGACAGACTTTTTGAAATGCTTCATTCATATAATATTGAACCCCCTTTTTTTTATACCAATGGCAGTATAAAGAATAGACAGGCGTGTTCGGGACATCGCCCACAGGTTACTGAAGAGCTGAATCATGTTTGGCTGTCCTGCCTCTTCCACCTCACAGCAAATCTATATATCGACAAAGACTGTGGATCAATGGCAGACCATTGATGTGGGCTGAATGAAGCCTGCATGCTCAAACTAGCCATCTGTAAAGGCACCTACCTGTCAATTAAAGCGGCCACGCTGGTAATTATACATAACCTGAAGCCTTAATATAATATGAACAGGTGAGTTAAAATTCACCCTCAGGACAGTTGTCTCATTAGCTATAGAGACCAAATCTGTTTTTTGTACCAGGCTACAAATTTCTGCTGTGAAGTTGGACATTTTAACATGGGGACTTATGGAGACTGACTTTGAACATTTGGGTCACCTGAGCAAACACTGAAAACTGCTGATCTGGAAAGATTTAATTGACACAGCAGCTTGAATACATTTGATAGCACAGAGACTTTGCAAGAGGGTGGAAGAGCTGCTATGGGCTCGTTCCGGGCTCAGTTTTAAATATAGAATGCCACAGAGACGGCCATACATGAACAGATTAGATCACTAGAAATTATTAATATTCCTTTTAAATTTTTAACTAGTGCACACAGCCAGAAGACAGACCTCTTACAGCTCTGTGGCCCATTCTGCCAGGGACAAAGGCACAAAATGCTTTCAACAGATCAGTCAGGTTTTACTCACTCATCTGAACTTGAATAGTACCAATTATCCTATTGGTCTTAGGATATCTTTTCACACATTTTGACCAGAATTTTTTCACATCAGGAGACATTTCTTTAAGGATCATTAACATTTACTACTGTAGCCAAAAACTCATGCAACAGAGTAATATAAGCAAAAGCATTATGACCGAGTCAGGGTGAATGAGCTGTATATTACTCAAGCAGGTCTGCTGAACAAAACAGTATTTGCATTAGTACAATAACATTAAAGCAACATTGTGTACATTTTTTCGACCGTAAAATAAATTGATGTGTAATCAGGTGAATAGTCTCTCTGTTGATTATCACTCTGCGTCCTATATATCCTTTCCTGCAGGATGTAACCTTGTGGTCTGGGTATGTTCACCCAGAAGAAGTATGTAAGTCACACACCACCAACTATTCCACTTATTTTGGTGAAACTGGATCATATTTTATGGTTTTCCCTCTGACGTCCTCTGGCTGCTGTACATCAATTCTTTTTTTAAAGAGTTTTCTAAAGGACAATAACATAAATTGGGCAAATGCTGACAGTGTTGTGCCAGAACCGGAGCCACATATACAGCTCTCCATATTTAGCACAGTAACATTGTACATTTGTACACAATGTCAAGAAACAAACTGGACCTGTAAGTGATTCTTTGCCTTAGTTTATTTGTATGTGGTTGTATAGATGTCCTACAGTTACCACATACATGTTTTGTCAGAGTGTCTTTTGGGTGTTTTAATTAACAAATGCATGACTTTAAATATGGAATTTGTCTTTTTCCATTCTGCTTTCATGTGAGTACATAATCTGAATATTTCTCCCATCACTGCTGCTCCCACCAGGACCTTCAAGGTCCTCCATCTGGCAGAGACGCTGGTGAACCAACAGACCTTGAGTCACAGTAAGCATACTGGCGTTTGCTCACAGTGCTGTGTTTGACAGCCGTATGTGAACACATCAAATCTGATTAATTTGACGTTTCTTGCCAGCACAACAGGGAATAAATGAGTGTTGTGATCATGCCTTCTTCGTCAGACAGCAGGCTGTGGTTATAACATATGTAGAACATAATAATTACAGCATGCTACATTTGTAACCAGAGTAATGAGCAGAGCCAGATTCATAATTAGTCCATGCACTGCAGAAGATTTGTACCCAACTACAATATTCCTTTAGGTTTAAACAATCTTCAAACAAAGGATTGAAGCTGCAACTTAGCATATTTTATTTTTTATTATATATGTTGTCTTTTCAATGAATTGTTTAGTCAAATAAATGATTGTTAAATTAAGTTTTATAACGAGGTTCAGGAACAAAGACTCATCCTATTTCTGCACCTGAAGTACTGAAGCACAACTCATCCGTTCACTCCTTCCGTTTTTACATCTCTCTCTCTCTCTCTCTCTCTCTCTCTCTCTCTCTCTCTGTCTTTCGTTCAAACAAACAAAGAAACCACTGGGGCTCTAATCGACAGAGCAACAAAGAGATGGCTCCACCACTTAGAGTCTCAACTCCCTCCCGGTTCCCTCCCGTCTTCCCACCACCAGCCAACACTGGCCTGTCTCCAAACTTCTTCATCCATCTATGACCCTGATTTCTCATCCCCAAGTCCTTCATCACTCAACCACTATCACTTCATCCCTCAATCTCTTGACACTCATCACAGTATATCACCTTGGTTATCATTTGCAGTAAACCTCTAAATCTGTATCTATACTGGCATGTGAATCACAGATTAATTTAACTTTTTGACTAATCAATTATTTAATTTGTATACTATTTACTCAAATAGGATAATACATATTCAATACACTAAAACCATTTTTAAACTAGAGAAAGAAGATCACAATGATATAAAGTCAAATTTTTACACCTTTATCGTCTTCAAATTGTCACAAAGCTTGACATTTATATATTTCTGAAGTGTCCAATGAATCAGATTCACCAGTTGCTACACTGAACAGCTCAGTATTTGAGCAGACAGATGCAGTCACAGCCCGGTGGCCAGGCCTGACTGACAGCTCCACCACAGCTGACAAAAGCACTTTGCCTCCGGAGGGCTCTGAGCCCTTTAGCATGTGCTGCCAGGCAGCGAGGACGCCTGCCTCTGTGTCTCTCGGCTGGGTGGCTGCTCGATGGGAGTCTGCTGCTTTAGAGGCAGCAAATCTGGCCTTAGTCATCCTCCTGCTGACTAAAGCCACTACCACGCTCGGTTTCATCTTTCTGATGGCCCTCAGTCTCTAAATATACTGCTGCTGCTGCTGCTTCCTTCAAAAGGATTGAACTGGATTTGCTCCCATCTAAAAGCTTGACGTAGATGAAAACAAAAACATGCAGTGATTCAGTATGTAGGCCTGGAAAACATGACTTCATAAATCTTCTCATCAGGACAGATGCCTCCCGCGGGCTCACATTCATAGCATCTTTCTACCATCGGCGGGCAAATCGAGCCTCCCTCCTGAGCAGCAGCATAAACACTCAAACTGAGCTAATGCATGCAGCATTTTAATTAATACTCAAAGGTCTCAGGGGATGAACCAGAAAAATCATTTACAGCCCTACCTGTCACCGAGCCAGGGAGGAAAAAGAAGAAGCATTAAGACACAAGGGGTGGGGAGCAGAGTGGGCAGCATACAAACACACAGCTTTGGCTATAATCTATTGCTACAAAGCAGAGGCTATGCCACCCATAACATAAAGAAAAAAGAAACAAGACTGTGAAAAGGGAGTGAAGAGGCAGTTTTATATCTCTCCCAGGCTGCTGTTACCATTTGATGCACATGCCAGTATCAGTAACAGCGAAGGGCGGAGACTGACATTAAACAGCATATGGAGACATTATTAAATAAGCAGACGCTATCTGTCCGGCATCTGTCTGCCTACCATGCTGCCTGCCCACTTACAAAAGCAGGACATGGAAAGGCAAGGGCGAAGAGAGGGAGAGCTCTCTGCCTTTTCAGGCTTCATCACAACAACGGGGCGGGTGCGTTTGTCGAGAAATCAGAGCGGCTGACTTTGATGGCTGTTGGATTTCAACGTCGTAATTTATTCAGCTGCATCCATGTTGAGAGTTAGAGCAGTGGCCTTGGAGCGAGACGGGCTGCAGACAACAATAGGCGCCCACATTCACTCCAGGTAATAGCACTGATGAGTGCTCTGCTGTCTGCAAATGATGCAGGGAACCATCCATGTCGCACTCGCTATCCATGCATTAAAGCCAGGGCCTTATTTATGAAGGTATACATCTCACGATAGGCATAACACACTGCATAATAGTAACGTTAGTCAGCAGTGTACTTATGGATGTTCAGAGAACTGTCTCTGGTTTACTTTGGAAAGGAAACTTAAAAACACAACTGATCGCAAGTTCTGGAGTTATGAGGATTTATTGACGTTCATCCACAATGGCCATAAAGTTTATTTGTTCTACAAAGAGAAGTGCAAGTCTCTCTGAATCTTAACCCCTTAAGGCAGAATTTATATAGCTGTATATAAAAAAAATGTTTTATGTGTGTTTTTGCCTTTAAGTAGATGGTAAATAATGTTGAGATTATTAATTTCACTTTTGAAATGAATTCATTATAATTTATTAATTAATTGAAATTAATCACTTTTAATTTCACACCACTGGAAACAAATCCTTGTCGAAGGTTCCTAGGTCCGTAACAAATATGCACTAACTGGCATTGGGGGAATGCAGACGCTATCTCGGCTGGTTGATTGAGTCAAGCAGGTTTGTTGCATACTTGTGACAGCAGGCGTTAAGGGGTTAGAATATGTGCATCATAAGATAGGGTAGACTTTAATGATCCCACAGTGGGGAATTTCACTTGTCCCAACAGCTCGTTTTTGTACCACAAGGTAGATAAGACTAAATAAGAAAGAGTCTGACAGCTGTTGGAATGAAGGACCTGTGGTAGCGCTCCTTCTTACATGGTGGGGGTAGCAGTCTGTTGCTGAAGGAGCTGTTCAAGATTTAGATTAGATTTAGAGGAACACGGTTTTCGATGCAAATTGCAGCAATCAGACAGTTTTCAAGTGTCTTAATTAAACTGAGAGGCTGACCAAATCAGTGGGCCAAACTAACCTTCTTGTTTTTTGAACGCACTTCAACCTTTCCACATCCTTCCTTTAACTCTCCGGTGCCCAGAAAGCCCTGAGTTAAAAACAACTTAACATTTCCCAGCATCCAGAAGTACTAATCATGACTATTAAAATATACAGGCATAGCTCCTTTTAACTTTCAGCTAATCATCCAGCAAACCATCCCTGTTTTTAGTGAGAATCAATGAACAAACTCTTTTTTTTTTTTTTTTTTTTACCACCGAGACACTGATAAGGTAAGACGTTGCATAAAAAGCTGTTAGAAATCTGCTACCCAGTCTACTCAGCCCACATCTACAAGCTAATTCTACAGCATTTTGTACCAAAGAGACGTTCAAAGAAACATCTATGCATCATGGAGGTTCAGCAGCTTAACAACACAAAGACATTTCAGTGTGAAATGTCTGGCTCTGTCGTCTTTCATGACTTATGAATGTAGAAATATAAGAGGATACAACGGCAACTGTGGAAGAGCAGCATCGCAGAGCTAACACAGACAATTTAATCCACACACAATGAACCATCCAAATCTCATTACGGCACAGCACTCGTGTGAAGAATGGAGACATGTTTTTTGGGAGGTTAGCAGGATACAGTGAGGTCATAGAAGAAAGGTCTTTGTAGCAGCTCTGATAATATAATAAAACTATTTTTGACCATATCCATGTTGACATCGTGCTCTACATGCTGTGCAGTTCGTCAAATGTTCAACACGATTTAGATCAACATAACTCTGATCTGTGTGTTAGAGGTTAGCTTAGCTTAGCACAAAGACTAGGAACAAGGGGAAAAACTAGCCTGGCTTTGTTGGAACAAAATTCACATACCACCATCTGTAATTAAAACAGGCTGAGTTTTCTTATCTAACCCTAGAAAGCAAATAGGCATATTTCTCAAAATGTCGACCTATTCCTTGAACACATTCCTGGTGATAAGAGAGATTTAATTCTTTATAATCTATATTTTGCGTCTGTGTCTTTTCCTCTTTCTAGAGAGACTAAGCTTCAGTTCTTGATCTAAGCAGGCTTAGATCAAGCACTGAGGCACTCCTCAGAGGCCGCCATGGATGATAAGGAACGTGTCTCGAGCTTTAGAAAGACCAGGAGGCTGCGGGACATCACTAATTTGATTAACATGATAGCAAAAGTCATAAGCGTTTTTTAAATTAAAGAGATACTGTAGAGTCCGATAAGATGAGGTTCAGGTCTCACTTGTCCTACTGTATATAATGTATACACTGTAATGAAATGCTGAAAAACGAGGTTCACAATCTCTCACAGAGATGTCTGCAGTTTGCTTCAGCTGTCTAACAGTTAAAAGAAGTTAATTCATGAGTAACAGGAAGCTGGAACCTTAAATTTGTGCCTTTAAATGTTCTAAAGATTTTTTTTTTTTGGCATTTTCTGTGACAGGTCGAGAGATACACAGGAAATTCAGGCTGAAATCCAACCTGGGTTCTTTTGCTGCATGTCATCCCTGCAGTAAGCACTTGTAAGGCCGTGCAAATTTGTTTGAACCAGGAACCTTGCTGTCAGTGCTAACCACCTCCCCACCGCCCATACCTCATCCTGCTAAAGTTAAGCTAAATAGAAATAATGTTTATTGTCAAGCAAGCTGCTCCTGAAATGAAATGTTTGGATCAATCCTGAAAGAAATGGCAAGAAATCTTCCATTAAAACTGACGTTAATTAATATGTAGTCGACAGCTGGAGGCTACAGTTTGTTTGAGATTCTTCAGAGAAGACAAGAAGTCGCTGCTCTGAGTGGTGCACTGGTAACATTATCAGCTTTACTGTATTTCTTAATTAAAGTTTAGCAAAAAAAGAAAAAAAAAAGTTACCTCTTAAGTTTTCTTCACGCTCAGTGTTCTCATATTGATGCTATTTTAGTGCGTTTCAGTGCAGCTAATCTTCTTAAGCTTTTTCACACAGGCTCATAACCATGTACATTCCCTCAATAAAGAGCCTGAGTGAGCTAAACACACACACACACACACACACACACACACACACACACACACACACACACACACACACACACACACACACTCACACAATAAACTATATGAGAAAGAGGGCAGAATAGCTTTGTGAGATTTATTTTTAATTCCTTTTTTATTACTATATACGAGATACTTCTTACTTATAAAGCAATAATACTGCAGGCTTTATTTAAGGGTCCTTTGCGTGTCTGCAGATGCTTGCAAAGACCTCTATAAGGGCTGGAGCTGCATAAGAAATATTCTGTTTTTAGCACGATGAGTGTGAGATTAGGCTGCTTTGGAGAACATTGTTAGAAACAGTGATCGCGTTGGCTGTAACTTCCTCGTTTTACACACAAAAACAGGTAATTCTGTTGAATTAATGTCCTTAATTATGTCTTTGATGTACATAGAGCTGTATATTTCGCTATCGAAGAAAAGACACGGCATGTGACCTACCTGATATGTGTTGTCAAAGCTGTCATACATGAACCGTGTGATCAGAGACGTCTTTCCAACTGCAAGAGAAGACAAAAAGACAGGATGTGTTAAACGACAGGCTTCGTCTTCCTCGGTTCACACACTCGTTAAATCTAACTGCAGGATTGGTGGTTATGGTTTCTGCCAAGGCTGTCACTGCAGCCCAGGGAGCTCATTACTGAGTGTGGAGGTGACCAAGAGGTCATCAGGCATCAGGTCCAGATGTAATTACAGAGCGGCTGCTGATGCTATTATGTGCATTCCCAAAACATGTAAATTCACTGCATAATAAATGATGAGAGCAGGATGAAGAGATGTAGAGGTCCAAGCTAATCCTTATAGAACAATGTGAAACCATCTGTGACGTCACCCAGAGGCTTATGAAGAGCTGTTCTGAAGCTCAGAATGTGGTGACCGCCATCTTGGCAGTCCTGCCTCTACTGCCTCATGGCTAAGCAAAGATGTGCATCGTTGGCAGACCTGAGGTGAGATGAATGACGCCGGGTCGCTCAAACTGTAATGGCACAACTGCTTTTTATACCAGGCTGTAAACATTTCTGCTGTTGGACATTTTAACATGGGGACCTATGGAGACTGATTAGTTCTGCAGCCAGCCTCAAGTGGTCGTTCGAGGAACTAGAGCTTAAACTGATATTGTTGAATTCATGTCTGTCTTAGCCAGGACTCCCCTGAAAGGAAAAAGAGACTTTTAATCTCAGTGGAAACGTTCCTGATTAAATGAAAGTTAAATAAAATAAAGACTACCATAAATAAAAGGGACAACTGATTCATCGTCTTTCATAATACCTGCTCTCCCTGTGAATACACTTGAACAAGACGACAAGTATTCATACTGTGTACCTGTACCACCTATTAGATCTGATGCTTTGCTCTGGGGAAAACTCATTACTGAGATGTGTTACGGTATGTGACTGACAAATGGAAAACAGCCAACTAATTTCATGTTAATTCAATAATGAATTTGTCATTTCAGAGATGCAAGGCATACTACGGCGGAATTAATCCCTTATAGAGGTGCGACACGGTTGACTCATTGAGGGATGGCGTATATGATTTTTTTAAACCACAGTGTTTTTATTAATAAAGGGGACTGGAGCACAGCAAATGGGGACGCAAGCAGGAATCAATCACATCCTCCTCTTATATCCATTTAGCAGCAGGAGTGCAGAAGGCTGGCTGAGAGCCGGTATCTTATATCCCTCTAACTCAAGTGGAACAGATCCAAAGTGCTACAGTTAGGTCTAATCTGCCAGTAAACACTGACCCGCCTCTTGATGGTGTTTGCTACTGTTGAGTTTACCAACATTTCATTTTATTGGCTCTAACAGACCAAAATCTGCTCATCTACATATACCCCAATGCAGCATGCAACATCTTTTTTTTGTGCAGCTGTCATTCCAGATTTGTTGTTATTAAATATTTGTGAAATTTCAATTCATGATTCATGTGAAACAAAACTACTGTAACCGAGTTCTCGAAATTAGCGAGCACAGGCTCACTCAGTAAACATAATCTGTCTTTAATTCGCAGTTCTTCAAGCGGGCAGTCAGCTCCAATTGTTTACAGAGCGGGTTTTAATCAGGGAGACTAATTACACGTGTCTGTGCCCTCACTTGGTTCCAATATCTGCAAGGCAGGATCTGATGCAAAGCTCTGATTATGCTTATGATCTCATGCTAATTTATCAACACATCGTCTAGCTTACTTAGCTCCAGAGCTGTCCTACTTTAGATGGATACCAGCTAATTTAACACATTATACTAATTCAGTCATGGTCTATTTGTGATTAAATCTCCCATCACGACTTGTCTTAAGTTTAATCTGGTGTGCTGCATGGAGCTGTTGTAAATGCGGCACTCAGATGCGGCACTGAACAAGTATTAAGGCCGATGTCTTTGGTTTAATCACTGCTATAATGTAACACTGTATCATTAGCATGCCTGGCTAACTGGTTACCTACAGTGAGCTAATAATACTTTAACTAGCATGCCTGGCTTAGCATATCATCAGCTAAGGAGTTATAAGTTACATTCAAGCTGCAACCTCTGTGCGTGAAGTGAAGCCAATGCAGACTTGTCAAAAACTGCAATTCCTCAAACGGCCACTTGAGGCTGGCTACAAAATGAGTCCATAAGTCCCCATGTTAAAACCTCACAGCAGAAATAAACATGTTCACAGCCTGGTACCAAAAACAGTTTTGGTCTATATAGCTTATTTTCCTGTTCATGACAACGGTGGGGGGTGAATTTTTATAGAACCCACCTGTTTAAATTATGTTAAGGCTTAAAGTTATGTATAATTGACAGCATGGCCGCTTTGATTGACAGTTGGTTGCCATTACAGATGGGAAGTGGCAGAAGCAGGACTGCCAACAAGGCGACGGCCAGAGCCAGCACACTGAGCTTCACAATGGCTCTTCAGTCCACAGTCAAACAGCTGAACAATATAAAAATGTCTAAATCTCTTCTTGCTCTATTTTTAGTTGGCAAACAACAAAACAACATCACAGCCAACATCTGGTTAGCTGTAGAACAGACAGGCCAGCTGACCAAATAATTAATTCAGGGTCACAATGCTAAAAAACATAAATATAGACTGACAAGAGCAAAAAATTACAGACAAAGACAAGACAAGCATGAAGATTCAGTCTCAGAGTATTTGACATTAATCCATAATGAAAATCATGACCGTGTATAGCTGTTCGCACAGCATGCCTTCACGTCAGCGCTCACGGCAGAGCAGAATATTAGGATGGGGAGTCTGATCCAACATCCTCGCTGCTGATTCATCCTCCTCGACCACTAAGCAACATGAGATAGCACTCTCTGTGCCTGTCAGTCACTGCTGAAAGCTTCAAAACTCAGAGACAGACAGCACGTCCTTTTCTCCCTCGCACTTAACTAGCATCTGCCAGAGTACAGTATGAACAAAATGTGACAAGGCACCAAAATTCAGTAGCTCACTTCTAGTTGGAAACACGAACCTGTTCATCCCTTAATGTCCCAATCCAACCTACAGTATTCTTCCATTCTTAAAAGGCTGAACTGAGTGTGGTATTCAATTTTTGTCAATATCCTCAGATAGAAATCCAGGTCTTGTTTGTGTGAATTTAATTACTGGGCTGGAAGCAGGAAGCTTAGTTACGCTCATGGCTCTAATAATTTAGTACATTTTCTGTTAGGCTAAAAATAATTGATTAACAAGACAGATTTTTGATTACATTTCAGAATTAGCTCTGCATTTCTGAACATTTCCCCTCTCATAAGCTTTTCATCCTCTTTGCCATTAAGGCTGAGCACTATTTTAGAGATTATAATAGGATCTGAGTGAATTGCAGCATCAGTCGACATAACAGTGAAGTCCAAAGCAGAGGCAGAGATAAAGCAGCAAAGATCTCTTTTCATTCAGGTCATAGCAGTGGACGACTGTAGCTTATTCAGTTGATATAGGAAGAACAACATTAGGCAACAACTATAATTTAAGGTGCCTGACTACAGGCCAATAACAAACCTAATAAATTGATAAATAAGTGTGGCAGACTGCTTATCATGAATACGTAAAAAAGGTTAACTGCTTTGGTATTAAACAACATAATATACATTATTATACATGTTCCCATCGATGAAAGCAGTGAAGTTTCTCTCATTCCAGGTCGTCTGTGCAAATATCTCATCTTGGACAGTTAGGCTATTCAACGTAGCTTTTTTCTTCCTCAGTGTCTGGCACCTATTGATTACCAACACACTCTAATTAAGGTGGACAGCATGTTACGAGCTCCTCTCGCGCAAATGGCCACCTTAATAACAGGAGAAAGCAGTCCACCCTGGACGGCCTCCGAGCGTGGCTCTCACCAGCCAAGGAAACGTGTTAATAAAGACCCAGTGGGCTTGTTTTAAGAACAGCTCATTTAAGTCTTCATCATCTCCTGGACTCAAAGGAGGACCTCAAAATGAATATTCTAATGTGATCCTTTGTGTGTTAATTAGTGACCGTGTCTGCACTGTTTTATTGGTAATATCCCATGTTCTTTGTAAGCCTACATTACAGTGTATTGAAACAGTTGTAAAAATATGTTTTTCTTGTGTTTTTGGTTACCATGGTCACGTTTAGCTTTACTGAAATGGCCATGGTAATTTTAGATTTTTGTTCTTTTCTGTTATGTAGCCGCAGCAGGGGTGAGACAGGATGAATTCATGATCTTACATAAGGCATTTACATCTTTAACATCTTAGTGCACCTCTGTATGTGAACATTATCTTCCATTAAGATGAAAGCATCACCTCATGGGACAGCAGACATCTGTTGAAGACTTGCACAACTTATAATGTTTGTGTTCGTGTAGCTGCATTGGAAACTAAAGCAAAAATTAACATGTGCCAATGTTGTGCGTAGAGTAGTTACACATGCAAATTTGTGTCACTGACAGTGCTGATGGAGGAAACGGAGGAGGCTATGGTGGTTTGCCAGCTGTGTTGCACCATTGTCAGGATGTTTTTATGCAAAGATGTATGTGATAAGAGTTTTATGTCCTGTGTAAAAGCGGGTTTGTTTTCATTCATCAGTTTGGCATGCACACATCTGGTAAAACACAGATATGTTGGTGGTGTTCCTGAAGCCCTAGGATGAGTATCGAATCAGGTTCAAAGGGGACCCTGATTGGAGAGGAGGTCCAGAGTTTGCCAAAGATTGTCTGTGGTTTCCTCAGTGCTGATAGTAAACCGTCAACTGAAGATCAGCTTGTTGATTCATGCCTCTTGGTCCAGAAGATCCTTAAACAACTATCCACTTTTATTTGAGTAAAAAGTGTTACAAAAGATCAATGATTTGCTGATAGATGTGAGACAAGAGGAGATCGTATAATTACGTCTTGTTACAAGTTTTTTTATTAATTTACGTCAGGGTAGTGTGTTTTTTTTGAGGGGGCCACAAGGCTCCCTCAAAAAAAAAGGCAAAAAACGGCAGTGACCATGACCAAAATGTATCCTGACGTTATGCTGCGGCCGCCAATCAGGTGATCAGACTGGTCAAACCCTCCACAGTCAGCTTGAAATGTCTCTGAATATGAGAATATCCAGGTGGATTCATGGACTAAACTCTGATACTCTACCTGTTGTGCTCTGGCTCTAAATCTGAGTCTGTCTAACAGTTCATGCTGCTATAACTTGGTTTGTATCCGATGGTTCGAGAGAAAGAGAGAGACAGCAGTGGTCTAGCGACACAGACAGTGAAGGAGAGTGAAATAAAAAAGTTATTTCCTGCTTGTTTCACAGCGTATACATTCAGCTTCATCCGCCCACCATCACACAACCCTGTGGCGATTCATCGAATGCCTGATTGTGTCTGAATGCGGCCTTAATCTACCACACTTAACTGAACCGACTTGGTTTGCTTAGCCTCTTGTTTCTGACAAAAACTATGGACAGCCCTTCAGGAAAAAAAAAACCTACAGGTGAGCAGTTCATAGTATTCAGACCCTCAATGCACGTCTCTACACAGTGCAGGTATTCAACATGTGACAACTCCGTTAATGATATACAACCACACCGAGTGAGCCATCAATTATGTAATCACCTTATAGACAGCTTAATAAATAGTAACACTGATAGGGGATTTCTGCGTGGTGGGTTTCCAATTATAGCTTTGTTTTTAATGAAGTCTCTCCTTAGTGTGATTCTTCAAAGACTTTGCGGAGTGAGTTAGCAACATGAGGGCCAATTAACGGAGAGAACTGAGCACCTGCTGCTGCACGACCTGCACTCTCACCGCCAGGACTCCGCTGAGCGCAGTCAGCAGGCAACTCATCAAGGCATTTCTTAAGAGCTCAAAATGCAATTTTACGGCACGTTAAAGGCCCAACACAGCTGGGCTCACATTAGGCTCTGCCTCTCTCCTGCCATTTGTGAACTGTGTATCCATAAAATGAGTTAGTTAAGGATTCCCTCACCTCTCCACCTAAACAATCAGTGACTAAAAGAGTAATGTGTAACAAATAGGCTTGGAGGAACTTGATAAATCCCTACAGTATATCACAAGAAGTGTAGATAATTATAATGAATGGATGTGATTGAAATGAGCGGCCTATCTAAAAGATAGAAAATACTGTTTTTACCATTATGATATTTACCTCATAGTGTGAGTGTGCAAATGAATTTTTAACAGCAGAGATACAAACAAATAAAATCTTTAAATTAGAACTTTTTCTTTCCAATTGTTACCATGGTGATCTGTGTTTTTAGTATAGATAGATTTTGTGTGCCAACATGGACTTTAGTGGAGTTTAGTGATTAGCTTTTTTTCCCCCCGTTATATGGACTACTTCATGTGACATGGGGTGACCCATTCAGAAGAAGCCACGGCTCTCTTGTTTACACCTTGAGAACAGCTGCTCGTGCTAGGCAGTGCTAGCGTACCTTCTGTGTGAATGACCGGTGATCCATGCTGAAGTGAGGAGAAGGAGACGAAGATGCAGAGCTGGATCTAAGATGGTGCACACCATGCGTACCGTCTGTTATCACGGAGGGCGCCAGGAGCGGAAGTGACCGTGAATGAATGAGCTCAAACTGAGATTGTGGAGACACAACTCCAGGTGCAGGAAGAAGAGGGTGTCCATACACCGAGGTATAAATTATGATAGATAACATGAATTACAAGCAATCACCAGTTGCTTGAACTGGTTTGGTATCATGTCAGCTTTTCGCACATGGGGCGCCCCTATTCATTCATTTCCCTGGCGTGAGGTCAATAAAGTCTATCTAATCTTATCTGACCTAAAAATTTTTTATCTGCGAACATTTGAAATGCCACATTTTCTAAGATTTAAGAAGCTTTTATGGCTGATGCTGTAAACAAAGTGTTCATAAGTTATATGTGATTGTCCTTGCTACCAGTTTAAGGACCAGACTTTGCACACACACACACACACACCACTTCTTGCTGCACTCTATATACCTGAATAATAACTTAAGTTGTCCATCCAGCCCTGAAGCTGTGTGCTATGCAGCCAGGTAAATCCACTGCTGGTCACTTGGCGGCAGACATCATGGAATACCCTTGAGGACTTGGCAGCCAATCAGAGCATGGCAGTGCTTTTCTACATGGGCCCGACTCCCACTCTCAGGGAGGTGGATAAAAATAAAACAGTGCATGTCATGCCTTGCCTTCGCACGACACCGGGATGAGAGCTCAGCACGCTGGAGAGAAGCATGTATCTAATATTTAGCAATGAATGAGGGAGCAGAGAAAAATAAGTGGCTATTTATGATTGTCCTTGCTGAGGAAGGAGACCTGGAGAAGATACAGAACAGTGGGAGATATATGGACTATACGCATCTGTGTACTTGTTTATTCATAGTCACAGCAGCTGGCATACAGAGCTCGACAGGAGAAAGCCAAACAGCAGATGGCCTCAAAATGAATTTCCTTCAGTCTAACTTAACAAATTACACGTGCATTAACAAATCAAAAGGAACTGCCACGCTTAGAGCAGTGAAAATCCTGCTGCAATGAAACTTTCTAGTTTTAATGCTGCTTTAATATCTCATTGACAGTCACAACTGTACATGGATGCTGCACAAGCTGCAAGCTAAATTGCAGACAGAATCAGTATCAAGTCATAGTTTACTTCGCCCAAAATGATGCCCTTTGGTGTAAAAGATCTAAAATGGTTGTGTTTCAGGATGTACCTCCAGTAAAGGTGGGGGGGAATCAAGATCTTGCATTTTTCATATCGGCAAATCCCCAAACTGAGCCATGATGAGCTCTCTCTCTGGATTCAAACACTAGATGTGAGGCCGCCCCGAGCAGAACTGCAGGACCCCGGTTCATCATCAAATACCTGAATTATGCATGAAGTAAACACATAACTGGATGGAGTAAGTTTAAGGTATGGGTTTTGCTGTTTTTGCTAATTAAAAGCCGAACTATAACAGCTTCGCCTGCATGTTGTCTCGCTGGAAGTAAACTGCTGACACCCTCTTTGCTTGTAACCTCCATGTTTCATGACTGATGATCGTAGGAGGTTAGAATAATGAAGTTACACTGGCCTGGTTTGTTAAGCCTAGCTCTCTCCTGCATGGTTGTAAATGAGCAAATTTGCTTTTTCCCATGCTATAAAACACTTTACTATTTCAATAATTCACTCGCAATCCAAATCCAACCAACAAAGTCCAATAATCAGCCAACTCTCAACTACTAACAAACTCCTGCCTTCCTTATATTTCAATAGTCGAATTAGATTATACCATTGACAGGTTTTCTTACATGTTTACATAGGTAATAAACCACAAACATTTACATAAATTACCAATAAAATATATACAGTACAAAAGCTTATTTGCATCCCAGTTAACACTATTAACACCACAAAAATAAATATAGATGAACACAAATCGCCCACTTATTTCCGTCCACCCAGAATTTTCATTTGGTGTGACACCTCGGGGAGGACAGAGCAGCAGGTAGTGGTAAGTTTGGCATTCAGTTCAATTAGCATAACTTTAACTTGATTTCAACATTTACCTCCGCAGACTGAACTTTTAGTCTGTGTGTGTTTGTGTGAGCAGGCGAACGATGAGGGGACAGGACCACGTTCCAAACCAGGCTACATTCAGATAATAAGGTCAATTGTTTGACTTTATCTTTTGATATGTGACAGCGCATGCAGTATAACCACTGATTCAGATGCCTCCCAGCCTGTTTCCGTGTGCCACATTTAATAAAATCGGTTATAACTCATTTAAATGATATAGCCCTGGTCTGTCCACACAGGTGTTTCCACTTAAATTGTCTGATTAAATCTCTCCTCAGTACTCTGTGAGTGTCTCTGCGCCTGTCAGGACAGGACAACTTACACCTCTATTATTCTTGTCAGTACAGCATGGCTCCGCCCACACCCCCACCTGTAGCCGAGGTCTAACCAGCCTGACTTGAAAACACCTGTGTGAGTATACGTGCCAGTTTAAAACAGGATAGAGCCATATTGTAACTTTTTTATATGCAGGATGGCTACAAATGCAGGGTGGTCCCACCTTCAACTAACGGTGATGGATCGTATGGACGCAACAAAGCTGAGCCACTGCTTTGGATAAATAACTCATCAGTGTACTGTCCTACTAGCTTCACTCACATGCTTCTGACTACTTTTTGGTTTGGATAACATGGCAATGGTCAACTCAAAGCATTACATTCAAGCTACATTCAAGATTGGTGCAGAGGCAACACAAACAAAGAAATGGTTTCTACCCATATATAACTGCCATTTTTAGCCACGATGGTGCCATGGCTCTATGTCAGTGTCTGTCAGTCTGTCCGTTGGTCACTCCACCACTTGAAATGGGCTGCCATGAAACTAAAGTAAGGCTGACAAGGAGTAAGGTTGACATTTCTTTTTCTTTTTTTAGTTAAATATTTGGCTGGATTGCCATGAAATCTGCGTCACATATTCATGCCCACCTCAGGATGAATTGTAATAACCAGTGTTGTAGTCAAGACCACCTACACAGAGACCAAGACCAGACAGTATGAAGCCTACTTCGGTGGCTAGCTAATATTCATTATAACCCTTTGGGTTAGTCGAGCTTCCAGCCTTCTCATTAAGCCCACTGCAGGAATTACAGACTCCGCTTTGCAGATGAACTCACTGCGCTTTAGGAAATTTTATTACAGAAGATTTAGCTGATATCTCCTCCCAGGCAGCCACAATCATTCATTAATTAAAAATTAGAAATGAGTCAAGTTATTGGTTTCATTTGAAACAGGAAATTTTACCTCCAGTCACAGTCACGATGTCACCTGACTTTTATCTAGCATCAACATCAAGATCTTTAATAGATCAGCGTGAGTAATAGTTTAGAGCTAGCGTTAATGCAGCTCAAAGCACTGCTGTGCTAAAGTTAAAGCGGCTGAAGACTCTAAGTCTTGTGAAACTCCAAATGATCCCAGGAAGTTATGGACTTTGAATGGATGGATTTCTTCCTCTCCTGTCAGAATCTGTGCAGCATTAATTGATTTTAAAGCGTGCATCACACGGATGTGCACCTGAAATAGAAAACGCAATATGAACTCTTACCAGGACAAGTCCATTTACCGATACCTCTGAATAATGGATGAACATGCTTTCAAACTCAACAAAGGCCGAGTCTCCCGTGCACACATAAAGCACTCAGAAAGCCATTTCAGCCTATGCAGCCTAATGAGGCATTTGACGTTACTAAAAGCAATACACACACACATAGTAAGAGCACATCCACCAAGGTGTGACACCAGTTTAGAAATATCTTACTCCGGTGGTGTTTGTGACTGCCCTGGGAAAGAAGATAGAAGTCATCTGTCTACTGTTTGAGGCCAGAGGGCTTGAGACAGACCAACCCGACGTTTTAATGTTTAAATTTAATTCTGTTCTCTCAAGGCAGAGGCCAGCTGGAGGCTGGAGAAATAAAAACAGCATCTTCTCAGAAAAAAAAAAAAAGAGGACAATGCTTTCAAGTCCAGCCGTACAAACGTACCATATGTTGTTGTACTATTTTATCAAATATACTCATGTTCTGTCAGTGTTAAATACAGCAGATATAATATACAAATCTAAATAATAAGATAAGATATTGATCCCACATCGGGGAAATTCACTTGCAGCAGCTCACGATATATACATAAGGCTCCGACTCCCTCTCACCCTCTCTCTCTCTTTGATCTCCTGCCTATCTTCAGTTGTCCGCTCTCACAAGTTGAAAGACTTACCAGCGAGTCCGAAGTAAGTTCATTCCGCCACGTCTCAGTGATGCTACATTCTCCATACTCCTTCTGCAGCCTGTTTAACGCCATTAGCTCCTCCATCCCATTAAGGAGAGCTCTTACATTCCCCATGATAACAAACGGTACAGACGGGTTGTACCGTCTTAGTTCCAGCTCTACATCCCTGTCTTCTTCTCCTCACTTCAGCATGGATCTCCGGTCTTTCCACAGAGAGCATGCTAGCTCTGCCTAGTGTTAACAGCTGTTCTCGAATGTAAACAAGAGATAACAGAGAAAAGACAAATCACTAATCTCCATAGTTCTTATAGTCCATGTTTGCAGACAAAACAGATGGAGACTGGTGGCGAAAAAAAACAAAATACACGAAAAAAGTACTAAAAATACTAAAAACAGAGAGAAGCGTGCAGCGCTAACTGGCTGCCACCCATGTGGCGCCATGGCAACAGTATATGCAGTAAACCTCATTAGCTGAAAAGCGCTCACTACACACTGTTGAATATGTTGCACTAATCTCTCGTCAATCCATGGCCTCAGGGAAAAAGAGCAGATGTGCTATTTCACTCAGCGAATGTAAAACATATAATAAGTATGATTATTGTTCAGGCTAGCATCTCCAGGTTTAACTGATCTGGCTGTCTTACTAACTTGGATTTATAAATTCATCTGCAATAATATCACAGCTTTTGTTTGACATCACAGGCTGGACAAGCAGAGGAGACGTGAGAGTCAGTCAACACAATACTTTTCACACACTTCGGCAACAATCAAAACACAACACTGTAGCTGGGCTGTCAGCCAGCACGTTACAGCGATCTCTGCTGTGAACAAATATCCAAGTAATGAAATTACCAGTGAACAGGTATCTTATTATAACAGCATCAAAACCTTAATCAAACATCTGTTCTTTATTCCAGTCTGAGTAAACTGTCAGTGTCCTACATTCTCTGTGTATTTTTTAGTCTCTCATGTCAGATTATCGGTCATCAAGTTGTTGCTGCTACAGTCAACAAAGACCAATACATCTGAATAAAACACTGACACAATAAATACATCCAATTACCTTAATTCATTTTAATAAAAACTTGTAGAATTCTTCAGTGTGGACCAGACATCATCATATTTCCAGCTCTGACTCTTTCCATTTCATTCCTCTGGAGTGACATTGGGTACCCAGAGAACTAAATAATGCATAAATGTATTTAGCAAACAAAATCATTCAAGTCCAAGCTGCTTGTTAAATGACGATAAATGAAGTTTGTGTACTGTATGTTGTAGCAAGCACCAGTTACAACAACATACCCAACGAGAGAATATTATGTTAGTATATGACTCGTATGGAAACGCACATTCTTTTTTCACTGCGACACATCATCTCTGTGCTGCATGTGTGAAACATAAATTAAATGTGCATCAATAATGCAGTCTGTTTGTCCGACGCCCCGATATGCAGGAGGATGAAAGAGAAAGTGATTTTTGTGACAATGTAGACTCTGTGTTTATTTGAGAATATTCTATGTAAAAAAACAAAAAAACAAGAGTACATTAGACCAAAGAGACGACTGCATAACTAATATATATTTCCAAGGTCATATAAACAATTTAAAATAAAAGCTAATGCCTGGGTTGAGACCCTCACTCCACCAAGTCGTTTCTCTGATCTGGCATCGTGACATGAAACACTGGTTTCTTGATTGAAAAATGAGCAGGTCCAATGGATACTGTAGGGGGACTAACGATTAGACAATTAGCACCATGCAGCATGACTTTTGTCAAACTGCACTAAAACTGAGAAGGAGTAATGCCAACAATGGGCGACCGGTAAAATAGATGCTGTTATCAAGACCATTTTAAGTTGAGGACCAAATCAAGGAAGCTGTGTTGCTTGATTTGATGGTAATGCACCTTGGTGTTCACAACGACGGGGAAATTTTAATCAGCAACCTCAAAGCATGGACTGAATTTCTCTGAAATCTAAGTACCATGGCAAAGTTTGACTCATCTCATTAAACAGGGTGTGTGAAAAGTCTTGAGAGTTTGGAAATTTTGCCCAGCATCGCAGTTCCTAATTAGTTTATTCAACTCCAATCTTAAAACCACGGCAAAACCTAGTATGTTGGCATGGTAACGCATCACTGTCGACTTAAAATGTACACATTGGTCTCTGGAGATAATCAAATTCACCTGCCCAAGTGAGAATGGAAGAAATGTCAGACTGAAGATGGAAATGGAGTCTAACAAGTTGACAACTCAACGGGATCAAGGAGCAGTGGAGTAAATTGTCTTTTGACCTTGATTCCTGAATGTGTCCTGAAATCTGTGTGTAGTTTAATTAGTTTTCGGCAAACACAAGAGGAAAACGACTGTGAGCTCTCATCTTTCTACAAAAGGCAAACACTGTGCAGACTGGACTTTGATAAATGTAACCAACTGTGATCATTTACACCCTTTCTATACTGTTAATTAATGGAAATTTCATCACCAGGGTGCCCATGAGGTGCAATTCCCTTTGCTGTGAAAAGAACAACAAGGGGCAGCACAGGAATATGAGAGTGAGTCCATGTAATGTAGCATTTTGACTTCTAGTTGGAGCACTAAGCTTTTTGTGATGTTTGCACAACTTTCCACCCAGATACACCTGAAACTGTCATTAAATAGCCTGCACATCACAGGACTAAAGGCATTTAGCCACTGACCCAAAAAATATTCTTTTAACACAAGGAGGCTGAAAGAGTTGCAAACAAACCCAGCAGCAGAATCTTTCGGTCTTCATATTCTCATGGCTTACAGAAACATGACTGCATCCCAGTGGGGTCTTAAAACCTATTCTCCTGACCCTGGAAAACAGCCAAAGCCAATAAATATTTTGCTTCCGAATGCATGGTGAAACCAGTGTGTCAGACTGAGTTGGCTCAGCTTTTGTTTGCGCCACATAAGCAAGAAGAGGTCTTACATTTTTTTGAGTTGTTGTTTTAAAGGATCCAGATCCTGTTTGACTTTGAGGGCTCTTGATACAGGATCTGGTCTCTTGATATGACCAGATCATGAGCTTTGCACTACATTAAGAAGGCACAATCCATGCACCATGTGTTAACAGAAGTGATGAAAAACTGCCACAGGGAAAAACTTTTTTACCCCATTGTCCAATCCAAGAGGGTGAGACAAATACCCCAAGTGCTGAACAAGCAGCAACCTCCATTAGTGTGAAGCCAATGCCAAAGCCAATGCAAAAGTGCTAAAAACTGCAGTTACTCAAACATCCACTTGAGGCTGGCTACAGAACACGTCAATCTCCATAAGCCACCATTGGAGGAGAAATGAACGCTGCCAGTCTGAGTATCCACATCAGTACCAGATGACATCCCAAACTACCAAAACGATAATATGAAAAACAATGCTTAGAAGAACATTTCGTCCACCGTGGGTCTACCAGCCAGCTAGAGTCACTTCCACAGATACTTCATATGATAGCAACCCAACCAAAACGCGAAGAGCGCCTGGAATTTTCAGCTGAGAAAATATGCTTTGGTAGACACGGGGCCTTTTGCTGAAATGAAGAATTTTGACAACAAAATGAGTCTTAAACGCCCTCAAAGATTTGTTTACACATGTGTACAACAGGCCTATGCTTCTAATTATTACCACCCTTAGAAAAGCTGCAACACATTCGTACAATGGCATGGGTCCTGGAGTCCAAGGTAAAAATAGTTCTGCTATTCGGATCGAACAGTCATGATGAGCCCAGCAAAGAAACGCTGACTCAATGCTGAACTCACACCATGAAACTCAAGCTTGTTTACCTTTAGGTCTTTGTTCCATGGCAGAAACAAAACAAGCATTGTAACCAGGACTTGCCTTTGGTCCAAGGCTGAACTATCCCACAGCTCTCAGGGTGTGTGTTCACCTAAACAGTCCAGGAAGAAGAATAGACACAATTCAAACAGGGACTTCCTGTTCATCAAAGAATGCTGACAGGATAAGCACCGTGAGAGGAAATACACAAATACAACTGGATTAAAAAACAACAAAGGTAATGTAATGCTTTTAAAAATAGTGGTCACTGATCACACTGACATCACGAGTGGTCCAACATTGCTGCAGCCTCTCGGCATCTCTGCCACCTGTTTCGTGTGGTGGTGATTCATTTCTTTGTCCACCGAGTTAAATAAAACACTCCCTACTATGTTAAACTAGAGTGATGAATGTTCAGCTTGCATCCACTCCATAAATCCCCACAGGACCCCTCTGCGTGGCGCTCGCACTGGCATCTCAATGAGACAATATATTCTTACACGTCACGTCTACAGCGCTGATTAATAACATTAACTAACATGACATCGGTAAATATTGTACGGTTGTGCACTCGGGCTAAAGCAGCTCCGTGATGAGGGCTCTCATCTGAGGAGCTGGGGAAAGGGTAAACGCTGAAGGAGACCTGCTGAACTCAGTGAAGTGTCACATCCCATGCTGGGTAAATGACAAGCCTTCCTCCACAGAGGGGATTTTATTCACAGAGCTGTTCTGTTTGAGCAACTGGGATTATGTTTAAATGGTATTCTCTGTCTCGCTTCCTTGAAAGATCTCACATTAAGTAAGAGCCCAATCGATTTTTAAGACACACAATTTAAAGTCTCTCCAGCTGAACAATGTGAGGTACTTTAAAAGTTTACGAATCTATGCCTCAAGTTTTACTCTAACATTTGTTCACACAAAGCAGGCTAAGAAGTTACATTTGTAGTAAGACTGGCGCCCGCTCTCTCTATTTTATTCTTGCTCTTTACAAAACTGTGTCGTCAGGATACTGCTTCCAAAATCTCTTCACTGGCACGCAGGCGGGTGGAACTGAATCAGACAGTTTCTCTACATCACTGCATGGGCAGCAGACAGATTTGCAATCCTGTTTTATTCTGGGCAGAGTGTATAAGTGAGGCTGTGCTTTCCCATGGGCCATTGGGAACACGCCCACTCAGCTGTGCAGCATATGTATAGAGCTACAGTCGCCCCGCTTGCTATTCCTTGGCTGCAGACCAACTCCTGCAGGACTGAAAACACCTTTTAATAAGTCAGAAAATTATAGTTTATTCAAAAAACATACCTACAGTCATCAGTATTATTTATAGGCCACTCAATTTTTCGAAGCATTCTTCGGGGATGTGCAATATATGCAGGTGAAATGTGTCGCAGCAGAAACATACTCCTAAGCAGATGTAGATGTAGGTTATAGGCTTGTCCCATGATACAGTCGGTGCTACAGTATATAAGTACATTAAGTCTACAGTATACAGTATATTTTGTGGAGGAATCCTGTGTTGGAAGTGGAAACAAGACTAAAGACACAACCTGAATTGAGCTGAGCTTGCTGTTGGGTTCAGCATGTCTAATTAGGTGTTCAGGGAAGTCACGGAGTTCTCAAAACCTCTAGAGGGACTACGTCATTTTGTTTTCGCCAGCAATGAATCTGTCCCGTGTTAAGAAGCATGCGCTAGCACTTGCCCTGCTATGTTTATTATATAGGTTACACATATTCCCTACCTACAAAACTTACCTGATATGCTTACCTGGCTGGAAACATGTTTCTAAGATGGCTTTCCTCCTGAATACACTTGTGTTGTACGATTCAGGGATTTCAGACAAACACAGTATTATCTCTCAATACTGTACTGTACGCTCAATTTTTCCTTCCGTGGATGGCCGGCTGCGCTCGTGTGCTTTGCTCAACCACAAGCCATTAGAGGTAACTGGGTTCAGAGAGCAGTGGTGACGGGTTATGTGAGGTTGTACTTAGGTCCAGCGGTGCTTCGAGCGAAATGACATCAAGCATGCCAACATGTTCACAATGACAATGCTAACATGTTGATTTTTATTCTGTTTTGATAGCAATAAACAAAAGGGGGAAGGCATTTGTTTGGCAAGTATTTCATCAAAAAACAAAACATTGGACAAATTTACAACCTGATAAAGTCACTAGGATTCATCCTCTGGGGACCATGAAAATGAATCCATTTAGAGATGTAGTATAAGTGAAATCATGACCTGAAGAAAAAGTCAGAGGCCAAACTAACCAAAATCATTAGAATTCATCCTTTGTTGCGCTAAATTAAATGACAATCCATCCAATAGTTGTTGAGATATTTCATTCTGGACCAAAGTGGTGGCTCGACTGACAGAGCTATGCTTTTAACAAGACAAAAAACAGGTGAGGAGGCTCAGTTTTCCATGGACAGTATGACTAACCAGTTGCTGGGATTGCTGCCTTTTGATCAATTACACCCATTAATGGACAGCTGAGCCGATCAATAGCAGATCAAAGCTGTCAGGGAGTGGCTTCCCTCAATTCATCAGAGAAGAAGAACGCTTGCCGGGAAGAAGCAATGGGATGTGAAATGAAAAACATGACCAGTTATCTTTAGACGCAGTCTGATTATCAAATCAGACTGCGGGGTTGGACTCCCCGAGGATTCGATCTTCAAGACTTTTACAAGACAAGTCAATATAGACAGTCTGTCTTCAATCCCTTGTTTAAAGAAAATCCTACAAGTTGAAGATCTGGTAGCTCTATTTATTCCTGTGCCACACTACAGGATTCAGTATGAGGTGATTGTAAAGATGTTATGACATCCAGACCACACCAGCTGAAGATAGCTGATAGCACCAGATAGCTAGCCAGTTAGGCCTTCTGAACTACCCCATTCTGTTTCAAGGGTACATTCAGACAGGATAACGCACTCCAGCGAATTGCTGCAGGGTTGTCCAGCGGTGTGTGGGGGTGAAACAATGAAGAAATAACTTTTTAACTGGCTTTATCGATGCCAGCTCTCACTCACTCTCATTCACTGTTTATGTCGCTCATCCACTATTCATTGGCTTTCTCTCTTAGACCATCGGACATGAATCATCGTGTCACTATTTTGCAGCATAAATTGCGAGCCAGACTCAGATTTAGAAGCTGGAAACATGAAATAAATAAAGCAAGAACACAATCAAGAGTTCAGTCCATGAATCCGCCTGGATAGTCTCAGTATCAGAGACATTTTAGGCTGACTGAGGAGGTTTGACTGGTCAGATTGGCAGCTGCAGTTGGCTCAACTTCAACGCCGCAGGTCGCTACCCCCACTCAAATGAATGAAAGAAACATCATTTTGGCTGTCTGAATGCACCGTAACCCGCCAACTGAACTCACCTGCTCCACCCATCACACACCTGAGGCTCCAAATACAGCAATACATGCCCTTGCAAAACAGGGGAAGATTTTGTTTTGACAAATGTTCTGGTTACTGTGGTTTTGGTGTTGTCTTGAATCTCTAAAAAACCCTATGGTGATTCAGTTGAAATTTGTTATTCCCTGGGTGTGGCATCATATTATCTTTGTTCACTACTTAATGGCCTGTTATGATGAAATGATTGTTACATAGAGCTTAAAAAGGAGTAGCAAGCACAAAGGCAAAGATGAAAATCACAGCAGTGTTCTCAACACGTTTCATCTGCAACCTCCTGTGATCAACACCAGCAAGATAATCTCATTGAATTTTTCTTTCAGTTTCTCTGAGGAAATGGGTGCACATGCAAGCTGCACATACGTTATCTACACATCAAGTCCCGGATTTCAGAAGTTACTTTTAAATCTCTACTTGCCTTTGCTGAGCCGCAGTCTTACTTTGCCAAATGGAAATACATCCAATATAAAGTGAAAAATAAGTCTGCTTCTCTGGCTACAGTAAAGTGCCAAAAAAATGGATGGAATGGAAAATTCCAGTCTTTAAACAAACCTTTTACACTTCTCTCTGCTTATCATTGGACAATTTCTTTATAAAAAGCCACATGTTATTGATGTGTGCATTTGTGTGCAAATACATTGTATCTATATCCACATCTGTGGTTTCACACAGCCTCAGTGAGGAAATGTGTCGGCTGCTCCCTGCCCAGGCCAAGCCAAAATTCAGAGTTTCATTTGCCCAGAAAGCTGTACCCCGGAGACACGGTGATTGATGCATTAGACAACCAACTAAACCCTACTTTGAAGCATACTGGTCCGGTGATTCAGCAGTATTTTGAAGCCAGCTCTCATTTGTGCGATGGCAATCTCTGTGCAGTGAAAGATGGCAATTTGATTCAGTGGGCAAAATCTCACACGGCAGCCATGCGGATGCATCTACCAAACGTATTCCCATCTGTTTGTCTGAGATGAAATGAAGCATGGAGACGGGGGATTACCTCCAAACAATTAGCTTTTACAAAGTACCGTGCAGCATTGCCATTTTTGAAAACGTGCCGATGGCAAAACATCTATGACCTAATAGATGCAGTAATCTGAGGTGTTCAAACAATGACCTGGAAGATCGAGGCTGGAACTTGCAAAACGCTGTTTCTGCCAGGAATGTGGGCGCACACACACACTTGGAAACAGCTGATTGGCCTGCTTAAAGCCTTCAGCTTTGTGAAGGAAATCTGTAGCGAGCCTCTTTTGTACAGGCAGTGTTGAAAACACCCAAAGAAGTATGCAGGAGGAGAGACTTCCTGACAGCTCATTTAACATTCTGCCTGCTTCCACCCACTTAATCCAGAGCCCCCACCTCTCTGACGTTAGCTGATTCTTTTATGAAAAACAGAACATCATGCCATCTTTCCCTTTATAGACATCTCCACCATTATGGGCCTTCACTGTACACACTATCAACCCAGAAAGAACAAATGGTTCTTTTCACCGCAGTCTCTGTACCCATGGCCCCTGTTCCTGACATACTTGAGTCCGGCCGCGTACATTAATAAATGATAGTGGCAGGGCTGGTGGGATTCACGCCCGCCTGGGCACCAGCTGCAATTATGGCAAGACATGTCAGAGAGACACAGCTCCACCGGAGACGATCCAATCAAACACGAAGCTAGGCGCTGCCGCCGTCTGGATGAGCACTGGTTGACAAATAAAGTCCCGCTCGCACTGATAACAGGGACGGACTTCATTCATCCAGACTGGCTGGGATCCTTCACTGACCTGCGGGGCCTCCGGTGGCTTAAGAGTTCAACAACCCCAGCCATCTTACCAACAAACGCTGCAGAATGAGGCCAACCACAGCATGTCGCCTTCTAAAATCCCTACAAGCCTCCACGATTATATCAGGCCAAAGGGATACTAAAATTTCCGTGCAGTGATGTCAGCAGTAATTATGGGAAATGCTGTGTTACATTTTATTAGAGCAATGCAAAAAGACAATAAAACAGTAACATATTAACACACCTCAGTCTGAAAACACACCCTACAGAGGAACCTTTTAAGAGCTGATTTTAAAGAGCAGTGAGTGCAAAGTAAGTTGCACCATTATGGAATTTAATTACTAAGAGGCTCCTGATGAGAAATGATTCATTGATGAGAAACGCTTCACATCAATAATTCAGGCCTGCAGTCAGTTACAACCAATTTATGTTCATATATGACACACACACACACACACGTCTGTAATTATTTCACATATTACACACCACAGAATCATAAACTGTTCTCCAACCCGAAGCCTCGGCTTTTATATTACTACCAGTCATTCAGTATTTACATGAATGATAACAAAGGGAGATGAATCCTGTGCCACTGACAGTATAAAGAATGTACAGTGTATGTGTGACATCATCCACAGGTTTCTGAAGAGCTGTTTTGAAGCTCAAAATCTGTGCCTCTTCCGCCTCATGGCTAATCTAAAAATCAGCAAAGACAGCGGAGCAAATGATGCCTGGGTGTTTGAACAAGCTACCTGCTACACTGTTATGCATAACTTTGAGCCTCAATATAATTTGAACAGGTCAGTTATACAAAAATTCACTTTCAGTACACTTGTCATGAACGGAAAAATCAGCTATAGAGACCAAAACTGTTTTTGTACCAGGCTGTAAACATGTTTATTTCTGCTGTGAAGTTGGACATTTTAACATGGGGACTCATGGATTGACCCATTATGTAGCTCGGTCCGTAGGGACTAGCTTGGGAACCGGGGAGTGGCCAGTTCAAGTCCAGAATGGACTAAAGCATGGATGGTGGTTTAGTAGCTGGAGAGGTGCCAGTTCACCTCTTTGAGCAAGGTGCTGAACCCCAAAGCGCTTCCAAGGTGCCTGCTACATGGCGGAGCCCCATCACTCCACCATGTCTCTCCACATTTACATATCTATGAGCCCTTTGTATGTGTGTAGTTGTAATCCAGGCCTATACTATGCAAACATGAAAAAAAAAGAATATTCTATATTCAATTCGAGCCTCAAGTGGCCGCTCGAGGAACTGCAGAACTGAGATTGCCACTTGGTATCTACCTAAATGATAATAAATAAACTCAAACTGAAGTATGAGTCATCAAGATTTACAGGAGGATGAAATAAAGATTTACAGAGCACAGGCACACTCAAAAACAGTAAAACAATCAGATCAATTTAGTCTCATCACCTGGAGATGGCCTCTGTGCCACCCAACTCTAGAAACCAATAAATCCTGAATAAGAAAGCTCAGCAATTAATGTCAAAACATTCAGCCGAGTTCATCGTCTGGCGAATACAGTACACTCCCTGATATTATGTTTGTGCAGCCAAATCCCCTTTGGCTTGTTGCTTGGCACTTAATATCATAAAATTGCCCAAGAGTAAAGCCAAACAACAGGCCTGTGTTTGTATATTACACATATGCTGTGTCTAATTTAGTTTCATGTAGAGATGAAAGTACCGAGGGGGGAAATGGTCAAGGTTTATAGGTGACAAAGAGTAATCTGAAGCATCATATTTAATAACCTTTTACTGCAAAACAATCCCCTCAAAGCACTGAAATCCAACCTACCTGGGGGAACAAATAATAAATATATTCCTCATTGATTACTTTCATTAACTCATTATTGTTTAATCTATTAAAAGATCAACCAGACCCAAAGATATTCAACTAAAGAGGCTGGAATTGCAGAGAATGACTGGCATTTTTTTAAAACTTAATTAGCGATTCGTCGATTATTGAAATAGTTGCTTGTTGATCGGCTAATTGTTTCAGCACTCGTCTTAACCATGAGCACTGCAGGGCATCATTAGCTGTCAGTATACATTCCCAGGATGCCTTTAAGTTCAGTTAAGGCATCCCTATCCTCCATCGTGTATAGAGCCGATGCTACAGATATCAGACAACACATACTCACTGGAACAATGTGCTATGAAATGCATGACCCCATTATACTGGATGATCAATAGGGCCCACTGAAGCACTGAACCATGACTAATGCGGTTCATTTGTCTGCTCAAGACCTCTAAAAGCCTAAATCATGTCTCAGCCAGCTCTTCGTCTGAGGGTGTGGGTGAGTAAAGCTCGGGATCATGATGATGATGGCAAAACCAGATCAATCCAACATGAAGAAACAATAATAGATAGATGAAGTAGTCACCATGCAATAAAGCACAAACTTGGGTCAGCCTCAGCGGATAGACTGGAGCAAGTCCAAGGTGCAAGAGGCTATACTGCAGCCACACACACAAGTTATCTCATCGCCACTGACAACCTGGGTGTGTCTCAACACACAGGAATATTTACCAAGTTGGATCATCCACAGCATCAGACCCGAGGCTGCCTCACACGCACACATTCAGCCTCGTTCACCGAGCATTTGTTTCAAACTAACGCCCAGCTTTAAACGCTTAACAAGGCATTAAACTTAAAAGATGGACTGCCAGTCCCATTGTGTGAAGCCTTACAGGCTGGCAATTTGATTAAAAATAATTGTCCTCCCCTCCCCAAAGCCTCACTCTCACACACATTTCTCCACTGAAGACATTTTCTTCATCTTCTTCTTCAGTTTAAACTCAAAACATAACCGCCACATTAAGCTAGCCAGACGTTTCCTCCTCGGTTATGAACTTACTGACAAGCCGAGCAGGTGCAACGGGTTCACGACTTGAAAATAAATAAATAATTAAACGGATTAATGAACTTCTTTAGGTGAATTAAACACGTCTTACCACTTTGCTCCCCGAGAAAGACGAGTTTGAATTTTCTTAAAGGGTTCCCAAAGTCGCTGCCCACGGACATTTTGAGGAGGAGAAGGAGGAGGAAGAGGGGGAACTCTGGACAGCCGGAGGACAGTCTGCGTGTCTCCCACTCGAGTTCGGTGTCGGTCGGTGAAGATGCTCGGTGGAAAAGGCGGTGATGTTGCTCTGTCTCTCTCTCTCTCTCTCTCTCTTCGTGATGAGACACACTGCTGCTGCTGCTGCTGCACCGGTCCGTGACGCTCCTAAGGAGGAGGGAGGGATGGGGGGGGTGTTCGTGAAAGTGTCTGCGCATGCGCGGCCTCTCCTCGTTCTCCGTTCAACTGACAGCCGTGATATAAAATGACGTCATGATGTGAGTCGGATGGAGGAGACGGGACAGGGCGGGAGAGGCAGACATGTTTGGGCTCCAGTCTGGACTCTCTTTGTTCAACACCTGCCATAAAGACATTAACTCATGTTTATGTACTTAACAACACATAGAAGTGCAGGGGTGTCCAAACTTTTTTTTAACATTGAAACAACCACCAATAAAAGCAAACGCACTGTTCTGTGACACTTTTGTTTTAAACTTACATGAAGTTGATACAAATTTTAACCTCATGTTCATTCTAGACATGTCTTCTTACAGTTTTTTCCAGTTACTAACACACTAAAATGACATGGACAGCACAAATATTTAAACTGACGCACAGGGAGCAAAGCCTCATCTCAAATCGCCAAAACTTTAAACACATTTTCCGCTTTCCCCCCTTTTTGCAATTCGAAATGGCGCCTTTAAACTGTACTGAACGCGGCTCTCTGCATAAGACACAATAATCTGACATAAAATGACTACATGAGCTCATTGGCCACTATATGTGCCACCTGGCAAAACGGGTGTTATGTAATTGTTAACACTTCAATCACGAAGTAAGCAATACAGCTTTTTTTCCAGTTGCTAACACACTGAAATGACGTGGACAGCACACAGGGAGCAAAACCTCATCTCAAATCTCCAAAACTTTAAACACATTTTCCGCATTACACACATTTTGCAATTCGAAATGTTCTCTGCATAAGACACAGCAATCTGACATAAAGCCACGCGTTTGCAATTTCAAAACGCTGCCATTTAAAATGACACTACATGAGCTTATTGGCCACTATACGTGCCACCTGGCAAGACAGGTGTTATGTAATTAACAGTTCAGTCAGGAAGTAAGCAATAAAAGACCACAATGGAAGACATCGCTGAGAGAGGAAGAGGGAGGGCCAGAATGAGAAGGGGACTTGCAGCAGACTAAAAAATATCTCCATCTCCATAAGCCCCTGTTGGTCTTTATATAAAGTTAATTTGGATAAAAGTACACAATATTATATAAAAATGCTTGAGCCACCATAGCTTATATCGCGCTTCAGTGCTGAAATTAATTAAAATACCAGAACCAACTGAAATGTCGTATATATTTTTTATTAGTTATTAATGCTTACACGTTTATGTACTCCACTGTAATAAACTGCCAGCATAACATGTGTGGTTAATTGAATTTATGTACTTGGTATCTGAAAAATCATTAGCATTGCAATTAAATCAAGTGTTATATGTGATCGTATATGAAATGAGTACTGCATTTATCACAGATGTCTCTGTGTATGAGACGAAGATCTATAAAAAAATAAACTTAAATATTAAGCTAATACAGTTAATTAGTTACAGAATATGCTCCCAGTGGAAATAGAAACCTGAATAGATTCCTACCTAATAGGAGCAAGTAAAACACAAAGATATTTAATCTGTTGTTTGAAACTCTCATCACTGTCTCAGATGCATGGAATGTTATGAGGTACCACACAAGAGAGATGTCCGAGTGGATCATATAGTCAGAGTAATTCCAAACAGAAGCTTTTAAGTATTCAGAAACATCAGAAATTTTCCCTTTTGGAAAATGTATAACTCCAACCAGTGAAGCACGCAGGTAGGTGATGGTGTGCCTACAGAAATTGAGGTCAGGGTAGGCCTGTCCTGCCTGTGGCTCTCTCCAACTGACGCATCTTCGCTCAGCACAATGTTCTTCAAAAATGTTTAACACCACAGCAGCGCTTTAACAAACAGATGCTTGGATCAACTCAGCGGGGTCACAGCGGTCCTTCAGGCCTCTTCTCCAGGCTGTACTCCTGGGTCCGCTTCACCTTCCACCCCAGCATCATCAGTAGGACGATGCCTACGATCTTATAACCAACCTGTAAGCCCAAGTACCTGCAGGGGTCGGACAAAAAATGTTTGTCAAAATCGATGTGGACGTGTGCATGTGTGACATCTGTGATATGTGAGTTTTCTAACCTGTTCCTCAAGATGTTGTTGTCATAGTAACCACAGCTAAACTTCCTCCCGCACACCATCTTCCACCAGATGCATGATGTATCGATGGCCTTCCCGAAGAGAGCGGGGGCGGGTAGCCAGGCTGCGAGAGGGAAAGAAACAGAGCGTGTTCACACTTCAATCCCAATGTGGCTGAGCTAGAACCACTAGAGGGCAATCCAAAGAAATCCATGATAAAACAGTAAAATATTACAGATGAATGGAACGCTCTGTTTTAATTACACTCCCGAATTTTGTTGTAGCACTGAACAGCAGCCTTACATCCCAGTGAGCTGGGAGGAAATTTGAAACTGTATGGAGTCCTTAAGTGTGTAATATTAAATGAAGAAAGATTAAAGTAAAAATAGTAAAACTATTATTTCACTTTTATAATTTTAACAAAAATATATATTTTTGAGTGTTTTGTATTTTTAATTCATTGTGGATACAGTTTACAGTGTTATCAATAAAATTATACAGATATTTTTACTTCTAAAAATCTGTTTTTAATTTAAAATAGCATGTTTTCATTGACACTTTTATTTCATTTCACATTTTATTTTGTTATATGTCTGAAATTCTAACAAAATATAAATTAAGCACAACAAACATGTTACTAAAATAATTAAATAAAGAATGATTAAATAACAATTCTTAATACTGAGTTGAGTACACGATTTAGTGATCATTTTTAGATGTCACATTATGTATTCATGGGATTATTTATTTCATAATGTCCATTTAATATTGGACACTTTGGGACTCCATACAATTCTGGGGTTTTCTTTGAGCTTCATAATAACAGTGAACAAAAAGGATATTTTGATATATTTTTTTGAGTATAGCACGACACACAAACAGTGTTTGTGCTCTAACTTACCTAATACTCTCATCATTAAAAATTGAATTCCTATAGCGAATGACTTCTCTTCAAAGGGAACAGATCTGAAAAGAAATCAGAAGATTAAAAACCTGCAAATACAACAGTGACAGGAATTAACTGATACATCTGTTGTGTCTTATATTAAAACATAGAGTCATCATGCCTCACCTGAGCACCATCATGTACATGGGGTTGTGAGTGAGACAGGCGATCAGTGACGCCAGAGAGATGACGAGTATGACAGGGAGAAGAAAATGTGGGCAGCTGTTTGGACAGGAACTTGGACTGGCATGACTCTGGCTCCCAGATATGCACCTACAGTTGGTATATGACTATATGCAGAAAGAGAGAAACACTCAATACACACAATATCTCCTTTATATGATATCATGTTTATCTGTAAAAAAGGTGTATATAGTGTATATAACTCATACTTTTATTTCCTATTTATAGTATATCTTGATTTTTATTTTAAGTCTTTTCCTCTCTACCTTGTGTATTGTGGCCTGTAACAAGTGAATTTCCCAAGTGGGAGATCAATAAAGTCAATCTTATTGATCTCATCTTAGATGCCTTTAAAGGGACAAAACAAGCAAGCTAATATTATCTTTTCCCCCAAAACGTGGAAAAGACCCGTGTCTCATTTGAAACATGGATGATTACATCGAGATACAAGACACGATACAAGTGGCTCACATGTCAAAAGTAAATAGAAATCATTTGTAATTATGTACAAGAAGACCTGAAACATAAGAACGTGTCAACAGAAATGAAAGTGTCCTTTCAGTACAGTTTAGGTTTAAAATTGATTATTTCCCCTCAAGCAATAAAATATCATTTTCTGCTGGTTAAAAAATAAAATAATACTCAGACCTTTGTCCAGCAACTGATTAAATTCCACTTTTGGCTGTCCGCTTGTGGACATCTGAGTCCGCAAGAAAGAGAAAATAATTCTTCAGTGATTTCCTGGGATTAATACATTAAACTAGCTGTACAGCAGCCATCACTGTCTGCTTCAGTATTACACAGCAGGCTTACATGCTGTGTCAAACTGACTAATACTTTATTAGCAGTCACACAATCCACCCACTGGAAGATTATTCACAAGCTGTGACGTTTAAATACTGACGTTTAAACCACCTCGTATGAGCTCTGTGACTAATAAGTATTGATGGGACATTGATTGCGAGCCACTTGTGTCCTGTTACCAGTCAGAGCAGTCTGCAAATGGTGAATTATTTCTGAGTACTGAGACTCCAGCCTGTTATTATTTAAATGACCATATGGCTGATAAGTCACAAAGTTTAAATACTGGAACGCCGAGCCAAGATGCTATGATCTAATGTGTGTCTCAAATCGAAGAAGCATCTCCAAGGCAAGTCCAAAGTCACTTCCTGTTCCAAGTATCTACTTTTTAAAGATCAGGTTTACCCCCTGAAGAGCAGATTTAAAAACACTCAATGCATCTTAATGGTATTTTATATGCATTATGCATTCCCTGCAGTGCTCAGCCCCCCAAGTACACAGTTAAAGGTTAATTACAGGCTAATTCACAGATCCTGTGCTGGGACAAGAACCAAATGCTCATTCCTTCATCCCACACTGAGAAAATTATACAAAATTAAAGAAGAAAATGGTATCTGGTAATTACTGTTATTAAGTTTTGAAGACTTTTCTCTGCTTTGAAAACAAATTTCCTCGTCTCAGATGTCATATATTTATTTATTTTTCTCTTCCATAAATGCATCACGCATTCCTATCTCACATGATCACTCTGTATCAGGTAATTTCACTGATTACTGTTGATGATTTATTGTGCTATCATATTCTAATGTTGCAGAAATACTCCCCAGATAAAAAAAGAAGCTTTATTTATGCAACTCTTTATCACAAGCATGTGATTTATTACATTGTTGCTGTCTGATGAATACACAAAATATTTCAGGAGGATGAATAAACTTTTTTTCCCAGAAACTAAATTACACAATAAACATCGACTGCTACACTGTAATAAGTCACATTTAGCACCAGAAATGAAATGTATAGAGTCGTCAATGAACCGTTTAATATTTAAAGTTTGTAGAACTTAGCGCCATCTAGCAGTGTAGTTGCAACACTTTGTGGATTGCAAGCGATGGTACCTATTCACATTTTTTTCAGAGCCTCCACTCTCCATTTATGTCCACCTCAGTTGGTAAAATAATTTTTCTTCTTTCTATTGAAAATTAGATTGAAGGCTAGTGGAAATCTAGCACTGACAAGCGTGCATCAGTCTGTCTCGGTTCAGAGCTCGTCATCTGTCCTTGGCGTTAGATGAGAAGATCAATACCACTCTCATGTTTATAATGTGGGAAGGAAACCATAAGCAGGTGCTAAGAGGAGCCACTGACCTGAACTCTGTGTGTGTTGTTGGGGTCTTTGGTGAAGTTGGTGCAGCCCGCATGGCAAGGAGAAATATACTCGACACCGTCTGAGCCGCAGACGGGGTTGAAGGCATTGGCAGGGCAGGAGCAGTTGGAGTAGCACAATGGTAAAGACCTGTGGATGGAGGAGAGAAACGTAAAAACAAGTTCAGAACTGTGTTTGCTTTTGACTTAAACACGTCTGGGTACTTTGTGCCTGCAAGTAGTCTCTGTGATAAAGACATAAAGAAAACTGAAAGCTTAAACTCTGCACAGTAATCAACTGTAATGAATAAAGAAATGAAATTCCAAAAACAACAATTATGATCTATTAAAGATCTTTTAAAGACACCCTATGGAGTTTCTGACCACTAGTAGTGCTAAAGAGCAACGTTTTTTATAAGCCAGCCGCTCATTTGTTTGTATACACTCACACAATATACTTTCCTGTTACCAGTTTCATTGTAAGATGCCAAGAAACACAATAAAAAGCAGAGAAGAAGACTACTAGATCACAAACATGGGTGTCAACAAGGCAGGTTTCAAAATATTGACACAAACAGTTGGTTGGAGCTGACACGTAAGATCGGCCCACTTCTTGACCAGTGTAGCCTATAATTTACATATTCATGAAGGCAAAACTTAACAAAGGAATGGGATTGCACATATAGTGCCCACTCACCCATACTGTTCGATCTGGTAATGATTGACCTCGGAGACTTTCTGTGTGGGACAGCCCATGAAGAAGAGGGGGATACAGAGGAGGGTGGAGGTGGTCAGCATGACCACAGAGAAGCGTGGGATGGTCTTCAGAGACAGGCCTGCCTTTTTCATGATGACTCCACCGATCAGCATCCCCACCGCTACTGCTGGTAGATTCACGGCACCTGGGAGCCATAAACAAGTAAGAATGTCAATTATTGATATTAAGATGTCCAAAGGGGTTTCCTAGACATCATGTGGCATTTGATCTGTTTGCTGACACAAGAGCCACGTGCAGTCTGTACATAAATATTGCAAAGGGGCACAAACTCAAAGGAAGCTAAGCCAAATAACATTTCCGTCTAAGGAAGAACGACAGTACAAATTTAATTTACTCTTTGGAAAGTGGCCACGGTGCAAGTGGGGTGACTCACTCCAGAGTTTCCATTAAATATCCTCAACTGGATTTGACCTGTCTGCAACTAAAACCCAGAGTCCTTTTTGTCTGAGGTCGAGACAAGACGATTCAGGGATGAGAAGACCGATCTCAAGTACTACAACACTTCTACACTAAATAAATATATGAAAATTAGGGATTATTTACCTGTGAAATGTTTCAAACAGCTGTTTTTTTATCAGCTTGGACATTAAATATCTTGTCTTTGTGTTGTATTTAATTGAATATCAGGTGGAAATGATTTGCATTCTGGATATATTTATTCTTACACAGCATTCCAACTTTTTTGGAATCAGGGTTTGGAGGATCTTTTCCTGTAGCCTCCATCTTTTACATTTGAACTCCTACTGTACTTACCCACGAGCAGGCTGCTGTAGGCGGGCGAAGCGCTGTACTGTCGCTCCAGAAACTTGTTCAGGAACGTGGAGAGACCTGCGATCACTGAGGAGAAGCAGCACTGGGCCAGGACCAGCATCAAGAAGAGAGGGCTCAGCAGGAGGTGGACAAACATCCTGGGAAACACTGATCACACACACACACACACACACACACTGATTACTACACCGATACGGGAGATGACTCATCTGTTACAGGACGATGTGTTGAGACAATCAGGTGAATATAACCAACGCACTTTTCAGGAAGTCAAGTAAAGAGACATCCGGCTTCTTGAAGTCATCCTCCATGTCATTTTCACTTACAATTACCTGCAAAACAAGAAGCAGTGTAAACTGTTACGGGAGTGTTTTTATGTAATACAGTTGCAAGACACATCAGCCCTGTTCTTACTTGGGAGACGTTAAATTAAAACTTAAAATCTTTCTTTGGTATTTTTCTTTTTTTTTTCTCCTGACAACGAACCCCGTTCTCTTTCTGCTGCATTCATGTGATGTGGGAACATTAGACCAAACTGACAGCTCTGTGCAAACGCTCCACAGTGTTCGTGCATTCAAAATCACCCGCTGCTGTCAAACAGCATAAAGGAAGGTTTCTTGGAGGAGTTTTTGTTTCTCTTATTGTGTCTTTGTTTCATGCTGAAACACACACACACACACACACACACACATAAATTTTAACGTGTGCTTTACAAGAAACCAAACATTTCACATACAAAATGTCTCGTGTGTATCAGTGCTTTACAGCCGTTTTGGTCTGATGTATACCCCCATATGGCTGTAAGATGATCTCCATTAACACCATACACTCAACTGATTTAGAACATTTGTTATAATATATTTTTTAAAAATAATATACTCTTTAATACAATAAAAATAGATGGTGATTTGTTAGTTCAAGTTTGGATGTGTCTTTCATTATCAAAATTACAACTTCACCTTGATATTTATATCAACTTCTTTCAAATTAGAGACATTTACATCCTTATCAACTGCATATTTTTACCAGGCCGTGTCCCGGGAAAAGCTGAAAGAGCCAAAACCTGGTTTCACAGACATGTGGGGGGGCGTCTGGCTTCATCTTATCTATGACTAATTTTCTGCAGAATGCTTAAAATGTGTAAAAGTACAAATCAGTTTGTGGGAAGTGAAATGTGTTCAGGGCAATGATAGCTCAGTTATAATGTCGAGTTAACTGAGAAAACTTGTTTTGTACCTTCAATATGGTGAAAAACCAGAAGAGGAGAAGTAAAACGCATTTCTAACCTAAAGCCAGCAGGTGTCAGTAAAAACTGAGGGATGTACTTTGGTTCCACAAGAAAGTTTGGTCATGAAACATCATCTCTGTGAGTGACAGTGCGCCTTACGTTATCTTCGGAGGACATTTTGCGAGGGAAGAAGAAGTAAGGGATGGAGGCGAGGACGAGGCAGCCGGTGGTGAGGAGCAGGCCTATCCACCAAGCGCCGACCCAGCGAGGATCACCTGGTCTCAGCTCCAGTTCACCTCCTGTAGGAAACAGCAGATCCAACAGTGAGCCATCTTTCCCGCTTGAACCTGCGTGTTAAATAACTTTGGCGACGACGCTTCATCATTCACCTAAACCGGTTTTGTCCACGTCCACGTAGATTCGCAGCACGACGGCTCCCAGCAGGTAGCCGACGGCGGGCCCGAATACAGATACAGCAAACAGGATGGCTGTGAATGATAAAGCAGATGTGAGGCAGAGTTTCCTAAGAGCTGAGGGAGCTGCTTTGCAAAATCATTGTCACAAATATGATGAAAGAAGAGGATCTACCTCTGACATCTGTATCACCTATGTGTGCCTGTGTATCTTATAAGCCTAGATATTTCTATGTTCCATAGAGTACATAAAGGATATCTGTTGTTTTGACTAATGAAGAAGGACTTTATTGCATAACTGTCTTCTTGTCTGGCATGTGAAACCTTTAAACCTAACTGTTCACACTTGAGCTCAAAAACATGCAAGTCTGCAGCCAGGACAAACTTCAGCTTGTGCTATCTGAACAAATCACTGTGAACTACAGGCCGTTCACCTATATAAAGAGGGGAATTTCCAGGTCCGGCAAAATCATCAATGTAGGAAATCCCAAACGGCTGGATGGGCACCGAGCCCACGCCGAAGAGCAGCTGAGCGATGGCCATGAGCACCCACAGTTTGTTAGTGTCCCTCAGACGCCTGGTGTCGTCTTGGCCGCAGTCCGTTTCGCTCGCGTTGCCGTGAAGGTTGCAAATGTCATGGCGATCTGGATCGCAGCAGGTGATGACACACAGACAGAGAGGAGAGGAGAGGAGAGGAGAAGAGGGATGAGCAGGATAAGCTATTGGTTGCAGATGTCCAACTACTTTACTTTTTTAATTTCCTGGAGCTTCTCTGGCCCTTCACTGACACTCTGTTCAATGCCAAAGTACTTTGAGTGGGGGCAAAATAAAAGAAGGAAGAGGGAGATTGTTATTACAAATTAAATGCCCTGGAGGTAACTCTAATCTCCTTAGCTTTCAGCGAGTGCATAAAGATTCTGAGTTTCCCTCTGTTTTATGCAAAAGTTCAACAGGAAAGGCCCTCTCAGGACACCATTTGTTGCAGAGTACAGAAAGCCAAAGTGCAGACACTTGTTTGACTGGAGTGCTATGGGGCCTCTGCTGAGAAGATGCCACAGTGTCCTAGAAGAACCGTAAAGTAAAGCCTCATAAATTGCATTGACATATTTGTACATTTGCGAGCTTCCCTGCTCTGGACTGAATCACATTAGCTGTCACAGCGCTGCTAGCGGAGACAGAGGAGCAGCATATTCAGGTCTTACTGTGCAAAACGGAGTCGTATTCATAGCGCTGGGATACGAAGTGAGGTAAGGTCAGGATCGTGGCACTGACAGCCATCAGTAAGTCCACCCATTCCAATGATGCGAGGGCGATGAACACGATTTCCAAAGTAGCTCACAAACACTATCAGCAGGCTGTTACTGACCTAAAAGACAGAGACGCACACACGTTTTAAACAAATGACACTCTTCCAATCATGTTTAGTGCATTGAGTTGCAGGTCTCAGTTTTCCAACATTAGTAATGCAGTCTTTAAATCCAAATATGGAAGTGAACCAGAGTTTCGATGGGACCCAAATTTAGTGTCGCTGCATGCAACGTGGACACAGTTCAGAAATAAGGCTGAAGAACTGCAGCAGAAAGAATTTAAAGCTGCGTTAACTGAACTATTGGCCACACGGGGGCAGTAGAAACAAGCTGTAAACACCTGTTGACACGTTTTCAGTTGATTTGTTCGCTTATCAGCAACATTAGCATTAAAACATTGTCATATTTCTGCCCAGCAGAGTTCAATATTTACTGTTCTCGTTGCTCTGTTTTGCTTTCCGTCATCTCGTGTCGTTTTATGTTTAAGACTTTATTGATTGCTTATAAAGCCCATAGAGGCCTACGACCCTCCTTGCTCTGGTGCGTCTATTCTTGGCTGTTCCTCGCTGTTGCTTTTAGCTGATCTTTTTATGGTTTATGTCACATTTTATTTTTACTCATTTATTGGTTAGAACTTAGTGTTATTGTGGTTTGTTTTATTGTAAAGCACTTTGTAACTGTGTTTTGAGAGGCGCTACACAAATAAAGCTCTTTAGCTGCTCCCCTATGCTCACCTGCTAAACAAACTATTTTAATGTTTGGGGCTGGGCAGGTCGTGTCAGGGTTTGTTAGAGCAGCATTTTCTCTAAAAATTGAAAAAGCGTCTGAATCTGGAAGCGAGTTTAATGAGAGTGAATCAAATAATAAAGCAGCGGGTCATAAAAACCAAACAATGACTAACGAGCTGAAAATCTCTGTGGTATGAAGACGCAGAGGTGAGAGGTAATTATCTGAGTTCAAAACATTAATAAGATAAAAATATCTTTTGTAGCAGCTTTAAATGACCACACTAAGCGGAGATGTGAAACAAAAATCAAATTAGAGCTCATAAAATCACATTTTACCTCGTATCCAAATCCTGAGTAGCGAAAGAATTTGAAAAGGTCACTGTTGGAAAACATGTATCTGTGTGCTGCATTTAAATCCTAATTGAGAAATAAAAACGCAGAGCACCTACAGTACATTCTTCTGTTATTCTTATCTGTCAGAAAACTGTTCCAAAATACTTGAGTCTGGCATGAAGTCAGGAAGTGTGATTGTGATATGCCGCCTGTTCTCCGATTCCTCCTTTCTCATCGGTAGCCTTGAAATAAATCTATCACGATCTCAGACCGTGTCAGGGTGTGTTATTGTTGGCTTCTACCTCGTTGAGAGAGGAAATGGTTCCTGAGGAGTAGCTGCTGAGGCCGTAGCGTCGCTCGATTGTGGTGATGATGCTCTTGAAGTAAGCGGTGTACAGCAGCTGGGAGAACTGCAGGAAGCCGTGGCACAGCACGAACAGCTAGGACAGACAGACAATACAGGACAGTTGAGTCTCTGAGTTATTTAAAACAGACAGATAGGCAGGCAGGAAAGAAATGTATGGGAAGAGTTAATACATATCCTGAATGTCCAGTATACTGTGACAAAAGAGATCTAAAACAGGTTCTGCTCATAAACGCCAACTTTGACTTTTGTGTCATTTTCAGCTTCAAGCGAGATTTGGCTGCACTCACATGGAGGCAGAACAGACTCATATTCTCATCCTGGAAAGTCTGAATTGTTCCAAGAAAAAGAGACCGATTTGATGTCTCGGAAAAGTACCGGAGGATTTGTGCTAAACACAACCTTCCACTGCTTTTCATCTTCGGGAATGCGCTGCAGTGACGTCAAGTTCACCCAATGTGGGGCGCGTGCTTTAGCATCAGACGAACTATTATCTGTGCAGTGAAATGCAGTGAGGACAATGGAAAAAACAAACAGCTGTTTCACAAAATGCATGGTACGAGGTGCAAGTACCGACACATCAGGCGTTCAGAGACAACGTGAAACATTTTATGGACGAAAATGTGCGTGTGAAAAACTGATGGACTGAATGAGGTGGAAATTGAGGCAATGTAGTGATAAATAACATAAATATTGTAGGAGAGGGAGAATTCCTGCACTAAAAATGTTCACAAACATCTCATAAACAATGTACTGATGTATGAAAGGCCCATTTCAAAGTGTTAATCATTATACGTATACTGCATTAGCGGATCATTATTACTGATTTATCAACAAGATTTGAAGGTTGTATTTGTTTGAGATGGGAGTCGTTTTATTGAATTATATCTATGATGTCGTCATATGTTTTGTGTGTAACTAACGAAAGTGTGATGAAGTACAGAGTTAACATTTAAATTGAAATAGTTCAACATTTTAGGAAATAGATTAGATGATTACAACTCTACAGTTACCACATCAACATCTGACCTAGCAGAAATTAGATAAAATATGCAACATAAAACAGTATTTACACATCCAGTAGACAAAGAACAACTGTAGCATTTTCATGCAACCTGGTGAATGGTCTGTCTCTTTTAGCTCTGTTTTGGTCTCCACCGAATCCTGAGGAAAATGTCTGGTTATGTTGCTGATAAAGCTCCACTTTTATCAGCAGATAGTTGCTAACTTGGTCTCTCAGCCTTTTTTTTTTTTAAAGAGCTTTTTCATTGGAAACATCGACCTGCTGCTGCTGGAAACGACGCTGACAGGAACAAGATATTAAAGCTGAGGGCCATAAATCCAAAACAATGAGCTGAAAGATGCTAAAACGCTCTCTAGAGCTGAAGGGAACTGCAGAGACCTTTTTGATCCATTGTTGTTACAGAATACTGATTAAAGCAGCTTTAAAGGTCCAGTGTGTAAGATATTTACAGAATATGACATCAGTGGAATATAATATTTATAGTTCTGTTTTCATTTGTACGCAATCACCTGAAAATAAGAATCATTGTGGTTTTATTAGCTTCAAAAAAGCCTACAGCAAGTAGATGGTTAGCTTAGCCTGAAGTCTGAAGGTGTAAAATCCAGGCTGACAGAGTCTGTCACATATTTCTAAATCGACTTAGTTTTCCATCACTTTCCATCTCTGGTTTCTGAGGCTGTTTCAGCAATATGACAGACTGTGGAGTCATTGGTTCCTCTGTATTTTTCTGAGGAACTGAACAACAGATCTTTAAAAGAATAATGACATGTGTGGTTGACTGGAGATATTATTGCCAATCACACCAGCCCGGCTGTGTGTCAGGAGGCGTTCACTGACACTCATCTGAACCTTGCACGTAGTTTTTATTCGCTCAGGGCGCCATGAATACCCGAATGACGCCGAAGATACATGTTGAGATTAGAAGTGAATTTGCTATGAAAACAGTGATAAATCCAAGCTTTCAGATTGTTTACCAGCTGCCAGGTCAGCTGAGGGAGAATAAACTTTTTGGCCGAGAACAGTTAATGCTCCTATTAAAGCTTGGCTTTATGGCTTGTTAGGGCACACAATAGCTGCTTTTACACTGTTACTAATAACTCATCCTCATTCGCATCAGTTAGCTTCAGTTATCTAAATTATTCGACATGACTTATTATCTGGCAGGCAAAGAGCTTCTTTTGTTTGTGATTTAGATTTGAACAAAGAAAAAAAGTTAGCAGTTTGCAGCAGTTTCTTTAACCGCAGCTTCAGGTCAACTTAAATTCCACTTTAGCCTTTTGATTAATAATTTTATTGCAGACAACCCTTGATACAAATATCATGTTTCAAAGTCTCTGGCTTTCTGCCAGTTTGGCTTTAATGCTGGAAACTGTTTTCATAACACCTAATCCATTAAAGTGCAAAATTTCACCTTAGGCCTGAGAAACTGCTATTTTTCATGATGAAAGATATTTATATTATAAGCTGTGAGCAATACAATTAGTGCTGAACACGGCACGCCTGTAAAAACGCAGGATTTATTAACTATCCACATTGATATTACAAGTTATTTAAGCTTATTTAATGTCCTTCAGCAGGAAAGTGGCTGTGCAGAGTTGGATTCTCTGTGAATCATGTGTACATATTTATCCTTTTTCAGCTCTCCCAGCCCTGACTGTGTGGACGTTATTGTCCCAGCTTTCAACCCTGCTGTGAGGGGAAGAATTGAGGGAAGTTCACAGTTGAATTTCAAAATGCTTTTATTTCAGAGACATGCGTTTTGTGGCTAAGACACTCGATAGCCATGGATTTCCATGGTTCTTACTTTGTTATAAAAAATGTCTGACCTACTTGGTGAAAAAATGTCAAGTCTCCCAGGATGCTGGAGGGAAAGGCACAGAATCACCTCCCTTCATTGTGAAACAAACTTTAAAACAATTTGCTACACAATGGCATCATGATCAAAGGAGCATATTTATTCATTTTAAGGTCCAGTGAGTCAGATTTATGTGGCAGAAATTTAATATAACATTCAGAAGCATGTTTTTATTGGTGTATAATCACCTGAAATCGTTGTGTTTTTGTCACCCTAAAATGAGCCACAGGTCCTCTTCCGGTGAGCCTGTCGTGTTGCACGGCCATGTTTCTACAGTAGTCCAGAATGGACAAACCAAACACTGACTCCAGGTAGAGCTTTTCACATGTTTAACTAGGAGAACCGAAGGGCTACAGCGAGTAGACGCTTAGCCGAAAAGTCTTGAAACGTGGCCAGCACAAAACACGCTGACGCTGTATCTGTGACGTCACCCACAGGTTTCTAAAGAGCCGCTGTGAAGTTCAGAGTGTGGTGCGTAATTAATAATGCATAACTTAAAGCCTTAAAATAATTTAAATGGCTGAGTTTTATTTAAAAAAAACACCATCAGTACAGTTGACCAAAACAGTTTTTGTACCAGGCTGTGAACATGTTTATTTCTGCTGTGAAGTTAGACGTTTTAATGCAGAGATCGACTGGTTCTGTAGCCAAACTCAAGTCGGCAGTCGAGGATCTGCAGTTTTTGGCACTTGGCATTGGCTTCACTTCACAGGTTGCATCTTTCAAAAAGGTAGAAACATTTAGCTTGGCTAAGTCTGGAGGTATGAAATCCAGGCTCCAAACACCTTGAACTAACATTGATCATTTTATATATCGGGTCATGTGTTAGACTATTTCTTGGCTGAAAGCGTTGACTTCCTGGAGTCTTCTCGTCTGGCAGATAACCTCCTCCACAAGCACAACCTGTTGTTTTAACCTGTTTTTTTTTTGTACGGATTGAATAAACAAGATATAACATGTTAACTAGTGAGCTTTAGAGCTGCTAAGTGAAAGATGGATTTCATTAGGACAGACCTAGGCCGGCTGTTTCCCCCCCTTTTTTTCTGAGTATTTGCTAAGCTAACAGTGGCGGCCTTTTTACTGTACTGCACGGAGAAATATGAGCGTGGTATCAATCCTCTTATCTAACTCTCTGCCCCACCACGCAGGCACAAACCTGAGGCGAGTCCTCAGGCGCACCGGGGTGTGAAGAGAATCGAGCTTTCAAACATTCCTCGTCCTGCAGGAGTTCAGGAAGCAAACATGCCACGCCACTGAGCAGAAACTTGGCTCGATCCCTAAAGAGAATCTGATGCTGTAACCTGGTTTTCAGAGTAGGTGTAGCCCACAGTAGATAAGTTCAAAGTTGTGAAAAAAACAAAACAAACAGAATGTCCTGATGAAAAGTGAGCAAATAGAGAGCAAAGTGCTGTACGGCATGTACTGGTGTCAAGAAAAGATGGATGATGCGCGAGCGCTCCATGCGAAAGCGTTGCCGGGTGCAAAGTGATTTGGTTTCGTGTGAGAAAGCAGCTCTGCCAATTTTCGACTCTTTTTTTTGTTGCAATTGGAGGTTCTCCGGTCCTGGCATCAGTTTGACACAACACAATTTAAAAGATACTGCTCTGCTTTTCCGCTTCTCAGCGCCGTGAAAAAAGAAGCAGCTCACTGACACCATCACATGCTGCTCTTATCCTGGACTACTCCCATTGTCTAAACACACCGTTACATAGCTTTGAACTTCAGGTACATTCACGCTGTGCAAGGACGGGCGGATGTTTACTGTGAACCCTCAAACTGAATGATCTGATGTCTTTTAGGATGAGCCACACTGTGTCACGCTCCTCCTTGAAACTGCAAATGATAAACACAAGGGGATTTGCAGAAGCTGGACCCACCACAGTCTGTGTGAACAAACTCGTGCTTTCAAATAAACCATCACCTTCTGGGTATTTTAAAGTTGCTTAACTTATTCGCGCCCGTCACCGTCTTCTCCAGACTCTCAGACTATAGGTGCATTAGTCACACTTCATTTACACAACACAACAACACCACCGTGTTGTGACGGAGACGTGTCATTTCTCGTCGAGTTTTTGCTGCAAGCTACGTGGACTTTGGCCTCGCGATTACTCACAGAGCCCGGGACAAACTCTTTTTAGTCTCTTCTTCCATTGTTGCCATCAGTGAAGTACAACTTTTGGCACACTTGGAGTGGGTTACGTTACTCACTCTGGTCAGAGTTCAGTGAAACAGTTAATACTGAAGCCAGAAAATATATTAAACTTGACACTGCTGCCAAACACAGAATCTGTCGAAAATGACTCACAGATGTCATTAATGATAGAAAAACAAACAGTTCCCTCCATCAAAATCAATCTGAGGCAGAATTACGTCCCCAGAGGTGCAATGATTAGTCGATTTAACTATTTTGACAACATATAAATAAAGGTCACAAACATTTGACGATCAGAGGAAGTTTCCTGCTTGATTGGTCGTACATGAAACTGGATATTTGTGATTTTTAGACAGATTTGATCATTTCAAGCTTTGAAGCTCTAAAATATTTGACTTTTTTTTTTTTTTTGGCCATTTCTGACGTTTCACACATCAAATTATTAAAATAACGAGCAGATTCATGGTTGGCGACAAATAAAAGTTGGTTGCCGCTGTAGAAATTAATTTGTTTTTTATTTATTTTTATTTTGCATAAACCTTTTTTAAAAATTTGGTTTGAGTAGTAAAATAGCTGAACAGTTGAACTCCTCTGACCAGTTTGAGGTAACAGATACAGTAAAGGACTAACCTCTGCACAAATAGAAAATATACTTAAGCTCAGGTGAGCACAACTCAGGTATTAAATCAGTACAACTCGGATAAAAGATTGTTCTTCTTCACTAGTATTCAAAGACAACAATTCTCAGGTTCAGGTGATTGTACACTAGTGACAACAAAGCTATGTATAGTAAAAACTTTCCTCTAAGCTACGTTAAGTCGACTAAAATGTGCAATAAATCTGGATTTGGGCTCTTTTTACAGCTGCAGGGCACAACACCGACATCATGACTGAGAACATGTTTACCCAAGGTGAAGATATGCACACCTTTGGACAAGACTACACAGGAAACACACAGGAAAAAAAAGTTAACTTCGGTGTTATTATCTGTGTAACGTTATGTAATCTGCTAAAAATAAATCAAATGGTTACATAAACAATAGAGGAACAAGTGCGGCGGCAGGTTAAAGCAGCACTGGTGTGTGTCTGTACCTTTATGTTGCATTTGAAGGCTCCTGGTCTCTTCATGTTTTTAGAGGAATGGAAGTCCATCAGCTGGAGCTCGTCTTCACGCAGTGCTCGGCTCAGATCCGAGGTGTGTGTGTGTGTGTGTGTGTGTGTGTCTGAGGTTCGTCTTCGTCTTTTCCCTCCCGTGCCGGTGATGTAATTGGACTCAGCCCACAGACTCCACGCGCAAATGTTTTGAAAGTTGTGAATTGAGAACAGACAGTCTTGCGCCGATTGGCTGAGTCATGCGCGAGCGGCGTGCGTGACGCTCACCTGTGGGAAGCGTGACCAAACGTGTCAGTGATGATATTCTGGATGATAACTACGAATTATGAATCACATTTTAACGCTGGTCATCCTTCCGGTCGAGCCCTGCTTTGTTCAGACGGGCTGAACGCTTCATTAATTACGGTATGCGGCCCTCTGAGCTGTTTGTGCCTGAAGCTAATGAGCAGAGAGGGCACGCTGCGAGACAAAAGTACATCTAATGAAGGAACTCTTAATTAGATGCTCTCTAGATTTAGTCAACAATGGAGGTTAGTTATTTACCTTAACTACGTGTTAACCTGCTCCAGATGACTGGGACTGTTTGTTTGGCTATTCAGACTCAAAGACAAAAATGAGCAAAGACTTTAGGCGGGCCTAAAGCGGGCTGAATGAATCATGGGTCACGTCAAGTCACCTGTAAACAGCACTCACCTGTCAATCAAAGCTTGGTCCAAGCTGCCAACTGTGCAGCTTGGACCAAGGACCAACTGTGCATAAGTTAAAATTTTAAAGCAGCACCATGCAGAAATGTCACCAGTTCCCACTGTCGTAACCACAGACCGCTGTACACGTGTATTATTATGTGACTTCACTATAATTTTGCTACATTAATTATCAAGCAAGCGCAACAACACAAGACAAAGTCTTTACGTCTTTTATTCCAGGAAGCTCTCGCCAACGACTAAAAGTCATTCCCAGATCTACGGTGGGCTCCTTCCTCTGCCACGTTCTCCTTTTCTCTCCGTTATTATGTCCACAAAGGCTGCTGAGCGCTTGTTCAGCTCCGGTTCTGGCACGACACTCCATTCCCCATCTGCAGTCACGCACTGTCCCGGGTCTGAAAACCTCTTCCTCTTCTTCCCGGTGGTCCAAATTGCCTGTGGTACAAACACAAACACAAACACTCCCTCAGTGCTCTGAACTCACAGTCCAAACAGCTGAAGCTAACAGCTCCCGGCTAACAAACTGAGCTGAAATTAGCTAACCGCAATGTCTTTTGGCACTCCTGCGTTGGCTTCATCGCTACGGAGGTTGTGGTTTGGGTCTTGATGTGAGAGATAAACAGCATTCTTTAAAAATGTATTCACGTTTGTTGACCAAGTGGCTGTAACAGTGTGTTAGCATGAGCCAGCATCTACAGCTCTGATTGCAAGCATGAGATCCCGACCACAAAACATTAGACATATCTAAAGAGCCATTGAGAAACTTTTATCTTATGAGACATGAATGAATAACCTCTCAGTGTAATGACAGTCAGTGTGACTGAGCCATTGGCCAATTAAATGTGTTGCTCAACAATGCCAGTTGATCTTTGATGGGACAAGATTAAGATTTAGAAGTTTGTGTTCCAAGTTACATAATGATTTGGCTCATTCAAGATCAAAATGAGAGAGATGGCCAGTGGACAAAATGATAATTAAAAAAAACAACAACTTAAAGTTGATCCAAATGAGTCATAGCAAGCTGAATCCACACTGCAGCTGTGAACAGGGTGTTGTCGTAGCAGGTTTAGTTATTTGAATGAGTTCATGAAGTAAAACCAAGAAGCTGTCTCAAAACCTTGGTGACGCTCTGGGTTTCTTCTTTGAAAACTTGTCCAGATAAGTCAGTAACCCTTACAGTATTGTGACACAACGTTCTGGTAATGATAATGTCAACTTACTCAACACGTCCTGTGGCTGCATTGCATTATTTTCTATTATATGAGTGGTTGGTGAAGAAATTGTAGAACTGTGCAGAACTGACAGAGATGGTGATGAACTGTCATGATGAGATTTTACAGCTTCTTCAAATGCTATATCGAAATATCCAACAGACTTCCCATCACCTGATAAGTGAAGAAATGTCACCGTCACGCTCAGTTTGACCTTTACACCCACGCAGAGATGAAAGCATGTTTGAAATTATTCCTGATAAATGCAATGCCGGCTGCACGTACGCATAATTGCTTTTCTTTGCAAGGAATTTGGGGACAAATTAGATTTTACATAACTTTCCATTACGACATCGTGAAGAAGTGCAGTGCTCGTGTGACATCAACTTCAGTCTTAAAGAGGCAAAACAAGGAAATTAAGAAAAGTTAAGAACACATAACAGCGTTCTTATATTACGTCACACAAAGATGGGTATTCGGTAACACTTTTTTTTGCTATAAACAAGTAAGACATTTGGCATCACAGAGGCATCACTGTGGTTTGAAGCTTTGCAGGTTAAACAGTAAAAACATTGTTGTACTAAAAACACTTGGCTTTAATTGTGGCTTTCGTGGTTCAAAACAAACATCAATGCGCTATCAGGTGGTCGCTCCTTCCTGAAAACAATGAGAAGAGACGTCGCTCCAAGTGCAAGGCAAGCGTGGCGCTACCGATAAGTTTATGGAAAAACAGAGAGGAAGTCGACGATCTGTATTGAAAAGATCCCATTTTAATTTGTGGATATGAATTCGGGAAGCAGTTTACAACCTTAATTCAACATGCAGTGACCATAAAAGACACATCACGAAGATGTTAAAGGTGTGAGAATAAGATTAGACCAAGCTGGTAAGGCTGTTTTTGTGTGTTCACAGTGATTATTAGTGTCCTAGTTAAAATCAGTCAAAAAATAAACAAAAACAAAATATATAAAATCCTGTGAAGGGCTGTGTTCTGACGCAGAACAATCAAGCTTATAAAATAGAAACAATGATAATTCTGTCTGGAGGTTGTGATAGTGGAAATAAAAATGTACAAAAGAAGAAGAAGAAGAAGAAGAAGAAGAAGAAGAAGTAGAAGCTGGTGGCAAATACTAGTGTCCAAAATTCACTCCGGATGTTGTTTAAAAAGTTTATATAAGTAGCTTTACGGTGCTGATGGCGTCCATTCGTCTCGTCCATGAAGAAAGTTTAAGTGTCATCCAGAGGAAACTGTACCGTTCGTTAAAGAGGTCTCGGAAATCATCGACACAAACGCGGTTCCCAGGAGGCCCCTTGTACCAAAGCTGGAGCACGCTGGAGCGCGCGTGGTTACGTATACAAACGAAGCCCTTCAGTATACTTCGGTACCTAAATCATCCTGCTGTAGCAGTTACTCTCATCCACAAAACATCTACAACTTACACTGTTGTCACTAAGTTACAAAACTGTAGAAAATACTGTCTTCAAAATCGGTAAAAAAAAAAAAAAAAAGATTTGTCCGATGGCACACAAAAATGTCCGTAAATGTTGACGTGCTGTACAGAAGGAGGACCGTCTTCCGCTTCCGCCCTCTTTATCTTGGCAACGTGGGGGGAGAGAGCACCGTAATTTGCTGGACGCTTTCAAAGCATATGAAACAATATTCAAAAGAATCCTTTTTTACTTCGCTATGCTGTAAAAAAGGTAATTCAACTATATAAAAACTCCAAAAAGAACTGTACAAAATAAAATCATCAAGCTTAAGTCAGCTCGTTCATCTGATAAGGCACATTTTCATACATATGAATAGTGTCCACCAGCTTGCTGTTCTTGGTAAAAGAAGAAGGAGGAGGAGAAGAAGAGCTTGTTTTCACACGTAAGCGCCCAACGCTGCGTGGAACTCTGTGAGACACTGAACGAGCTGCTGAAACTTGGGCCTCTCCTCTGGGTCCAGGGCCCAGCAACAAGCCATCACTGCAAACCTGCGACACAGGAAGGAAGAAGAGTCAGACTTAATATCTGTCTGTGATAATCTTGTGTGTTTTATGTGTGTGTGTGTGTGTGTGTGTGTGAGGGGAAAAAGAAGGAAGGTGAGCTGGCGTCAAACTTGGGGCGTTGTAATAACTTCGAGGAGCTGCCTGCGCAGCACTGATATAAGTTGAGTGAGATATAATCGTTTCGTAGTGAATGCACGCTGTTACAGGTTTTATTTGACTACCTCTCGGTGCTTTGCAAAAGGAAGCCATCGCCTCACCACCTATTGTATTTAGAAGGAAACCGTGTTCTGTGATTTAACAGTTCACAGGTAATTATTTCCTTATTTTTGTGGACTTTTTGACACAACTGCAAGTTCAGGACGAGGCGCTTTCGGTGGAATTAAAGGAGAAGAGGACGATCGTTTGGCAGAAAGACAAGCGGCGTGATGTGGGCGAGGAGCATTGGTTAATTATGTCATCAAATACCAGGGACATCAAATCACAGAGCCGAGGGGAAAAGTTATTCAAATGTTTTATTTCACTCTAAAATAACACTTCTAAAATAAAAGAGTAAAAAAAGAGAATTTGTGTTAAATGCCATTTGGAAATGTCAACTGGAAGCTCCTGTGTTAGGAAAAAGCATTGTATTGATTAAATATATGACAGCTAATCTATCAGACGATAAAGACATTATAACACCTCCTCCATCAACAGACGGCTACTTCCACCATGTAAGAAGGAGCGCTACCACAGGTCCTTCATTCCAACAGCTGGCAGACTCTTTGATTATTGATTATTTTAATCATTAACTATTTATGAGTCGTTTATTACCCACCTGTATGAGCTGATGTGCCAAGTGAATTTCCCGGTATGGGATCATTAAGGTCTATCTTATAGGTTGGGTGGTCACGGCTGCTTGAAACAACCTCGGATCATGGACGTTCACGGTAATGATGTCAGAAATTAAATGATATGAACATGTTAGCTATGATCGAAGATGGAAAGTTTAAGAGGGTTTTTTTTAATTACCTCTTGGAAAATTTTAAAGTTGTATCATTAAATGTTTATTTTGGTTGTTCCAGAGATGTTCATTTATCACAGACCTTTGTATATTTTGTTTTTTTTTGATGACAAATAAAAAAAAAGAACATTATTGAGCTGTCAAAACAAAATACTGTGTTTGTGATGCTCATTTTGAATTGTTATTAGACAGCTGGGCAGCTAGTAGCAGTGGAGTAATGACGTATTAACCAAAAACAGTAAAGGGAGGAATAAGATCTCTTGTTTTTGTTGGTATTCTGTACAATTATATTTAATGCTGTGACCAAGTAAGAGCACAGATAACCAAAATATGAACTTTATTCTAAACCCAGTACACCAGAGTTCTGTTTAAATACTGATAAAATAGTTCTAAAGTTAAAGCTGTCATGTTACGAGGATGTTACACAACACCTTTGTGGATTTTGCCAAAACTTCTGGCACCATCTATCATGCACCACATCCTATAATCCTCCCAGGTGGTCCTCCGCTGTGACCCCGCTCCGAGCCAGGAAAGATCTTTTCAGTGAAGAGGTGACGGTAGCCTCATTGCAAACATGATATTAAGGAAATAGCCTGTTGGTGAAAATACTGAGACTCTTTCTTCTTGACATTTGCAGGATGTTGATAAGCTTCACATCAACCATCGCTGGTAGCTGCTTAATGATTTAACTTCATTCAGCTGCGGTCTGACACGACGTGTCACCAACAGCAGGCTTATCTGGTGAAGATTTGCGTACGGCTGCAGCGCCGCAGAGGTTTATAAACTAAAAAATATGAAAAGAAATGGTTTAGTTTTAATTCCTTAATACGCATGTTGTGTATTTAATTTGTTTTTCCTTGTAATGGTGCGTTCACTGTTGTTTCTTAATGTTTCATAATCCTTCTGATCACATCTGTTGTTATTACTTTCTTAATCTTAAGATTTTAATAATTATTCTAATAATATTATTTATACATTTGCAGTAGGACGCTTTCAGGCTGCCGTTTTCTCACCAATCAATGAATAAAAATCAGAAAATGTAGTGTTCGTATCTGTGCGTGTGTGTGAGTGAGTGTTCTGTAACGTACAGTTCATCTGGACAGTTGATTGGTTGTGCTATTCTGTACCCATCCTTCAGGTAGGCCGACATCTCGAAAGGGTCGATGTCGACGTAGGGCGTCTGCCCCAGAGTCATCAGTTCCCACAGCGTCACTCCGAAGGCCCACTGTGAAAGACACAATGCGATTAGCGCTTACAACCTTTTCCCAAACACGTTCGACACGAGCCGTGGTCTCTAATGCATTTTTAATCAAACAGGATAAACCGCCATTTCTATGCAGAGCGTGGAAAAGCCTGCGCTTTCAAACACAAAATGTCCCGCAGAAACAATTCGAGGAAATGATCTTGTTATATTTATTTTGGAATATACATAACTGTGAAAAGTGTGAAAGTAAACAGCAGGGTGGCCGTGACGGGGGGATTGAGCTCAGCGAGTGGCCCACCCTGTGTGCTGTTGTTGTCCTCCCAGAGGGGAACAAGGAAAAGGGGCCTTTTCCTATTCATATTACTCTTATTATTAACCCATATCCAAGGTCACGGCGCTTACAGGAGGTGCTGACCCCGGAAAAAATTCATAGTCATGCTTATCTGAAATAAATTTCGCAGCTCGTACTAACTGGACAGTGACTTATGTGCGCTCAGTACCTAAAAACAGCAAGTCGTAACCTTTAATAGTGACACTAGGCCTTTAAAAGGAAGCGAAGGGAGTGACCGAGGACGCAGGCGCGGTTATGGGAGGGGGTGATGTACAGTAATCACATCCTATTCCCGCATCAGTACCCAGACGCCTGCCAACATTCCCCCAATCAACAATCATTTTGTCATCCTGTCCAGGTTGGTATACAACGTGCGTAACCACTGACATAACTGTATGTATAACTATGACGCTACACAGCTCCAGGTACTTGACTGCACTTCCCCTTAAGGCTTAGCTGGCTGGTAATGCCAAGTAAATGTAGAGGGGTGGAAAGGGAGGAGGGGGTTGCCATGAAGCAGTGTGACCATAAGAGGAATGTGGAGGGGTAGTGGGGCACGTCTGCCTGGTGTCTGAGCGGTGTCTCCAAGGATCTGCTGAGCTTCCTGACTGTCTCCACTGCTATCCTGAGACAGGAAAGTAAGAAGACCCACACCACTACTTCCTTCCTTCTTGACACCTTGACCAAGAGCTTAAGAATGGCTTTGGATGCAAGTGCTGCCAATTCCCGCATCACATTCTCCGTACCGTGTTCCTTTTGGTCTTTTTTCTCCCCCAAGAACAGGAAAGGTTAATCGCAGTGTTGCATCTCTAGTACTCACCACGTCGCTCGCACTAGAGAAGTCGTTGTTCAGCAAACTCTCCAGGGCCATCCAACGGACGGGCCGGTTCTCATTATCCCCCAGACAATGGTAATCCATGGGAAACAGGTCTCGAGCCAGGGCATTGTCTGTGATCTTCACTTGCATATTGTCGTCAATGCTGTCAAAAAGAGGCGGGAGACAAAAAAAAGAGTCAGCGTCTATATTAAATTCCAAACCAAATCACCTAAATGACGGGGGCGTCGGGCTGGGGTCATGGACACTTACACGCAGTTCCTGGCGGCGAGGTCTTTGTGTATGACCTCCCTGCGAGACAGGTAGCTCATTCCACATGCAATCTGGATGGCCATGTAAACCAAGTCTTGTTGAGAGATGGCCTGAAAAGGGAAACGACAATGTGCAGCTGAGAAGCAGAGACAGGAAAAACACACACACAAAAAAGGGAGGCGGTGGGGGCAGGAGACCACAAGCTGGCTTTACCGTGCTGAAATTGGTCTTTTGTGTCAAATTGTTCTTATTTCCTCTGAATATACCATGGGTCAAAGATGGGAGTTACAGACTATTTTAGGCTTTAAATACAAGTGCAAAACAAAACTGACACTGGTGTCTCAGAAAAGGCTCCGTCAGTCTTCCAGCACAGGGGCTCTCAAACTTTTTGGACCTGTTACAGGAGAAAATTTTCCAAGACGGTTTGTACTGTGATGCCACAGAAATGATTTATATTTTATAGCACTGGCTTCACAGCTTCATTTTCTAGTACTTGAAGACACTTGACGCATGTTGGTCTTCCATGGTTGTTGCTCAATAAAACCAAAATTGAGGTTAACTGTCATCGTATTTTCTAGGTATGCAAGTATATCACAATAACTTCTTGATGTAGTGTCACGATGACATTGACTGCTTTGCGGTTTTGAGTGAAATGTCGCAACAACTGTCGGACGGATGGCATGCTTTTTGCGTAACCGCTAATGAGGCGTGGCTGCCTTCATTCCCGGATTTTGGAGACCTGGAGGACCATGATTGGATCAGCACCTGCCCCAACCCACCAATGCAACGCTATTTAAGCAAGAACGTCCTGACAGTCGGGGGGTGTTTTGGTGTTCAGCTCGCCCTGTTGGATTGTGCTCGAAGGTTGATTGTGAACATTAACTATTGTGTTCATTCATTTAGATATATAGCGTTACAGACATTAGGCTGTTTTCTTCCTGTTTCTTAATTGGGTTTTTCCTTCTCCTTTGTTTTTGTTTCGGTAGTTAGAGCGTACTCTTGAACAGCATCCGCTCGCTCTTTGTTTCTCTTTTAGTTACCTCACCTGTTTTTGTTATGCTGCTGATGATAATTAATCAGACTGGTAATAATACAGCTGATTTATGTTACTTCCTTTCCCGACACGAGCTGGCGCATACCAAACGCTTATTAGCATGTGTTAGCATGCTTTTTTTTTTGTGAGCAACATGGCTGAGGGCAAACGCTACCTTAGCATTGAGATGTAAAATTACATGATCTATATTGCTGAATGACTCTGATTGCACCGAGGGGAAAACAATCATGATCCAAAAGTTTGAGTCAGAGTCTGACTTGAAAGAAACTTGTTTGCTTTGTGCTCGGGGGTCCTGGAAGACTTGTAGACAATGGCTTGGCCAGCAGAGTCTGAGGGAAAAGTCTCACAAAGTGAGGCAGCTCCTGTGATGTATATAAACATCCTTTATAGCTTAAAAGACAAACCTGTCTTCTGAGACATCTCCTGTAACAGTAGTGCCATATTACAGTCTATAATATTCCTATTTTTGTTGTATCTGATCCAATGAGCTGCACAGTTTTTGGCTTGGACACAAACAGCGGAAATGTTTGGGTGGTTTAATCTTATCAGAGAGTGGACAGCGTGATACAACTTAAATGAATCAATCCAACAACAGCCAGAAAACAAACTCCTGGTAACCAGTGGGCACTGATAAGATAAACTTTCAAACTTTGTAGCCTGTATCGGACAGCTCAGGCAGGATCTCTGCAGCTGGCTGCCAGTGGAAAAATGACAACTGTAAGAAACACTCATCACTTTGTTTTCCTCTCTTCTACCTTCCAAACCAGATGTTCACTCTCAGAATGAATGCCACACTGTAGTCTTGAGCTCCCTCTGAGCTTCATCTCCCCTGCACTGAAACATTTCTGATTTACAGCTCTGTGTTTATTGCAACAGCTCAACTTAATGACTGTGTCTTTCTCCTGCACGACTGCCAAAACTACATAATGAGATTGCTGAAAACGAAGGCGCTGATGCTTTACAAAGCGGTTTTGATTAATGCAAACCGATGACAAGCTTCATCTTGAGTGTTCGCTACGTCTGTATTTTGGGGGCTGATTGATTGGTTGGATCTGTGCTGTCGCTTTGCCAAGCACATCAAAGACTCCCTGGGGTTAACCTGTACAAAAGGCTGATTGTCTTTACATAGCATAAGAAGATCTCTGCCCTGAGCACTGGCTTCGTGACTGTATCAACAGTCATACTAATAACAGCATAAACAGTAGTTACTGGAAGGTGTTTATTACCGAAAACACACAAGCCCTTCATTCAGGCTTGACACGCTGACTTTTCTTACAATTTGGGGCATTTGTTTTAGCAGCTTAATAAATGTCTCCATCTAATGCCATACATGACTCGCGCTGGGGCGTTTATCTTAATGGTTTAACAAGCGACTTGTGTTTTTAGCCGTGCTTAGGAGCCTCACCTGTGGGTTGTTAGCCTCGGCTAGCTTGCACTGCCGCAGGAAGAGCTTGAGATTCCCCCAGGCCATGAAAGGCAACAGCACCATGGGCTTCTCGCCGTCTTCAGTACACACGTGACTTATGGGCAGCAGGTTTCTGAAGGTGGAAAAGAAAAAGACCAGCTGATGAACAGGAGCATTGTGAAACCTCTGTGTCATGCAGACACCACGAACTTGTAGAAGCTCCACGTCAACTTGGAGGTTCTTGGAAGAGACGTAGATGTGAAAGAGGAAGTGCCTGCAAATATAATCTATTTGCTGACATCAAAAAGAAGAAAGAGGAAGGAGTGTACTAGCATGACGGCAAATCCTTTCCATGTACAGAGACTTTGTGAAATTTGAGACCTCCTCATGAATTTGGGGCAAAATTTGCTGAACTGATTTGGATTGTGAAACACCACAAGTGAGTGAGTGTTGCATTTCTTTGGGAAAACATGTTACGGAAACAGATTACGGTTTGTTTGTTTTTTTATAACCGGATGTATATTTGATTGACAGACAATAGAGAAACTTGATTAAAGGACTTTAGATGACTTTAAAAAAGAGAAGAACAAACACTAAAATGATTTGTTCCCTTCACAGTCTGTGTTTCAGTATGTGTAAAAATGTGGTGTTCTTTCATCAGCGTTCAAACGGAGCCTTTTAAAAGACAACCACAGGAAATGCTCTGATGGAATACAGTGTTTAGTTAAAGGGTAAGTCATTTTTACTGCTACGTTAAGAGCAGAAACTATTGCGAAAGCAGACAGTGACGATAAAGAAACCAAAAGATGTCTGCAACCATGGTACAGGTTAATAAAGTGATGAACAGTTTGTGTGGCAATGGCCTAGTGGTCTAAGATGTGTACCATATCGGGGTTTTGTGTTTTGTGTTTCCTTCCACTCACCTATGATGAAGTCCACGAAGCTTGCAACTTTCAGTCAGCATCATGGTCACCTGCACCTCAGACGCGTGATCTGTACAGTTTAATCAGACACAAACTTTCGTTTTAAAAAATCTGGCTGAAGTTCTGCATTAAGTTGAAAAGTTGAAGGCTATCATTCTAGACTCTCAGACCCCGTGTAGTGTTTGATTTTTATTGGTTTCCCTGCACACAAATCCTCTGCCAACAGTCATTTGTAGTGGGAAGTTTCAGAGGAAAACTGACTTGAGCCAAGCTCAATGAGGTCCAGTTTTTAATCTATGTGTGCAGTCCGGTACTTATGGAAAGCAGTATTGTTCCCTTCCCAAAAGGCACATGGGAGGAAGTTAAGACTTTAACAATGCCAACGCTGGCATGGGGATATTGTTTGCCGAGTGGTATCCACCCCTCCCTGAGTAAACACGAGAGAATGGAGAGGTCAGAAGGCAACTGGCAGAGAAAGCTGACACATGCCGCTAACAAAGAACCTGACAGTCCAACATAAAGGAGTCCATTCACTGGCATGCAAACCCTGCAGCATGAGTAAGACGTATAATTCATTAACTGTCAAATTTGTGCGCCTGTTTACTAGATTGAAACCATGTAAGGCCATCTGCTAAAGCGATAAGAGGAGCACCTACTATTTCGTACAGACAGTGTTTGGTTAACAATCTACAGGATTCGCCGGCGTAAGCAGTGGCAGTAAAATAAATTAAATGCTGCCTGCTGGCAGCTCAACTGTTCAGCTGTGTGCCAGTCCAGTTATTACGATCGCGTTTCACTCTGATGACGTTCACGGAGCATTGCAGGATGCATTGCAGCGGTGCATTATATGTCAGGACGGAGGCGCATACCTTTCACTGTCTTCACAAAGACCTGCTTCTCCTTAGTAGGGTCCTTTTCATCCAGCAGCACGCCGTGGAAGATGCGGCCAAACGTGCCTGTCAAAGACAAACGGCGGGATTTTTATTTGTTTGCGGAAAAGGGCAGGAGAGACAAAGCCAGAGACATCACATGCAAAGACCCAAATGTCACCTCACTCACAGGCCGCCATGCCTGGCTGATCTGCAGACAGAGATGGACAGGCTTCTGCTTAAAATGCTTTGTCTCCTAATGGGATTAGGCAGTTTTGGCTCTCGTCTCGCTGACGAGAGCCAAGACGAGAGATTCGCTGGAGCTCAGAGGACCTTTCATCACTTACAACGATTCAGAAATCCGTACGACGTGGAAAGGCAAAGTGAGCGTGTTCATCATCTCCTTTGTCTAAACTGTCACCCCGCTGTTCCAGGACTTCACTGAGGTAAAAAGCCATTTAAGAAGATAAACCATCAACATAAACTAAGAAAAAAAAAATAACAAAACTGCACCCTCAGGCTAACTCTGCTGTGTGTTTCAACAGGAGAGGAGACGAAGCATAACAACAGGGTTAGTGTGTAAGTGTCTCCCTCCCGACCCTACCTTCTCCGTCAAGCCTGTCTGGACCTGCAGGCTTCCAACAGAACCCAACTCAGAGTTCAACTGCCTCTGAGACATGGCCTTGTATGTCTTGTATTTGTCTCATGGGTTTAATATTTATTTCATTTTGTCCTCTGGATCTGATGCGTGTGGATTGGCCCTGACTACACTGGCAAGCCAGCGGTGATATTAGAGTTACAGTACTTTGAACTTTATACTGAGCATTTCCTAGTATCAATATTTACATTAAGATAACCACAGCACACCCTCACAAAGTACAATCAGTGAAATCCTATCAAAGCAAATCACATCCAAGGCAAGTAAGACAAAGAGACAGAGTAGACAGAGGGTTCATACAGACAGCATCCGATACTGTGGCAATCGCCACATGGTTGCTGAACGTAACTGCCGTGAAACAATCAGGAAATACCTTTTCATTTAGCAGATTAGCCGACTTTATCGATGCCAGCGCTCCCTCACTCTCAATTACTGTCTCTGTCTCTCATCCACTGCTGTCTCTCTCCCTCTCAAACCATCAGATACATATCAAATGAAACTTCTTTGTGTCTTATTTTGCTGCGTGCCAGACTCAGATTTAGAAGCTGGGTACATGAAATAAATAAAGCCAGAACAAAAACAGCTAGAGTCCCAGAGTTTAGTCCATGAATCCACACGAGACATTTCAGCCTGACCGGTCTGAGTGTCAGATTTTTTATTTTTTGTATTGTAAAATTTAAGTTGCATCATGGTTGCATCTGCCCCCTGTAATCGTTGAGAATTGTTGAGATATTTCAGTTTGAATCAAAGTGGTGCACTCATCAATCATCACTGCCATTCCTGGCGCCCTGTCGCTAACAAAGACATGTTTGAATATTTCTTTGGGATTGAGTTACGTTACAGTTTTTGTATTAATAACAGTAGCATGTTAAAAGTAGGCTAAAAAAAATTAGAACAGAAAGAACAATGAACATAAATCATCAACAGGCCTTTAAGTGACATTAAAAAGAAACAGAACACCCACATCTTACTCTTCCATTGTGTTGTAGACGCCCTTGGGAAACTATTACATCATTCACACAGCCACACTAAACACCACTGTGGGCAAATCTCCAGAAAGTGAAGTACAGTCTTGTTCAGTTCAATCACTCCATGACGATGTTGAACCGTCTCCAAAAGCACCCAACGCCAAAAGTGCGAAAGAGCGATCGAGCCAAACTGAAGCACAAATACGTGTGTTTATGTTTGATACGAAGCCAAAGAAAGAGATTTGGGAATGTCAGTTCCTAAGGCTTTCTGTCAATAATGTGCCTCTGCAAGAACAAACTATCTATTTTAAGTTCACTGACATTGATCTGATGAGGCATGCTCATACAATGCAGGAAAAAAAGCAGCATTCATGTTCCTGGGTCACGTACATACATTCTTGCATGAATGCATTCATTATGTTACTTAAAATAAACAGAAATCAAACGCCGGTGCAGAAGTCTGAACATCAGGAACAGGAGACTTCATACCTGATCAGACTCGACAACATTATGGAACGATTTTTGGATTTCTTCTGTTAACAGATGCTCGTGGAAGCCTGAAACAGTGTGAAGACTCTGAGGTGGCTTGTGGACTTCTGGATTACATCTTGCAGTTTGACCATTTGTGGCCCCAGTTTGGGCTGGGCTGAACTGGATTTTTGAGTCTATTTTGGGTGGGTGCATGTACACCTACACTGACATTCGGCACACTTATGCAATCCATTATGATCCAATACAAAAACTCTGCCATAAATTCAACTTTTATGAAGTATAACAATATGTTTATTATTGAGGTCGTAGTGTGCAGCTGTGTTAAATTGGACTGGATTATTTTAGGAGGTGTTTCAAATGTTTTGGCCACTCCATCTGCATACACGAAAAGGCTATAATACTACAAACACCTCTCAATACAATGCACTCCGTACAACAAGAAGGTTCATAAAGGTTCATTGTGTGAAAGATAACAGGAAAGAAAGATTTTGTGCAATACAATGATGGTCAGAAAACTGGAGCAATATTATTTTATATCAATACAACTGCAGCAGCTTCATTCTTGCAAATTATTAAAATCTTTTTACTTGCAGCCAAAAAAGAACTTTTTGAAAGGTATGCGTCACGCCTACTGAGATCCGCAGGAACATTTCGAAGGTACATCCATGTAAAAGAGAAGTCAATTCTCCAGAATCTCTGAGACTAAATGTCCCACTTCTTTCTTGAAAGGCTTAATATAAAGGGAATGTCCAGAAAATGTGAGCATGGACTGCTGAAACCGATCCACATTCTCTCCAGCAGGAGCACCGATGCCCACTAAATTTAGATTTTGTGGTTGGGAGCGATAGTAAAAACACAGAAATCCCTCCAGAATGAGGAGTTAGCAGAAGTAGACTGGGTCTCCCATATTTGAAGCCACACATCCTCTGGGATTGCAATATCAGCTTCATTTTCATAAATAGTTGTCTTGTCTTTTAACAGATTTTCCACAATCCTCAGGTGTGAAGATAATAAAATAAATATATTAGATAAGACCATATGTACCTATATGATGCCTGTATATCTCTTGATTACTTGTAATGGAAATTATGACAGCAACTCCATGAAAAACCTCCCTACCAAGCTGCAAAGCGAGGTAAGAGGAAGAAATGTCAACCACTCCAGATGACACAATCTCTGATCAGTCAAGTGCAGACTCTCTGAATCTGTGTTCCACTTTTCAGGAGGAGACAATGTTCACGCTTTACTGAAGAATCTGGGAGCTTCTTTAGGAGAAAGAAAGAGTAAGAGAGACGAGAGGTGAAAGAAGGGAGGCAAGAGACAAGTACCTTCATGCAAGACATCTCGCAGTGTGACTCGCTCCCTTGAGATGGCAATGTCTTTAACTTTTGCTTTGGCCTCCATTAGAGTAACACTCCTCAGGTCATTCTTCTCTATGCGGAGAGATGGGTAACCTGCGAAGGTGGAAAAGCACAGACTTGCGTTAAAAGACACACCTCATCCAAACGTAAAGGGAACGTCTCACAACCTTGATTAACACCTGAAAATAACCCGGGGTGTCACTTTGGGGAAAGCCACATTTCTTTCACATATTTCAATTCAAAGATATTCACCAATTACAAGAAACAGTCAGCAGGACATGTACAGTACCCTGGACATGTTGCATCAAAGCAACTTCATGCAAAGTCCTGTATTACAGCACTTCCATTACATAACCTCCGTATGTACGCACTGTCACTAACTGCTGCTTTACAGAGTGAGTTTGCATACAGAAAAACACAAAGTTCCTCACAGCGTCTGCACACAGATGAACAAACAGTATAAACAGGACCCCCTTACACCAACATGCTCCATGTGTACACAACATGTCAGTGATGAAAGAGAACACATCCTGACCTCCTGTCTGCAGCTCACTGAAGAGGAACCTAGCCAGGCTGTGAACAGTCGCACAGAGAGACTGCAGATAAACAAGCGGCTGAATGGAGATGATGGAAAAGTCACTGACAAACAAGCTCAAGGTAAAGTTGGAGGCAATGACAGTCACTCGGCCTTCAGCAGACAAAAGCCTCCTCCTGTTCTCGTGAGCTTCGTCTGATAGTTTGCACCAACAGAGTACAGAATGAAGCGGAAGGGTCAAGATAAGGCGTTCATCTGTAATCACATCTGATTCAAAGATGCAGACATTACGACATAACTTACATACAGTGATGAATCGTTTAAATCTCTGCTGTAGTGTGCAAATGGTACAGTCAGTAGTAACACAGGTCAATGCTGCACCCTTGAGGTCAAACTAAGTATAACAGTTAAAAAAAACATTTAAACTAGGAGACAGTACAGCATACAGGATATTTAATTTAAGATACTATTCAGTTATATGTCGGCTTCTGTTTTCTGGTATACAATTCTGTGCAAGAAGTGTCAAAGTCGTCTCCACTTGCTGAGGATACCGAGGTCCTTTGGAGAATGCAGGACTCTGTTAAAAACCTTTTATGACACTGTGGTAACATCTGCATTAGTCTTTAGAGCGGAAAGGACTGAAACTGGTCGAAAAAGGTCCAGCTCCGTCTGGACTGACCTCTAGAGTCCATAGAGAAAGGTACCACGGGTCCTTCATTCCAACAGCTATCAGACTCTTTAACACCAGCATGACCTCCTAACTTTCCTCGATATACTTTGTTTTCATGTCATGCTGTTGTTCTTCACAGATCCCTCACCAATAAACAGACTGACACATGTGGTTGATTCTGACCTTAAAAGCCATACATAATATAACATACCGCTAATGAAACAAATATACTTATATTGTATGTATCTGGAACTCCAATCAGGTCTGTGTAAATGTGTATTTAAAGGATTAGTGTGTTAGGTTTAATGCCACGGTGACATCTAGTGGTGTAGCTTCTGATTGGAGCCCAAGTATCCCTGACGTATTGCAAAAAGAGTTTGTCCCAAACATGTTGAAAAGGTTTATATGAATTTAATCATCAGTTTTTAGTTCAATTAAACACTCAGGAATCACGATGGCTGTGTTTTCTTTCACAATAGAAATGATCCTCGTGAAATTGTTGAGCCTGACTTTCTTCTTAGATTGTCGGGGTGCTGCAATTAGTATTTTCATTATCTATTAATTCATAAATTAGTGTATGATTGATTCAATAATCGCCATCTTGAATATGAGTCATATTTCAGATCTGTTCAGAAAATATATGGGTAACATCTTTATGACTTGTTTTGTCCGACTACCAATCCAAAAAGTAAAAGATATAAATCTTGACTCTTGAATCCTTTAATAATGACAAACGATGAATCGTTTAGCAAAATTGGCAGTTTTCTGTGGATCAACTCATCGAATAACACACTGCTGTTTTAGCATTATCTAGTGGGTATCTGCGTACAACACATAGTGCGACAAGTTGCAAACAAAGGTGACAGAAAATGTTAGTATAAAGCAGGTGAGATGCATGGGCCGGGACTTTGAGGCTTCAACCAGCCACCACGAGAAAAGGAAGTCTTTCAATCATTGGATTTCTATGAAAGGATGAACTTTCACCCCACTGCTCACAAGGACACAAGGGTATAGGAATGCAACCACAGACAGTATACAGTATATCCAAGCAGTGTAGTGTGGTGTTTATGTTCACAGTATTGTAGTTCTGAGTCGACTCTGGAGCTTCACTGGAACTTACTTTTGGTTTCATGAGGGGGAGCACCGGGGTTTTGGAAGGAGGAGGCAGCAAGCTGGAGTATGGGTGCAGAACCAGGGTGATTGTCTGATGACAAGAGGACAGGAGGGAGGGAGTAGGGGGGTGGGAGAGAGTGAGAAAGAAGTGATTTAAATGGATAGCTCACTCAAATTACAACATGACCTGAATGAATGAATGGATGGATGTATACTGTAGTTGTACATTTTTAAGCTCGTACACAAAACATCGATCCAACCAGGCATGCTTGCAAGTTGGGTAAATCTGTCCATGAGGAGTAAATCAGGGTAAACAGGGTGGATGGTGAGGCAAATAATCACATTCAGCAAAGCATAAGACACAGGAGAGGCAAGTGGGCAAACAAAATGCACAGGAGGTGAAATGTGGGTTGAATCCACAAGAGGGCAACAAAGGATCATACACTGACAATGAGGCGCAAACACAGCTTCCAAAATGAACCATGGATATCAATGTTTCAGTGAAATCAAGATAAATGTCATCGTTATTTCGTGAGGTGGTCACAGTCAAAGATTTGATTCTTTCCACAGTTATGTCACCCGGCTGCCTGTCTACCAAAAAACTGTAATCTCTCTGACGAGAACCTGTCTAAGAAAGGCGCGTGGCTTACTTTGCATGGGATAAACAGATTAAAACAAATGTTTAATTTGTAAAACTGGTCAAGCAATTCATTATATAAATAGAAATCTTTGAAAAAGTCAGGGCAAAATATTCAAAACAATCGTAGGACGATGCTGGAAGTCTTCTTACAAGCAGTAAAGTGCCTTACCTGACCATTATTTTCATCTGCAGCATTCAATTATTAATTCTGTTTGTAAACATTTTGATGGTGTTGGTGCACAAGGATGATCATTTTTCAGTTCAGCAGCAGTTGCCCAGCAACCTCTGGAGACTGCAGGAACATGTTGTTCCTCGCCAAGAAATACCTAACACCCAGTTAGACAGCGAGTCACTTTCACACTGCAGTTTGTTCACAGATTAAACAAACAGAACACAACCTGTTACTGATCTTTAGAGGTGCTGGTAGGCAGATATTATATAAAAATTCACCCTCAGTACAGTTGTCATGAACAGGGAAATTAGCTATAGAGACCTTTCTGCTGTGAAGTTGGACATTTTAACATGGGGACTTATGGAGACTGATTCATTATGCAGCCAGCTTCAAGAGGCCGCTTGAGGAACTGCAGTTATGCATTTATAACTGGTTAAAATAGGCACAAAGTGTATTACAGTCAGAAATATGAAAGATTAAATTAATAATTAGGTTGGAAAGAAGGATAAGAACCTTCTAATGATTAAAATAATATTTGTCACCATGTTTAATAAAATCTAAGCCAGCGTAACCATGGTGATGTTTTTATCTCGACAACCCTGGATCTCATTTCATGGTCCGATTACTTACGCTTGATAAACAGTGTAATATTTACATTGCAAAGCCAGATTATTGTCCCGTTTCCACTAAGAGAGCACAGACTTACCCATAATTACAAAAGGTTGCCAGCCAGAGAGAACAAGGGCTGGGTGAGTAATCACACGGTCACCCAACACCACCAACAACAACTAACAAAGAACTGAAGCTGGAGGAAACGTGCTGCAGCTGAGATTCACTTACTGTACAATACACTGTCACACTAGTACCTGATTACATGTGAAACGTGTGTGAGTGAGCCCTAATGCGGACATGAGTTAGTTAAGTGTATTGTCTCAACTTAGCACTCTAACTTTGTTAGTGTGTGTGTGTGTCCTACCATGTTCTATATTTACATCAATTTAAAGTAGATCCGTTTCTGCCAGTTTCAATATAAAAGACTGTTTGTGCTTCTCTAACTGCTGAACAGTTGGCCTGACGCAAAACACACGGCGAGCACATTTACATGTCACTCAGACAGTAATAGGTCACAAGGGACGGAAAGAAAGGGAACATCACTGCAGGAACTCTGTTCTTCATTACAACCTTATGATACGAGTTAAGCTAATTAGGTCATTCACGGTTCATTATTGCATTTGGAGAAGCATGCACATTTACGGATGCCAGTGTGAGAAGAGCAAACGTCTGAATGTTCGAGAGCACTTGTAGGTGCCATCTTGGAAATGCAATTACCTTCACAAAAAAAAAAGATTAACAAAAAATAAAATAAAAATACAACATGAACTGAGGTTGCATGTTGTTACTGACTGCCTTTAGGCGAGCAAAATCTCTTACTGGTGACGGGGGCTGCGTTGTTTGGAGTGTCAGCCCTCAGGTACTGTGTGGTCTGGGTGGATGGCTGAGAAAGGCCCTGCGAGCTTCCACTGTCGCTCACACTGAAAGACACAGAGAGGGGGAACATGGAGTTAATCCAGAAGCAGCAACTCGTCAGTTCATGACTTCATCACCAAGTTTCTGTGTAAAGCTTAACTTAAATTCTACCAGATAGTTTCAACTTAATGGTCTACTTTTGGGTTCTCTGCATAGGCTCACTGTAAAAACAAGAATTTAAAGTCCTTCTCCTTACATAAAAAGCTCTTCATCATCAAGCAACATCTTAACTAGCTCACGGTACCGTATTAACCTACTAGAACACTGTGCTCTCAGTATGCAGGGCTCCTGGTGGTTCATATAGTTTCTAAAAGCTGTTATGATTTGGTGCGATATAAATACACGTGAAAAGAATTTAATTAAATCAGTTTGCACAATTAGAAACGAATATCTTAGCTTGTGTCGACCTTCGTAATCCTCGTAGTAATGTGTAAATCTCCACTGAATTAATACATGTTGTAACAAGGCTATATTTGATCTTACAAACAGCTGATGCATCCAGTTATGGCTCTAAAACTTAACTTAATTACAGATTAACGTAAAAATAGTTATGATTTTCTCGATTCAATCTAAAAATGTCTGAAAATAGAGAAATAAGAGTTGATTTTCTGGAGCTCAAGGTAACATTTTCTGACCCAACCCAACGATATTTGGTTTAATATCACAAAAGACCGCAAATATTAGCATCTGAGAAGCTGAATTCGACTTTTTGACATTTTTGCAGAAAAACCGTGACCCGATGTTCATGCTGATCAGTAACTTGTGAGTGATTCTAAGTGAAGAAAGGTCTAAAGTTGAAAAACCAACAAGATATTCTTGTAGAAAACAAGTATGTGGTCACAGTGATTAAATCAAACTACTTTAGCAAAACAACATTACAGCAACTAAATTTAGTGAAAGTATCACATTAGACCGATTTCCATAACATCTTTGTACAATTTAAAACATACCACTGTCCCTAACCTCTTCAGATCAGTAGCAGGGGGAAGATCTCATTTCACATTGATATCTGATAACCTGTGTAGCTGCCTACAGCCATCTGGAGTGGAGATTACAGGAACTGAACAACAGGAAAGCTAAAGCACAGGTTTCAGCTTGATATAAACCTCTCTGTGGAGATGACCTATTTCTGTTTGTCTTTGAACGGCAGTATTCTGCAGAAAAAACGCTAACATAACAGATAAAACTGCTCTGTACTCTGCTGCTTTCCATTAGCTTCAATGTAACGAGTGAACTTGTGACTGCGGCCTGTTTTGGAAACTAAAGAAACAAACCTGTCCTCCATCTCCACTCTCTTCATGCTGTGCAGGTGCAGGATGGCCAGGATGATGGCCACGAGGAAGATCACAATGCAGCACACGCTCACGCTTATATAGAACACCTGGGTGGAGGTGGTGGGGGTGGTCACGCCATCTACTGATAAAAACGAGATGCATTAACAATCTGCACTCACTTCACTCACTGCACACAGAAAGCATCAACAGCGTTTGGTATTATGAAAGAAAGACATAAAAATACGAGGTAAGGCAATGGCAATGGAAGAGTTGAGTGAGGGAGGGAGAAACTATAAGTACACCAAGGGCTCCACTTTAGGTTAATGGAGGCCTGGAATAGGTTGTGCCCGGGATCCAGTGTCTAAGAGTTTTTCTCATCACCTCTCTAAAAGCCTCACAGGGCCCCAGGTTCCTCGGGACTACCCAAGCAGAAGGGAGACGACAACCCACTAATGGTACTTTGTTACTGGGGCTATGGGCTCACAAAGAGTCTGAATTAAATCCCACTGGATGAGGACAACCACTCCAAAGGCTTGGGGGGGCTGACAGAGTGCACTTCGAGAGGAGAATGAATGCCTCTCTTTAAGCTATGGAATCATATGGCGTCTTATCAGGCTGATGCCACCCATGATAGACACAACATAGACAGGATGGAAGAGAAGGATGTGGAGATTACTTACTTTCAGACCGTGGATGAGTGACATTGTTGATAGGAATCGGAATATTTGGGTCAGGACCTATTTGGGTTGATGAAGGAAAAGAAAAAGAGAATCAAATCAACTCCAGTGACCGCTTCATCCACATAATCTCACATTCTGAACACTTACTCATACTGGACAGCAAATCAGACTCTAAATGTGGTATGTGTGTAAGATGAAGTTAACATGTTTTATATAAACTGAATGACCAATTATGCTGAAAGAGAAATTGGAAATTAAACCACCAGAAACAAAACAACCTTTACAAAGTAGTAACAAGATTGTTTTTTCTTATTTAGTATTTACATCTTAAATCTTAGTAGAGTAGATGAAGGATAAACAGAGTTCTAATAGACCTTATTTCTAACATTGTGCATATAACTAACTAGTACAAGAAAGAGCCTGATGGATAACACTAGCGAGCCTCATGTCATTCTGAGTTTGTAGTGTGACAGTAAAGGACACTGTTAGGTTGCTACTGAGTTTCTAAAAAGGCTTCTGGGCTCCTTGTAAACTCCAGTTGTTGAAAACTGTAAGCTCCATGAGATCATACATCATTGTTCAATCTCTGCTAAAACACTTCAGGTACAAGAAAAAGACAGGTATGACTGCTCATCGTATATTCTGAGCTCCACTCAGGCATACAAAGAATCTCTTATAGCTGCTAATTTGACTCACGCTCACGTAAGATGGGAATAAATGTGTTTCCATGGGACGTATGGCAAGAAGCCTTTTGGATACATGTAATTATCTTCAGGCAGCTTGAAAATAGCACAGAACTGAATACAGAACACACAAACCTGTGCATGTCCTCCGCCTAAGCAAACCCCTTGAAATTCTTCACACAGTCTTGTATCGTGACAGTATGAGCTAAAACAGTTTCTAACAGGTCAACACAATATGCCTTTTTCACAGCAGACACCCGTCAAAGCAGGAAGAGCACAGGTGTAATTAATAACGTTAACAATGATGCCAGCAGGGCACCAAGTAACCTGTGCTCGCCCTGCTATGACATGAATAATAGTAATATAACATACTTAAAAAAAAAATCTTTTCTTGATGCATACTATATAATATTGAGATACCTACTTTTATAGCACATTTTCCTCCTCTTGAAGTTGAGCACTGTGTAGTTGTTGGCATGGATGGTGAGGTTGAGCTGCACTGTTAAAACAGCCTCTCCGTCTACCTTGCCAGAGCAGAAGAGGTCCACTCTAAAGACTGTGGAGACAGAGAAAGACTTGCATGAATGCATAATATCCAACATCTCTCAGAGCTGCATGGCATCTGCCATAAGGTATTTATTAGTTTCCGACAGGGTGAGTGGGAAAACGGTACAATTTCCAAAATGACCGTCTATCTAACCTCATCGCACACATTTAGATTATTCTGTCTGATCTCCTGTTGACAAGTGAAACTGTCTAAAGCCCCCCAGGGGAGGCCATCTTTACTTTATCAGCAACTTCACCTCTGTCTGAGAGCTGTGAGTGTAAAACACTCCCGACTTTGCTGAAATCTCCAAGTGTGTGCTGTAAAATTTAACAATGATCTTGGAGTATTGTCAGGAATTGAAAGATTCCACAAAGTAAAAAGTATTAAAGCAAACTACAACTGGCCATTTCACTGGTGGTTATATGCCGGACTATTTCTTGGCTCTCAGCAGTCACCAGGCAACCAGCAGGAAATTACTGTTTCTGGCCAAGAAATACTCTGGCCCCCCCCCCCCCCCCCAAAAAAAAAGAAAACTGTAACTTCTCATACGAGTTTCTGTATGGAGTCAACAAAAGAGACTAGGTGGTGAAGTCTGAGATGCTCTACTAGCTACAGAAAAACCTCCCAAAATGTCAAACTGATTCTTTACTAAACATCTGCCAATTAGAAGCATGGACGCTCTGAGTGACAACAAAAAGCGGATATAAGACAAACCAGAGGGAACACGGGGCACCTCCCCCTGACTGGAGATGTTGCTGCGTGGTTGGTTCATGGCAGCGGGGTTCTCCATTTGGAAGCCAAGCCGGTAATCAACCTATAAAACAAGCGTAAAAAGGTTTGTCTTGCAAATGTGCACAGGCAAGCACGTACTGAAGTGGTGAATCAATCGTTTTCTGATGCCTCGACTTACCTTTGTCTTGGAATGCCATGTGAAATGAAGGCTGTTGGTCTCGCTGGGCACAGGAAGCGTGAAGGAGAGAGCGTAATGATTCACCACATTGTCTCGCACGTAGTAGAGTTCGGCATCGAGGCCTGCGTGAGGACAGAAACCTCATGAGAAAATGTCGATATTAACCTACTGAATATTTTTGGAAATCGAAGGAGAAGGAGAAGAAACCACTACACTGGACATAAAACACAATAAATTTTCTAATTTAGTGGTAGATTTTTTTGACTGAGAGCAGGCCAGAGCAGAATGGTAAAATATCCACTCAAACTGCCAGCTTGGATTAGGAGGGTCCCCCCCTCCCCTCCCCAATAAGAGAGATGGACTAACCACATCTGTTAGTACTTGAGACCTCTTAGTGCCCAAGTGAAAAACTTCAAAACGTTCAAGTGAGACAACATCCAAAATATGACCGCAATTTTCTATCCAGGAAACAAAATTGGGCAGGGGAAGGGGTTAAGAGGAAGAGACTGGAATGCCTTAGATAGAAAAATGTGAACTTTCATACAAGATGCAGTCTATACAACCATTCAGTCTTTAGTGAACACATAGCTGAGGAAATGTCACAGTATATAAACATCAGACAGCTGGATGAGTTGGTGCTGTATGTGGTGTTTCTTTGTCGTTTCACTTTAAGTCAAAGCTGAAAAAAGTTTTCTCGCTCAGCTCCTGCTGCATCAAAAAGTCTAATGTGTGCTGGTGAAATCCCCAACCCCGGCCTGGGGCTGTGCTATCAGTCCTTGAAAGTGTCTGGCAGAGTGGGGTCTGTCTATCAGTCTCTGAGTATCTAGTTTAAAGAGAGGGGAAGAATGTGCCCATGCTCCCCCAATACCCTCAGGCTGTCTCAGAGCTCTGGCTCATAGACCCTTCTCACATTGGCTCAATTAAAAACATTCTCAAGCATTTACCAAGTCAAGAGAGGAGATGGGTGTTACATAAATTAGCATCTAACCGAGCCCAAAGAGTTAGACTGCAAGCTTTCATGTCTTTTAATTAAGAAACTGCTGCTTGTGCATTTTCACAAAAACATGTAGGAAATAAAACGTACGGTTGAACAAGCACTGCACCGCATGGGCATTGAGTTAACTCCTGTCCCGACCTTTGAAGCTCAGTTAAAGCACGTTTTATTCAACTCTGAATGAAAGCTAAGTATACTCCATCGGCTGATAGAGATCAGAGCAGGTGAAAACTCCAGAGAAAAGCTAGTAAGTGGACCTTGACTTGAGGTTGTTCTTTGTAAAAGACACATTTGTATAACTGTGTGACACAGACACCTAAAACACTTACAAGTACAAAAGTACAAGTCAAAGTCTAAAATACTATATACAGTTCAAAGATAGCACCAAAGGGGGAAGAAATTACATATATACATTACATATTTGTAAAGCCTCAGCTACATCGAGTGTTTCTGTCACTTTGTGGTGAAGTAGCAGTGAGTTAAGAGTTGTATTTTAGTGCAACAAAGCAGGAAAAAGAAGCAAACAGAGTCACCTATCTGAAGTTGTGTTTGTGGCCAGTTGGGCAGCTTTTTTTTGTATGATCGGGGTAGTCACTAACTTTGCGTGTTTGATGACTGGTGGCAGAATTCATTGGTTAAACGGATGCTGATGTGAGTAGTGAGAGTGAACCTAAACATAAATCGTAAAAACCAAAACAATGAGCTCAAAGACACTACAAAACTGTGTAGAGCTGAGGTCAAATGCAGCATCAGGCAGGACTACCAACATGGCGGCAGCCGGAGCAACAGATTTTGAGCTTCAAAGCAGCTCTTTAGAAAACAGTCGGTGACGTCACGCACACACTGTCCATTCTTTATACTGTCAGTGGTGATAACAGGCACCTCACTCACATTCCACACCTTCAGTTGATCCACTGTGAAGAGAGAAATGTTCGATACGGCATCTTTAACGTTCTCCTCTTAAATAAGCGTTCTGGAAAACTGGAATAGAATGTGATCAAATCTGATATTTTGTTCGTACTGTGCTGCTCTTCTATGCACAGCCTCTCATGTGTGGCGGTTAACAGATGTGCACGCAGCCACGCAGTTTAGTCCTGTAATAATTGCCCTGCTCATGCTCAACTCTGTATACCTCCCTTGTCTCAACATGTGGCCACACTCCTTTGATGCCAATTACACTATGAAACCAGGCATTAAAAGGCCCAAAGAGGACTGGTGTGAGTCTGGCTGAAGTTTATCCCTCCCACAGCACCAGAGCCATCCACCCTGAAACAGCTTCAAAAACAGGAAAGTGAAGGAACGACAACAGGAGCCTGTCAGTGTACACAGACTGGGGACGGGGAATTGCTGGTTCCTGAGGTTAATGAAGGTTATCCATGTGCAGCAGTCATCACTGACTCACGCTCTCTTGCTCTCTGGAATGGGAAAACGGCATTACTAGAAGGTGCGCCTGTAAACAAAACTCTTGTAAGTTAGTGTTCGGTGCCTCGCTACACCATCACGCCGTTTGCTGCTACAGAAACAAACCTCTCGAATGCTAACAGTCTTCTTTAACGCTAATGGACGTCATTTTGAACTCCAGCGCGATAACTTGGCAGCACGTTATGTTTTGAGGGATTATTTCCTGCTGGACATTTCCATTTCTCTCCACTGGTGTCAAGTGATTAACAACACCCAGGGCTGGACACACTGTGTCACCTACACTAATCTGAAAACACTCTTCAGCACAGTGACACAGTGAAAAAACAAGGTTTACAGTAACAAATCCTCTGTTTTAACATGCCGTTTTCATCCATACTCTTATTATATTAATTGAGCTCACATGTTACAGTATGTAATCTATTCCCCCTCAGCCAAAACAATTTTTCATGCATTAGCCTAAATAAAACGTCAGCAAGCCCTTCAATCCAGAAGCACATACTAACACGCTTAACTATGTTTGGATGAAACGAGGCTTCTCTGATGCATAGTTTGGCCCAAAGTCACGTGCAGCCATAAGAAACAAACGTTAAAAATCAGTGCTACTGTTTACGCTTGCCGAGCACAAGTTTGTCTCAATTACAATACTGGCGTCATATTATAGTTAGAGTTAAGAGTTTCTGGCCTGGCCATATTACGTCCAAAGGTTGCCTCTTACCTTTCTAATGTGATTCCACAGTAAGAAATAATAGACAAAGTCTACAGTCCATTCTCTGTGCATGATAAAGTTTAGCCTTCAACAGTCTGGCAAATCGAGGGGTTTACAGTCTTAAAAAAATCTCTTCATGTTTCCCTGGACTGAGTTACCCACAGCTCACTCAAACTGCTGAAGCCTCATAACCTCGGCTGAACTTGAGCATTTATTTTGTCCCCATCTGTTACTTTAGAGTCATGTTAGGAAGCCAGTATACACAGGTGGAGTGATTACAGGGATCAATATCTCATTCAATGTACTGTTAGACACATAGTCCTAGTGATGTGTTAAGACAGACTTGAAAAAATCCCAACCTATCCTTTAACTGTCACATCACAAAAGGCCCCAAGAGCGTCAGGGTAACTTACTCATGTCAATCAGTGCATGCAACGCCACAGGTGGACCAACAAAAACATGTGAACATATACTTTACTTTTAAGCCGCATCAAACAAAGAAGAAATAAGTTAAAGATACATGCTACACGTCACGGCAGGTATGGACAGTACCTTCTTCGCCTTCCTGGATAATCTAACAATCAGCAAAGACGTGGTGGGGCAAATGAAGCCATCTGTAATGGCACCCACCTGTCAGTCAAATGTATCACATCACTGTAAAGACAGAGTACCTGAAAGCTCAGTTTATTAAATTAATAAGAAGGGGCTGACTTGGGCAACGTTATAACTTCTTATCACTGTCAATGACATATGCAATGGGTTATAACCTACAGGCACATACAGGTAGCAGATTTTCCAGTATTATACACATTGATCATATTCTTACTTTCTTAGTAGCAGCCAAGAGATTGAGATTGATCCTGAGCCATGAAGTTGTCTGGGACTTCATCCAGGTATAATGTGACAAAAAAGCAATCAACTTCCAAAAAAAAAAAAAACATTATTTCTTTAGAAGTGAGCTCTTGCCAAGATGAAAAAATGAACACCGACTCCAGCAGTCATCCCTGATGACATTTGATGAATACATTTTGGAGTCACAAAATATCGTATTATGTTCTTCCAACAGAAATCTCTCTAGGAGCTTCAGTTGGTCGCCTTAGCTTCCCATATATCATTACAACTGTCTTCAGATATCTCCAGGCAACTGTCTGCAGACAACGGTACTTTTTGGAGGTTTGTATTCTCTTCTATATTCAGAATATTAGATACATCAATTGAAACAAGTTAATAAAGTTGTTACACACCTTGAGATATCTGAAGAAATCTTTATTTTTAAAAGACAATATGTATTTGAAAAAGGTGTTTAGCCATAATAATTTATAACTTATAACTGAGTGCCTTAAATGCAAAAACCAGAAGGCGTTGATTTCAGTATTACTGCATGCGTCTCAAGGCAACTAGTCTATTGACTTGGTTTATCCATTTAATCATCCTACTTGTGGAAATCAAAGTGTATTATTTCTAAATCTTTCCATTTATCTGAATAATCTGGAATTCACCAGTATTCCAGCCATCTTGGCTCGGTGGCAATGTAATATCCTCAGTGCGTGGCAGGGAAAGACGCCTCCTATCTTTAGGCAGTTGTAGGGTCATTTTATCAGGCGCCTCGTGCCACTACACACAAAACTTGAGAACGTCCCATTACATTCACTGAATTCTTACGAAGGAACTCCAATGGGAGGTGACTAGACTCGGTTGTGAAGGGGTTTACCGTACCCGGAGCACCTCTTCAAGTTCAAGGTTGCATTCCACTACTTTGGTAACACACATGCTCTGCTTCCTGGAGTTGTGTTGTTGCAGTTTTTAAGTCATCTTTAATATATTCAGGGTAAATCCTTTAAATGAAACTAAAATCATATCATTCTATACTATCTCAGTGCTTGGCGTTAAGAGTCAGCTCACACTTTGACACCAGAACTGCTTTACGACCAAGTCGACCAACCTAAGACCAGTCAAGGATGCGATGTGTGTACTTAGAAGCATATGAACCAAGAAAATGGCCAAATCTGAACAAGTCTGGCGGGTAAAATGCTCTACTTGTGCCCGGTGGTGTTTTGTCTTTAGGCTTGACATGTATGACAGCCAGAATGCTAGCTTTGGACCCAAGTCTATAGCTTGGCACATAAGAAAACTTGTCACGCTCAAATGCTGATTACCGTTTTTGTTTTCTTCACCTTCAGCATGTTCTTGACAGCAGTCCTTGTGAGTTACAGCAGTAGGAGAGGCTTAAAAAAGCTTAAAAATAACTTTAAAAATAACAGAAGATTTCTGGGTGCACAGCTTCATTGGATCGACTGGAATTTCAGAACAAAATGAATTACGTGCCATTTCCCACGAAACAACCTGCTGACATTCCTAGAGTACCAACATATTATACCTCTGACCTTACCGCATTCAATCAGTCCTCTCCTCTCATGTCGGTAGGTCCACTGGAGTAAAATGTAAGTACCTTGCTCAAGGGCACATCGACACCTCTTTGAGTAGTGAGGATTACTCACTCAATCACTTTCCGCCCTCCCACATCTTTATACCGGCTGAGATACTGAGACGGACATGGATACTTTCAGATAACATTGCATATAAATCTCAAAGAAGAGGTGCTACAACTGGCTGTTCTGTTCATATTAAGGTATCAACACAAAACTATAAATTGCAGCAAGGAATCAGGAACTAATAAATCAAAGTTTGTCTTAACATTTTGGGCTCGACAAAGCTTTAAGTCGACATGCAGTGTTCTCTTGCGAGCACTGGATCATGTTGCAGACTTTGAAAGAGGAGAACAAAAGGTGGCAGTGGCCAGGTGGTAAGGTCCAGGACAGATATAACAAAGACCCTCTTGTGCACACAGTCGACACTATACCTCCCAAAGCCTTCATCCCTGAGTGCTCGGGAGATAAACAGCTCCCTCCCTCCAGCCTCTAACGGAGGAGATACTGGCCACATTAACCAAGGAAGGAGAAAATGAGGGCTTGCGTGAAACTCTATCAACTGGAAACTCCAAACAAATTCACAGGCATGAATGAAGCAGGAGAGGGGAGGAAAATGTACGAAAGGATCTCAAGATTTAAGATATCGGACGCACAAAGGAAGCTATAAACTGAGGGGGCCGAGGTTTGGTCTGGGATTGAAAAAGACATCATGTAAAGCACTAAAATCTCTCTGGGTTTGGAGAGCAGTTACATTACTGCTCCTGTCTTCACCAAGGTTAATCACTGCCACTGGAGGTTTACCATCAATTGTCTCCTGCCAGCCAGCATGTTTGAGAAAATGGTCGGAAAAAAGCCTCAACATCTTTTTTTTCCCCCCTTCATGTAAATAACAGTTCACCGTGTAAAAATGCAAAGCAGCCTATTTCACACTCCATCAGCAACAGATTCAATCCAAAGTTTTCCAACTACAAATGGGAAACTTGTAGCATAATTGATGACACATTCAAACCAAGTTCAGCCCTTGAAGTGCTGATTTAAATGATGGCCAAGACTTAGTTAGACTAATACGAGCCATGTGCTTTCACTTCATATTTCAGTAAATAGTATCTCAGGCTACCAACGGTAGCTCTTTTTAAGATAAAAACTACCTTTTTCAATACAAATGTTTAATGGGAAGATATATGAACTCAGTCACCCTGACAGTTGTATTAAATACTCAGAAGGAAAGGATACTCTATCACTGTGTATGTGAAACCAAAATTAGTTATTGAAGCTGCCTCATTAAGAAGAAATATGTGAACTTGGAATATAAAGTCCTGAACACCCAAGTTTAATTTACTTGGAGGATGACCGCTTTATCTTGGACAGAAACAGACGTACCCTCAATAGGTGCATGGATAAAGAAGATGGCATCTTTTATTGTATTGGAGAGACTGACTTATATAACCGGAGGAGAGGAAAGAAGATTTTAAAATGTGTGGAAATGTGTAATAGAACTGCAGTCATCTTAAAGTTGCTGTGTTAATGCATGTCAATGAGTGTTTGTGTTTTATTTATTTGTTTGTTAAATGTGTGAAATGTTTTGTGGTGTGACTACATAGGTTTAATTTAATAATATTTATTATTGTTGTTGGTCTATTTTACTGTATATGTGAAATGTATGTCACTGTCATAATAAACATGACAAAAAGATGTCTAATGGCTTCCTTCAAGAGAATCTTACTTTGGCTCAGGATCCTCAAATAGTCATCCTTTCCTTGAATAACATCCACTCTAACACGAGGAATCAGTTTAACAATTTCAGCAGGAAATCATCTGACATGCCGACCCATCTCACAGAAAGAGATGTGGGACACTTGAGGATCCGGGTATAAAGTAATTTGAGTTCAGTTTTAGCCTTTGGGGTGTGATGAGCATTTATGTCTTCCTGAAGAACACTGACATAACATATAAAGACATATGATAACACACAAATCTTGACATCTGAGATGTTTAAGGGAACGGAAACAGACATATTTCTGAAGGTGGCGGCAGACCAAAACATCGGATCTGTGTGCGAGGAGGAGACGGTAACCTTCCTCAAATGAACACATTAAAACAAACACAAAGCCACATTTCCGTCACGTTTTCAACACGGTTCTCCATCTTGACTGGCACAGAACCGTAATGGATGGAAACATGCATCAATTTTCATTTTCTTTCACAGATTTTCGGGGAAATTCAGTTAAAATCTGTGCTACTTTTGGATGGAAACTTGACTAAGCGAGGCTCTTACACTGGCAGCTGCACACCTTTCTTGCCAGAGGAAAGGTTAGGCATAGCCAAGCTTGAGTGCATGTCCCAACAGAAGTCTCTTTACTCTGCGCTATTGGAGAAAAGCATCAAAGTATCAAAGTGCTTTAATGAAAAGGCGAGCGCAATAATAATGTAGAATAAAGTAATTATGATGTCGTTTGTTATCTGAGAAACACAATCAAACATCCTGACCAAAACTAGGCTTTAACAGCGTGGTTGCAAACAGAGTCACTTTGAAAGCATCTTGAAGTCAGAAGAAAAACACACATTAAGTCACAATCTGTGGTTTTCTATGACTCACTTCAAAGAAACCATCCATCAGTTTCCCTCTTTTATTCTATGAAGCTGCCCAAGGGCAGGCGAGGATGAAGGCAGGAGGAAACTGAGCAAGACTGTCTGCCGCTGTCCCCTCATAGGCACCGCGTTGATGCTTATTTGTTGCTTAAAGGGGGCCGCCTTAGTTTACTCAACAAATATCGAATTGCTTACTGAAAAAATGATTAGCTGTTCGAGGCGGAATGACTTCATGTTTAGCTGACTAGCGGGTCGTTCAAGAGGTCTCACGCACACCAACTTATTCATCTATTTTTGGCTGATGTTTTACATGGGGAGCTTTGTGAGTACAGGAGCAGTTTAAAGGCCTGGGCTGTGTGCACAAGGTCAAATATAGATATATTTATAGTTTAGGAAAGGTGTGCTTATTTACTAGGTTATAATCTGTGACAGAGACTAAAAGCTCCGGTTTCAACTGCTCCTAATATTTCCACAACAAAACAACAAAATTACATCAGTTGAACAATTTGTATAGTGTCCAGGACTCCCTTCAAAAAGAGGTTTTAATCTCAACGGGACCTTTCCCGATTAAATAAAAATATTTCTGTTGCCGGCGTTCTGATTTTAACTCAATTTAAAAATGTGAATCTCCTGTAAAGCAGTGACCCGTCTTTTGTCTACAAGCAGCAGCTCTCAGACAAAGGACGTGAAAGCGGGGGCTCCTCTATTCAACCGCAGGATCCTTGGAGAGTGGCATGAAGGAAATGAATGCTGCTGCCAATCACTCCTCACTGTTCACAGGCTCTTTTTCAAAGCCGCTGCTTGCCTTTCAGCTCTTTGCAGGAGGAGGAGGAGGAGGAGGAGGAGGAGGGGGGGGAGGGCTGGTTAGCATGCATTTGGCCACGATCGTGCACGCTTTGCTCGCATTTATAATAAGATCAGGATATTTCTGTTTTTGCATGCTCATCCAGAGGAATTAAGGCACAACTCCTCACCTACATCTGATTAGATGGGCGTAAAGAAATGACTAAAAAACTAGAATTGGACGTCACAATGAAATAAAATGGAAAATGTGTGAGCGAGATTTAATAGTTTAATAATTGCTGTGAAGTGTAACACTATCCCTGAAAAAGGAAACAAATGTCACTTTAATTTGTGTCACATTTTGTCTGATTATAATTTGTCAACAAATGCAGCTGCACAACAAACATGTCCGACTTGTTTTCCCTTCCCACGAGCAAAGTATCGGAAAAAGCGATTTTAATAGGGAACTGCTTATTTTGTCTACACAATACTAATTTTGGTCGGGGACTTGGGGAGCTCTTTATGGTTTTGCTTTGACTGGAAAAGCCCAGCGCTACTGCAGCGAGCAGCAAAGACCAGTGACACAGTAAGTATGCCATGCAAGAACTAGAAAACAGACTCTCTTAGTGCTTAACTTTCCACCAAGCAAAAATTCCTCAGAGTAATGTGTTAGGGGGATCAAGTCGACTGGTGAATCTACCATGGAAAACTGGGCTCAAAAAGGTCATTATTATACAAGACAAGCAAATGAATGCACAGAAAACTATTTTTACTTCAACCCTCATCTTCTAAATTATCACATGGACGGTCAGAAAGCCAGGAAACAGGGAAAGAAAGAAAGCTATTGAAGCCTGTAAAACCAGTGTCATAGCTCGGGTCATGGGCCTCATGAATGTAGTCTCTAAGATTCGCCTGGTGTTTAGTGAGCAGTGACACGGTGGCTTTGTCGCTATTGAAGCGCGCTCTCTCTCTCTGAATCTTTAATAGTTAGTTAATTCATTTATTAGCTCATAATTATACCAACTAATAATTCTAGTAATGAACTGCCAGATGTTTTGTTTACAGCTTCTCTGATGAGAAGATTTGCTACTTTCCTGTTTAACATAATTGGAAATTGGAAGATTTTGAATTTTTAAACATTTAGTCGAGTTAGTTAAGTCTTAAAGTTATGCATAATTAACAGTGTGGCTACTTTGATTGACAGGTAGGTGCTATTACAGATGGTCTGTTTGAGCACCCAGGCTTGAGTCAGCCCACCTCTGGACGACTGATGATTCATCTTGGATGATTTTTAGATTAGGCAGGGAGCGTAAGAGGCAGGAATGCCAACATGGTGGCAGTCAAAGCCACAGATTTTGAACTTCAAACCATATTTTTGAGCTCTTCCGAAAACTGTGGGTGACGTCACGGATACGCTGTCCATTTTTATACTGTTTTATACATGTGTATGATGAACAGCCATGTGTGTCATGGGCAAAAATCGATCCATGGATTGTCTCTAGGACTGAATTATACCTGACTATACCTGAGGACTATAATATCATTTCTTAATGATCGGCTTCTCAAACGTTTTAAACATCTGTGGAGCTTCATTGTACTCCAAAAATCCCTAAAAGTACACACTGAAGAATGGTTCAATGAGGTGGCTTCATGTCTAAAACGAGCCAAATGTGATGAGGCTAACTTCTGATGCATATCAGAAGCAGTTCCTCCCCTGTGGGTCCTGTAACCCGGCATGTTTTGCAACACACTTTAAACCCGGGATGCAGGTCTAGAGACACAGCTGATAACAGATCTGAGGGTAGGAATGCATATGGACAGTAAGCTTCTCGAGTCAGGCGGTTAGTCATATGTAAAAACAATCAGCGATGCTGTTCATCCACAGACAACACACTGTGTATGTAAGACCCTGTTTTAATTCAGGCATGACATTTTCCTGTTCCTTACCTACCCCTCGAGGGTCAGGCTGTTTGCTAAAGTTATCAGAATGAAATCCTGAACGGACGGCGGCCGTCTGCTTAAACAAGCAGAGAGAAACCACAGCAAGCCTGCATTACCCGGTGATGTCACTTTTTCCATCTCTACGCTTCATTGGCAAATACAATTGTGTTACGGTATTGTGAGCCTTTGCAATGAATAGCAATTGCGGCGGAGCCAATACATTTCAAAATGGTCCGAGTGGAGCTTAGAGAGGATTTTAAAAAAGGTTAAACACGGTCGAGGAATGCTGATGGAATTTAGCAAAGATCTGACACGTCAGGCTTTGGTACCACTGACCTGAGCGTATGGGTAAAATTGGCTGCAAAATTTCAGGCTGATATGTCAACTGTTCTCGTTGTCCATAAATTAAAACCCTCCCCTGCATTTGTCTGCATGGCATTAAACACATTTGTATACATGAGCGGTAAACTTAATAATACGCAGTAATTTTCCTAATAATCCTAACATGCAAACCCTATCCTAACATTCAGAGATTTAAAGATTGAAACAATGATTTGATGCGCTTTAAAGTTTAAGGGCGTTCACTAAAACTGCAACCACCGGCCACAATTCACCACTAACAGTTTAAGGAATGGGCAGCATAAGTGTGACATCAACGACATTGATCATCGGTACCCAACTGTCAAAAGCGTCCACGCTGTTAATTCTGCATAACTTTGAGCCTTAATATGATTTGAACTGGTGAGTTAAAAAGACTCTGCATTGGATTTACTTCACGGCCACGGAGGGTGCCATTTGCTATCCACCAGCTGTCGGTTATTCACACTAACGAGGTGGCTCGTTAGCCGTCGAGAGGGACAGCTAAGAGCTGAAAGAAACTAAATGTTTTATGCTTTTTACTTAATTTATGCACATTTGTTTCATCTCATTTTAGTGTGTGGGTAATTCTCTTACAACTCGTGAAGACACTGCTATTAATCAGTCTCATTAAAATCAGGCTTCTTGTGACTCTTTCAAATTAAAGCGTGATTCATGAAGGTTTATCTTTATTAAATGAATAACTTCTCCGTGGCGACTCCAGGACCCCGTTCAGGCAGACTCGTCTGAGCAGGAAAAGCACAGGTGTTGCTTATAACATTAACGATGGCTCGGTTCTGTTCAAATGACAGCGTGTCAGTGACCCAGCATTCACAATAACAGGACCATGAAACTAAAGTAGCTAAATGGAATTCAGCCATATTTCACTTTATCATTTACACCTGTGCTTTTCCAACTGTGTCATGTCAGAGTGTCTTCTGTGAAAAGTCCAGCTGGCGTGGCTCACCGGGATACTTGTGAAGCAGAGTCATCATCGTTAATGTTATTGATTACACCATGGTAAATCAAAATGTGAGACATTGTTGAGCTCTGGTAAGACACAGCACCTTTTCTTTCGGTCCGAACCAGTCTGTACGGTATGTTATGAATCACAAAGCTTGGAAACACAACACGAGTTCAGCTAGACTCAGACCAAATCCAATGCTGCGGTGAAAAAGGAAGGTTCTTCCTTTCATTTGTGAAGGGGTAGAGCGACTGGTTGCGACAAAGAAGAAGAAGGCCGCCAATCAGACCAGTCATCGTCACGTGACTGAAACTGAGGCTATCCAAGTGGATTCAGGGACTGAATCTTTCTTTATTTCACGTACCCAGCTTCTAAATCTGTGTCTGGCTCACAATTCAAAGTAGCAGAGTAACATGAAGAGGTTTCCAGCACAAATAAACACGCCTCCAGCTGCACAACCCTGTGATGATTAGCTTTATTTGGTCTGGATACGGCCTTAATTTCCGATCTTAATAAAGAGGAAAACACTCTGAGCAAACATACTATGGCTAGCTTGAATATTTTCTACTGTCCTAGCAGTAAAAAGTAAAAGCCTCTAACCTTGGATAGCCATGTCTGGATGCTTCGAAACTCCTGACAACTCTTACGGACACAAGAAAACTAGAAAACACTTCTAGGAGATTAAATTCCTTTTTGGCATCAGGAGGTTGAAGGCTGGAAACAGCTGGGCGCAATATACAGAATGAATTTCAAGTCTATTAACCGATGAGTCCGAGGTTGACCTGTGCTGGTAACACACCTCTGTACATGGAGCTGCAGTGAGACAGCCTGTTACCATTGTGATACCAGATTTACCTCCTCCAGCGTGGGCTTTTTCCTACGGTTGCCGCTGCATCATGGAAGTTTCTGTCCACACATACTTTTAGCTCCGCACACATACTTGTCAAACATTAAGAGATTTCTCCATACGACCAGACAAGGTTTCAAGCAAACCACAAGAGAGGCCCTCGTCTGGCAACAGAAGATTAACTATAGCCTGATGGAGAACAAGAGGAACCAAAAGGGACAGAGTCAGCCCACGGTCTAACACCAATCAAATTATAGAGGAGAGGGAAGGAGCTGAAATGTTGGTTTTCGAATGCGCATAAATATGATGCTCGGGGTTGAGTGGAATCGCAACACCGAATAACGTCCTGTTCAAAACCTGGACACGCCTGGTGCCTCCTCCTGGATAAACAGACAACACAAAGACATTTTGCTGAGTCCTTCTGAATTCCATCTGACAGATTTATCTACAGCTGCACCAGAAGATGCAGCATCAGCTTGCTCCCCGCACAGACACATTACGCACTCGCACTTCTACCCGTTCATTAAGCTGTACAGTGGCACTCACACAGTAAATGAATACTTCCAAATTGCACCCTCCAAACATCTTCAGTAAACCCTAAATTAACAGCTTAGGACCAATCCAGAGACTGGCTCGAGTTTGGCATCGGAATGAAAAGATATTAGGACATTTAGAGCCAGACTGTGAAGTAGGCTATACACAGATACACAGTTATGTCTATTTATTGAGTCTTCTTCATTTTTGTGCATCTCCTGCGGCTGCTCAATGGACTCCAACAGCAATCTCACTCCATATAACCTAACGCTGACTCGATATACCCTCAACCACAGATATCCCCTTCTGTTTAAAAAAAAAAAAAAATGTATGGTTTAGTCACTTCCTCTGCTCCACAACTCCTGGTGACACATCAGCATACCTTTCTGGACGCAGAGGCCCGAGGATGAAACACACCACAGCTGTGAAACATTTAAGTCAAGCCTCGCAGCAATGTCAGCTGCTTTTGACCAAAAGCAACAAAGAGACAGCTTGAACACCTTTTTGTGAATCTCAAGCTTTAACTAATGGCCGCTATACGCCTGACATATAAACTAACTTGTGGCTGTGTGTATAAATTATTGTTGTGGTGTTGTTTCTATCTGTAAAACTTAATAATAATTTATATAAAGTCATAAATAACTTTAAATATCGTGAAGCAGAGCTGGGCAGTAAAGGGGCACTCCTGATCTGAACTTCTCTTTGTGATATTTCCCATTTGGAGCCACGATTCCAGAGTTTGTGAACCGCCTCCACTTATGTCACATTTCAGGATACGAACCAAAACATCATCGTTGAAGTAGTTTCATTCAACTTTTTTGCAGTGCTGTTGGTATTAAATGTTCCTAAAAATGAAACCTATATATTTCACAGACGTATCTGCGTACATGGGAGCTCGTGTGCCACCAGTTGCACTTACACTTTGAGAAGCAGCGATGTAGGGTGCGCTTCATGGCAAAATGAATGTCAATATGGTTTGCTGTCACCAGTATCACTTCAGATCCAAGTGTGCACAGAAAACCTCTCCAAAGACATGACCCTGCTCCTTTATGTCCTCTCATTTTCACGTTACCATGGGCTCACCACACAATTAGCACATCAAGTGATCAAAGTAATAATGTGTGCAGCACATGTAATCCATTACAGTCAGATTTGCAGACTTGAACAACTGAAGTCTTTGGCTCAAACTTAAAATACTCCTCCCCGTGCCAGGGAGCATTTACACCCACATTACTGCATGTATCACTACAGCTGCTCCTCACCAGAGTCCAGTCAAGTGGCATCAACACACACATAAAAGTTTGCAGGCCTTCTTACCCAAAAGCTTCTTCACCTCCTCCACACTCATGTATATATTGACACTAGGGTGGTTGTTGTTGTTGTTGCTGCTGCTGCTGCTGACGCCTGAAGTGCTGCTCGGGTTGGCGAGGCAGCCGGCCCCTTCCAGCAGCAGGAGGAAGAAGAAGCCCCCGAGCCTCCACAGCACCGAGTGTGGCCAACCTCGGGACTCAGGCGGGCTGCCAGAGCCGTGAATCAACCCCAACATAGCAGTGGTCGTCTGGCTCGTAGTTGTTCTCGGTGTTCCCCAGTCGCCAAATTCTTTCTCATCCGTATCTGAAGTTAATCCCGAGAGGCAACATTACTAGTTACTTTACGCTTAACTCCTTTTCCACTAAGCCTTTTTGGGTTTTTTTTGTGTGTGTCCTTTCTCGCTAGCCGACACGGGCTAAGTTAGCCGGAGCTGGCTAACTTTCGTCGGGTTGTGCTAACCGTCCGCGGGCAGACAGCCGTTGAACGTCGGAACGTTCCAAAGATTTACGACGTTTTACCCAACACGTAAAATACACACCGGGCGCCGCCACATTGAGACACTCTGATAACTACAACAAAAACAAGTTCCCTGAAGCTAAGTTAAACTAGGCTAATACATCCAGCTTCCTCCCTCCATGGTCTTTCCTCCCGTTGCTTTTTCCTCACTCACTATCTCAGTTTTCACTCGGAGCAGGAAGGAGGAGGAGGCGCGGGGGAGCTCACTGCTCCCGACTACAGGACGGGAGTGAGGCGTTCAGGTGCTGCCGGAAATACTTTATCGAAGATGAGTCACATCATGGAAGCCAAATAAGCGTAGAAATATCTCTCTCTAATAAACCAAACACACTGTGCTATCTCTCTCTATAATAAAACCTAATAAACTATGAACTCTCTCTATATATTATAAACCAAATAAACTGTGAAGTGTCTCTATATAATAAAACAACAAAACTATAAACTCTCTTTATATAATAAACCAAATATGCTGTGAACTCTCTCTGTATATAACTCAGTGTCAATGTGTAGTGAAGAGGAGACTCATTTTGTGACAGCTGATATAATGTTTGGATAACTCCCACTGACTAAAGTTATATGTACATATTTCTTTTCTGTACATGTGCACCGTTAACAAAAAGTTAGGGATATTCAACTTTTGGGTAAAATCTATGGAACATGGAAACAGTTCATGCTACAGTGATATTATACCATGAAAGTAGGGCATTTAACTAGAAGGATGCAGTGGTGATTACATCATCTCAAACAATTTATTGAAACAGAAGCGATGGGAACACCACCGAAAACTTTTTGTGAACGGTGTATATATTTTTACATGGGTAGAGCTAAATGTTCTTCCTTCTCTTCCACTTCTAATTCTTAACTCCAACTAATTCCTAATCTAAGTTTGTTTTAAATGTTTGAATGAGAAAAATATTTGATTTCCTCGTCCATGGGAATGTCTAAACATCCAAAACTTCTGGAATGATGTTATAAAAATGTTTGTCAGACACATTTAGTACCAAAGTCCCCTTTAAAAGCCAAACGTCTCTGTGCACTTGGAATTTATACGGTCATCAAAACAGATTCAACTTCTGGACTTTGGACTCTATTGCACTGTGTGGGAAGAGTGTGAGGCGGGACGGTGGTGCAGCAGTGGGGAACCTGTGGCGAGATGACGACTTGTCCAGGGTGTAACTCACCTCTCACCCAAAGTCAGCTTTAGGCTTGAGCCCCCAAATAAAAGAGTATGAATGCACCATCACTGACGATGTGGAAAAACTAACTTACATTTCAAAGGGCAAGCTCTGTGAACCGAACATAAATACAGTTAAATATTAAATGTAGGCTTTACCTGGAAGGAAATGGTAAATAAAGTAGGTAAATATTTCATTTGATTTGTATTTTGTACTAAACTGGAGCAAGTTGTTTTGTGTCTCAAATGTATGTGTTATTACTGTATGTTTTCATGATGGGATGTTAAAACAAGAAAATTATAAACATATTGTCCTTAAATGTACAACAGCACGAGTGATATATAGCTTGGTCAGTTATTTATGAGCTATCCAGTACACTTGTGACCACAGACACTGAAGTGTGTACTAGAAAAGGGGACCTACAACTCAACATTCCCATGTTCAGTGAAGGCAGCACAAAAACCACAAGTCTGGAGAACAAGTGGGATGATAATCTTAAACATGCCAAACTGCAAATAATGAGCAGAGGTAGAGCGGCTATATTTTCCCCAAAGACACTGAAAAGTAGCAGTAAGACATCTGCTCTCTGTAGTTATAATTCAATGAAGTGGATTCTGTGTGCTTTAAACTTAGGGTCAGGTCACTGGTGTTTAATCATGGGCACCTCCTCTCATCTTGGGTGTAACATTGCCTTTGTTATTGAAACATGTTGCTGTTCCCTCTCGACAAAGAAAGACTGGACCTGGACTTGAGAAGCATCATTTTGTTTTTTTGTTATTTTCTAAAAGAGTACACCACACAACATTACACAACATTAAATTGCGCTGCAGACTACAGCATGAAAATATATACTGTTTTTACAGTTACGGCTGCACTGTGAGTGGTAATACTTGGCTGCCTACGTGCCTATTGTAGAAGTGTCTTAGTCAAGTTTTGGATGACCACAAGCCTCCAAAAGAGCTTCAGTCTTACAAAAACTTTCCCCCAGTTTGGTGTTTTGCTCGTGACTGTAGAGAGAGCTCATGTAGAGGTTCAGCTGGGTTGAGATCTGCCATGTGAAGGCATATCACTTTCATACTCATCGAGCCGTCAAGAGGCCCGAGGTGCAGCAGAAATGTCATTTCGGAAAGTCTGGTGCTGCTTATGAGGGCATGTCAGTGTAACCTGGGTGAGTTTTTAAAAGCAGAGAGACTGCAGCGGTGGCTGTAGATGCCAGTTCTGACAGAACAGTGCGTTTTTCTAAGGGGATTTTCGGATGAGATCACTGATGATCAAGAACACAGACATTGTGTGTTTTTTACCATGAGGCATGTCCCTATCTGCCCCCTTTGGATTAAAGTAAGAAGCTACAGTCAGAGTCTTTATATTTTACCAGGCTGAGCTCACCGCGTCGTCCTACAGTTACCCAACACATGACATAAAGCAGACACAGGCGGACGTTAGTAATAACTAGAATTTAACATTTAAAGTAAGACAGACAGTGCAGACCAGTAACCACTGTTCTCATGCATCACAATAGGCTTTGGATTCCCTCTTCTTGATAAACTATCGTTAAAATAGCTCGGATCATTTTTCGATCAAAACCTCAGCCTAGACAAACATTAATTTCAAATATTAGATCATTTCTGTCTGCTAAAAGTCTGGAAATTGTCACACATGCCTTCATAACTAGTCAACTAGATGGAATTCTTTCTTTTCTGGCATCTATCTCGTCTCCAGCTCATCCAAACCTCTGCTGCCAGGATTTCGTGAAATAAACATGATCATAATCACACATTACACTCGCTAATGATTGCCTCCAGAGTTGATTTTTAAGACTTTATTGATTACTTATGAAGCCCAGAGAGGCCTCACTCTGAGTTATTTAACAGATCTTTTAAAGTCGCACGTCCCTTCTTGGTCTGTGAGATCCTCAGATGCATTATTCTTGGTTGATCCTTGGTCCAGATTGATTCACAAAGGTGAAAGAGACTTTGCAGTCAAATGAACTTCTATAAAAGGCCTTTAGTTGATCTTCTTATGTTCTAACACACACTGTTTTGAAAGGTGCTATATAAATAGAGTTTATTATTATACAACTATTATCAAATGATTTCTGCAACTTTTAAACCGACTAGCCCTTTGAATAATTCACAAAATCTCTACATGTAATGGTAACAGAAGTATATAACATATCAAAGCAAGAAGTCAGTGCTCTTTGAATGAAACTGGTGATTATGTCTGTGTAATATGTAATACTGTATCCTAAAGAGATGATCTGCTTCATTCAGCTATATGTAAACATCTTGAAGATGCACTCCAGGATACAAAATATAAAACCAAAAGAATGCCAGAAGCACAAAAACATTTTAACATTTTTATTATTAAAATATTCACCTACAAAAATGGCCTATAAACACTATTTACAGAATAGCGAGCAGTGATGCCTGCTAAGACACGGAGGAAGATATTTTATACACAGAAAACACTGTGCGCTATTGTCAGAGGAAGACATGAATTAATGGGTTGTGGAGAAAACATACATTTCCCATCGTCTTTATAAGGAGATAACGGGGCTGGTATAAGGAAAAGATTGGGACTCGGAGCACTCTACAGTTATTTCCCTGAGGGACAAACCTGCAGCTGAATCACAAATAATAAAAACCTCTCCTAATGTGTCAGCATGGACATGGACAATGAGGTATATAAGGTCTCTGATGCAGCACAGTGGACTGCTTATCATTAATATTTGTTTTGTCTGAAAGAAAATCAGCTATCAAACATCACAAATGATAAACGATTTTGGGCCATTTTTCCATTTGATTTGATTGGAGTCTCTTCGCGAAGCACAGAGCTACAAACACAGCTCTCAGGAATGAACAAATACAACCTTATTTTTCTGCTTCTAAAATGTTACAGTGGGTCCTGACAGGGTTCTCAGCAAAACATGACCATAATCAGTTACTTCAAGTAGATTATAAACACCAAAATTGAAGTTGAAGGTTTTTCACATGACAGCGATGACAGTCCTTTCATCAGTATCCAAGTGCTCTAGAATAAAAAAAACAGAAGAAAAGACCCATTTTTAGGATAATTGTTGAAAATCTTGTGATTCTCGACAGCAGTGCAAGATTTCACCACAAAATTTATGCTGATCGTGTTAAAGAAAACAAACCTTTATTGTTGTCTGTTTGTTCTTCTGACTGCTGAATGAAAGTTGAGAGTGAGAAGAGAGAAGAGTTGTGTTGGTTTATTTGCTAAAAACAACTTCAACGCTGTTCAAACAGCCTCTCCAACTTACTCTGACTTTTCTTGGGAAGCACCGGTTCACAAATCTCTCGGTAACAGACATCCTGCTGTACTTTATAAGTCCTTTTGTACCTGCGGAGCACAAAACACACTCAAGGATTTAATCCTTTATCTTCAAATAATCTCTGCATTTTTCTTCCAGCGTTGCTGTTTTCAGTGTTTAAACATTCACATATGTCATGATGAGTATAAACATGCAAGGGCAGAACAGGAGATCAGTGCCTGAGAATAACTTACAGGTAGTGGCACACTCCGCCCTCCCAGACAGGCACGCTCTTGGTTTCAGAGTAGAGACGGGTGCAGGGGTGCGGCACTCGCTGGCACACTGCAAACAGGCGGTCACACAACATGAGGTATGAATCTTTGAAGAGTTGTGAGCAAGGAAAAGTCTGCTGGATGGTTTAGGAGTCATGTGGGATGAAGCTGGGCCCTGCTCCTCTGGCTGATGGATGGTTTTAGGAAAGGAATGTTTAAACAATCTGACGCTGGATGTTTAGGTGAAGAAAAGGACTCGAGAGAGGCGAGGGTATGTCCTGTGTCTCCTCATGCACAGCTTCATTAACGTCTAATAATTAGATAAATCAAGCTGATCTTGTTTTACTGCGCTTTTTTTTTTTTTGCTGTTTCACTAGAGGTCATTGGATGAACTCTCTACAAGTACTCAGTGTGAAAAAAGATACTTTGTCAAATTGTACATAATTCCACATCTGCTATGTCTTCTTTGTATTTTAAATAGTTGAATTTTTTGACCTATAAAGTCTGACATCTATTTATATCTCAGCTGATGTCTCAGCTCATGCCTCCTTCACCCCCTCCTTCATCACCTAGAAACACCCCTGGAAACACCCTGTAACTTTGCCAAACTTCTCTACATCGACTTCAGTTCTGCCTTTCCGCGTCACCAGATGATCAGGAAACTCCAGCGCCTCAACATGCTCCCACTCCTCATCCACTGGGTACACAGCTTCCTCAGCGAAAGACCTCAGGCAGTAAGGGTGGGCGCTGTTACATCCTCCACCATGACCATGACCACCAACACAGGAGCCCCACAAGGTTGCGTCCTGAGCCCCTTCCTGTTTACCCTCCATACGAATGGCTATCAGCCCCTCACCTCTTACCACATGCATCAAATACTCTGACGACACTGCCATACATGCATTACTCAATTACAATAACTTTGTTTGAGGTTATCAGCACACTATCTCCTACTTCAAACAGTGGTGCACAATCAATCATCGGGACCTGAACGTTAGGAAAACAACTGATCATCAAGCACTCACGGCACAGCTCACCCCAGATGCATCAATAATTAAACCATTTAGATGGCCGAGTGTGTCAAATATCTCAGACTCACTCCGGACAATAAACTGAGCTTTGACCAACACTCACATCCACAAACGCTGCCAACAAAGACTCTCTGCCATCTGCAAACTCAAACCATTGCCTTCTGTTGTTGCTTTACAAAAGTATAGTCCAACCTGTTCTCCTCTATTGTTTATCCTGTTCCTTCAACATGTTATCCGCCTCCAATAAGAACAAACTCACGCATCATGTCCCCAAAATCAGTGGTCTCCAAACCCTCTTAGACCTTAACTGTAAAGGAAAATAAAATATCTATTTATCTAACGGCATTAAATACTCCGACGGGGTGTTTGTAAAATCTTGGATAGTTTTACAAGAGGCTCTGGATGTCCTGTTTACTTTTGGATTGAAGAAAATAGGATTCAAGCAGCTTATTGCTTTTCATAAAAGACTCCTCCTCCACCAATTATGTAAATACTCATCCACATTCCTGTTCAGCAAGCGTTAGACTTGTATCTAATCATTAATATTGGTAACATATAATCAATTACTTTGATAAACATGTGTTTACATGATCATTAACTTCAGTAAGACATTGGACACTGTAAAAAAAGGCATTCCTCTTGGCTGTTATCCATATAAAGTAGTGGCTGTAATGCCCCAAGGACTTTTCCTCCAGGCAGCTGGAAGTTTCCCATTTATAGTCTGTCATAGATACATTAAATACAAGCACAGAGTCATAAGTGTGCAGTATATCTTAAAAAGTAATGGGAGTGTGTGTACATGGGGAGATCCAGAAAAAATGTTTGGAATTTGGAGGTTTGAGTTGAGGGATTTTATGAAGGCAGTAACCAACTTTCTTTACTTATAATCCATGCAATTATTCAATGCTAACCAATGCCGGTAATTCTGGTAATTAATCTGAAGAAAGCTGTCACGAGGAATCGCTAATTTCATGTTTTTTATGAGCTATTTGGGCTAAAATGAAATGAGTCTATCAAAACTGGGCATAAGATTTGCTTACGAGACACAGGAAAGACAGCGTAGACACCACAGAGAGGAATCATCGAATCAGAACAAAGATGGATTGTCCACAGCTAATAAACTGCCGAAACCCTCGAGAACATTCAAAAGAAACACAGAGTTATTAATGTAACACTGGCTCCTTGAAAAAAAAAAGGGAATGGTGCATTGCAAATAATATGGTGCTTTGTGTGCCTTCAGTGCCACTGTATTCATGTTGTACATTCATGCCCCTCGGCGTCAAAGTTAACCAAGCCATTCATGTCAGAGGGGTCAACTGTCAGCAGAGCGTGTTTCCTGCTTTTAAGCAACCAGGGGTCTATACATAGCTCAGCGCTCTATGTCAGTCTACATGATGAAATGCAAATCTCACACTGGAAGTTCACACCACGAGATGCTACACTTAGACTGAGAGAAAGCAGAATTACAACCCTCGGGAGCACATAGACGGGGCCGTAAATCCTGCACTGACGTCTTGCTCCAGAACACTCGACTGAATGCCTTAAGAAGAAGCTTTCTTGTTTTCAATTTTTGCTAATTAGGAAACATTAACATGCATTGAGAGCAGCTGACGTGCCGACATGGGACCGTATCTATGTTCACGGAGTTCCCAAGTTCAATATTCCGTTCACACACATTAACCCTCCTGACCTCAGACCTAATCTCTTCAGAGTTGGGAATGATTTAGTGGTTAGTACACCTCTTCTAACCAGGACTGAGGCCTCTTTCCTAGCCTTAACCTCTTGGGAAATGTGGATGATTTGTTGTCATTCGTCTCATTTTAACTGGCTTGTAACCTTTCAGGAAGCTAACCTTCTTAGATGGAAATGATTAGTAGTTATGGACCTCATCCTTTACTGGGCCATAGACCTTTTAAGATCTTTTAACTGGACTCCATTGGAAATCTTTAATTTTAAAGATGGTTTATCTGTTGCCTGGACACATACAACCATCACCAAGATTAAGACCTGTGCAAGTACAGTTTCTTGACTCTTAGAGATGTGACTAGTCCCCTAACCCGAACCAATTCTCTCTCCACCACCTCCTCCAAGATAGATCCTAGACCTAGCCCCAGATTTCTCAAGATACCAGCCTCCTGGGCCCAGACATTTTCTATCCTAACCCCAAGTCTAACCTTAACTTCTCAAACACCTGACCTAACCCTAACTACCTGGACTCAAAACCCAATTATCCAACATCCTCAGCCTAAACTTATAGTCAGGAAAACTGTCAAGACTCAGGACACCTCTTACTTTCTTCTCTCTCACCATTCTCCTTCAAAATGTGAAAGTGACATATGTTGGCCAGCTCTCTATCCCAAATCGAGAGTCATCAGACAGCTTGGGGAGAGTCAGTGTGATAATCACTAACCCTAACCCCGGGTACATAGGACCCTGGGGACATAGGAATGATCCCTGCTGACATTAGCGCTTAGCGCACAGCACTACTGTGCCTAAATTCAGCCTCACAGAACTGTCAGCATAGCTGCATAACTCTAGTTAAGACATATAAGACTTCATAAGACATTTATGAGTGTGCCCTGTCTCTCACCTCAGGCCAAATGGGATAGACTCAAGACCCCTGCATTACGGACTTAACTGATCACCCTGTAAATCAAGTGTTTAAGACAAAAACGTGTTTAAAATCCTTCTTTGATGTCCTGAATCAACAACAGAACGAATGACTAAACAACATTTGAACATTTGCCAAAATGCTGCTTTCACTGAGCCCACCCCCTGTCGATGTGTGTGTGTGTGTGTGTGTGTGTGTGTGTGTGTGTGTATGTGTGTGTGGAGAGGAAGCACATAAACTTACACAGTTCACACTGTTTGCCCTTGAACCCCACCGCGCAGTCGCAGATGAAGGAGTCGCCTCCGTTCACACATGTACCTCCGTTCTGGCAGGGCGTGCTGCGGCAGTCCTGTGGCAACTCTAAAAGACAACAGCTGCCGTCAACGTCCACAGTTACAGAACGGGCGTGGGTCTCAGGTTTCAGGCCCACTACTCCACATTATCTACAGCTGATACCATGTGTTGATAGCCTCTAGCTCTGAGGCCACTTTCCCTTTTCTGAATGTTACATCTACAACAAGGTTAGCATCCTCATTGATGTTTCAATCACAGCGCTTGGCAAACACACATATCGTAAGCAGTCTCTTTCCAAGAGGACACTCATCTCATATATCAGCTGGTGCAGATGTGCCACCTGTTGGAACGAACAGCAAAAACACCCACCAGGCTTTGTGCTTAAACCTTCTTCTTGAATCTCTAGCGCAAGGCTGATTTTGTTTGTGGTTTCTTCCATCTTCTCTAATCTGATCGGTGGGTCAGGTTCTGCAAGGAGAAAAACATTTCCTGTCATGAATCAGCGTCAAAAAGACAAAAAGAATGACAGACTGCAGGGTGACTGGCAGAAAGTAGATGTACTAAATGGGACACTTTAAAGATTTAAGATTTTGTGCACATTCCTCAGCCCGGCCAGGCAGCCAGCAATGAAAAAAAACAAACAACGTGGCATGACTGATTTGACAAAATGGTCAAAATCATATCATGACATCATGGGCATAACATCATTAAGAAGGGCAGAACACTCGCAGAAAGGAAGCTTATTCTCCAGAGCACAAGATAACATCTGTAAAACAGTTTAGGCTGTAAACCTCTGCGCTGAGATGCATTAAGTTTAAAAGAAAAGAGAAGATACGATACAAAAAATGATCATATGAAAAATAAAAAGTTAATGTTTTCTGACTCGTCTTGCTTTCTTGAAAACAACATGTGTCAGGTAACTGTTTGTGTGATATAAGAGAGTCCAGTTTACATTAGAGGGGCAGCTATATTTCATCCAGACAGGCCACGGTTAGGACCATATGGTTATAGGACCGCGGCCTAAGTTATTCCATCTGCAGCAAGATAAGCAAATAAGATTACTCTTTCATTGTGCTCAGGACATCCTGAGAAAACCAGAACCGTTTCAGTGTGTCAGTGGAGCATGTTGCTTTCATAGATGTCAGAGACATGCTATAGTGAATGAATCAGGCTGTAGAAGCAGATTAAATTTATCGGGTGGTTACATTTACATTTATCCAAAATGACTCACAGACAGGGAAACAGTCAAGGTAGAGTGTGATGAGAGCATGTCAGTGCAGCAATAAGTACTACTCTCATAGAGACGAGCGATAGTTCAGGAAGGTGGACAGATTTAGCATGTCCAGTTGTTGGTAGTGTTGGAGAGGAGGTTCTCTCTGAAGAGCTGGAGGTCTTCAGGAGGTTTTTAAAGGTAGAGAGGGACACGCCTGATCTGGTAGGAACTGATAGGACATTCCACCAACGGGGAACAACAGACGAGAAAAGTTTGGATTGCCCTGAGCGTACAGGTGGCAGAGCCAGGCGCAACAGTTGGGAAGTAACATATGCCTGTATAAGGGCATTCAAGTAGGTGGGTGCAAAACAGGAAACTACTTTGTTGTCAGCATTAGCGATTTGAATTCAATGTGGGCTGCTACAGGTAGCCGGTGGGGCTTGCTGAGCAGCGGGGTTGCTGCCGTGTTCTGGATCACCTGAAAGGGTTTCAAGTGCCAGGTCACAAGAGCGACGACAGCCCGTATCAGGAGTTGGGTAGCATGTTGAGTCAGATTAAATGTTCTAGAACGTTTTATAGTCGTGATTCTCCTCTAAATGTTTACCACATGCTCGCTCCCGCTTGCACTTACTAGCGCGATGTCGAATGGCTTTTCGAGGCAAGTGAGTGAACTTGGCCGTTATCCTTCCCCTTCTGTCAATGAGCTCTGTGAATCTGCAACACAGAAAACAATGACAACTGTTCAACACCGACAACTGAAGTTGCAGAATGCAACCAAATTAATACTCTCTCATTTAAGAAAAACTCAGATCAGTATTTGATTTGTCTGTTCTGGGCTACTGTAGAATAATGGAGGTTCAACATGGCTGACTCCATGGAAGTGGATCACTCTCTATGTAGATATAAAAGGCTCATTTTAAGACAGAAAAAACACATCAATTCTTATACACAAGTTATTATACACTAATAAAAACATACTAATCAATATTGTATTACATTCCTGCAAAGAAATACTCCTCAATCTTACACACTGGACCTTTAATAATCACCAACCTAGGCAACTCCTCTGAGTTGTCTGTTTCTGTTGCACCTCCCAGGACCTGAGGCTGAGACGGGGGAAGTGTGCGTCCAACCTGAGTCCCCTGTCCAGTCGCTGATGGCCTCTCTCTTCTCCCTAATCTTGCCTCCATTGGCACTGGGTAACAAAGGAAACATGTCAGAAATAGTTTTTAAAATGTTTTGAATTTTGCTAAATTCAGCAAAGAGTCTATGCTGCACTACTACTCACAGGTTGCGAAGGCTAAGTGTTGAGGTGTGCTGTGGATCTGTTCCTGCCCTGTGTTTTTGACTGACATGAGAGCCACGTAGTATTGCTGTCCAGGCGTCAGTTCACGCAGGGTATATGATCCTAATTTCCCATTGGGTAGGAAGCGACTCCTTGTATTCAACCCCCGGGTCACATTGACCACAAAGCCATCTGGGACGTTTCTCGGGTGTCGGCTCCAGGTGATCAACGCCGAATTAGTGGTCACGTGTGACAGGGAGAGGTTCTGAGGGGGAAGAGGCCCTGAGGGAAACATGTGGGTGGTCAAAAGTAATCTTATTTTTGCTTTGTTTAGATGCTACAAAACAACACACCTAAGACAATGACTACTAATATATACCCCTTCATCCTCTCACACGTATGCCAACAAAACTTAAACTAACACTAAACAGTACCTGTTACGATTAATACATCAACTGCTGGGCTGACTGGTGGAAACTGCAGCAACAAAATACCCCCAGAGTTTGTTTTATACATAACATTGTTTGTCTATTCCATAATGACAAATATATCTCGATAAGATTGGCTTATGTGAGGCCTCCCGATCTAACTATACTTTGGTCCATGTTGCTCAGAAGCTAAACCATGTAGGGGTGTAATCTATAAATCCATTTTCAGCTTAACCTCCAAACTAGATATTAAATGTAATTCATTTGAGGCTCCATTAACCATAAATCTCCTTTTGCAGGGAACTGGATTTTACCTTGCTGTACTCTATAGACCACCTGGCCCATGTTTTCCAATTATCAGAAGAATTTGGAGATTTTGTAACTCATTCCGATTAGATTTTAGTTATTGGTGATTTCAATATTTACCTACATAACTTTTTGATACTTTTGGCTCAGTTTGAACCTGCTCATAGCCGTGGGAACCCCGTGGGATAGTATACTCATCTGCAGTATCAGTCCCTTATCTAATGAACTTTGAAGTGACACCAGCCAACCAACGTTTTTACCACTTGTCACACTGGACTGCCAACTTTAACTGCACTTTGTGAACAATTGCTTGTCATCCTGACTCCTTTCACAACCACAAATTTGCATTATAATATGAATTTGCTGGTGCGTTCCGTTCACTCGACATCAATTGCATGTGTGTCCGTCCTAGGAGACAAATGTCTGTGGTTTTTCCTGATTTTTCTTCCATTGTAGGTGTGTGTGTAGGATTTGGTGACAAGTGGTAGATCGCAACCAAATTGTCTCACACTCCCCTTAAACGTGTGTAGAAGAAACTGTGAAACTCACAAAAAACATGCCACAAGAAACTCATTAGTGTTCAGTGTTATATCTTGTAAACTAAGGAAAACATACCAACAGTATATTCCATTTCGTACACACAAGTGTTGAATGTTGTGGTTGTGAAGCCCATTAAAATGGTGATATCTGTCGTGTTATTATCATCCTCATAACTTCAGTGTAATATATTCTTGGCTGCTGATATGTAACCTACTTGTCCAGAATTGCAGAGGTCCGGCTGAGTGGCTGGTGGAGGGAAACTCATCCGATCTGATGCCACTTTGAGTCACAACGTCCACCGTGTACATCTGACCCGGGAGTAACGAGCTGGGAACACAAAGAGGCACACAAAAACATTGCACTACAGCAAACAAAGCCTGATACCTGACACCATCATCATCCTCAAACAGTGATGAAAGAGTGTCCTCTAGTGGCGTATAGGTATATCACCCCAACTAACTCGAAATGCAGCACATCAGCACCATTCAGTGGACAGATAGGATACTGCATGTGTGTATGACGCATTCTGGGTTATCAGTGCAGAACCTGACCTGAAGGTATGCTCAGTGGTGCTCATGTTGAGCACAACGGTCCGAGCCTCGCTCCCATCCGAGGGCAGCAGAGACACATGCACCCTGCTGACTGCTGCATGACGAGCTGCCTGAACCAGCCAGCTCAGCCACACCTGAGAGGAGGTCACATTGATCACCTGCAGCTGCTCCACCCGCCGAGGTCCTAGCATGGAAATACACGGAATCACACATTTCAAACTCACGTGAATACACAAAGAGAAACGCTTTCCATGAACGTTACTGCTACATCGTTAAAGAGTCTGCTCACTGGTGCGTATTAGTGCAGTTGCAGGCTGGCTGACGTCGTTGCTGTTCGTGTTTCGTTTGGTGGAGAAGGTGGAGATGTTGTACAGCAAGCCGGGCACCAGGCCTCGCATGACGTGGGTGGACTTCTGCCTGTCCAGGATGTCTGACTTGCGATTGCTCCGGCCCTGAGGGCCGTAAGTGACGACGAAGCCGCTGATCAGGCTGTGAGAGGGCTCCGGCTCATCCCAGCGAAGCTCCACCTCGCTCTCCTCCACACGCAGCACATGGAGACCAGAGGGAGGCAACAGGTCTGGGAACAGTGGCAACCTTACATGTCTAATCCATACATTAAATAATTACAGAGTTGTCTTTGCAATACAGAGGATGAGCTACAGAGTATGGGCTGGCACGCTGATGTTATCTTACCTTTCTCACAGTCTTTGCCCGTGTGTCCAGTTTTGCAGACACAGTTGTAGTTGCCTCTCCTGTCACTCCTGCAGAGGCCACGGTTTCCACATGGCTGCAGTACACATGGATTCTCCACTAGGTGGTGACAAAGACAAGCAAGTTAGTACGATATGGTTCATGTGAATTGGTTTGAACTAACATCAACAAAGCAGACTTGTGAGGCAGAGCAAAGTCACTTACACATCTGGCACTGGTCCCCAAAGAAACCATCTTTGCATATGCACAAATAATTTCGTCTGTAACCCCGACACACTCCTCCATTTAGACAGGGGTTGGACTCACACCCGTCCTGCTCTGCACACAGATATTTACGGCAGAATTTCATTGCGGTCCTGTTAAAGTGTGTGAGCTTTAAAAGTAAAGTGACAGGCTTGATTGAATGAGCGCCGTACCTATTTCACAGCTCTGGCCTTTGAAGCCTTGTGGACACTGACACAAGTAGGAGCCAGGCTGGTTCTCACATGTCCCTCCGTGCTTGCAGGGTTCAGACAGGCATTCATTTATGTCTTAAAGGAGATAAAACACACATATACACAGGAACTACAGATGTGTACACCGAATTTTGGCATGTCATATGATAAGATGTTGATCAGACTTTACCTGTCTGACAGCGCTTTCCAGTGAAGCCGACAGCACACTCACAATGGAAGGATCCAACCTGGTTCCGACATGTACCGCCATTAAGACAAGGCTGTGATAGACATTCATTGAGCTCTGTAATGAATGGAAATGAAGAAATCAGTGACACCAACCTAAAACTCCAGTATCATTAAGTGGTTTTGTGTGTCTGAGTGTTGGACACAATGTTACAGACCCTCACAAATGGGTGGCTGGCTCCAGTCTCCCTGAATACCACAGATGCTCTGAGTGGCTCTGGGCACAGATATGAAGCCTGAGTGGCATATATACACAGCGATGGAGCCTGGTGTTGTCGAGGAGAACTGGACCTCAGCGTGCTTCACTTGTGGTGGGAGCCCGCAGCCCAGCTCTGAATGCAAACACAAGGCTGCATAGTAACACAAGCTCACAAACACTGGCGGCTCAGACAAGCTCATCCTGGACAGACTAATGGCAGCAGAGGTGTTTTTTCATCCAGGCGCTCTGTTTTTGTCCTCCTAAAATTAGCTCCAGCGTGCTGTTACAGTGTGTAGACATGAATCATCAGATCTAATCAGGTCTTACTTTATATAGCTTATGCAGCCATTCTATATCTGTAAATGTGGGGCCTCCGGTGCAGCAACACCGCTAAGATTATCTTCAGATGGAGAGCCAGTATCTCTACACTTCACAGCTCTGGATATCCCCCCCCCCCGCCACTTAATCTATTCGAGTTAACATTGTACAAACTTTAGCATCGGACGTTATTGTGTGGTGACACACAGTCTGCTCACCTGCGGAGCTTTGTACCGAGCTCCTGCTTATTTCACAGTGTCTGCCGCTGAAGTCCTCAGTGCATTCGCATTTGTACTTTCCTATGTAGTGAAAACACGTCCCACCGTTCAGACAGGGGCTGGAGGCACAGGGGTCTGGCTTCCCTGCGAGAAAACGTTCACACTGAGGGTTATCACTGGCAATAACAATACTTTTATTGTCTTAGCTCCTCTTAGAAAAGTGCTTCACAAGACAGGATTAAAAGCAATTATTCTTAATGATAACACATAAAACAAAAACAATAACACCAACTTGAAGTGATTTAAATGATATAAGCACTAAAGATTGAAATGTAACAATTAACTCCAAATTAAAGCCACATTAAAAAGAGGCTTTAATTAATTTAATTAAGAACTGTTTGCTGTTCTCAGATCCAAAGGGAGGGTACACCACAAAACAGTACACACGACAGAAAGAGAAAGGCGATGAAAGATGTTCTGTTGGAACATTAAATAAAGTTTTATAACTAGGTTCAGAAACAAATACCACACCTTGAACTCATCCCATTTCTGCATCTCAAGTACTTAATCAAAGGAAACATGCAGCTCTAATAAATACAGCAATGAGGAGACAGTTCTCCCACTCAGTCTCAACTCCCTCCCGGGTTCCCTCCTGTCTCACTGCAGACACTGGACAATCAGCCACCCCAGTTTCTCCTCTCATCCCTTACCCCTCCATCCCTCTACCCTTATCTTCATCCTCCCCTCCCTCATCCCTTCTACAGCACATCATCTCGGTTCAACTTTATCCACAATAAACCTGTCTAAGTTCAAATCAGTATTGGCGTGGCCTTTGTTTGTGAACAGAAGGTTTTCCTGATATAGTAAGATGCGGAGGCTTTATAAACAAGTAAAAGGACTTCAAAATCCATTCTGAGAGATTAACAACCGCAGTGTGACGAGCAGTGGTGTAATGTGATTTCTTTGTTTTTTTAGCAATATTTAAAGTCCTGGCTGCAGTATTCATAATAAACTGAATTTTTATGAAAGCCTTTTAAGGATATTTAAAAAACGTTTAAAAAAAAGAGCAGACTTTCGTAAGCCTTTAGTTTTCAGTGTTGGTTTGACTCGAGTCTGATTTTGGTGACGATCCTGAGAGGAAAAATTATGTTTTTTGTATCTGGCGTTGTATTAGTTACCGTGAGTCGAGAATGAAAGGGGTTTTGAATGAAAGGCTGGCACTCACCCACTTCACAGTGTTTTCCAGTGAATCTGTAAGGACACACACATCTGTAGCTCCCTGCCTCTTCCTTACACGAGCCTCCATTGCGGCAGGGACCAGAAGCACAGGTATTGAGTCTAACTGGAAAGAGACATGGAGAAGGGAATCCTTGAAGTAGAAAACCAGTCTGGCTTTTAATCGTACAAAATAAATCTGTTCCAGTACATTTGCAATTCAAGTCAGGGAAAATAGCCTGAAAAGTACAAATTATCATAAGCCTTTCAGCATTGTAATATTTCAAGCAGCATTACAAGTAATAGCATGTTTCCTGCTGCATTTGAAGCTGGATTTGAGCCTGAGAAATAAGTTTGAGAGATGTTTTGGTAAAGGTTCACATGATTCTTTCTTGTGTTTTATCAGTTATGCTACCTTTTTCACAGTGCTTCCCCCAGTATCCGTATTTGCACTCGCAGGTGTAGCCTCCATCCCGCTCGTAGCAGTAGCCCCCATTCAGACACGGAGAGGAGTCGCAGACGGATCGGGGCTGTACTGAAAAACACACACCGATACTTGACTGTGTTCCATTGCACTGGGAAAACGGTAAATTCTATCCAAGCACGCAGGCTTGGTCCAACCTTCGAAAAACACAGATTGTTTGTCATTTTATGATTGGATCAAATGCAAGAAATCTCCTCTGAGTGTTCAGCAGCAGCATGAATCACTCTGAAATGTCTCTCCACGTCGTAAAATGTCAACTGCAAATGTGACCATTCCTTTTAAAAAACACAAAGTGACACTTGTCAAGAGCCGTGTGTTTCAAAACGTGTTTGTCGCTATAGAAACCGGCTGCTCATGCAATGACACATAGCTGCAAAGTGCCGTGTTGTTGGGTTGGTGCCTGAGGCTCTTACCATAGGGGTAGAAGTCCTTATGATCTAGCTCTGCTGCACTGGTCTGACATGTGCACAGGTAGGTCCCTCCATACTCCAAACAGGGGCCTCCGTCAGGGCACGGCCTGCTGTTACTGCACGGCGTCTGAGTTACTTCTGAGAGGAAGGGATTTGTCATTTGACTTTTGTGATCTTACAAGTGACCCCAGAATATTTTCCACTTTCACGCAGACACAAACCTCTTGTGAGACACTTTTTTACACGTTATCATACCTACCAAACTGACAGTAGAGTCCTGTGTAGCCTGAAGGGCATTCACAAGTCCCGTTGCTGTCCACACAGACACCCCCATTCTGGCAAAGACATTCCTCTGCAGACACAGGAGGAGAGAGAGAGAGAAAGAGAGAGAGAGAGAGAGAGAGAGAGAGAGCTGGAAAGTTTGCTCGAGCTACTTGAAAGCACGTAGTTACATTATGTTAAGTTTTTTTTAGTATTTCTACATGTAAACATTGGCAGAAGGTACAAATGGTCAACATGTGTACCATATGTTGAGCTTCTTTCATCTGCCATGCAGTAAACTATGTATTGATTCGCTGTCATTTCTCTTTGACAACAAAGTTCACAGGAGCAGAGGATTACCAGTCAGCACGCCGCACATCCGCTCAGTACAAATTGTAAGAATGTTTTTTATTTCCCTCTCCCTCCTAATTGCAAGCAGCCGATCAAAGGACGTAGCCGTATCGCAGCTAAGTGGCTCCACTTTGAAGTCCCGGAAGCTCAGTGGAGGGTATTATTTTTCTGATGATATGGGGCATATTTTGTGACCAGAACGTATGGCCCCTGAGGGCAATTAATGGATTGTTAATTTGCGAGAGACACTTTCATTGGCCACCTGTGCGGGACCCGGGCCCCTTTGATCTAAGAGCCTGATTAGGCACTTCTGAGTCCCACTACTTTCTCTTCCTTGGAGGATCATGCTCCTTTTTCCACTGTGCCTTCCAAGTGAGCCAGGCAGGAAAGTATTTGGGAGATTTAAGAGAGCCTATATAAGCACTGATAGTTATTTCAGCTCAAGGGTGAGAGGTAGCATGCATTTGCAATAGCTCAAATACTATTAAAGAGCTTTTGGTGGGGGGAAAATGCTCTCAACAACTGCTATCAGAGTGTGACACTAACCTCTCATCGGAGCCTGAATTAGCTTTAAAGGGCTCCATGACTGTTTCCTAAAACAAATATAATAATACTGACATTAAGCATGATGTGAAATGACTTAATATGCGCTCATAAACGGAAGGTATGAAGCATTAGTTGAGGATGATAGCGTTTTACATATTTTGTGTTCAAATTGCCCTATGGTTATGCAACCAGCAGCTGTGCTTGAAACTATAGTGTGGTGCAATGGCCGGCTTCCAGAGAAGCAAGTAGCGGTGTGGAAGCATGCATATTCCAGCAGCAACAGCTCTGTCTGAAGAAATGACCTGAATACCAAAGACCAGCTTTGACTCATAAAGAGGCCTTTTCAAGTCTAGACAAAGCACTTCCTCTTGTTGGTAAACTAATAAAAGGTGCTATAAAACAGTTATTCACAACATCAAGCGACTGGTTCCCGTAGTAAACTGGGCGAGGCCGTGTCAGTTTTGATAATTGCAATAATCCATCATCACAGCAGCCTCTTCCAGGGCAGAGCTCCAAATTCCTGTGGGATAGCACAGCTCCTCTTTAAATACCCCAGTCTGCTTTCTACCTGCCCGGCTGCCTGCAGCGAGCAGTCACCCGGGTCCGGGCGTACAATACCTTCACACTTGTCACCGTAGAAGCCCGCAGCACACGTGCAGTTGGAGGTTCCCGAGCTGGTGTGTTCACAGATCTGCTGCTTCTTGCAGTCTTCGTCTTCACACGGGGCTGCGTACGGAAGAAAAAAAAAGAAAAGCACAGTGACAGGTTGAGGTTTAAGAATCAAACGGCATGTGGAAATATTTGGCTTGAGCTGTAAGCTGTACTTGCTTTTACCTGTTTGGTTTTCTGCCTCAGTTGAATTGACCTCAAGCACCAATTCTGAGAGAGGAAGACAGGAACATGCTTTAAAGGGTTTGGTTCCTCCAAATAATACCAACAAAACATATTTCCTCTATTATCTCCAGTGGTATTTATCTCCAAAAGAGGATAAATAAACCCCAAACTATCTGCATGAATAGATACCACTAACTAGAGGAGGATATGATATGAGTATATGAGAAATAACAGACTGATTATTATTCCCCAATATCAGCGTATCGCAGATATATTGGTGCATGCTGCTTGATAGGTATCAAGAAATAACAGGTTCACCATTACATAGTTTATTCAGCAAAGAGCACAGACAGGTTTATTATTCAGCAACCCTTTTCTTTTCTTTTTCAGATTTAAGAGTTTGTTGTTTGTTTATCGTTTAAAAACATGTTTATGTCAATGTGCGAATAAAATCAGAATATATGTGATTTATTTTGCAATTTGGGAGAGCAAGACTTGTAACAGAGGAAAACAGATACTTTATTAGACGGATATGCAGCGAGGCTGAGATTCTGTGACCTTATTGTAAATTTTAGCTATATTGCCACTGCAAATGCTTTTATCATACATTCATACAAACTTTATTTTGATGGCTGTTACTAAACTAAACTGAATTATTATAATGGCGAGTTTGGGGTTGGAAATCTGAGAGCAACATGACACAGAAATCAGAATTTTTGTGATTTAGCGCCTCCAGTTTGTAAATATGGACAGCTGTACATGTGTTTGTTATGATTATATTACTTATGATCAAAAGTTAGTGACCAAGCAAGTGCAACAGCACAAGACATGGCAGCCAGCTCTGCTCCTGTCTTTCAGCCTTTTATGTCACAAAGCTTTTGCCAATGAATAAAAGTCATTCTCATATATACTCTCGTGTGTTACATTGCCCGTTTGCTGAGCTCCAGTTCTGGCATGACACTCCAATCCCTTCAACCATGCCCAGGCCTGAAATCCTCCACTTCCCAGTGGTCCAAAACACCTGTGGTACAAACACTAACACTCCCCCAGTGCTCTGAACTCACAGTGCGGGCTGCTCGGCTAACAAACTGAGCTAACAGCAGCTACAGTTCACAGCAGTTTACTTTACTGTCACAGTTGTAATATAGCTGAAATCCTTATAGCATTTGGTGTAACACTGGAGTGAAATGACAGATCCAGCTCACTTAACCTTAAAGTTCACAACCGTAAACACCCGCTTTGCTCTCAAAGAGGTTTGACAAGACTCTCCTTGTGCTTGTCCCACTTGGAGAAATGTGACATGACCTGAAGCCAAACAGGAAGGCAAAAAGTAGGACGTTTGATCTACGTCAACATCAGGCACAATTTGAGTCACCTGTCTCGCAGAGCGTTCCAGTGAAGGCAGCGGGACAAATGCAGGTGAAGTTCGCCACCTGGTCGACACACTCTCCTCCGTTCAGACAGGGCTGTGATTCACATTCGTTGATGTCTGGAGGATGAACAAAAGAAAAAGAAGAAGCTGATCCACTGTTGATTCAATTCACACTAAGATTTTTCAGTGTTCACATGGAAAAACAAGCGGTTGCTGTCTAAGACATTGAGCCGGATTAAGAGCACTGAACTTCCCTTCTGAAAGCATAGAGTTTCATTGACCAGGTGTCTGGTATTAAGAGTAATCCCGTCTCATGTAGATACAAAGATTCATGAACTGTGCAGGCTCTGATAATTTAATTCCCCAGCGGGTTTAAGTTTCATCAACAATCAATCACAAGAGGAGTGAGATTAGTAAAGGTCTTTATGGAAACTGAACTGACTTCAGTGAACTTCCTCACTGTGGCTCGTTGCTACATTGTGTGACCCAAGAAGAAGAAGAAAAAAAAGACTTGTTTGCAAATGAATTCAACCATAACCTCAACTTGGACCCATTTGTCTAGGTAGACTTGGAAACTCTTTGGATGAAAACATCTGCCAAAATGACTGAGTTTGATGTAGAAAGCAGCAGAAAATATTTCCTTCGGAGGAAAGATGCCTACTTTCCCCCCGGAGTGTGAAAAACCCAGCTCACCTGTCTCACACAGGACACCAGTGTAACCCGGTTCACACACGCAGGTGAAACTGCCAGCGCCTTGTACACACGAGCCGTTGTTGAGGCATGGCCTGTCTTTACACTCGTCAATGTCTGTAACACACGCACACACACACACACACACAGGGGGGAGAGAGAGAGAGAGAGACACGATCGTGGAATATTTACTCAGCTGATTAATATATCCGCCACACTGCTCCCCTCACTCTGCAAGTATGTGCTGCTGGCGGTGAAAGGTATGAGAAGAGGTTTGATACATCTCCACAGGCTGGACGGTGGGAATAGGCACAGAAGCTCCAGAGAGGCTGGACCGAGATATTCAGAAAGATTTTGCACTGTGTGTGTGTGTGCGTGTGTGTGTGGAAACTGCTTAATGAGGCACAAAAATACTTTAATTAATCAGAGTTTTTTCCTGGTCTTCGGCCTATTTTAGCATGCAGAGGGGAAGAGGGGAAGAGTGGATTGATGTACATGTAAAATTTCAGCGTGTTTTGGAGCCATTTCTCGCTGTGTTAAACGATATGCATCCGCACGCAAGTCTTATCGTTTCCACAGTGTATACCAACTTTGAGGCAAAGCATTCTTTGTACCTGTTTCACACTGAATCCCGGTGTATCTGGGAGGACAGTGACAGATGAAACTATTAATCTGGTCTTCACAAGTCCCTCCGTTCTGGCAGGGATATGAGGCACACTCGTCGACATCTAAGGAGACAAACAAAGGAAGTAGTGTGACTCTTTTAATTAGAAGAAAACATCTGGCCAAGGTCAGTTAGTAAGGTAATGTCCGAGGGAAAGTGCAACAGATTGGCATGAAGCTGATACAGGTATTAAGGAGTGTCTCTTTGGCAGGCCGGGTGAAACCGAGTATTTTATTTTATTCATTTTTTTACTAGATGACATTATTTTTCCTGGCTGACCTCAGGTAGACGGGTATTCGTTCACAGTGTGTGGCGTGTGTGTCAAGCACAACAGAGCAGGAAACAGTGTCAACAATAACTCACTGATCTGGCATCGTCGGCCGGTGAAGCCTGCCAAGCAGGAGCAAGTGAAGGAGGGGTTGCCTGTAATACAGTCGTCGATGCACTGGCCTCCGTTCAGACACGGTCGCAGGTGTGGGCACACTGATGCTGTAGAGAAATGTCAATGAAACAAGAGTCCTAAAAGAAATAAAGACAGCCAGGAGCAGAGAGCTCTTAGAAAGACGTCTTACCAGAGTTATTGCAGCCACCCACTTCCACATTTGCGTCATCTATACGGAAGACCCATCTGCCCGGGAAGCCCACGTTGGTGGTTCCCTCGACGTTCACCACGTCAGCCGTGCGTGAGCCGGGGATGTTGAAATAGCGCTTGCCATCACCGGCATTGAAACCTGCCTGGGAAGAGAGTAGCAAAGGAGGCAGACATCACAAAAGATGGCTGAATTAGAGTGAAGACACCTGACTGAAAATTAGTTTGAATCTTCCCAGACGCAGCTCATCAGCAAATAACCATGTGATCTTACCTGTGCTGCAATCCCTCCCAGCCCAGCCAGGTTTCCTCCACTGCTGGCATGCATTCCTGTGGTCCAAGTGATGTTATTGTACTGGAATATAGTGAAGGAAAGCTCTCCATCTGTAATAAGCACCACTTGGAAAGTATTTACCTGCACACAGAAGAACAGGCTCGGTTAAACCATTTCCTGATTTCCACGAAATTTGGTAATAATGCATGCATCTGACAGTCTGCTCATATTAATGGTACAGATTCCTAAATCTCAGTCAGGCTAGAGACTCCTAGAATGACACAGAATAGCTGTGCTTTGTAACCACATACAGTATTATATCACAGTTTTAAACATTAACAATGAGGCTGTTTCCTGGGATTTTGAGCTTATCTAGGCCAGTGGTTCCCAACAGTTCCTCCCTATTGGATGTCGGTACAGAAGGCCTATCCTTAAGTAACACTGGTGCAACTTGGAGTGATAGAAGCTGGATATTTCATTTGATTTGGTATGAAGTATTTCAACCGGTTACTGATTATCCATTCATCCAACCACTTATCCTCATTAGAGTCGCGGGGGCCTATCCCAGCTGACAGGGTGAGAGGCAGCATGCACCAGAAAATGACTAACTTTGAAACACAGTGAGCGAGATGAATTAATCTCTATCTCTCTGCTCAGGGTGGCCTCAGCGTGTCATTGAGCCCCCCTTTAGGACCGCCCACAAACTCCTGGACTGAAAACTGGTGACCTTAACCTCACCTAACCTAACTTCACATTTCACATGTTTTCAGCAACTATTTTATGACATATTATTGCACAGAATTGCCTTTACATGGACTTTAAAGCAAAAAAAAAAAATCTATTCCCAATTTAGGGAATTTACATAAGAAAATATTTGGACACATGTTTAAAGTCAATCAGAATTTCTATTTTTACACACTAATTACTCCACCGTGGATTGGGAATCACTGCCCTGAAGATACGTCCAGAGAAAATCAGAGGTGTTTAAGCAGTAAGTGCATGGCAGAGGGAGAGCTGTACAGTAAAGTGTGAATTTATACCGGTGTCATGGAATTGCCTCCAAAGAAAGTAACTTGAAGCCACGTAGAGATGAGGACCCATGTTGCGTTGAAGTTGGGGAACTCTGGAAAGTACGTCCTGACATCACCCGAGGCCCTCCTCAGGATGGAAGGCTGCTTGCTCTCTCTGTAGAAGACTCTCCCAGCTCGACGGTTGTCCACATCAGCCCAGAACGGTGCCACAACCCTTCTGTCTCCGGCGATTGGAAAAGCCACAGGTGTGAACTGAGACACCTCTCTCAGGAAAGATACCAAGCCATTGTTGTTAACCTGAAGAGGAGAGAGAGGAAGTTAGAGTATCATACAGTGATATATTTTGTCCAAGCTGTCAGATGAAGCCACAGTGTGTTTGTAGGTTGAAGCAGGGTTAGAATGGGAGTGTTAAGGAGCAGAGGCGAGGGGTGGACAAACAGAGGTAGTCTGACCAGCGGTGGACGCTCCCATAACGGATGTTTGCACTTCTCATGTAGCAAACAGACACTACTTTTATTCCGTGAAATGACGGCAGCTGAGAAAACCTAGTTTCTGCTGCTCACGCACCTGCAAAGTCATCACACCGTGACGGACGTTCACGGCCTTTAAATCCACAGATGTCTGCCAACAGCAAAGTAACCAAATAAATGAACCCATCGTCCTCTCGTCCACATATCTCTGTGAGAAACGCAGTCAGCGCTGCAGCTAAGTGCTGCACTGTGAAATATAAACCTTTGAAAAGATCAACTTTAAAAAGATCAGTGTTTGGTGTATTTCTGTAGGAATTAGGTGATTTTGGCTACTGCACTGAAAAGAATCATTCAACAATCATTCTCTCTCAAAGGTTAAGATTCTCCGGTTTTCTCTGCTTTGTATTATTCCAAATTGAGTTTTACTAAATTTTGGACTGCTGCTCAGACAAAACTGCAATTTAATGACAATTGTTGTGTTTTTTTTAACCATTTCATGACATTTTATAGACAAAGCAATTCATTTTTATCATAGTTTTATAGTGACATTATTATATATTTGTTTGTTTTATTTATGTATTTATACTTATATATCTTATACATTTTTACACCATAAAGCTGCATTCATTGATATTTCTGGCAGAACAAGCTGAAGTTCCAGTCTGTAAGAATCAGTGGTATTGTGAAACCCACTGAATACCCCTCACCTCACCATCCCCTTTTCAAATGTATGGTGGCCAACGAAAATGCCGTATCAAGAGCTGTTTAGGGCTACAGTACAAACATGGTGATCCATCATTTACACATCCAGCAGAGAGCACATCTGTAAAACGCACAGTAAGTTCTATATTAACTCTACTTTTACAAAAAAAAGACAAAACTAAAAAAATAGCTTAAAGGAGGAAATGGATTTCAAAATTGCAGCAGAGCAACAGTAAGTGCTGCAAACTGAAGGCCACAGAACCAAGACAGTGTATGTCTGTAACAGAGAGTTTCCTGCCAGATAAAGGAGGCACCATGAGCTGTGGAAAAAGGTACAGCAGGAAGTAAATGAGGGATGTTTCAGGATGGGATGTGCAGTGAAGGAAGTGCCAGTAGAAGAAGAGCGATAAAGAGATTTCTGTAATAGATTGTAAAGTAGCTCTTAGCAATTTAGCCTTTAGCAGTGTGGAGTCAAATATACAATATTAGGTGGTCTGCAATACATTTTGACTCAACGTGAGTCAAGAGGAAAGTTCTCCAGGCTGAAGGGTTGAATCTCAATGAAAGGCCTTCATTCATTCATTCATACATGATTTCTGTATATTATCAACAAGGGGAGATTCTTACCACCGTGGCACCTATCCTGTTTCCTCTAATCGCTGGCATGAACTTTGCGTCTCCTGCGTTCAAGCCGAGTGGCATGTGACAGTGACAAAGCAACATCAGATGGCTCGGCTTTGCTCCCTGCATGTATAAAAACCATAATTTGAAGGACTTTGCTGTAAAAACAGCGGAGGAAGTTTTGTTTGGCACGGCACGGGGGCTAAGTTAATTGCCCGACCACAGTCTTCCCCTCTGCATCAGCGTGATGTGGTGAGAACGTGGCTGATGTTGGGGAAAAAAAGAGGACTGACTGCAGGGGCTGGGCCCAGGGGTCAGCCAGAGCGTCATCTGATACCGGGAGAAAAACAAAAGAGAGGGCACAGGGCTGGATGAATGGAGGGATGTACATGAACTACAAATCTCCCACACCCACATACCCACTAATGAGAGATCTGTGGTGGCAGCGGTCTGGATGTCACCCATCTTACAGCAAAATTAGTGTAGAAATCATGCTGAACACTAAATAGAGTTTATAGTCCAATACTGGAATATGTTTAATCGTCTAATCCAATATCTTGTAGCATCTGGAATGGTTTAAACAAGTGTATTTCTTACTTGTTAAGATTTTTTAAGGGACCACTTTGACATGGCAATGACCTTAGAGGAATTTAAACTGAACTTGGGACCTTTTTCCTTGCTTCATATCACATATTTTCCGTCTTCTCATGGATTTCAACAAGGCTATAACTAGTACAGAGATCCAGTGAAGGGTGGTTATGCATCACACTTATGTGAGAGAGTGAATGGGTTCAGAGCTGCCTTGTGTTATGTTGTAACATGACCAAGGTCAGAATCACAGGGGAGAGAGGTGCGATCAGTCAACCTTGTAAGAAGCATCTCTCTCCCCATATTTCTTTCTCTCACTCTCAGTGGTGCCACTCCACTCTACAACTCCCTTGTTATTTTTTGGGAATTCTTCGCCGGATATATCCAGGATTTTGCTTGGGTGGTTTTCTTTACAGCCAAGCAATTTATGGACTAAAATAAACTTTCATCTGGCTTAAGTCAAGCCAAAGCAAACCCCTGAATGAAAAAGGTGCCCGTGGATCAACTCAGGAAAACATTCGTTTTCCTTGTCAAAAACAGAGGTTTCACAGTTACAAGCTTGTCCAATTATTTGACGAGACCGAAGGAAGTGACTGCAGTGTGTGCAATGGGCCTGTCTCCTGAGCCCTGGCTCACCTTTATCTCCAAAGAGTTTAGATTGAGGCAATAAATCCTGTCTGGAACAGTGTGGAAGGACTTTAACACAGCTTCCATGGTGCAAAAGCTGTGGAAGTCTGGTATCAAGTTTGAAATGCTGTAATAAAGAAAGGTTAAATGGGAAATTCACTGTAAAGGGGAAGAAAATTAAAAGCCAAAATATGTGAACACGCTGGCAAACCAAAAACATGACTACTAATGATCGTATTTGAATACATTTGAATAAAGTTGTAGGCTCAGCATCTTAATTGAATAATTCAGTAGTTTGGGAAATGTGCTTATTTGCTTTGTGGTTGAGAGTTAGATGAGAAGATGTACCAGACTATTTCTTGGCTGGGTGCAGTAGCTTCCTGAAGTCTTGTCGTCACTGTAAGCTTAACAGGCAACCAGCAGAGACTCCAGGAAGTCACTGTGCCAGGCCAAGTAATAGTCTGGTACCCCTCCCGTAAAACCACAACTCGTTGTTTTTACACAAACAAGCTTCCAGTGTTCGTGCTCAGCTAAGCTAACCATCTCCTGGCTGAAGCTTCATATTTAACAGGCAGACATGAAATGAGAGTGGTATAATTTCTCTTTGTTGATTTATTTAACAGGGACAGTGCACATTAGGATATCAGTGTTAAAATAAGACAACATTGTGCTGCATTATTAGACTCTCGCTGAAACATGCATAAAAGGAATGCAGGGCATATTAAATACATAAATCAGCCTGACAGTAAAAGCAAACCTCCAATAAGAGGTCATGCATCTGAGGCATGTGAGTGACAGATATAAACAGATGACTGCAGACAGTGGGGGAAGTTGACAATGAGATGCAGTTGTCAGTGCTGACAGAGCTGAGTGCTAACTAACCATTATTTAAATGAGCTCTAAATAAACTGTAACTGTACTGCGGGAAGTTCAGGATTACTGATATGAAAACACGTTTTCACATTGGGATAATGCAATCCCCTCTTGCTGCACCTCTTATGAACTGATACGCAGTTTTCTTATGTTAACAAACAGTATGAGCGGAGGAGAGGTCAAGCCATATATAATCCTGTACATAAGACAAACATCTACATATTTAATCAGGTTTTCCCAACTCAACAAGTTATATATTTTAATATTGGGCAATGATGAATATGTGTGATGATTTTTTGTCAAGTGTTTATTTATACAAAGACTGTAATGGTGTGTGTTGTTGGAGAGTAGTGGTGCTGGCCTGCGACCAGGCTGCTAAATAGTAACTGATGTGGGAAAAGACCACAGAATGCACTGTACATTTTAGCCACCTCTGTTGACATGCAATTTTGAATGGACCTAAATGGTTGAATTTCACCCGAGCCTTGAAAGTTTGGAGTCGATCACTCTATAAAGACATCTAGCTCTACACTAGAACTGAAAAACATCTGAGACATATTTAGTTGCTTTAACCGTGCTGTGACATGAATAATAAAGTTTGTGAGTTTGTTAGCAACTTGCATTATACAGCTACCATGTACATAAAGTGCAACATCTGCATTTGGATGTTGGTGTCAGAACATACAGATGGAAAATCATTAATATATAATGTAAACAGCAATGGGCCCAGGATAGATCCTTGTGGGACACCTGTGGACAGACAGGAGGCAGCTGATTGATGATTCTGTACTCAGACATACTGAGATAGATTTAACATGTATTATTATAATTATTTAATTGTATTCTACGACTATTTGAAGCTAGATAACTTCAGATGACTTCTTGAGGTTGAGAAACAGAGGTCGGACAGCACCACCTGTATCCAAAAGAAATTTGATTTGCCTGTTAAAAATCAGTTTGCTGTTCAATTGACAGATTATTTTCCCAGGTTTCTCTTGCTACAGAGGAATTTTGCAACCCTTGACACTGTAGGTAAGATGTTGATATACCTGTAATTACAAGTAGAAAGTTCTGAATATTGGAACAACAGCCAAATTACAAAGACTCTGAAACATTTCCTGAGAAATTGAGAAGTTAGCAAATTCAGTAACGGATTGGTTAGCTTTCTCTTGAGATCACTGGATTTATCTGTTTCCTTTTTACATTATGCATAGTCTTTCCAACTACACGTGGATCTCTTGAACTGAAGTCAAGTCAGTGAGTCTCAGAGTCCAGGGACTCAATGGCAGACAATTTGTGATGTTTACAGCATCACTTTGTTGCAGCTGAGTTGGTAAGTTGTGTGTTTCTTCTGTCGATTGTACAGAAATGGATAAATGATTGTCACAACTAAATTGTGTTGTCCACATCCAAAGTTTGGTGGTTTAATTTGATCATTGGTTGATCAGATCAGCATGGTTAGCATACTATAAAAGTTTAGGAGTGGGTTGATGTCAACAGGTTTAAAAGGTGAACTGAGCAAAAAGCAACTGATGTACCGAGAAAGCTGTGACTGCACCTACTTTACCTGCTGCCATCTTGAAAAGATTTATACATTTCAATGTAAGAAAGCGAGTAAATGTATTTGCCAAAATGTTCCTTTAACATGCATCATTTACTTTAAAACTAAGACTTTTTAAAGTATGTGCAGAAATATCTTGTTATCTGTTTCTAACATCACTCAGTCACATCTCTCATCCCACACGTGCATATAAAAAGCACTCATGCAGAGTACAAAGAATAAAACTTGATGCGCACATCTTTGGGCCATACATAGTGGTGAGTGAAAGCGAGTGAATGAAACTGCACCAACTCCAAGTGTTGAAGCTCTTCAGAGGAGCAGATGAGCACTAGCAGATGTGCAATCTTTAAAGAGTGCAGTCGCATTGTAGCACGTTTTTGGCAGGATTGTTTCAAAATGCATTCGAATTTTGTTTAAATGTTAAATTGCAGACAACCTTATACACGTATTCAACAAGCCCTAGAAAAGCTTGAGTCTTTCAACAGTCCATGAGTTTATAGATCTACAATAAATGCCTTTGATCATAACCATTTATTCTCACATCTGCTTTTAAACTTGTGTTCTTTCGTCGCTGACCTTGGACATCCTCCTTCATGTTCTTTACGCTAGCCATCCGTAAGAGTAGTTAATCCGTGAACTGCATTGTTTGGAAGCCCGTAAGACGCTTTGCAGATACATCTGTGTTCTGTTAAAGTGATTGGTCATTTCTTAGATAAAGCAGCTGGACAGTTCCAGAGGGAAGACCCCTGCCATGTTATCTGAGGCGTGGGAGGAGGGAAAGGGGGGACCTGGAGAAGAAGGAGGAGGAGGAGAAGAGATCCCAGCAACGTGTGAAAACTCTCAGACACAAACCATAACAGGGGGACAGCTTGGTTACCAGGAGGCAGAAGTGGGACTGGAGTAGGATCAAGTCAGGGAGAACCCATGCCTGAAAAGGGGTTCGATGGGACTACGGTATTTGTTGACCACAAACGCTAAAAATAATCTTCAGGAACTATCTGCCTTTGTGGCTTTAGCGGTTTTAGCGGGATCTGCTGAGAAGGTGTGTGTGCTGCTACACAGAATCACTTATGATAATAAAGTAAGGCAGCACCCGCGAACCATCTAAAATCAGTTTGGTTGTACAGCTTCCATGTGGCGGTAGCCCAGAGGCATGGAACAAACTCCTGGAAAAAAAAAAAAAATCATACAAATTTAGCTTCTTAGCTGCTTACTGAAATATTAACCGTTCAAAGCAGCTCTCTGGTGGCAGAGATCACCATGTGGCCGTGTGTGCGCTCTTTTACAGCAGATGTTTAATGGATTCAGGTGAGGCATTTAAAATGAGCGTGACTGTAATTTCAAGTGCCTGTCACAATGTGTTATGCCTTGCGTGACTACAGAATTACAGGCCAATGAGATGCAGAGTGAGCTGTGGGATATCACATCACAACGAGCGCAGCACATTTCAGCATGAGGAGCGCTCAGATTTTTATCTCTATCAGATGATAATTCAATCTTAATTCAGCAAGCCAAGCAACCCAGAAACTTGTCTTATCTTGTCTAATTTGTGTATCAGTATCATTACAGGAGAAGTGATGCGCTGGAATTCGCTGCAAAACTCGCGAGAGACACGATGTGACAGCAGTTGTGATGTGTGTTGTGAGTGTATAACTCTTACTCAAACACTGCACTTAAAAAAAACTGTGTCACCGTCCATGCACTGTGTGTGTAGAGATTTAAGAATGTCTTCATCGGGAGGCTGACCTCACCCTGTTGGCGCAGATGCTTAGATTAGAAAGACGACCTTTGACCTTGCCCACTGTTGCCATGGTTCCTCAGCCTCCCCTGCCCATGGTTTGAACAGGGAGGAGGCAGGCGGGGCGCAGAGCGAGGGAGCGAGCGAGGAGGAGGCGGCGGAGGAGGAGGAGGAGGAGGAGGAGGAGGGGATTCGGCGAGCGAACGCGGATGCATAACCGCAACAGGTGGTGTTGATTTAAGGGAGTTCTGCCTTTCCATGTGCTGGAGCTGAACCCAATACATGACAAAGGCAGATCAAAGTGTGTTTCACTGTGGTGCGCGAAAATCCTTGTCAAACCATTCTGCTTCCTCCCATGAGCACTGTTTTTCTCTCTCCGGCGTGCATATTTTCCCCCCGCTCTCTCTGAAAAAGAACTGCTCACAGATGCTTCGCGGCAACAGTAAGAACACAAACTGTCATTTCCTTTAACAGCTCATTGTAGACTTATTAGTACAGGGCTTACCACTGTTTCTACTAATAGTTTCTCTCTCGGTGCACGTGAGAGTGTGGGGACGGCAGATGTAAAGTGGAGAGAATGTCACGGAGGACTGTGATTCAGCCCGTGGGGGGAAAACACGATATTCTACAAATGAGGTTACACAGCAGAGCCTGTGAGCACTCACAAACATATACAAACTCTCAAAAGGCACTGCTATGTAGTATTTGGCCGTGTGCCAAATTTCATCTCCCTGAGGCTCTTATACGATCCACACCATGTCACTTTCAATTGCCAACTGCCAAGTGCATGCACACACATACTCTCTGACATATAAAGACATAAACACACACACAGTAGTAAAAACACACTGCTCTGTACTCACATAGAGTCCTGTGTGCCTGTCTCCAAAGAAGGGGAAAGCAACGGAGATCTCCACCAGCCTGGAGCCTCCGTCGTCCTGAGCGATGGTCTGGGAGTCCCCCTTGTCCTGGCCAAAGGGGTAGAAGTCCTCCAGGGGGACAGCGGGTTCCACCCCAGGCACCAGGTCCAGGGAGAGCAGGGTGCAGAACCAGGGCAGCAGGGCTCGCAGCACCAACACCATGGCCTCAGCCACCCAGGGATGGAGCTGACAGCAGGCACCGCGGAGGGGAGGGAGGAGCACACACACCTGAGGCAACAAGAGCAGAGCAGAACAGGACAAGACCGTACGTTCCTCCTCTCAACCACAGCAGTCTGAATCCTCCCCTGACTGCTCTCTGGCTCTGCCTCTTTCTCTCCTCACTTGTCCTTTAGTAGTGAACTGGGCTTCTTGTGTGAGACAGGGGAATACTGTAGATTCCTTGCATTCTGCTTGCTGCTGGGTACTGCATGAGCTACACTCCGTCTCACTGAAATGAAACGAGGGAAGGAATGAAAGAGGGGGAGCAGCGTGATTCAGCTGAGATGTTTTTTTTTTTTTTTTTTTTTTTTTTGAACAATCCAGCGATTTGGTCCCTGATGGTCAGCTTAGAAATATCCTCAATAAAAGCTCTATTCTGCCTGCCAAAGGAGTTCTTTCAGTTTTGGCCCCACCTCCCCCACAGGGATTCACTACCTTGCATAATTAACTCCTTCCAGCCAATAGCTGAAAAGAGGCCGGTAACTGGATAACCACTGGGCGGATCTATGATAATCAAAGGGCTGCTTTAAAGAAACTCTGACAAGATTTTCCCCTTTCAGTGAAACTCCTACTATGTACAGTTACCAAGGCATGCAAGGTTACACAGTGAGAGGACGTGTGTGTGCACTGTTGTGAATTCAAAGAAAGAGATAATCGCACACAGCGGATGGAAACAAACACGCGGAAAACACAACATATTTGTGGTTTCTAATCAGCAAAGGGAAAGACCACATATTAGTTAAAGATTTTAAGGGTTGTGAGGGATTACAGGAGAGATCGCCAGTGAAACTCTCAAGGAATGATGATCCCCACAGACCTTGGAGTCTGCATTGATCTTTGAAAGAAAACACTGAGGACAGCACTGGCAACAGAGAGCGAAGGTCATTCTCTCACCCACAACACTAAATCCACAAAGGCTTTTAATGGTGCGAACCAAACGCCAGAACTCGCATGCCACAAAAATGGCAGCGCTGTCCTTCTCAAAGTTCACAGAGGAACTTTTTTTTTTTCCCATAACAAAGTTGTGTGGCCAGCAGAATAAACATCATTATCAAATCTCAACATCTTTCGCAAAACAAAACTGAATAATTGTCCTCTGATACACCCAGTTTATTCAAAACAATCGCGACCTTTGCACACAGCACCATTGATTCAGTCAAACACATAATAAAATAAATGAGTCACACTATAGTATCTTTATGGCATGACCTGAAACGCTAATAAATCACAGCAGCAAACCTGCAAACAATTATTGTAAATATTTTGATATTATTCTCGTAACACACACAGTGATTATGACATATAAAATTGGTACATGATCAGTGTGACAAATGAGTACATGGACAATCTTAACAGAAAAAAGCACCAACTAAGGAAACCTTTCATCATATTGTTTCCTAAAAAAAAAACAGAAAAAAGAGACTCAGCATAAACAGACGCAGCGAGCCAGAGGAAATCCTTAATCCAATTTGGCACATCCAGTCCACTCATAAACAAAACACTCGTTGTTTGTTGTTGTTGAGTTTTCCTGCAGATTAATGTAATCCGGTGTGCACATGTGCATGGGTGGGAGTGAACGCCTCAGGAGTGTGTTCGTGGGTGTGTGTGTGTGCTTCCAAATGTGAACGCAGATTGTAACGTAATGGGAAGCAGCCCAGAGCAGCCATGAATGAGGAAGCCAGAGGTGCTACATACTGTACGTCACTGTGTGGTCTCTGCCTACACACCGGGCTGCAGCATCTGATTGAAGTAGGCCTGTCGTCTTCTCGTCTCCTGATCGAGCTGCTCTTTCAGAGTCAGCAGCTATGAAGAACCAAGAAAGAGAAAAAAATAATAATTACACCTCAATTAGATAAACCTGTCAACCTTCCCAACAAATGATCCGCACTTAGAGTTAAAATACCTGTTCTTCCAGGCATTTGACCCTCTGGCGATGGGCCTTCTCCCTCGTCTCCAAGGCTCGCTCCGCTTGGAGCTGACTGTCTCTGAGACGATCTGTCTCCAGATCCAACTCCTGGTGATGGCGGGCTGTCACCTCCAGGAGGCGCTGTGTGTGACAGTGCTCCAGCTGGGAGATTTGTGCCTGAAGACAGTTCACATGAGTTTATATCATTGAAAATAGAGCATAAGGAAATTAAATGTCAGGATTTTGTCACTTAAATCAAGATTCTGTTGAAAAATTAAATTACATATAACAGCTGCAGCTTCTCTTTGAGATTTATTACTCATGTGCTGCTGATGTTTAAATGCTTACTTAAAGTATCTATTCAAGCAAAGTTACAAATTAATAAACAAAAAAAAACATTTCAACAGTCTGAAATATTACGTGAGTTACAGTAACATTTTTATTTATACATTATTTTCCTGGGAAATACGCACGACATACTACGGTTTGTAAATATCAGATAAAAACACACTTCTGTGTAATTTACTCCTTGGCCTGACTCCTTCCTGTCTAAATCTGTTAAATGTCAGGATATCTGATACAGAGCTGTTTGCAGTGTGATCCCTGCCCCATCGCTGGCTATCACCCAGTCAGCCTCTGACCTGCACAGCCTGCACTTCGTCCTGCTTTTCAGCCAGCTCCTGCTCCAGGCCGCGGACCCTCTGCCCCAGCTGCCCCTTCTCTCTGGATGCCGCCGCTGCCTCCTCCTCCCTCCTCAGCCTCTCCATCTCCACCTGACAACAGCGCGAGGGTGACATAATGTGAACGACTTTACCATGATTGTCCTGCACTCATGTGCCTTCCTGTAATGCATGTAGCAGAAGCCAAGCGCAGAGCCTCTCGGTTCTCACAGTCCACCTACAGGTTTCCATCACTTCAAGGCGGCTTTGTACAACGTGTGACAAAGGAGGTGAATAAGTGGAAAACTTTAAAAAATGACAACAGCATCAAGATAAATCACTCAAATCATCCCATCCTGTGTGGATTAATATAACTGCCTATTTACTGAATATGCCTTAATGCTTCAGCCACTGTGGCAGCGAGGCTTCTGACTAACACTTAACGCGTATTACTTCAGTGCTGGCTTCTATATGTACACGGGCTTCCAGCAGTTTTAGAACTGACTTTAAGACGCTTTTAATTATGTTTTAAAGCCCTTTGTGGTTTGGCTCCCTGATATATTTCAACTATTCCACCTCGTATTCAGGACCAAGACTTTTCAGGTCTCCTGACTAAAAGCTGTTTAAGGTCCTGGGGTCCAAAAAATAGGGATCATGTCTTTACTGTTCAAGCTGTGGCATTACGAAGGTGCTTCTCAGTAGCAGCTGAATCAGCTACATTATTATTTATTGCTTCTTTTTTCTTTTAATATATGTTGTTTTTCTAAAATATAACTACTGCATCAACTAGTTTCATCAGTCTCTGTCCCTTTAGTTAAACCAGTCCTAAAGATTGGGGATAAAGCAATAGTTTAATGTGCTCTGCTAAACAGCTGCTGGCAGGAGCTTCAGATCAGCTCACTGCAGACATTACAGGTCAGCTCACCTTCTCCAAAGTCCTTCTGAGTGCTGACTTGTCTTTACCGAGGCGTGTCAGCACCTTCTCCATCTCTGCTCTCTCACTCTGCAGCTTCTGCAAAGAGCTCTGGAGGTTGATGACCTTGTCCTGGAGTTCCTCCTTCTCTTGCTGCAGCTGTTGGGAGCTCCCCTGGGCCTGCAGTTCAGCTTCCTGCTGTTGCTTTAGGCTCTGGGATACAGTTAATCATCCACGCATCAAAATGGTGTCTCAACCTTTGCACCTTTTATTTGCACTTTAACCTCGGTGTGACTCACCTCCTTCAGGGTCCTGTTATGTTTCTCCAGCTCAGAATATTTAATCTCTAAGTCCTCTTCGTCTCTCTGGAGGTTCTGGTTCTGCTCTGTCAGCTTGTGGGTCAGCCGTTTACACTCTGAAAGGGCATCTCGAGTTTTATCCAGACGCTCCTATGGGCACAAACATGTTGACGCACACTATACAATGAGGCACTCAGTTTCACCAAAACACAATTTTGCACTTAGCCTGACCCTGAATGTCTCACCTTCCTTTACGCTCCCTCTCTTTTACAGTTCTTGACACGGTCTTGAAAGTTGCAGGCAAGAGTTTCTCGCTTTTTACTGTACTGTCAGCTGACCTGACAGCTTTTGAGCAAATCAAGAGATTTAAACCGAGCATGTCATGTTTTTGTTTGCTCAGTATCTTTAAAGTGCAGTCCCAAACTAAGCCCTCCTGAGAAACTCTTGGAGAATTAATGAGCTTGCCTGAGCATTTTATTGCTTGGTCTTTGAGGTCCTTCAGGAAAACCACAGCAGCAAATGTAAATGAAAAATGCTCAGTGTGGAGCTGAGAAAGTTACATAGCTGCACAGTAAATCAAAGCACAGCAATGGATGCATGGCTATACAACTAATTTTTAAGTTTCAGTGAGACATCCTCATGTTGAAAGAAGAAAAGATGACTAACTAAAAAAGCAAAGCACACAACTCTTTCTCGCTGTTGTTCACTCATCATCTTTTTGGTTTATTGTGTGTTGTGGATGGCGAGGTGACACTACCTGCAGCATCCTGCGGTCCTGCTCACTAGCAGTCAGAGCCCTCTGCAGCTGTGTGACCTGCTCCTGCAGGGCTTCGCTGCTGGTCCTGTGGTCACTCATGGCGCTTGACAATTTGTGAATCTGCTCTCTCAGCTGGCTCTCGTGCTGCTCGGCACGAGCCAGTGATGTGGCCAACCTTTCCTCGCTGACCCTCAGCGCTGCACACCGGTCCTCGCTCTCCCCCAGCTTCCTCCTCAGCTCTGTCAGTCTTTCCTGCAGGGCCCCTGCCTCTGCATCCAGCTCTGCTGCCCTGAGCTGGGATCTCTGTAGCTCACCTTCAAGGGTGCGCTGGGAGAGCTCTAGACGGCTCACCCTGCTCTCTGCTGCTTCCAGGGACTCTTTCAACTTACGTTGTTCTACATTTGCACGAGCTTCTAAACCCTGCGAGAGCTCCAACTTGTCCTGTGGAAGAATTGGCACAGGAGTTGACTGAAAATGCTGTTTTAGTTATTTATTTATTTATTTATTTCTCCTTTTACATACTTGCAGTTCTCTGGACTCTGCCTCAGCAGCTTGCAGATTACTCCTGAACTGAGCTACCTCGTCCTCAAGGCTTCTCTTCTCCCTCTCCATATGACGTGTTACTTCTTCCTGCAGGGAAAGGGAGGTATGTGCCTTGTGCAACCGCTCTGCCATCTCGCTCTTCCCTGAAAGAAAATATTAAATATGCTGCATGTCTAAACAGAATTGAACAGAGTTGATATTTACTGCGTTTGTAGGATCCACCTACCCTGCTCTGATTGTTTCAAAGACTTCTGTAGTTGCAGTAACTGGGTGGCTGACTTATCCTGGCAGCCTTGGAGCTCTGTCACCTGCTGACTGAGACTAACTATCTGAGCCTTGGTTTCATCCTGAGAGGAGAAGACGTGTTATGAGATTAAAACATGCCAAAAAAAGAGACGCTAAAAATGTAGTAGGTGAATTCAATTTAAATTTGTTAAACCAGCACTGGGTGACAAATCCCACTCATTCAGTGCTGGAGATTTGTATGCTAAAGCTTTTACGTTCTTATTAAGAAGTTCAGATATACCCTGTCTCTTTGTGTCTCCCTGAGTTCCTGCTGGAGTTCCCGTATAGCTGTGTGCATCGAGTCCACGTCCAGCTCTTCATCTTCACCACGAGACAAGGATCCGTCTGTCACACTCTCCCCCCCTAACCACAGAACACAGTCATTAATGCAGCTGCTTATAGCAAAGAAATGGCATCATGACACCTCATTATGAAACCGTGCGACCGAACCTTTTCCTTGCACGTGGTTTCTCCAGGGAGAGGGAGACCGTCTACGGGACCCAGGCGTGCCTGAAAGCTTTGTATGGCCGGTGCCAATAGTTGAGCGCAGAGCTGAACGCAACCCCGCCAACTTGTGCTCCAGGTCCCTGCGTTTGGACTCGGCCAGGCCCAGCTGCTCTTCCAGGGTCTGGATCTTGCTTTCAGCGAGGCCAACCTGCACGGAGAGTTCCTTCACCTTGATCCTGGCGTCTTCTAGTGTGTCCTCCAGCTGGGCACTGGTTTCTCTGTGTCTCTGCTCGCACTGCTGCTGATAAGCCTCTCTTTCCTGCAGCAGTTCTCGCTTCTGATGCTCCGATGTCTCCAGTTCCACCACACGGCGCTGTAGCCCTGCGACCTACACACAACCCAAACCTGATTTTCTCTACTAGTCATGCATGTATTTATTTTATACTGCGGATTATGTCATAAATAGTAAACAGAATTTGAAAGACACAAATAGACACACTTGTCAACTCATGCCTTGAGCTGTCTGTCAGCTGTCCACATTTAGCCGCTGGCTTCTGTTTGCAGTTACACAGGATAATGTCCCTGGTGTTCATGATAATCTGACATAAATAAAATTCCATTCTTCTTTTCAGTGTTTTTAGCTGTAGGTACAGAAACATGCCATGTTTGCCAAAATATGAGTTCTAACTACAGTGGTGAAACTGCAGTGTCATTTCTGAAGGAACATGCCCTGTGTTATCTAGTGACCAACACTTCACTGTGTATATAACAGGGTATGGTTTCTGTAAAGAGTTAATGTGCTTTGGGATGACAAGCTTGTTAAGCTCACTGTTAAGGTTTCCAGAAAACATCTTCTAAACTGTGTTGTAAGAGGTCGAGAGGCACAGAAGTCATGGCTGAGGCACAAAATGAAGCAACAACATAGTATACTGGAATTGTGACCTGCTCAAACTCAGGGCTGAGATACTTGATATGTGGACAAGGTCACAGGAAGATCAGTGTTTAGATATTTGTTGTATTTAGTTTGAAAAAAGATACATTAACCAGGCTTCAAATATATCATAATAATGAGGAACCCATTTGGAGTTTGCCTCATGGAAACAGCACACCAAAGTACGCTATACATTCACATGACAACACTATCTGCTATGGTCATGAGAATTTGAGGACCCTAAGAAAGGGGTTAAAATGGGGACAGACAAGGTTAAAAGTTTTATAGAATACAAAGTCTAATTGATTGTTTTTTTATGGAAAGTTTGCAATGAAAAATTTTAGATTTAGAAAGATTTCAAAGTAAAACTCAACTCTTCACTGTAGAATATTCAGTGTGTTACGGTTCATGTTTTCTGTTTCTGGATGAGTATGGCAGGTATTCTTCAAGTATGTATGCAAAGATGTTGGAATGTTCGCTCTAGCATGTTGTTAACAGACTGATTCCCGGAGGCCTTCTACCTCATTCAGCGCTGCTTCTCTGCCAGCATCGCACTCCAGCACTCTCTGCTTGAGAGTGAAAGCCTCGCGGCGTGCCTCCTCCTCCTTCTGCTCTTCCTGGCATACCCGCGCCTGCAGCTCTTGCAGCTCCTGTTTCTGCCGGCCGTTTTCGCCTTCGAGGACCTTCACCTGCTCATGTTAACACAGCACATACGGACTTGAAGGTGATCCTTTATTTGAAATAAATCGGACGGAAAGCAGTTACCTCAATAATCTCTCACCTGTCTGCGCAGCTCCTGCAGCTCTCTGCGTGCCTGCAGGCGAGACTTCTCCAGCTCTCTCATGCTGCTCCGTAGAGCGGTTGCCTCCTGGTTCATCGAGCTCCTACATTCCTCTAAGACGGACACTTTCTGCTCTTTCTCCTCCACGACTCTTCTCAAACTAATCAAGATATGTTCACTGTTAACATAACGTAAAAACATGACAACTACAGACTGAATGACTGAGTGACTACTGAGTGACAGCTGTACCTGCTGTTGTCACTCTCTGCTCTCTTGATGAAAGCTCTCAGCTCCTGGTTAGAGGCTTGGATGGCCTCTTTCTCTCTGGTTTCATCACCTAAGAGCCTTCTCAGGTCCAGGGCTTCTTTTCGTTGCTTGTCCCGATCCTGAGCGCACTCCTGGAGCTCCCTGTGAGCCTCAATCAGCTCCCTTTGCCCTTTGATGAGTCCATCCTCTGCCTCCTGCAGCTGGCGACGAAGGCCCTCGACCTTTATGTCCAGATTAAGGAGAGTGAATGGCACGACATGTCAGTGAAGGAGATCTTATGGATTAGTTGTAAACTTCTTTAACGGACAACTCTTGTTTACTTCTGACTGATTTTCTTGATTTATTTGGTGATATAAATTCCAAGTGGATACAACCATAGTTTATTGGAGAATTCACAAGAACTTATAAAAGAAAAATAAGCCTGAACCTTGCTTTTAAAACCTCAGCCTGTTTTCAATATAAATTCAATAACCCAACACACACAAACGTCTTTATATTCTCAAAATTCATCAAAAACTTCTATTAGGCTGTTACCTACACTGCACCAAAAACTAAAACACATGTATGTAATCATCAGCGTAGTGTAGTCCATACATACAGTATTACTGCGTACCGTAGGACTGACTTTTGATCAGATAATGCATCAGAGCTTCATTGTTTGAAAGCTAAACCTCAACATCTTCTATTTTAAGTGCTATGTGCACAATCTCAAGATTCTGTTTGACCTATATTCTGTTTTATGGCAACATGTTGTGTGTAGCGAGAGAAAAAGGGAGGACAGAGCTTATCTGGGCATGGATAAGAGCCAGTTGGGCTTGTAGCCAGGTGCTGTCTCTCCCCATCTCCTTACTGCGGCTTGCAGTGCAAAGAATCCACAGAGAGCAATATGATAAACAGCAGTCCCCACCCACCCCCACCCGGAGGTGGTGGAGGAGGAGGAGGGGGAGGGAGGGAAGAGGGAGGATGAGGAGGAGGAGTGTTATGTTCAGAGGCCACACAAGATGGTTCTTTCTCATAAACTCTAATGTGAGAAAAAACAAGCCAGTGCTGATCTGGCCAATTATACTTTATTTTATCTGATTTCTTTGGAGGTGGGGGCGTTGGTGGAGGAGGAGAGGGGCAGAGAATATGAGGGCAGCAGTGTTGTGTTATGTGGATGGGAGCGGGGGACCTGGAGTCCCGGTGGAGCCAGCCTCTCGCTGCTGCTAGGGAGAAAATAAACACTCCCCCACTGGCTTATTTACACAAGGGGTTAACTCAAACTTTGATTTCATATTATGGTACCAGGGACCGTATCCTCCCCCCACTTCTTCGTCCTCTCCCCTCGTTTTCTTGCTCTTTCATGCTCACTAGCTCTCTGTCACACACTCTCACTCCTGCTTTGTCACTGTCTGACATAAGACTCCTGAGATGGGATAAGTGAAGATAATCAAACAACGAGCAGGGGTGGCGGCCAAATATGACAGTGTCGCTGAAGTTTGACTTGATATATGGTAGGGAGGGATGTCCAAACCTCAAAACTCTTCTGCTCTGGCTCCACACAACCTCATTCACTATGCTTTGACATGACTAAGGAGACGGAGGGAAGACAGGATGATCCGCGTTGCTTTTTTAAAAAATTGAAACCGAAACGTCCCACACAGATAAACAATCCCCTTTTCCAGGGAAAGGAGGCCTTTAAATCAAGCTATGGTCAAGGCCCTTACAACCCTGCAGCTACATCTTTATGAGGTGACTGTGAGCTTGTTATTTCACTAAAACGCCCAGCGACCCCGTGCCTGCAATCCTGACCTCAAGCAACCCCAAGAGATGAGATTTACGGCTCTCATTTGGCTCAGAGAGTTATGTCACTGGGCCAAAATTATAGTCTCTAATTGCACTTTTATGTTTATATTAAGGTCAGTGGAATTAAATTTTCCTCAGTGGACTTGACAGGAGAAAAGACACAGAGAGCGAGTGCTGACCGGGTGTCTTAAGACCGGACACTACCTCTGCTTGTAGGATTTGGCCCTGCGCACTCTGCACCTGATGGCACCCTGGTGCTAGTAAAGCTCCGTGGCATTGGCCAAGGTCAACAGTGTCCTATGGTAAATGGCTCTCCCTCACACTAGTACTAATTGGTGCAAACTCCCCCTCACTCTCAGATCCGTGGTCTCCCATCCTATGCCAAGCCAAACAAGCCTGTAATTTCCTATCCATTTCTGTGATCCTACTGTACAAACCACCTCTGGTGACATCCACCCTATATATTCTATGATTTGTTTGTATTTCCATGTCTATAGCAACATGCTACCATCCATTTAAGCTGGAAAAAACTCACCTCCTGTTGTGCGTGTTCTCTCTGTTGGTTCAACTCCCTGACCTGCTCAGTTAGACTCGTCTTTGTGTTCTCGTGGGAGCTCAAAGACTCCTCGAATTGAGTCCGCAAGTGTTGCAGCTCAGACTGAAGGACGGCCATTGCATTCTGGGACATAGAGGTACACAAAAATTAGCCGAGTTACATGTAAAACAAAGAAGGTGACCAGAACCGATCTGATCCTGACATGTTTTCACCTTATCCTGCTCCTGTTTGCTCAGTGCCTCCCTCTGCATGCGCTCAAACTCCATGCCTGCTGTGGCAAGGTCATGCTGCAGGGTTGCTAGCTTCTCCGTGAGGGCGGCCTTCTCTGCCTCCTTCTGGGACAAAGCCTGGACACAACAATAATTTATAATATATCACAAAGTTTGGCCATCAGGACTTGGACATACAGAAGATGTTATGCTCAAATAAACCTCCATGAAATGGACATCGTGTCATGCATGAGGATACGGGCAGCCTCTCTGATGGACACGCACAATAAAATTTAAACACTTTAAGGCTCATAAATAACCTAAAAAAACATAACAAACCTATGAGGGTACCACCTCACACACCTGCTGCTTTTCACTCTCAGCCTGTAGGAGGCTTTCGTTGAAGTCCTGCTGCAGCCTGGCCAGCTCCTCATGCACCTGCTGCAGATCCTTCTGGCTGTGCACACGCAGCTCCTCACACTGTCTACGCAGCTGCTCCTCGGCCTGTTTCCGCTGAACCGCCAGCTCTGCACACCGCTGCTCCTGTCAACCACCAAACACACACACCTGATTAGTTAATAGATTAGTCAAAGCATCTGATTTGAATCTTGTAAAGTCAGCATTCTGCCAGTCTTGCTGCACCTTTTGTCTGCGTTCAGCTTCTAGCTGCTCTCTGTGAATTTGCTCTTTGTTGTTCAGGGTCAACAGGGCATTCCTCTCCACCTGGGCCAGCTTCTCCTCCAGCTTACTCTGCTCTTGTGCAGCCTGTGCGAACTGGCGTTCAGCATCCACACGCATCCGTGCGGCGTCACCTGAACAGATGCAATAAATCTCTCACAAAATCCCACACTTATTAGATGGAGACACAAAGGATCAGCAAGATTTCGTTTTAGAGTTTTATTTACACAGGATACTCATGCTTGTCTTTATGTGGAACATGCTAGCTTAACACCACTTATCCGATCCATGTGTGTTTGTGCGGAGTGACGGGACCGTGGTCAGCTGAGAAAGTAGCTCCAGTGATCCTGCAGCCCAGCTGTTGCAGAGCTCACAGCTGAAATATGGATCTCTAGTGGGCTGTTGGAAAGGCTTCATGGCCAGGGGGCTTGGCACGGAGGACAGTGGGGTCTCTGAGGGAGGGGGCTACTCACGCGTCAAGGCCTCGTTAGCCAGGAGCAAGCTGCGCCTCTCCCCCTCCATCCTGGTGCGCTCTACCTCCAGAGACGAGGCAAGCTCCTGGCTCTCATACAGGGCCGTCTCCAGGGACTCCTTCTCTGCTCTGGAACACAGCGGTAAAGTGGTTTAAGCTCTGAAAAAAAGACCTTTGAACCACTAGGTGTAGAAGGTCATAAAATCCAATGATCCATCATGAGCAAAGTTTCCAAATAAAACCATGTTACTTAAAGACTCTTGTTACATGTGACTGGCTGTGCTTTAGAAAGTCAAGTCAAAATGACCTTAAATACACATTGGCAGTTGGTCTGACTTAAACAAACACACACAGACACACACTGAGTTGTTTATGATGCTTTTGAGGAGACGTATTGACTTACATTCATTCCTTACACACTTAACCCAACCATAACCATAACTGATACACACCTAACCCTGACCATGACCTGAACCAGTGAACACACAAGCTATTTCACTGTAGCTTGTGCAGAAAACAAACTGGGTAAACTGGTTTTAAATCTGAAATCGGTCCTTAAAACATTTCATGGGTCAAACAAATACACACACACGCATGCACAAACACACTCAGACCTAAGTGCAACCAGCTCCTGCGTGAGACCACAGGCGTTTCGGTCAGCGGAGTTTAGCTTGACATCCAGAGCAGCCTTGTCCTTGGCCAGCTCCTCCCTGTCATGGGTAGCTCTCTTTAGGGCTGTGGTCTGTGTCTCCAGCTCCTTCCTGCACGCACACAGCTCCTCTGACACAGCCTGCATCTGCCTGTTGACCTGGAGACCGACACACACAAATAAAATAAAAAAAATCACCATCAAGCGATTAATCTATGCTTTTTGCTTCGAGCAGACAAAATAAAGACTATACACTAAATCATTATGTGCATCCAAACTATAGTATACGCACTTCACGGATGTATTATAACTGTGGTCCTACATTAGTCCTACATTAACAGTTACGTTATGGTTGGTAATGTGTATCTGTTGGATTGAGAAAGACCCACCCAACCTCTGCACTTTATGCGACCACATTTGCTGTACTAATACTGAACTCTGCATACACCTCTTTTTGCTGTTATGAAGCATAAATTAAACAAACTTTAAGTGATTCATGACGGTGTATAGGAACTGCAGGGCCATAACAAATGCACCGCCTGAAGCAAAACAAAAATGATTAGTGGGGTTATGATTTGTTTCCAGTTACCGCTTAAATCACTATGACACACCACAAGACCAATATCTAGCAACAAAAATAATGAACTGGGAACATGTGCAGTTCATGCCGAGCTTGTCGAATTTAATTCAGCATTTATTAAACTCCAACAACAGATTATTGTATGAAAGCACTGAACAGCGCATTGTACTGGAATTCATCTCAGTTCGGCAGCCGGTTTACAATGGAAATTACACTTGTAAACATGACAGGTTTGCACTCAGCTTAAAAGGTCAGAGTAAAACATTACTCCGGACACTGGCTCGACAAGGTTCAGTGGTTCAGCTAAAGGAACATTTCATCATTTTGGAAAACTTATTTGCTTTCTTGCTGAGAGTTAGACCCGAGGAACGATACCGTTTTCCTGTGTGTGTGAGGTAAATACGAAGTTAGAGCTAGAAATTAGCTTAGCATTAAAACTGGAAGCAAGGGGAAACAACGAGCCTGGCTTTGTCCATATTAAATCAGCAAATCAGCAACTCTAAAGCTCATAAATTCACACATTATATTTTCTTTTGGCCTTGCAAGAGACTTTTTGAAATCTCCTTGCCAGACAACCTCCCTGACAACTCCCGACAACAAGACACCACTTGCCTAGTTACGAAATAGTTTCAGCACATAAACCAGAAGCTTGCTTTAATACAACCTCATCTATATGTTTGAGGTATGATGCGTTAACCTCATCAGACTTTATGCTAAGCTGAAATAAACGGCATATTCATATTCAGTGTGCAGACATCAGAGTGGTAACGATCTTGTCTGACACGCAGTAAGAAAGGGTTATTCTCCTGGTTTCAATCAAACAATGCTAAAGTTGTACTGAACTATAAACTGTAAGATTAAAAATGGTACCTTTCTGCTATCCTGTGCTTAACACACCATCACATAACGGGTGAGTCTATAATGGGCCCCTGCAACTTCTCATATTTCACTGCAGATTGTTTGAAAAGCAACAATCACTGTGATTTGATTTTCAACCAAGTTAAAATGAACTCACACTAACTAAATATTAGCACATGATGTCTTTCAGCCTCTCCTTAGGTAAATATTAAAGTGGATAAATTACACCAGTGTCATGGATGCGAGTGGTGCTCAATAAGAGGATGAAACATGAGCTTAGCGCGATGGAGGCCACTCCAGGGCTTGTTTTATACGCGGCCGGTTTATTTTTACAGATAAGCTATCTAAAAATGTTTGGATGGAATTTGTCAAATTGTTTAGGTTTGTTATAATCAAGCTGAGATCAACACGGATATCCCAGTTTCACATTCAGAACAGATAACAAAACAGGAGAGGATTCCTTTCATTCTTTAGGGGACGAAACAGGGAGATCTGGATCTGCTGAAAGAAGAATGGGAATACTTTAGGTGTTAATTTATTGGGTCTTTCACTAACCCTCACTGGATATTATATGTCTATCTATTTATCTTTTTCAGTTCACATTTGTTCATGAAGATCCCATACTTGTTATTTCCCAAGTTACTCATAAAACACTGTGGGGCTCAAACTGCTCGCCATATCCCATTTGAAAGAAAAAAAAACCTTGCAGATGTGTCTAGCACCTCCAATACATTTTAATGTGACAACAAGCTCCATGAACCTGCTGAAAGCCATTAATAATATCAACATAGCTCTCCCAGGTGGTGGGAGCTGGGAGGATGGAGGCTGGAGAGTGTGAATGGCTGAGGGCCTCTGACCTGGGAGTGCTGCTCCAGGGCCTGAGCGTTCTCCTTCTGCAGCAGGCTCAGCTCTGCTTCAAGCTTCTGGCAGAGGTCCTGCAAGTGGCCATGGGAGCTCTCCAGGGCCTGTTTCTCAGCAAGCAGATTCATCATCTCCTGTTGCACCCGTGCCGTCTCTTCCCTGGCCGCTGCCCGCTCCATTTCAGCTTCCCGTCTACGTTCACAGAGCTCTGCCTTCTCACCTTCTGTCTGGAAGGGAAGGAAAAAAATATTTTCACTTCTGTTCTGTCCAACTCTGCCTTCCATTAACGTTACAGGGCAACTGCACAGCTACTGACCTGCAGCAGGACACGATTGAGTTCCACCTTGTCTTTGGCTAGGCCTTCGCTCAGGGCAGCCATTTTGGCCAGAGAATCATTCAGGGCAGCCTCCTGATTCTGCAGTTTAGTGAGTGCTCGCTCATGTGCAGCACTCTGGGACTCCATCTGAGGAGTGAATCATGAATATTAGAAAGATTTATACTCTCAGGTTAAATCTAGCAAAACAGAACAAATCGGTGTACCTTGCTGAGAGCCAGAGCGAGGCTAGCCTTATCATCCTCCAACACTTCCTTCTGCAGGGTGATTTGACTCAGAGCCTCCTTCACTGTCACAAGCTCCCTGCGTAGATCTGAGTGCTTCCCTTCAAGCTCCTCCAGGCTCCTCTCGCTGAAACACCAAATGACTCTCTCACACTGTTTCTTTGTCTCACACACACAGATTATTTATATAAACAAAATCCCTTAACAGTAATCCATCTCTGCTTTGAAACATGGAGAAATGTTGGTGCCAAAGGCCAGAACACTGAGGGAGTTACTATTTTGCTGTATCGCATGTCCTGCTCCAATTCTCAGCTAATTAAATTTTTGAAGCAAAAGAAACCCTTAAAAAGAAAAAAAAAAACTTTTCTTCTTGCATGAGTGCAGTAATGCGATGTAAATCATTTACATTTTCATCCAAATGTCATCTGGGTGCACTGCCGGCCGGAGAATGACATGTGTTAGTGATCTGAACTCTAAACAAACGAAGCTTGAAAACAATCACGTGTGACGGTGATGTGTGTTGTGTAACGGTCATTCTCCCTCGCTCATGCTGTACCCTCTTAGGGCCTCCGTGCGCTGGCGTGCCAGCTGCATCTCCAGATCCTCTCTCTGCTGCCTCAGGAGGTCCCGCTGTCTCTGGAGCTCCAGTGATGAGCCCCGCAGTACCTCCAGCTCGGCACGCTGGGAGTCCACCTCCTGCTGCAGCCCTGAGAGCAGCTTCTCCAGGCTGCCCTTCTCACTGTGAGACACAGAGGTAGAGAGAGGCAGAGGACAAGGAGGAGAGAGGGAGTATGTTAAGGTCACTTGGTGCACAATGATCATCAACATCATGATTATTAGAACGTGGTTTTCTTCTTTAATTCTTGTGTGATGTTGTTTAAATATTGTTTTTGGGGAGGTTTCAATATGCTCTGATAATGACAGTGGAAATTAGCTGCTTAATTAAACATGCAACCAAATTATAACATTTGTCATCATCAGCATAATCATTAACATTTTCCAAAAACAACACTAAGCCCTAATGGCAATTTTACAAATAACAAAACAAGGCCTGGGAGTATATACAGCTAAACTGCTGTCTTAAAAGCCCGACACCAGTCCAGAAAAAAGGATAATGCCCACATGATCAGGAAGTACCTAGAAATGAGCTCCAATGAGCTGCGATATCTGTTGCTGTCTCTCAGGCTTTCCTCCAGAGCTTTTGTAGCCTCCTGACTTTCTCTCCTTACTTCGTGGATCTTCTGCTCCAACTCTCTCCTCTCAGCGTCCCTCTCCTGCAGGTGATCACGCAGCGTATCCGCTTGCTCCAGGGCGGCATCCAGACGCCCACGCAGGTCCTGTGATTGGTAAATGACAAATGTGTTATGTATATTTTCTCTCTAAAGTGCCAAAAACCAACACTTTTGTCTTCCGCCCTCTTGAATGTAAGATGTATCTACTTGTGACTCTTCATTACTGGGATTCTGTTCTACCATCTGTTCTAGCATCTACAATGAGAAAAGAGCACATTTGTTGGACCTGTGTTTGTTTCTGGTGCTTGGAGAGAGCACTCTGCACAGCCATCAGGGTAGTGTTCCTCAGAGGAGACCGACTGTGACGAGGTGAGGAGGACACACTTTCAGAGCCGCTGCTATCTCCCTCACCGCCAACCAGCTGGATATATGGCATATAATGAGGGAGAATGGAAACATTAATCTTCTCATGTGTTGACCTAATGTATGATCTAGCCCAGTGAGCTTGTTTTGCTCTGACCTGGTGAATGTGGAATAAAAGCTTTTGGAGGGCCTGGATCTCTGTGTGGAGGACCTCCATCTCTGCTTTATCCTCGGTTCTCCTCGTCTCCTGAGCAGGAAACCATTAAGGTCAGATAAGCAACACACATAGAGCAAGCCTGACATTCCCCAGACGGCAGCCCTCTAGACGAGGAAGTCGTGGAGTTTATCAAGCCTAAGGTCCAGACTACAGGCGATTTAGGCCCCTTTAACCACCCATCTATCTGCCACCTCCCAGTCATGATTCCCAAGATCCCACCATCCTGTCCAGACTGATCTGCATGGTGTCGAGGCTGGCATCTTTCTCGCTGTTCTGGCTACGGAGGTGCTTCACCGAGTCAGTCAACTCCAGGATCCTACATAGATCAACATGCATGTAAATGTACAGAGAACAGTATTACAAACGCGCACACACACCACACACAGACATTGAAGACACAAGACTGGCATGTACTCCTCCTCGACTAGGCCATCAACACTATCATGTTCTCTGCATGGAATCATGGGATTAACAATGACTTCTGATGAGATCAAAAGCCAGCAAAGGCGCAGAACACAAAGGCACTGACATTCATACAGTCCTGGTACAAAAGACTCGATTCTTCTGTATCAGGACAAGAGCGGTTGTCACCGAAAATAGCTTGATGTGCAGGATTTTAATGATCAAAGCCTGTGTTAAAGTTCTGGGGTTCCATATAGGAGGGATTAAACTTCAGTCATTGAGCAGTACTATAGATGACCTCAGGGCCAGAATTTCTATTTCAGTTTATGATGATTTTTTTTCCCCTTCTAGACAGTCCTGGAGACTATGGGTGTAGGGTGTGTGTTGACAGTCTCGGGTTTAAGTTTAGGGGCTGGTTGGAGCTGAAGTGGGATCAGGAAGAGACAACTTGAGACTTAAAATATTCTTATTGAACAATTACTTTGATTAGAAGTTATTGAGTTGCAAAATCATGGAGGAAATGTATGGACTTTTGAGAGATGTAATTATCATTGAAAGTAGATGATGCTTTAAGCTACACTATATTTTTTTTATCATTTGGGCTATCACTTTCAAAAGACAGACAGCAAACCCTTTATCAGAGAGACAGACAGACAGACAGAGAGGGAGAGTTTACCTGGAGTTAAGTTCAACTTTCTCTGCATCCCAACGACCCTGAAGCTGCATGGCCTCTTTCAGCTTGTCTTTCAGCTGCCTCTCCAGTGCTGACATCTCCACACCACTAGAGGTGCTCTCCTGTGTGACTTTGGCCTCTAGGTTCATGCAGGCAACGTGCAGCTGCCGGCTGGCAACGACACACTCCCCGCGCATATCAGACAGAGTCCTGTTGAACCGAATCACGTGCATCAAGATTTACAGAGTGCAACGAAATATATGAAATGTGACACGCTGTGTTCGTTCACAGAGTCGTGAGCCATTAGTCTAATTATAAAAATGTCTGTTTGTGTTTGAAAAGAATGGATGTCAGTAGCGGTTAAGTTCTGGGATCAGGGTTGACTTTGAAGTGTCTTCAGTTTCAGTTACAGTACAGCTGCTGACATGATCATAGCTGTCTGTGAGCTGAGCAATCATTATGAAAGCAAATTACTCCTCAATAGTGGTCACAGTGGTTCAATATGATAGAAGCCGTGGCTAAGAGGGTTCAGACTTTGCCCTGATGGATGGTTTCAACAGTGAGGCTAGACACCTTAAGCCATCAGTCCCCCCAGTGACGAAACAATGAACAGGGAGACTGGCGACCCTGTTGACCTGTTCTACTTTGATCCTCGGCTGAGAGAGATGGATTGTGGTTGCTGTCGTGAGTGTGAGACACAAGAGAGGTGGGGGTTCTTGTGGAATCCTGCATCGCTGGAGGGGTTCTGGCAGCGCGCCATGCTCACCTGTCAGTGAAAGTCCTTAGCTGGGTGAAAGTGCTCCGCAGGGAAGCGGCCTGGCGCCACAGTGCTCTGACACGAGCCTGTTCACGACTCAGCCGGGAGGCGCACGTCTGCAGAGAGAAGCAGACAACAAGGGGGCTGGAGGGTGGGTGGCAAAGGATTGCTTACAGCAAATGATGGCACCTCTCATTTTATTGTGATCCCAAACAGATGCAATACTGGAACTCCTGGACTCTGGTACACTGGCACACATACAAATAATTGGATTTCCCTGAATCGACAGATGTAGCCCATTTACAACACGAACGCCAGATTGTTTGCACAAAATTTTCCTCCCCCTCAGCAGTTGGAATGTTTTCACAGGAAACAACAACTCAAAAATCATAGCAATGAAACGAACAGGGAATGAGAATGAATTGATGAAACTGGCTATGAATGGAATTCCTACCCCATGTGAACTCAACAGGAGTTTAATTGCACAACCTTGGTGCAGAAGGGATAAACTTGAGCTTTCCCCATTGCTTTTCTGACTCAAGCACTTCATTTTTGTGGTTTCTCTCACCTCCTGCTCTCTGCGGAGACGGTTATCGCACAACTCAACGTCTTCGCGAGCCTTCCACAAGCTCTCCGTTAGCCCGTGGTTGACAGTGCCTGCCTGCTCCAGTTGTTCCCGAAGCATGGAGTTGACTTGGCTGAGACTGGCACACCTGGGAATGACACGTGAGACCCTGAGAGACCATCTGACACTTCACCAACTTTCATGATACCCTCCTGTGGCACACCTTACACAGTCACTCATATAGCCAGAATATCACTCTTACATGTGTAGCTTTAGATCCACCCTTGCCAACAACACTTACAGGGCGAACATGTGTGACCGTTTTATAACGTCTGTGTCAGCTTAGATCTAATTTCAACCAGATTTGCTTGTATAGTCATTGACCAAATTTCTTTACATCATTCTCACACACACCATTTTACAGCAAAGCAAGTGACATTGTTATGTTTGGTTATCTGTCTGAGAGGGAGCCAAACCCATGTCTGCATGTATGGCATGATATTATGTTTAAAGGGAAAAGAGACGCAGGGAAAGGGGAGTTCATGAATCCAAACACAAAGCAAAAACATATAAGTCATGGTTGTAGATTTAATCTCTACTTGCACTCACATTAAAAAGTGTTTAAGTGGATCGAGCTTGGTAACTCTGTGTGAGTGATATTTTAGTAAAAAATGATCAGGTCCTGGCAAGGTTTCTGCCACGGGCATTTCAAATAAAGTTCCATAACTGTATAAATCACAGGGCATTAAATCCTGGCCTCAGCTGCAGCGGTTGGCCCATACTTAATGTGAAGCATTGTTAAAATGCTTTGGAGGAGAGAGCCAACATAGTCCAACTAATTTTCTCTGACAAATTGGATGCTGGGATTATCTGCCAAGGGCAGGTTCAGCCTTCTCCCTGCAGTCAGGGCAGGGGAAAAACACAGCAGGAAAGCTCAAAGAACTGCTGGGAATAGCTCTGGTCCACGCATTTCACAGAAATATTTCAGCTTGATTTCTGCTTCTCAACAAGAAACAGAGAAAGAAAAACAGGAGCAAATTTCTCACAGGCTTATCCATGAATTTACTGCTCCACGCCTGCATCCAAATAGTGACTCCCTGCTGCTGTAGGTTGTCTGATTTCTAGATTCCAAGCGTTGCACACTTCTTCTACAACTCCCAAATATGTACTTACTTAGGAATACAGAAGCTGTACAAGTTTCTATTGGCTGGGTAACCTGGCTACCTGCGCTGCATGGTGCCCATCACTCACCTCTTCTGCTCTTCCTCCAGCTGAGCAGACTTATGTTGGACAGCCATGTTGAGCTCCTGCTCTGTCCGCTGCTGACGCTGGGCTGAGTCCAGGTGGGCCTGCAGCTGAACACACACAGACACAAACACTCACACACACACACACTACTGGCATTCTGATAACACTTAGCACAGTATATGCTAGCAGTAGGAAGTTAGCAGTTACCTAATATTTATAAAGCAACATATTTACAGTGTAAATCTGCTAATCCAAAATCTCCGTGGAGGACACTCAGCCAAGAATAATATTTGGATGATTTAAATACATTAAAATGAAAGCACAAATCTTATTCACGACACGAAGAGTGCACATTTTACCGTTCAGTTCTGCACGATTTCTTTGCTGCGTGTTAAAATGCCTTTCATTGCCTTTTCATTGCCATAAACAGTTTGATTTAAACAAATGAGCACACTGTGTTGCAACAATGATATAATGGTTCATAATTCTCATGTCCAAATGTTTCCATCAATCTCACGTTTCCTTGGGACGAAGATGAGTTTAACATCATTTTGAATATTTCTGTAACATCTGTAACATTGTAATGTACTGTACTGACATTATAATGATGATTAAGATTCATTTTACCGCACTGTCATAGACTGTATTACCTTCTTGGTCAGGAGAAAGAATCAATCTGTTGTAATCAATCTATTTATTTAAAAAAAAAAAAAAACTAATGCAGTAAAAGTAGAAAACAGCTTAATGATGGTTTAATGCTAGCAAGGCAATGTCAGCCGATGACCTCTAGAGGATCCTAGCGAGCCCTCTGTATTTGAATATTTACAGTATTTCTGAGCAATACTGAATCTTGAAGGTGATGCTGTGACAACGCACCACCAATCTCATCTTCTCAGACTCCGAGGTCTTCTCCAGCACCTGCTCTTCTAGTTCCCCGCACCTCTTCTTGTACTGAAGAACCTCAAGTGGGACAAGCATAAGATCAAAGTTAAGTTTTTTTAAAAGTTTTTTGATGGAGCAGTTACTAAACAGAGAGGTCCATTTCTAGTCACCTTGGTTTGAAGCTTCTGAACAAGCTGGGCTTGTCTCTGCTGGGCCTCCTGGTAGACCTGCAGCTTTTGCCTGTAGGCTCTCTCCTTGCTCTGCAGGGATGCTGGTGACACGCTGTCCTGGTCTGAGTCCACTGCTGCCTGCACGATCTGATCAAGCTGGACAGAGTGGTAATAAGGAAGTTGTACGTTACAATGCATGACACGAATGCACTATACATTTGTATAGTCTAATTAAATCTATTGCACCGGCCTAAATCAACCCTAATAAAGCTTATGTCTTTTAGTAACAGTGTGTCATTGAGGTGTGGTACGGCCGTTGTCCAGTTGTCAGGATATCCATCCATCCATTATCTGTAACTGCTTATCCTCGTCAGGGTCACGGTGGGGCTGGAGCCTATCCCAGCTGACTTTGAGCGAGAGGCGGCATACACCCTGGACAAGTCGCCACCTCATCACAGGGCACATAGAGACAAACAACCTTTCACATTCACACCTACAGACAATTTAGAGTCATGCTAGTTCACCTAAAAGTGGATGTCATTGGACTGTGGGAGGAAGCCGGAGAGAACCCATGCAGACACGGGGATATATTCAGCCTTTGTCTGGATATACGATTATTAATGGTTGGTCTAAAGGATATGTTTGCATTCAGATGAGTCGTTAAGCAGTTTTCAACAGTTCAGTGTGGGTTGTGTTTGTGAAAAAAAATAAAGTTGATGCATGGGAGCTTTCAGTGCATTTTTGAGGTGCTCTAGGAATGTGTGTCCATGCCAAAGAGAACATACAATACAGCCTCTTGATTGGTAATTACTCTCATCTCATGATTCAATTATATTAATACTGACGAGATTAAATATGTGCATAGTATTGTATGTTCCCCGCAAGAACTGAAAGTCTGAAATGATCAGCATTTGATTGACTAATCTAGAGACCATCTGTATTAATTCAGGAGTCAGAGTCGGACTAACAGTGGCTAGACTTAAAGAGGAATGTTCAGTACAGTATGTCTTCATATTGGTGTTTATGCATGATGGCTGTATCTGTCAAATGCATCTGAAAACAAAGATAAACACATGCACTGGTCTTTCTCATTGTAGAATCTCATATCCTCTCCCATATCTGAAATCCAAATGTCCTGTAACCTCTCAACCTCACAGAACCTAAACTCCCTGTGCACCACCCACTCTCTATCCTGGTGCCAGACACCCTGTCCTCACTAATACAAACCACATGGCCCTAGAGCACTACAACACACTGCGTGCCTCCAGCTGCCCTTGCCGACTTCTCATTTAAAAAAGAGAGGAAGAGAGCGGGAGTGAGGGAGCCCCCTCCCTGCAACACACTCCAAACCACCATCCAAGCCCTTCAAATCAACCCTGCGACCCACTCCCTCCCACCTCTCTTCTGTACCTCATCTCTTCTCTGGGTGCTTAATCTCTCCAGCAGGCTCCAAGAGAGCCAAGACAATAGTCTCACTGTTCAACACCAAACCCAGCCACTTTGCCACCATTATTAACACATTTTCAAATGCCCTTTTCAGAATTTTATACTACAAACTACCCAAACGGCCATCGTGCACTTGGCTCTGTGCTTTTGGTGTTTTTCTCAGAGGAGCCGGGGAGCACAAAAGCTTCTTTTACTGCCCGTTGTTGAGGTGACAGCTTTAGGGACTGAGAAGGGTGGAACAACATGGGCGGAGTGTTTGAAACACACAAAACTGCAGCAGCTGTGTTTAAAGGGACTCCTGGAAACAGCTGTGTGTGGAGCATTAGTGATTATGCATCTTTTCAAGTATTTTGGCACAATTATAGCAATAACACTGACTTACTAACAAGCATGTACTTTATAAATACACCTTGGATACATCGCAACAGCAGGCAGGGTTTATTACGGCACATGAGCACAATCTACAACTGGAGGCTTATAGATGAGTTGGGAGCTGGGGAAAGGGTCCACGATACAACTGAGACCATACTATACTCATAAAAAACAAAACAAACTCGAAACTTACTCTCATGAGAAGACAGTGATCAATGCAAAAGGCTCCGTTTTTTCCACATATGTGCAACTGATAAGACTGCCCCAGAGAAAGCATAGTTAACACACTTTGGGGGCGCTGGTGAGAAAATGAGAAATGGGCCCCAGGTGACCATCAACTACCTTTCTATAAAAAACTACTACAGCGTCACTGACGGTGTTTAAAATAATTCTATACAGAAATCAGATAAAGGCCTTGTCTCTTCAGTTGATATTGTACTTTAAAATTACCCTGTGGACCACTGGTAGCACTATGGAGCAATATTTTTATGTGTGAGTCACTGGTTTCACGCTACTCCAGTGATTTACAGTTGCCAGCGGTAACACACAAAGAGGTGTAGCACACCTACAAAGTCAACGTAGAAGGCTTCTAGCTAGTAAACAAGACAGTAAACAAACCAGGATTAAACATCATTTGAATATTGATTCTGTAAATGTTTCATGAGGAAGGAAATACATTCAACATGTCTGTCAGACCTCGAGGATACACACAATGTGTTTTGGTGAGTGACACTGAGCATAAACATAACTTTGTTAGTTTGAAAGAAAACCCCCAAGGGCACCGTTAATGCTGTATATCCCCAAACTAATTTGCAAATGATACACACAGTGAAACTTAAGCTTCTGTTGCTGTTAGGGCGATGTCGTAATGTCACAAACTCTACTTAACTGCTGCTCTGCAAACATGACTTTTTGTTTTATTTGTGTATATTCCCGGTGTAGTCTTTCTGCACTGAAAGACATCATCAGAAAACACACAGTATACTGCAGGGACAACTTCCCTGGCGATGGCAGATCCTGCAAATCACGTATGTTCCCACATGCATGTGCAGTTTAGCTCTATTGCTGCTGTACAAAACACCCACCCTATCTTCCCTGTGCACTCAGTGACCAGGTAGACCCGGGCAACTCCTACAGGGTCCCGCCCTGCCCCGATGAAGAGGATTGTTTACACTTTTTCATACATAGCTGTAGCGTGTGGGCTTCTCGCCAGCGCCTCGCCCCGGTTCCACGCAGTACAGAGAAGACGCTTTTTTTTTATTTTTATTGTTTCTCCCCAGTCAGCTGTAAAGCTGGAGGCCGGGGGCTGCTCTAGATTAGCCATGCTCAGTGCAGGAAGCTCCCAAGAGGGCGCCATTACAGTTTGTTGTGGAGACCCCCACCTTAACTAAACTCCCCAACACCACCATTCCCTCCCTCGCTCTGCTTGCATCATTTAATCTCACCACCCTCATCTCCAAGTGAGCTTGAACTCGTTGGTCTTCACACAACACACCCGTCCATTGGTGACTGTAAAAAGGCAAAAGAGAGAAGCGAGTAATCCCCGTCCTCCATCTGCCCTAACTCAGGGGCTTACAGGGCTTACTGGGGGCCCAGAAGTGTGCTCACTGAACACCCTTGCTATTTACGATCTGCCTCGGAGTACAATCACTCTCGAGCAGCCTCCGCGGCCCCCTAAAGTGGGCTGAGTCTAATCCCAGTGTAGCCCGACTCTTTGAGGTCATCTACTGCCATTTTGCAATAATGTTCAAGATGCAATTTATACAAAAACAGCCTCTTTGTCATGGTATGTTTTATGCCTCCATATGGTTGCTATGGTTCCTTTTCTTTTCTTTTTTTTTCATTCCAAAGTATCTGTTTCTAGAGCCCTGCTTATGTTTCCAAAGTAAAAGACTTTTCAGCCTCTTAAAATGTGCTTTGAATTAGCTTTTTATATTTCTTGATATTTATGATTTGTGCCACTCCTTGTATTGTCTCTTCTGATAAATATTTCAAACAACATCAAGGGATATTCTTGCTTTGATTCATCTGCCAACAAGCAACAAGAGAATCATTTTCAAGGCCCTTGTGAAAGCTTTGGTGTTTGGGCCAAAACTTGCTGCCTTGCTCATGTGGTAGATCAAACTCCAATGCATTTCACTTACCAAGTTATGATTACAATATTCTCCCACTGACCTAATGTCACAACATTTGCAGATCTGATAGCTAAGCAGTTTATTTTCTCTCCTCTCATACACTGGAATTGTGGATCCATACCTGCATATCTATACAGAGATACGTTTTCAGGCATATCCAGCAACAACTCCACATCCTCAGCCCTCTTTCTTTCTATCTCTGACTCACTCAGGACAAAATCTGTCCGTGAGTGCACAGTCCAGCCAGCACATGAAGGGTTACAGCTGCAATCGTTTTCCCTGGCTTGGCCTGGGCCCAGAGGCTTAATAAAGGGAATTAATGGAGTGCACTATCTGTCAGATTCCTAAACACAGCTGGAGCGGATGTCCATCGCCCCCAAGCTGCCCAAAAAACTTACTATCCTACTTCAACAACATACCCGTTCCCCTTTCCCCTCACATTACCCCCTGAGTGCTGACTCTGTGAAAGAGCCCCAGCTGATTGTGAAAGCTGTTTATGTATCATCACTGACGGTAATTACACAATGTGGGATAACAAACAGGGAGAATGGACGTGAGGAGGGGGAGCTGCTGTGTGTGCGTTACCATGGAGTGAACTTTTTGCTTATGGGGACAGCTGCTGTGATGGCATACAGGGATACAAGTGATCTGTGTAAACACAGCCAAACTAATAATACATGCTGTGTACTCACAAGCATGTGGCTGGCCTTGCAGCGCTTAACACAATGTCCCCCTCTCCCACCCTCCAATCTCTGCTCCTCCTCCCAGGCAAGGACAATGCTGTACAAAACCTACACACACAAGACTTCACATCTGATTAGACACTTTTGACATGTGAAAAGGAACTGAAAAGTGTGCTTAATGTTTGACTTTAATGTCGGGTAACATGAGTAGCATAATGTCAAATGTTGACAAGGTTTAATGGGATACTTTCATCAAAAAATTCAGAGCTGGGTTGGATTTTTTGAAGCATATTTTCTCTGGGGAAGGCAATTAATTTTTACAATTTCATGATAGTTGAGAGAGTCAGACTTTTTGGCAGCGTGCCATTCAAACTGCACCCTAAATGAATGGGTTTGTGCCAGCAGGAAAAACAAACTAGGAACAGAGGGGGGTAGCAGGGGTAAAAGGGGACAGTAACACAATCCCTATAACAGACTTTATCTGCTGCAACGTATGTTTGACTGAGTTCTTACGTGGAGACTCAGGGGATTCAAGATTTCAGAGGGCACTGGAAAATGGCAGTTGGTGTCAGAAATCATTCAGCAGGAGTTTATCTTTATCCAACTGACTTCCACACTGCGGTATTGTGCAGCCGCTCGCTAAGTGTTCAGGCAGTGGGGTATGGATGTCTATGTCTGAGAAAATGCACACTGGCGGGGCTCCAAAAGCAACACACAGGGTTCAGAATTCACCCAAACATGTTCTCCAACCTCCTGAGGCCATCTAACTCACAAACTGGGTCAAGGTTTATCCTGGTTCAGGTGCAATTTTCTGGGGTCACCAGAGATCACGCTGAGTGACTTAACAGAGACACAGAGGAAGGCTTTCAGAGTCCAGGTGTGACTTCACCAGTATTGCGTTAATGGTCCTCGGTCAGGTCAAAGGGACTAAAGGAAAGCTGGGGGAAAATGGGGATTTGGGATAACTTACGTATGTTTCTTGTTCAGTGGTGGTCCTGCCTCAGCTGACATACTGACACTGTGAGCATAGGATTGATTTCAAAAAGAAACTTTCGGTTGTTGGGCATATTTTTTTTCATCATCTTCCCAGAATACATGTCAAAGACTTGTTTCAAACTAAAAAAAACACACAACCCTTAAAAAGAATAGTAGACATTTTCTCACGCCAAGCATTAGATGAGAAAATATGGTAATTGTGAAGCTACCACCAGTATTAGATTAGCACAAAGACTGGAAACAGGGGAAACACCTAGCCTGGCTCTGTCCAGAGATGAAGCTGGAAAAAAAAAACACATTCCTGCTGTCTGCATTAAGTGTCTTTGTTTTGATACATCCCCTGCCTGAAAAACAGCTGGTCAGATTGTATCGAGTTGATCAAAAAAAGGTACAAAGCAAAGTTGGGCTGTAAGCAGTTATGACGGCTGGCAGCCTGACCCCTTGAAAGTGACAGGAGGGGATACGCAGGCTGCGAAACTGCCGAAGATAGGATGGCTGTTGATGTACTGGGCAGGGCGATACCTGGTTCCCACCATGTTGTGCTTTTCACATGCAACCAAAAAACTGCTCAGGGGACACTAGACTGCAGCTGGCCTTGCACGCTTATCCTTGAAGGAATGCAGAGTGTAAAATTATGAGCAAATTATCAGGACAAATTTTAATCATAACACTCCATGGAAACTATCCAGGGAAGTAAAGCTCAAGCTTAGGGCAAGTGGAACAGGTGTTTTCAACAAACATAGACACTGAGAAACATAATGGATACATGAATATTTTTGTTATTTATGTTCATTGCAACAAACTGTGTGTTTCACTGCCTGGCACTCCATCAGACATACCTCCTCACGTGTACAACAAACACTACAAGAACTTACTGTACTCATCGTATGTAATATATGTAATATATTTCCCTGGTTTGTTTGATTTCTACATTCAGATAAGACTGTTGGCCAGTGCCACTACATTTGGCTGCAGGGAAATAATTAGCACACGGCATTAACATCACATCAAGCCGCTAAACAATCATGCTGTTATGTTACCCGGAGAGACAAGTCACAGCAGGAGCCTTGTAATGAACCTCTTGACACTAGACACGAGACTGGATAAAACATTCAGCTAACAGTTATAACGGCTGGGAATCTCTGTGAAAAAAAATACGGCACGTGCTAAGCCCTCGACTCTCTCAACATGTTACTCAGTGGTGTGAGCACCAAATATCAGCAGCCCTTGCTTCTGTTTTTTTTGTTGTTTGTTTAGTGCCTTTTCACACGTCTAAAAATATCAACAAAATATATTTGCCACATATATCTGCCAGGCTAATTAAGTTATATTTATAGCCTTGGTTTTAAAATAAGTTCCAAGAGTAAAGCAAGCAGTGGGAGTTCATTAGATTTAAGCAGCAGAATGAGGGTAGTGTTATCGCAAATGGCTGCTTTGTGCACCATGAAAAATGAGCTTTTTCTTTGACAGTCTCCAGGGAGGAGGCCAGTGACCTTCACAAATTTCCCCCCAAAACAGCAACTATGGGGGTGGAGGGGGGGTTGGCTATGAAGGGAGACGCCGGTCCTCGTGAGCACAGGGGGTCTGAGTCTACCTGAACAGACCACAAGGAAACCCTTCATGAACAACCCTCCCCTCTCTTATTTACACTTATAAACACGCACACACACACACGCGCACACAATGGATGCTCATAGAGTACTTACTGTAACATGTAAACTGTAATTCCACAGCAATTAGTTAAAGAAAAATGTATGACATGAAATATGTGCTCGTGCCAAGTTACATTAAGTCTGCACATGTATATTCCAGACTTTTTCCAACTTAGTTTTCATTACAGTACATGCAAAGCTGCTTCAGCCTTCCCACACTGTTTGTTTGTTCAGCCCCAAAAGGCTTTCCCTGCTGGAAAGAGTGTTGGTACACTGATGTTTACTGTAACCATATTCCATTTCAAACGCATGTAGCTTTTCGCTGTCAATGCTCTAGTGTGGCTAAACCTTCTTGATCTCATCTCCAAACAAAACTGCGCAAGTTTACCATCAACAGTATTACATACTGCAACTCCCATTAAGAGCTGCATTAACATCTGGCATTATAAACAATGTCTGTAAACGCAGTCAGGACTTATGTACAGTAGAGTATTTAGAGATATTATTTGAGGAGGTTGGAGCAATAATCGTGGTTACACATGTTGACACTAAGATGATTATGATGTTCATGTATGTTACTGTTCAAATTAAGAATAAGATGTACTTACTTAGATGATCGCCTGTGCATCCCATTAGGCCTTGATGATAACTTAGATTTTTTGCCTTTCGGTTACAGAACAAACAATCTATTTTTATAGCACGGGCACAACGAATGCTAAAAATCTAAATAATGTTCCACAGGTTGACCTTGACCTGAGAATGTGTTGCTGGCCTTCACTCCTACCCTTTCTGTGAGACTGCCCTGTCTGACTAGTGGCTGGTCGCGGTCCATCTGGCCGGGAGACAGCTGCTCCCTCGGGGCCCTGCTCTCCTCCAGCTCACTGACCTGAGAGCTCTCACCTGGGATTAGGAAACAGGTCATGCATACACAAGTGTCAATCTTACCCCATGATAAAAGCTATCTAGCTAAGCAGATTTATTGCTTGCACTAAATGTGTTCAATGTTTTGTCTATGCATTTCAATTAAAGCTCTCTTCCCTACCCGTTGGCTGCTCGGCCAGGTTACGGGTGATGATCTGGCGGATGCGGGTGGAGACAGGCGTAGGCGTGACACTGGACTCCTGTCCATCACCTCTGAGAGTGAGACTCCTCTCTCCTGAGCTGCCATCAGAGTTAAGCAGGGACTCCTCCAACTTCTGCAATCATACCCAAATACATCACATAACTGAGCAGGAAAAAGCCCAACTCATTAAGGTTAGCTAAAACATAAATAAACGTAATAAACAGACCTTAATAAATAAATAAACCACCACTGGAGGACAACATGCAGCCTCGAGTACTTTACTTAAGTACTCGAGTATTTTAAGTACTTCAGCACATATCAGGGGGAAATAATATGTTTCTTTTTACACCACTACATTTAATTTTACCTGATTAGATTCTGGATACTTTGAATATTCTGATTATTAATAAGAAACATAATCATCAAATACATTGTGATGTAAAACTGTGTAACCATTTTGACAGGAAAGAGTCATTGCTCGTCATTGCAGGTGTTTCCAATGATACTAATTGAGGTCCCGTTACATTTAGTGCAGCAGAGCCTTTCTAGTGAACCAACACGCACCACCCGGACTCGTTTGAACTGAATGGAACGGGACCTTAATTAGCATCACTAGCAACACCTGCGTCTACTATTTCATGTCCGTTAGCTCCAGTTGCAACGTTAAAGTAATGATTCACCAATACTTCTAACAGTCAGTAGAGTACATTTACTTAAATACACTTTACTACATTTATAATGTACAGCAAAATATCAGGCACCTCATCAGACAGCAGCTGTTGCGGCATGATACCAACCTGAATCACAGCCTCCAGTCTGGGTGAGGGTGCACCTTGCTCCCGTTGAGAACTCATTGCAGCCTAAACAATAAGGTATCAGCTAACAACGAGCAACTCAGTGATTCATTTGACGAGACGAGACGCTCAAACGTTAGCTCGCTACAATTAATTTAAACTAATGAACCGTCAGACAAGAGAAGTCAAACAGAGAAGTAAGACAAAGCAGAAACTAGTCATCAAAATAATACAGTAAGAAATAAAAGAAGGTCGTGCTGAACTGATACCTGCACACAGAAAAGAGTAAAGTGGAAAGAAAGCCACTGACAGAACTTTTTTTTTTAGCTAACAAACTTTGGTTGTGACTGCGAGCAACTAGCTAATCTGATCCCTGTTAGGTTACCACGGCGACTACGCGCTTCCGGGGCCGTTGCCATAGTAATAGAATGCTGGCTTGGGTGTTTCCATGGCAGCGCAGACGCCTTGAGCCAAGCTGCTGGATTCCGATGGGTTAATGATCATCAAGGCAATGAAGGCAAAGTGAGCCACAACAAGGATTTACATCTGGCAGCACATTTTTTAATAATAATTATGGTATTTCAATATCCAGACCTCTGATAAGCAACCACCAACAGCAATAATAAGAAGAAGAATCATCAGTATCGTCATGGAAACACCTTATTATAATAACTTTATGTATTGCACTTTTAAAAACAGAGTTTACAAAGTGCTTTGACAGACCAGAACAAACAGGATAAAGCAAGACAAAATTAAGATTAAAGAACATGGTAACACACTGACCTCTTTTTATCACAAGACATCACATAAAAGTCTATAAAAATGTTTTCAGAAGTGATTAAAAAGAGGTCACTGATTCCGCAAGCCTTATCTCGTCGGGCAGGTGTTGATTGCAGCCAAAGTTGATTGCAGCCAAAGAAACTCACTTGAGGATATAAGGCTGCATAGTAGCTCAAAAGGGGTCAACATGTAACTACGTATGTAACCTAGAGCTTTAAAGGTGATCAGTAAAACCTTGAAATCAACTCTAAAGCATACAGGAAGCTGGTGGAGAGAAGCCAGGATTGGGGTGATGTGATATCGTCTGATAAAACCAGTAAGAGGTGAGGTGAGAGCGAGTGACTTTTGGTTAATGATGGAGAGGAGGGAGTTACAGCCGTTGAGTCTAGAGAAAATGAGTGCATGAATGACTTTTTACTATATAAAGTGAGAAAAAATGAAGAACACATTGTGAGGTTCTTCAGGCAAATTCTGTATAATTAGGTGACCTTTCCTGAAATATTTAGAAGGGCTCGAGCTAAATGAAGACTCTGAATGTGGGTGGGGTTGGGATGACCGGTTGGATGTCTTGCTCTTGCATTCCAGACGTGCAGGATAGTCTCTCTTGTATTCAATCTTTTAATAAATTTCCCTTTTTCTTTCTCAATAACTCAATTTATGCATTGTATTCCCTCTTTTCTAAGAGTAAATCAGGTGAAGCTGCTCTACTAAATTTGTGTATTTAATCCTCTCACTGTTAATTTTCTTATTCTACTTATTTGGGGGGTTTACGTGTTCTGTATGTTTGTGAATGTCCATCACTTGAAAGAAGTAATAAACAAACCATAATCATACAATACATCATACAATCATAATCAAAACAATAGCTCAAAAACGATTTATTTTTTACAAACTTTAAGATTTAATGATCCACAAGCACCATTCGATAACACAAAATTGAAATCAGATCTCAAACACATGATACAAAGTATAAATGAACACCTGCTGAGCAGCTAAGCAAGGCCAACCAAGAATACCTGAAGATCGTGTAACACACTATTCTAGGGCACAATGACATCCTGGGATCAACATGCCATTTGCACTGTAACATATCATAGTAGCACGTCTCTGTGAACTCCTTCCATCACGAGGCCGCTATGTTGAATCTGTGGGGAAAATCTCAGGCCACTGGGACGGATCGAGGAAGATGGTGCAGACTCCGCTGTAGAACCAAAGTTTTGGCAGGAAGCACTCCACCTCCCAGGTGTTGGACGCTCGGTTGTAAATCTCCACTTCCACCCCGTAGTCCCCCTCCATACCTTTCCAATGACCTCCGGTGACAAATAGCTTTCCGTCAAGCGTTACTAGGCCGCCATTCTCATGGAGCATGTGGAGGAGCTGGACCTGAAGAGAGGGAAAAGTTGATACTCAGCTAAAGGCCAAATCAACAGGAGAATAAAGCTGATTCATTAAGCTATAATCCAGCTAAACTAACATCGGTGCAAAGGATTATATCTCTGGATTTCAACTGTAGTCAGCAGTGACATCTAAGCCCACCTTCTGCCACATGTTTGCCTCTGGATCATAAGAGTAAACTTTCTTAGTGTTGTCAGCAACCAGATATATAGTTGCATCCACACAGACAGACCGAGGAGAGGACAAATACTTCGGGATGAATGGTGAACATATGCTGATCCAGCTATCTGTGAAAAAAAAAAGGCATGTAAACACATGATTTAGAAGAATACAGAAAAACACAACTATCCATACTGAATTCAATGATTGTATCATCATCATATCTTCAAGGATGGATCATTAATAAGGGCTATAAGGGCTACTCGCAGAATCAAGTAAGGAGGATAGACGTAGCATGCCCAGTCGTTGGTAGTGTTGGAGATGAGGTGCTTTGAAGGTAGAGAGGGACGCCCCTGATCTGGTAGGAACTGGTAGAACGTTCCACCAACAGGGGGAACAACAGATGCGAATAGTTTGGAAAGCCCTAAGTGTACTAGTTGCAGAGCCAGGCGCCGTTCATTTGAAGAACACAACGGTCGGGAGGTATCGTATGCCTGTATAAGGGCATTCAAGTAAGTGGGTGCAGAACCGGAGACTACTTTGTAGGCAAGCATTAGGGATTTAAATTTATTGCGGACCGCTAAATGTAGCCAGTGGAGCTCGCCGAGTGGCGGGATAACATGTGCCCTTTTGGGTTGATTGAAGATGAAGACCAGACATGCCGCCACGTTCTGGATGATCTGAAAGGGTTTCACTGGGCAGACTGGGAGGCCCGTCGAGAGGGCTTACAGTAACCGAGTCGCGAGAAGACCGCAGCCTGTATCAGGAGTTGGGTAAGCATTCACATATATGCAGGAAATGTCGGAAAGTAACACACAACTATACAACAACATCCTTACCTATAACAGGGTTGTAACACTGCATGGTCAAAGCATTGTACTTCACAGCACACGAGCCAATCACATAGAGCTTCCCGTTACACGCTGTGGCGGTGAAGTTGGTCACATATTTCAAGGCAGGGCACGTCAAGGCCCAGGTGTCGCTGTAAGGGTCGTAATGCTCAACTTCAACACGGTCTGCTGTTGTACCTAAAGGAGGGAAACGTAAGTAGAATGAGTGATGAGGTCTCATGAATGTAAACCAAAATTTAATGATGCGTGTGTTTGCGGCAGCACACACCATCAGCACCACACCACACATTTAAAACACTGACCTCTTCTTAAAACCACAAGGAAGACATGCGAGCAAATTCTGACAAACTATCACCGCAGAGGGAAGCCATTAAAGGCAGAGGATTGACTTGAATTTATCAAAGATTTTCCATCGCACTGCAGGTTTAAGGCACCACATGCAGGACAGGATTTATTTTCTTACCTCCAATGACGTAAATCTCCCCGTTGAGCGTTGCAGACGTGTGGTTAGTCCGAGGTCGGAGCATGGGTGCCACAGTAACCCACCTCCCCTCTCTTGTGATGTACTTCCAGGTCTCTGTGGTCGACCAGGTGTTGGTATTCGAACCTCGCGAGCCCCCTGTCAGACAGACAAGAGCACTTTGTCAAAAGTCTGACAACGTTTTGCATTCCTCACGAGAGGAACCGGTGAGTTCTGATCAAAATCGTTTACTTTTGCTCCTGAAGTTTCTGTGTTTTAACACTTGACTCACCTGAGACATACACATCATTGTTCAAGGAGACCATGGAGTAACCCCACTTGTTTGGGTTGGGGAAATTAGGGAGCTCATGCCACTGTTCTGCAGAGAAGAACAACGGTGGGTACACGTTTGAGCATCATTTAACGAGCAAAACTACATCAGAGAATGATAAATGTGCAGCAGGGAAATAAGGCAAAGATGCAATAATGTTACTGAGTGAATATAAGGTCAAGAACAGTTCAAAAATGTAAGTCCTCAACACTGCGGCTGGAGCTGTCATGCCTCAACATAAAACTAGAAAACGACATGCAGCAATCTTTTTCTTGACATCCCATGAAAAACACGGACACGGATGCCTTCCTCCAGCTCTGCACAATAAAACGCTCATTTGAGGAAGTGAGAAGATGATCCAATTTTGTCACATCCAGGCCGCATTCCTGCGGAGCCGTTTTTCTGTCAACGCTACATTTAACGACCTGCGACACATCTGCCAAACTGTTTTTTCGAGGAGTCAGATGGTCATTTCCCAACAAAGTCCCGTTGTAAAATAAGGTTCTGAACTTAAACTTGAAATTCTGGTATTTGCAAAACATGTTTGTACTTGTCTTCGTGTTGTAGAAGGCACAGTTCTTGAGCAGCAGTCTTTGCAGTCTTGGGTCTCTGTCCTCATCTTCATCTGAGTCGTCATCGTCCGAATCATCCAGTGAACGTCCTCCCATTACAAACAGCACCTCTTGCAGGTTTGGTTGTGGACTCTGAGAGTTGGTTCTGTCCATATATTCTGGTGCCAAATCCATTTTCTAGAGAATAAAAGTCATCATTTTATGGAAATCGACTTAGATTGAGTAGAGCAAAGACAGGCGACCAAAGAAGGAGGGAGCGTGAACTCACTTACCTCTCTGTGAATTCTTTCCACAGCCTCTCTGCAGCTGGGAGAGGCCTGCACCAGGCTGTCCTTCAGAAGGGTGTCAGCTAGGTAGTCCAGGCTGAGTAGAAAGAGACGGGACAAGTTGAGGAGTTCAGGGAGGTGGCAGAGCCGAGAATCCTTGTGGTGCCTGACCCATTTCAGGATGGCCTCCACACGGGTGCATTCGGATCGGATTTGTAGTCCTTCGTGAGACAGGCAGGAAACTAATCTGTCCTTTCCCAACAGAAGAAACTCCTCACCTTCTTGTACAGCCTCAAAGTTCTCCAAGAGGAAGGCCCAAGCTTTGGCCATCACCTCAGGGCAGCCATGAATTTCCCCGAACTCCAGGATTCCCAGGCAGTTGGTTGCATCAATCTGGTGCTGGAGGTATCGACTGCACACGGCTCTCACTGTCTGGAACTGCAGCTGGCTTGAAGTGCAGATTAACCCCTCCACGTTGCTCTGATTGATGGTTAGTTTGCCTGTGTATGCAAACTCTAGTAAGCAGCTGAGTATATCAGGATTAACATCATGGAGCTCCACGCGTGCGGCTATGCTCTCCACAAAGTCCCCCGAGAACATGCAGCGAAAGTACGTGCTGCAGAGGGCCAACACGCCGCGGTGACAGGGGAAGTCCCGCCCGCCCGCGCTCAGTGTTACATCGACAAGTTTAGGGTGAGAGCAGAGGGAACGTAAGCCCTCCAGGATGCTCTGAGGATGGGAGGACAGGCAGAAGTCCAGGTCATCCACGTTGCGCACCATGGTCAAGTATCGATCAAAATGTAGGTCAAATTCAGCACGGGTGGTCAAAAACCGAGTTTGAGAGTTTACCTGCAAGTGTAAAACAATACATTAACATACAGAAGAAATCATTGTTGAATTCAATCTCAACAAAAAAAAGCTTTTTGTAGTCCTAAAACATGAAACTGAAGTTACTGCATCATACAGAGACACTGCAACTTAGAAAAAAGGTTGTCTACATGAATAGTTTGTCATTTATTACCTAAAAAAGTGAAGTAAAAGAAAAGATTTTTCCATGATTTTACAATTACAATGGTTAAAAAAAACTATTTGTGTTTTTTTTTTTACTATGGGTCAAATAAAAAAATGCCAAAAAGGGTAGATGAAGACAGATTTAGAGACATTTAGACCGGCTTAGAGCTTAAAAAACATTTTCTCCTCTGTGACCTTTCTGATTTCAGCAAAAAAGAAAAAAAAAGTTTGTTGTAAACATTTGCCTTCTTAAGTGTGGCATCACTGTTTTTACAAGAACTACAAAGCACATTTGGCTGATGATTAGTATGATATTTAATAGTATGATTCCGCTCTCCTCTGAAGCCAACAACAAATTACATTTCCTGTCATCAAATACTGTAAAATGAAATAAGTAACCAACAGCAAACTCACCACAGAAGCAGAGAATGGAAATAATGGCTCATCCTTCCAGTAAAAGTTTGCAGCTGAGGAGCTGGTTAGATCAACATGAAGTGGGCAGCATGGCGAAAAGCTTTTGCCAAGTCACTGGGACGGGCTAGCTGTCGTTCGGTTATTTTTAGGGCTGACAGTGACTCTGTGCTCAAGTCAGATTCCAAACAACATGCATGGGGCCTGCAGCTGCTGTTACAGGCGCATGTTTAGCATTTTCTCAACAGGCCTGGAAGCCACAGCAAAGGAGATAAATGACGTAGCACTAACTTTGTTGTACGTTTTAACACATATAATGAAATAATGAATAATGAATAATACAAGAAATGAAATTACACAGGTATCTGTGTATAGATTTATTTTGTAATAATGCCAGAACTGGTACTCTGTCTGCCAGATTATTGATTCAAGTGGGATTAAAGTTAACCATGAACTGCTTTCTTAACAAAAAAAAAAAAGAATAAAATCTCAAAACAAAGATGTTGACTCTCAGGAAAACACACTTGTACTCTAGGCACTCTGGATTGTGTAATAGGGCTGGGTATGTTTTGAAATTTGTTGCTAATTTGATACCTGAGTTTGAACAGCAGTACCAAAATATCTGCTAAATATCTCTACAAATGTTTTTTCCTTTTTTACAAAACCTGTAAAACTTAGCGACTACATCAAGTCCAAACTTCTGAAATGCATAAGTTTAATGTTTTAACACAATAAAATGCGGTATAAAATTAACAAAATTCAAATGATCAAATAAGTAAACAAGTGTAAGAATCTGGCTAAGCAGTCTGTGCTAGCTTTCAGTACGATTCAAACTGTATTTAGGTTTGATACCCAGCCCTAATGTCATCGAACTACAAACAATACAAAAATATCAAAAGATGACACAAGCAACTACTCAAAATCAAAAATCTCTGCCTCTTTCTCTTTCCAAAAAGCAAAACTGCGGTCAATGTATTTACAAATTTCATCATTGCTAAAACTGGAGATGTCAGTCCCTTTGTGGAGCATCCCCTCATCAGGTGTGGGTGTTTGCACGATGACCTTAGGGACCTGTCTAACCTCTGGGAGGCTATGCTTCACCACTTCTACAGTGCTTTCAGACTGACTCACAGTGTTTCCAAAGAACTTCACTTTAATGTCCTCAAAGCCGTCCTTCCACTCGCGGTTCCCAGCCTCGATATCCTGTATGACGGCCTTATGAAAGTCCCTGACCAGCTCCCAGGGAAAGCTGCCCACGTGGTCGAATACCTCAAAACACAGCAGGTGCCTCATTTTGCGTTCGTCCACAGGCAGCTCCAACTCCAGGATGTGAAAGTAGCCGAGCATGAAGAGATCCAGGGTCAGATTGTCGTACTCAACCGGCACGCCATCCAGACGAGGCAGGAACTGCTCTGGGGAGTAGAGGGCTTGCTGCCTGTGAAGCCTGTGGATAATATTTAAGCTATTAACACTAGGCTGCGACTAAACTGTAAGCTTCATCACCAAATATTTAGCTGAATTCAGATTCATTTTCTGCCGCTGGACTAATAGTGTCAGCAGGACTCCAAACCAAACTTCAAATCAAAGTTTACATGTTAAAGCTGCACAACAATTACATACCAACACATTCAGCAGACATGACACAACATTAGCATTCATTTGAAGCTCTTATTCTGACCACCTTCACGCAGTTCACGCCGAATATTGACTAATTTTACGGTGTAGCTCTCTTCTTGTGTCGACTAACTCCCAAAAGATTTTTTAAAAACTAGTTTAGTTAGCTAGTTTTTAGCTAGCAAATGTTTGCTATGTTTAATCAGGACACGTATGGTCTTATGGTCTTGATAAGAGCTGTGAGACTGAACAAAAAAGGTCAATTTGTAGGGCCTAAAACCAAAACAACAGGCTAACGTAAAAGATGCTAATAGCTCTCTCTCTACTCTCTACTATAGGTGATTCCTTTAACATTATACACAGTCATCTAAATGCTGATATAAAAATCTACTGACTTTTGAAGGTGTTGGCTATGCGTAAGGAAGACGTGTTCATTACCAGCTCGGTTAATGAATGAATGCATCTTTCTTAATGAATACGTAGTTTTCATCTTAATAATTCATACAGCGCTTGTAAAGAAGAGTTCCAGTATCACCTAAAATGTCCACTGTAACAGTTCAGAGCTTCAATTAGGTCCGTGGAATAATGAACTGCTTACAGTGTATAGTGTGTCAGTCCTTCCCCTGACTTGTGTGTGTGTGTGTGTGCGTGCTACTGTATGAGCTTTGGTTTAATTTGACAAAATTACTGATGAACTTTTGGGTAAATTTCAGACACATGAAACTTGCATAATGAGAGTACTGCAGGTGGATGCCACCTAACGTGAAGAACTCGTGTGCAGCCCTACCTGCGTATCTGCCTGGATGGGACGCTTGAGATCATGTTCCTCCAGTTTCCCAGCATCTTGTTGACAGCACTCCTCTGCTTGAAGAAATGCCCCAGAGAACTGTTCAACATATTCGACTGGGCACTCTCCACGCTGGCTCTGCGACTGGACCCGGATTTGTCACCGTTTCCGTCACTCATCTTCCTCTCTGCTGCGTCCTTGCTCTTCAGAGTCACGGTGTAGGCAGATTTCTTCCAGTGGCCTAAGAACAGCACGACTATACGCTCTTTTCTAAGGCTGGTTGTCTCTAGAACATCTGCAACGTTTTCATCATAGTCAATGCCGGAGTCACTGTTCTGGTCTGTTTCAGGGGCTGGGCTCAACACTTTAACTTGTTTGTCTGACTCTGTGGTCTCAAGCTGTGTGGAAGAACTCAACACGACTGCCTCTTCCGGCTCCTTCGACAAAGGTGAGTTCTGCGTCTCAAAATTAGACTTCAGAGTCCTTACAGACACTCCGAACTGGTGGATTTCATCCTCTATCCTCTCCCTGCGTCCCCTGATGGAGTTCTGTCTGTCCGGCGTCTGAGAGAACACAGTGATCAGGTCGGTGTTGGGCATCTTGCAGTGAGGCTGGTCTGTCAGGTTGGTCAGGAGCAGAGACATGCTCTTCACGATGCCTGAGATGCGGCCGCACCACACAGGCAGAGGAACTTGACTCGAGAAGTTTCTGAACTGTGTGTTGACCGTGATGTTCACTATGGGCGCTGGCAGGATGTGCCTGAGCTCCTCAGCTAGACGGGCGAGCTCCAGCTCGTAGCCTTCGCAGTTCCTCTGCATGGAGACGTTGGCAATCTGCTGCTCCAGATAGATGAGGTCATCCTCAGTCAGCAGCTCACCAGAGGGCCCTAGGATGGCATTGTGGGCTTGGGAATACCTCCAGGTGACTTTGGCATATCTGTTCCCATTTTCCTAGAGTAAGAGAAGAGGCAAATAAACACGCGAGATGTCATTTAAAGTTTTTTCAAATGGGTCAGGCGTGAGAGGAAAAGAGTAATGATATAGTAAAACTGCGATCCAAACCTCATCCAAACCTCAAAAATATGACTTGACGAGCAGTGTGTTATGTCTTCGATGATTTGTTACATGCAATTAAAAGTAAATGATGATGGAATTTCCAAGTGTGTTTTCAAATTTTCAGATTAAGAATAGCATCACAAAGTAAGGCCATAATTTTTGCTTCGCTCATTGTGGTCTGGTTAGTCTCAATCTGCATTAGTTTAGACGTGAACTTACATTTTTAAGTAGGTTGTTCAACATATGACTTTTTTTTTTTTTTTTTAGGCCTGCAAACAATCAATCAATTATCAAAATAGTTCAAATAGTTGCTGATTAGTTTTGTGCTTCTCGACGGTCACAGATTTTCTGGAAACATCAACTTTGCCAAAAAGCAATCCACCTGAGTTACAACATGACCAGAACTTTCTTTTCTATCTGTTAAGTGCTGAAAAAAAGGCATGCCGAAGAGTCAACCTCTCGATTGGAAAATGAAAAGGTTGCATCAGAGTTAAGGGTGTGTCGCTATCAACTCCTTTCTTTGATGATTACTCGCGAGCCAAGCGTGCGTTATCCTTCAGCTCTTTGTTTTCCATCTGTAACCACGTCACATGATCCTGTAAACACTCCATAGTCTCTTGATTAATCAAACGTGTATCTGTTGGACTCCACATTAGATGTTTTCCATGCTAATCACAGATAACAAGCACAGCTAACAAACCTGTGCTACATCTATCATCAGAACATGTTTGTAAGATTTAGATGAATGTATAAGAGTCAAGTTCATTAACAATCTCTTTGAATCTTTAGAGAGACGTTACCTTCCTCCTCTGATCCTCCTCATCCAGCAGCCTGGCCTGCAGCTGTCTCACCATGACTTGCCTCTTCCACTCAGCAATGGGACGGCCTCTCTCATCATGAGTGGGCACCAGGTAGTCTATGTCCGACAGATTGGCCTCCTCAGTGGGCAGGACCACCATCTTGTTCTGAGCAGACATGGCATTGTTTTTTTTGTTGTTTTTTTTTAGCATAACAAAGTGGGCGCTTAGAAAAAGAGAACGCGTGTCACACTTACTGCATGTCCAGTGAAGACTCCTGACAACCCTGACTGTTTCAAGGACGTAATGGACTTCATGTCGCCAAGAAGTTTCTTTTCCGCCAGGAGATTTGTGCTAGGCAACATCGTCTTATCGGGGGAGACGGTTTTCTCACTCGCTGTGGCTTTGGGCAGACCAAAACCTTTGATAACTAAAATACAAATCACGATCAGCAGTGATTTCCAATAAACATTTCAACAGCGTAATGTTGTGTTGCTTTGTTTTGGTAAAAGTGTGATTAAATCGGATAAACAAAGATGTTTTTCTCACCAGATGTTGCAATTTGAATATGCTCTATTCTGCTGACAACTGTTTTCTCTGGCTGGGCGGATGTGGATGAAGCAGAAGGTAAAGGTGGTGCGGAGGGAGGCTGAGGGTATCTCGCCTGCGGGGACTCCTCACTCTCAGGTTGCTAAAAAAAAGAAAGAAAAAAAAAGACATGATGTGGCTGCTTTGGGTTACGGCAGGAATGCATAAATAATGTAAAACATGGTGAAAAAACTCAGTGCTAACCTTTAAACTGTCCATGTGTGCGTCACTGCTGTAACTGTCTCTGCATGGGTCACTCAGGCTGCCGTAGTAGTCCTCCCTGCTGCGCTGCGAGAACACAGTGGGTTTCACCTTCACTTCCTCCTCCACTGGAACAATTACCTCGATGGGCTTATCCGCACAGGCTTCCTGCAAATATCAGAGTCACGTTTCATACTATTTAAAGAGATCTGAAGGCCAAATATGAAACGTTAAGTGAAAATCAAGAGCGTCGCTCAAACATGGAGAAAATTCTGCAAACAATCAACATGTGATGTCTGAGAGTGACGCAGACATGAGATTTAAGTCTCTGTCGCTTCAACTAACATCACTGCTTTTCCAACTCCCGTTGCTTCTTTTAGTTTGTTTTAAGCAAACGCCAGGTAATAAAAACCTGACTGACACTTCACATGCGAGCGCTTCACGCTGATTACGGAGTCAAACGTTTTGTACCTGTACATGTTTTCACACAGTGACACGCGGCAGAATCAGATTTCATTTCAATGGGAACACGATTATTGTAAGCAGCGAGTGACTCTCGGGTGACATCTGAACTCAGCGTGCGCGCTTTTTAAGCCTTTTACGTAACGATGGCCTCAAGTAATTGGAGAGAAACTGCAAACAGGACCTCATTTCTTACGTAAAATATATTTATTTACTTCTATGCAACACACATCTTTAATTAGTGAAATATATCTCAAGCTAATAGTCTGGACTTGTAACAGTTGACATCTAATGTAAAAGCAGTTGTTTTGGATCATTGTACAGGAAGATAATTACCTCTTGAAGGTGATTTTACTTATATTTGTTGTTTTATTTCTTCTCAATAGAGGTATAGCCAGTAAATATAAAGGAAAGCGATGTGGTTCTGGTGTATGGTAGAAACAGAGTAGAAATGTAGAAACAGAAAGGTAGATTTCAGCTTTTTCTCACAGAAGGTTTGTCTGGATCGTTTTCGACAGATCTGATGACATGTTGGTGTAAAAGGAGCCTTTTCCCAACTAATCAGTTCTAGCGTATTAGTTTGAGTGTGGAAGTAAGAGTCAGGTTGGCTTTGTATTTTTAGGCAAAAATGTCTATTTATGCTGATGAAACCACTCTTTGATTCTTAAAAAAAAAAAAAAAAAGGTTAAATGGGTTGTCTGGATTGCAGCAAACATCCAAACATTTTAAAGCCCGAAGACACGGACAAAAGAACCAAACAAAGGCACGGGATAGTAAGCAACCTTGAATAATTGGCAGCGTTTCACACCACTCTAGGGAGGATGCAGGATGTATGGAAACATTTAGATCCCCTTTAATGAACCTGCATTGTCTTAATGCACTCCATGCAGAATGCATATCAAATTCAGCTCTCCAAGGACATTATTAGTAACCAAAACATCAAAGGCAGCCCTAATATGCTGCTGCATGCTGTTGTGCTTTGCGTCCATGAGGTGGTCCTTGCCATTTCCTCTCACACGGCACTTTGATGTCGAACAGCACGAAATATGCTGTGACACTGCTCAGGCGGAGGAATAAACTTCCCCGAAGTTGTGCAATCCATAAATAGATAAACAAGGGGGCTGGGAAACGAGGAGGGGGAGCCCCGTTCCTTTGTGACCCATCTCGTAACAGTTCAATGTCCTAAAAGCTATGATGAACCGGCCCTTGTGTGTGTGTGTTTAATTAGACCCTGTGGCCAGAGAGCATTTGGTTTTCATCAGCACCCCATCACAATTGCCACGCAGATATAGATAGCCTAGCCCTGTTTTGGCCTGGATCCCCTCTCTCCCTATCAAAGACCACAAAGAGCCTGATCACTACAGATTAGGAGCCAAGAGTTAAGAAACAGCTACTCAGCGCTGTCTCATTGTCAAACATGCAGCACCAGTAATCTGTGGTCCCCGTGGGTCGAGCCATGAGAGAGTTGAAGTATTTCAGAACACCATGTGTATTTAAAAAACATGTCTTGTAATTCTGCGCTCTGAAATCAATCATTAAAACAACCTGCTTCCATGTGAAGTGTTCACGTTCTAGGTGATAAATTGCAATGTGGAATGTATACAGCGGGTGTACATTATACACAGAACACTATAGTGTAAATACGCGTCCACTCACATGTTAAAATACTCTCAGGTTTCCTGCATGGAGGTGAACAGCTGACTGACACAATGTTTTTGCCAACATTTACAGCTCAAACAAGACAAACTACAATATTTATCTGCTTCATGTTGGAACATTTAACAACTACCGGATCTGAAAATTTGCTCTTGTAACAGTAAAAGATTCGAAAGCAGGAAGAAAATTAAGGTCTAATTTGCAAAAATCAACAATGACAACATCTATTAAGGTCATGAGCGTGGCGTATTAGTCACTCCTAACCGTAAGAGGCCACAACTGATCAGAAAATAGGTAAAACACTGCCAAAACGCCTGCCAACAAGGGCCTCTTTAACAAAAGTTTCCTTTCATTTCACAAAACTAATTACTCCGCCCTGCACAGTCACTTACTTATGAACAAATACTCACAGAAAATAATGTACTAAAGCACTAAAAGGAGTAAAAACAAGCAAAAGCAGCATAAAAAGTACAAGTAATGCTGAAAATGATCAATAAACTAACCCAAAGTTTACTAACCTTGGCCCGCAAGCGAGTGTCTCGGTGTACACCGGTGCGTCTTCACTGTGCAGTGAAACTCCAGAGGCACCGGCTCGTACGGGCAGGTATCCGGGCCGGACGCTCCGCGTGGAGGATGTGACACTATCGTAAGATCACCAACCACTCGTTTGACACCATCATCAGCATCTCTGCCAGTGGCCAAGGGCCGCCAGGCAATAAACAATAAACTCTGATCGGAGAATGTCGTTAATAATTAAGGAACAGGATAGGATGGCCGGTAATGTCACTAATGCATGGACAAACCAATGGGCATGTTGTTGCACGAAGGGAGGTATCAGCGGAAGACTTGTCAAAGCAGCTGGAAAAGAGACATTTTATCCATGCGCGTTCAGGTGCTTTTTCCACTTGGGACAATTGAATGGAAGAGCCGGGTTCATCATCACGCTTTTTTTTTTTTTTTGTATTGTGAGGGTCAAATCCACCCAAGTAAAATGTGACAGCGGAAACACAATGTGACACCATAAGCTTAAATAGATGGGTTTGTTGTTAATGTGGAAAATCTGACAGCAACAACAACAAACAGAGTGCTGTGACAAGCTGCGGCCGCATTACCGCAAGATTTTATCAATGAAATCACCAATTCGACAACTTCCTGATTAATATTATCTCAAAATCCAGAATCCTCACAGGAAAGAGGCTAACGATTATCGCCATTATTGATCTGTTGATCATCCTCTTCGCAAATCATTAAAATGTTAGAAAACAGTAAATATAAATGACCATTACAAACTCCCAAAGTTGAAGCTGGCCTTTTAATGTTGGTCTCTTTCTGTCTGGCCAACATTCAAAAGCCCAAAGACATCTGGTCACAGCAGACAAGAAAGAGAAAATCAGCAAATATTCACAGCTGAGGAGCCATAACCAGCAAGTTTTTGGCACTCTAATTTGAAATTTGAAACAGCTATTGACAGATGTCTTGCCGTCATTATATTGTTTTAAAGTTGAATACGTGAGGAGTTTCAGATGGGATATCATATAGGTTTTACACTTCAACACACCTGATGTGAAAGAGGATAGAGGGCTTCAGAATAAGCATATGTGATGTGACGATGAAGACAAAAAGTTCATCAGATTCTCTCCGGTGACGGCTGATTAGATATAGAGATACTTTCTTATCATTATTAAGCGCAGATGCAAACACCAGTGGAAACATGTGTTGCTTCTCACTGCAAAAGACAATGTCCTAAAAACCACAGTGATGAATGAGACGACAACGTGTTTCTTCAGTCCAAATATTCTAAAAATACTCAAACAACAGTATCTTTGGCCCGATCGCTGTGAATGGAGAGCAAAAGCCACAAATGTGTGTGAAGTAAACCTCACGCTACACACTGTTTATTTGATTGCAGCTGTTCCTGAGATGCAAGATGAGGAAGAGAGGTTGACAGCGCTGAACGAGTCTGACCTCAATGTGAGCGATCCAAACATGCAGAGAGGCCAAATACACTGCTCTCCCCGGTCAATGTCCCAACCCCATTCAGGTCGCTGCTCGGAAATGAGATTATCTGACTGACACGTTAGAACCGATGAAACCTGTGATCTACGCATGCACTTTACAAACCTAAAACACGGCCGCAAATGTAATTAAAGCGTGTCTGCTTGCACAGATCATCATCATGGAAGAGTAGGTTTCAAAGCATTCGCCGGCTCTCCAAATATTATGAAGATTTAAACTCAATTAACTACCATTTCAGGTTCTCTATCAGATGGCCCCTTTGTTCGCATCAAGCTTCAAAGTTTGTCTGCCCAATTCATACGTTGCCAAGAAACCTGAGACATTGTTCTGTCTGCCACCGACTTTACACAGTATCCAGAGGTGACAATCATAGCACTCCCGAGTCCCTGGAAAAAAAAGAAGAAGCATGACACACAATCAAACGTGTGTTTGAAGCCAATGACATCCTGCTCTCCAAGTCCACAGAGGGATAGAGTTGCCGGTTCCAGGCATCAGATTGGTGAAAACTCTGAAACTTAAGCTTGTGGATCTCATAACGGGCTCAGCCCCTGGGCCCTGCACCTGAGCCGCTGGAGAGGGGTAACTGATAGGCCCTTAGCTGGCGCTGGCTCCGGCTGCGTTCGACGTCGCAGCGGCCCCTGCGCTAATTAGCTCTCCATTGTTGATGGGAGGATTATTTCTGAAGGGGGGGGGGGAGCTCGGCAGCAACGCCCCGCTGCCTCCCTATCACCATCCTCTTCATGTATGAGTGCTGCTCTTCTCTGCTGACTTATTCATGGCTTCTATTGGCCGACAGCTTTCGTTACTCTCTGTGTACATCGCCGGGCAGTCTGCGCTATAGGCGGCGAGTGATGCGTGAAGGGAGAGGCTTGCAGGTGGACAGCTGTGAGGCTTTAAGGTTCAACAAGTCTGCTGACTGAGAGGTCCCCATAGACTCTTTCAGTTAACAGTATTCTCTGTTTCCTATTTAAAATCAACTCCACGAGATCACATTACAGTATCAGTATCACCCGAAACCATCTAAATTTAATTATTATGTAGCTATTTTAAAGAAAAACAAATAAATCAAGACACGAAGAGGCTGCATGCACCAAACCGACTATTAAAGTTAAATGCAGGCCAGTTTTTTTACCGCGTTGACCCCTGACTCAAACAGGCAACACCAGCGCAAACAAGGTGTTAACACTAAAATATTCATCAAGTGCCGTGCTTTCTGCACAAAACAAAAGAGCTAATCTCAGAGAGTCCTCTGTGGCAAACTGAGAACGAAGAATCTCCTCCGGCACTCACGGCATCATCGCATGTAATGCCTTATTAAACAAGAAAAGCCATCATCCTCCACTTTCTTAGACCTCTTAAACTGAGAGCAAAGCAATCAGGCTGAGTGGGAGAGAAAAGCGAGAGAAGGACAGGCTTGACCTACATGAAATACATGTCACAAATTAAGAAAATGATTCACCGTGGTTCCAAGATCTTCCAGATGTTTGCTGTTGACCGCACTCCCCACACTAGCTTTGATGTTCACGCCAAAGTAAACAGCTGGGCAGTAATGACACAAAGCAGGAGAGTGTGGACACTGAAATATACTGCAGGTGAGACAGAGAGCTTACGTTTTTCTCCATGGCACGGAGATATCTGGCACATTCGTGGTGTCCGTTGTACTCTGCCAAGTCCGCTGCTGTGAACCCGTCAGTATCCTGGTCTGTGGGGTTCGCTTGATTGGCCAACAGGATTTTACAGCACTGAGGGGAAGAACAGCACAGTATGGCGGGTCAACAAACAGCAATATGTTTAATATAGTGCTTTATGAATCCACTTTGACAATATACGGCAAAAACTACGACAACAACAAAAGGAAATTAAAGAATAAAGTTGCATCCACCTCCAGCTCTCCATTCTCTGCTGCTTCATGAAGCGGGGTCCCTCCCCAGTAATCCTTGATGACCTTTGAACCCATGTGAAGCAGCCTCTCCAAGATGCAATAGTGCCCTCTGCTGGCAGCAAAGTGCAGGGCAGTCGCTCCATCTCTGTCCTGGCAGGAGAGGCTGACATCAGTACACGTCGCCTGTTTGGAGGTGAATGAAGAACAGTCAAAGCGGGGACTGAAAAAGAAAACCACACACAAGCATCTCTGTGATTGTGCGTCTCTACCGACCAGCCAAACCACCACGGCTTCGTGGCCCATGTGGGCAGCAGCATGCAGGCAGGTCATGCCATCGTGAGCCCTCAGGTTGACGCCAGCCCCGCAGTCATTGACGAGGTACTCTACAACATGCAGGTGTCCTTCCTGACAGGCCAGATAGAGCGGGGTGGCGCCGATGACTGTCTGGCGGTTCACACACCTGTACTCCAACATACGTGAACAGGTTAAGTTACATCAGATATTAAATGCTTAATATGCTTAATATTAAATGCTTAATAAATGCTTAAAAGCATGTCGGCATATCTGATCCGGTGACAGAGCAAATGTTCTGTAACCGCTTGTCTATACAGTATAACAGCCGTGATTATATAATATGGGAACAATGGGTAGGGGAAGGTACTGTAGGGTAGGTAACAAAGGCCAGGACGAACAGGTCAAACAAACAATAGGACAGGTGACAGGAGGGACACACATTTGACATATCACTCTTTTCTTTACTTGCTTTTAGTCTGCTGTTGTATGACTGTAACGTATAGATGGATAGATGTCATTGTTTAATAAAAACAGAATTAAAGCACAAAGTCTGTTCCAACTTTTTTAGTGATTGCAGAGGCTCGTTCTTGTGTGTTGTTAAGAATCAGCTCAGATAAGAATAAAGAATTCTTTGTGAAATGATCCATTTTTCTGTGATCCTGCTATGCTTCTGCTTTTGCCATGACAGGTGCAGCCTCATAAACCAGACAAGTCATTCAACATTTCATAGCTGCTGGAAAGGTGTTGGTTTTTGTGTTGCATCATACCACACAAAGGCACAAGATAGACTACAGGATATGAACCCAGGATCAGAACATGTCTGTCCATCAAGCCTGCCAGACCCCACACTGACATATATACCATACATGACATGTGACCAGGAGTGTATAGGCATGCATTATTCACAGGTCACTGATGGTCACATGTGATGGAGTGACCCTGCCATGCCTCATGCAAATTACACTGTACTGTTACTCCTGTAACAGTGAGATGAAGCAGGAAGAGCAACATATCTTTATCTGGTTCTGACGAAGTCCTGTCTCAGGTTTAGGAGATGGAGGAGATACGGGATTCATGTAGACAGATGCCATGTCACATAATGATGTTCATTTGATATCCAATGAGCAGCTAGAAATGTGTTAATCTCTCAGCACTACAAGTGTATTAATGATGGCTGCCTTCCTCTTAAGGGCTGGTCCTGTTATTGTGCTTCACTGTCACTGTTACTGGAACACTCAATGGAACTGAGCCATAATTACTGTTATTAAGTCCACCAGTGTTTTTCCTGCTGTGACAGGTCAAATGTCTGCTGTGCAACCAGCACATGACTCAGTGTTCCAGAGTAGCCACCCTGATTGTTTACTAGCTGCACAGAGTTTCTCTTTGCGTGAGTTTATAACATGCGGGGAAGTGAATTTCATGACCAATTTGTGTTTTTGTTTTGTTCTGAATATTTGATGTCAGTTTCTCTTTTGTGTTTCATTACATGTTATATTTGACACTGTATTGATACCCGTAATGTTACCATTTGATAGTGGTGCGTCACTGAAAAACAAATCCGAGAAAAGCAAACGATCAGTGTTTCCCCGATTATTTCCCATTTAGCAGCTGTCCTGCGTGTTGAACCATGGACTTCAGTCCGATGTTTTATTTGTTCCACAAGTTTATGAATCTGTGAGGTGCTGGGTTGCTTCTGCAGTTAACAATGGGCATGCAGAAAGATTGTGGAGTAACTTAACATGAAGAAAAATGAAACTATGATTTGATTTTATATGATTAAACTATGATTATAGACTGATGTGATGCTGATCTGTCTGTATATTTACAATAACAGGTAATCCACCAGCTATGATAGGCTGGCTGCACAATACTTTTAGCTTCCTCCCTCAGTTGCGAATGACCACAGGTGGTTGATTGACTGGGTGTAAAAACTGGATCATAGACAAGAAGAGAATTTTTTTATTGGTTTTATCATTAGTATCATCACGTATTTAGTTTATTAATTGAATGTTTACGTTGTAAAAGCCATGACAGTCAATCTGATAGTTGACTTCCTGGTGGCCCTAGAGGAAAAGACAGGGGTTCACTGAAGTCAGCAGGATTCATCCTCTGGGATCCATAAAAGTTCGAGCATAATTTCATAGCAATTAATCTAATACTTGATATTTCAGTCCGGATCAAAGTGTTGGACGGACTGACATTGCCATCTCATGAATCATGCCACAAGCACTGCAAAGAAAATGCAAAGGTGAACTCACCCAGGTGCCTGCTGAATGAGTAGTTTTAAACAGTTGAGGTCCCCACTGGCTGCTGAGTAATGTGCAGGTACAGCTCCGCATTTTGTCTCCACCTCTGCCACTCCTCCAACAGACAGCAGCCACTTAATGACTTCCACGCAACCAAAGCGAGCTGCGAGGTGGAGTGCGGTGGCACCAGCAGCATCTCTGTCCTGGAAACATTAACAGACGTGTAGATGCAGCTTGATGGAGACAGATTAATCTCCTCTGGGCTTATCAAAAATGTGAACTCCCTTGATTATCAAGACAGGCTGTATGAATAGATGAATATACAAATGTAGTAAAAGCCAGACTAAAAAGGTACATTTTGAGTTTGCTCTCAAAAATGTGAACATCCTCTGCGGCCCTCAGCTCATCACAGAGGCTGTTCCACAGTAAGAAAAGGACGCCTCACCATGGGTTTATGTTCTGACGTTGGGGGTGATTAAAAGGACCCTAGATGACCTGAGGGTACTGTTGGGTTCATAGGTTAAAACCAAATTCGATAAATAGGTGGGACTAAGATCATTAAGAGCTTAAAATAATTCGGAAAAAGAAATTTATTCTGAAGCAGACAAGCCATGCAAAGACTTTAAAATGGTGTGATGTCCGCTTTCTTTCTCATCCTCCTCAACAGACCTGCAGCTGAGTCCTGGAGTAACTGTAACTGAGCTAAATTCGTCTTAGGGAGACAGAGAAAGTAGTCAGTTCTGCAGGTAATAATAACGCTGTGCATTAGAGTCTCTGTGTCGGCTTGAAAGAGAAAAGGTCGCACTCTGGTAATGTTCTTATGATACAAGTTATATTTCTAATATGAGGTATTAAGATCTAAATCAAAGGTAACTCAAGTTTTTAATTAGTTTTAATATCATTAATGATAATATTAATAATAATATAATTTGTAGTCTCGTGTTTAGTTTCTCTCTGAGATTCAGAACCAATAATCAAAACTTTGGTTTTGTCCTGAATGAGCTGTAAATTCTCTACCATCCATAACTTGATGCCTATAGTTAAGACAGGCATCTACTAGTCCTAGTAAATTAACAAGACAGGTGAAAGGGCCTTCATTACTCATATGTCCAGTGCAAGAATATTAAATATGTTTTTCAAAGCTACAGTGGGGCTTCGTATGAGGACTAATTAAGAGATTGAGTGTTAACAAGTAAAAATAAGAAAGACTTTATTGATAAGACAAACTGCTACTTATGTAATAGTGTCCCTATTTTCTTTCTGGTGTCTAATCAAGATATTTTATAAACCTGATTCCTGACCTCGTGCCGCACTATGGTGAGGTAATCCACTCCCAGTTCACATGCATCTACTCTGATTCTTTAATTCCAGTCAAGATTCTGCAAATCCAATCATAAAGGACCTCTACACTTTGAGAAACAAGAGACGGGGGCAGGCTTGACTCTTCAGCTAAGTTCAGTAGGTCCCCTTAAGCATCTGGACATAATTACACTTGCTACAAAACACTAATGGATATCCAGTAAGTCAACACCAAATGATGCAATCAGTTGGTAATACATCTGAAAAGGTAGTGTACAGTACCTTTTACAACTGCAGTGATGTAACCTCACTCTGGGATCAGTCAGATGACCGTCTAAAGCCATCGCCTTGACTGAGTTGATAGAAATTACCAGGAAACCTGTACATGTGGCACCCCTCCAAGGCATTTGAGCTGTCAGGGTAGGTTTCCTTTCTTTCTCTCTGCGTGCACAGATAAACTTACCCCAATGTTGCAGCCTCCTTGGTCAGCCAGCCATTGCAGCTCCCGGATGTGTCCGGTAGCCGCTGCATCGTGTGCCGGTGAGGCGCCATTCAAAGCCCGGGCATCAGCCGCCAGCCCCAGCTGGCTCACCAGGAACTGCAGGCACTCCAGGCGTCCACACCTTGCAGCGTGGTGCACCGGGCCGGCACCTTGAGCATCAGTGATGGCGGGTGTGAGGTGACCAGAAGACGCTAGCTCCCTCAGGGTTACAAGATCCCCGGCTCGAGCCGCCTGGATGGCCCGATGAAGCACCATCCCCGGCTGCTATGAGTAGGCTATGGCACACAGACCGAGCTCCCTGGAGTTCTGTGGATCCCGGCAGGTTACCATCTCTTCCTCTCTCGCGCTCTCATACAACGCACTCATTGCCTCCTCCAGAGCCAGGAAAAGTGACACCCGAGCGGCAGCCAGCTGGCCAGCATGGCCGTTGGAGAGAGAGGAGGAGGAGGAGAGGGGGTCAGAGCCAGCGAGATAGAAAGGTAATGAAAGACGGGTGGAGGCGCACCACTCGTGGCCTCCTGCTCTCCTTTGTGTGGCACTGACCATATGCTGGCACACGCACCAACGCTTCACTGGAGATGGGGGAGCTGAGGCAGCACGGAAACTTAAGTAATGGGAGAAGTCCGAGCCAAGCCATGGTGAATTACAATGAGTGTTATTTTTTACAACTATTTTAAAAATTCAACTGAGTGGCGATGACTAAAGAGCTGAGAAATCTGCAAGATTATAATCTACGGAGAGGATTTTACGGTTGATTAGATTCATTTAAAGCATGTATGTAAATATTTTATTGCAATAACACTCATACCTGAAGGCCTCAATCCAATTAGCTGATTAGCTCCTCGGCATGACCTGATGCAAGCTGAGTACAGTCATCTCTTCATAACATCACCCCCCAGGTCACTTCAAGTTCTTCCCTTTTATTATTTATATTAAATATTTCATCCATTTTCCACGATCGGTTAATGTAACAATAAACACGTGATGTATTTTTAATTCTCTACATCCTTATTTGACCTTAAGGGTAACATGTTTATGCCGTCAGTCCATTTCTTCCAACCGTTGCACGGCTTCCCTCAGGTCCTCCACGACTGCGTCCACGTCGGCTTTGGTCGTCCCTCTGCCCACGCTCAGCCTCAAGGCGTTAGCTGCCACCTCGGGGGGAACGCCGCAGCTCAGGAGGATATGGGAAGGCCTTGTGGAAGACAGAGTGCAGTGCAAGGGAGTTGTGTAATGACGGACAAATGCGTAAAGAGGGGGGAGAGGGACTTCATTTTTACCTGTTTCCACTGTCTGAGTGGCAAGCGGCGCCAACGCTGGCCAGCAGCCTTGTACAGTTGGACAATACCCTCCAGCCTAAAGCAGGAGAGGGGGAGATTAATCATTCAAAGCCTTTGTAGTTTACAAATAGCCCCGCGTGGGTCATGAACTGTCTCTGACAAACATTGGTGTAAGGTTAGAGGACGCTGTGTTGGACTGACATGCCAAAACAGACATACTGTAGGACAGAGACAGAAGAGTCATGACTTCACCTTGTAATGTCAGGCCCAGGATGGACACATTACATGTGTTAGGGAGGATATCGGAGCCTGGGTAATGGCTGTTGAAGTGAATCTTGTCTTTAAAGACGGCCTGGAAGGGAAAAAATATCGGTGTTATGCTTTTTTAATATATAAAATATAAGAAACAGAATAATGTTAATGTGATTACTATCACAGTCACACCGAGAATGTGACATATTTCATCTCTCTAAATGGGATCAAACTCACCTTCAGTCGTTCTTCCAAGTAAAGTCTGGTGCTTTGCATGTGACTCTCATAATCCGACAAGTTAGAGGTCACCAGCTCTGCAGCCTGACAGCCACACAATAAATGGGCAGATATAAATAAGGCACAATATGACATGTTAAATGTCTAAATGAAGAAGTAAGTCTAATCTGAATAAGTACGACATGATGTTATAATAATGATTATGGTTGGAAAATAAGCAAGAAGAAAACAATGTAACTAATTGTGGAACTAGTGGAAAAGGTGGTGCTATCCCAGTAACAGATGCTGTATAAGGAGCAGGAAACATACCTTTCCTAAACCAGCAATCATTGGTGTGTTTTCTGTGCTGTAAAAGAGAGAAAATATACTTGTATTTATATGCGCAGAGCTCTGCGTTTCATGCATATTCAGTACTTATTGAAAATTCCTCAGGTAAGCCAATGTAGCCTGATACCCCGGCCTGAAGTTTCTCTCCTGTCCTCCTCCAAACAGCATTGGATACAACGGTGTTCCCGACCCAGGGCCGTTCACGTACAAAGCACCAATCCGAGGGGCATAGAACTGGAAATGTAACAAAGCCTGTCAATAAAAAGTGGTTCTATTTTCTTTCTAAAGCCTTACCAAAATATTTTGGAAACCAGATTCCTGACCTTGTGCCCCACTATGGTGAGGTAATCCACTCCCAGCTCACAGGCATCTACGCGGATTTTCCCCAGAGCCTGGGCAGCATCAGTGTGGAGCAGGATCCTGAGCCGCTCACGCGGCTTGTTGAGAGAGTTTATCCTCTGACAGATCTCTTGGACCGGCTGACAAGAGGAAGACACATTCGACTCTATTATACGCAGAGCTACTGTATCGGTACTGTGAAAGATGCACTTATGAACAGGGGTGAGAGTAAGCCAGTAGCACTAAAAGATTCAGTGGCGGCACGCAGTACCAGGAAGATGGGAGACCAGCTGCCAGTCACGGCCGCACTCTGGGTCAGAAAAAAGATCGGCTAGCAACATGCAGTCTTCCTTTTAACTCAACTAACTGAACTGTTTATAGATGAACATAGAAGAGGCTGTCAGCCGCTTTGTCCTTCTTACCATGATGACTCCTGTCTCATTGTTGGCCAGCATGACAGAGATGAGACAAGTGTTGGGACGCACCGCAGCAATGACGTCCTCCACCTCTACACGAGCCGTCACCTTAGACACAGACACAAATGTCACATCTGTGACACAAACATAGTTAAAATTTTAAAAAACCATCCTGGTATTAATCGGAATGAAACTTCACAGGACGGTCTCCTACCTGCTTTGCCATCTTTCTGCAGCTGCTCAGCTACGAGTTTGACCGAGTCATGCTCCACATTGCAGGTGATAATGTGAGGAAGGCTGTCGCTTCCATTCTGGTGCCCCTCACCTGGCTCTGCAGCCCTGCAGTTCCTCCTGAAGTGCTCGACGGCAGTGTGGAGCACCAGGTTATTGGCCTGAAAGAAGGTATGTTTGCTATGAACCAACGCTGCATGTAATAAAGCTATTCTGCTGAGTAAAGAAAAAAAAAAACACCATCAGTAATGATTACCTCTGTTCCACCAGATGTGAAAATGATGTCTTCTGCTTTACCTCCAACCATTCTCGCCACGTTCTCTCTGGACTGATTAATCAGTGCTTTGGCTTTCACGCCTAGAAATAAAAATCAGTTACACAAAAAGAACTTTTTTTATTGTGTGCACGCTGAAATACAACATTACTGATTTGGTAATGAGAAGACAAATTAGGGAAAACCTGCTCTTGCTTTTCATTTCTGACTCTAACTCCAACACCTGGCATTTTGATGCAGGTTTAAGGTTCCTTCACCTGCTATATAATTGCTACTCGGGTTTCCCCAGGCATCTTGCAGGGCTTCAGAGATGGTCTTGATCACTTCTGGTTCCAGTGGCGTTGTGGCATTGTAGTCCATGTAGATCCTACGTTACAAGTTAAGTACATTGGAGAGAAACTTTCTCAGTTCAGTTTATTTCTGTGTTTAATGAATGACTGATGCGACAGGACCAAAACAAACCTTCCTACCTGTCTAGATTCATTTCTGAGTGATGATGAGTAAAGGTGATGGCACTCCTAGGGAGAAATAACACATTTAGTACATCTCACTTAAATTATACTACACTGTACACTGTACACCTTTTTCCTGCGCTAAATATATTTATTATGCTGTGCAATTATTCTTGGTACGATAGACATCTTACCAAGAATAATTTAATGATCCCGCAGTGGGGAAAAAAATCACTTGTCACAGCAGCTCTTATGCACAATTTGGATAAAAAATTACTTAATAAGAAATATATCGGAAAAAAAAGTCATGAAGTCTGACAGGAGGTGAGAGGAGTTGCTCATGATGAACATCCTCCTCTCCCCGACTTCCTCCATGGAGTCTAGAGGTCAGTCCAGGACAGAGCTGGACCAGTTTGTTAAGTCATTTCCCCTCCCCAGCAGATGACTGCATAGATATGCATTGAATAATGTAGATGTGTCTTAGAAGGAGTCACGCACACCCTGCACATGACTTTTACCTTGTTTATACAGGACATGTGTGTCTGGCTCTGTGAAATGATCTTGACTGATCTTAATCGATTTTTTTTTCTATTTTTAATATATCTTATATCTATATTTTTTTTTTAATTATTTATGAGTCAGTTCTTATCCGCCTTGTGTATACATGCAGCTGTAACAAGTGAATTTCCCCAGTGTGGGATCAATAAATCTGATCTTATAGTGATACCTGCAAACACAGCCTCCTCCGGGTCACTTTAATGTTGACCTCTCTGACACTGTCAACAAAAACAGTGTCCAGTTGGTGTGAAGTCCCTGTTCTAAACACAATACAAATAGTTATCATGAATTAAATAATTCTCACAAAACCTGAGAAAAACAAGGTCACTCATTATCTACAGTCTAATTTAATTATATCTCTATTTATTCAGATTTAATGCTTAATTTTAGTGTATGTTTACATGCTGAATGGATGCTTGAGATGAATAAAGTATCTATATCTATCTATAATAAATCTGATCGTACATTCAGTTAATATGTGTAGATTGTTATTATTACAAGCCATGCAGAAACTATAATGACTGAATTTATGATCTAACGCTTGAATATAAATATGATAGCAGTTGCAAGTATGTGTTTTAAAAGCTGGTTGGACAGATAGAGACGTGTTACATCCTGAATAATTAATATATCACTGAATAATGAGACTGAATCTTGATGGTTTAACTGCTGCCAGCTGCTGTGCAGTGCAGACAGTTTAAATAATGTATGTGCACAGGTAGCTGGGCATCTCAGAGGCTACACAGGTACATTTAGCGTGTTTAACACCTGTCTGCTAATGTTACATCCTTGTAACGACTGTAGTTATACTTCGTTCAAATCATGGAGGAAACCTGTAACTGGAGAGTTAAAACAGCCTCTCTGGTCCCCGTTAGTGTCCCATCAGTGTCTCATTTAGTCAGTTTAACGCCAACATGCCGTTGGTGACACCCGCTAACTAAAGCTAACTAACTAGCGCTGCTAACTAACGTCTCCTCGCAAAGTTACGTTTTTAAACCGACTTTCAGGCTCTCACACTCAGTCAGGTATGCTCTCCTTCGTGTGACAAGACGGGCTGAGTTTCTTGGCTTTGTGTATCTGACCTTGTAAAGTGACGTGAAGGTGTCCTGGGCAGATTTATTACTGTCTGTGTCAATCATCAGCTACTAGCTGCTAGCCAGTTTGAATGAGAGTGGATGAGGTGGCGCTGCTCACCGTGCCGGGTTGCCAGACGTCTTAGAGGCAAATCCGCATCCTGCAATTAAAAAATGTCAGAGAGCGCACAAAACAATGTACAAAGTGTGATAGCTAATCGTTTTGTAAACCGCCTGTGGTTTATTATGTGGCTAATATTCATACAAAGTTAAAATCTTTGTAAAAAACAAAGATATTTCTGTCTTTTTTTAACAGCAGCACGAGTCGATGCTTAATAAGTAGGATCAACTGTTTACTGACTGAAATTCTCACTTATATTACAAATCATCGTCAAGAAGTGGACTTCTTCCAGGAACACAGTGAAATGATAATGCAGGTTGTCAAAACAAATGTCAAGTACTGTTTGCAGACAAGTTGTCTTGGTATCATGGCACCACCTTTCTGTGCATGTTTGTAGCTCATAGCCCCACCTTCTTTCAGGAGTCTTCACCAATCCTTTTTTCTTAGTCATATATATGTCATATATAGTCATATATATATCATATATAGTCATATATACGACATATATAGTCATATATACGTCTAACATGGATCATACATTGTGCTTTGTTAACATGTTTTTATTGTCAGCGAACAAACATACAGTAAATAAATTTATAGCCAGCTAGACAACATTTCCTCCCACAGACAAACTCTCATTGTGTCATTAAAAAAGGATTAAAAGGCTCCAACTCTCTTTGTCATTGGCGACTTTATGATGTTGAACATGGATCATACAACAAAATGTTTGTGCTCTGTTAACATGTTTTTATTGTCAGCGAAACATACTTTGAAACTTTATATATTCAGATATATTTTGTGTTTGCAGCATACAGTAAGTAAATGTATAGCCAGTTGCAGTTCTTGGTGAGAAAACTGGTGAAATCTCTAGACAATATTTCCTCCCACAGACAGTTTAAAATTTTAAGAGTCTCCAACTCTCTTTGTCATTGGCGACTAACAGCACATAGGTCATAAGGTTGTGGGTTGAGGGTGAATCCCACAACTGGTGCGATATCCAGTTCATCCTCTGTGACTCCAGGTGGAGGAGTGAAACGAAAGCGCTGAAGGAGAGAGGTGAAGAAGAGAAAGAGCTCCATTCTGGCCAAACTCTCTCCGAGACACACCCTGCGACCTGCAATGCAGAGATGCAACAAGTTCAAGGGGATCATATCTTTACAACTGTTCAACATCTGTAGTAGGACAATCTGTTAAAGTTGTACCTGCGGAAAATGGCATGAAGGCATCTCTTCTGATGAATTTACCGCCCTCATCCAGAAAGTGGGAAGGGTTGAAGGTGCGTGGGCTCTCCCATTCGCTCTCATCATACAAGACAGATGTAAGAAGAGGAAACACAGTAGTCCCCTGAAGGCAAAGGAACAAAGATGGGTGGATCATGTAAAATTTTGGAACCAAAGCACTGTTATAAATTGGATAACAGATCTAATCTATGTAGGCAACTGACCGCTTTGATAGAGTAGCCTGGAAGGTTGTGTCTCGGCTGGTTTGTGAGGAATAGCCATGGGGGCAATGTTCGCTAGTCTTTGTGACTCGTGGATGACAGCGTCAGTGTACGGCAGGTCCTTCCTGTCCTCTACTTGTACTTGACGGCTTCCAACCACCCTGCTCAGCTCCTCCTGGACCTGGTCTGGATGCACATGAAATAAAAATTCAGTTTGATGAATATGCAAAGCTAATTTGAGCCAGATTTCATATTGGAGTTTCCAGCTGTCACAAGCATGTTTGTCCACCTTGAATATGAGGGTACTTGGTCATGAAAAGCAAACACCACTGCAGTGAAGTTGCTGTGGTGTCACTTCCAGCTCCAAACAGGTTTATCACACTGTTGATCAGGTTTTCATCATGGTACTGCGAGTTCTTGATTTTAGACTCCTAATATAACATACAGAAAAAAAGAGAGATTATATTTAATGATTGATGAATCTGATCTTAACTGACTGGACTCACCTCCAGTTTTAGTTTACGAGTCAGGAATGCATCAATGAAGCATGTGCACATCTCAGGGTTCAGAGTCTCCTTCAGATCTGCTATGATGATTTTTGTATCTCTCTTGTTATGCTCCACATTCTTCATCAAATCCCTCCAGCTCTTCAGGAAAGGGCGCAGCCAAGGAAACATGTTGTATAACTGTAATGAAGCACAAAACAAACTTGATCTCCAGCTCCTGCTAGATTAATTTAAAGGTCCAGTGTGTAGGATTTAGTGGCATCTAGCGATGGACTTGCAGATTGCAACCAACTGAACAACATTCACTTCATTCTCCCTGCCAAGCTAGTAGGAGAACCTAAAGTCAACGCAAAACTCATGAACATAGGCCCTATCAAGAGCTAGTGTTAATTTTGTCCATTCATGATTCTTATTTTCAGGTGCTTACAGACAAATGAAAACATACTTATGAGTAGTATATTTGACCAATAGATTCCCCTAAACCTTACACACTGGACCTTTAAATTTGAAATAGCTGAAGATACTTTATCTTCTACCAGGATGGGAGCTGATCCCTGTCAGATGGATGGACTCATGGTCTCTTTCTACCATAGCTTGGAAGGACAGGGTCTTTGTATTCAAACCTCTTTCCAAACATGATGGCTGCTATAATGTTTGAAGCTGAGTAACTAATTTCCTTTCTGGGATTGAAGGCTTTGCCTGTGAGAGACAAAGGAGTTAAAGACAAGTCAGAAAGTATTAGGTATTTGGGAGGCAGTGCTTTAAGGGAGGTAGTATTACCTTCATATTGTTCAAATTCTTCTATCAGGTATCGACATTCCTCAATGATTCTCGTTTCACTAATCCTTTTGCCCATGCCAAAATCTCTCAATGTAGTCAGAGCGAAACGCCTCATTTCTTTCCACGTTTCGCCATTGGTGAATAGTATACCTAAAACAAATATAGTTGGTTTGTTTCGACCAGAACAAAGGCAAGTGTCTTGAAAACTTTTTAAAAGATCAGTTTCTTACCGTTCCCTTTGTTGAAATCATAGAATATGGGAGTGACTTCTCGGTCTCCAAACTCTTCAGCATGGTTGACCAGAGCCTCTTTCACAGTCCTGTATCCAGCCAGCACGACCACCTTCTTCAGTCCAAAGTAGATGGTGAACACTGGTCCATATTCTTTGGACAGCTAAAAAGATTAAGGCAGGTTAATATCCAAGATAAGAAACATAATTTACTGACTTATACTGCAAACTTATGCGAGAATCACGTTGTTTAAGACAAATGAAACAGTTCTCACATCAAAAAGAGAGCTGTCGAGTCTCTTGAGATCCACCTGAAACAAGTTACCAAGCAGGGGGAAAGGTTTAGGTCCTGGAGGCTCCTTTTCCTGGTCATGGGAGCTGACGCGAAAGTAAAAAAGATGCAGCAGGAGCAGAACCAGAATGGCAACCAGCAGCAAGCTTGAAGTGGAGAACTGGAAAAGATCGTCCAACATGATCCTGCAGTCACCGGGAAGTGGACTCCTTCCAGGAACACAAATGCTTTCACTGAACAGTTGTCCTCAGTTTTGGGTTCAAGGTGCTTCTTAGTGAGGTGATAGGTTAATAGGAGGTTGTCAAAACTGCTTTCTTGTTGTGACCTGTTCACAGATAAGCTGACTTGGCACCACCTTTCTGGGCGGGTTTGTAGCCTACAGCCCCACCTTCTTTTAGAGGCCTTCACCTATCCTGAGTTACACTAATTGCACAAGTAACACCTCTTTTTTAGGTGTGAAGCAGCTGCATGTTGTTTTCTTTCTTTGTCTTTAATAAACACTTCTTGCTCCTGTATGCAGAAACTATGGAAACCTGTTTTGCTCCTTGACAAAGACAAAGCTGTACACCAGAGGTAAACCGATACCTCAGTGTTCTATCTATGTTCTACTCTCTACAAGCTTTAGTAGCAGAATATAAAAGTGGTTATTTTGACCCCGGGCATGACACAAGGGCTAAATCATCATCATTAATAATAATAATAATATTGGTGTGTTCCTTGTTTGTGAATGAAATACCATGTGAGTCATTACTAGAAAGTGTAAAATTCAGTAGTGCATAACTTTTCTTTGCCAGTTTATTGATGAGTTATGTGTGTTGGTCTGACAACAGACATACAGAACAACAGAAACTAATCAGGGTAAGTCATCTATATATTGTTGGAAATGAAATGAAATGAATGTCAACATCTGTCAACTTCACAAATATTATGATATTTTATTTTGGTGGCCTTTACCATTCACAGACCTGATGGATTTTGGGGGGCAATACGACCTCTCTGTTAGTTACTTTATGATGTTGAACATGGATCATACAACAAAATATTTGTGCTCTGTTAACATGTTTTTATTGTCAGTGAAACATACTTTGAAACTTTATATATTCAGATATATTTTGTGTTTGCAGCATACAGTAAGTAAATGTATAGCCAGTAGCAGTTCTTGGTGAGAAAACTGGTGAAATCTCTAGACAATATTTCCTCCCACAGACAGTTTAAGATTTTAAGAGTCTCCAACTCTCTTTGTCATTGGCGACTAACAGCACATAGGTCATAAGGTTGTGGGTTGAGGGTGAATCCCACAACTGGTGTGATATCCAGTTCATCCTCTGTGACTCCAGGTGGAGGAGTGAAACGAAAGCGCTGAAGGAGAGAGGTGAAGAAGAGAAAGAGCTCCATTCTGGCCAAACTCTCTCCGAGACACACCCTGCGACCTGCAATGCAGAGATGCAACAAGTTCAAGGGGGATCATATCTTTACAACTGTTCAACATCTGTAGTAGGACAATCTGTTAAAGTTGTACCTGCGGAAAATGGCATGAAGGCATCTCTTCTGATGAATTTACCGCCCTCATCCAGAAAGTGGGAAGGGTTGAAGGTGCGTGGGCTCTCCCATTCGCTCTCATCATACAAGACAGATGTAAGAAGAGGAAACACAGTAGTCCCCTGAAGGCAAAGGAACAAAGATGGGTGGATCATGTAAAATTTTGGAACCAAAGCACTGTTATAAATTGGATAACAGATCTAATCTATGTAGGCAACTGACCGCTTTGATAGAGTAGCCCTGGAAGGTTGTGTCTCGGCTGGTTTTGTGAGGAATAGCCATGGGGGCAATGTTCGCTAGTCTTTGTGACTCGTGGATGACAGCGTCAGTGTACGGCAGGTCCTTCCTGTCCTCTACTTGTACTTGACGGCTTCCAACCACCCTGCTCAGCTCCTCCTGGACCTGGTCTGGATGCACATGAAATAAAAATTCAGTTTGATGAATATGCAAAGCTAATTTGAGCCAGATTTCATATTGGAGTTTCCAGCTGTCACAAGCATGTTTGTCCACCTTGAATATGAGGGTACTTGGTCATGAAAAGCAAACACCACTGCAGTGAAGTTGCTGTGGTGTCACTTCCAGCTCCAAACAGGTTTATCACACTGTTGATCAGGTTTTCATCATGGTACTGCGAGTTCTTGATTTTAGACTCCTAATATAACATACAGGAAAAAAAAGAGATTATATTTAATGATTGATGAATCTGATCTTAACTGACTGGACTCACCTCCAGTTTTAGTTTACGAGTCAGGAATGCATCAATGAAGCATGTGCACATCTCAGGGTTCAGAGTCTCCTTCAGATCTGCTATGATGATTTTTGTATCTTTCTTGTTATGCTCCACATTCTTCATCAAATCCCTCCAGCTCTTCAGGAAAGGGCGCAGCCAAGGAAACATGTTGTATAACTGTAATGAAGCACAAAACAAACTTGATCTCCAGCTCCTGCTAGATTAATTTAAAGGTCCAGTCTATAGGATTTAGTGGCATCTAGCGATGGACTTGCAGATTGCAACCAACTGAACAACATTCACTTCATTCTCCCTGCCAAGCTAGTAGGAGAACCTAAAGTCAACGCAAAACTCATGAACATAGGCCCTATCAAGAGCTAGTGTTTATTTTGTCCATTCATGATTCTTATTTTCAGGTGCTTGCAGACAAATGAAAACATACTTATGAGTAGTATATTTGACCAATAGATTCCTCTAAACCTTACACACTGGACCTTTAAATTTGAAATACTTTATCTTCTACCAGGATGGGAGCTGATCCTGTCAGATGGATGGACTCATGGTCTCTTTCTACCATAGCTTGGAGGACAGGGTCTTTGGATTCAAACCTCTTTCCAAACATGATGGCTGCTATAATGTTTGAAGCTGAGTAACTAATTTCCTTTCTGGGATTGAAGGCTTTGCCTGTGAGAGACAAAGGAGTTAAAGACAAGTCAGAAAGTATTAGGTATTTGGGAGGCAGTGCTTTAAGGGAGGTAGTATTACCTTCATATTGTTCAAATTCTTCTATCAGGTATCGACATTCCTCAATGATTCTCGTTTCACTAATCCTTTTGCCCATGCCAAAATCTCTCAATGTAGTCAGAGCGAAACGCCTCATTTCTTTCCACTGTTTCGCCATTGGTGAATAGTATACCTAAAACAAATATAGTTGGTTTGTTTCGACCAGAACAAAGGCAAGTGTCTTGAAAACTTTTTAAAAGATCAGTTTCTTACCATTTGCATTGTTGAAATCATAGAATATGGGAGTGACTTCTCGGTCTCCAAACTCTTCAGCACGGTTGACCAGAGCCTCTTTCACTGTCCTGTATCCAGCCAGCACGACCACCTTCTTCAGTCCAAAGTAGACGGTGAACACTGGTCCATATTCTTTGGATAGCTAAAAAGATTAAGGCAGGTTAAAGTGAGACTCACAGTCCAAGATAAGAAACATAATTTACTGACTTATACTGCAAATATGCAATCACGTTGTTGAAGACAAATGAAACAGTTCTCACATCAAAAAGAGAGCTGTCGAGTCTCTTGAGATCCACCTGAAACAAGTTACCAAGCAGGGGGAAAGGTTTAGGTCCTGGAGGCTCCTTTTCCTGGTCATGGGAGCTGACGCGAAAGTAAAAAAGATGCAGCAAGGAGCAGAACCAGAATGGCAACCAGCAGCAAGCTTGAAGTGGAGAACTGGAAAAGATCGTCCAACATGATCCTGCAGTCACCGGGAAGTGGACTCCTTTCAGGAACACAAATGCTTTCACTGAACAGTTGTCCTCAGTTTTGGGTTCAAGGTGCTTCTTAGTGAGGTGATAGGTTAATAGGAGGTTGTCAAAACTGCTTTCTTGTTGACCTGTTCACAGATAAGCTGACTTGGCACCACCTTTCTGGGTGAGTTTGTAGCCTACAGCCCCACCTTCTTTTAGAGGCCTTCACCAAGAAGTGAAGAACTAAACTGATCCTTCAGCGTTCTATCAATCTTCTGCTCTCTATAAGCTTTAGTAGCAGTATATAAAAGTGGCCATTTTGACCCCAGGGACAACATGAGAGCTAAATCATGAACTCAGTAACAAAGTAAACAAAATGTTTCACAGAGCAAAGAGTAAAATCCCCAAATAATACATAGAATTTTGCAAATATAAGAATACATAAATAAAAGATAATAAGTCGAATACAACAATAATAATAAACACAAGGAAAGTTTAAAACATGGTACACAGAAACCAAGGAGCAATTTGAAAAAGACCTGGAAATCTGTAACAATAAAGATTTTTAAAGTAAACGAAAGTGCAGGTGAATAAACAGAGGATAACAAGTATCAGAGAGGATGATTGAGGCTTGAAATCTCTGCAGTAAATGTGAGGGTGAGGTTGTTTCTTAAATGTCTCCAGAGGTGGAGTACCACAGAGCCACAGATTTTTCCAGTGTCAGCCTGACAGAGGAATGTCCCGAACTTAACAATGTTTCTAAGATGATGAAATGATATACAGATACTTGTGAACGGTCTCTTAAAAAGCTTCTTTATTTCCCGATTAAAACCGAGCAGACCGGTCAAACTTCTCCACACTCAGCCTGAAATGTCCCAGAAACGGAGCACTCTTCAGGTGGAGATCATCGACATCTTGTGAAAGAAGTCTTTCTTCAGATTGAATAAAGGTTTGCACAAATTTGAAAGTGTGTTTCAAACTAGTGTTAAGGCTTTATCAAAAATGTCAAACAACTTAATTCATTTATTTATATACAAATAAGGAGCTCCATAGGTAAACATTACAGTGTTTACCTGTACAGTGCGTGTGATATAGATATATAGATATATTTGAGCTATATATAGACACGTGAGCTGTCTGTCTATCTTTCAGTTCATTTCCTGCTGTGTTTTATATACTACTGAGAGACGCACTGCCTAACACACAAGCTTCACGCAACTGTTATTGACTGACATAAAACTTGCAGGAGGGAATCAAAGTTTACCTGTTTCTGTTTCTTTCCTTCCTGTTTCGATGACCGGCAGTGAAGTCTCCTCACACGTCTCCTCTCATCCAAGGGCTGCGTCGTCGTACGCAGCTTGTGTCATGATGAAATACAGTCTATTTTTATCTTTCCACTGGGGTCACAATGATCACAGTTCATGTGCTTATTCTTTATGTTGGTAATGATAAATAATAAATACCCATATCGTTCTATAAAGAAGAGGAGTCCATGACTTTGTGTTGCATAATTTCCATGTTTATTTAATATATGACAATGTGTTTAGTGTACACAAACATCTGACGCTAAACTCCAACACTCAGAGACACTGACTGAACTACTGCCCATTTTAGGATTTTGTAAATGGGTGCAAGTTTATAATACACTGTTCACAGCAATCATGTTTATATACAATGCAAAAAAAAAATATGAAGAAGAAAAAAAAATGTACCGGTGCAATTCGATAGTGCAAAACAAAACAAAAAAAGAAAGATAGAAAAAAGAGATTAAATGTGGAAGCACAAAACAAAATGATATTTCTTCAAAGGGCAGGGGAGGGATTAGAAAAAGTAGATTTTGGATGGTGGTGAAGGTAGATACTGAAATAAAAGTGACATTACGGTAACCTACGGCATTATTCTGTGCAAGATGCAATGCCTAACAGGGCCATGATGAACCAACCTTCCCCCCCACATGTCGGTGGACAGATAATTACAAGTATATCCCTCAACCTCCGTTTGGTTCCCTGATAGTAACCTACCTACAATCAATAAGGAACCAGACTGTGAAACCAGAAGACGAAGAGAGGCGTCAAAAACTCCTGCAGAATAAGTATTTTCAAATATCAATGTACATTCAGTGTGATTTCTTCTGTGTGTGTGTGACTGCACCAACAAAATGTCGGTTGGCTCAAATGTAACGTACATTAAGTAACAAAAGAAAACAAAGAGGAATAATCTCACCATAGAGATCAGACTGGAGCAATCCCCGGGCTCGTGTTTTAAGATTTGGTTTTAATGGAAATGAGACAGAAATGAGTGCTTGAGACAGTTAATAGTACAGCACAGCTGGGTCTTCCCTTAGTGATGATGCAATAGCTGGATAAAATACAACTGCAGTCTCTGCAGTGCCAAGTAAAATCTACAATCACCCAACTTGTTAGACAACAAACTGAAGATATTTAACAGACACGGGACTGATTAACCACAGCTACTGACGGTCGTGCACGCATGTAAAATGGTTTGATCCGATCCACAACACAGAGAATACTTTACACTTTCAGGAAATGTGCTTTTTCGTGCATTAATATATCACGTGGATTACCCCAGCAGCAAAAATATAAACCTGCTGAAATGCTGTTACAGTTTAATCCCCTGCTAAAACCTACTGTGCTGTCAGATACAGAAAAACTAATATTCTTGCTTCTTTGTGTCACAGCTGAATGCTTCGAGACGTCCTTGTATGCAAGTGAAATGTCACTTCTGTCAGTGAGCATGCACTCTAGGCTGGCTGACCTGAGGCACGCTTCATCAGTAAAACTTCACACATCAACACAACATCTCACAAGCTTTATCTGCCACTAGTTATTGACGTTCAGTTTGAGATTCATAGTCAGTTTGAATGAAATGCAGTGTGCGCTTTGATACTGTCATTGATTTGTTCCACTTAAAGCACACTTATTTAAAAGCTAAAGCAAAATGCCTCCTGACAGGCCTGAAATACGTTAAAGTAGGCCGTTTTTAAAATGTATAAACATTAAGTATGCTCTGTGTTATGGAAATATACAACAGCTGATTGCCGTATTATGAAGCGTTTACATAAATTAAGACTTTTTTTTGACCTGTATATGAAAGTGATGATGATATAAAGCAGGAAAGTGATGTGATTATGATCTGCAGACACTTCCAGAACAGTATTATAGCAGCATGAAGGATGTAGTTTCAAAGCAACTGGTGCAAAGGCATACCTGTACAGTATGACTGAAAAGAGAGGCACTACATTTAATCAATATACATATCATTCAGAAAACCAGCTTCTTATTCTGTACTGTGAGGAACAGTTTATACTTTTGATCATTGGACAAGGTAGCTTTGTGCAGGTGATGATGGACCACCCTAACATTCGACAACAATATATTGACTTTTAGTTGGGTCAAAGGTCAGGGGTGACTATCCGAATCTTAAAAGGGGATAGTGTTATTCAAGTAATCTTCAGCACAAAGAAGTAGCCAATCATAAATGTTCATTAACTACAAGGGGAACGAGGTTGTATTATCTCAACAGTTAAGGAACTCATATTAAAAAGTGCAGTGTGCAGAAATTGCACCGTACTACTACTTTAGAAATATAAATGTCTTTGTAAATAAATACATGCAGAAATAAATAATAAAGCTGTTAAATATCTAAATATATCACATTTTAAAAGAAATAAAATTCAGGTAGAGAATGAGATTAAATTGAGAGGATTAATGGTGATGATATTCGATTACTTGTCGTGTGAATGTAGATACCCTCGGTGCTCCTACAAGTAGCTAAAACGACATGAAATGCCACAAGAACATGAAGTCTACGATGATAAGCCATTCCTTTGCCAGACTGCGTGTGCTAACGTTTTAAACACGTTCTTAGGAATAGGAGGCAGATTACTCAATGTCAGGACCACAAAGAAAAGAGGAGTATTTTTTTTAAAGACTTACACTCAACTGTCTTTTTTTTTTTCTTCTTTTAGCGTGTATTTTCTAGCTGTACGTTGTATGCAAACCAGTTTAGACACGGTATATATAGCTGTAGAGTAGAGTAGAGAAGAATCTGCATGTTTGTCTATTCACTGATGCAAATGTAGCGATGTGATCCTCGCCGACATGGCAGCTTCAGGTAAAAATAAATGTCACTGCTTTTTTTGTCTTTTTTTTTTTTTGAGGAGTAAATGTATAAGGCTTGATGTGTCACTGACAACAACTACAGTACATTACCATACGTATGTAATCTGAGATAAGAAATTGTTGCTACTTCCTCCATTATCTTCGTTCGTCCAGCTATGAATGAATTCCAGTACAGTACAGTGACAGAAGAGGTTTTTTTTCAGACTACGAGACTCACACCGCAGAAAAGGCCTGACACGAAATGGGCGCTTTAGGTGCTGAGGACACTAGTGATAAACTGAGAACGTATAGGGGGAAAGATGGTTGTTGGTGACTGTGGTGGTGGGGGAGTCAGGAGGGGGTGGGGGGCTCAGCACAAGGGGAGGGATAAGGACAAGGATCTATGTACATCTTAGTCTTTGCGTTCATCCTTCTCTCAGAGTCACATCCTCATCTGTCCGGCTCGTCTTCTCGACAGCTTTGACCTGAGAGACATAAAAGAAAATGTACTTTTAATAAAGATACATCTTCCACTCGTACACTTCTGGTTATTTTTTATCGTTAAAGTACCTGATAGTTCCAGCGAGGAGAGGATTGAACGCGTAGAGCCAGTCGTGCATCTCTTTGTCATTAGTGGCTTGAAGTAATATTCCACGATGTTCTGTACACACAGCAAATGTGTTCGGGGTCTGTTGAAAGAGAATAAAGATGTTATTGTACCATACCTGATACTGAAGCAGGATTTTTGGAGAGTTTGGTTGATCACCAACCTTCAGCATTGCCTGCTGGTCCTCGCTGTACTCCACCTGGGCAGAGGAGAGGTTGAGGATGGCCCGCTCCACAGTGTCTCTCTCTGTGTTGTAGATGTAGACGTACGGCCGCCGAACGACGACGTAGCGTTTCACCCATCCGTTGGTGTGTGGCTCCAAGAAATGTATGTAACCCTTCTTTGACACGATGGGGCTGTGCCAAATAAGTGAAATATCGGCACATGTGAAACAAAGAAAGATGTCTCCGCTGAGAAAAGTGCAAGTTACTGTGGCAAGACTCACCTGACTCTGATTTCCTGGATATCAGGAACAAATCTGCGGACCCGAGGTGGTTTGGTTTCAGAGGCTCCATTGACGGACTTCTTGGTCTCTGCGTCTTGTGGTGGCTCAGGAATGGGGCTTACGGCACGAGAGCGAGGCGTGGGGGGTCTGCAGTACAGAAACAAGATGTGTATGAGCGTTGGTAACAATATTGCTTATATCTTTACCATCCTTAGTGCTTCATGTCAAACATTAATACATAACAATCACCAGAGAAGCACGTCTTAGGACTGACCTGAGTTCAGAGTTTCCATAGCAACCCTCAACCAGCGAAGGGCATGTCGAGGAGGGTGTGATTGTGTTGAGAGCAGAGACTGAAGCGGACTCTTTTAACGTTGTGACGGACATCTCTGAAATCTGTGAAACACACAGAAAACACGCAGATGAATGCTCGCTCACAGCTGAGGAAACGTTTGACAGACTTAAATTCTGATTTCTTTCATGTGTCGCTTTGAATTATTTGAGGGTACCTTGCTTTCACTGGCGCTGACACACACGTGGCTGTATTCTCGGTTGAAGGAGTGAGTGAGCAGCCGCAAACACTGTGTGTAAAAAGGGAAAAGAGCTTAAAATGTCTTCTAAGGTGAGATACAAGATAAGTAAAACCACATCTGTAATGTCATAGAAAGCACTATAGTTCAACCTGACATAAATACATATACATTGAGGTACATTTCAGCACATACTTGACATGACAGACATCAGAGAACTCTTCTCTGGCAACAAAATCCAGTCAGACTACACTTAAAGGATCCATATTTGTTATTATTAAATGTGACCTAGCTTGGCCACTCTCCCTGATATGATGTCATATTCAATTTGTCTTTTTTTAGGTGGACATATAACTCCTTCACCAAAATAACTCCAGATGTTACTGTAAAATCTAGCTTCTACATCATTTTCATACACATTGATTCACTGGGGTTGCCAACCTGCAAGTCAAACCTGAATTGCAGTATTTACAAAACAGTGATGGCTGACCTTGGCAGCAAGCTCCCTCTGCCTGTCAGTGGTGATTTCAGAGTTGGCGCTGACACCCTGGTCGACCTCGGGAGGCTGAGGAGACTCGCTCAGCTCCTCAGTGACACAGGACAGCAGGGACTCTTGGCCCATGAGCAAAGTAGACTCCAGTTTCTCCCTCAGCAGAAGGTAATGTTTGGTCTTCTCCACCTGTGAGAATAGGGGTAGAAAACACATAATCATTGACCAGGTCCCATACTTAAGAGAAAATTGTCAGAGGAGAGAGGAAGAGGAGAACAGTTCCAAATTCCAGTCTGGTTTCCATCAGAGGCCCAGCAGAGATGACTCTCTCTGTGCTGCTTTCAACACCATAAATCATATTCTTTTAGTAGATCATCTAAAGGAAGTAGGTTGGGATATCTGATACTATATAACTCTTGAACTATTCCTATTTTTACAATTTATTTGTATCCATTGCTGACAAACTGACTGATTGTGCTCCTCTGTCCTGTGGAGTTCCTCAAGGATCAATCCTGGGTCCTGTCTTATTTTCAATAGTTTGGCAGTTTGTCTCTTATTTGTCAATCAGGGGCCAGTGTTGAAGAATGGGTAAATCTCAATTCATTTAAATACTTTAAAGGACCATTTTGTAGGATTTAATGGTGTCTAGAGGTCAGGTTGTGGATTGCAACCCTCTGGTCTCACCCTTTCCTTTCTAGAACTATGGTAGCCTGTCTAGAGCCAGTGTTTGGTTTGTCCATTCTGGGCTACTGTAGAAACATGGCAGACTCTGTGGAAAAGGACATGGGGCATCTGTAGATATAAAAGGCTCATTCTGCCACCTTCTGTAAATAGAGCTCCATTAATCTGAACTTTAAGACAGTTTATATTAAATGGATGATTTCAAGGCGCCTGTTTTGTGTATGTAGGATCATTAAATGAGGGCCAGTAGCATCTGTCTTTACTGTAGGTGTTAATAAAAGTTGCTTTAAAAGAAGTAGCTGCTCCTCACATCTTGAAGGAGGCTGAGTTTCTCAAGCTCCCACTGATGGTCCAGAATGAGGCTGTCACTACGGGGCCTCCACCCAGCCAGGTTCTCCTCTCCACGGACGTAGGCTACAGAGGTGTCCAGCACCCGCCTGCGTCTCCTCTGCATACCTGAGGTCGGCAAGTTCAGGATTAGAAAATGTTGCAGAGGTGACTTAATGCAAAACGGTGTATTTGGTTTTGACTGTCACCTGGGCTTCCTGCATCTGCAAGGTTACACAAGCTGACCTCATAAACTCCAGTTACACGGTTTCTACAGAAGAAAGAACACAGAGCTCTTTATCAACAGAGAGAACACATGAGGTATGTGATGTGTTTCATAGTTTAAAGTTTGGAACTCACCCATCTGCTGCTCTCAGGCTTCCAGTACCGAAAAGGTTTCGGATGGAGCGAGAGGCTGAGAGCTTTGTGTCCCGAGAGTAAAACACCATGCAGATATCTTTGGTTATGACTGCGGGCTGGGTGCAGTTCTCCATCTGCAATTGATAAAAGAGGAGGGATTTCCGACACTGATCCTCTACAGTAATTTACACATCACCTCTGATGCTGCGAGAGCTATTTCTGCCTCTCGTGAATGCAGGCGCCGTACTGTACCTCCAAGTATGCAGAGAGGGTCATGTAAATCTTCTCTCCATATGGAGTGACTCGGTTTAGTAGCAGGGAGTTGTGCATGGAGCTGTCCCAAGCGGCCTCGAAGCGGTAGAAAGTCCTGAGGTGATCCGAGCGAGAAAATAAATGAGCGGTAAAAAATTTAGGTCCTTCAACCTGAGCAGCAAATAAGCAGTCAGAGCTAAAACCACACTAAAGTCTATCAAGCCAACAACAGGAATGTAAACATCAAACCTGGATAAATCCAAACAATACTTGAATAATCAAAAATACTTCACTTACAGAAAGATGTGGACTAAAACTGATTTGATACACTGACAAAATAATAATATGATTGGTAAAAAAAACAAACAAACAAACAGTTGTAACAATTTTATAGAATTTAAACACTGTTGTAAGTATTCCTCAAATTTGCATGCATAAGGCCGACTGAGTTGATGATCTGCTTTGTACATAACGCCACAGAAAAGCAAAGAGAGTTGAGATGACTGGTAGTACAGAAAAAGGAAAGGGGGAAAGGGGAGGGATGAGAGACAGCCAGATGAAAAATGAGGGACAGGGCAGTGAAATACCTATGGTCAAGTCCCAAGGAAATGCTGTGAGAAAGAAGAAATCAGCAAAAGAATAGAAAGTGAGAGTCAGGAAGTATGTTGTGGTCGTGCGCTTATGTGGCTGGGGGATGGTGTTTGTCTTGTTTTTTTTGTTTTTTTTCTCCACACTGTTATCTCAAGATGTAAACACAGCCATGGATAATACAGCTCACCCATAAGAGTGGAAATCCTGTGGAAGGTGCTGATCGACTTGATGCGATCCCTCATCCTGCTCTACTATTGAAAAGGTCAAATAACAGCCGTTCCTCAAGCAAAAACAGCACTGTTTTCTGTTACGCCTCTGATTTACTCCATACGTTAATGTACACGACCCCCCCCCTCCCCTATTTTCCACCCCGAGGGAAAATAATCACACATTGAAACCAGTTTTTCTTCTGGCCTGCGTCCCGGTGCGGCCTTAAATTTACAAAAGATAATCCAAGCAAGAATTGTAAAAGGACACTAATGTTTCTGTAAGCCATAAAAACAGGCTGAATGGACTCTTCATGAGGTTCAGATGTTGGGCTCACTGGCCTTGGACTGAGGTGACCTTGTGGGAAAGTGAACAATGTGTCACTCGAAAGAAAGCAAACAGCAGTGGACCGAGTTGACTCTGTAGTAAAGAGAACTCACTGCTGCTCCGTGTGAATTCAGCATAGAAACGGCCTGTTTTTTTTTTTTTTTTAAGTAATTAGCAAGTGTATTAACACACACAGACACATCACACACTTCTTTCCCAGTAGTAGAAAACTGTTCGCTTACACTACAAGGAAGCAATTTCCTCTTTGCGCTACACCAACATGTGCTTCTCTTGTGTTTTACTACCTCCTAAAAAAATTGCGGGAGCCAGGATTGAAGTCATGCTGCTGGCGTGACATGTGAGGAGCCGTTTGTTTCTGGTGTCTGGCAGAGTCGCACGGAGGTACGAGCTTTAAGATTTAAAAATATTCACAACATCGCAGCAATTTTGGGCAAAGTGCTACTGGTGAGGTAATGGTTCACTAGATTAGATTTTAATAGCTGCATTTGAATGTTGTGCCAGAGCGGGTACTGTAAATGATGTGATCCATATTACAGCACTTGAGTAATCGTGTTCCTGGTAATATTCTGTAGCTGTGATGGAAAGGCTGCATGTCTCTTGGGATTGGAGGTAACTAACAAAAACATATTCATGGATTTAAAGTATTGCTTCACTGCAAAGGTCAACAATATGAGAAACAGAAAATTAATGCGTTTTATAAATACTTTCCCTATGGATGGGATCTCTTTGCCCAAGCTGCTTCAAATTAACTGTAATAATGGATCACTACCACCCCCTGCTGCTAGGTAGTCTTATTACCTCATACTCATTTGTATATCTTTCAGTTCAACCACTGTAAAAAGAGTAAAAAGATGCTGTCAACATCCAAGTGACCAAATATTAATACTCATTTCTCATATCAGCCTTAAAGGACATTTCCTGCAGCAACTGCTGAAGTGGAAACAACGAGTGTGATACTGGCCCCACGACACCTCCAGCAGAGACAAGGACAGTCCACGTGAAGCAAAGCGAGCCATGCAGACCCTGTCCGTCATAAACTGATAACAGCTCAAACACACACCCAGCGCAGCAGGAGAACCGGGGACATGCAGAACCACATCCCTCACTTCTCATGAGGGGGGGGGGGGAGAAAACAAAGAGGCGCAGATGAATTGCTGACAGTAATGGCAGAGTAGGAGAGAGGGGAACGAAATTACTAGAGGCCGAGTAGGAATGACAGGGTGTAGAGGACGTTAGAGAGATGAAAGATGCGTTTGTGTAACTTAAGAGCATGTGAAGAGAGGCAAAATAATATACCTAGGCATGTCCGAATCAAGAAACTGTCTGCGAAAGCAAAAAACAACATTCCGTTAGTGGACTGGAGGGAGAAAAATGTTAGCATCCATATACTTTGATGTTAGTCTCTGCAAGACTGAGCAGAGACCACACTGGACCACAGCCTGACCTGGTGCTGAGCCCTTAAACCCAATTACTGGTCACTGAGGCCACAAAAGGACAAACACTGAGGGCTGAAAACCACAAGGGGTGCAGCACCATGGTCAAAGGCTGGTCGAGCCGGGCCACTGGACAGTGTTGCATGGAGCGTTTGTTTGCTTTAGACTTAAACTCAGTAAACCTAGGTCTGGGTGATGGTGTTGCTGGTATTGATATTTTTTGGGGGAAGTGGTTGGGAAAGCAGAGGGATTAAGCAATGAGCCAAAACCAGAGGGTCACAAAAAAAAAAACACAGGTTAACTGACAGTTTCCATAATTTTACTTGGACAATATAATTATTTTGGCTAAATCTACACTGATATTCATCCATAAAATACACTGTAAATATACTGTGAATACGTCTTGACTGATTTTAGATGTCGAAAGAGAATAAATAGTGTTTTTTATGGCAGTTATTACTGTATTTCTTAAATAAGCACATTACCTACATAACATATCAGCAACTGCCAAAACACAAGTTCTCATTATGAGGTCAGGAGTCTTAAAAGAGACGTACTGCCCTCTACTGGTCGCCTGCAGAACAATATAAGACATGACACACCACAATTTGAGCAAAGCCCATCTTATTTGTAGAAAAGAGCAAAGAGCTACCTAATTTATTTTGTCCTATGATGAATTTTATGATTTCAGTAAATCAGTATAAGATTAGTAATGACTTTGGTCTGTTGGGTTGCTTGTTTCCTCCCTGCTACGTTACTAACTAGGCTGTACACACCCAGAAACACCACATAAATAAGCCTAATGAGGAGATTACAAAGGTCAGAGCATGATTAACAGAGTCATTAAATACAATCTGTGATTCTTAAATATCAAGTGATTCAATAAAGTGAGGATGAAATGTTGTATGTCCAACGTATGACATCAGATAAAGCTTACAGTTACAGTGATAGATATTGCTGTGTACGTTAGAAAGACATGCATTTTAACTGCTAATTTAACTCAAATGTTCATTCAGCAGTGAGAATGACGGTGCTTAGAAAGAAATTAGTAGCTCTTAAAGTTCATCAGCAGGCTGGTGTTGGGGTTAGTAGCTCTAAACATGGTTGAGAGATGGGACGGGTTAGAGGTGAGGTGATTAACAAGGTGAGATGCAACATGGATGGTGCAGTGATGACCATCAAACAACAAGAAGCACAGATTAACAAGGAGGGTCGCACAGCCAGCGTGGACACGTGAGTTCATTGACTACTGACGTGGCAGATTAAGGTTTAAAAAGCTACTTTGAAAGTGAAATTTGACTCGCTAAGCGTCACTCTGTGGCCCCCTGCAATCAGAAAGAGGAAACTAGACTCATGCAGACGCAATAATAAAGATGACAACACAAGGTCCTAAGGTTTGTTATAACATTCAGGTTCTTCTGCCATGCTTGTATTTTACAGGTACAGCTGCTTCACTATGCCATGCATTTGCCCGTGTGCCGTATTCGAGTGCAGGAGCTGCGACAGCAGTAATAAGGTGACATAAAAATCAAAGAGTGGTTTCCAAATTCAGCAAAGCTGCCACAGCCTAAGAATAAACAAGCATATCTGTGGACACTGGACATTTCTAATACTGAATTCCAACACCATACCATATGCAGAAGATTTCAAGTATATGAAGCCTACAAATTGTAGTCTGGCCTGGTGTCTTGCTTCATTTGCAAAGATCTAGCAAGTATTGGGTTTCCATCAAATGTCTACAACGGTACGTACCGGTCGTCTTGCATGGGCCTGACATACCCAGCAGACAAGATGTTGAGAGAGAGAATATTGGGGTCAATGATGGTCTCATCAGCTTCGGGGGTGTTGCGGAGACGTCCTAGGGAAGGCACAGGTGCCTCAGTTAGAACAGATTACACACTCCACTTTCGGTGTAATGTTTGGTTTTCGTGGATAAGACAAAGGCTAAAAACCCAAACTTACCCACAACAAGCTCGCGGATATCCTTCCACTCCATGTCGCCTCCTGACTCGTGTACAATGGTAACAGTGATTCTCCTCTGGAGGCCCTGTGGTTGTGAAGAATAGACAAAGTTATGTTCAGTACCTTCAAAATATTCCAAATATTACATTTGCGCACAGTGTGGTTGACATACCTGGTGCAGAAGGAATGTGCCATGGCAAGGCATTCCTCCTCTGTGGTCCACCACTGCAGGTATGTAGCTGAGAGGACACAGATGAAACTGATTCGGTCGTATGCCAGTGATTAAAAGTGACAGAGACATTTATGTGGTCCAAAGTTCTTCAGGATAATTATACTTATTCCTTAATAATATAATTTCATGGAAAGCTGTGCCAAACCATTCCAAACATCCAGCACTGGGGTGACACAGGATACTCACTCCCCATTGGCCTCCAGCTCGCAGATTTCAAAGAATACCATGAGATCATATTTGCTGTGGCAGGGTCCTGCCTGCGGGCGGGTCATAGCTGTCAGCTTGGTGGCGGGTACTGCATTGAAAAAGGACACAAGACAGTGTAAGACAGGTTGAGGGTAGATATGGAGCAGACTAGTGCTAACAGCAGGGAGCTGCTCTAAACCTACAGAGGGAAGAGAGGAGGAAGAAGAAAGGAAATCAGTGACGCAGGGAAAGAGAGGAACCACTGAGTCCAGTCGAAGGAGCTGCTTTCCTTCTGCAGATTGATAAGAAACTCTGCACTCCTCTTTTGAAGGGGAATAACACCAAATTTCCTTAAAAAGAAAACACTGTTTGCTTGTGATAGTTCAGATTTCGGCTCTGTGGGTTCTCACTTTGCAAGACAGCCCTTTTTGCAGTAACAGGTGCAGATTGAACCATCCTGTGCATGAGCGAAAGCAGATGCACAAACTCCTTAAACAGTATTTTCCTTCCATGAGACAATATCTATGTTATATATACTGACATATATTGTTATGTGAATCTAGTCTGACTATAAGTTAACTACATACCTTCATTTTATAGGAGTCCCCCAGAAGGAGTTCAGAGTTAAGAGAGAGTGTGTGCATGAAAAAACATTCACGTGCAGCCCTGGAGTTTGGCCCAAGATAAAGCAGAAATGTAGCATTTTATATATGTATAACTGTAATGGTAATGTTATTTTGTTTTATGGATCTTTGGTCTGTTTCTTGTACTGCTGTAAAATGTGAATTTCCCCTCTGAAGATCGACAAAGTCTTATTTTATCTGTGTAATATCTAAATATACAATATAATGTACAGCATAGTTAATATTCTCATCCCATCTTATTCAAGAAGAGCTCAAAGAGGGAACTGTAAGGGGAATCCACCACGCAGGTCAACAGTAAACACCAAAAGAGCCAATCCAACTGAATCCTGACACAGGAGAAGTCTTTTTTTATATCAAATAGTTTCTTTTTTTTAACGCTATTACAGAAACTGTGATATAAAATATAGCAGAGTCATGCTAGTTATTTGGTCTTTTTATGACACTCTATCTCCCCTCTACAGGAAGGTCACAGGTTCAGTTACAGGACATCAATCCAGTGGCTGGAAGGTGTTACATTCTAGCAAGTATTCAGCAAAACTGATGCTCGTTGTCACCGCAGCTTGAATCTCTACATAAGACACGACGTATTCTTTGAAATAGTATTTATAGTACATGGCAGAGCGGTGACTCAGCTCTGGAGAAAAACACTTGATATAAAAAGGCTCTCCGTCGCAGGATTCTCTTGGATGTGACATCAGTGACCAACCCGGCTTCTGAGCTTTAATAACTGAACAGATAGAGGTGGGTGGAGCTGTCAGCTGAGCTCGCTCGTTTCCTTCCAGTAGGAAGGAAGCAGCCAAGCCAGCGGCAGACAAAGCGTGGCCTGACAACGAGTCCACCAGCGACCCACTGAATACATCCGGGACCAGGTATCGGATCAGCTCCAGCGATTTCTCCCGGTCCGGCGGGTCGTCAGAGTCAACTGCTCATACGCAACAACATGAGGCTAAGATGACGTGACTTGCAGGGACACCAGTACAAACACAGTGCAACATAAATAAATGGTGGAATTCAAGCAAAGTAGCTTGGACGCAGTGTTTTTACCTGGTTTGGACAGAGGCATCACTCGCGGGAACTGTCTTCTGCAGGGACGTAGTGGACTGGAAACAACAACACATCGTAGGTCATTTTACAGGAACACGGCAATATACATAATATCTTCATGTATGCAGCTCGATCCGCAAACTTCTTTTACCTGATGACGTCTTTACAGAGAGGAAGGAAAGGCTGTTTCTGGTAGTGTCCAAACACCTCAAACACAATTGGCTGAGTCTTGATGTAGTCAACAAAGGATTTAGTAACTTCAACAGCAATCTATATAAAAAAAAAACACAATGACGTTAAAGTACTTCAACTATTAAAACCTCACACAACTCTTCATTGTACAGGATCTGGCTTACATTCTGCACATGGTAGAAGCCAAGAGGGGGGCCGCGGCCTGTGTTTTTTAGGGGCTCGGTGGAGAAGGCCTCATCATGGCGGTGAATGAAACTGAAATTGCAAAACGTTAAATGTTAAATTGCAATCACTGGAGTCAAAACGTAGAATGAAAACGATGAACTGCTTACTTGAACTGGCAGAAGATGTCAGCGTATTCTGCAGAGATGCTGGAGGCTTGCAGGACAGTCACCCTGAAGGTAAAGACGTTACCGATCCTCAGGTGCTCCAGGCTTGTGTCAAGAGCGCCGTCCAGACCGGCCTTCAGTGGAATCTCCAGCTCATCCGCTCCAGCTGTGAGGAAACGCAAAACAACGGTCAAGCACAGGTTACAGCTTGCATTCAAGGTGGACGGCCAAGTCGAGCTAATTGTCGGTAAACTTGACAACGCTTGGCTGTCATTTAGGGCACGACTTCGTCTGATTTGGGCCAAGTATCACTCGCTGCTTGTTTCGGACCAGTGCCGACTGTGGTCTGAGTCTGGCAGGCGATTTTAGTCCAGTACACACAAACCCATCCAAACACACAAACCATGTGTCCATCCACTCGGAAAATACGATTACCCGCACATGTGTTGTTGTTGACCTCATCAGCTGAGGGGCCCATTTCTGCATTCTGACCCTCTCCCTCCACGATACGAAGCTCCTCCTGGGAAACTCCTGTGCGAGACAGACCTACAGAGCAGGACTCAGACTGGAACTGTAAAAGCAAGGTGCAAAACAGACTGGTTAGCAGGTTCCTATATCACAGAATCCTACATCTATTACGTATAGTGATGTTCTCTACCTTTTCGTATTGCTGATCCTCAAATGAGATCTTGGCAGTGCCGGACTGCCTCACTCCTGAGCCGTAGTCTGGAGCTTCCTCATCAGCTGGAGGGAAACACAAAGCACCTTCACTTCACTCCCACAAGAAGTCACACACATCCTGCCCTCTCAATCCCCCCTTCATGCCCTGTCTCTCAGCGATGGTGGAGGCTGAGGATCCAAGCCTTACCTGATATGGCTTGCACCGCCACTCGGAGGAAACCCTTCACTTCACCCTTCTCGCTGACGATGGCAACGCGATGGACGAGAGGTACCGGGTAGAGCAGGTTACTCAGATAAACAAAAGCCCTGAATGGGCAGAAAGAGAGAGAGAAACAAGAGATTAAAAACAACCGAGATGAGGCGGCGGTTCAAAGTTGATAAAAAGTTCACTGGACTGGACAACAGAACACAGAGCTGCAAAGCAACCAAACAGAAGCTGGGACTGCTCTTGCGATGGCCATGGCTGCCCTTTACTATTGCTTTGTAGGGCCTCAACATCTATCTTCACAATTATGGGTAACATGCAGTTAATTTATACTGTACTGGTGAAAGCTTGGTGAGGCTAAGGAGCATGTGTGTAGGGGTCAACTTGCTCATTACTAAACTGTAGAGAATGTGATTATTTTTTGTATTGCTTGATGATTACATGCTACTGCACTAACATATACATCATGAACGTGCCTTATATGAAAACACTACACTACATATTAAATATACAGAGCCTACATGAGCACTTAAGGTGCGTTAGATTTGAAAATACTTCAGGGGTAGTGACAAAAACTAACAACAACTGAACTAGAAATGTTCCTCTTTCTCTTTTTCTCTCTAGTTTTTAGCTACATGTCTTCATCTTGCAGTCAAGGACCACGTTCTCCATGGGGGCCGGTAGGGGTAGACATTTAAGGGTGGAGAGTGTAAAAGGGGAGAGGCTTATGACAAGATTGGTGAGGTGCAAAGAAGGCATGCTCAGGACAAAAAAGGGTGAACAAAAAAAAAAAATGCTTTCAACTTCTTGACTCAAAGGAACCAAAAGCAAATGGAACAGAAATCATCATACGGCACATGGCTCAGCTTGAATAAAAAAAAAAATTGCCAGCAGCTTGATAAATTGTACAAAAAAACCCCAAAACAACGAATGACATCAGAAATCAAAGTGAACCTCCCGGCTCGAACTGATAATTTGTGCAAAAGGAGGGGCACTAGTTCATCATCAGACGTATTCAAGTAAAAATTGACAAAAAAGGTCAAAATGAAAAGACTTGTGCTCTGGCATGCCTAAAAGAGACAGCTGCAGTAGAAACCAGCTCTTTCATCTTGAGATTTTGAGTCTTCCTTGAACACCGCTTTGCTATTTCGTAGGAATAATTTCCAGACTCTTTCGTACTTATTCAGGTTTCACAGCATGGTGAGAACATTTCACTGTGCGTTCCTGTGTCATGCAAATCAGACTCGAATATACTCCATGAGACATGTCAGTGCTTTGACTAGTGAATGGTCGTCTTTAAAAGCCGCTAGTTTGCATTTAGCCACACACACTGTAAGTGAGACACACACCTCAAGCAGCCATTGAGCATCAACTTTGCTTGGATTGCCATGGAAACAAAGGGGAATGGACTGACCCACACTGGGCTGACATTAAGGACTTGTTTTATAAGTAGACTTGTAATATGCTGGAGAATCTTTTAGTCGAAATTAATGTGGAAAAAAAAACAGCTCGCAAAAGAAAAAACAAAACAAAAACAAAGAAAATCAAGCAACAGTCAAATTGGATGAGATTAAAGATAGAAAGCAAAAGATAAACCTTGCAGCCCAGAAATGTCTACTCCCGTGTCCACTCAGTATCACGGGAAAATCTGACATTTGAGAACATTTGTGCCTCAAACACGAGACACAGTGACGGCGACATCTGAGGCAGGGAATAGGAACTAAAGTGACTAGTTAGATTTGGTGTGCTAAGCAAGCAGGAAGTGTTTGAGGAGAAGGAATGAATGAAATTAGGTTAAATGCCCCAACTCCATGTTGATATTACAGCTCTAGCTTCCTCGTCCGCATCTACAATAAGAATAATTTGGACGAAGATACGTGGTGGCCACAACAAAAGGACTTGAGAATTCAAACATTAAAACCTGATGTCTATCGAGGGAAACAGACCCTGCGTCTCAGTGTGAAAGAGCTAGTTTCCTCCACCAGCATGCTCCCGAAACCTCACCAACCTTCCCACTACACTGAATAATGGTGAGCGGTCGTAAAAGGGATCCAGGCCTTCGCCGGAGCCTCGGCAGAGCTCTCCCTCATCATCATCATCATCATCATCATCATCATCATCATCATCATCATCATCATCATCCTCTCCCCCGAGCTCCAAGCACGGGTCGTCCAAAAAGATATCATCGTCCAGGTCCTCCAACTCTTCCAACTCCTCCTCCTCCTCCCCTCGACCCCCCCGCTGCGGGTCAGCCAGCTCAGTAATTTCAGAGTTGGAGAGGGTCGGGGACGGGGTGGGGTCACTCATGCGCTCGCTCATGCATGTGTTGAAAATGGGGTTTCTGGTGCAGCCAGAGACATGGGGAACTAGGTTAGAACAGTTAGATAGAAAGCACACACTTGTTCAAAACAAGAGGGGCGGTAGAGCGCCAGATGGACTGGACCACAGGAGGAAACCTGCCTCAACCAAAATCTGCTTTTACTGTCCGTTTAAGTGGACGGCATACATGTACAGAGGAGACACAGAGGACAGACGGGAGAGTTTAGGACAAGCAAAAAAGGTTGTTACAAGTAATAACCACCTTTGCTGAGAGTCCATGAAGATGCTACCCTGCAGCCAATCATTTCTCGATATCATAGGAGCCAGACATGGTTAGATTAAGGTTGGATGATCTTATATTCATCTATTTATGTATTGGATTTCATTCAAGTAGGTCTGTATCTGTTTTCTTACCGGTAGATTCAGACAGAATCTGGCGCTGTGGTGAAGGTTGTGCAGCTGTGTGTAGGGGTGAGGGGAAGCTGCTAGGGGTGTGTCTATTTGTGTTGAACGTAACCGCTGTGAAACAATCATGAAATAACTTTTTATTTTATTTTGCTGATCAACCGTCACTCTCATTCACTGTCTATGTCTCTCAACCAGTCCCCGCTCTCTCCCTCTCTCAAACCATCAGACACAAAGCAAATTAAACATCTTTGCGTCTTTATTTTGCAGCGTAAATTGTGAGCCAGACTCAGATTTAGAAGCTGGATATATGAAATAAACAAAGCCAGGACCGGTAGAGTATCAGAGTTCACCTTGAAAGTCTCATTTCAGGCTGACTGTGGAGAGTTTGACCGATCTGAGTGTCTGATTGGCGGCCGCAGTGTGACCAGGCTGCCTTTTTTCTTTTTAGTTGGATCTGACTCAACTTCTCCACTGCAGGTTGCTATGTTTTTTTGGCTGACACCTTGCACTACCCCGACTCAAATGAATGGAAAAACTTGTGTTTTCTGTGATTCTGTCTGAATGTACCCTTAGCCTATCCTTGTACCCCTGGTAATTGTGAATTCCCCCCCCCCCCAAAAAAAAAACTCACTTTAATAGACTAAATCAATATAAAAATCACTTAAATACATTTTGAGGACATTTGCAGCTCCTAGTGTAATGTACTCAAGCTATTCCTTTACCAGTTGCTTAAGGAGTTTTCAAAATACAAAGTGTCTTTACTGTCGTTTTAGGTGCAAGAGCAAACACACTCTCCAAATGAAAGTGCTACATCCACCTTCAGTTGATTGCTGACATCTCGTTTCTGGATCTAGATTTAATCAGACGTGGTGCTTTTGGCCACATACGCCTGTATTACTCACAACTGTATGAATAGAAAATCTAAATGAGCTGACAAGCAACATATTTTTTAGGGGACATTTTTCAGATTACTGCCTGATCATTTTTGCTTGTCTTGCAGGAGCTAAAAGGCTTGATGTGCTGAATATTATGTAACAGGGCCATGTGACTGTGTGTAGGACCCATCTGCAGGAGAGAGGTGGAGAAAGAGAGCTTGGCAGAGAGATTGGGGAGGCTGTGTGCCAAAATGGGAGAGAAAGAAACAGCAGGCTCTGAGTAGGAGGGCTGAAGATTCATCAGTCTCCACGGCTGATTTTTCCCATTAAAATAGATAGGCCTGGCACTGGCTAGCATGTACTGATCATTTCCATTGATTGTCAAATCTGTCCTCTGTCTTAAAGCTGCAGAGCCGTGCTTTGTTAAGAAATACATTTTTATACAGGTTAAAATGGAAATGTGTGATAATGGTGGTGCACTCAGAATGGGAACACCATACTTCAGTATGTAATGACAGAGCGACCATAATGAAGTGGGCTGAAGACTACATCATCCTGGTGTCTCAGTCATTATGGCCCATTAGTTGACCACATGAACAATATGTGGCATTTGCAGCCAACAGCCTCCCATTATCCTGAACGGACACATGACTAACACTGAGCTTCTGTTTGCTCGATGCTGTTGACCTCGTGTGAATGCCTTCCTCTCCCTCCTGTCTGCATTGGGCCGAGTGGTGTTTCAGCAATTACCTGCCAACCAGACGGAACCAGGGGAAACGATCATAAAAGGGATCCCCTCCGGTCATCACATTTTCACAGTCTTCCGTGGTGTTGTTGGGCACGTCGGCAGCGCGATCGTACATCTCTCTCATGAGATCGAGCCTCTGCCTGCAAGAAGCAGCAACGAATGGCTCATTAAGTCATCGTACTAAACACAAACACAGCATGGAGTTAAAAAAGAAATGTTTTTATCGCTCACAAAGACACTATAAACATGTTTGTTTCTACTGTTTATCACATGCTTCTGGAGCAGACAGAGATTTTTATTATTTCATAGGATGAGTGTGTAGGATTTTGTGGCAGCCCCACTGGCTGCTGACTGCAGCCACGTTGCCTCACCCTCATGATCCTACATCCTAGCGTGAAGGTGAAACTACTGTGGCCATGGCATATGCGGAAAACTCAAAAGACTATATCTAGAGCCAGTGTTTACCCCTCCTCTGACTCCTTACCCTATCTTCAAGGCTGAGCCCGGCCACCCAGCGGAGGAAGCTCATTTTGGTCGCTTGTATCCAAGATCTCATTCTTTTTGTCAATAACTAGAACTCTTGGCCATAGGTGAGTGATTGGAACGTAGATGGATTGGAAAATCAAGAGTTTTGCCATCAGGCTCAGCTCCCTCTTTCCCTCAACAGTCTGGTACAGTGCCCGCAGTACTGCAGATGCCTGGTCCATGCTCTATCTTCCCATCACTCATAAACAAGACTCTGGGATAATAGAACTCCTTCACTTGGGGCGGCAGCTCGCTCCCAACCCATTTCTGCCTTATTCTTTAGGTAGAGACCCCTAAATCTTGCACAACGGACCTTTAAGACAATGTTGACAGAGCACCCCAAAGAAATATCAGCAGTTTGCTGGTATAATACATAAAGACTTGCAAGCTCATGTACCTTAGTTTTTCTAATGTCCAGTAATGAGTGGCTCCATTTTTCTGATCCTGCACCTCCACGGCCACGATAGTACGTGGGAAGTGTCGTATCTCTCTGTCCTTACTCGCCTCAGTGGGCAAAAGGTCTGGAGGCAGCGGGGAGTAGAGAGTGTCTGTGAGCAGCACAAACTGGAACTGGACCTGCAGGCGAACAAACAGCGTTATGTATGGTCAGAGAGCCACAACGTCAATCTGTGGACATAATGGAGGTAAAAATGGCAACATCATGTTGGACCTTCTTCTTGAGTTCAACACTGATGGCATTGGCCTCCTTAAGGAAGATGGCATTCCCCCATAATAGGTCACGCAGAGAGGTGAACTGGTAGCATCTCCATTTACGAAAGCTCCAAACAGCCAGCTCTCTTTCCCTCTCTGTCCATTGCACTGTTGGCAAAACAGATCAAATCTGGTGAGGATTTGCTCACCATCAGCGTAGATATGTGACTATGTGTCAATCAATCTGGACTACCTTCCTCTTCTGGCTCTTCTTCTTCTTCAGGGACTTCTGGGTAGTAACGGTCCACTTGCTTTTGAAGAGCCTCCAGCTTGCTCTCATAATCCTGAACAATGAATTAATAAAGATCAATGTCACAGACATAGGAACAGATGTGAACAAAGTGAGTAACCTGTCTGGTTTATTGACACAAATGTTGGAACAGGGAACCAAAGCTCATCTCAGAATAAGATCCATTCCCTGTGGCACAAAAAGCTGTTTATTACTGTACCAGTCTTTGCTGCTCCAGAAGGTTGTTGGCCTCCTCTCGTTCTTTGCGATACTGATCCTCCAACTCTTGCAGCCTGAAGACATAAACACATGTTTGATAGCAGTGATGCATCACCTCAAAGGAAACACTCGAGCAACACGACATTTGCTGCGGCCTGTGCTGCAGGCTTGTTGCATGTTGCACAGTGTACCAGTGGCATTACACTTCCTACATACATGTAGCTTCCTTATCTCTTGTTTCTTTTTCTACAATATGGTGGCTTGTAATTAAAGTACCTTTGTTCCATTTCCTGTTTCATGTCAATGCCCTGTTTCTCCAGCAGCTCCCTCTGGGCGAAAGCCCAGTCCACGGGCTCAGCAGGGGTTTCGGCACATGGGGTCCGCTCCCTCTCAGCTCTGGCCTGCACAGGGTGGTTGAACCGGAACACATGGCTCTTCCCCAGGATGATGCGATTTCCTTTACGGGAATAAAAAGCATATAAAGTGGTACCACATACAAAGTGCTATGTGTTCTTTCAGACACTGTTCTACAGATTCATTCTTTGTGCTTTAGATTTGGCTGATGCTTCCTCCCAGAGACTTCCCTGCAGCTCTGGTCTTGGCCTGTCTGGAACTAAAATCCTGAGTCCTCTTTGAGATAAGACGATTACTAGAACACTGGCTTAAAGGAAAGGTGAAATTTGAGAGTTTACTGACCTGATTTGAGGATAGTGGGCTCTGTCACTCTCTTGCCATTGACGTAAGTCTCAGCTCCTTCACACGGCTCTAGGACAACTGCTGCATAAGTACAGAGAAGGGAATATGAGAATTCACTTCCACTCTGCTGGTCACAACTACAAGCCTGTGGAGCAAGGTTAAGATCACCCACTTTCTCCTGTTGGACCAGTAGAACTGGTAAAGGTGCAGTGCTCGTCCTTGATGAAGTGGCCGCTGAGGACTATATCCTGACGACTGCTGGCGTCCTCACGACCTACCCTAAAAAAGACGTGAAGGTACGATGTCAGACTAAACAGCTAAATAATAAAGTATTGATTTTAATATGTCAACTTCAATCCAAAAAATCTGAACTTTAGCAAAGGAAGGGGCGTATAGATATTCGACAGCATCTAACCTGGTGATCCCGTCTTTAATGTAGTACAGCAGGCACTCAGACATCAGAGGATCCTCATTGAGGTTCACAAGATGAGGTGTCTGAAACAGAAGAAGAAATAATTTACTACCTGTGGAAGTTAGGCGAACAATATCATGCATAAATCATTTATTACCCATATGTTATTTACAGTATAACATATGCACACACTGCACATCAGAGATCTGAAAAACAAACATCAAACAATCAGCAGTGGTTAAAACCATGCAGTCAAATTCACACCCCACAGCTTCACTGCATGAGTGTTTGATGTAGTCCTAGTCAGATGTTACGCGGCTGCGGGCCATAAATCACTGAAATGGGGGCAACACCGTTATCTTTCCCCCAATGTTTGCCTCCTTCAGGGAGGGTTTGAAGTCAGTAATGAGGCAGATTTAAGATAACACTTAATGAAAAAGAAAAACCCGCGACTGATCTGCCTCGGTAAGACTCAGAGCACTCGGAGAGGGAGACAGCTTTAAACACGGCTACAAACCTCGTTGGGGGAAAACAGCCCGACTGTGTCGATAAACACAGGCTGGGGCTTTCTAGGGTTTTCGGTGGGCTTGGGGGTAAATAAACAAGCGTTTTAGTGAATTATTTAAATGGTGAATATTAGATCACAGCGGATTTTAGGAGATGTTTAACATTTTCCTTACCTTCTTTGGCGAGAACACACCAACCGTCCCACCATCTTCTCGCATTGCTACACCCATTTCTGCCAGCAAGGCTTCTCTGTGGATGGATGTCAGACTCAGTATACAAAACGGTTGCATGATTTGTCTTTACCTCAAGGTGGCTCATATATCAATATAGTTTATAGTTCACAAAAAAACTAATTCTGTGCACTTTTCCTTAAACCTTAATACACGGCATCTGCCATCTTACATTGCAACATAGCAGGAAAAGAAGTAGCAGTAGAAGTGTTTAGTCTTAGTTACTAATACCTAGCTGTTTTGCTTTTTATGAATGGTTTGAGAAGTTACATCTAGACAAATTGAGGATTATTACTTAGCACAAGGGAGCAGAAATAAAGCAGAAATAAAATTCAGGGTGTCCCTTCTTAAATGGATAGCACTGATCGAAAGCTAATTACGCCCAGTATTACAAATGTGCAGTTTTAGCCACAACATAATCACCAAAGAAAGTAAGTAAAACATGTAATTGCTGCAGGATTCTTGTAACATTATGCACCAAAACTAGAATTTAGCTCCAACAATGGCTCCACATGTACTGTTTTTAAACCATCTTCTGCTGTAAGCTCGTTGTCTCTCTGTGTCCACGAATTATTGTCTCTTTTTGCAACTTGTTCCTAAACTTTAATGAAGGATTTTGCCAGTAAAATTAAATTAAATTGAATTAAATATTGTATATCTCACCTTTCCATCCTAATGGCTTCTGTTCTGCGGAGTTTCTCTTCCCAGGTCTCATTGAGTTCAGCAATGATTTTCTCTGTTTCCTGACATTTCACAAACACAGTGGAAATTAATTCAAGTAAACAGTCATTTCAAGGACAAATCTGAAGTCAACATTTTTGTCTTTGTCAACAAATTCAGTGAAGAGAAAACTAGTATTGTCTTTGTATCCAAAGCAGGATATATCTTATCCATGGACAATTGCAAACACACCAAAGAGCCATACTGCTGGACTGGTCAATGCTCCTTAATCAAGATGAACGTGGGCACTGTAGTTTATTCTGAATCAATCCCAGATACAGTGCATGGTCCTGCTGCCATAAATACTCATGAGAACATCAATACAAGTCGTCAACAAATGCAGTAATGTTTAATTGAGCCACTGTTTAGGAAAATAATCAAGCCTTGTTCAATAATGAAACTTTAGGCTTCTGGACTGAGTCTGAACCTTTGTTGTGTATAATTTCACATCCTCTCTCTCCTCACTTCCTGTCAGCCCTCGACTATCAACTCTCTAATACAGACAGACAACATGCCCTTAAAACACTTGGGTCAGTCTGGGTCGAGGCAGATAGTACTGAAAAACACTGTCTGTCTCTGTTTTTAAAAAAATCAGATTTGTTGACAATAACAAAATATTGAATATTGCCAGCCTTATACTGAGCGAATAAACTGCATATGATCTGACAGCATGCAGCTGATGTTATCCAGTGTTCACCTTCAGTCTCTCGATGGCCTCTTCGCTGCCTGGGCTGAACATGATGCGGTCATGCAGACTGGTGATGGATCCTGCACGGCTGGACAAGGCTGAGAGAGACGGAGAGGGACTCATCCCCGTCATGGCATTGGTCACTGTGGAAAGATCATCCCTTTGATTCACAGCTTGGTCTTTATTGTTATTGTTCTTGCAATCGGACACGTCTGTCGGGGTGGGACGGGAAGGTTGGGGGGGAATCACGGCATGTGTACAAGAGGAAGTGGAGTTGGGGTAATTGATAAATAGGGAGTGAAGAAATGGAGAAATGCGAACGAATGAGGAAGAGAAGAGAAGGGAGGATAGAAAAAGGAAAAAGAAAGAAGATATGTGGCCTGAAACAACTCACAAAAAGTCACAAAGACAAATTTAAATTGCTAGTATACAAGCGAGGGCAGCACCAGCAGGAAGCCACGCGCAGGGAGGACCAACTTAAAGGATGCAACGAGGAGGCCATCCAGCCATGACCAAAGAAACTGCAGCTATTACACAAAAAAACGTCAAGCAGAGCATCAAATGCAGGAACATTCAAAATCAACAACATTTCCATACTGTTTTTCTGCCACTGTTATGAGACAGGGTTTCTATTGCTCAATTGCAATCAGCAGCGAAAGCTAAATTAGTCATCAGGTATGGAAAATAAAATCCATAGGCCAAGCCACCCTTTGTGCAGACGCATAATGACTCATTTGTAATGAGGTCCTGCAGAGACTATTAGGAAGCCAGAACTCTCAATTAAGATTATGATCTAAAAGCAGCAGGATGCATTTAATGCTCAGTGTACTTCTTCAAAATTAGCAATGTCAAACGAACGACTGAGAGCAGAAATCCATTCCTCTGGCAGAGAATCAGACACAGTAGTAAATCTGAATAGTCCCCACTGGACATTTTATAATTTAATTTCTAATTAATCAAAAATAGTCAGACGTGATTTTAGATGTGATCATGTTCCCCGATTTCTGTCTTACGTTGGCATTGTTGTGGCACTTCGAGGGTCGATGATAGAGTCTACAAAATAAAGAATAGCAACCCTGCAGCTGCTGCTATGGAAACACAGAGTAATAAATTGGGAAAGTGTATCACACCCATCCATCTGGACAGGCTGCTGCCCGCCAAGATGGATCACAGAATATATTGGCATCGTGGTGCAGTTAATGAAGTCATGTATTATAGAAAGACAATAAAAATTTGTGCCATAAACCGAGACGACTACCTCAAGAGACCCACGTTACGTAAACGATCGCACGCTCTCTGTGACTGAAGGCTGCATCATCATCATCATTATGTTTTCTGTTACAGCTGCCAGGAGGCGATAGAGACAGACAAACCCTGCCAGGGGAGTGGGAAGCTACAGTTTCTACATCAGGGAAATTAAAGATCGGAATGAAACATATTCCATTATGGTCCATATTCCTCCATATTGTACTGCACTGCTTTGTTGCTTCATGAACAATTAAGCTCTGTCCCATCAATGCCACAGCTATGAAGATCTCTGCAGCACCATGACAAGGCACACACTCAGACCTGTTATTTATGTTGCGTTAACTTATCAGCCATGTATTTCAGTGCAACTCCCCAAAAACATGATAGAGTGGTGATGCAGAGAACACACACACACAAAAAAGCTACTATTTACGCTCACGTTAAGCACCGATGATGCTAAGCTGCTGCAAAGAGCAAAAGCAAGAGGCAGAAAACACACATTTCAAACCCTCTATGTCAGCACCGGTTGCTCGATATGCTGAAGAGAAGATAAAGAGTAACAGAGAGAAAAAGAGGAAAAAGAAACAGTGTGACACCTTTAAATAAAAATGTTCATGGGTTTAAACATTCACTTATTATTTGCTGGACACCTTGAGCGGAGCACTCAGCATGAATAAACATCAGTGTGGCTCCAATGCTCTCGGTGCACGACACATATCTTTCTCAGACAAACAAATTACAGACAATGAATTACTTATGAGTTTAGCCGCACACATTTTTATGGCAAGTGTGAAGATGCGATGAAGAAGGGGACGAGGTGCCTTCATTTCTTGTTGACTTGATTGCACAAAAACACTCCTACAGCTCCCGTAATGCAATCCTCATTGCCTGGTAACGACTACAATTTTAACCCTCTGGGGTCGAAGTAACTGATAGGACCACAGAGGGTTAAACTCCACAGCTCCGTCCTATTATGTGCTAATCTTAGCTATCTTTACATGCTAACGTGTGCATTTCGGTTTAATGAGCCACCGTGTTAACTGGCGACAGCCAAATGCACCTGTCGTTGCCGTGGTTACAACTAGCTGTCCTTGTGAAGGACTTTGTCATTAACGTTACAATGTCAAAAACTACCTGACTCATATTTGGGATCTTGTCTGATGACTGAATATGTCTCTTCCTCTTTCAACAGCTGTCCTAACTATGACAACCATGGGTGCATTCTGCGCCAGTTAACATGGTTGCTTGTTAAACCGAAACACCTGCCCACACTGTTTCCAGTAGTGCCTGTTTTTTTCTACCGCAGCATGGGATTAAACTGCCAATTCTGGCCCCATTGCAGCCTAAAGAGAATCAGTTATCCATTCACGTCTTCCCATCGATTTGTCTGCTCTGGCTGCTCTTAATTTTCTTTGCGCAAACAAACATTGTTTGCACAGGGTGAATATATGTGCAGTGCTTATGAAGGGGGGGGGGGGGTTGTGCAGGCTTCGTTGTGTATAGTTGAGAACAGTAATGAAAGGATCTGAACCATTACCATTAACATTTTAAACGAAACCTAGAGATAGCACTAATGGTCACAGAAACCCAATAAATGATCCCTTACTCTCAATGATGTCACCCAGGCCCTGGGCGTAGAGGAGGTCTTTCAGACGAGACACCTCATCCTTCAGCTCGCGCACCAACCGGTTGTTGGGATCCTCGTTGATCACAGCGTTACAGCGGATCTGTTTGGCGCGGTCTGCGTACCTGCGGGTATAAAGGAAGGCATCACTGGGCATGCTAAAGAGACACACATTCACTGTCCTCCTCCACCACCCTGACTATCACACATCCACACGGTTCTGCAGCCTGGTGAAGGGTGTTTGAAGTGTGAAACTGATGCAGCTGTGTATTACACAACACTTTGGTCTCGCTGGCATCTGTGTCCTTCAAAGCAGCATTCAGCAGCTGCGTAGGAGGAAAAAGATGCAGCACAAGACGTGTCGTCTGTTCCCTCACCTGAGTGTGCTGAGGGTCTCATCGTAGTTGATGTCAGCCGGACTCAGGGCAGCTACCATCGCAGTGCGAGAATTACCCCCTGACAAGAAAAACACTTTAGTTTGTCAAGAACTAATGGATCAGTAAGCCGCATTTGCTTGTCAAAAACATTGTGCACATACCCAAATTTTCTCTTAGAAGCCAGGTCAAAACTGAATCTCTGTAGGGGATGAAGCTTTCTACTTTCTTCTTCTTTTTATTCTGTGTATTAAAGTAAACAACAAAATTAAATACGATGTATCTAATGGCATAAAAGTAGTGAAGAAAATCATTAAATGAATAACAGTTTAAATAAATTACCTTATTCGACATGGAGTCCTAAAATGAAGCAGACAGTAAAATTAACATGTTTATCCTGCATAACATCTGCTTTACCTTACAGTGTAGAATATGCAGATGTAACACATACCACTTCTGCCAGAGCAGAGATGACTTTGCCCAGTGTAGTCAGAGATTTGTTGATGTTTGCTCCTTCCTGTGATAGAACAAGACACAGATAACACACTGATAGCCACTCATAGTCACTGTTTCCCATGAAGGCAAAGATATCTGTCTGAATATCCAAAACACAGTTTAAGGGAAACATTTCACCTTAAGCCTTGTCCCTTTGGCTCCAGTCGAATCTGCCCTCTCGCTGCCAGCCAAATCCACCAAACTTATTTTGCTGACCTGCAACAAAACAACATCCAATAAATTAACAACACATCAGCTGACAACAAAAGCTGTTTATCTTTATTCCGCAGACAGTTTTGTTAAAAAAAAAAAAAAAAAACACCTTTACAATATTGCTTTGTCATTACAGCATGACCTTCGAGCAATCATTGATTTCTAATCTGCGAGATTTAAATCAGTGTCATCAATCAGCTCGTACATAACAGCTCAAGTTCGCTCAGGATGTGATAAAACTCTACCTTCTCAGAGGTGTTGTCAGTGTCAGCGTCATGGCGTTTCTGAGTGAATATGATGTTAAAGACAGCATGCGAGCGACTGCTTGTCTCGTTCATGTTGGTGGCAGCCACGGTCCTGCACAGACAGACAGCGGATACATTCTCATCAGTGTGCGTAGCTCTACATTTGTCCAACACAGCAATGTGATGCCTTAACATATCTAAACCCCTGTTTCATGACACGCCAGAGTGACTGAATAAAACAGCTCCATCACCTGGCTTTGTTGCCGGAGTCCATCAGGTCCTGGATGTCATTGTAGGACGTGACGGCCAGTTTCGACAGGTCCTCCACGTAAGGTCCCATCAGAGGATGTTCCCGAACACGCAGGTTTCCTTTGTTTTTGGGGTTCAGTAAGTCCCGCACTCGTTCACAATAGATTTCCATGTAGCTCACCTGTTCAGATTCATAATATTAGCTTGAACCCGGTACACAGCATGTAGTTTTAGTAACTGCATCAGTGGTATTAGTATCTTCAGCGTTAATTAGCTAGCTGGCGCTTCTCTTTGTGTGAGTGATTTGAATGAATGATCCCTGACTAATGACTATAAATAAACAGCACAGATAGCTTACCTCCACAGAATAAGACATGCTGTTGTCTGTATTATCACTGATCTTCACGAAAATGTCTTCACACAGCTGGAAGAAGAAATATAAGAACATTACTTTGACAATCATCACTTCCGAGAAATCCAGAATCATCTTTCCATTGATTCATTATCAGCGCTGGTCAAGGAATGATAATCCATACCAGGGGAATGATTCCTTGTTGATCCTTGACATCCTGTTTCCCCATCATGGTGTAGGACTTGCCAGCGCCCGTCTGACCATAAGCAAAGATGCAGACGTTGTAGCCCTCGAAGGCGTGCAATAACATTTCCTCTCCGATATCTTTGTACACTTTCATCTGAGAGGCATAATTGCTGTCCTCGGGCTGTGGACAGAGATCAATAATCAGCCACTTCTTCCTCTTTCGAACAAACATAACTTAAAGCGACCCAGGGTGGCAGAAAGAGTTACCGTGGTGTGGGACCAATAGGAGTAATCAAAGTTGAAGCTCTTGTTGTCTTTGGCCTGCTTGGGGTTGATGATGGCTGAAAGACAGGACAAGGAACATGGGTCAGAGGGAGGGTGAGAGCTGCCCACGTGAAACACTATACGAGCTGTGTCGGTGTCATGTTCAGCTAATAGAGCTGGGAAGGCCTGAGTCGCCTCCTCTTTCTGTACCAAAAGTCATCTTTAGTGTTGGGCCTCTGAATAAAACCCAAAATTCAGACTGTAGATGTATTAGGATGCAAAACCTCTTAGCATTTTTTGGAAGATGAAGAAACACTGAAAGTGGTGTCACGGACTGAAATATATACATTGTTTTATGGCAGTTGCCATCAGTTACTTATAGAAAAACAGTTATTACTTTAAAATGTTGAATTAATCAGTAAGAAAAGGCTTTGGCAAAAACAATAAAGGGACTTTAAACTGGCTTTTGTTCTACTATCTGTGCAATAAGTTTCAAAGTACTACATTGTGAATCAAACTCTAAACATACACATGTGAGTGAATGCAATCATATGAGAGGCTAGAAAATATCATTCACTGAAAAACAACATCAGAAAGATGCTGTGTAACCCTGCCGGTGGTCCTATGAGGCTCATTACACAGAAAAAAACTTATTGCACAAAACTTAAACTCTCTCTTACTGTCTACATTCAAATGTACAGTTCGGCCTGATGGTGGTGCCAAATTAAAAGGCCATGTTTTTCCCCTCCAGGTTTCTTCTGTCTACCGGTGGCCATTTTAGGACGGCTCAGGCTCAGCTTGTCAGGCTCAGCTCATCTTTCAACATTGTGAAACAAGCCTCAGCCACGAGCTGCACTTCATCAGGCTCAGTTGTCCTTTGTTAGCCTTCAGACAAAAACAGCTTCTACTGATCGTTTTTGTTGTTGTTGTTTGGCCAGAATATCAGAGAAGCACGGATATAATTAGAGATCTTTGTGTGTCCATAACACATGAATTCATTTTAATTTAAATAATGTATTCATTTATGATGCTCAGTGTTTTGTCTATACAATAATATTCTGGTCTGGATGACCAGCCATGATTCAAGTAAATCATGTTGCCTGATCAAATCATTTCCTCCAGATATCTGATCTGACATTCGACACGTCTGCTCTGTGACAAACAAAACTGAGATGCTCGTTCACTTAATGATGATAACACACATGTTCTGTCTCACTTCATGGTCTGGAGCTCTTTAGCTGTATAGATGATGGCTAATAAGTCTTGCCTAAACTAAAAATCAGCAAAGATGTGGATCATAATAAAGAAAATAAGCTATAGAGACCAAAACTGTTTTTTGTATCAAGCTGTAAACATGTTCATTTCTGCTGTGAAGTTGGACATTTTAACATGGGGGCTTATGGCGACTGACTCGTTCTGTAGCCAGTCTCAAGTGGACGTTTGAGGAACTGCAGTTTTCGGTACTTCCTGTGCTGGCTTCACTTTACAGCCACAGAGGCTGTCGCTTGGGTTATACAGATGTTACAATGATGGAAATACATGCCAGGTAATACAGTAGTGGCTCAAAAATTATCCGGTGAGGTGACAAAGTTCTCCTCTCTCTCTCTCTCTATACTTTGAACATCAGTCACAATATCTATTCAGTCAGCCTTTGTTTCTTCGGCCAGACATTCATTTTCATGTTATAGTGTTCTTGCGGGCTGCTAATAGTATCTTTAATTGTAACTGCCCTTTTTGTTTAACTTCTGGAATAATTAATTCACAATAAATCGATTCGACAAATGATAATTTTCTCAGAAAACAACCTGAAGCAACATCAGGAGGTTTTGCAGAAAGAAATGCTCATTCTCACATTCATAGAAGACACAGAATGCAAATTACTCTCATCCTATACTCAAACATTAAAATCAAAGAGTTTTTGTCTGAATAATATAGCACACGGTAGCGTGCCGACTGAAGAACAATATGTCTGGTGAGGTTTGGTGATGCCAACTATAAAAACGCTCCCTCACTGCTCCCAGAGCTCCAGACACCATTTTCTCTGCTAATGCAAGTATGGTCGATAATAGAGGAAAGGGCCCAGGGCTAAGTACACTCTCAAGTAAGTGTACACACGGTTATTTCCTCTCTACGCTGATATTGTGTTTCTAGCTATGAAATATAGGCCAGTGTCGCTGGTTTCCGGTTTCAGGGCCCATTCTTCACCATGACACAAAGATGAGGCCTCATTTACTGGGCATGACGTGTCCAGGTACTCTGGAAGAGCGCCAACTATGAACAGTTTACACACAATGCTCTCTTACAATTTTATCTAAGTGGTGTATTCGGCACTTATAATGGCCACAAAATAAATGAGATGTGCTGCTAACCACAGCTACGAAATCAGTTTCATTAATCGGCTGGAAATGTCCATTTCCTGTCTCCTGCCATAAATGCTCTTCTACACTAATGTGCCATGACATCAGACATCACTATGATTTCCTGTTAGACCTAAATATACTTAGAATTAAAGGGGCACTTTATATTTAATCAAACAATAGTGATTAATCCCTCCACCCGTCACATTTGTGTATCAGTGATTGAGTTGAGTGCACCCATTGTTACCTGCTCCACTTAACGGTGCTCTTGTTAGTGCTCATAGGCAGACTGCTCACACATAAGTCTAACATCTGTATGACCTAAGCGGCAACCTTGAAGTGAAACCAGTGTGCAAGTAACAAGGACTGCAGTTCTTCAAACATGAATTGGTGAACTGGTGATGCAGGTGAAACACTGAAAACATATCAGTGTCACCTTGTTTACAATATTATGTAAAAAGCAACAAAATATCACATTACTTTTTATACTGCATTTCTGATATAAAGCATTAACACACGTCCCTTTCATCATCGATGAGAAAATGGGCATATATCATATATCTAATACAGCCTGACAGCCTGATCGTATATCTAATACAGCCTGACGGTGAATTAATGAAGGTCCTACAAGGTCTCAGGCTGCCACGTGGTGAAAAAACATGGAAGAAACTGACTGACTGGTTTTCCGAGAAGATAACATTGATCTGATTCTTTAGAAACTGGACAACAAATAGAAAACCATCAAATAAACCGAATCTAAAAGGAGACATCTAAACTGAAAAATCTATAAAAATCTGACTAATACCCTGAAGCAAAGCCTCTGCAGCACGACATCCTCTGGTTGCTTACTCATCGCTGATTGTGCTGTGATTCATACAAGACACCCCCCCCCACCCCACCCCACCCTCTCCACGCTCCAGCACCGGAAAGAAAAGCGCCTTGCTCTCAGATAAGGTAATTACTTTAGAGTGGCAGTGATTGGCAGTATATATGAGAGTTACAGTGAGACATGGGGCTGGGCTGCCGATTTAAACTGAACTCGGTAGCTTGGGTGACGTCGTCAGCGGTCACTGCTTGCGTGTCAGAGTGATCTCCACCTGAGGCCAGATTTAGCAGCATTTTCAGCACACAGATCACGTCCCCCCTCTTTATCATCACACACTTTACTACCTGCCTTTCCTTTTTACGATCGAAATGCTTTTTAATTACGAAGCGTTGCGTTTACAGATGGCGCCGGGTCTGGAGGTCATGTCGTGGAAGGCAAACGTTATTAGATGGGATACAGCAGCTCATTTTCCTCCTGGCAGTGTTATAGCAAACGTCATCAGCAGGTGGTCAGGAGTGTATGCACGTATCCACCATATCTACGATTATATCAGCACAATGTTTGCACATACTGACTTCTGCTAGCGAATTTAAGTGTACACCACTGATATTACCATGCATTTATACAGCAAGCAAAACACAAAAATATATTTATATACTGTGTATATCTATTTTCAAGAGACAACTTTAAACGCCTGAACGTGCCCATACAAAACCATGATCCCTCCAAGAAATCAGATGAAATGTTGTGAAAGTAAGACAACAAAAAACCCTTATCTGACACTAACCAATAATTGGAAGTTATTTTATTTTTTTTTAAGGAAGGACTGCAACTTTTATTTCCATTATCCAATAATCTGCTAATATTTTCTTTGTCTGGCTGTCGTTTAGTTACCAAAACTAAACACAAGACACAAGAGTGAAAAAACGTCCATCACAATTTTCCTTAACTCTTACTGTCATATTAAAATATCTTGTTTGTCGGACCAATGGTTCCAAAGTAAAAAAAGATTACATAAGATGTTTTTCCTTAACCTTCTAGACTCTAGATCGTTGCTGCAGGTCACAGTGGACCAGTCTCCAAAGGTCCCCATGTTAAAATGTCCAACTTCACAGCAGAAATAAACATGTTTACAGCCTGGTCTCGATAGCTAATTTTCCTCTTTATGACTCTCTTTATTTCTATATAACTCACACAATCAAATTACATTAATAATTAAAGGTATACATAATTAACAGTGTGGCCGCTTGATTGACAGGTAGGTGCTGTTACAGGCGGCTTGTCTGAGCATCCAGGCTTCATTCAGCCCGCCTCAGCTCCACCCACAATCCATGCCTCTGCCATTTTTAGATTAGCCCAGAGTCACCACAGTCCGAGCTTCAGAAATTTATATGTGACGTCAAGATTTTGTCTTTTCTTTATAAAGAACTAATTACCTGTTCCTCTATTAACTTTAATAATTTAAAACTCTACCCAGTTCTTCATGTGTCTGTTTTTGTGTATGTATTATCATTTGTAAAACTGGAAAACAAAAGTGGCCCTTTACAACTTCCTTGAGGCACTCCACAGTCACACTCACTGCTCTTACCTCAGAATAACTACCATTAAAATGCACAACATATTTCCTGGTCGTGAGATAACTTTTGATCCATGCAGCAGACACTTCAAAGTCATGTACAAATGGATAAATACTGCATATTGTGATATATTCCTACCTTTAAGTGTGCACTTTTACATTGTGATATGAGCTTCAGCACTGCTCCTCAGCCATCACCGTCAGAGATGACTACATATGACATACTTACTCTAATTATAATGGTGTTATGATCAAGCTTCATTTTAGTCATCATACATCATATTTTAAGCTCCCTGTCATCATCATCATCATGGCACACTGCATGTTTATCTTTGCCATAGCAGCCAGGTCTTCATAAATGTGACTGAGTGATGCTGGTCAGGCTGTCACGGGTGACCTGCTCCAGTCAATAGGGGAGGAAATGTGGCTGCATCAGCAGGTCTGGCAGAGGGGATGTGAACCCACTGACAGAGACTGGAGGAGAGCCACAGAGATGCTATATTCAGCAGCAGCAGCACTGTGTGTGGGTGGTATGTTGTACTTATTGGTATGTTCGGACTTCTGTACAAGTTTACTGTAATTTTCCACTTCAGTCATTATGGGGAATTATGCTAATGAGGTGCTTTCTTTTATTATGGTTTAATTCCCTCTAAAATTAATGAATGAAGGATGTGTTTACATTTAAACACAGAGAAAATAGTGCATGCATTTGTTATGGTGGTGGGATGTCAAGGTTTAGCTTTCTAGATGCAGGTTAATGGTTAAGTATAACTATTTTGAGTCAGTCACGCATATGCACCCACTTGCCTTGTAAAGAGAAGACTATTTTTCAGGTTTGTCCCCTGCATCTTAATTAAGGTCAGCGTGGGAGGGAAGAGCTCTCAAACAACAAGATTACTGCCATTCTCCCGCTTTGTGGGAACTGGGCTATTGACCCACACATGAGTGTCAGAGAGCACAAAGCAGAGAGTGAGGCGCACACAAAAAAACTCCACAACTCCTTCTTCTTCTTCCTTTCCTCCGCTCAGACTACAAGAAGACAAGGGGGCATTTATACCCTGCCTCTGTACCCCCTCCAGACGCTGCCACCAATGGGCTTTTTCATGACATGAGTCTGCTCACATCCTCCAGTTCACATCCAGAGCCATTGACTCGGTTTGGAAGAGAACAATCTGCTCTGCTGAAAGAAAGACCTGCATTCTCACTGAAAGCCGCTTTGTGGTCTGTGTGGGTCTGACCAGCAAGATGTTTTCTAGTACTGCTGACATGATGCTAAACTCTGTTTAATCTCTGGATTTCAAGGCAGAATCAGGACTTAGGCCTGACTAAAATCTGTTCGTACAGACCTGCTTTTGTCTGGGAGGTGATCAGTACAGGGCCGCTCCTTTAGTAGAGCTCCCAGATTTAACTGGATTCAAACCTGAGAGGATTGTTACCTGTATTAGATGTCAAACGTCAACACTGAGTCATAAAAAAGAAACTACATTTATGAAAAAAAGAAACACCAGAAGGAGCCGAGTACATAAAATACGTTTTGCAGTTTGCAGTCTTGTTATGCAAGACTAATTTATGGTATATGTTACAATGCCTACAATGGTTTGACAGCATGATTGATGCTGTATACTAAAAAGGCTAAATGAGCCACAGAACAATTTGTACTGCAAGACTACCATTTTGGGTCTCCAAACAAATTAGAATAAAGCAGGACGTCTCCAAATTAGCAGAAAGCGAAAAACATGAAAACACCAGACTGGTTATCACAGAAGCATGCCAGTGATATTCAAGTTACGTGTACTTGGCTAACTTGCTCAAAAGCAAAAAATAAGCTTTAGATAAAATTAAACAGGACGTATCCAAGGACATTTCAGTGGTATCCACACTGTAAATATATTCCCTTTGGATTACAGTGATCTAGGTTTACACTGCTGAAGGAGACACTGCTGACAACAAAATACTCATTGTCCACTGCTGTGGAGGCAGAAGCTCTGAGCTCTGTGCCAAGGTAATGACACCAATCTTACAGTAGGTGTCAACAAAATGTAGTCCCCGTCATGAAGTCTTTGGGGGACAGTTAAAAAAATAAGAGATCTTAAAGGTTTTATTTAGTCTAGAAGGCAACTACGTCACAAAATACCAAAAGAATCACATCACATACAGCTCAAATATGACAACCCAAAAAAGCCACCCAGCGTGCTGTCCAGTCACCCATGACATGAGGAAGGAGGGGGTAGATTGCTAAATTAGGCCAAACGGTAAATATTTCAGGAAGCCTCATCCATTATTGACAAATGGCTTTACCTTGCTAAGCAGGCTACATATCGAGTATCTTTCCAGTCTCACCTCGGCCGGTCCTCACCCTGTGCACTGTACAACCCAAGGAATGTCGAGTGCTCTGAACTACATACTGAAGAAACGTGCGAACATATGGCCACAGAACCAAAAAACAGAAACTCTTGCTAGATACAAGTACACAGTACAAGTGACACTCCCAAATGTCTATATAGGTTATTTTAAAGGGACAAAATCTGCTGTTATTGTGCTTGCTGGTGGCAGATTTTAATAGAAAAATTCATTATAAAATGTCGAATAATAAGAGACTTTAAATCTGGATTAATCTGTGCACATAAACGAATAACATTGCCTTACCCTAAATAAATAACAGGTCAACTACTGCAGGAGATTATGTCACCTGCAGCACAGCATGAGATATTCGCCCAGTTCAACTGGAAAGATGGACTCTGTAGTAGTTAGACGGTCGTCAATCTTGCGGGACAATCTCGACATTTTCTCTACAGATGGCTCTGAATGATCTCCTGCAGTGTCACAATAACCTGCCTCTGAAATGAAAGCTGATTCTAAATAAATGTCCTGCTCGTATCACATGTCTTTGAATAGGTTTTGCTTGTTCACAGGAGATTTGCACAGTCACTGCCGGTACTACGCAGGGACAAATTCATCTTCTTTTAGGAGGAAGGGAGGGGAGGTCAGAGGTCAAGAAGACTGAAGAAGGTTGGAGAAGGATCCTCCACTCAGCTCATGCAGTGTGAAGCAATGTTTTTACCCAGCTCTATTAAGGGACAGGACAATAAAAGCACAATATACTGCAGGTGAGTACTTACTGGTGGTGTTTCCAGACATCTGAATGATGCATTTGCTTTCTTTTCCAATCTCCCTTGAATTGAAGGGGCGGACACGCACCGCCACTTTTACAGAGGCCCCTGCCATGGTGCTGTCTTCCTAGCACCTTGGGGTGCCTTCTTTAGTGGCCAGGTGTAGGAGCCTGCAGGTCTGTAGAAAAAAGGGATCAGATAGTGAATCCTAGTTAATCTAAATTCTGCTTTCTCACTACGCAAATGACATGCTACAGCAGACTTGTTTTCACGTTTTCAGGGTGTTTTTTTTTTAACATTTGTGTTAGGGTTGAATGTTACACCTTATGGTTGATGCGATCAGCACAATAGAGGAGGGCAGGGCTGTGTGGCTCTAACATGAAAAGACCATGCATGGTCAGCTACAGCCAAGGGAGATGGATAATAAAGCTAGCAGTAACAAAAGAAGTGCAGCAGCAGCTAAATGTCAGGCTATTTCCCTGGATGACAATGGCACTGAAACCAGCCACAAATCCAGAGTCTGGCTCAATTCAGCTGCTCGGTTTCATGAACTACCCGTAACTCGCTGCGGTCACCCTAAAATACTAAATATGAACATGAAACAACGTGTGTGATTTAGTGCGAGGTGTGATGGCATCATGGGTGTGTCAAGAGCAAGCGTGACTCATCATCTGTGGAAATTAGAATGATTTAATGTTTTCATCGATAAGCTTCAACGCAGAGCGCTGTGCTCCAACTGCTTTTCCACTGCACGCTCAAGCCTAACTGCAAACTATCATCATTTATAGCACATTAATAAGAGTGAAAGTGTCATTGCTTTAGCTTAATGTATGGCTAAGGTTTGGGATGATGTTTAATATTCAGAGTATGTTCCTATCCTTTGTGACTCAGACGTCTGTCATCAAAATTTGAGCGTTGCAAATCTGCTGTGTCACCCTCCTTCCTGGTACATCCTCTACAAGCTGCCACCTAAAACAGATTCATTTGTGAGATGCGTGCGTGCAACTTTGCGTGAAAACAGTGATTTCGTTGTTGTTGCTGTTTTGTTTTTTTTAAATATATATATATATATAGGTGCAACCGTGCCGAGGACACTGAGGATTTATAAATAAATAAAGATTTACGAAGAAAACAGAGTGAATAATAGAAGAGATTCAACATGAAATTCAGTGTTTGTTATAAATCAGAAAATGCAGGTGATGGAGACACTTAAAGCGTCTCTTATGTTCGCACACCGTCCCAGAATGTCTCCTAACATGCTCGGTAGCAACACTTAAAGTTGTGGACATTTAAAAGCTGCTTCAGCATCAACATCCATGCTCATAATCTGTTCATACTGATGCTCAGACCAATCAGCTGATGATGCAGCTCAGCTGGGCGGCCACCATTTTCCCGGTGACAAAGGCTAATGTAACACAACATGCTGTGTTTGTACATGTTTGAGCCTGACGACAGTTTTCATCACTCACAAACTCCTGTAAATAATCATGAAAATAACAAATATTAAGATTTCACTGGCAGCTTTCTTTGACTGGGCAGCAAAGCTCTAAACCACAGGTCAACACTGGGTTCAGGTCTGCATTTTATCAGGCTAAAACAGATCATATATTGCTGTAATCACTTTAATGAAGAAATATGCCCATTGCTTCTTATTATTACGCATTTTAGCCACACGTCTTGTAGTTTTACCCTCCAATGACAGGGCATTTATCCCTGTCGTCCTTCTCGCGCAAATAAAACACATTTCTAATCAAACATACGCAGTAGAAATAACATGACAGGATATATATCGCGTTGCAGAGCAGCTATAATGTCACTAATTGTCTCAATACTATGTTTCCAGACACTGACAGCCTCTGTCAATGGCCGCACCCTATGCCCATCTCTTCCCAGGAGATTTAACACTGAGTAAATAAAGACTGTCTCATTAAAACTGCATCACAATGGAAAAAATAAAATAAACAGACCTACCTCCGCAGTGCCTGTCTATAACCCGTGTGTGTTTGCCGTCTGCTTTATTATCCAGCTCCGTGGCTCCTTCCACCTCCTCTGCTCTCCTCCAGGTCTGGCACTGCCCCTCTGCTAACAGCCTCTCCTCTCCATGAAAACGGGAAGGTTACCGTCGCCTTGTAAGCACACCAACCAACCAACCAACCAACCAGACAGCCCTCAGCCCTGTGCCCTTGTCTCGCACTTGCCACTCGGAGGGGGACTCTGCAAAGGAAGCGAGGGGCGGTTGTTCGGATGGTTCGGACGGCCGCTCCTCCACACACCGAAAAGCGGGTAAAAATGGCTCTGTTGTCTCCCTGCCTTTGGTGAGGATGCTGGAGCTTCACTGAGCCGGTGACATCACCACCGAGGGAGGTAACAGCATCAATGCAGTAGTGGGAAGAGAGACAGAGAGAGAGAGAGGAGGGAGGGAGGGAGGAGGAGGAGGAGGTGGTGAAGGAGGAGGGGGAGAAAGAGAGGCAGCAGGAGGCTGAAACATCTCATGCAAAAAACAAACAAAAAAAACTGCCACTTTATTTCAAGTTAAAAACAGCAGAGAGAAAGAGGATGCAAAGGGTTTCCAAAAGGGGTTAAAACTGCCATGTTTACTTGAGGCATTGTTGTGAATGCAGTGAGGATAAAAACGCATTTGTTATGAATAGGGTTTAGTAGGTCAAGCCGGGGACATCAAGCTGAGAGGAGACAAACTGGCACATAGCAGGTCTCTGCACCATGGAAACTGCCTGTGCACTGGAGCACAAACATCTCACAGCAAAGAAACAGGATTTTTACTGTCGCAGAAATATTATCAGCTGGCTTCTTCTTGTTCTTCTTCTTCTTCTTTTTTTGTGCAAATGTGGTGTTCCTCTATGCTACTTTCTGAGGTTGCCTGCATTGCAGTTTGGAGGTTTTTGTATGCCTGCACCCACTCTGTCTACTGCAGCAAATACTGAAACTTAAATGGAAAACATACAACACGATCACGTTCACGTTCGCGGTGTCTCTATTTGCATTCATCCAAACTTACACTTTTATTTTGAGTACATAACTGCAGTCAGTTTATGGCAAAATGCAGTGTATTATTACTGGTGCACTCATAACAGTCAGATACAGTCAGAGTGTTGATCACAGGACACATTTTGGCCGTGTAACAGAAGAGGAAGGAACACTAGCATTGTGAAAATGGTGGCTGAGGAAGCTGCTGGAGTTGTACGGCGATATACAAAAGCAAGTTGTACATATGTTTCAGTCATTGTTTCTAGTAAGGGCACAATGGTGTACTTGAACTGAAATGTTACTGTGCCCAAATTAGCATCAGGGTTGAGACAAAGCTAAGTGACAACCTCCGTGGCTGCAAAGTGAAGCCAGTACAGGAAGTACCAAAAACTGCAGTTCCTCAAACGTCCACTTGGGGCTGGCTGCAGAACGAGGCAATCCATAAGTCCCCATGTTAAAATGTCCAACTTCACAGCATAAACATATTTACAGCCTGGTACAAAAAACAGTTTTGGTCTCTAGCTAATTTCCCCATTCATGACAACTGTACTGAGTCAGATTTTTTGCATAACTCACCTGTTCAGATTATATTAAGGTTTAAAGTTATGCAGAATTAACAGCTTGGCCACTTTTATTGACAGGTTGGTGCCGTTACAGGTGGTTTGTTTGGGCAACCAGGCATAATTCAGGTCCACTGAAGATGTGGATCGTCACATCTTTTCCCACTTTTAGCCAGGAGGTGAAAGAAGCAGACCTGCCAAAATGCGGCAGCCAGACCCTCCACACTCTGAGCTCCAAATCAGCTCTTAAGAAAACTGTGTGTGACATCACAGATATGAGGTCCTTTTTATGCAAGGCGGCTCTGCTGAAATTACCACACAATGCCAGGGGATACACAGTGTACTATACAGAAATGTACTAATGAAAGTATCTAATTCGAGGCACAGCATAGAGTCAAATACCTGGACCCTGAAACTGAAGCAGCATTCATTCACTCATTTTCCCCTCTGTGACATGAAATGTCTGCTGAGATGAAAATGCTTATTGCCATGTGACATGTTGGATAAACCTCTGTGCTGAGTCAGCTGCAGCTTGATCATGTGAAATCACAATGATTCTTTTTAATGGAAATAGCAGCAATGCAAACAAATAATAAATAATGTCAGATCTGTTAGTATGTCTTTTTACTGCCATTATTGAGGACACTGATGTTCAGAGTAGGGTTTTGACGAGTCACAGCAGAGGTGTAATAAAATTATAAAATGAATGACGGCTGAATTCAGTTTTAGCTGCCTCAGTTTCAGGGTCTTGGTATTGTGGATACCGGCTCACTGTCACACTGTCATGGCAGAGCTGTCGCAGACGTTAACACCAACTGTAACACCTCAGTTCCTACAATCACAAGTCAAAACGTCTGCTGCGAAAAACATCTGTTTTTGTGTGAAGTGTTTTATGGCCAGAATTGAGTATGTTAAACTTATTTTAGACCAACAATTGACAGAAGGAGGGGTCTGTTGGACTCCTTCTTACGGGTAATGGAAAATTGCTCAGTAAAAAATATGAAGTATGTTGCTTCCAAAGGCTCTAAATGTTCTTGAACTCTGTTTGAAACAAATATCTGTAACACCAAAAGTATCCGTAATACCTACCGCAGCGTCTCTTACATAAAAGGTTGTGGTCTTGTATTACGATTTTGAAACAAACAGTGTCAGTGTGAAATTTATACGTCAGCACAATTGGTATTTTATTCATCGTTTAAACTGGGCCTCACGCTGACGATTAATTAAAGCCAGGCTAATTTATTGCTTGTAGCAAGCATAAAATGTTCCTCAAAGATAAATCACATCGACTCAGAATGTGTGTGTGTGTGGGGGGGGGTTATGTGTAGTTCAGCCTGTGTGAATGTTTGAGTGTAAACAGACAAAGATGAAATGCAGCACCTGCGGAGAGGAGATGTACTTGTGGCGATGCTCTTAGACAGTCATTGAGCTGATTAGCGAGATGAGAGGGCCAGGCCTAATAATGTCAATGTGTCCTTGTGGAAGGGACCTGACCTGCACACGACAGGACGGTAATGGTTTGGTGGCTATAAAGCTGATTGCTATCGGATCAATACATTTACCTCTCTCATCTTATTGCTTGGAAGTTGATGTTGGTTAACGCATAGGTGGTTAGCTACCTATATATTATATATTTTTAATATTTTTATTAGTTAAATCAGTTTTCACAAAGAAGCTGAAGGAAGCCATGCTTGTATTAACATGTGTCCATTGCACATGAGGATTAGCAGCAATAAGGGGTAGTGAACAGGAACTCTCTATCTGGCGGTAGGATACTCTGGCCGCTCAGGTTTCAGCCTGAGTGAAACACAATGCAATTGTGTTTTGTGACCTTGCTCTTTGCACAGTCCTACCGTTCCTACTGCTCTCTCTCTCTCTCTCTCTCTCTCTCTCTCTCTCTCTCTCTCTCTCTCTCCCTCACATTTGCCCTGATGTGTAACGTCTCTCTTGGGCCCCCCTCTGTCTCTTCCACTTCTATCTGATGCAATTGCTTTATTTAATTCATCAGCATTAAGATTTCAAGGTCAGAAAGAATATGCTGCATACCAAACCACACGTAGAAAACATCAGAGGTGAGCGTGAATCACTACAGATAAAAAAAAAAAAAAGGATGATGTCATGCATGAATCACCACATACTACATGAGCATGTACGCTTGTCCTCCCTGTTTTCAAGTGAAGTAGGCCAAGCTGGGAGGTTCAGTTTTATAAGCGTGCGTGAAAAGGAAATCTTTTGATTATTTAAGAGGACCGACGTCCACTAAAAGGAGATGCAGGAGAAGTCGCGGTATTGTTTCTGCCCAGCCTCTTCTGCCATGTCTAAATTCAGTGGCACAGGAGCCTGAATAATTTATTGGTTGAGTGAGCTGTTGCCTTGAGCCTTGTGTGACAGACATGTTTTCTTAAAGAGATGTTCTTGGTGCGCATCTCTCAGAGCATGGAGAGCAAACTCCCACCCTGACCACACGCAGCATGGAAACAACAGAGACAATAATATCATGAATCAAATAATAAATACAAAGATAATCCACAGAGTGATTCGTAAAACAAGCTCCTAATTTAGACTAGAAAGTGTTATATGAATTAAATCTTATGACAGCTTTCTGCTTTAATGAAATTAGAATAAAATAAAACCCATTACATAATTACAAATAAGAAATAATAATATAACCTGTGGATGAATGTAGGCTTACATCAATTAACCAATAATAATCTAATCATGTTTCATTCATTCATTCATTCATCTTTCTGAAGATGCTGGACGCTAACTCGTATCGTTTTGTGGCGTCCGTCCTGCTGACATTGTGATCATCAAGGTGTGGAAAAATATAGGATGTCACATCCTGGGTGCAGCCTGTGAGATCAGCTCCCCCTGGTGGAACAAAAACAAACAGACGCTTGAGATACTTCCTGATCATCAGAGCTGTGGCGTCTCCTCTCTGCCATAGATGACTGAGCTGCTGCAGGTACAGCAGAGCAGAGGGAGATTAGTTTTCAACACACTGTCTTCTTTCGCTCTCTTGTAGTTGCTCAATGGCCTCCCAGATTCATTTTTCATATATGTAACAATCAACAACTCAACATCTATGCAATTCTGTCTTTTCAGTCTCATCTCATCAGTTCCCTGTAATTTACAGAGTTTATAGATGGAGAGTAAAGTAAAATGCTGTGGACTACACCTGCTGTGAGCTAATGTTAGCCTAGTTTGTTTGGCTGGCTGTACTATGAGGTCAGAGCACCAGGGGAGTGTTAGTGTTTTGGACCACCTGGAAGAAGAGGAGGTTTTCAGGAGGAGTGATGCCAGCGTTGTGCCAGAACCGGAGCCCTGCAAAAAGGCAATGTAACCAGACGCAGAAGCCTCTATGGACATAATGACAGAGGCAGAAAGAGCGAAGGTGAGAAAGCTAAGAAAAAAAGGAAAGCACGAACAAGCAAGAAGCTGTCGGACAAGACTAACTAAATCTGGGACTGATTTTAGTTATTAGTGAGAGCTTCATGAAATAAAAGGCTGAAAGACAGACGGCGAAATGGGCTTCTTGCTGTTGGACTAGAAAATAATATTAGCTGTCTGTTACGTCTTGTTTGCTTGATGTTTGACTGTTAGCAAAGTTGTCAACTTGCCAATTAATCATAACAAATAGACGTGTACAACTGTCTATTTTATGACAGCTATCGCAAACAGTGGGAGCTAAAATGCATAAATACTTCATTCCTATCCAGTGTTGCTTTAACTGTCCAAAGAACTCAAGGCAAGGAAAAACACAGCATACCTGGATAGATTAATGGAGAACAGTTTATTGTACCGTTCAGTGACACATTGGAACACCGTCATCTTGACATGTAACCTCAATTTCAACAAAATCTCATGACAAAATAAATAAATAAAAATAAATTCCTTCAGTGACAGAAGTATTTGGTACAGCGGGTAGGTTACTGACATTTCACCGTCACGTTACTTGCACTGCACAGACCACTTGCACAGTGGTCACCTCGACATTTACCACAGTTTACATCCATCACAGCCACAGGGGGATGACTGGCTTTGTCTACTTAGTGATACCGAAACAAATCAATATGTCCACGATTCTTGAACATGGGATGAAGATGGGATTTACTTATATTGCTCGCATGGCAAAAACCCGGAGTGCTCATTAATAAAAGGCAATACCCTGCACAGAATTATTCATATGTACAGTGTGAAACCATGTTCAAAATCACTTGTGTGACAGATATATTACTCTTTGTCCAATTCAAGATCACACTTTGAGTTAAAGACTCGAACGAAAATAGCATACTGTAAATGACACTTGTAAAAGTACAACTTCTGCTATGAAATAAATAAACTTGTCACTATTAGGAACTAATTCAAAAGCTTGTATCACTAAAACACTATTAAAATAAGTCACTCATAATATGTTTATTAGGCTGACACTTAGCAGCACCTTTCAGTGGTAATAGTACCAAGTGTACTGTATCATCAACACCTTAATGTTTGCAGGGATGGATGCACGGGAACATTTGACTTTGATACAGTCTTAAAGCCACTGTTACCCTGCCATACCATGCATAGTGCACAGGATCAATGCCCGGTGTTTCCACATTAAAAAGAAATCATTAGGGCATTGTGACGTGTGGTGATTTATCAGTTACTATAAAATGTACGATGTCTAACTACTTCAGTGTGAATAACTAACTCACAGCAGCAGAGTTGCTGTGTGATTTTAGGTGACCAGTGGACATTTTTGGCGTTATTTAACTACCCATGGTAACTATAGACTACAATTTTTATTTCCAGTGTGAGAGTATAATATGTGGCCCCTTCTTTTGATATGACTCAACGTCCATTTGCAATACAATAAGCAGATATTGAAATTTTGATTAGGAAAAGCATTACTTATGAAACAACTGCTGGAAAATGAACAATTCATGGAGTCCTTTATAAGAATATATAAAATCAAATATTAAATTTGACTAATCTTTCCCTTATTGTTTTCATGATATGTGACAGGGCAAAGAATTGGTGTTATTATTTGTATTTTAATATTGAAGTGAGATGCTCGAATGTCGTCTGCATGTTGTGGAAAACACTATTGCCTGTATCTTTCTTTTTTTTTTACTCGTTGTAACGTTACTATTTGGGGAAATATTAAAAAGTTACTTTTATGTGCTGAGGTTGCTCACTCACAGGAGGTGGAGGTGTGACTGAAGTCCTCCAAATACACAGTTAATGAGGGTAATCGTTACTATAGCTAATACATGTGGGTGCAGAAAACACTTAAAGGAACAGTTAGAGATTTGGGGAAATTAATTGATGTCAGTTTCATCTTTGTGCATCCTGTCAGGGAATGTGTTTAGCCTAGCTTAGCACTTGGGCAGGAGGAAAAGGGAAATATCTAGCTTAGCATCATCAAATTAAATTTAAAAAAGATGCATCAACTAACAAGCCCCAAGAAAGATATCTCATTAATACAAGTTATACTGCCGTCCGGTCCGATTTATGTGGCTTGTTTGGTGAATGTATTGGTGATTAGCTTGCTGGCTAACAAGATAAGTCTGTACCGGTATCATGGGCATATATTTCTTAACTTGTTAGCTGTAGCTAAGATAGCCATTTCCATGTACTTTGTGCTAGGCTAGCATGAACACATACCCACATCTGTATATGTCACTTCATATAAATCTGACAGGGTAAGATAACAAATAAGTGAATGAACAAATTTCCCCAAATCCTGTAAGAATGGTAAAAACACAGGCGTATGATTCACTTGGATGTCATACAGTTATTTTGAATGGCTTAAAAACTTGGTGTAAAAAGCTATGCTCGTAGCTTTAGCCATTGTAGCTCCCCTTCATGGAGTTACTGAGGCACTACTTCCTTCAAAGAAGCCAGGGCTGAATGAATGCGGACGTGAAGCCTGTTCTCAAAGTCATAGCCTGTAAAATCCTCCTGAGAGACAGACAGACAGAAAGAGTAGATTAGAATTTAAAGCTTGTCATTTGTATTATGATACATTTACAGTGATTTAAAAAAAACATAGTTACCTTTGCTTGAAGTAGCAATGATCTGCCCTTTCCCACAGTCTGAGAATGCAAAATAAAAAAGTCTGGGTTATAACTGAGCATGTGCAGTACAATGCAGTACAAAAATGCGAATGAATAAATATCTGAATGTTGTGTGCAGCAGCCTAACTGACCTCTGGTTTTGCAAGGAGTATACAACCCAGTTCATAGACGGCATATGGCTGAACATATGAGTTGATATGTCGTCCGTACTCATCTCTAGCAGCCAGCTGGAATGCCTGGATCGCGGAAAAAATGTAAAGGAGAGCGAGCTGAGTAACAACAGAAGTGTAGATTAACTCCAAAGTGAATTGATTGCACACTATAGGATGATACCTGAATAGCGTCTCTCATATTTCCATGACATTTGTGAACGGCACCAAGAAGGAGGTGTTTCAGGCCTCTGCACGAAGCTTCATCTAAACTCTGTAACACTGAACAAACGCAAAGAGGAAACAATAAAATTATTAGAAATCCAGCTGCAGCCAACTTAGACGTGTTGGTTTGTATGATGCAGGTAACATTCACCCTGATTCATTATCTGAAGTTTAGATGAGGAGCAGTTTTGAAGCGCTTTCCACAGATACAACACTTCAATTACACCAAGGATGCATAGCTCTCTGGTGGGGGAGGTCTTTCTTAATCTCTCAGCCTGCGGATAGAGAAGGAAAACATTTTGTGATACGCTTTCAAAAGAGAGAAGAAAGGGGGCAAAATCTGCAGTGAAACTCACCCTTTTGACAGCAAACTGCTCTATCTGGTTGTTTTTCCTCTTGAACAGCTTCTGCACATCTTTGAAAACACCACTTGCTCCGTCCAGGTCGCCTGAAGCCCCCTGACACACTGGAAAAATACAAAAAAAAAGACTAAATAGACTACAAAGTGGATACACACCAGCAGTGTAAGCGTATGTTAGCGTGTGATGGACGTACCTCCGGTCAAGTAGGCGTAGTAGCACTGAGACCAACGCGACTCATTCTTCAGCCTTTCAAACGACCTGTATGCATCTTCAAAATTCATCTCTATCATGCTACACCAACCTGACACACAGACAAGCAGACAGAACACAATTAATCCCTCCCTGTACTGTACGCTGAGAGCAAGTATGTCACAACTAACCTAATGAGCAAACACGTACCAATCTCATAGAGACACACATGCTGGATCTCTCTTTGGTCTGATGCAAGCTCTAATGCATCATGGAAACAGGCCAAAGCACTGTTGATATGGCACTGGGGACAGAGAGAGAGTACACACACCAACAGGTAACAGTAGTCATGTTAGACACACACTACATGCAAGTGTTGAATGAGAGAGCTGGATAAGTAAATGGTGGATCAGACGTTGGTGAGTTAATGAACAATCTGACATGCGTATTAATTACATGTGCTTGAACAGAGACTGCTGTACCAGCCAATAGAAGATCCTGCAGTATATTTACCATCCATTAACCTTTTCTTTAGTAGACTTGTTAAAGTGTCAAGTGTCACCACTCAGCATGAGTCTGCGATACATACCTCTAGCCTCTGGACCCGTCCTTTAAAGAACATGAAGAGGGATGAGTTGGGGTAAACCACCGACTTTCTCTGGAGAATAGCTTTGGCTTCGAGCAGTCCCTCATGCGTATCAGAGCCATCCAGAGCAAAGAAGGGCAACACTACTGTGTGGTACCACAGGAGGGCCAACCTGAGTGAGACAAGATTCACCTCAGTCCGATATCGTCCAAAATGTTGAATCTGAAACTCAGTTGTAGTTTAGTCATGTTGGTGATCCAGATCTTGACAGTTTAGTGTGAAATATCTGGATTCTACATACTGTGCCATAAATACGCATGACAGCCTCCCTCTACTGGTTGAAAGCAGGCTATTACAATTGAATTTTGCTATTGGCTGTTCCGGAATCAGGTGATATTTATGGTGGCAGCTCTGTTCAACCAGCTATTTAACAGCTAAATGCTCCATTATCTTCACAAGCTAGTCAGTAACTGTGTCTGCCCCTGTTTGATATTGAGCAGATGGAGGATTGTGAGTTGCCATGACTGAAAACAATGCTGAAAAGAATGATACAAAACCGTGCAAGCTATAAAGCCAAAACAATGAGCTGGTCATCTGACTGATTGTCACATGAAAATATAGTTTTACAGTTTATTGGATGAAGCAACCTCGTTCCCCATTGATATTTATTTCTCTGTAAAGAATGAATCTACTCACGTAGCTAGTGGTGCCTTCATGTCCTTGCTCTCACTTGCATACATAAGGGAGGAAAGGCCCTGGAGACGGTCACCAGGGAAACCCAGCAGGTTGATAATCTTGAGCAGGTGTGGTGGTACCATGGAGATGCACAGGTGGAAGAGGCCGTACCCAAAGCTGACGGAGCCCTTGAGCCGGTCCAGGGCCTCAGCCGTCACGCCGTTCTCCAGTGGCGCATTGTGGTTGGCGTTGTCTGTCGGGAGGGACTCCTGGTGGACAGAGGACCTCCGCTGACAGGTGTCCTGCAGCTGGCTGATGTCACTGTGGCACTTATTGTACATTTTCCACGCCTTACGGAGGATCCAGCCTCCTTTGATATAAGCTGTAAGTGAAGGCGAAAGACAGGATGCTTTTGATGGAGCTTTGCATCGAGAAAAGGGTCATCATTTTCTGTTAGTTAAGTTCATCAAACAGTTTAATTGATTTAAGCCTCAGTGTTGTAGTCAAGACCACTTGACACAACTGAGACCAAGTTGTGACCAAAACTAGAGTGTATTGAGAGTGTATTAAGACAAGACCCAGTCTTTGAGAGTTTTAGACCAAGTCAAGTCCAAAACAAGACAGTATATGAGCTACTTAGGTAGCTAATATGTAGCTTCCAAATGTCTTTGGGTGAGGCCTGTTTCCAGCTGTCTGCTATAATAAATAAAATGAGACCGGTCTTGAGACATTTAAGGTCCCTACTGTTTGTTCTGCGGATTAGAGCGTCACCTGATAGTTCCTGTTTGACGAAGGAGAGCACGGCGAGGTACACCTGACAGTCAGCAACAATGATCTGTCTCTGCAGGCGGTCTACGACAACAACGCCTGACCTCTGGGAGTCCATCTGCAACACACACGCACACACACACACACACATAGACACATTCAATACGCAGCACATACGGACACCCTGCAACATTCCCTGGAGACTGACAGCCAAACAGGGAGTTTACTGAATGACCTAGCGATGTTTCACAGCCCCCCACACTCCTCGCCCACTTTGCTGATTACATTTCACAGAAGTACTAATTGAATCTATGAGTGGGCTTGGCATGATCTCACCACTGCCTGCATCATTAAGCCCGAAGCCTGATATACGAACATGTCAGCGACTAAAATTGAATAATGAAATTGAATAATCTAAATTTTGGATCACTCTGACAGCAGCACTATTATCACAGTTTACTTTATATCTTACTGCCACGCAGCTGCCCATATAGTACATTTTAAAACTGCCACTCACACTTTTTTTAATCTTGTTTCTGATTGTCTCGATGACTCCGGCGCTGTCGCTCTCACACAGTTTCTCGGTGGTCCTCAGGTCATCGCAGGCCGTCTGCATCTTCTCCTCCTCAAATGTCATCATGGCATTCTGTGATATCGTGCAGCAAAAAAGTGTTGTTCATAATATATCTTTTTTTAAAAAGCAGTGATGATTAAATTATCTTTTACAGAGAAGATCTATGCTTGAGCTGGCTTAGGAACAGAAACTTCTTGTAATTGGAGGGAAGGAGTGTTATGTAAGAGTCTTAAAAAGGACAAAGGCCTCTTTCTGCATAACAATGAATGGAGGAACACGGTGACATCTGTGCAGCTGTGTCTGGAATTGGAAAGATGCTACACAGCTGACACAATCAGAAAATCTTTGCTCTGATGCAGCTGAAAGCTCTTAAGATCACCTTGATCCAGCAAAGAAATAATCACATGTAAATGAGGTAGAAGGGAAAAAAAACAGTTATTAGAGATAACATTTTGTGGTTTCGCATTTTAATATTTTCTTATATAACTGAGGGAAGCTGAATTTAACGATCTCTGCGCATCTATGAATGCCCAACATGACGGTCAGTCACCACCCCCACAGCCCTCAGGGCCATTTTGGATCTGGGTACAGGGGATGACATCATCCCTGACTTCATGGTGTTTCGTCATTATGATGGGCGACAGAGTATGTTGCATGTGTGTGTGTGTGTGTGTGACTACCACACTGCGAGAAATCTCCCGCTCCCATCAGTGATGGACAGAGCGTTAAGAGCAGTGCTGTTCTTGAGAGGAAGATGTATCCATTATGTTAATGGATGCCAAGTGAATGGATGCCAGTGGTGACAATAAAGCAAATTGACACATTGGGTCACTTCAGGTTATTGATACTGAACGCTTTCCTTACAAACTGTGATGGCATGAGCTCCTAGCAGTTCTATTAATCGCTGTTTTGCTATTTCTTAGCACACTGGCTGATATTTATTTCTTCAGGCATTGCATTGGATCGTTTTATTTATTACCAGCTGAGAGGAAACTCACCAGGAAACTGACGAAACTGGCTCCAAAGCTCATCAGTGGGCTCTGGGTCCTACAGAGAGGGTGAAAAAAGGACAAATTAAGTTGAATATCCACCCATTTTCCGTGGTCACAGGGGGATGGCGTTGGGTCAGAGGCAGGGTTAAAGTTAAAGAAGATTAAATTTACTGATCCCTCAGTGGGGAGCACTCAAATGTACACAGGCTTGAAATGCAAACACACACACACACACACACACACACACACACACACACACACACACACAAAGGCACGGAGGCCTGCAGATGTCAGTGAGATGGTGGAGCGATGGGCAGCTATGTAGCGGCACCCTGGGAGCTTGAGGAGGAGGTGAACTGGTGAACCAGTCCACGCTCCACACTGTGGTCCATGCCTCAAGCAAAATCCTCACAAACTGAGCTACTATCGCTACACCTAAGGGCAATTAACCTCCATGTCTTTGGACTGTGGGAGGAAGCCAGGGAACTCACACAGAAACAAGGAGAAGGTGAAAACTCCACACAGAAAGGCCTCGACCGCCTGGGGGGGGATTCAAATCCAGAGCCTTCTTGCTGTTAGGTGACAGTGCTAATCACTCTAAGTTGAACATTTTCTTGAAAGTGGTCTCAATTATTGTCTTCCCGCAGCTGTGTCAAACCTCTGGACAGAAAGCCAAAGAGAATTAACCATATGCGTAACTTAAAGGAGCCTGTGCATGCTTTCCTGCAGGAGCAGGTGCAGCCACAGTCCCCGTGATGATCAGGGCTCTAGTCTGTATGTGTGATCCACCACTATTCAATATTTAAAAAAAGAAAAATGAAAGAAGAACGAACTGCCGCCAAAATATAACATCAAAAATCTGACATGCAGATAAATCCTGACGTGAAACAGGCATAGAGACACATTCTGTGCAGAAGCTGGTGATGGAAATGTCACCTCTGTCAGGATTGAACAAAAACAACATTTAATTTTCCACAGTTTGGGTTGTAGTACATGCTGTACTCGGTGCTCTGAATGTGACTTTGATGCCTAAGCCCACTTGTAACATTTTTTTTTTTTTTTTTGCCTCAGAGATCATCTCTAAAACATGCAACACATTAATATGGTCATATGATCACAGAAGAATTACCTGTATCTCCTGAAAAGCTCGTCGCTCTCTTTGAATCCGTTGTTGAGCAGCATGTTGATACCTTGCAGGGCCATCTCAGCATCATCTATGTGCTCTGCCTTCTCCTCTACCTGCTGCTGTTGCTGGGACTGCTCGGGACCCGCCATTGTTTATACCACAGCTCAGTGGCTGTCGGATCAAACCGGTGCGATGGAGGACAAAGTACAAACCTGTTTCTTCTCTAAAACTGAGCCGCATTGGTTGATTTCCACTGATGTAGGAGACGGATTAAAACAGAGATCGCGCCTCTGGATGGCTTTTAAAAAACAACAACAAATGGATATAAAGAAGCAGCGCAGCTTCCGCAGGTTCCAGACGTGTCTGTGCACCTCAGGGATAGGCCACTGATGCCCAGACGGGCTCAATCACACCGCACTCCAGCGATTTACGCTTATCATTGTACTCCCCCAAAGCAGACGTCTGCGCGCTCAGTCATAAGCCGACTTTTGTATCTAAACCAGCCATCCGTCAGTTTTTCTCCCCCCCACACCTCCGCTGCAACTCTGTTCCGTGCAGAAGCACCCGATGCATTACATAACGGGGACCCAGGCTCGCCGTGCTGCTCTGCCAGCCCCACGTAACGCGCTCGTCAAACGGCCTGGCGTCATAACGCACAGCGCATCGCCGGGAGGGAGGATGGAGGGATGAGGCTCGCTGGGGCGAAGCTGCATCCTGTCAGCATCCATCCCTCAGACCCTCTCCGCACTCCCACGCGCTCTAAAGCCAGCCCTCTCCTCCACCCGTCAGCCAATGGACTGACAGGAGAGACTCAGCAGTCTGCAGTCACGCCAAAGGCAGGCAGGTGAACACTTGATTTGATTCCTGTTTAGCAGATTAGTGTCAGAGCTCATCTGTCAGCAGGCTTGCATGGCAGGACTATAGTATGATCTGTGGTGGTTGAGTGCAGATGATACAACCACATGACCCAGTATGTCCACATTTGAGATTTTCTCCCACAACCTGCTTACATTTATCCAGAAGTGTGTAAAAATTTGTGTTTGTATCGTGTTTCTGCTGTCTGCGTGTTTTTAAAGATAATTTTATCAGAAATATTAACATCTACAGGAGCATCAACATAAATTATTCATCAGGGTGACCCGACCATATAATTATTTGATTTTTTTTTTCTTTATGTTGTCACTACTGTCTACAACGTCAAGAGCAGGTGTACTTTATTCTAACTTATGGTCCACATATTAATCATATATAAAGTCTGAAGTCTGGAACAATGCCAGCACAACACAACAATAGTTTTGAGACAGTTTACAAGTAAATCATAAAAATCTTCCAGCATTTCTGTGGTAAAGCTCAACGCTTTCTCAAAGACATCGGCAGAGTTTGCAGTGACAAAGCAGTGACAGGAAATTGGGCAACAGTAATGACAACACATGTCTTATGACAACACTCATAAACATGCAGGATACTACATCAGATGTGTGTATACTGTAGGTGAGTATATGCTTTGTGACTGTTGATATAGGACATGAGAAGACATTGTGCGTTTATGAGAGCAGACGTGAAGCATTATGATTGCATTATATTTCACTATAAATGCTCCTTTAACACACTATACAGTAGACGTGGTCTTACCTAAATGTAATAGCAGCTCTGAGGCTAAAGGATCAGGTTAAGACTTTTTGTTATCATTCCTTCGGTTCAAGTTTTGGGTTTATTTATCATGTGCATGGCAAGGACAACGATACAAGAAAAACCAGTCATATCAGCACTGAGAGTCTGAGAATAAGCTAAAGAAGTAAGTATAGAAAACGTAAGTAAGAATGTAAAATACAAAATATCCTAAAATAGAATTTGAAGCTCAGAACAGAAACATCCACGACTCCATGAAACACTAAAGAATGCCATTGAAGGAATAACTGTACATTTATACAACAAGAATATCTGTTTAAAGAAGGTAGAAATACCTGACGTTTAAGCAAGCAAGAAAGAAAACCTGAGTTAAGTCAACAATAGCAGGCAAAAGTTGAGAAAACTCTCAATTGCATCATGTTGCCTTTGATATTTTTACTCAACTTAGAGTGTGGACCTATTCTTTAATATTTAAAGATCACTGTATCTAACACCACATATGTGTTATGACATTTAGTCTAGAAATGAATATTTAATATTCAGGTTCAGTAAACCATATTTACAGCACAGTATCAGATTATAACTGGATTTTGCAGGATTCACTCTGGAAAAATGGCACAGTGGGCAAAGTCCATTCAGTTTTGACTGCCGCTGCAGACACTACTGACCCATAATAAATTGCAGCGTAAAGTAGGAGATACCCACAGCGGGAAATATTAAAACTAACTTTTAATTACGCAGTCTGTTGTGTCCACACACACACACTCCTATTCCAGTGTCACTGAGGGCCTGCCTTCCCCCCGCCGTGCAGCCAAGTGCTGAAATCCAGCATGTAATTTGCAGAGTCCAATGATTATCCTTTGAACTGTTTAGCAAGGGGGTGGTGCCTCAGCCTTAGGTCACATAACTGCCACAGATTGTATCTGAAGCGCAGAAGCAGAGTTTAGAGAGTCTACTCTATTTGCTAACTCTCAATACAGACAGACATGGAGCTTGGATCAGCTGGTTGCTGCAGTGAGGAGCAGCAGAGTACTGGTTGGTGACGAGGTCCGTCCTGCTGTGATTGTAATAAAGGATGGGAAAATCCATAAAATACTCTCTGATGGGGAGGTTTCTGTGGATGTTGGCCGTGAGGTAAGCTCATCTACTTGTTATCATGATCATTTGCACAGGTCGACACTCCTTAATCAGTAGTGTTGTATTCAACCTATAACTGTGATGACAGGTGTTGGATGTGGGTGACAACCTAGTGATGCCAGGCATTGTCGATTGCCATGTACACGTGAATGAACCAGGGCGCACCTCCTGGGAGGGTTTCTGGACCGCCACCAGGGCTGCTGCAGCTGGAGGCGTGACTACAATTGTGGACATGCCGCTGTAAGTTCCCCCTCCCAAAATCAATAAATGTCCACTGTCACTGAAAGGTAAAGGTCGCAGAGCAAACAGATTGCCAAAAAAACATTCATGCCATGTGATGACCTGTGTGTATGTTTTTTATATATACATACACTTATGCAAGCCAGCACACCGATGTTTGGCCGAATTTCGGTTGCATCTGGGTCCATCTTGGCTACCCAACTAGGTCCCAGACAATTTTGTCCTCGGTTTTCAGGAGGCCCCACATGGTTTAACCAAGTGGCAACCTCAGTGCCAGAACTGCAGTTCCTCAAACGTCCACTTGAGGCTGGCTACAGAACAAGTTAAACTCCATAAATCTATAAATACAATTGTACATTTAACTGACTTTGCTACTAAAAGTACATTTTAGTGTACTTTTAGTGAATTAGTATATTAATGAAGCTACACAACTTAATTATCAAGCCAATGAGCTCATGTTTGCTGCTTTCCTGGCTAAATGACCAAGAGTTGACTCCTAGTTAGTAAGCTATTAGATAATGTATTCAGCCTGTTTAGTGCTAAATATAAGTTTTTTAAATTATATATATATATTGCATATTATATAATGCAGACATGAAAGAGAGAACAAAAGACGTCTCTCATGACTTACAGGAACAAAAAGGCAGCTGATGAGTCCAAGCAAAGGACAGTAACATTTAAAGAAATTATATTTTTATTATATTTTATAGACATTAGCAATTATTTTTGTTTCTCTTTCAACAGAAATAGCATCCCTCCAACTACCACCCTTGGCAATTTTCATGAGAAGCTGCGAGAGGCGACGGGGAAGTGTTTTGTGGACACAGCCTTCTGGGGAGGTGTGATTCCTGGCAATCAGGTACAGTGGAACAGCTTGGACAAAATAAACCCATTCTCGGCCAGACTGTGCTGAATTATGGCCAAAGCAAACACAAACAACGGATGTCTCCTTACAGCTAGAACTTCAGCCCATGATCCAGGCCGGAGTGGCTGGCTTCAAGTGTTTCCTCATCCACAGTGGAGTGGAGGAGTTCCCACATGTGACTGACTGCGATCTACACACAGCCATGAAACAGCTGCAGAAGCACAGGAAGCGTCCTGCTGGTAACTGGAGCGTCTTCTATAAGATTTGTGATTGTTAAATGGATTAAATGTAACTGGAATACCTTCTGTTTTATCTCCTGCAGTTTCATGCAGAGAGGGATGTTCAGCAGGCATCAGAGGAGAATGGCGGTAATCGTAGTTTTACAGCATGCAATTCATCATTTGTCTTCGACAAACCCATTTATCTGTCGCAGTCTGTGTGTTAAACTAAAGTTTATGTCAGGAATGGGTAGTTTGGACAAAATGAAATGTATTAAACTTGTTTTTTGTATTGAAACAAGAATATTCTTATCAGAAAACAAAAATAAAGTCACCATTATTGTCTGCAAAGTATGCTGATATGCTCCAAAACCCTGCCTTCACCATTTCCATTTAGACCCCAGGTCAGTACTCCACCTTTCTGCAGTCCAGGCCAGATGTCATGGAGGTCGAGGCAATTCGCACCGTCACAGAACTCTGCCTCCAATATCAGTAAGACCATCATCCCGGTAACAAATATCCACATAGCTGAATAAATTGGTTGGTTTGTGTTGATGTCACAGTCGGTTAACTCTCTCTGCTCCAGGGTGCGGTGCCATATAGTTCACTTATCATCCGCAAAGCCACTGAAACTTATCCAGGAAGCACGGCAGGCCGGGGCCCCCTTGACAGTGGAGACTACCCACCACTATCTCAGCCTGTGTGCTGAGAGCATACCTGCAGGGGCGACGCAATTCAAGTGCTGCCCACCCATCAGAGGATCTATTAACCAGGTAAACAAAACTAGGGGCACAGTTGTACCTTTGATGCTCACCTTAAAACTGTTTGACACTTACTTTATTATTCGATTCGTTGATCACTAGTAGACGGATTGATTGTGTACCCACAGGAGCAGTTATGGTCCGCGTTGAAAGCTGGGCACATTGACATGGTGGTGTCGGATCACTCCCCCTGCACCCCTGATCTGAAGAGACTGGATAGTGGTGACTTCACTCAGGCTTGGGGAGGAATTTCTTCTCTACAATTTGGTAACAACATACTAGTGACTAGGGTTGCAAAATTATGGGAATTTTAAAAGTTGGAAACTTTCCAATTAACAGGAATACACGGGGAATTTACACACTTTTACACATTGGCCCTTGACATGGAACTTAAATATAGTTGACTAAAATAACCAGATTTCATGCAGGTGCACTTGAATATCTGCTAATCTTCAATTTCTCAAGTTCCCGGAATTTTAGCAACCCTAATTCTTGTGCAGACCTAATTTAAAGGAGCGAGTTATATAAAAATTAAGATTCAGCACAGTTGTCATGAACGGGGAAATTAGCTATAGATACCAAAACAGTTTTTTGTACCAGGCTGTAAACATGTTTATTTCTGCTGTGAAGTTGGACATTTTAACATGGGGACTTATGGAGACTGACTCCTTCTGTAGCCAGCCTCAAGTGGTCGTTTGAGGAACTGCAGTTTTTAGCATTTCCTCACTGGCTTCATTTCACAGCTCTCCTCAGCTCCTCGCCTTTAAGCTGCTTGTTTTGGTTCACTCTAACTCACTATGCTACCACACGACAGATAGACAGAGTTAACAACTAGCTGGTGAACATGGTGGAGCATTTAACACCTAAGGATTTCCCTCAGATATTTGTACGTGGACCACACAGACACAGAGTAAATATTAAAGTTTGCACTTCAGAAGTGGTGTCATTGACTTATCAGTGCCCTGATTTTATTCACTCAGTGATTAAGGAAAACATTTGAGGCTCATATCGGTGAATTTTCAGGTGACACTTATTTGTGAATTTACACTTAATATCTCAATATAGGCGTTTGGGCTGTGAAACATAAAATACGGCAGCATCACTGTAACATTTCCATGAAAGATTTCTCACCATCTATGGAGCAGCTCCAACATAAGTGACATGGCAAATCCTCTCTGCTGTTCAGCTGAAGGAGACACTGGTTAAAATTAACAATTTCAAACCTGGCCTGTGTAATATTACAGGGAATTTATATGCAAATTTTCTTTCCTGCAAAGTTTCCTTCCCCTCCTTTGACGCAGAAACCTTCTGACAATCGCTCGCATTGGACAAAGTTCACGGGGAGGTAAACATGAGCTGACCGAGTTTAAAATGATAGAGCAATCATTTACTGTTCAGACAGAGAGTGGTCAAAGTCTGTCACTGGAGCACTCTGATCCACAATGTTTGTTTGCTTCTGACGCTTTCTGATGTGATTGCACCTTTGAATTAATGATCGCAGGAGACAAAACTTCATGAATATTTGATGGTATCAACTCAATCCTCTATCACCCCGTTTTGATCATTTGGCAGGTTTGCCTCTGTTCTGGAGTTCAGCCAGAAAGAGAGGCTTTCAACTGTGTGATGTGGTGAGACTCCTCAGCCGGAAAACAGCCCAGCTGTGTAGTCTTGACGACCAGAAGGGCAGCCTTACCCCCGGCTACGATGCCGATTTGGTCATATGGGACCCAGAGAGAGAATTTAAAGTCAGTATAAGGAATCCATAACATAAACATTGTTGCTTACATATCTCTTTTCTTGTATTATATTAATCTTAATTGCATTCCCTGTCATGTTGCACAGATTAAAGAAGCAAGCGTACATCATAAAAACAAGGTGAACCACATTAGACGAATAACTGGTATGATGTAATGAGCACATTTTTAATGTCTGAGCTCATGACCGCGTGTGTTCACAGCTAACTCCTTACCTCGGCGTCACACTACACGGAGTGGTGTGTGCCACCATCGTCAGGGGGCGGTTGGTGTACAGAGAAGGCTCCTTCTGCCCCGAGCCTCTGGGGAAGCATCTTTTCGTCATCCCACAGAGGAAAAATCAAGCCCAACTGTGAAGCATAACACCAACACGCTGTAGTAAACATCAACGCGTCTGAGTTATTGTGTTGTCTAACTCTGTTAAAGAGCGCACCATGTTGTTTTCTTCATTTCTCTCACACTGCGTTTAAATTAATCATATGTTTACATCACAATTTTTATCTACGAGAGATAGTAAACACTTTTTTTATAACCTTATGATATTGTCAAATATTTGATTTAGGGGTCGATTACCAACCAAAATAATAAAATAATCTGTTGTAAAAAGCCACTGAAAGACTAAATAACTAAAATTTATATAAACATTATAGTTTCATTTTTGTTTTGTATAGATGTATGTATAGAGAATACCTCTTCACTACTGTTTGCTGTCCAGACAAGACAAGACATTGTGTTATTTATGCGATGTGATACAGCAGATATCATTTACAAGTTTGTCATACTGATTACAAATATATCACACACAGAAAACAGAAACTGGACAGAGTAAACAAAGCCAAGAGAAATAAACAAAAAAGGGGTTGGTGGTGGGCTGAGGTAAGAGTTGAAGAGGAATATGGTTAGTGTTGAACCACCATAACACCATCATTATAATCTTGGCGTGTGTAAACTCTTGTAGTATTGTATAAAAGAGATGCAGGTCTTCATGAATCATTGTCTGGTTCCTCTGAGTGAGTGTGTTTTGAATTTTTGGTGGTGGAGAATGCTGCTTCCAGCAAAACAGGACAATCCTAGCAATTAAGGACGTGAAGGCAACAACATCTCGAGCCAGTCCTTTAATGGGATATCATTCTGGTATAATGCCAAAAATGCCACACAGATGGTTGGGAGAGATTATTCTCTTGACGATCGCTGTGTAGTGTAGGCATCAAAAATAGCATCAAAAATCTTGTAACTTGTAGAAAACAGGTTAGACACATGCCGCCCTGTTCATTAAGTCAATAGCAGCAGTGTAACAGTTAAGCCTGAGGCTCGCTAGAGTCTTTAGTCAATGATTAACATTTGAGGACATGTTGGGCGACTTCCTTATCTTTGAAATTGGGACAGTATCTAGCTACCTGCGCTCGCTGTGCACAGAAAGCAACAAGTGTTGACAGAAGAAGGAAATGTTGTGACGGACTCCTGACCTGAGGACCTCACTGGACAGAGAGAGGGGTGTACTCAGTTGAGGATTAACTTTTGACTCATCTCACAGGTTTTTGAGGTTTTTCTGTGCCCGTCGCACTCCTGGAAACATGTCGTCTCTCTCTGTTCCCCCACCAAAATGCCTGCAGAAACCGCTGGTGGTTCCACATCGTTACATGTTTGGGCCGGGACCTTCCAATGTCCCTCAACGAATCCTGGAGGCAGGGGCCAATCCCGTCATTGGACACATGCATCCAGAGATATTTGAGGTAATTCAGTGGGTTTAATGCATGCTTAATGTAGACAATCAAGGGAAAGAGGCATGAGAGAGAAATGATAAGTTAACTTTTAGCAGGCTAGACCCAAACAGTGCAAAGAATAAACTCTTTACACTCCCTACATGGGGGATGTAATGGCAGAGTGTGATTGTAAAGCTTTTCACATGGCTTTCCCAATCTGCCTGCTCAGTTGTGCAGAGAAAAGTAATTACTCTGTTTTAAAAGTCAGAGAGTTACCCCGTATTCTGTGTTAGTTAGTAGGTACAACACTGAATATATATATATAAATTCTCCACCACTGGCAACAATAATATATACTAAGTGTTGTAATGACTAACACTCTGAAAGGGCTGATTCTGCACAGTGAGCCTTATACAAATTATGAATTATAGATTTTTGATACCGTAAGTATATTTTGTTGATAATACTTTTCATGTGTACTTGTCTGGCTAGCTTTGTGAGAACTGTGAGGACCATCATAGTGGGGACATTTCTGCATTGAGAGGACATCTTGGCTGGTCTTCGCTACTTCAAGGATTAGGGATTTAGTTGTGATAGTTTCAGGTATTCTGTTTATATCATAAGAGAAAAAGTAAACTAGCAGAACAGAAGTTATATTTGCTAAACTGGAATCAGCAAATAGTTGTCTTGTCAGAAATGTTTCAGATGAAATTTAGTTTGGATTGACTAATCTGGTTCCTATCTTGGAGATAACCGGTGCTACCCGTTTCACCGACATTTGCTCCTTTTATGTCACAGATAATGAACGACATCAAAAGTGGAATCCAGTACATGTTCCAGACGCAGAATAACATGACTTTAGCCGTGAGCGGCACTGGCCACACTGCCATGGAGTGTGCCATCTTTAACACAGTGGAGCCCGGAGAGAGCGTACTGTCTGCAGTTAACGGCATATGGGGAGAGAGAGCAGCAGATATGGCCGAGAGGATAGGTAAGGCTGGTGGTTTTCTATATTTTACTGTCAACAAATCAACAGTGTGCTAGTGCATCTCTCAAAACTCTCAGACCTGGCCTAGAGCAGCAGAGGATTGACTGTAAATAAGTTACGGTGCCCATATTCACCATAATGAAAGAACATGCCGAGCAGTGCAGCAGTGTGCAAAAGAATATCATGTGTATCAACCCAACAGGTGCCAGAGTAAACACCATTGTGGCACCACCTGGTGGCTTCTTCACTAATGCAGAAATTGAGCAGGTATCACTGATTATCACGTCACTCAAAAGAATTTTGCCAGACCTATAGTGTGTGTGATCATACTATTTTCTCATCCATCACAGGCTTTATCAAAATACAGACCGGTAGTGTTCTTCCTTGCACATGGAGAATCTTCTACAGGAGTCCTGCATCCTTTAGATGGCATCGGACAGCTGTGCCATAAGTAAGATGCAGCACTCGCTTCTCTGTCACATCTGTAACAAAAATAAGAGCGGATAATAGCTATGTTATGATTTGTGCCCACAGGTATAACTGCTTATTTCTGGTGGACTCTGTGGCATCAATGGGAGGAGCCCCTCTATACATGGACCAACACGGTACAACAGTATTAAATCCTGATAGACATTTCTAGTCTCTCTGGGGACACTATAGGACATTATTTGTTTTGATGACACCAAAAATATATATTTTTTCTGGGTGTCTGTATTTGCAGGGATAGACATCCTATACACGGGCTCCCAAAAGGTTTTGAATGCTCCTCCAGGTACAGCACCCATCTCCTTCAGTGAGAGAGCATGGTGAGAGATGTACATGATATAAGTAACAGTTCAGAATATAATGTAACGTGTGTATTTAAGGTTGAATTTGTCCACAGCCAGAAAATATTCAACCGGAGGATGAAGCCTGTGTCGTTCTTCTTGGATTTGAGTTGGCTTGCAAACTACTGGGGATGTGATGGCAAGCCATCAAGAGTGTGAGAGATCTTTTCCCCCCTGCAGACAGGATCTGATTACATTTCAAACCGTGGTCTCGTTTTTTAGCTGTACTTGCACAATCTCTGAATATTGCTCTGTCTTCTCCACTTCCTCTCTATAGATATCACCACACAGGTCCAGTCACCGCCTTTTACTCTCTGAGGGAGAGTCTGGCTGTCCTTGTTGAAGAGGTGAGACGTGTGGCCTCAATAAGCCTGTGCAGAAGTTCACTAATGCCACAAAACTGTCACCACAGAAGCTCTGTGCAAGCTCTGAACAATACTTCTCTTAGAATAAGCCATACTTACGTTACTGCGGTACTACTTTGTCTGCACAACTACTGACCAGGTTGCTGTGTAATTACAAAAAAACACAAAGAGGCATTCATGGTCCTCAGAGGATGAACCCTACTGACTCCTTTGACTTTTCCTATTCTTGATGACAAATTTTAGTTTGTCCCATATTTTGGTTTCTGACCAAATATTGCAAAACTAATCACATTCCCATCAGCCTCAGCTTTGTGCTAAGTAGCAAAGGCTAGCATGCAAACATGCGAAAGTCTGTGAACACGGTGAACTCTTGTTAAGCATCCACATCAACGCACTGACCGCCTTACAGAGCCTTACAATGGCTGTTGTCTGTTGGTGTCAGTGTCCTGATAATGTACAAAATGTAAACATGGGTTGTGTCAGCTGTTCTGTTTGATGTTATTCTAAGGGTCTGGAGAATTCATGGGAAAGACATGAAAAAGTGGCAGAGTATTTCCACGCTGGCCTGGAGAACATGGGTCTCAAACTTTTTGTTAAAGAAAAAGTGAGTAATCATATAGTTTTTTATTATAACCTGTAATGGACTTCACATCATCTATGTAGCTGTTAGAACAACTTCAGCCTTCAGTGTTTGTTACAGAAAGCAAGACTGCCTACAGTTACCACGATTGTTGCTCCTCATGGATATGACTGGAAAGAGATCACAACCTACATCATGAAAACACATAATTTAGAGATTTCCGGAGGGCTTGGACCATCAGTTGGCATGGTAAGAGATTTTTCTGTGCTCACTTCTTTACTTCTTATTTATGTGCACCCTAACTACCAGATGTTCTTGGTCCTTTCAGGTTCTGCGTGTTGGACTTATGGGATGTAACAGCAGCAAGGCCAGTGTTGACATGGTCTTGATGGCACTGAAAGACGCTCTGAAGCACTGCCATAAAAGCAAAGTGTAACATGTTCTGTTGTAATGAAGAGATTGTGTGTAATAAATAAACCATTATTCTCAGTAACTATCTTGTGAGGCTCAGACAGTGGTTGAATGGCAACAGTGCTGTTGTACTTTTTGTTGTTTTACCTATTTTTTCAGACAAATATGAAACCATGACAATTAATTGAATTAGAAATCACCATCAGAGGGATTAATGAAGTCTTCTTCTGAGTTATATCCGTACATCAGTGTCCTGCTTCTCATCCTGCTATCAGAACAACAACAAAATAAAGCACTTTTTTTCAACAGCACACTGGGCTATGGTTAAAATGTACACGTTCAGGCAAGGTTTGAATCTTGCTCTTTAACATGTACGTAGGGTGTGAAGTGGGAGGTAGCGGGAGTGACAGATTAACCACTACTTAGTGTGTCAAGAATTCAACAGCTAATTGAACCTATCGGCTACGAACAGCTACAGGCCACAGTCCATAGAGTCAAGAGACTTTGATTTTATAGGACAGGATGGATGAGGACTCTGCGTTGATTGGTCACCTGCCTCCAGATCAGCCAATCGCAAAATTAAATTGCAAAAAGCGGGATTTCATCCAGTAGAGGGAGGTCATATTTATAGCACAGTGTGTAATTCAAATACTTACTGCACTAAACTCTCAAAATTTTGACTTAAATCAGTCAACAACACAACTAAATACCCATAGACACTGGTTTTCTTCTGGAAAAGGGTGGTTTGTGGAGTTACACTTTAAATACTTGCTATCAAATAAAGTTACGGTTAAAGTAAGCCTCCAAAAATCAATACCAGCTATTCTTTTTGTATCTAAATTCAGTGCTGCATTGTGGATTTATTCAGACTATGCGGATGCATGGGGCCCCCACAAGCTGCAAGTTCAGCCTCAATGAATTAACCTGTCTTTATTTGTAGACATCACATGTCGGTGGAGAGGGATGATGGAAACATAAGATTGTTGCACAGTCACATATTGTTCCTTTAAAACTGCAGCATAACTATTATTCTCATTGTTGGTTTGTTTTCATTGTTTGCATATTAAAATAGATGCTGCTCGTTTCTTGATTTTTTTTGTTCAGGGTAATAGCTTTTGCTGATTTCTGTCAGACTGGTGGTCATCAGAGGATGCAGCGTTGCATGTTAATGTTTGTTACTACCTGAAACATCGATATTGAAATGTAACAGACTGCTGCATCGTCACAGATCATCTGAAAAGGTCAGTAATCTCTCCCTCATAGTTTATTATTTTATTATTATCATTCATTTTTTATGCGAACATTATGTCTTAATGTGTGACCAAATAATAAACAGAAATAAAAATATGCACGTATGCATTTTTTGTTATAATTCATTTTATTTATTTATTTATTTAATGTTCCGATGTAATAATTTAGGAGTCACTATCATGTGCTACGTGTCAGTCCACGTGACTTTTATCTCAATAAAGTTATTAAAAACAAAACAAAAAAACAACAACAGACGGAACAGGAAGTGCGTAGTTGTACTTCCTTGTTGACATGTTCCTTCAGTAAAAGGCGGGTAAATGTGAGGAGACTGACCGTTTGATTAGAGCAGTAATGGCGTGTAAACGAGGAGCTCTCATCGTCCTGGAGGGAGTAGACAGAGCCGGGAAAACGACGCAGTGCAACAAGCTGTTTGAGGCGCTGCAGCAGAGCGGACGACCGGCAGAGATGATGAGATTTCCCGGTGAGACGTGACGTTAGCATTAACCTGATTTGGGTTTACCTTTCAGGTGTGTGACATGAATGTAATGAGCCGTGTTGTTGTTGTTGTTTCTCGGTCCAGACAGGACCACGACAATCGGGAAGCTGATAAGCGCCTACCTGGAAAACAAAAGCGATTTGGAGGACCACACGGTGCATCTGCTGTTCTCTGCGAACCGCTGGGAAATGGTGTAAGAGTCCTGAAGTACTTAGTTCAAGTAGCAACCAGATAGTACTAAAACAACACGCTCAGAGTCCTGTAGTCACGAATGTTAAGTGACAGCAGTGTTAACAATACACGGGTTTTCACAGCTGACAAGCCAGCAAGCCGGTCCAACATTTCGAGTGCGCCCGTAATGTAGACTTTATGGCAAATACACTGGGAAACTTCCGGTTTCCAAATAAAACGCGGGTCTTACATGTATTAAAGTTTATTTTAAAAATATGAGGAGAGTTAAGATTAGATTTTTTTTCGTCTTTTTTCTTCTTCTTCTTTCTTTTTAAGAAATCAAGAAAGAGGTGTGTCTCACTGATTTTGAGCCAATAGGTCACATGACCTTGAAGTTATTGAGCTATAATGCTCATAATTAAGTTATGAAATGTATTATAGCATATATACAGCAACTATAACTAACTAATAATTATCCAATAAATGGTCATAACTATAATAAAATAATATATAGTCATATACATTCACTTTGATATCGGAGAAGGTCGTTATTGAAATGTTTTTATTCATGAAAATAAAGCTTGAACCACAGTAAGCTTATACTGACTATGACGCCTTGTGAAGCCCATTTACTAACATCAATAATGGCTGCATTGTATTCAGCCCAGTTCCTGGTACTGGGTGAGTTGGCTTGTTTTTAATGTCACTAGGTCTACCTGTGCTTTTACTGCAATGACAAGTCGAAATGTCAGCTGTCATAAAGAGTCTGTTTGTAAGAGTTGCGTAATTTAGGTGAGCTAAAGTACTAGTCATGCGGACAGTTTTAAAGATCTAAGGGGAACTTTGTTCCGTGGCATTCAAAGCAAGTTACAATAAAGCCTTGTGTTGTCTTGTTGAAAACTTTTCAAAAATAATGTGAACCCTGAAAAAGTCCTGATTGTTCCCAATGCTTACCTGACACACACACATTGTTGACATCATTATTTTGGTCTTTTCATGGGATTTGTTGACAACTAATACACCAGGTTCATCCTTTTAAAAGTGAACAGAACTTTGAGTGAATGTACTTGTCTTTCCATCTCTGCAGTCGCCTTTATTAGCAATGATGCAAACACCAATTTTGTCATGAGCGTTGATATTATATCTTCTAGCCTGCAGCATACTAAAGTGATTCTGACCACAGGCCGTTAATGAAGAAGAAGCTGGAGCAAGGCACCACTCTGGTGGTAGACCGGTACGCCTTCTCTGGAGTTGCTTTCACCGGTGCCAAGCCGGTGAGTGTTTTCTCAACCTTTCAAACTCTGCATCCATCAGGCCATATTATCAGACGTGTGAGTGAGAGAGAGAGAGAAGCAACAGAAAGTGTGACACATTCACTTCCTTTTTAGGGTTTCTGCCTGGACTGGTGCAAGTCACCTGATGTAGGACTGCCAAAGCCGGACCTTGTTATGTTTCTCCAGCTCAGTCCGTCAGAGGCGGCTCTCAGAGGCCAGTTTGGAGAAGAGAGATATGAGAAGAGTGATTTCCAAAGAGCGGTTCAAAACAAATTTCAACAGCTGATGAAGGATCGTTCAGTAAACTGGCAGGTATGACGCAGGTCTGCATTGTAGATCTATTCCTGGGTGTCATTTGAATCAATAACGTCATCTACATGGTCTGTTCTAGGTAATTGATGCTTCTCAGAGTGTTGAGGACGTGCACAAGGACATCATGAACCACAGCCTGAAAGCTATGACCTGCGCTCAGAACCAGGCACTTGCAGAGCTCTGGAAGTGAAGCCGATATATATATATATAGAAAATAGACTTTTGCACACAACAGCCTACTTTACTAACTACAAATAGAAATGCCTAAACAATTTCATACCAATTGAGTAGCACCATTGTCCACCAGGTTCTGATTTTATTTGTAGTTTTTAATCCTCTTACATTGTCTATTGTTTTGTTTTCCACCTGTCTATATATTGTGTTGATTAAATAAATAATCTTCAAATGAACTAGTGTATATGTTTTAGACTTGGCAAGGATACTTTGCATGAACAATTAATACAACTTGTCTGCAGATTTGACTTAATTTGGTTTCATTACAGGCTTCGTTACAGACTTCAGTTATTAGTGACAAACCGCGTAAGCCATGGGCATCATGTTTCTATACAACATAAAACTGTTATGGCAATTTTACTTATGGAGTCAGGGAAAGGCACCATATCACTTCAGAATAAACATTTAAAGTGTTAAGACTCAAATGGAAACACATGTATGTGAAAATGTGCATACAGAATTTATCCTGAGCTCCTGCTACGGCTTCCACCAGGCAGTCTCAATGTTGGATACAGAGAGCATTCAGTGGCTGTTTTGAGAAGAACGCTGTGTGACACACACGGACTACACCATTTGGAGCTGGACTGGCTCAAGAGGTCTCCAGTTAATGTTCATCCCCTCAGGCTTCCCTTCCGGTACAGAGAAGAAACAGAATCTCTCGCCAACTCGAGAACAGTAAATCATTGTCCGTATTTTCCTCACAGGGAAAGGATCTCAAACTCTTCGTCTTCTGAGTCAAAGAACCGCTCCAACCTGTCCGAGTCCGAGAAATCTGTGAAGTGAGGGTCAACACATTAAAAGAAAAAAAAATCCATTAAAATTCATCATCATTAACTGGATTTTTGGAATATAGTAATGCAAAAATAAAAAGCAGTTCATTCACCAGGAGTAAGGTTAAGGGCGTCCACGCTGACCATGTGAGAGGGCTGACTGTCTACTAGTTCGAACATGGGCAGGCCGCCTCTGTTGCACGACAGCTGGAAGAAAATGACATCATTTTTATCCTGTGCAAACCCCCCCCCCCCATAAAGGAAAATTATTGAACTGCTATGAAGGCGCAACAAAAGAACAGTGTTCACAGAAACATACCCTTCTTATGCGCATACACCAGTCATCAAACTCGTCCTCTGTTCTACAGAAGAAGCCCTGGCAGAAACCAGAAAACAATCGGCTATGGAACATCTGGAGTTGCTGCTCACACTTAACAACGAGCTTTAGTTTGAGGTACGACAGCTCCGCACTATAAAACTCTCCCTACCGCTGCGATGGATGGGTCCAGTTCACAGATGTGCATGCGGCAGGGTGGGTGCTGACAATGGTACGTCTCATCGGGGACCTGGCCGTCTTCGCATGGTTCCACTGCAGGTTGAGTGGTGTGTGGGTCTAAGTAGATGAGCTCCTCGCCTGGGGAGAAAAAAAAAAAAAAAAAAAAGATGTGTACAATTAGACTGTTCTCTTGGTGTGAGGAGAATTAATGTGGTGAACATGAGTGTGCAGTGCACAGCTCACAAACACAGAGACCAGACATACCGACATAACCAATGAAGTAATGGGCACTGTTGGGTTTTCCCCCAATAACACCCAGGGACTGAGGCAGCATGAAGCATTGCTGTAAAAAAGAGACAAGAGGGTTTATCTCATCGCAGCTGTGGCTGACTTTGTCTCAGTGGCAATTCAGGTACGTGTTTCTGGCCAATTAGCTACAAATGACATGAACTGCATTATTATTTTATGAAGTGCACTTTTTAAAAGATTATTAGTGTGAGTTCAGTTACTTGAGTGACTCGCAATGTGGGTAAGTTTACAGCATGTACACCCAGAAGGTCACAATCCAGGTAACATGAAGTCTGTTACCATCAGGATTGACCAGAGGGGAAAAAATGAAGCTGTACATCAACTTTAACGGTGACAATCTCCAGATCTGTGTATAAAATGTGATACACGCAGAAGTCCCTCACCTTGAGGGTTTCAATGTAGGCCTCATTTATATCACTCAGGCCCAGCCTGAGGGGGATGAGCAGGACCAGAGGTTTCCACAGAGCCGTCTCCTCCTCAGCCAGGGCGCACGCCCCTTCCAGGCAACCGTTGAGCTCTCCCACTCCCTCTGGTTCAGCGCAGGCTCCTGCCATGTCCAGCCACGGCATGCAGAGACGCTCTGCAGTGAGAAAGATGATCTATTTGTGGCCTCCGTAAAATACTGACACCGACCACTCAGCTACTTTATGTTCATTTAAGACTACAAATCAATCTAATGGAAGCTTTCAACTCAAAGACGTGCAATTGCACGTGGAAAAGTACAAAATACTGTTGTTGGATGAGCTTGTTGTCTTTATTTCGACTAACATTTGAAACCCAGAAACGTTCTTCTGTGATAAGATTTAGCTGAAATACTACTTCTGTAAACAAACACAGATGTTCCACAGTTTAACCAGGAGTACGAACTGACCACCTGATGATAACAAAATTTAAAAAAAGTTGCAACACAGCCACACTCACTGATCTCCTCGATGACCACAGTGTTGTCCATCGCCACGTGTACAACTAGTCTGCTCCACGTATCGAACACGGCCAGCTTCCTGAAAGCAGGGCAGCACATTGAGACGGTCACGCGTTTGTGTTTTACGTGTCAAACTGGAAAGACGCTTCTTTACATTGTTTTAAACCTCCTCAGTGTGCAGCAGCATCTTGTCTTTTTGTTGTTCACTGACAGTGGGATGGATGAATATGTGGCGAGAGTGAAAAAGAAAGACATCATTGTATCGCGCCCGAGCAGAAGAATGCACTTTCCTGCTGCCACTTTCGCACTATTGTACTCACTGGTAGTCCTAATGTGCTGATAAACATAGCCATGCGGCCACAAAGGCAGAGAAAAAGAAAGCTGCAAGCTGGAGAACATGGATGTGAAAACTGCGCGGCTTGAAATGGAAAAAGGACGGAAGAAAATGCATTCAACACATTTGCAACACTGAATGTAAACATAACTTTTATTTGATTACAAGAAAACTCTGCAGGGCACCTTTAATCTTAAATTAATAAGCAAAAATGCTACTTGGGTTTGCTGTACTTGTACATTTTTTATATCCATGTACTTCAGGCGTCTTGTACTTCATCTGAGCCAAGAGAAGCACATCATCTTCGGCTGTTGGAATATGTGGCATCCATTTGCATTTGCAAAAAACATAAAGAGTAGTCCGTAATAAAATAACAAAACTAGCTGCAGTCCTAAAAAAAACTAAATCTGAAAACAATGTAACTTCTTTAAAGTACTTACTTTAGAACCTGGGCAACTGTGTTTGGTCCATACCACTGGCCTATAGGCTTTCCCTCTCCAACTCCCATTTGGGCTGCAGCATTTAGAAACACAAGAGAAACACTTTTATGGAAACTCCTTTAGGGCTGTCTGAGCGAGTCCTCGATATGATTAGAAAGGCTTGACACTCACTACTTACCAATTTGATGGATGGAATAATAGCTGTCTTTTTTGTCAATGAAGGCGTTGAGAATACTGATGTACTCTTCTCTTTGTTTCTGGCCTCTGGCCCATCTCCACTCTGAGAACAAAAAGACAGTTATGAAGCCTGTTTAATACAAGCTCTGTTTGTTGTAGTCTACTCATTGGAGAAGAGCTGTTAGTGCCACACACTGAATAAAATCTGGTGTCATCTACACACACACATATATATTATCTATCTATATCTATCTTTGTGTTTCTCAAAAGTTGTCTTACCTCTGCCTAAATGTCTACACACCAAGGCCTCACCAAGGATCATCTGGCCGCACCGCAGCATACATCCCCATCCTGTATCTGATGTTGGTCCTGTCCCACCTGTGACACATTCATGAAACATGCGTTACTAAAATGTCATGTCAATTGTAGTTGAGGGGCTAAAATAAAACACAGATTTCTTCACTTACCAATCGGTGGGAAGTTTTTTCTGTATGTGAACCACAGCCGTGAAGTGACATCTGATAAAATCTCATCTTTCTCTACACGCAGACCAGAAATCACAGAATTACAATACAGTGCAAAGTGTATACTTGCTAATATGATTCCTAGTAACTTAAGTTTGTTTCTCTCTGTGTCCTACCTGTGAGTGCATTGTATTCTTCCCCTAAGATCCACACGGGGTCTGAGGTCTCCGGAAAATCTTCAAACTCTCCAAAGCGAAGTGTGTCGTATGTCAAGGTAGCTGCAAAAGAGGAACAAAGTCAGCTGGAAGATATGTGAGGAATTTACAGAGAAGATTGTCGTGCTGCTTGTGCTGCTCGTCAGGTTATTGACAACTAATGACTTGTTGCAGCTACTGAGAGTATTTCTGTCAGCAATGAGAGGAGAAGAATTCCAGCCATTTCCTGGAACGATGTTGTATAAACACCCATTTAAAAAAAAAGTGCCTACCATTTTAAATATGTTTGTTTTTGTAGATTAACTTAAGCCTCATTTAAAATGCAACGGAACAAGTGAAAGAGGAATCACCCAGAGGGAAAAATAAAGTATCAAGTTTAAAGTTCCTCCAGAGTGCCGTGTCATACTAACACAAACACAATTTACTGACAAGTCTGAAAAACTTATTTTAAGTCAAGTCAAGACAACTTTATTGTCAATGCTGCCATATGTACAGGACATACAGAGAACTGAAATGGTGTTTCCCTCATATCCCTGGTGCAAACAGCAATATACATGATGTATAAAATATGAAAAATATATACACGTTAAAAAGATATCTAAGAAAAATATGACAAATCTAAAAGATAACAGTATAAATATGGCAAATATAGAAGGATTCAGTAGTATAAACAGCATGAACAGTATAAACACTGAGATCTATCAATAATAAAAGATGTATGCAATAATACTGTAAACAGATTTTTGAATGGTGTACAGCAATTAACTGTACACATGAAGGTTAGAGGCCTGAAGAACGGTCAAATGTGTTGCATCAGAGGTCAGGATATCTTCACTTTTAGTCCTTGTTATGGATAAAAATAAATAAATAAATAAAAAACCTCAAAAACACTGAATCCTACATTTCCCATAATGCATCTGAATGGTGTTATTGTAGTACCCTGGCTGGTAAATCTTCCAAACTTTCTTGTGACAAAATGATTCACACTTTCCAACCGTGTATAAGTACTTAAACAAGTACCACAGTGGTGACGTTGATGAAGTATAAAGTACAGCAACTGTGTGTGTTTGCAGTTGAAAGACACCAGGCTCACAGCCAGGTATAAAAGAGGGGAAAACAGTAATGGGACACCATTACAGGGGACACTTCCTCTTATGAAAGACAGGAAAAATCTCAGTTAGGCCATTTTGTGTCTGTTATAACACACCGGGGGGGTGTTTACATGAATATAAAGTGTTTAAAAAGCAGGTTTCTTACACATTACTCGCTAATAACAGACAGGAAAAGTTAGCTCACCACTGCCTGTCATGTCAGTTAGTCAGCTTGGACGCAGACAGCTGTGATTTAAAGGCTTCACAGCTGAAGGATTAAGGCGTGCACTTGCAGCCGAACAAGATAAAACAATAAGTCTGCTCGTTATTGTTCAACTGCACACGATATAACCGCTTTCATCGGTGCTAACAGTAGCCTAACAACTGATGGTGATGGTGACAGTGCATCCAGGGCGTTATCATAACGCTGCCGTAAACAGTCAGCGCAAGGGCAAAAAAAGAAAGGCACACTATAGAGAGACATGAACTGACACCAACACAGGTGACATTTGCACACAGGTGCAGGTAGACACGCCGCTGTCAAAGCGGGAAATCCGCCACGTTTATGGCAACAACAGCAGGCTAACGTTGGTTAGCGGTTAGCTTTAGTCATCACTTTAGCAGGCTAACGTCACCGAGGCCACAAAAGCAGTGTTTAGAGTGGCAGCTGGAGTTGACAATCCTGTCGTGACAGAGCGGATCTGTCGCCAGGAGTGCACCTGCCCTGTTGTGGTTGATTTAAAGCTAGACTAGCTCGTTATGGGAGAGAGAATAAATGTTATTTTAACTATAAAATCTCGTTTACCTGCATCCATCCCGACGGTCTTCACCCTATCTTGTTTGTTGTTCTCTCCACTCTGACCCCGCTGGACCAATGAGAAGAGAGACCTGCTGTGGAATTTGGAGAAAGGCGGGACACGTCGTACAACACCCAATAGGAGCTGAGAAGGGCGGGGTTATTTTTCGTCCTAACCAATCAGCAGCGGCTAACGTATTGCCCCGTCGAAAACAGTGTAGGGTGACAGACTGAAGGACATAAAAGATCGATATCCATGCTGCTCCTTTGTCTGACCGTGACACAGTTACTGTACATGTATATATTGTTCTTCTATTTAAAGGTCCAGTGTGCAGAATTTGTGATTGGTGTGATCACTCACAACACTCTGTTTAGAGTCAGTATTTAGTTTGTCTGTTCTGGGCTACTGTAGAAACAAGGTGTTTCAACATGGCGGCTTCCATAAAAGAGGACCTGCTCCCACAGATATAAAAAGAGAATTTTCATATCATTATTATTATTTTAATTTTTAATGTTTTTAGTATTTCTAGTAAGATTTAGTACTTATTGGCAGCAATGGAATCTAATATTTATTAGAATGTTTCCTTTAATGTATAATCACATGTAAATAAGAATTGTTCTGTTTTCTTTGACTATGCACAGGCTAAATATATTATATTTAATATTTACAGTGAGAGTGGCTCCTCTTCTTAGCCCTCAACAGACAAACAAAACACTCTTTGGAAGACAAGGAGGAAGGAGAGGGTGAGGTGTATTTGTTTGGTTTTAGTCTGCAACTTTACCACTAGGTGTCACTAAAATCCTACACACCGGACCTTTAAACTCAGAATTAGGTCGGAAAAGGCCTATAAATAAAACATAATTTGGGTGTTCAGCAGTGTGTGCCTTGAATGTTTTAAATTCGAGCATATAGCACATCGTATGGCAAAGTTTCAAAATCTGAAGGAAGCCAAGCAACTAAAAATATTCAGTAAAGTTGTGTAACTGCCATTTCATCATGTCATTTACAGTACTCTTTTCTGTCAGTGGTGTACGGTGATTCTCATCCAACCACTAGGTGGTAGAAAACACCCTTTCAGTGTGTCACCCTTCCCTTATTCTTTGCAGTCTGTAAATACAATCTTTTACACCAAGGTGTTAGCTGACCTTAGAGGTATACACAAACACACACAGAGACACATTACACACAAACATCTGTCAACAGGGTGTTGACTGTTGAAAGGTTTTATAGTTTGCAGTTTCAACTGTTAAAACCTTCAGTAATCAGCTGCTCAGGTCAAACAGGGTGCTGCTGTGCTGCATGTTGGTTCACTGGAAAATTTCTGCTGCAATAAATGGAACTGAACCTTAATCCGTATCAGTGGAAACAGCTGTTGACCCTACTATTTCATGTCAAAATGGCTGCTGTGAAAAAAGTCTATAATCAAATCAAATCCTGTGAGGAGTACACAGAAGTCATTGTAACAGACCGTAAACGCATTAATCCATTAGACATGAAAACCTGATGTTTTAATTTGGTCTGTGTAGTTGTTGCATGTTCTGCCCTCCAGCTGTCCAAAGGCATGCAGGCTAATTGGTGACTCTAAATCACCTACAAGTGTGAATGTGAGTGTTTGTCTCCATGCGTCAGTACTGTGATGAACTGGCGGCCTGTCCAGGGTGACCCAGCATCTCCCAAAAGTCAGCTGGGATTGGATCCAGCTCCCTCATGAGGATAAGTGGTTATGGAAAATGAACGAAAGTTCACTTTCATTTTTTGAGACACTACAGACAGACTCAAGAGAAAACTATAACTTGGACGCAGCTTTAAATGCAAAGAGCCAGACTTCATTGCCCGATTACCATTATTGTAAAAAAAAACATCTGGGTAAAAATCAGCTGGGATTGCATGTCCACTTACCTCCTGGCTGCTAAAATTCTGTTTATCAACAATAAATCAACATTTACCACAGCAGAGTTAACACAACAACAATTTATTATTGTTAATATTTACATTTGCAGATGACTTACAAACATTAGTTCATTTTCTAGGACTCCTAGTTGCTACCTGCCTCATAAAATGACATTATTCATGGAATAAATTCTAATTATAAAATGAAATGTTATCAAAGTGCTCAAACTCAGAGAAAACATACTGTAACTTACCACAGCAATATATTACACGTGCCTCACAGTGAACAATGAAGAGACAGAAAAAGTTGCATTAAGTCTTTAGCGCTCTCTGAAATACACACGCGAAGTAAATGTAGGCTCAATTCATCCTCGATTCATCCATAGGAAGATCCTGCAGCACTCCCCCTAACAGCTAAAGACCATAATTTATAATTCAAGGTGGTGTGCCCTAATTTCAACATGTTAATGTCATGAGAAGTGAAGATTTTTGTAAATCCTCTGCATCCCATTTTCTCCATTACCATTTTCAACCACTAGGTGCAGCCAAACCACGTCCAAACAGGCAGTTCAACCAGAAAGCTAACAAACATGAACAGTGGGTGAGTTTATACATTCACATCAATCGTGTGCCATAATACAACCGTTCACAATAAATAGAAAATCTAGTAGAGGAAGCAGAAGAAGCGAGGAAAGTCTGTGAACTGATAAGTGTTCATCAAAAAAGGCTCAGTGCAAAATGAGTGTAAACATAATCCAAAGCAGTGGATGCTTTAGTGAAGTGTTGGTGTTGGTGTACAGGGCTGGTCAGCCCACTCAGAGTCCAGTCTGTGACTTTCACTTCTCTCTGAGGAGGTACAACACGGTGGCCTTCAAATAGTGCCCAAAGGCAAAGACAGCCGACACCAGCCAGTGAGAGCGAAAGTTGGGATCACTGTTCACCACGCATTTTGTTACATCCACCTGTAACGACAGAGAGGACACAATGAATGAATGAATGAATCAACCAATCAGACTTAATTTGTGTAGCGTTTTTTCATACAAACACAATAAAATAGCCCCCTCCCACCTTTATATGACACAAACTGACAAACTGTGGAGACGCTATTTTATCATTTTGCATTAAGGGAACACCAAAGGCAGGTTAAAAATAAATAAAATAATAATAACAATGTAATGTAAAGATGTATAAATAGATCAAATAAAAAACATGTTAAATGTATAAATAGATAGATAAGCTAACTGATGAATGATAATAAATCAATAACAGTAGTAGTAATGTAACAAAATAAAATGTATAAAGAGACAAATAAATAGAGGCAGAAAAGTGCCACAAAGCTCACCAAGTAAACTAGGCTGTCACATTTCCCAAAAATATATATACATATGCATCACACACACTATTCCAGCAATTCCAGTAATCTCAGCAACGTCTACAAAAATGGACTTTTATAGCTAAAAAAAACCTTCATAGGTGAAATTCCACAGAGAGCACAGTCAAGTGTCAGTCCTGACACTAAGCACGTCTCCCTCCTAACATCATCTCCCAGTGCTGAAATATTACAGTGAGCGTTTGGACTCATTTGTGCTCATGAGGTCAGTTATACAATGCACTGCTCTTCATTTTTGTCACACTCCACTTATCTTCAAAACAAAACTGACTTGGGTGCCATGCCTCTGAGAACATGTGTTCATTTGTTCACTTGTTTTTCTCTTTCCAGCAGAGCAGAGCGGAGACAGAGGCATGTTGCCAGACCTTGTTCCTTCTTGTCCCAGAGTTTATTGTTTCTGCAGGATTTTATCAGACAGGCTTTTCCCATTAACGGGATTCAACACAAGACTGGTCGATTGTTTTGTCTGAGGCTGCGGCTCTAGCCTGCAAAGTAAACAAGCTCAAGAGAAATCTGAGTTAAATCAGGAGAATGATTCACTCAAACTGTTCAAAGACGTTCCAGAAAACCAGACAAATGAGCCAAAAACTCTCATCTATAATATTTCTACGATATCCTACAGGGACATATCTGATAGGGTTAAAGGTGTGTTTGGAGTTAATGGCATCTACCAGTGTAGCTGCTGATTGCAACCCCTTCATCTTCATGAAGGAGAAACTAAGGTGGGTGGGAAAAACGTGAAACATTTGATGATTCCAAATTCTCAAATATGAAGATTTTCTGCTTTTCTTTGCTGGTTTGGGACTTCTTCTAAAGACTAATCGATCAATCATATATAGATTGCATACCCATACACCTAAAAATATAATGAAATGTGAGAACTTTGCTGGTATAATATTAATGCTGGGACTTACAACATGCATATGTGGAAGGGTTAAGTGATTTTTACAGTGAGCTTCACATACTTTGCCACACCCAGTATGCCACCTTCAGTTTATCACAGTGAAACTAGAGGAGTTAGAGTTATAACACTTGCACGAACATGTAATCAGGTTAAAAAATAAAAAAAGTTCCTCTTACCCAGCCGCCTCTCCTTTTCAACCAGGAGGTCAGGCTCTTGCGGACAAACTCCCCCATGCAGTCGACAATGGTATGAACCATCGCTGGATGGCCATGGCGAACACAGTCCACTGCCAGGGCTCCTGCCACGGCGTACAAAGAAACCACTTTCCCCCACGTCACACCTGACGGGAGACAAGTTGTAGGAGTGTTAGAACTAAAACTGCATCCTCACAAAAAGGTTTATGCAGAGTGCCAAATCACGCAACTGCAAAAAGGTTTGTGCTTGTTTGATAAAAAACACAAAGTTGGGGGCAGCAGTACGACTACTCGCTAGATTAGCCAGCAGATCAGTTTTCCAACTTAGCTCACATGTTGAGTAAAGCTTTCTGCCGCCATGACATTTACAGTCAAAGCTTCAGACTATTTTCGCAGTGTTTACATGTCCAACACATAAAGACTGAGCCTGAACTCCATTAATCTTCTGCAACTGTCTGTAGGATCTCGTAAGCAGAGGTCATGTTTCTTGTGTGAAATCTGGAATTTGCAGGATGATACTCTGCCAGGTGCTCCAAAAACAGGAGGAGAAACTAAAACATGAAAGACTTTAAAAGGTGTGAGAAGTCTGGCAGTGATCATATTCTACCAGTTATAGCATTTAATTTCAATCAACAAGGTGGGAGAAGGATGAAGAATAAAGCATGGAGGGATTATAAAGCAGCAGTTTCAGTTTTTGTTATATAATTGTGATAGTACTTCAGTTTTCAGTGTCCTGAATGAGGTCATAAAATGCAAATAATGGGAGTGCATCACACAAGATGTCCATGCAAATCGGTTTGAACTTAATGTTTAAAAGCCATCAGGAAAGTCAGTGTGTGGCAAGAACCCTATCAACACAAACTGCTCACATTTGTTATTTCCCTATGTTCATATTTTCTTTATACATTTCTGCTTTTTAGCTTATGACTGACTAAAAAACTGTTGTAATCCATGCAGCAGAGGCTGACACGTTCCGGCTTTTACTTCCTGTGAGGGGTCAAGCTCTAAAAATGTTGTGAAGGATTCAGCCTACACAACATTTCCCATAATGCAACTAAACCCTCCTGGCACCTCTTTGAAATTCCTCATCCCCAGTTTGTAAAACAAATATCCTCTTCAAATAATTAAGTTCATGCTGAGATCACCCCGATGGCATCAGACACAGACCGAGTAGTACTCTTTATAACTAGTAAACTGACAAAGCGTAACTTCAGTCTAGTGCTCCTTGACATTTCATTGTGCAACCCTGTGTTGTAAAATGACAATAAATGAACCATGAAATCATCACTGTGGGTTCCACCCCGGTAGCCCTGGCTGATACAGTCCAAAAGTTGTGCTTCAGTTAAGCTGCTGTATTAAAACACGTCTAGATAGAAAACTTCTCTTCATGTAAGGGCAAAAAGGAAACATGCAAGTGTCCCGTTAAGGTAGGACTTGCTGATGACTTTGTCTGTCTAGCATTTGGCACGGGACAGGAAGTTTACAGCAGGCTTATCAAAGCTGTTTTCACTGAAAACAGACCAACTCCGTCTGGAAACGACACTGATAAAAGTGGTGAGATGGAACCAGGCCCAGGTCGAGGGTTAGGAAACCAAAACACTCAGCTAAAAGATGCTAAAATGCTCCATAGAGCTAAGGGGAAGTGGGAGTCGGATGAAATTTTTCTGTGGGTTTGACACAAAGGACGACAGCTTTTCACATTACACACGGCAATCTGATCCATTGTTAACATGAAACTATTGACTTTAAATTTTAAAAAAGGGACCTCATACTACACTGCTGCATGACATAACGTGCGAGAAAACATTTTGGCTGGAGTTTATCTGCCTCTGCCTCTGTGTCTGAGCTCGTGCACATTAGACTTATTTGTGGTTATAATCTACTGCTGCCCATGACTTCCTCTTCACTCTTCACACAGTGACATGTTTAGACTCTCTGCTGTATGTTCAAATTTACACTGTAATCACTGAGGCTATATTTTTCAACCTGCACACTGAAAGCCAAACTGCAATTTGTATAAATAAACACCCAGCTCTTATGCAACCACGAGAAGGTGTTTGGATTGAAGATGTACTTTAATTTTATTGTTTGGTGAAGTCAGTCATTCACCATGCGCATACATCATGCATGAGGACTAGACTAACCTGATCTTTGCAGCAGACTGCTTTGTTACATTCCCAGGGGAATAAGCCAGCTGAGGTTCATGACTGAACTCCCTGGGTGGGGTCCAGACTGTCTGTAACAATCGCTCTCTCAAGCAACAAGTTAACCTAATATGGTCTGAAAGTGTTCCCTACGTTTCCTTTCCTGTAAAGGGATAATGACCGCCAAAAAAAAAAAAGAAAAAAGTTTCTGCCTATCTGAAGAGTCCTGTGGTCGCCCTGTAAAAGCGGTGTTTACATGATGAAATAGCATGGCATTGGTTCATTTTTTAAGAGGGGTTTAAGAGGTATTAATAAGTGCAACAGTATTAGTTCTCCAAACTTTCACTAAGTGCATTGTCTTTGCTTCAAGCTCTGAACTTCCTCCTACCCGATGACAACAAAATAATGGACTTCCTTAAAAGGCAACCCTGTGTGTAATGCTCAGACACAAACCTGATAAAAGAGCACTAAAGATAGGCCTGCACGCATGGTATGATTTACAATACAGCCCGATCTTGACGTGGACCCACCTGTGGAGAAAATATCTGCGGCCACAGCCAGGAAAGCATCTGACACGATGCTCTCTGACGCCACCGTGATGTTGAGCTGTCGTGCCACGTTGCGGTAAACGTTGGGTCGGAGGTACTCCAACTCATCACCTGCGGGTCAAAACACGAGAGAGTAAACTCAATCAAAAGAGGACGCGCACTGACTGTTTGCAGTGCCTCTGGCTTCGTATTTAGGGCTATACACACAGTTAAAACGAGTCCATGTAACGTTCAATAGAAAGAAAAGGCACTGGCACCAGCAGTGGCTCTTTACTCAGTGGCTCACTGGTTCCTTTAAAATCTAATATCGCCTGAATTTTTCATTTGAGCAGGGAGGCTTATGTTTGCTTATGTTGCGTTATCCAGGAGACGTCAAAGTCCAAAAGTTTCATCTCTTTAATGAATTCTGAGCTCAGAGGTTTACCCAGTCTTTGGTAGTCTTTGTTGAGTTTCCAGTGAATTGCATAACTATCTAAACTGGAGGTGGGGTAATAACCACAGATGGTAATGTGAACCCTCAGATGGGAGGAGCCATGTTGAGCCTGTCAGTCTTTTTTTCCATACTGGAAATATTATTTACCGAAACTTTGTGACTACTTTTTTTCCTGGGGGTTCCTGGGAATCTCCTCTGTGAAAATGAAAGTTCATCCTACAATAGGTTTGTGAATGACGAAACGAAACCAGGATCATAAACAGGATTAAGTGAGTCTGAACAAACTCCCACACCTCTCACACTGCACATCATTGTAAAAAGATCCCTACAAACTGTTGTATGTCGCAGTTGTTGTCTTCTCTATCTCTTCATTGTTAAAGTACTCTTTGTGTTCTGGTGTTGCTTCATTTCGTCTTGGTCTTAACGTGGTCAAACCCACACAGTCTTTCTTCTTATAAAAGCTCTTTGTTTGTGACTTTAAATTAAATGAACAAATGCAGTTCAGGTCAAATTCCTGGAAACATCTCATGACCACTGTGTTCTCCATGGTAGGTATATGAACTCTACACACACACACACAGGTTGGTTAACCCAGCTTGTTCGCCCCCATAGTTCATTGCTCAACCTGAAGATGTAGATAACTTTAGTTTACTTCATCATACCTCTGATAACATCCTGGGAGAATATTATAGGCATACTTTTAAATGCTTAACTCATATATGATTTGGCATATCACCCCCTAAAACTTACCCAGCCACAGCAGAACCGACGATATCTCCCCCAAAGTCCCACCTGATGCAGTCAGTCCGTGTTCAGGCTTGGACCAGCCTATCCCGGCACGGTTCAGCCTGGAGTGAATGTACTCCCTGCACAGTGCTTTAGCCTGGGACACCAGCTCCTTGTCGGTGGGCGAGCGGTCAAACACTTCAACAGCAAACACAGAGGAGCGGCGCAACATCTCCATGCCCGTGTCATCCACCACCGCGGACTGAGCTGCTCACCTCCCCGCCTGCGCCGCCTCGCACAGCGGCCACGCGTCCTCCCCTCTGTCTCCTCTCCTTTCTCGCAGACAGGAGGACCTCTGCAGATTATCCTGCAAAACGGGCACGGGGGTTAGTTTGTCTTGTCTTTGTCTTTTGATGAGGAAACCCGACGCAAACACACAACACTACTGAAGCTGCAGGTTATAAAACACAAGCTGGAGAAAGAGAAAAGTTTGACACCAGTCTGGAAAAAGTTATGTTGCACTCGGTGCTTTTATAATAAAGTAAATGACACTTACCGATAATTAATAGGCTAATACTCCCCAACAATGTAATACTAAGCAGGCTGCATCCTGACATGTCACTGAGCAGAAAAGCTGATTTCATCACAGACTTTTATGAACTGAAGATTTACTGCCACGTAAAAACAAAATTCACCCAGCTTATAGTCTGACAGGCTCTCCTTCTAAGGGCACTTAGTCCAAAGGCGGAGATAAGCAGACCAAAACAAGCACCGCCCCTCCGCCCCCATCCCAACTCACACACACTGATACACACACACACACACACACTCATCATCGAGGACTTATTACGTTATGTTGTGGGGACAGGAACCTGTTTACACACCCACACTGTGAGGACATTTGCGCCATCCAGGAACGGACCGCAAGTGAAGGCGCAGACGTGCGTTATCAAGGTCAAGGTCAGGGTTCATCTCCAGGAAATTAATGTTAATGAGCAAAATACACCTAAAATATATTATATACAAAGTATTCTCGGTTTTTCAACAGGAAACCTACAGGAGGCTTTCCAAAATAAAACATCAAGTTTGTCTAATTCATCTTTAATCCATGAGTGGTACTTACTGATGAAGTACAAGCTATAAAGCAATTATTATTATGTGAAATCTATCTATCTATCTATCTGTCTATCTGTCTATCTGTCTATCTGTCTATCTATCTATCTATCTATCTATCTATCTGTTTACCACCATCACCACTTTCTGTCCACTTCTTCTTGAACCCTGAAGGCATCACTATGACTTCATTCACGCGTCTAATGATTAATGATTGATCATATTTAGCCCAGACTTAACTGAGATGATCCATCTCTGTCTGTTAAAATATGAAGTAATTGTCTTATCGTAGCATAAAGACACAGAGACGGAGGGAAAACGGCCAGCCTGGGTTAAACAAATGAGATGTAACACATTTATCTCCGCAGGAATTGGTCGCCTTTGAACAAAGACAGGCAAATTTGGTGAAGTACGCAACGATGCTGGATGACTCAGCATTTCTACACAGCCCTGCTGGTGTCCTACTTTTTGAGGAAATGAATGGAAAGCCCAGAGTCACACGACTGTTTGCTTTTACAGATGAGGAAGGCCGGTTATGTGTTGCCTCTGCGAGAAGTCTGATCCAACAACGACGGGGCATTAAAAACCAACACGCTGGAACGTGACCGACTTGACGCACGCACCCTGCAAGTCGCCTATTCACCCACACCTACAAGATTAAGAGTAAACGTGTAAAAGCACTCGCAGCATGGATCCAGTCATCTGCTTGTATAAATATTTGGATCATAACACCACAGGTGATTTGATGTGTGCCGTGTAGCCATGTTGTTGTAAGAGCAACACAGCTACACACCTCCTCCACTCCCTAACAGAAAAGCGTTTGAATAGACTTCCCTGGCAGGCGAGCATTAATGCCATTCTGGGGAAGCCTCCACACCCACCTGTGGTGGTTGACACTGTTTGGACATGCCTGAGGAATGCCCCGTTTTGTTTAGGACTCAGACTCAGTGATTACAGGGAAACTGTAATTGGAAGCTCAATTTCAAAAAAATCGAACTGTAGCTTCTTGTTCTGTTGAAATGCCCACAGGTGAGATGAAACAGAATATTAAAAAAAAACAACTGATAGTGTGATTGAATGATTTTTATTTGTTAGGTTTTCAATGGAATAACATGAGGACTACATGAGGGCGATTCAGGCGCATGGCCCCGATGACAGGCTAGACAATAAATAGGAGTAACGTACTGTATGTTAACTGTGCAACAGTCAGTCTCTTACACACAATGTCAAGATGGTTTGGAGATGACCTCCATCATCACCTCGTGTTACAGCTCCAGTGGCTTCTCCACACACACAAAACACACACACACAACACACAGAGGGTAAAGATTCCAGTCTTCATACAAAAAAAATATATACCAAGTAATAGCATGGCTGCATGTAGCGCACTATTATAGAACTGACAATGAGTGTCACTGGTGTCTCCTATGAGTCAGCTCCCATTCGTCTGACACACACCATGACATCACCAGGTAGGATTGCTTCAAAATATGTTCTTCAGGTTTGTTTTTAGAAGGAAAATCTGCAACTTTTACAACGTAAAGCACTACACAGTATTTCCTCAAGTTGTTATGCCTATGCAAAAAAAATAAAAACAGGATATATTGGATTATATTTGATATTAAAAGAGAGAAACGTAGCACCAAACTGGCCGTGACGTTGCCTAACTAATCAAAAAGATTTAAGCAGAAGCAGCTCCCTTTTGAACACTTTGAACAACCTTCAATGAACAGGCAAACAAAGTTTTAGAAACAAATACTGCCCACGGTAATATTTCATCCAGGCTGATGCTCAATAACCTTCAGAAATGTTTGAAATGAAAATCACTTGTGTGTCACTCCCGACAGCAGCACGAATTTCTCAAAACTTGCCATGCATCTGCAGAATCGCGTGACTTTCAACATACCACGAACTTTCTGCTCGCCTCCACCTCGCGCGCACCACCGCCTCTTTCAACGTACCTCCTGTAACTTCATTTTTCCACATACCGTAAATCATCTTCGTCCCTCCTCAAAGCTTCAGTGATCATGTGCTGAAGTGAAAAAGTCCTCCAAAAAGAAAGCCTGAATTTAAGCCCTTTGTGTTGGAGTTGGTCCCATAAAACATTGTTTTCCCATCAATCTATATAAAGAGCGCTACACATGCAAAAAACCAAAAAAACTGATCAAAATATACACGTCTCCCTTTCATCATATCCTGTATACAGGAACAAATGTTATCATTTACATCATTAAATCAAGAAAGAAAAAAAAAGCACAGACCATTAGAATTAAATCCTTAAGCTGAGAAATGTTAACACTTAAACTGGCAGCATCTTTCAGTCTCCAGTTGTTATTGTCCAAAAGTTCACTCCACTTCATCGTTACAGTAAGAACCAGACTGGACAGTCTTTCTGATGCCCCGGAGGCCCAGCCTCCAGACACACGACGTTCAATTCAATTTCCGTTTATCTCCAGGGGACCTCCTTTGGATATGAGCAGGCTCATCCGGCCCGTAGTGCTGGCAGCACTCTTGATTACCTCCATCCATCTGTGAAGACAAGACAAATTTTTTTAAACTTGACGTTAAAGTCGTGAAATATGCAACACTGTTCTGGGAATCGGAAAGAAGTCACGTACCTTTCGAAGGTGTACTCGCTTTCTGCCCGGAAAAAGTAAACATGGGACTTGAACTGCAGCTTGAAGACGTACTCCTTGTGGATGCTGTCGACTCTTCGGGGGTGCTGACCGTGTAGCCGAGCAGGGGCAGGCTAGCCAGCGGGAAGTCATCCTGCAAACAGGGAAAGAAAACGCTTTCTGAACACAGACCAGCTCGGCTCAGCTCCACCTTTTAAATGTCGTGTTCTGAAGCAGAAATAATACATCCCAGCACGGGTCTGCTGACCTGGTGAGTCTTGTAGAAGAACAGGCAGAAGTTGGTGAAAACAACCCAGAGTTTCTGCCAGCCATTACTGTTCTTGAACTTCCTCAAGAGGTAACCTGAGAGCTGGTTCTACACGGAGGGAGACAGCAGAGAATGTTTCAGATTTACATGACAAAGTTCGGTTGTTCTTATTTGAGTGATTTCATAGAAGACAGTTGTGTGTCGATTAGGCCTGTTAAAGTGCTGCATGCATGCTCTAGGACAGATTAACACTTCATGACTTCATGCTCAGTTCACTGGCGACGTCTCTTGTCGATGGAAGCTCTGTTGCTACTCCAACATTATCAGCCATGGGCATGATATGATTTGTCAACTTTTAACCGTTTCCCATGGCCGTAATTTCATTACATCTATTTTTCCATCTCTGGTTATTGTTCCTTTTAGTTAACATAACACTGGACTCACTAAAGATTTTGGAATGTAAAGATGTTGCTAAAAATAGGTCCACCAGGGCTACAAACACGAGCAGTCGTGCTACTTTTGGTGGAGTACAATGTTGTCACAACTGATGGATGGTCCGAGCTGCAAAAGTAGTTTTCCTTTAGAGAAATAGTTCTGCAGTGCAACAAAGCAAAGCAGGAATCTGCTGCTCTAACAGCTTGTTTCTGGAAAATTGATCGGATTTAATATTTATTTCTGATTTGAGACGTTGATTTATCAAACATGTTCCAGGGGACATGAGTTGATCTTTTTGGTTTTGGTTCCTACTCATCTTGTGACTAATATTTAAATATTAGCTTTTATTTCCTCCTCGTTTTATGGTAGCATTTACAGTACAAGAGGCTTACTGATGAAACCTGAGAGCTGTGGCTGTTTCCTTTCTGCTGCTTTTCCTTCTCTTTATTTATATTCGTGTCATCTTTATCTTACTGTATTTGTTTTATTAGACAATTATGGAATGGATGTTTTGACTTGTGTGCAGATGCTGCAGGCTATTTCCTGACATCAAGGGTGTTTGTTTTTCATTTCAACATGTGATTAAATGAACAATGAGCTCTTTTAACCCAGTTATGCTGAGACTACAGAGTTAGAACACAATAACTGGACCTTTTCCAGTGATCCACCATGACCTGTGGCTCTAGTACCTGGTTCATGCGCAGGTAATCAGTGAGAGAGAGGTTCTGGTTTCGGTACCAACAAACATGCGTGATGGTGTTTGGTCTTTGGCCCTGACCGAGGAGATAGCGAGGAGGAAGCTCTGGTGAGACAGCCGGAGAACCGAAGACTGAGAGGGTAAAGAGACAAGGGAAGAAAGGACCAAGAGAAAGTGTTAGCATGTTAGCTTCAGACAGGAATAAAGGGGAAGAAAGAGCAGGTAGGAAGTCCTGCAGGTCTGTGGAGTAAGAATGTTAGTGTCAGAGGAATTAGGTGCAAACATTATTAATATCCATCCAGCAGGAGACAGTGGAAACGCGGATCTAACAGTCACCAGGGGGAGATAGAGGCACATGAGTGGAAACTGAAAGAGTTAGAAAGAGAAGGTGAAACGCTGAGATGGATCCCAGAGCGGCCGACGCAGTGAGTGTCACTGACATGTGAATATATATATGGTCTGTTCTTGTGTGTCTATACTCAGGGTGTGTGTGTGTGTGTGCATGTGTCAATCTTAAAGTGGGCAGAGGAGGAGTACCTCCACAGCCAGGCTGTGATCGGACATAGACACACTGGTGTTGCGGTGCCAGCACACATGCATGGTGGTGTTGGCACGGTGGTGTGTCTGCTTGTCCAGTGATGTACGGGAGGAGTTCATGTCATCCTCCGACTCCTGCTCCAGAGAAACCTCGTCTGACGATCCTGAGGAAGGAGGTGGAGGAGGATGAGGAGGAGGAGAGAGGTGAGAAGGTGGGACAGGAAGTTGTTTGGAGGAACGGGACTAACTTTACATTTGGGGGGAAAAAAAACATTTTTTAAAAACATAATTTTCTCATTCAGTTGAGAAGAGAACAAGAACTGTTAAACGGGACACTTTTCCGCACATAAACTACTTCACATCTTTCAGCTGTACTCAGGTCGACAGAAGCTCTTACGGTTGGAGTGATCGCCGAGTCCAGCGTCGAGAAAGATGCTTGATTTCTCTTGTGACTTCTTGGCCATGTCGATAGCGAGGTTCAGATCCTCAATCCACTTCCCCATCTCCACTTTAGAGCTGAAATCACAAAAATACACGCAGGAGACAGTTGAGACAGAGCTGCACCTAACTCAGTGTTACCATTATCGAAGTCTTGTAGGCGATTTTTCCATATAAATGATAAAAATACTCCCAGATTATCCAATTTAGTAAGCTTTCCTTCTTTGCTCTACATGTCCTTTTGTATCGTTTATTTATACTCTATGTATTACAAATGTATAGTTTGTGTTAAACCTCTTTGGCAACTCTGTCCTGCACGCAGTCATGGTCAGAGCACTGAATTACTATTATGATATTTTATGATATAACCATCCTAACCGCTAGTAAGTCAGATTGTGACAAAACGTTAATCAAAATGTGCTGAAAACAAACAAAAATAAAGAAATATAAAAGATAAGCAGGAGTTTAACTATGGTTTTACTTATATTCATCAACTCACAATGAATATTAGCAATTATAATGACATATATGGAATCTGATATCTGATTCTCTGTAGACGAGAGAAAGACTACACTTTAACTTGTAGTCCAGTGAAGGTCCTTCATACCTGGCAGCCACTACAATGGTCCTCTGAGCAGAGTAGATGGTGAAGCAGTGGGGGACAGACCACTCATTCTCACTTTCCTCGACCTACAAACAAAAAGAGAAATCCAGAAAAGGTTAACCAAACATCGGAAGCATTCAGTCTAAACACATTTGTTTGCAATGAATCATTCAAGCGGAGGAATGGAGGGGGAAACAGTTCTGAGTCTGACTCATGTCACAGACAGACCTGCCAAAGAGCTTCTAGTGGAGCATCCATACGCGTCCGTGTTGAGGTAAACCATGATGCGCTCATGTCTCGTTTTTTTTTTTTTTCATTTAGTATCAGTAGCCAAGATCAAACACACCTATGAGCCGAGGGTCACATTTAAATTATCCATGCTTTATTTTGGCTTGGTATTCATCTACGAACACCTGCAAGGGCTGACGTGACTCTGCATCTTGAGCAATCCTCTAGGTGTGCCTTTTTTCTTATTTATTTATTTATTTTTGCTGATTTGTCTACACAAGCACGGGAGAAGATGGGTAGGGTTCGGGCATCCAAGCTGGCAGAGCTCAGAGGACTTACCGGTGCGTCCAGCACTATGAGCTGCAGCCAGGAGTAAAGCAGAGACATGCAAAGTTAGGAGACCCAGGCGCTCCCCTCTCAACACACTGATCAGATCACACCGACAACACTAACCCACGCAGCTCACACCAGGTAACCGTATTCCTCTGATAGTGTAGCCGGAGCTGCAGTGGGATTTTAACAGGGCTGATGAGCTAGAGCTTATATACTCACGATCATGCCATGAAGGGGCAGCTGCCCGTGCACTTTGAACTGATTGGTGGCTGTCACACCTTTGCTTGTGTAGAGGAGCATGTCCGAGAACTGAAAACACAACAGGAACGGCTCGTTATTTCCTAAGTCCACTCATTTAAAAGATTTGAAATCGTAGTTTGAGTGACAGGCGTTTTGTTCCGACCAGGAAAAACATTCTCTGCTGCAGTCCTTTCTTGGTAAGCTTGTACAGACATCCTTCTCGTATGAACTCCTAAAAAAAACAACCAACAACCAAAAAAAACAGAAGAAGCTCGTCAGATGCTGTGTTACATTTTCAGGAAGTTTCCCAGCACCCCCTACCCTCTGCTCGATGTCATTGCACTCACCCTGCCTGGCGCTGTTAAGTTCTCTATACCAATGAGGTCTCTCTGCAGCTCTGTCAGCTTCTGGAAATTCTCCAGTCGGATCAAACTGCTCTGGAGCTGAGTGGCTATGTCGGCAACTTCCTTCAGAGCCTCTGTGAGGAAAGAAGAAATGATGTGAATACAAAATACTTTCAATAGTGCTTCATCTTCAATTTGGAAAAAAAAAAAAAAAAAAAAAGGTAAGAGTAATCATATTTCCAAGAATAATTTTAAGTAAAACCACAAATATGTAGCCAAGCATCACTGTAAGAGTGGCAGCACTGAAAACATATTTATATACTTCATATATACCAAGATCAGACATAATATTGGCCCTGACATGACTGTCAACCAGTTGTCCTCTAAACCTCTAGATTCAGACTGCAGATTAATGCGGGGTCTACGTGTATTATGTAGACTGGAAAAGGCTTACATCCTGCGGGGGTGTACTAAGTGAGAATGTGTGCATGAATGCAGAGTTACTTCTCAAGTTTTGCTTACACTTACAACATCACAACCAAGTTACATGAATTCTGATAGGACTGTTGACACTTCTTCATCTGTCAGAGTTACGGAGAACTGACCCTTGCAGTCGTCGTGATCGCGGTGTGTGGGAGAATAATGCTTGCACAGGCGCTCCAGGATGAGTTTGTAGTGCATGAGGCGCTGGATGGGCTTGAGCAGGAATGTGTTGAGAGGCAGGTAGCAGACTTTCTGCAGCTCAAACTCTTTGTAGACCGTCTCCAGCTTCTTCAGCCTCTTGGTGGCTTTCTCCAGCTCGGTTAACACCTCGTCGTGCTTCTGCAGGTAGCTGGTGAATTCCTGAGACAGCGATAAACATGTACAGCATGAAAAACAGGGCGGCAGCCAAACATATAAAAGGATGGGCGGAGGGTTAATTAGAGAGCTAATCGTCACCTTAAGAGCACACATGTTCCTCAGCATCACGTCGCCAATCCTCTGGTAGTCTCCTTTGACGTGAGCATTAGAGCGTCCCTCCCTGAGGAAACACACAATTTGTCTTTACTGCCATCGCGTTGGAGGTTTCCGCACATCACACAGATGAACACTGCAGGAGCACTCACCAGAGAGCCAGCCTCTGGTCTAACTCCTTGAGGAAACCTCGGTGGAACTCGTAGATGGGGTCGATGTTAGAGAAGAGGAGAGTCATGAGGCCCTCGGGCATGGCGTTTTCTTTGATCACAGCGCTGCGAAACCACTGAGAGCGGGAGAGAGAGACGACAAGAGACTGCTGATACATCTCCTGGCAGACTGGAGAGTAAACATGATCATACATGACTTGACTGATGATGACTGTGTCTTTCTTCGTCAGGAGATGAACGCGTTTTCAAAACCAAATTTAAAATAAGCAAATGTATGGCCAACGTTGAAGGGCAAAAACCTGAAATCTGATATTTTCATATCTCATGTGACGGAGAAATCATGACTTGTAGGCTGCTGTAGGAGGTCAGCGAGGTGGCAGCTCTGTGGGTGTGCTGTGCTGGACTGTAACTGTGCTGAGGAGTGAACCGCGTATCGTGTTTCTACATAATATATCCCACATGCAGATTTCAATGGTACATAATATTTGTTTTTCAAATAAACTCACCACGGTGATGACCTCGAGGTCTTTCAGGTACGTCCGCTCTGTGGTCAGAATCTCTTTGGCAATGAAGTAGGCCTTGTCGGTGGGATATCGCTGAGGGAGAGGAGAAAAAAAGAAAAAGAAAAAAAAAGGGACACGAGTTTAAAAACTGAGCGATTGACATCATCCCCACCATGAGAAAAAAATTGAATCCATCACCTCCTCCTCCATTATACTGACAAAACAGTCAACCCGCAAAGGGGTTGTGAGGCAGGGGTGGCATGTGAGCAGAGTACCTTCCTCCTGCCCTCTTCCTCCTCCTCTAGCCTGGCAGTGCTGCCCACCTCGCTCAGGATGGGGCTTTGCAGGGGCGACGGGGCCTGGCCCGGTAGGCTGAGGGTCGACATCTGAAAGGAGGGCGACATGCAGAGGGGACCTTTGGAGTTGAGGGGCGAGAGCTGAGGACTGTCCACGACTGAATCTGTGACAGGAGGAGAGAAAAGAAAAAAAAAGTGTTTTAAAATCACTCAAGTCGAACAAACAGAAAATAAAAGATAATGGAATCGCAAAAAGGTTAATGGACTCTGCCCAAACAGGACAAACATGATCTTTTGAAACGGGTGGAGTTTAAGTCAATACACCGCTACAAGAAGGGGAACGAAACACTAACGCTTCTGTGACTGTTACAAAATGTAACAGTGCATCCAGTCAAATCGAGCTTCTTCTTCACCTAACCTGTTTTTCGACAATTATTTTATTTCCCCTCAGAAACGTGGAGCACATTTGAACAAAAACAAGTGGTGAACGGTTCATCACACACGTCGGCCACAAATGAAAGGAGAGACGGCGGAGTAGACCAAAAGCGAGTAATGGTTCCCACATTTTTCCCCCCACTGCCATTGTTTTCAGAGCCCTGTCTGCAAGAACGACAAATGATTCATTGCCAACTTATACGAGCCCTGCTTCATTTCAGAGAACTGGCTCTTGTGCTTTTGTTCTGGAGCGCAAGCTTTGCTACACACACAACAGTCCAGGAGACAAAAAACAAGCAGATGAAACGCTGGGCTGTCCTCTTTTACCGAGTCACAGGTCACCACAGCTGTTCTTCCACTTCTAATAGAGAGAGGGAAAAAAACAGAGTGGGGGAAGGCCGGGAGAGAGAGGAGGAGAGAGTGAGAGAGAGAAAGAGAAAAAAAGAAAGTCACTACTCGACCCGGAAATAATTGCTCACGCAAAGACTTATCAGGAATGTGGCTTGTCTGGAGGGCAAATATCTGTTTATAGTTTATCTGAAGTGCCCCACAGAGAATGACACGAGGGGAAGAGAGCAGACGTCAGGCTCCACAGCAGGAGGACCAGGGTTTTGCTGTGGAATGACTTGACTTGGCACAAAGCCTGTCCAAACAGGGAGCACACACACACACACACACACACACACACACACTCAGCGGGAATTAGGCTGAGGAATCTTGTGTACGAGTCCGACGAGTTTGTTGCCTCAAATTTAAAAGGAAAATCGACAGCGTGTGTTGACGTGTTGCGTATCGTCTTCTGACTAATGTTACACAGATACTAAAAAGATAATCAAATTCTCTAAAAGAACATGAGCCATTCATCCAAAATTAAAAAAAAAAAAAAAAAAGAAAGAAAAAAAGACTGGAGTAGGAGCAGAAACAATGTGGAGTATGTTGCTCCTCAGTTTCATTTAGTTTTCAAATTATTTGGAATATGATGAAGCTAAAAAAAAAAAGCACATCATTTGAGTATAAGCCACCAAAACCTCACGGGATTATTACATCACTGCTGTACGAGTCTGGGTCTGAACACAGAGGTACTATATGATCCGGACCGTGCACAATCCTGTGTAACACCACTGGGGTGTCTGTTGGAGCAAAGTTGGAAAGAATTACATCACTGTTGCGTCTTTGATTTCAGTCTGCATCCCAAAAAGAATTTTAAGTCTGACATTCATGGTACCCAAAAGTGATTACTTTATTCTTGAGAGTAAAACATACAAACATAAAGTACAGGGTTTGTTTATAATAAGTCAATATACATGTTCAGGATTAAGTGATGATTACTTGATGCCTAAGTGCAGTTAGCTTAGCTGGTTATAATTGTCAGCCCGTCATTAATTAAATCTTTAGTTGAGATGTGGCAGGAAAAGAATCAAGGCAACAAAAAAAAAAAAAAAAAAGCCACGAAGAGAAAACCTTTGATTGGATCGACCAACTCTACACGGCCTGCAAGGTAACGGATGGCACCTGAAACAAAAGTCATGTTCAACACTCTCCAAGGTGACGACTGTCCACACCTGTGACTGTGGCCTCTCTAGAAAAGGAAAAATGAAAATGGCTACATGCCATCCTTCAAAATGACAATGAGAATTGGTGAGTATTTAACGATTATCTCTAAAGGACTAAAGAGGAACCCTCTTCATTTAGACTGAGCCCCCTTTTCCACAGAGACGTTCGCTGGAAACATCCCAAAGCTCGCGAAGTAAACAGGAATGTTACACCTGAGAAGTGCACGGAAAGAGCGAAAGTTAAGTGCTTGAAGGCACTGCAGTGCGAGACAAAAAGACGACTGTGACGTACAGAAAGGGCAAAGTGAAGCCAAGTGAAGTCACCCTTCAGGCAGCTCAAATAAAGAGGAAATTAAAAAGAGCAGACCCGACAAGTCAAGACTTTTTGTTTTAAGTAGGAAAAGACACCAGTGACTAAACAGAACACGACTGATTAGTGTGATAGAGAACGTATTAGTTTTTCAGGTTTAATGGCACAAGTGAATTCATGTTATGGCAGACTTGATGAGGCCAGGCACCACAAAAAAGATCTGAAGCCTGGCGACTGGGTAAACAAACAACTAAAAAAAAAAGCTTTACGCATGCTCGTAGGACTGACCACATGACAGCAAACCATCCTTCCTATAGCAATACTTAAAAAACATCAGAAATCCAGCTAATATAAAAGAGGAGGATGTGCAAAAGACCCCTGTTTCCTTCCAATAAACAGAATACCACGTAGTACCCTGAAGATAGCTAATGCCAGAACCCCAAAACATGCTACAAGCCACATGCCAGAGAAGAGACAGCGCAACACAAATCCCTAATCGTGTCTGAAACTACAACATCCAAAAGGGTTTCCTGGAAGATACAAACATCGATGGTTTCTAGCGTTGAAAAGCGCTACATGTATTCTACGTTTTAATAAGTACTATCGTGTCAAAGACTATTTTACATGATTTACTAACTGCTGTAAGGTTGCTACAGAAGCACAAAGCCTTACAGACAGGTAAGATGATACATTCATTTTGTACAAAGTGGTGTACCTAATGGCTCATTAGTACACTGCTTACATTCTTCAACTCAGCTCAACAAAAAGCAAAAAAAAAAAGGTTAGTAACTTGGTGAGATATTTTGGTGATTTCTACATGAACCTACTAACACGCTGTAGATGTGCAGAATGCAGACACACACGTCAGCCAGCAGATGTCAGTGAAGCACAAAAGTGTGAATGGAAAAGTGGCTCCATGGCATGTCTTGTTTTCACAATACAGGAGGCCTGTGAGGATCACTGAACCCGGACGACTCTCGGTTTTCTTTTTACCCTGAGATTGGAGACGATGGATTGGAGGGTGATTAAAGATCACCAGCTACTGGAAAACTCTACGCTGCACAAGTAGTACCATCTAAGAAATGTCAGGTGAGTATTATTACTGGTAAGAACTATGGTGGTGACGTATTTTAGTACTTTGATATCACATTTTGAAGCTTACGTGTTGGTCAAGGCATAGTTAAAATAGGTAGAAAATCATAAAAAAACAACAACTCTACATTAATTACAGTTTCCTTTAAGCAGCTACGTGTTTCATTAAATTGAAACCATTAACCAGGCGATCAAATTGGAAGATGGATGCAGACATCCCGATTTAAATTACTATGAATTCAGCAAAAGGCAGGCATTCCTATGCCAACACGCCCACGATGTTTTAAAGGGTGTGAAACGTGTATTAAAAGAGATATAAAGCTTCCAGAGTAAAAGCACAGAGTGTTTTGCATTTACCCAAAATAGGATGAATGTTGCAGATAAGACAACTGAAAGAGGTCATTCAAGAATCTCATGAAAGTTAAGGCCAAAAAGGCAAGATTCATGAGTGGGCAGGAGTGATTAAAACATAAAAGCACCACGCCCTGACTGTGGCAGGGGTACACCAGGTCAAATCACTGACGGAGAGCTTCTCCTCCACTTCTCAGTAGAGGGAGCTCAAAATAAAAAAAAAAAGCATGTGACAGTTAATAAGTTTACACAACAAAGATTTGAATCAACAGACTGGAGACAGACGCCAGCAGTCAAATCATCTGCTTTACATTTCACATGGTGCAACCATTTTTGTTATGATCTATCTCATGATAAAAAAGTTTTGTGAATGTGAAGGGTGGTGTTGAGACTAAGGGTAAAATTGTGTGTTTAAAGAGTGATCTATGTTGTCGCAACTTATTATTAATTACAATGTCACAAAAGTGTCTATAATTTGGACAGCCCCCACAGAGGCCTCAAGTGCTATGATGTGATTTACATTTTAATATGAGGAGATCCAGAGGGGTCTGCGAGCGCCAGAGCCTGCAGGTTGTGGCACTGAAGGAGGAAACCTTCGATTCCACTGTTCCCCGTCAGTGGATTACTGTAAAACAGATTCTGCTCAGGGGGAAGGACGCTGTCAGAGCCCCAGTCGGAGTCTGAATCCGAGCTGCCGTTCCCGGAGCCCTCAGTGGCCGTGGGTGGGTAGCTGAGCTGCTCAAGCTGCTCCACCAGGTCACTGAACTGCACAGCAGAGCTGCTCTCAGATCGCACCGAGTACGCTGGGAAGTTGACCATCGAGCTGGCCTCTGACTGGATGTCGGAGCCTGGCAGGCGGAGCGAGGAGGAGTCGTTGCCTCCGTAACCCACCGACATGGACTCACCTGCGGAGCTAAGCCCCAGGTTGTCCAGGGAGCTGCACTCGGAGCGGTTGTTGACCAAGGAGCTGGTCTCTGAATGACCAACAATGCTATCAGGGAAAGCATTTGTATTCCCATTCAGGTCTTCAATGCCCACACTAAAAATCCTGTTTTTACTGAGGTTGGATTCCTCGACATAATCAAACTGATGCACTTTATCGTCAAGCCCAAAAGAGAAGGCCTCCGCCCCCCCACCATAGAAGGAAATCTCAGTGGGATCATCATCTATGAACTCCTCAGTGACATGCAGCGGTGAGTTAGACATTGAAAACATGGGATTCTGTTTTGTACGCAAAAGCTCCGCCTCAAAGGCCTCAGGTGTAAGAACCCCCTTCCTCTTCCCACCACCCCCTCCCAACGAGCACCCGGTTCCCCTTCTCCCACCGTGCTCATTATCCTCATTGCCATTTTTGGAGGGCTGTGACTGGGAAGTGCCACTCTCTACACACACAAACAAGGGGCTGCAGTGTCCTGCTGCCTGATTGCTAGGGGCACCTTGAAAAGCGTAGTGAGATGGGGAAGCAGCCTTGAGAGGTTCTTCCATCGGAGGGCTGGGGGGTCTGGTGGCTTGCAGAGGGGACTGAAGGTGCTGGAGTTGGTGCTGCTGGTGAGGCGCTGGAGACTGGCTCAGTGCGGACAGAGGCTGGAGCTGAGGCTGGTGTTCTGTTCGCGGGTGAATGCTAGAGATGTGTGCTGGGTAGAAGGACACAGTAGCGGAGGAAGGAGAGCCTGGGGCCCTGAGACTGTCATTGAATGACAAGCTCTGAAACACAAACAAGACAAGGAAAAGAAGGAGTGGGGGAGGACAAAGAGATGAAAGCAATAGAGAAGAGAAGAAGTACATTAGTTTATTCATTATAACACAATCTGGGGATTATTTTTGCACAATTGTAGCCCCGCTGACCTGTTTTGGCACATCTGTGGCGAGGGAGCGAGCAGACATTCGGATTTTACTGTTCCTCCTGAACAAGAAACAATTTGTGTGGAAACATTTCTCAGTCAATACTTAAGAAGAATTAGTAAGGCAAACAATTTATCTTTCCAATAAACAGAGTGCATACTGTGTATGGAAACACACACCTCTGGTATGGCGTTCTCTTTGCTCCATTTTCCCTGACATACTCCACAAGTTGTTTCTGGGTTCTTCCACTGACAGAGAAGACAGAGAATTAAACACACCAAATAATTCAATGTGAAACCCTGATGTCTCTATAAACAAGCATTAAAAGGGGACATATTTCTTTGTTTTCATGCCAGAAGTTAATACCTGTATCTGAAGGAAGACCCTCTCGTGAAGAGAATAGCTTTGGATTTGGGTTGGGGTTGGTCAAACAAACGGAAAAATGAGTGGTATTCCACACAGATCTTCCAAAAGATTTTACACTGGTCTCGGCTAGCCATCATAAACTCGAGTGTGTCCTGATGGGGGCCCTAAAAACAGAAAGAGACAGACAATGAAATCACACAGTAAAACTAGTCTCCTTCACAGTGGATGTGGAATGCAAGACGGGTAAAATAACGGACATCCAACTTTTTCAGAATAAAGATGTTAATTTTTTCGTTAATACATACATGAACTTCTGGGTGGAGCTTGATCAAGAACCGTTTTCTCTTGAAACTCAGTTTGCGAATCTTGGACCAGTTGAAAGTATTTATTTTTGTGTTGCCCTGGGAGATAAAGGGAAAAAAAGAAAACCCTTAGCAACACTGTTAGGGACACATCAACAAAAGAGATGCTGGTATGAGTACTTACCTGAAAAACCTGAAGGCCCATATGAGAAACAGCCAGGTTAATTTTGGTGCCTTCCCGATCAGCTGCTGGGTGGAAACGGACACCATACATCTCCAGTTTACGGGCAATCTCCAAGATTTGGAAATCTGATTCAGCTGGAGTGTGGCCCCTGGAGTAGACAATTAAACACATCAACACTGCTGAGTAAAAATGTGTCACCTGGCACAAAGTCACAACGGACTCAAACCAAAAAGTTTGATTTCCTGATTCATTTTAGTCAGAGCCCTATTGGAGCGCAATGCTTTGGTTGACACGGCTAACTAAATGTAATACTAAATATACTATATAATAAATACATAATACTAAATACTAAATGTGTGATAACCTTTAAATACTGCCCTGCATTGGTTCAAAATCTGTGTCCTAAACAGAAAGTTTTATTCAACTATATATCCAAACAGACGAATATGGTGGCGTCCCCCAAGGCTCAACACTTGAGCCTCTTTATTTTAACCTTTACGTGGTTCCATTAGACCAAATCAATTTTTTTATTATAATAGCTCTGCAGACAACATCCATCTAGCTAAATAACTACGCTCACACTCATTTTCTCAGTAGCTGCACTAAATAAATTGTTTCAGCTGAAGAACTTGAAGCCAATCATCAAGCAATACAGAGGTAAAAGGAAGAGGTGTTCATCTCAGTCCTCAAAACTGGGTGACTAGGTAATGTAATCTCACATAGATTTAATTTAGTCCTAAACAACGGAAACTGGAGAAAAAAAACAAATACACCACAACTCTTAAGGCACAGTGGAAATCATAACATGTATAGTATGGAGCCTAGTGTCCATTCTGCAAGAGTTCTTTTGGATTTAGCACATGTAATTCACACAGCGATCATATCATGACTCGCATTTGTAGTGTGTGTCCTTAAATCTCTTATAACTTCGAGGATTTGAGAGGCATTATCTAAAACCATGTGATTACAACCAAACGGCATGTTAGGAAGACATATCCATCCAATCATCACCACATTCTAATTTTGTTCATCCGTTAAGCAGTAAAATCTCCTTAGGGCCCTCCCCTGCCCCACTGGCCTTATGGCTAATAGACCGGCCAGAGTGAGGGATTAGGCCAGGGAACTCATCGCTTGTGCTTCCACACTGGCAACCAAGGGAAGAGATTAGCAAAGGTCTTTAGAGCTGCCTAATACGGTGAGTTGAAAAGAGCCCCTATTGGCCATAGGATAGTACTGTGTTAACAAGGAGGCTGGTGGTGGGAAAAGTGCAGCGAGTGGTTTTGTGAGATTCTGGACTGTGGAACGGGGCAAGGCCTCTCATTATGGTTGTTTCGCAAGAGCACAGTTCAGTTATCTCATCAGGGTTAACACTGAACATTTGTGTTTAAAGCCACATAAAAAGATAATACTGCCACTGTTTACAAAGTCAAAAAATTGTAATTCATGTGATGCTTTGTGGGATATGAATTTGAGATGGCCTAAAAAAGGTTGGAAGCAGAAATGTGTAGTTAAGTTTAAAAACTTGTGTTTGGTCCAACATTTAGCTAAAAATGTTCAGTCAAGTTTCTTTGATTTCGAGTACACTCAAAACTTTCAGCTTGCACACAAATCCACAAGACAAACAACATTCGCTCAGAGTGGGTCCATTTAAATTCAAGTGAACCTGCGCATTATTTTTCCACTTCTTGCAACAGCTGGTGTTGCCTAATGTTATACTGTAACCCCACAATGATACTGTTCTGGTGTGCTGTGGTGATGCTGTTCATTTGTTACTTCCACTGCATTCTCAGAACAGGGAATAATCTCTTTAACCACAATATTACACACAGTCCCTGCATCCAGGTCACAGTAAACTGGCTTAAAACTGGCTTAACGTGGCCAGAAGTAGAAAGTGGTTGAAAGTAATGAAACACATTTAAGCTTGCTGGTCTGAAGACGTTGTCGTTTGTGTACCTGCACTTTAAAAACAACAACTTATATATACTTTTTTGCAATAATAGTGCAGTACTTTTTATTTGTATCTGTTAGAGAATTAAAATGTAAAATATATGAAGAACTGCGAACAAGAGAGTTGAGCGGAAGTGCCCAGTCAGCGGCTGAACAAGCAGAACAATCTGCTAGCAAGCTGGCACTCAGCTGGTCTATTTCGTGGTAGGGGTGTGACACTGTGCAGAAAAAAAAAAAAATTCTGATTTACATAACTATTTGAAGCAGCTGAAAGAGATCTTAACTTTTACTTTGCAACTGCGCTTAGACAAAGACTGATAACTCCTGGTATCGTGGAGGAAAACATGCAGCCACAACCCAAACACAAGACTGTACAAACATGACATCACACTGCTTTAGCTCAACGTGAAACAAGATGTAGGGCAGATCAGGGGCAGCAACTTACAAGTGTCGGCGATGGAGCTCCATGATTTTCTCTTGCACCTTCTCTTGATAAGGCAACAGCTTGTTTGTCCTCAGGAAGTCTCTGTCTGCCACATCGTCGTAGTCGCCAATCTCCGCTGTGATTGAAAGAAGACAAAAAAACAAACAAACATCGGTTTTAATTTGTGCATCAATGTCAGCCTCTATTGAGCAAAGTCCGTGGACTTCATTCACAATGATGAAGCTTTAATTATTGAGTTTGATTATATCTGATGTTACATGGTCATACATCCTTTACAAATACAACAGCTGTGCTGTGTTATGTGTACTACACCTACACACCTACTACACTAAACCAAATGCAGCATTTGTGTTTCGATTATTCCGTTCAGCTCATTTATAATCAGTGAGGTTAGGCTAAATAACAGAAACTCGTCTTTGTAACTGTGATGCAGTACAGAGACAAAAATAACTGTCATTTTTAGCATGTGACTCAGCATTTGTTTGCGTGCATTCAAAACTGCCTAGTGCAATCCACTTCAGTGTTACGACACATGTTGTAAATAAAATGAAGTTGAAATGCAGCCATCGAGTGAATAGGCTTCATCTGGCACAGTATATTTTTCAAAAAAAGGTTAACAAATAAAGAAAACAAATATCGTGGTGAAAATACAACTTAAAAAACATACACTGGACAAGGTGAGAGGCGAGCAGAGCTCCTGTATTTTCTGTGCAGATCAACCTGCCCTCCATTAAATCTCTTTTCATCTGCAGCGAGAATAAGTACCTGCAAAAACAAAAAAAGCAGAGAGGTCTGTTTATGTTCATGAAGGGGAATTAAACACAAGCCAAGCTTATCACAGATTATTTAAAGTATATTCATCAAATGTCATTCACATGCAGAAGTTTATACTTTTTTAAAAAACTCACCATGGAAATATCTTTAGTGTTTTATTATTTTTTGTTATTATTGTTCATTTTTTTATACATTAAACATTATAAATCCCTGAAAACATAATCGTGAGAAGGAAAAAACAAACACAATCTGTGTTGTTTCAAAAGCCCATCCACAGAGCCACGAGAAGAGAGAGAGAGAGAGAAAAAAAAAAAAGTAATATCCAGTCGGAAATTACAGTCACTGACCTTGTGTACTCCTCCTGCAGCTGACCGGGGTCTGGAGGAAAAAATTTCACTGACAGCCTAAATAGCGTGTTTGCTGGTCCTGAAAAACATAAAAACAGATCATTAGCTCACAAACACAGGCACATCATCACTAAGTGCTAATACCGGGCTAATATTCGAGCTCACTTACTTCTGACTTGTTTGGCGATGGGTTTTGTGGGTTCCAGCCAAACCTGAGAAGAAAAACATAGTATCAGCTTCACAGTATGAGAACTTTTCACATAATCTGACAGGTGGTGACAGCTCTGCCTTAGATGACTCGATGATAGTAGAGTGATGTAGCTATATTGTGGGCAAACATTGGCTTCACTGCCACAAAACAGGAGCCTGCTTTCCCCCAGTTACATCTGGGCCTGATTGAGGGAGGAATGTGCACGACCCAGACAGATATATAGCGAAACTGCTATCAGCTGATATTTGCCTGAATTCTTCCGAGTTTGTAGTTTGATATGCACATATACATGTGCTACGGAGCGAAATCATTTCAGGAGAAGTATAGATACTGGTGGATCCGATTACAGCATGTAATTTTCTGCTGTGGGAGGTTACAGCCATCAAAACAACTACAAAGACAGACAATGACGTTATGAAGTTGTGTGGAATCATGGAAGTTGTAATCTCCACTGATACAACCACTACTGGCTTTGAAAATCATGTCATGTAAATCTTACACGACAGAAACGTATCAAGTTTTATTCAAGTTTACCGACTCCTTGCTCCCTCTCTGATGTATCTACGTTTAACTGGAAGTCATAGCAGCAAGAAGCAAGTAAGCAAAACGCTGTTAAACGCACCGATACTGCAACAGAATCATAGATTTGTCTAAGTTTTTGACATTTTCCAAGAACTGGCATACAAAATCAGACGATCAAAGATGGTGAAAAACAAAGTTGAAGCTGAACGTTAAAGCTACAGCTGCCCGAACAATGGAGAGCTTGTTTCAAATGTCGCATCCTCTAAACTGAAATTTGCAACAGGTCCAAACATAAGTGTTTTTGTTTTGCTGATCACAGTGTGTCTTTAAACTTCATGACTGACACTATATTTAAGATGTTGTAAGAGTCAGCAGAGCACATGTAGCAAGTTTGTTAAAAACACATGCAGTCTGTTATGGAAAAGGGGTTGACACACGGCTCAGCGTGTAGTGAAGGAGGAGGAAGGAGACTATTTTTAAAACGTATATGAGTAGAGTTACATGTTGTTAAATGTGTTTACGTTCAGTGCTGCGAACAGTTTAGGATTATGACTTCAGCAGCCTGTGTCACTAAGCATCAGCTGTCACACCTGACATTAGCTGCAGCTTCCAGGCACCTCAACCTGTTACTGATGACGGCTTTGAAGTACGTTAAATAAAACCAAAACTTTCAAACTGCAACAATGCCTCTAGCCACTGGGTAACTCTACCCCTAAATGTGGAGCAAAGAAAGAAAAACAGAGCTGGTAAAGTTGAAACTATTCGACCTTTGACCCAGATTGTCATTTACCTTCTTAAGTTGGAGGCGTTTACTTCTTTATATTTGCACTTGCCGCTGAATATATGAGCTATAAAGTCAGTGGCTTCAACACCGGCTGCATTGTCTTTGAAGAAGATATACAATATGTTTCATATCTCTTCTCTGTTGCTTTACAAAGAACGTGTAGGTGGTCTTGAATTCCACTTATGTTTCTGGAAGAATGGAAACTCTGAGATTTGTGTATGGGCACTTGTGCCAGACAAGTTAAAAATATTCTTGGATTATACACTGCTCAAGTCCAGTAAAAACAATACTACATCACTGAGCGCGCTGCTGTAAAGAGCTAAAGATGAGCGACTGATTGGCTGAGAAATGACTGACGGAGTTCATCTTGTGGCCTCAGACGCGGCATGTTGTCTTCAAGCTGTGACCTTTGACCTTTGAAACTTTGAAGTGCTTAACTGACTGGGTCTGATCCATTTGCATGCCGGTTCCTGGACAGTCATGCGTGCCCTTTTTTTCAAACAAAACAAAAAAAAAAAAAAAACAGTTGCTCGTGTACGTACCCAGTTCATCTGCATGTTCTGAAACTCGAGGCCAAAGTAATCACTCTCTATGAGGTTGCCTCTCAGGAAAACATCGGAGAGGAGAGCTTGTCCAAAAGCTTTTGGCTGAAAGGAAAAACAGAAAAAGGAATCATTACTTTCATCGCTACGTCAACACAAAGATCTTAAAATTCAACTGAACATAGATCTTACAGTCTCTTTCGACAAGAACTATATAACTGATCAACAACTTTCCTATCAAAAACCCGCCGTCTGTGCGGTGCAGAAAATATTTGGCATCTGTAAATGATCCACTTCATTGTGTGTTTTATGGCCCGTCTATGTTCCATCTGTCAATTCAAACTGTTTTTTTTAACTTGGATGAGTAGCTGCAAAAATGGGTCCTACTGTACATTTACTGTTATCACGCTGCCGGACAGAAACATCACGAGCAGGAAATCTGCCGAAGTTTACCTTCTCAGCGCTCTGGGGTTTGTTTTCACTAAACGAAGAACTAATTACTATGTACTAAGAACACACTGCACTTGAGGTTTGGAATCCTAGCCTGTGACTTTTTGAGAAAATTATAGCCTGAGACATCTGGTTGTAATGTAAAATAGTATTTTTAAAAGCCTTATAAAAAGAACTGCTTTGCATCGGCTACAGTGAAGCATTACAAACTGAGAGAGCTCCAGGAGATTTACTGTAGTTAAGTCTTTTCATTGCTTTGATACAATCATATGTTCGGCATTCACAAAAATCTATAAATTGCAGGTGAAACCTACCGACACAACATCTATAAATTGAGGAATCTGTTGTAAAACGTGCATTTACCGTGTCGGATTACAGCGGATCTCAACCAGCGAGAGCGAAAGCTGGTGTGTTAAAATACTCTGTCTGGGTTGCCTTTGAGTGCAGGCCAAACACACACTACGCGGGCAAGTCTTCAAACTGCATCAGCGGCCAAATGTAAGAAACATTTTGAGATGTTCTGTCTCAGTGAGAGTAGCCCAATGATACGATGACTTTACTGAATCCTGATCCGTTTTCTGCAGGCCTGCACAGATTTGCGGCGTCAACACAACTGTTTTATTATCCGAGTCTGTTGTGAAGAAAGATCTTCCAGCATATCGGTGGCGTTTCCACTCTCAAACATTACAACTAGCACTGGTGTCGTCTTTCGTCATGAAGTGAAGCCACGCTTTTGACAGCTTGATCCTCTCCACCATAACTCCTTCTTCTAAGTATCTGGATCAGACAATAATTTGGAACCAGTTATCAACTTGAACCGGTTGTTTCTCAGTTTCTGTCCCCATTCATTGAAAGCCAATGCAGCTGTTACAATAATAAGATAATGAGCTCTAAGCAAACAAAAAGGTATTAGAGCAAATCATCCCTGTCTCTCTTCCAGATTTGCAATGTTCACCTCTTTCAGGGTAAATGGAGGTTAACCAGAGTTTAAATAGCACATTTAAAGCATAAATATCCATGTTAAACAGCTTTAATGAGCCCTGCCGCTAAATATATCCAACTCTTCTCCGTCTTTAACAGGCTGCAAAAAGAAAACCAAAACAATTAGCTTGACAGGAAACCCAGAACCGACGGAGAATTAGAACAGAACAGTTAACAGGTACTTTCCGCAGTCATGAGCAAGCTACACTCTGTTGGTCCTTTGTGTTACTCATTAACCCTCTGCGGGAATGTTAGCACTGCATTCACAGAGCTCTGGTCTGGAGGAGCAGTAAGATCCTCCTCTGGGACATTCAGCTTTATCTTCCACAGTTTGAGAGGAGGGGGGGTGACATTTTCACGCAGCTAGCAAAAAGGACATGGCACTACGACTGTAAACCGCCCACACCTTTGTGAACACAATACAATAAGTTATGCGGTGTAGTGACAGCAGACAATTATGCACTTTTTCTACCTCATTTCATACCCAGAATACATTTCTACGGGAAATTCCTTCACAATACAGACCTGTGCAGATCATTTCCCCTCAAATAACTTCCTCTCACTGCGGACCAAGTGGGCCTATCTGTGTGTTCAATCGGTTTCTGTATACACAGTGGGCAAACAGTTATACGACTGCAGGGATACCACCCTTAAGATATGCCTGGCATTTCTGCATTCACAGGAGAGGGACAAATGATGCCATGGTAATGAGGCAAACCTGAATTTAGAGCAACAAATATCATATAAATGTGAGATATATATGAACTGTTGAGCTAGTGAGCTCCTGGCCTGGCACGGGGATACTTCCTTATTGGCTAATATACATTTTCCTAATCTTAAAAGGTTATTAGAGGTGAAACAAATCGACATTAAGTTCAATAATTGACTAAAACACTTTGGCCACTGATTGTTCAAAGATATTTATCAAAACAAACAATGCTGGTCCCAGTTTATGATTTTATGCTTTTGTCTGTTTTATATTGTTGCAAAAAGAAATATTTGGGTTTTGGACTGTTGCTCGGACAAAACAAGCAGCTTCAGAATGTTACCTTGGGCTCTGGAAAATTGTGATGATGTATTTATTTTACAATTATGACATATTATAGACTAAAAAGATTAGAAAGCACAAAGTGTCCCCCCAGAAAAACATATTGTGAAATCACTACTAGACGTTATTAAAGAACATATTCTGGCCCAGCTCTGCCTTCAATCTAAATCCACTCTGCAATGCAAATAATTGTCACAAAATTTGTGCACTGCTACCTAAAAGCCCATCTGGCATTCTCAGCTCGAGCACATCTGTGATGTGACCATGGGATCGCATACAGTTTGTTCACACCCATCTTGTGGTAAGGACCGCAGTCTCATCTCTGAGCTCTGACATCAAGGCGGGTCAGTGGGTCACCCAATCAAGCCCTGAAAGCAGCAGCAGCAGGGATTATGACAAACAGAATGACAAACAGATGTTTCTCTGGGAGACAAATCTTCTCCTGTGTGTGTGAAAGGGAGGGAGGGGGGTGGCATACAAATGCAGGGTTTGAATAGCAGCCAGCTACGAGGGAGAACCGCCCTTCTCATGCACAGAGAATGAAGAAAAAGAAAAACAAAAAAAATGCAGGTGACCTAAATATCACCCAGCCTAATTCAAGTCCGGGTTTTGGGTGTACCTTGCCTGACAGGTTGAGCATGGTTCGCGGCGGTTCACGCTCGGCAGCGAGCTCCGTTAGAACCTCCTACTGACAGCGGGAGTGTGTTGAGGCTTGTATCTGGCTCAGCGGGGTGTACATTGTTTAGGCTTTGCCACCAGGAGATTTCCTGCGGACATACATTTTAAAAGCTTTGCACACCGGTGGCCACTTTCACAGGTCTGTGAGGAAGACATTTCAAAGATCAACGAGTTCTCTGATGCCTCTCTTAGCTTAACGGCAACTTTCTTTTGGAACAATTAGCGTGGATTTCTTTTCACTACCTGGCTTCAGGACACGCATGGGGGACAGTTGGCCGTTTGCTGGCAGATAAACACGCCACAGCGGTAATCAGGATCAGGTGTTTTAGCGTGCCTTCTGCTTAGGTCACCTGTGTAACCCAGATACTTTACAAACTAAGCTCGTACTGCAAAAAAAGAAAAAGAAAGAAAAGGTGGGACCTCCTTGAGTGGCAGCCAATCAACAACAACAATTGTGAGGGGCAGGGGACTGTTTCAAATGTTAAACAAGTCCTTCTAGGCGCAGCCATTAGATGGCTACTTCAGCACACAGTGGGACAGTGTGTGAGTGCTTTGTAGAGATGAGAGCGGGGTGCTCAGCTGTAGTGGTGGTAATGAAGAGCGAGTGTACTCCTTTTTGAGCGCACGCACAAAAACACATGGCCAATTCAGGCTCATTACACAGATAATTATACTTTCATATCATCCCAATCTATACTCGCCAGACACAACTGTCACAAAGTATCACACAACGCACAAAACAGCATTTAAAAGGAAGTATTTTAAAAAGGAAGGAAACGTTGGTATCTTTGTTTTCACACTTTGTACAGCACTGTCGAGTCACGAGAGTTTCATCATTCTCAACTGATTAAATCAAAAAGAGATTTCTGCTGCAGGCCGCTTGGTTGAAATTCCACACTTTTTCCGGCAGGGCTTCACTCCTGAGCGTGTCCCATCCCCCACCACCCCGGCTCAAACTTTGTACCGGCCATGACTGCTCCCTCTGAACTGCTCTTTTAACACCAGAGGCTGCCCCTCTGTCCTCCCCTCCCTCCTCCTCCCTCCAAAACCCACTTGGTTGTCAACCTTGCTATTTATGTGCTTGTTTGCTAACACTAAAAGCAAAGCCAGCCCGGATTCCCTCCCACCGGTGCCCTGACTGTACTGCGTTTTCACACAGTTAGGTTCCACATCCCACCCCTTGGCCTGTTTTTTTTTTTTTTTGCGAGTTTGGAGTTGGAAGTTAAGGCCAGCAAAGGGGCTGGCTGTGCTGGATAAAAGAAGCCTGTGTTTCCCTGCCCTGCCGGCCCTGCCTCCCCTGTCCAGAAACCACAAGGCTGAGCTTTCTCCTGTGCTGGCAGTGGGAGGGGCGTATGGACGAGAGCCATGCGAGCAAATGTCTGCTGATGACGACCACGCGAGGTACCTGCAGCAGATGAAGGCCGCAGATCAAAGCTCACACGCGCTCTGATCTGATCTGTCCGACATTACGTGCCCGTCTATCACGCCGCTCCGTCATCGTGACATCTGTGATGCATTTTCAGTTACAAATCATAATGCACGACAAAGTCAGGAGCAAAGTCACGCTGCACTACACAGTGCATAATGTATAGAGTGTCAGGTAATGGTAGATTATAAAGATGTAAGGTATTTGAGCAGCTGAGCAACCAAAATGCCACAATGAGGGGAGGCAGTTGCTTGAAGGCCACAACCATTTCAAACATTCAGCACTGCAATTTTGTGTCTATTTTTGCATACAGCACGCATGAGGAAAAATTACAATGTAGGGAAAGTTATGCTGCTTCATTCATTTTTCTTTTTAACGCAGCTGTGGTCACGCAGACACAAAGCTAATAAAGATGCATCGACGCTGGCTGTTCTTTGAGTGGGAATTTAAGTCATGAGGCGGATGTACAGCCGTTCTATGCACAGACGTAAGCACGGCCCACGTCTTCTCAGTATGAATGAGCTGAAATATTAAGCAACGCTGGCCAGTGGTGAACAACGGAGCCTCTCAGAGGCCATCTTGTTCTCAGCAAAGTGCAGTCTGCTTGACAACAGGATTGCCGTCATTCCCCTTTTGCAGCCATGTATTTCTGTCTGCCACCTCCTATCAACACCATGTCCAGAGCTTACTTTGAACCCTGCACACCATGTTGAGTCATCTCTCAATATGTGAACTGCAAAAACAAACAAACAAAAAAAAAACACTTCTCGAAAGGCTGAGCAGTGCCCCGACGCACTTTCCATACAAATTAAACTTGAGTCTGTCACATTGCATTAGCTCAGGACTTTGAGACAACATATGGCGCATAAGATTATGGAACGTCTGTCTCAGCAGTGCCCCCACACTACATCTGCCAGAACAGTTATTGTTGTGGCTACACAAGGATTTAGGACAGCGCAGTTACACAACTTAAATACCATAACCTATTCTGACAGAATTAGGAGCATGCAAGTCCAGTTAGACTAGACCGCCAATTAAAAATCCTCCATCGATCAGACCTGGTTGTTTATCGCTAGTGGAGGCTCCACTTTGATAACACTCCCACCACAGAAAAGACAGGAAACTTGCTCTGATATAGTGGCTTCCTTATTGCTTCCTATTTGCCTTCTCAATGACTCCAGCAGCAACTTGGCAAGTAAACACAGGAAACACTGTATTAGAGTGGATCTAAAAGTTTGTTTCAAACCATCTGCCGATTCTATAAGAAAAAAAAAAGGATGAACTTACTGTAAAATAATTACAATGAAAGGATAAAACAGCAGCTGGCATCCTAAGATGCAGATTCACTTATGTTAAAATGTAGCTCATGATTACAAACTTTCAGTAGCACTGTATGCTTCTGCGATTGTTGAGTAATAAGTCATTTTGATCAGGCCAGCTTAATTTCGGTGTAGTGGTGCTTAAATGTGCTGCTGTGGGTGCACAGTAGGACCTAGAAACCAGACATTTTTGGACACTTTGTCATGTTTCTGTCAGTTTCTTCACACATTCAAGTTAAATAAGTCAAATTATGTCAAAATAAAAATAAGCTAGAACCCATAGTCTCGACCTTACTGCAATTTGCACATTTCAGCATCCTCTGCACTGGCACAGGTTGATCATTTAACATGCAGACTTGAAAATGTGTCCAAGCTTGAATCCTGGATGGCCGAACTATGTCCCTCCCTATAGTTTGTCAAGACAGGAAAGAGAACTACTACTACAACTTGGACTTTGACCATAAATCACAGCCAGGACACTAAAAAATTCCCTGGTGAGTTACACTAAGTTGCCCAAATAAGAAGCCTTAAGGAGGAAGGGGATTTCAGTGCCAAAGCCATGTGGCAGCTGTCACAAACCCAAGCCACATGCAATCATGGCATATAAGGTTAAGATGTAGCCTGCTGTGAAACAAACTGCACACTTATCACGGTGTAAATGAAAGAAGGATGTAAGAAACAAGATAAGGAGAAACTTACGTCTACATCAAAGAACTCCTGGGAGTCGTCCAGCCCCTGCACACGGATCTGCAGGGCTCGCCAATGGCTTTTGCTCCCACTGATCATGTTGCCGCCGAGGCTCTGGCCCGGCTCCAGAGTGCTGATACCAGCATTGAACTGGGCTCCCAGCCTTGTGCCAGGGGTCTGCAGGACCCGGTATGAACCCTCGATCTCCCCCATTACTGCTCCAAGCAGCTCCCCCACCTCACTCCTGCAAAAAAAAAAAAAAAAAAGCAAAGTCAATAAAGTCGGGGAAACAATTCAAAATGATTTTTACTGATTAGGAAAAGTCTGGGTTGATTAAATCTGTCATGAAACTTTGCACCAGGTGATGACTGGTTTAACTGGTTTAAACCTCCATTTTACAAAAAAGAAAAATAGTTTGTGAGACATGTGAGGCTCATTCATAATACCTTTAACACACAAACACACACACAGTGGACCAACGGCTGATGTCCACCTACGCTAACCGTGTAGGTTTGAAGCCTGACGAAGACGACCAAAAAAAAAAAAAAGAAAAAGAAAAACTACAAAAAGAAACGACTGCATACCGATTTGGCGTTTATGAGTCTAACTTACGAGGCATGTGGGCCTAACTGGGTCAGCAAAACTTGAATGAGGCAGTTGAAATCATTATAAAAGCGAGAAATTCATCAACCGCACAAAACTCAAATACGCATTTAAGCTAGGTTTATTCTTCTACATTGTTTTTTTATATAGAAAGGGAGCTCAGTACTAGTTTACCGACGAGAAAGGAGCCCACGTATATATATCCGAGGTCTATCCCCGAAAAAGGTCGACATACTACATTATCTGAATATGATATTAAATCCGTGCAGCGGCTTTTAACTTACCGTTTAGCCCGTCTCAAAACTACAAGCTAAAAGTTTGTTTCACCGAGGAGGACACTACTCCAGTCCATGGTCGTCGTCGTCCAACGGAGTGCGCACTCAGACTTGTTTCTGATTGGCTAAAGCAGTCCAACTCGGCTTCCTATTGGTTGAAATGTGTCCGAGGATTGTAGGCTCTGAGGAGGAAGATTTACCTTCCCCTGCTTTAAATAGCCGTGATGGATGGAGGAGAAACGAGGAAAATGACAAGTTGTGGCTTTCTAATGAGGCCTCGTGGAAAGTTTATTTTAAAGTGTGTGATATAAGTGTGTTTGGTGATTGCCAATAACATCCAGAGGGAAATAAAACTGATTTTATTTGATTAGTTTTATCTGATTTGGGCCCAAAGCAAAACAGCTATAGGTTTTAGTTTGGGTTAAAGTTTGACCCCTTTCACTATAACACACATACTGTCAGGAAGAACCCTCTGTGCAATAATAACCCTGTATCCCAAACATCCACCTATACCTGTAAATTATTTATTTTCACTGTTTGAATCCAGTTTTTGTTCTTTAAACATGTAAATATCATCACTCACACACAATCTACTCATGCTGTTCAGTGTATATACTCTCACATCCAGCTACCTCATGTACATAAAGCAACCTGCTACATAAACCATATTTTGGCTATTCATCCCCTGCACTCTGCACCATTGTACTATTGTCTTGTATTCTTTTTCTGTGTACAAATGTTAATGTGTTGTTGTCATTGTTGTTATATATATATAATCCTGCACAAATACAATATTTACTCCAGCTCATGTCCCTTATGTGGCACTACAAGAGCAACTCCATTAAAGAGTGCATCAGGAGAGGCCATGATGACTTGGGGAACCATTACCGAAACTGTGGTGACCTCAGCAACGCCCATAATATAATATTGTCAAATTGTATGTATGTATATAGTCAAATTCATTGAATGATATCTGGCCAATAAAAGTTATTACGTGTTGTAACACATTCCCCATGCAGTCCATTGCTTTGTAGCAAGCAGCACATAAATGATAAGAGTCACGCATGGACTAAAAGTCACTCCTCCCATTGTAATGGAGCTCCCCCTGCTGTTCTTTACTCTGAAGTAAAAGAACAAAGCTGCATTATACTCCAGTTAGTGGTTACATAGAGCCCACACAACAAGTTGATATATTATTTCTATTAAATATTAAAAAATATACTGAACATTCAAATATTCTGCACACTAGCTGGTGAATGTTTTGCACAAAACTGTACAGCTCTGTTAAAAACATACTGAACACATTTAAATCTTCAAGTACTTTTATTTTTGTCTTCCTTACTCCATACTTAATGTCTGTTATGCTGTTATGCAACACTAAGACAGATTCCTTGTATCTGAAAACCTACATGGCAATAGGCCTGTTTCTGATTCTATCACATGTATAGTCATATATACAGTGAGATCCAAAAGTCTGAGACTACACTGAAAATCTCTAATATTTTCACATAAACCTGGAAATAATAATAAAGTTTAAGTATTCAGAAAGTAGTCTAAAGTGTCATAAGTCAAATCATCGTTCATTCTCAGGGTCAAATCATGTCTAGACTAAAGATTTATAAGTGCATGGAACTCTTTGCAGAAACTGGATCTGTTGTATCCAAAGCACGATCAGACAGACCAAAAGTGACCACACCAATCAGAAGATCAATACGTCAAGCTTAGTTCCAGGCAGTGAAGACAGAAAAGCAACTTCATCACAGCCACAGAATTAACAGTGTGCACAGACGGACTTACAGTAATAACAGTAACAGTGGCTCAGTTTCATTAAGTGTCCCAGTTACAAGGACACTGACAGCAGGACCAAAAGTACTGTCAAATGAAGGCGGTCTTGTAGCAGAAGGGAAACAAGACCAAAAACTTGAGGTGGACTAAGAAATACCAGCATTTCACAGTGGAAATAAAGTCCCATTGACTGATGAATCCAACTTTCAAATTTATAGCAGTAACAGAAGGGTGTATGTGAGAGACGAACAGGAGACAGTATTATACCACAGTGAAACATGATAGGAATATTAAGGTCTGGAGGTGTTTTGTCTACCCTCCTAGACAAATGCACTGAACTGACTCCACTCTGACTGGTTTGCATCTTTGCACAGCAGAATAATGACCCCATACACATCTTGAAGCTTTGCAGGAATTACTTAGAGACTCAAGAAGACCAAGCAGAACTGACTGTCTTGGGCTTTCCTCCACAGACACCTGACCTCAACCAGTGAACATTAATGGGGGCACTTGAAGACTGAAAAAAACATTCTGTGACATTACAAGAACATGTTTGGAACATTATCAGATCATGCTGGGAGAACACGGTTCACAAGGTTTTGTAAACACTTTGAGAGTTTTCTACTTCATGTTTATGACTGAGGTCATAGTGGTGATGGTGTTTCACTGCATTATGAATTATATTGAAAGGTATTTCTAATGTGAGGCCAGAATCGGAATTGGGTTGCTGAAGGAAGGAGTCATAATAATGTATGTTAGGAGCCACTAGGGCACCTCTATTTATGAGTATAGTCATATCGTATTGTGTCGTATCGTATCATATCATATCGTATCATAGTATTATGGCCCTCTCATTATATAAGTATAAGCAACACCACTGCAAACTATAACCCCATCATAGACATGTAGTTAAATTAATAAATTTCTGACAGTGTCACTGTTGGCTTATATAAAAGATACATCACAGCATTAGAAAGTGTCAATTCACTTACTGTAATAAAGACAGATGTTAAGAAAATGAACATCTTTTTTAGTCATCTTTACTGCATGTTTCGTTCATTTGACCTATAAACTGCTGTGAAATGTTTGTTTCTGGATTACAGGTGACATTATGAGATACCCAGACACAATTCAGAAATATAATACTGCAGCAATGTAATGCAATGCGACACACGAAAGCAGGAAGTCAGCCCGGTCATTGGTCTATCATGGAGATGCTTGATTTCTCTTTCTATTTTTTGCCACGTTGATAGATGATCATATGGTACATACCACACACCTTTCATTCAGTTGATTTCTTTCATTATTTAATGCACTGTTGATGTAAAGCATGCAGGACACAGATAAAGATGTTTGATAGAGAGCATGTAGTCTGGACTGATAGACTTGGTTCCACACTGTCTTTTGATCTGTGTGCATTATCTCTAAAGAGCTCTCTGGACCTCCTCACAGTGCCCACGGACTGATGAAATTAGTCGGGTAGATGTGTGGTTCAGTTATAATATCAGTGCTCGTTATAGGGCAGACACAACGCAGCGACACATGTTCAACATATAGCATGATACGTTTATAACTTTTGGCTGAAACTATGCAGAGGGGAGACAAATGGTTCATTTTGAGGCTGTAGTCTGTGTTTTTAATTTATCTATTCAATTCTAATATCCACTGGGCAAAAATAAGTTGCTAACCTCGCTGAAACAGTTTTACCAAACAGCAAGCATGATGAGCTTGACAAATGCAGAGGATTTTTCAGTCTGTTGTTGTTCCCTTTTCACTGTGCCATTGACCCCTATAACCCTTGGTTAATAGAAAAAAATCATACCTTTCCTGAGCTATCTCCTGCTGTCTTCCATGAGTCAGAGACCGAGCGCCTGCTGTCTAAATAGTGAAGGAGGCTTCAAATATTTGACATGCTTTCCACTATGTTACAGACAGGCTTGGAGACTGAGTCTTTAAAGACAGAATAGAAAGATGCAGAGCACATACTACGTTTTATCTAAATCATTTGACCATCAGTGGAAGCTTGCATTCAGTTATTATACTGTTATTTAATCACCACTTAAATGGAAATTACTTAACTGCTGATGAAGGCCATCAGAAAGTTCTGGAAGAATAAGAAGTGATGTGCAGTTACAACCTTACACAACGAGGAGTAATATGTCACTCTACAACAACAAGCTCTGTGCAGTGAGGACCAGTTTCAGTAGCTTCATATTTGCATCCTGATAAAAGCACTTCTGCTCTAGGACATCAAATTAACATTTTGGTTAAATCCAGTGTGGTGCATTTGATGTGTACAGTTCAGTCTTTCATCAGTGCTCTAGCCAAACTCAAAAACTTCATTCATGAATTACTCAGCCCTGCCTTGCAAACTATCACGACATGTTACTAAGTTACCATCACGTCATCAATCATTACTAAGCTCAAGGAAGGCAGCGTGTATTGACAGCTTGGTTTTGAAAATTTGGGAGTTATTAGTGGTTAGAGACAGAGACACAGGCAGACTTTCTGATCAGTTAAGATGTTATAAGTCATACTTATTTATCTGTAGTCATGTTTTTAGCAGCCCTCTCACAGTAAACTCAGTGGACTCTGTGACCTTGGGTAGTCCATCCATTAACAAATAGCCGAGGAATGACTAAGACTTCATACAGTATATGCTAAGAGCTGAGAATGTCAGTCTTGTTTTGGAGAAAATACTTGTGCACATGCCTGCGCTGTATTCAAAGAACAGATTAATGACAACAACACTGATCATGCATATGAAGCATAAGCTTTAAAATCACATAGATAGATAGATAGATAGATAGATAGATAGATAGATAGATAGATAGATAGATAGATAGATAGATAGATAATATATGTACCAAAAGACATGAGATAGATAAAATTAAAATATATAATCAGTATAAATACAATTAAACATGTAGGGAAGGAACACACTGTTCTATATGTAAAAAAATACAACTCTGTACAGTTGCTTGATTACGTGATGATTGCATGCTTTATCTGATCTCAATGGACTCCTGCTGCGATCTTAAATTGAAGTTTGTGATTAAATGATGATTTTTGCCACCTCATCTGGTCTGTTTTTGTGGATGACTACTCTCCTTTACACTCGAATTTTTTTTCCTTACCTTACCTTACCTTACCTTAGGCCAAGTCTGCTGCATTGGTGTGTATGAGTGAGTGTGTGTGCAGAGAATAATTTACACACACACACACACCACATTAACCACATTTTATCTCCTGGGTTTTTTTGGGGTTTTTTTCTGTACCTTCACATCAGATGTAATCAGAGTCTGGAAGTTACACAAGAGCCAGTCACTCTTAAAAATGAAAATAAGTTATTTGTAATCGGACTCTGGCGTGACGTTGGAGGATATGATTGGTGGGCGGCACTGGTATATATCCGTCAGGCTTCAATCCCACCTTCTCGCCAGTGGAATTTCATCTCAGCTTCTGCACCTTCAGGGCAGACGAGTACATAAAATAAGTAAGTACTTCACAGTTTTCTATTGAATACAACCGCGCTGCTATTACATGCGACGCCTGTCTGTCACGTACGTGTCGCCGTGGTACTTGTTGAGAAGACAGTTTTAATTAATTGTTGAACCTTTGGTCGATTACAGTATGTTCTGGCCCTGACTCCGTGTCATTTCTCCCCAGCTCAGCTGTATGCCTACGTGGACTTAGCGAGCTACTAGAACAAACTGTATGCTAACATGAGCTCGCTAAGCTAAGAGGCTACACTTTAACTCTTTTTTTTTTTTTTTTTAACGAGCGTGTTCATATTTTTTAAAATGACGCTACGACCTGACAAGACCACGACTTAGAGTTTTAATGTCATTAGCTGGCTAAAGGTACAGCCTGAAGTTGTGTGTATGCGTGTGTGTGTGTGTGTGTGGAGGGGCTGTTTGAGTGAGCCAAGCTACCCATTAGCCGAGGAGCTACGTGTCACAGTCGTAGTCAAAGTTTTTAGCAAGTTTGCTAACTAGCTAGAGGCTTTGAGCTACCGTTGGTGAGCCACACCACAGTGATTTATCCCCTTTTGATCAACACATATATTTAATAAACACCCAGTGATGCCTTAATGCTCACGACGGTTTAAAATCATTTAGTTTGATCGATTTCAGGACATTTTTTCCCCATGGTTGATCAACGTTAGCCAACGTGACGCCAGCTAGCATTAACTGCAATGTGTCGTTGGCAACTGTCAGCTAAGTTAAGTTAATATCGTGTCAGCCAGCACTTACACTAACCTAGCCCACTTAAATCCTTAATCTGGGATTTGGGGTATAATGTAATATAGACTCGGAAGGATGTCATGCTGTAGTGCTAACGTTAATGCAAGTTTAACTAGCTATAGACGAGCCCCGGTCAGCGTTCACGTAGCAGCTCATTTACATGAATAATCTTCGTAGGTTTGGATGGTTAGACGCTGAATTGCATTGGTTAACCGGTCTGTGTGGTCGAGTTACGACTTCATGACTAATGTGATAGTTATTAGTCACATATCTAAACGCCCAGCTGTACCCATGACGTGGTAGTTTAAGCAAAACAATTTGGCATTATTGAGTTGTAATTCATTTTAAGCTATATTAACCGACCGCTGCTGTAGAAAGGGGCAATAGCTGCTTTAATAATGTTGCAGGGAGCAGGCCATATGATGCTCTCTGTGCTGACACTACTACAGCAAATAATAAAATTTGCCACTGGTTAGTTGCATCTTATTTAGAGCCTGGTTTTATACTTAAAAAAAAACAACAAAAAAAAAAAACGTATTTATTGGCCCCTTATTGGGGATACCCAAACTCATACCAGCCCTATGAGGTGACTGGTGACAGTAAATAATCCAAATGTTCCCGTGACGTTCACACAAAATTTGCATGGCGTGTTTAACTCATAATTCCTTTTAATAATCACACTTTTTTTCTTTATTATTTTTTTTTAATTGAGAACCATTCACTGTAATTGTCTCTTGCACAAAAGAGCAATGGCCTATTTACACGGTCCACCCACAGCAGCTTCATCAATTGCCAGGTTTGTCCTTCTGTCTGACAAGGCAGCGTCCAATTATAGAAGCCAGATGCTTGTCAAGGAGAGTGAGCTCCAGTGGCACCTATACTTTACCGGACTTCAGTAATATGCATCTTGGCATCAGCGTCTTAATGTCTGGATGGTGGCAGTACTTTGGCACCATGGCAGTGTTTTTCTCCGACTAGTCACTCATCAGAACCGTGACTATCAAAAAAAACCCTACACATTAGAGCCTCAGCCACAGCTGCTTCTGTTTAACAGTCAGTGAGTGAAGATTGAATCTGTATTTGCTGTCTCATGTCTCCATTTTTCCATTTAAAGGTCCAGTGTGTAAGGTAAAAGGGGGCTGTGTTCACACAGTATGGCAGAAATGGAAAGTGTTTTCATTAGCGTATAATCACTTAAAAATAAGAATCAGTATGTTTTTGTTACCTTTTCTAGAATTAGACATTTATCTACAGATGCTGCTGACCTCTTTCACTGTGTGTGTCGTGTTTCTATGGTAGCCTTTTGAGACTTGTGTAAATTGTACAAACTGGTTATTTTTAATGACTGTCTCCCTTTTAAAAAAGATATCCGCTATTTTGACGTTATGAACCATTTTTTAGTAGTTAGAGGCTCCTATGAACAAAAAATTGATTGTGCACATAAACTTGAATACGTCTTTGTGCATACATAACTCTGTAGTAGCTCATCTGTGCAGTGCTTTTGAAGCGAAACCCCTGAACTTTCATTGAAACTGAGATATTGTAGTGGTTATCTCAGAACAACTGATCCCCTTTTCTTTCTTATCTTTTGGTTTTTAGGCAAAAGCTGGCAGGCTGACGGGAACTTGCATCTTTACAGGACGGATTATCTGGTAACTGACCATTTAGCTGGTAAGTCCTTCCAGTTATTGGCAGTCCGTGAAAGCCACTGACACTAATACTGTCTTAAAGCAATTAGCAGCATACTGTTTTGTTTACCCTGAATGTGATTCTGCTCGCTCCAACCTCCGCTTGAAACTTGGCCTTGTATGAACTATAATTAAACGTTTGTTTTCTCACAACTGACATTAAGCAAGCGGAGAAATGTAGACATGACAAATAATTTTAACTAACTAAATTTAACTTGTTGAAACATCACTTTGATTTTCAGTGCTTGACCTCCCTCAAACACCTGATCTCTGGAGAAAAGTAATTCTTAGTTATCACACTGAAAAATGAGCTTCTATTTATTTTCGCTGACACAGACGAGTCGAATTTTAAGTGTGCACAGCATCCTGTTTTGTAATTTAAATTACACAAACATTCAACACGGTCTATTTGACTTTGGCGTGGCTTTGTTTTCTCCCATCATGGATGACTTTGACGTGTATTGCACCTTCTTCTGCCACAAAAATGTCAAAGCGGGGGGCTGCGTTCTACCTCCAAAATGAACGTACTGTTGCTCCAAAGTTATCCGCATGTCACAGTAATTAGATCCATGTGAAGGGGGGGGGGGGGAAACTCTTGACTCTTGACAAAAATGTACTCCAGTGACTTCAACACAATGTCATCCTGTTTTGTTAAGACACTAAATGAAGGATATTTGCAGGCTTAAATTGGCAACAGGGTCTGCAAGCAGTAATGAGTGCTGGGCAGAGCAGACTTAAGTTTATGAAGCCTGACAAGGAAGAGGCCACTGAAAGGGTGTTCTGAAATGTGTACGGGGGGGAAACGGCCTGCTAAACTACCACCTTGAAGTGAATTTCCTCAAGTTGCCTAGTCTATGGAAAAAACTTTTCGGTACCAACAAGTTCTCTGTGACATCTGGAGGCTCTCCATGCTTTCAGATGAATTTCAGGCATGCCTGGGGGCAAAATCCGCCATAAAACAATTCACATTCCTCTGCTTTTGTTGGCAAGAATAAAGTTTCTCTGTTGGCTAGAAAAACAGAGCAGTGACTCCTGATAATATATTGAGTTTCATCATTGACAGTGAAGCACAATTGAGCTTTACTCCTTCCTTTTTCTGCAGAGCAGGAATAATTATTGTTAATTGAACTCCGTCAGTGCTTTATTTATGTAGTTTTTTTAAAGACGACTGGCTTTGTGGTTTCTTTCTTGTGAAGCCTTCTTCGTGGCCAAAGAGTTTTCTGTTGGTGGACTTTTGCTTTAATCCTATCCAACGTGGATATACAGAGGGGTCAGTGGGGGAAAATCCTCTTAACTTCAGAGCCTACTCACTTAGCTGCACTTTGTAGAATAGGACTGGACAAAGCCTGTTGAACAGAAGACAAACTGGTTTCTTCCAAGAAGACAGAATGTACTGTAGCCATAGCCCTGCCCACACCAGTGTTTTCTTTGTGATGCTAACCTCTTTACACACCACTCGGTCTCGGCACACATTAACACAGTGCTGACGAGGTGATGTGACAAGAAGCGTGATTATTCTCTCCTTTCGATAAAAGGAGATTAGATAATGGTGAAAATCCCAAAGTCCACCATTGATAAGCTCATACCACGCTAAATATGTGCATGTGACACTTGAGAGGTTTATTCCCCTTTCCTCCCCATTCAAGCCTTGATTATCTGGCTCTAGCCATCATGATAAATGAGTGTATGCAAAATCATATCAGCGCTCCTGCTGTGAAAAAGATACACAGGATGACCGTTTAACGTGATTACAGCATGTTAGTGTGGCTGAGATTTGCAATGATACAAGACGAGTGATGAAGTATTTATTGATTATTACATGTGAGGTTGCTGTATCGTTAAATATTCATAATCCTGTGAAATCTATATTTATGTGGCAAGCATGCACTTACCAAACATCTTGCTCACTTGTTACTTCAATATTTTCAAAGTATTTCTCTGTAACGTAATTATAACTAGATGAGAAACGATCACAAACAATTCAACAGTTAAACAATGGCTAAAAGATTTGAACAAGAACTCGATGACCTTTCTTCATTCAGATAATTCTAATTCCTGATTGGTCCATATAAGTATGTAACATTTACTTTTTTCCAACTAAGCCCTACCCACATCAGACAAGTAAGAAAAACAATAAGAACAAAACACGCAGAACCTCCCAAATAACTTTAAACTTCTCCAACGTTGACAGAAAATGTTGTATTAACGCAGCAGCTCATAATATGAAGCTGATTTGGGGCAAATGGGTCTTTCAGGCCTTTTAAAATATTATTATACCCCTTCAGTTGCCAAACTACTAAAAAAAATAATTACTCTGCTGTTTTTCTGTTGCCAGACTTTTACAAATAATGTTAACTTTCCTTTCAGTGGCACACTCGGACTCTGTGTTAACGTGGGATTTTGACCATGAGCTCAGTCGCTGTACTTACGCAGGAAAGCTTCAACGAGCACCGCAGTGGGCTCTTGCCAGAGCAGAGTGGTGGTGAGTATTTGGACATTCAAGGCAGGTATAATGCAATCACAGCCATAAGTAGACGGGACTCATCTGTTTTTTTGTTTTACCGTGTTCAGCTGCTGTGGCAGGAACTAGTGCTGGAGAGGAGGAGGATGCCCTTCCTACCTACAAGGATGCCTTCCCACCTCTGCCTGAGAAGGCTGCCTCACCTGAGGGGACCCAGGAAACCGCCAATGCCTGGACATCCAAGATCCGTCCCCTCAAGTCCTCTATTATCACCCAGGTATAACATTTTCAGAGTTAACACCACATATAAGTAAAATGTCTGCTTGTAATTGTGTGAATAAGATATTTGTTCTCCTGGTGAAGATGGGATGTACTTCCACTTTGGTGGTGGGAGAGCAGCAGAATGAAAACCTTCCCTATAGGCAAAACACAATGTGTTTTTATGCACTACAGTATATTGAGCACCTTTTTTTTGGTGTAGAAATTGAAGTCTCTATCTGTGACGGATTTCTCCTTCTTGGTGTTTAAGACTAACTTAATGCCCCATGTACCCACGCAGGTATTTTTAGTTAATCTGGCTGATTAGGATTGAATGTGGGCAGAGTTGTGTAAGGTCACTGAAATTAAGATGCATAGATTTATCCAGAAGGGGGAGGAAACGACCACACAATCCTAAACGAAGGGCTAATCATTAAAAATGATTAAAACCACCCATGTTGGTGTAAACCCCAGTTCATGGTGCTGTATTGAATACATTTCAAACTCTTAATAGACCTCTGACATTGTTCAGTCAATGATTACAATTGTACCTAATGGCTAAAAGTGCTTAATACACCCTGTTATGTGGAATGTGTTCTACATTTCTTAGATTTTTGCTTGTCAAATCTACTATTACTTATTCAGGCCTCTACAATTCTCACAGTCTGGTTGAAATATTTAATTTGATGTAGACTTTTCTTCATTTTTAAGGAGCACAAGCTAAAAGGATGGGAACCAGTGTCATGCTGTATGCTGAAAATGTACTGTAACATTTTACTTGTGTACCTTGTTCCACTTAAGTTGCTAACAATTAAATAATCTTTCTCTTGAAGGTTTTCTTCTGTCCATAAACATTGGTTCTTATTCATAAGGTTCTAGTGGTACTTTTAGGGGTTTTTTATGGAGGTGTTTTTTCAGCCCTTGCAAAAGAATTTTTTTTCAGTGACCAACCGCTTGGTTTTATGTGGAAATAATTTGTTTGGACATGAAGACATTGGTAGTTTTAAGTCCTTCTTTTTGCATATTAGCAATCTCATAGTGTTATTTTTGAAGACCACATTTTACTGTTGTTCCCACTGGGAGAAACTTGTGGGGACAAAACTATTTCACTTTCAGAACCTTCTTGCCACCTGGTTTACGGTTTCAGTTTCCACTGCAGTGTACTCTTGTTTGTCTGTGTTTCATAGAAACCAGTCACACATGTTTGTTTTTTTTGCCTTACAGATTGTGTGCTTGTTGTATGCATGTGTGTCCTTTCAAACCATGTTTTTTGTTTTGTCAAATCAAACTGACTTCTTTTTTGTTTTTCCTCTTGAACTAGGTTTTCCATGTGCCACTAGAGGAGCGCAAGTACAAGGACATCAACCAGTTTGGCGAAGGAGACCAAGCAAAGGTCTGTGTGGACATCATGCATAAGACCGGAGCCCACCTGGAACTCTCTTTGGCAAAAGATCAGGGTCTCTCCATCATGGTTTCTGGAAAGCTGGATGCTGTGATGAAGGCCCGTAAGGAGATTGTGTCCCGACTGCAGACTCAGGTCAAGAGAGTTGTCTTTGAAATATTTCTGCTATTTAAGGTGGACGACAATGGCGCTAACTGCACATTTTAATCCTAACAGGCTTCAGCTACTGTCGCCATCCCCAAGGAGCACCATCGTTTTGTCATTGGCAAAAATGGGGAGAAGCTTCAGGAGCTAGAGCTCAAGACTGCCACCAAAATCCAGATCCCACGACCTGACGACCCCAGCAACCAGATCAAGATCTCTGGTACCAAGGAGGGCCTGGAGAAGGCAAAGCATGAGATCCTGTTGATCTCCGCTGAGCAGGTAGCAGGACTCCTGATAACAAACTTTCTTCATCCCAGATATCACAGCTTTAGGACATGTTTTCATCACCTTCCCCTCCTTCTCTTTCAGGACAAGCGTGCTGTGGAGAGGGTGAACATTGACAAGGTGTACCACCCCTTCCTCACCGGTGCCTACAATAAGCTGGTAGGAGAAATGATGCAAGAGACCGGTGCCCGCATTAATGTCCCCCCTCCAAGTGTGAACAAGACGGAGATTGTCATCACTGGGGAAAAGGAGCAGGTGGCCCTTGCTGTGGCTATGATCAAGAAGGTTTATGAAGACAAGGTATGCTGAAATCAAAATGATTAGTGTTGATTCTGATGGACTGAGAGGAGGGCGGGCTTTGAACTAACTTTGTAATATTGCTGATCAACTACGCTTGGTCTTGCAGAAGAAGAATGCCACCACCATTGCGGTGGAGGTGAAGAAATCTCAGCACAAGTATGTGATTGGCCCCAAGGGAAACACCCTGCAAGAGATCCTGGATAAAACTGGTGTCTCAGTTGAGATCCCACCATCTGACAGCAGCTCAGAAACTGTCATCCTTCGTGGGGAGCCTGACCGTCTGGGTCAGGCCCTCACTGAAGTTTATGCCAAGGTGTGTAATGTTTTTATAATCTTTGACACTGGTAATAATTTAATAAAATAGTGATGAGGAGTAACTAAAGCGGTTTCCCTTTACAGGCAAACAGCTACACTGTTTCCTCGGTTTCAGCTCCTTCTTGGCTTCATCGCTTCATTATTGGAAAGAAGGGGCAGAACTTGGCTAAGATTACCCAACAAATGCCCAAGGTGAGGTTAATGATGAATTTCTTAACCACAGATCTTGAAATACTCTTTTAGTTGTAACTTGTTGTAACTTTCATGTATTTTGCCATTTTGCATCCAGGTGCACATCGAGTTCACCGAGGGAGAGGATAAGATCACCCTGGAAGGCCCCACCAAAGACGTGCAAATGGTGCAGAGCCAGATTGAAGCCATTGTTACGGATTTGGTGAGTCACTTATACAGTAGTGTCTGTCAATTAAAAGAGTTCCTCTCGAAACTATGTGCTGACTTCATAAAAGAAGGACCTTGTCTGCATCTCCATAGTCCATAAAATACCAATTTGTGTTGTCTGTATCTGCTTTAAAGGTAAGCCGCATGGACTATGCAGAGATTAGCGTGGATCCCAAATTCCACAGACACCTGATTGGAAAAGGAGGTGTTAACAGTAAGTACAGTGTCTAAAGGCTGGTGTACTGAATTCCAGCAGGGCATCAAAAACTAGATGAGCATCTCCACAAACCTCACATTCATTTTGATTTACAGTCAACCGCATCAAAGAGCTGCACAAGGTGACTGTCCGTATCCCCCCTGACAACGAGAAAAGCAACCTGATCCGTATCGAAGGGGATCCCCAGGGTGTGCAGGAAGCCAAGAAGGAGCTGCTTGAGCTTGCGTCACGCATGGTGAGTACAGACTTCACAGGCAATATGCTATAAAGTGGATCCTGATGAGCCATTACTAAACATACGGTGTCTCGCAGGAGAACGAGCGTACAAAGGACCTGATCATTGAACAGCGTTTTCACAGAGCCATCATTGGCCAAAAAGGGGAGAAGATTAAAGAAGTGCGCGACAAATTCCCAGAGGTAAGTTTGGAAACTGTTTGGCAGCTGGTTTGCATGTGCTGAACCTATTAAATGTACGTGAATAACTCTATAATGTGTGTTCCAGGTCATCATCAATTTCCCCGACCCCGCACAAAAAAGCGACATCGTTCAACTTAGGGGCCCGCGAACTGAGGTGGAAAAATGCTCAAAGTTCATGCAGAAGATAGTGGCTGAAATGGTAAAACTTAACTCTGTGTTCGCTTAGATACTTTTGTTGAAACGGCGTGTTAAAAGATTGTTTTTATTTGGTTTCCATGTATTAAATTTTAAAGTGATTCTTTTTGTTAGGTGGAGAACAGCTTTTCTGTCTCAGTCCCCATCTTCAAGCAGTTCCACAGAAACATTATTGGAAAAGGAGGATCAAACATCAAGAAGGTAATCTATATTTTAGTGCGTTTATGTAGTTGTATGAAGTCTTCGGGCTATTGGCTGTTACTTTAACAGCTTGTTTTCTTTTGCTTTCTAGATTCGGGAGGAAACTAACACAAAAATTGACCTGCCTGCTGAGAACAGCAACTCTGAGATGATTGTCATCACTGGAAAGAAGGCAAACTGTGAGGTTGCCAGAAATCGCATCCTGGCCATTCAGAAGGAGCTGGTAAGCATCTGCATAGTTTCTCAAAAGCACGTGGCTCTCCATCCAGCACACATGCCTAATTAATGTCTCATTATGTCCAGGCAAACATCTCCGAGGTAGAGGTGTCCATTCCCTCCAAGCTGCACAACTCCTTGATTGGGTCCAAGGGCCGTTTTGTGCGCTCGATCATGGAGGAGTGTGGCGGCGTGCACATCCACTTTCCCACTGAAGGCTCAGGGATTGATAAGGTCACCATCCGAGGCCCTCTAGAGGAGGTGGAGAAGGCCAAGCAGCAACTGCTTGCTTTGGCAGAGGAGAAGGTTTGTATCAATGCCTCTAATGATAAAAGAATGAACTTCTGCTGACCTCGCTAAACTGGCAGCCTCTTGACAGGGCCGTAGAGGGAGGGGTAAAATGGCAAAGAGCTGCTTCTGTGCCTCACTGGTCGTACATTATTACGACATGCTGAGAACTTCTTTCAGTGTCCTTTTCAGCTGTCAGAATAAAAACAACTTGTGCATAGCTTCTGCGTCAGAAAATTGTTTTGGGTGCTGCAGTTTTTATCAAGCTGTCAATCCCATTAAAGCTTAAAACCAAGGAGTTTGACTGGAGCATGGAGGCATTTTGCATCATGGATGTAGTAAATTAATAAGGGTACCTTTTGTGTTAACTTTTTAAAAATAAATTAAAATAATTATGGTTGGCTTGTAACACATTACTTGTATGTAGAAATCATTTTGTAAATGTTTGTCCGCAGCAAACAAAGAGCCACACTGCCGAGCTGCGTGCTAAGCCAGAATACCACAAGTTCCTCATTGGGAAAGGTGGCGGAAACATCCGCAAGGTTCGTGACAGCACTGGAGCCAGGATCATCTTCCCCACCGCAGAGGACAAAGACCAGGAGCTCATCACTGTGATTGGCACTGAAGAAGCAGTGCGGGAGGCTCAGAAAGAGCTGGAGGAGCTGATCAAGAGTTTGGTAAGGCTCCAAATGTTTGTTTTTTTGTTGTTGACGGAGCAGTACGAGGGAGGATACATATTTGGTTCTCTTTCAAATGCTTGAATATTAAATATTCACTCTTTGGTTACAGGACAATGTTGTTGAGGATACTATGAGCGTTGATCCAAAGCACCATCGCTACTTTGTGTCTCGCCGTGGTCAAGTCCTTCGGGACCTTGCTGATGAATATGGTGGTGTGATGGTTAGCTTCCCTCGCACGGGTTCTCAGAGTGAAAAGGTCACCCTCAAAGGAGCCAAAGAATGTGTGGAAGCAGCCAAAAAGCGCATGCAAGAGATTGTTGAAGACTTGGTTAGTAGATACAGATTTTTTATTTTTATTTTTTTGTACTTTTGTTCTTTTTCCTGGTATTTCTGTTTTGAAATTAAACCTGTCTGCCTTTTGCTTTTTGTTTTTCCAGGAAGCTCAAGTGACCATTGAGTGCGTGATTCCTCAGAAGTTCCACCGTTCTATCATGGGTCCCAAGGGCTCCCGGATCCAGCAGATCACCAGAGATCACAATGTACAGATTAAGTTCCCAGAGCGCGAGGACCCACAAGGTAAATACATGATCTGTGTAAAGACGTGAAGGGAATGGCGTCTTTGAATTACATGTTTCTCATCAAACTTCTGTCTGACTGTCTGATTCTTTCTGCAGCACCTCCCGCAGAGGCCACCATTCAGGAGAATGGCGAGGCCAACGGAGACGTGAAGGAGCCTGTTGATCCAAATGCACCCAAAAAGTGTGACGTGATTGTGATTTCGGGCCGTAAAGAGCGATGCGACACTGCTGTGGAAGCACTGAAGGTATGATATGTAGTATTCGTAAGAGAGGTCCATTTTATTTGTCAAAACTGCTGCCTTGTCCTCAAACAGTCTCCTTTCCTCAGGCCTTGGTTCCTGTCACTATCGAGGTGGAAGTGCCTTTTGAGCTTCATCGATACATCATTGGACAGAAAGGAAGTGGAATTCGCAAGATGATGGATGAATTTGAGGTGCGTGTTGCGTCCAGTGTTTTTACTTAGTTTGCGCAGGGATGACTTTTATTTTGCTGCCAATTCATGCCGTCTTCCACCCTCTCTTAGGTTAATATTCAAGTGCCTGCTCCTGACCAGCAGTCTGATAAAATTGCCATTACCGGCTTGGCCAATCACCTTGACCGCGCCAAAGAGGGCCTGATGGAGCGCGTCAAAGAGCTGCAGGCCGAGCAGGAGGATCGGGTTAGTGTTGCGTGAACAGCTTGACCTTTTCTTATAGCCAGTGTATGGTAGAGTTTATGTTGTACTGATCGCTTCCTGATGGTATTTTGAGTTTATTTTTTTTATGATTTGGATACACTCATGGATCAGTTATCTTTGAGATTACTTTAAAGGCCACCCTCTTATAACCTTGAACATGGAAAGAGTTTAATTATTAACCTTTCCCGTGGTCGGTAACCTGTAGTCTCAGCAGAAGTAGAAATGTCCTGTGTCCAACTTACTGCAGTTCTAACCGAGAGTGTTGTTTCCTCACTGTACAGGCACTCAGGAGCTTCAAGCTGACCATCACTGTGGACCCCAAGTATCACCCCAAAATCATCGGCCGCAAGGGTGCCATCATAACAAACATCCGTACTGAGCATGATGTTAACATCCAGTTCCCAGAAAAGAATGATGAAAACCAGGTATAAATTTGGCATAAATCTCATTTTAATGGCAAATAAAAAAATATATATATTGGTGAAAAGTAAACACAGTGGTCTCCGTCAGCACAGCAGGTGGTGCTAATTTACCACTCCATACATGACAGTTACTATCATAGAAATTAAATGAATTTCCCCCATAAATTTGTGCCGTTGTTGTTCGTCATATTAAACTTGCTGCTCTCTCTCCACAGGATCAGATTACTATTACAGGGTATGAGCACAAAGCCATAGCAGCACGAGATGCCATCCAGGCTATCGTGGATGAGCTTGAAGAGATGATCTCCGAGGACATCACCCTGGACAGCAGGGTCCATGCCCGCATTATCGGAGCCCGCGGCAAGGGCATCCGCAAGATCATGGATGAGTTTAAGGTGAGGCTCCTGAGAGGGACAGGAAATGTTTGGTGGGAGGAGAACAAGATGACTTGCTTGACAGGTGTCACTGTCGCCAGTAATGACTTGCAGGAAGTGGATTGAGATCATTACTCTTAACAGCTTGATGTGAACAGGCTTGGCCATTTTTTTTTTTTTTCCTACATAGTTCAAGGTGTTTATGGTGGAAGGGCAGGGTTAGACAAGTGATGACTCAGCTGTATGTGATAGATCCAGTTGGTACTCCACTGAGAGAACACATATTTTGAATAGAACATTGTCCTGGGCCTCCTCTTGGCTCTCCACTGTCGCGCCTGAGTCTGTTTTTTGTATTCTATCCAGACTCTGACATGGTTTGTTATCCATCTTGTTTTTTTTAGGTTGATCTCAGGTTTCCCCAGAGCGGAGCTTCAGACCCAAACCTGGTGACAGTCACAGGTCGCCCCGAGCTTGTGGATGAAGCCATCGACCACCTCCTTAACCTGGAAGAAGAATACGTAAGCTTTTTTATTTTTTGCTGCAGTCGGTATAAAATGTGCCTGTAGTGTTTCATAATTGCCACTGACTAATTTTGTTGTTCTACTTTTGTCAGATGGCAGATGTTGTGGAGAACGAGGCAAAGATGGCTTACATGAGGCCATCTGGGGGTAGCGCTGCTGCTATGGATGATCATCATCGTGGCCCATCCAAAGGCTTTGTGGTGAGGGAGGCTCCCTGGACCACGGCTAATGAGAAGGTGAGCATTTTCTTGATCCTGCTTCGCAATTAGAATCCATCACACCTTTTTTGTTTCTTCATATCTACTTTTTGTTTCTACTTTTAGGCCCCTGACATGAGCAGCTCTGAAGACTTCCCCAGCTTTGGAGCCCCTGTGGCGACCAAAACCTCTCCCTGGGGACCGAAGCGCTTCTAAGCCGTGCTGCTACAGATGGGCCTGAACTTAACCGGACACAATCTTCCCCTTCATTGTTCCCCCCCTCTTGACCTGGACTGACCGCTGACCCTAAAAGTCTTCAGTTCTGAGAATGTCATCCTTCTCTGTTTACTTATCCCAGTCTGCCCTTGCAGATTTCATCAGTCTAAAAGTGCTTTCAGATACTGTAATTGACGTGTGAGCTTTGTATCTGCATTAAATGATACTGTCTTATGCTAAAAAAAAAGTGACAGATGTTGCGGTTAAGTCTACAGTCCGTACAAGACTGACATTTAAGTGTTTATTAGACATTTCATTGTGGTTTGAACTGTTATACCAAATTCAATGGTGGCGAGACATCAGTTTTTCTTTGAGCTGCCCTTATCTTAGTTGCCTTCGCAGGGTGGGGTAAGGGGATTGAATTACTGCTGGTGGCGTGTCCAGACATGATGCCTGACCAAGGAAGGGCCAGCTGTTTCAGTAACCCACCCCCCTCCTGCTTTACTCATGTAGCTGAGTGAAAATTGTCAGTCGTTAGCCCTCAAGCACACTGTAGTGGTTGTCCTATGTCACATCTTTCCATCTGCTTAGCTGTGCTTCTGTGAATATGGTAAAGTAGTGGCACGTACCTTGTAGCCTTATGAATTGGTAAAACGTACTAAGGGGAGGGAGGGAGGGGGGTAAAGGTGGTTTCAGCCGCCACAGAATGGCACCCATTCAAACTGCCAGATGCTTGGAGATCATGCCAGAACTAAACTTCTTACAACACTAGGCCTAGAGCTCCAACGTATCGAAACTCACACTAACTGTTGAATGAACTCTTTTGACATTCAAAAGTAAATCACTCTACAAAATAATGACTGTGTTTGAGCAAAACAGCAGACCATCTCGTGCCAACTATCTGTCTAGTGATGTCCTGTGTTACTCATCCTCTGTATTGGGTCAGTGTCCAGTCCCTTTGTCTTCCAGTTGCTATGCAGATTGTTCTGTTAAATAGCAATGGCCCTTTTTTATCAGCCTTACAACTAGAAAGATACAAACCAGGTAGAGATGATGTCTTGGTGCATTTTTAATGGACAGCTGGAAGGTATGTTTATTGTTCATTTGAAAAGCTCTCGCAACATTTGCCCCCCCAGTTATTGTAATTAGTTTAATTTTGCCTGAGGAGTGTGGATTTAGCTTGCTAGCTGCTAATTCGACATCTAGCATCAGCCTACCTTGTTTATATCCTCCTAGCATTGAATGAAAGATTATGCAAATACCATTTAAGTGAACGGTTATGGATGACACTGGAAAAGAAATTGTCCAAAAAGTCAATAAAAATTGAAAATCTCTTGCGAGTCTTTTGTATGGAGCAAAGTTACTGATGCGTTAAACCAAACTAGCACATGATAAAGAACGATGCAGCTGTGGTATGAGTGTCCAAACGTTTGCATGACTTGCAGTTTTTCTTACTTTGTGAACTGAGGGTGGTGCTACAAAGAACTGATAACAATCAACCAATGAAACAGTGAAGTGTTGGACGAATGGAAGCTTTAACACACAGTGAACAGTGAAAATTGGGACTTCCCCAACGTCCATTAATGTATCTCCATTGATTTTGCACACATTAGTGAAACTGTGCCATGCTGGGTTGTAAGGGCTGAACAAAGTACAAGAGCCAAGCGTTTCCCAGAGATCACTGCATGTAGGGTTAGTTCAAGAGCTTCCTAACCTGGAAGGCCCAGTGTAAACACCATTTCAAAACTAGACTTGAGGTGGTGTCACTGGTCTGACCACCTGGATAGTGGATTTTAGCTGAACATAAGCTTGTGATCATGATGGGTGAGTTTCTGGGTTAAAGTAACACAAAGAAGCCAGAAGATGGTGCTGTCCAGACACAGAGACAGAGTTTCTGGAGAGGAGCACTTTCTTCTTTAACCAACCTATGCTGAGGCGTCCCTCTTAATGTGCACATGCTGGATTCATGTTTCATGACCTGCTTCCTTCATCCAAAATTAAAGACACTGGTGTCTAAACAGGCCTAACTTGCTTAGCTTTAGTAACTCCATGTAAGAAATGTCTCGTTTTTTGTCTGAACCATGTGACTGTTTATAACATGTTTCTTGACCCAGGTTTATGACATGCATGACATGACGTTATGAACTAAAAAAATATCAATTTAATTCATTTTGTAATTATGGCTGGGGAGCCTGGAGCATGTTCCCACAGAACATACAGAAAGGTGTTGTTTTGCATTGAGGAGAACATTTACAGTCTTTAGAAGAGTTGTAAGTAACCGAAAGCCATTTTTCGTATTTTCCTGCTGTTTGCTCATGCGCAGGTTGATCTTTGTCAGAACAGTTCAACACTTTCACAATTTTATGATTCCATATAAAATATTTGCACACCACACCAAAAATGAGGCTAAATTACAGTCCATGACTTCAGAACGTCTCAGATCTGTTGACGCTCTTTCTCTCTGACTTCATCTTAGATTTAGAATATGAAAACATTTATAGTCAGTGTCTTTTGTTACATTTTACACCATAATGCAACATGGGATTTTACAAACTGGCCCAGACCCAGATTTGATCCTTTTATTTGGATTAATCAGTGAACCAGGAGTCCCTCCACAAAATCCTGCATCTGTCCAGAATCTGAGCTGCACCCTGCGGCACTGGAAACATCTCGTTTTTAGACATGAGCACAGCCGTCACAACAGCTCCTCCTGATAGGAGCAGCCACGGAGAAAACAGGAAAGATGGCCTGCTGTCTGGTTCTGGTACCACTCTGGTCCTGAAAGGCTGAGCAACTCGCTCCCACTGAGTGAGGATAGCCTGACGGGCTCCGGCCCACTGACCGGGCCCAGTGAGACGATACTGATATGGAGTGCAGGGACCAAAGATGACCTTCCACCAGAGCACAGGATCTCTCATAAGAAGTGTCAGGAAGTTTGGCCGAACTCCTACCTGTGATGGGAAGTCGTCATGATGTTTGTGTCTCACATGAATCTTATCTCGTCTTACATATATAACAGATAGTAACGCACTTAATCTGAACAAACCTTATCAGCCATGAAATCCAGGTAAGGGATGTAATCTACCTGGAGAGCCGCCTGTCGTGGGCAGGGATAGCTGGAAAGAATTTGTTCAGATGTCATAGATGCTTTCTACATGGAGAACATAAATGATCTGGCTGTGACTACATTAGTGTGAAGATAACGTCTACCTTTTCATTTTTCTCTCCGTCTCAGACTTAATGACTTCCAGCATTCCCTCCTTAGATGGAAGACGGCTCAAACCTTAAGGATGAAAACACATCAGCTGACACGTGTGGCTCCTCGCACCTGACCGTGTTTGTGTGCATGCATGCTCAAAATGTGTTTACCGGTAAAAACCTTAACAGCCCACCGTGCCTGCATTTCCACAATGGGCATGATTGGTCCTTTTGTCTGGAAAAGACCCATGACAGCCAGCGTGGGTCGTAACAGAGAAGGAGGAAACAGTCTCCTGAAATTTGATTTGAAACGGATCAAAAATAAATATTATTTTTTATTATTTTTATTATTTTATTAATTAACAATATTCCTGACAAGCAAAACTCATACAGGCTTGATTGTTTTTTTTAATATGCTGTCTGTTACCTTCAGAGTATCAGACTCTCTGTGCCAGACAAGTTAGTTAAACAGGTAATTATGTAAAATGTTCATTTAATCTACTTGTGTTCAAACTGTGAATAAAACACTGACTTTATTTTGTATTTTTAAAAAAGGATTTCAGTAAAAGTATTTTGGAAAAAAAACAGCAGACTGATACTACTTTTATATTTTTACAGTAAATATGAGCTGGAGCCAGCATCTGGTTAGCTTAGCTTAGCATAAAGACTGGAAACAGCTAGCCTGGCTCTGAGGTTTTAAAGCCTAAAGCTCCCAAATTGACATTTTATATCTTGTTTAATGTGTAAATTATTAGAGGTCATTTGCTGGACGCAGTGACTTCCTGTCTCCGCTCAAGACTCCAAACCAAGAATAACAGTGGCGTCAAAGTGAGATGTGCGATATGTAAACCAAGACCTTCTAATTCCGTCACGTTCAAACTTCTTCTATAACCTCTAGCAGCTCTCACCATCATGGACTTACTTGTATAACGTCAGCTCTCCTTGAGGCCCATCAGACAGAGCTGGAGGCAGGAATGGAAAGTTTACATGATAACCTGTACAGAAAACTACAGCGTCAATGTTCTCCTCCACAGTGCCATCTTCAAACACAACTCCAGAGTCCTTGAAGCTTTTCAGATTGGGTTTCAGTACAAGCGCTCCATGAAGGATTTGACCAGGAATGTCATCATTGATCAAAGGTCTCTTGTCCAAAAGTCTGGGAAGGAGAAAGAGACAAATGATAATATGATCCACTTTCACCAATATCAGTGAATAAGTTAAAACGTTGTGCTTCTGTACAGTAATCTCTGAGGATCTCATTGGACCTAAGATTAGTTTAGCTCTCTGAGTGCAGGTCATCAACAACAAACTCTAAAATATCATAAAAATACCTGAAAATAACTCAAAAGGACTTTTTGTCATTCAGGACAGATACTGGTTTATAGGTGACTGATGCACAGTGTAGCACTTTGCCCTCTGGTTAGGGGTAGGTTACATATCCTTTGGGGGGAAAACTCTGCATGTCAAGCCCATGCAGAAAATCCAATATTCAGAAAACATGACCGCTGAGTCACTATAGAAGAATCATTTACAGATGACAGTGCAATGTATTGTAACCTACGTGGTCATAAAATATGAAGTGGGGCTTTAAAGATGAATCAGAGAGGGATTAATGCCCTCACTCACGATCATGAGGGAAAACAGACATCATCCAGATCAAAGTGTGTCACCTGTGTCTGGGCTGCAGACGATACAATTTGTGGTTGTATTTTTGGTTCAGCGCTCTCTCTGCCGACCAGTTGGTCAGACTCTGGGGAAGAAGTGACATGAGTACATTGTTGAGCCTGTTGATAGCCGTCATGTCCAGAGGAAGACCGTTATCGGACATCCTGCCGATCACCCAGGCGCCTTCGCGTGTGCTGAGAAACGTCTGTCAGAGGGAGTATAAGCAACAGGACGTAAGAAGCTCACAAAATAAGGCTGACCCTCATAACACATGCTTTTTTATTCTTCTGTCATACCTTCTCGGCAGATCTACTAATCTCTACTGCAATATCTCCTCCAGAATTGCCAATTCCAACCACCACCACTCTCTTTCCTCTGCAGGCGTCTGCATCTTTATATTCCCAGCTGTGAAAACACCTGCCAGAAAACATCTCATGTCCTGGAGAGATACAGATGATGCTACATATCAAAAGGAAAATAAGTTTCTTGCAGGAGTAAAAAATTAAATCGACAGTCTTCATTCCATCAGTATCTGTAAAACGTTCGTTCACAGACCTGGAAAGTCTGACAGGGGTAAGGCCTGGATGGATGTAGTGGCCTGAACACACCAGAACTGCATCAAAGACGTGTTTCTCTTCCTCTCCATCCTTGTTAATGGTCACAACGTCCCACTGACCGGACAGAGAGAAATCTGGCCTTTGTGTGACACTCCTTACTGTCGTCTGAAGCACGGCATTCATACAAACATGCATAAACACATCAATAACTCTGAGATGTAGGGTTTTTTTTTTGTGATGCTCCTGACATGACAAAACTGAAATCACCTGGAAATTGATGTATCTGTGCAGGCCGAAGTGTTCAGCATATAGTCTGAAGTACTGCATCAGCTGGGTGTTGTGCAAATAGTTCGGATAGTCAGGCGGCATGGGAAAATCACTGAAGCACATCATCTCTTTGGAGGTGTTGGTCACCAGGGAGCGATAGATGCTGGATCTCTCCTGCTCGGGTGACTCCTGTTTATGATAAAAACATGAGCCTAATACAGTTCTATCAAAAAATGCAAGACTTGTTCTAGCTGAGGTGGAACTTTTGCCATACAGCAACATAAGAATAATCCTGAATTTGTAACAAGATTAAAAGGTCTAATACCGTGATACGACGTCCTGACTGACCTTAAATTTCCACAGGCCGCCAATGTCATCACTGCTTTCAAAGCAGACGGGTACCAGGCCCTCGTCAACACAGATCTTAATACAAGCCAGGCCAGAACTGCCCGCTCCAACCACGGCCACGCGTCGAACCATTGCTCAGTACCTGTGTGAGGAGGCACCTGAAGAATCACTGAAAAAAATCTGTCGTCATACTATGTGGTTCTGGGAGGCTGCAGCAGTGCTTTGAGCAAAAACATTAGCAGGCTAGCAGTGACTGTCACAGCGTCAACACAGAGCAAAACACAGAGCAGGGTTCTTTTCAGCAAGTTTTAGCGTTTATAACTTAAAAAGGTAACATTTATTTAAGCACACTGATGTCAAGTATCTCATATTGTTAAGTTGAAAACCCATAGGAACCTTTTTTTTTTGTCAGGGGGACAATTATCAGAACACAGCTGGTACAAAAAGAAGTCTCTTTATTGCTATATCGAGGACTGAAAGACAGCTCTCACCTTCTCCAGTAAGCTGAATGAGTAGTCCTGTGCAGCTGCGATCAGACGTTTCGCAGCCTCTGAGTTCACATGAACTGAGCTGTTGCTTATCACCTAATCAGCTAACTGGTATGGCAGTGGGAGGAGGAAGAGGCAGAGTTGCGGGACTTTGAACCTGTTTAGACTGTTTGAAATGTCTCCAAATGATTTGTGTGATAGAGAAATGCTGCAAAGTGGCATAGACTAATCCTGGTGAAGTTAACCTTTGACATGTGTGGGACCCACAGTAATGCTGTGAGAAGAGTTTTTTAATTCATGCATGCCAGGAAGTCGCCTTTGTGTCCAACTGTGCAACACATGACTATCAAACCACCCTGATGAAGCAAGTAGGATATATTTCCTTCATAAAAACAGACGGGCAGAGCGGTGAGCTTCATCATTGCTGGTCTTAGTGGAAATCTACTTCTGTTAAAATAGTAATGCCATGCAAACATTAAGTCTTTCTCTACCCCCATATTTGCATAAAATGCATAAAAACTACATGTGAACAGTTACTATAGTGAAGTTTAACTGCCTACACTCATCACAATGATTGGATAGTGTGAGGATGCTGGGGTTATTATGCCATCTGGTGGCCTGAGGACTCATGACACACCACCCCTAGATGAGACAATTTTTAACAATTTCAGTTTGAATTTTATTGCAGTATAACTTTAATAACTTACGGCAGGTAACACAAAAACATCAGAAGGCAGCTGTCTAGCAGTCCAGAAATCCAAAAGTCCAAAAAACAGAATCCTTAACAGAACAAACCACAAACCAAGACAGGACACAGGACGGGCAGAGAAAGGAAACTAACGGGTGGGACAAAACGCAGCAAAGGCAGGAAGTAAAGATACACTTGACACAAGGAGAGGGGAGAATAACAAAATAAAACAGGAAACACAAAACAACAAACTAAAAATCACGACAGTACTGAGCTGAAAATATTGAGCTTGTTCAGAACACTGATTTGGAAAAATGCTTTCATCAGCTCAAACTGAAGAAACTTTGCAACTAAGACAACATTTTGTAACTGCTTGTGAGAGCAAACCATCTGTACACGTGGACACACATGGACCTCTGTGTCTCATTTAACTAGGGTTTCACATAGTTATGAGGAAGGTTTAATATAAGACTTCATCTTGATTCTTCCTGTTTTTATTCCATGTATATGTTATATGCCCAATATTCTATGGTAGTTAATAGTCAATAAAGCTGGACACAAGATGACACAAGGACATTTATGAGATGCCTAATTTGTTTATTCACAAAGTAAACACACTCCACATTCACGGCCACTTAAAGTTACATATGATGTAAATCTGTGTGTTAAGCTTTGTCCCGTCGGACCTTTAACATTCCAACAAATCTCACATATGTTTCCACGTGAATGCTTTTTTAAGGAAACTCATTTAAAACTCTACGGGGACACCAACATCTTTGGTCGACAAACAGAGACTTTTCATGATATACCAACAATAAAGGGGCTTTTGAGCAATGTCCAGAAGAGAAATGCTTTCCATCAAATTGGCAAACAAATTTAATTCTTACAGAAAACTCAAAATATGTCCATATATCAGAACATTCATTTCTTTATGGTGTTCCTCAAAGTCTTGGAGTTTTAATTAGGTATCTTGCAGGGTGGGTTTGTCCATTTTTATCACTTTTTGTGAGGTCCAAGACTTTGAGGAACACTTAAACTCAACTTAAAAATTGCTACAATAACTTATAAAACATAATTGTAAACGGACATCATGTACTTTTAGTGTCTGTGTCAACTAGTAGTTGACACAGACATGATCTAGTTCCCAACTTTCAGATGATGTATACCATTCATATGTTGACCCATAGTTGTTTGGTAGAGAGGAGTGGAGTGGAGTGGCAAAGGTTAAATTAACTTAATGTTTATGTAGGCACAGTAACACGTCAAAGGATCTAGAGACAGTTGATGCTAATTTTTGTGTGTATGTTTGAGGCTTTCTTTTCACATTGTTGAAGTGCTGGGAGCTTGTTTAGACTGTTTGTGGACGGATCTTGGACAGGAGGGTGGGGAACGTGTCTGGACTCCGCACATGGACGTAGTAAATGGAAGCTCCTCCAACCATGACAGTCAAGCTGAACTTAATGAGGCGGCCAGCGATGGAAGCCTTTTCTTCCTTTAGCTGGAAGATACGGGAAGAAAAAGTTTGGCCAATTAGTCAGACAGTTCTTTACTGTGAAGCAGGATTTCACTCAAGGCTTAGAGAATATAGAAGAAACAGACCTTTCTGGTTTTTAGGGGCTGGAACATGCGATCAAACTGGGTGAAGATTGCTCTGCGGGCTCCCTCCCATTTCCCTGGTCCCATCAGTCGGTACTGGTACGCTGTGACAGGACCCCACAGAACCCTCTTAAACAGTGGGTAGTCTGTGAATAAGAGCCAGAGGAGACTTGGCCGCACCCCAATCTCTCCTGCTATGTCATCCATGTAGGAAACAAAATCCACCTGCAGGGGTGTCAACTTTGACACGATGTAGCTGTGGAGAGGATAAATCAGAAATAAATGCAGGAATCTGACTCATTACAGTTAATGTTTAATATCAATACCGTCCATTCACTCCATAAGGATGTAAGAGAAAAGGGGATAATAACAACAAATAATCAGGCCAAAGAATCTTAAAAGACTCACTGTTCGTCCATGTCCTTGGTGTCATTCTCAACAGCCTTTATCATGGCCTTGTTTGAGGGCAGTTTCTTATGTCCTGAAGACAGGTAAGAGACAGGTAAACATAACATAATTTGAAAGTATCTAAGCTAGTGTGAGGTGATAAACTCACCTTTGATGACACGTGTCACCCAGCGGGCTTGCATCTCAGCCTGGGGCATGATGGCTCCGAGGGCGTGGATGAAACCCACGACAGCCAGAGTGGGATGCTCCAGGTTGGGAGGGAAAACGTGCTTGTACAGACCCATACGGTGCCCAGACTTGTACATAGCATTGTCAGGCAAGTATGGAAAACCGTACCCGTAACCTGTGGCAAACACAATAGTATCCACCTGTAAATGGAGAAAAGATGAGTTAGAGCTTAAATTGTGAATTGAGAAAAAATATTCTTGAGGGTTTCCTTGGAAATAATGTCCTCTGACCTTCTCCACACAGCTGCCATCATCAAACACCACAGTGGAGCCGCGGATCTCGCTCACATTTGGTTTGATAATGACCGACCCGGACAGGATCTTTAAAGGCAGATCATCGTTGATCACGGGGATCTGACTGAAGAGTCTGAGGAGGTAGAGCACAACAACAAGGACGATATTCTGATGATACTGGCAGCTGTCATCCTGACAGAGAGATAAGAGAAATAAGCTGTGTGGTCCTCACAGCACTGACCTGTGTGCAGGTTTGAGGGCATACATGGTGTGGTCATACATGGCGTTAAGTTTCTTCTCACCAAACCAGTTGAAGAAGTTCATTGGGAACAGCTGGAACAAGATGTGGACAAAGCGTGTGTTGTACTTCATGTCCACTGGCAAGCCGTTGTCAGAAACCTGACGGATGACCCAGGCACCGCGGCGAGTGCTCATGTACACCTACAGAACAAGAGCAAGAGACAGACATCACCACACAGGAATTATCTTTGATCAACGTCTTATGTTAACCCCAGAAAAGACTTCCCAACCTGCTCTGCCACTCTGCTGCTCTCCACAGCAATGTCACCTCCTGAGTTACCGATGCCAATGACCACCACTCTCTTCCCGTACATGTCTTCAGGCCCCTTGTAGTCCCAGCTGTGGAAGTATTTCCCTTCAAATGTCTCAATCCCTGCAACACAGCAGAATGTGGTCCTCCAATGTTGCTCTTACGTATCACAGATCCAGCTCTTTACATTCTGGGTATACTTTACGATACGATGACGGACAAGAACTTCATTTCTTTACTAGAAGCGCTGCTTTTAATTGTGATCTCTCATCCCTTACATGTCTTACACTGTAATATTAGCACATAAGTACATCAGAAGTGCCTGAGTCGGTCTCACATTCTGCCGAACCCGTACTGGTGGATAGACTTTAAACCCCTTCAGATAATACCACTAATACTATATGCCCAGAATTAGGTTAAAGAGAATGCCTTTACCAAGGATGGTGTCATTATCAACATATTCTAGTCTGGAGACACAGATTTCTCTTGCGTGTTCTTTGATTGTTGTTTGTACGTTTGTCAGTTTATGTGTGTTAAATTAAAAAAAAGAAAAGAAAATCTGATTCATTTTAATGCAAGTATGTAAAACGTGTCTTTACCTGGGAAGTCTTTGAGCGGCAGGTTAGGGTAGGTGTAGTGACCAGAGCAACAGATTACTGCATCAAAGACACGAGTCTCCTCCTGTCCATCTCTGTTCTCTGTCACCACTTGCCATTTACCAGTGCGAGAATAGTCGGATGTCTGTTTGACACTCTTCACAGTGGTCTAAAACATATAAAAACACGATAAATTAAACTGTAGATACTGTTCCATGTGCTTTGTGTTTATTGTACGCCGTTCTGCTTGTGTGAAGTTCGTTACCTGGTAGCGAATGTGTTTCAGCAGTTTAAAGTGTTCTGCGTACATCCTGAAGTATTTCAGGATTTTAGAGTGATGCATGTAGTTGGGATAATCAGCAGGGATCGGGAAATCACTGTAGCACATCATCTCCTTGGAGATGTTGATGGTGAGGGAACGGTAGATACTGGCCCTGTTGGGTTCTGACACTTCCTGCAGAGAAGAGGTTTCACAGGGCAGACGGTTAAGATTGAATACAACAAACCTTCTAAAATAATAATTCCACTTGGGGCTTAAACAAAATCAGCACTTATTTGGGTGTGGTGACACACCTTGAACTTCCACAGTCCTCCCATGTCATCGCTGCTTTCAAAGCAGGTTGGCACCAGGCCCTCATCCAGACAAGCCTTGATACTGGCCAGACCGGAGGGGCCCGCCCCGATCACTGCTACTTTGAGCACCATGGTGGAGCTGCATGAAGGAAAGAGGATCTTCATCAATGTCAGATTTGAGCACATAATTCCAAATATTAGACAGTTCAGTAATATGAAAGCATGAATTCTTCAACAGTATTTTTTGCTCTGGCTCCCAATCCAACTTGCATTAGATCAGTGTTTCTCAATTATTTTCTGTCATGCCCCCCCTAGGAAGAATAGAACATCTCGCCCCCCCCCGCGTTACTATAAATAGTATCATTTGTCCATAAAATTGTTATAAGTACACCTCTGCATAACACTGTATCCTTATTAACGTATAAGAGAATAAAAAAAGAAATATGGACCAACTCACAACAAAGAACAGCTTTATTAACTGTAACAGAAAAGATTTAAAGTGCATCTGAAATTCAAAAATAAAATTAAATCCTTAATTAAACTATAAACATTTTTTGACTGACCATGTCAAACCATATGAACCTGAAAAATAAAATTACCGTATTTTCCGCATTTTTTTATTTTTTTAATTTTTTTTCAAAATCTTGCCATGCGCCTTATAACCCGGTGCGCCTTATGTATGAATCAATACTGAGCCGCAACAGGTCTGGGCACTACAGTAAGCAGCCGCTAACTCCATTTCCCCAGTAGAAGAAGTAGTGCGCGGTGCATGCTGGGATATGTAAAACGGCGTTTTATTCCATTTGTGTGTGTTTTTTTACGGAAGTGTACCGGCGGGCGCCGTGGACAGCCCAACATACTGGCGCACGGGAGCGAGGTGGATGGCCCACCATACTGCCGGCTGCGGCGGTGGGCGCCTCTGCGATCGACTTGATCACGTCTGGCGATCGACCGGTAGCTCGCGATCGACGTATTGGGCACCCTTGCGCATGCTCAGTGCAGACAAAACTCCTACACCACCGAGCGAATGCTCCCTGCGCACACTCTGCCAATGAGAGCGCCACTGCCCCCTAAAGTAGTGGAAGTGCAATTGCACTTTATTCTATGACAGTTAAAAAAAAAAAAGAAAAAAAAAAAGCATGGGGGGGCGCGCCCCACTATTTGAGAAGCACTGCATTAGATTAATTTCTTTAAAAAAATATTTCTTATAGATTATATATATATATGTATATATATATACTATATTACTATTGATTCATTGCTTTCCTGTGGAAGAAAGCAATGAATTAATAGTCCACAACATCAAATGTGTTTTGAAGCTGTGCGATCTCATCAGACTCTGCTGAAAACTGCAGATTTGCCCACATTTGTAAAATCAATTGATATGACCAACGACTGGACTTGTAATTAATAAGGTGTCTTTTTTCTTTTTTTTTATCGAGTGCGCTTCAGTAATTATGAACTTCTCTGGTAGTCAACTTTTTTTGTTAATCACATGCACACAAATAAGCAATATCTCACTAAAATAGTACCAACTAACTATGCAATTAAATATTCCTGAGCTGCGAGTGTATCAGCTTTCCATCTTACCTTGATCCTGCGTGTGTTGTTTTTTGTGCCTGTGAAGTGGGACGAGTTTCGCCTGTGAAGTGGGACGAGTTTCGCATGAGAAGTCTTTATATACCCAGCAATTTTCTCTGTCTCTCTCTCTCTCTCTCTCTCTCTGTCACTGATCCTGCCCAAAAAAGGGGAAATGAAATTGAGTTTTCCTTTGGACTTTGACTTAACCCGAAGGCATCATAGTGGACACTCTTGCCCATTTGGGCTATTTATCTGACCGTCATTTTGGCTATGTCTCAACAGTGACATCAAGCAATCAAAGTTACATTTTGATGAAGAAAATACACATTTAACATAGTATAGACTGATTGAATCAAGTAATATCTAAGGGAAGCCTTTAGCCCCTTGGGTTGGTTCCTTGATCAACACAATACACATTGGGGACAGTACAGGCTAACTACTCAGGTGACATCTAGAAACATCCTCCAGTGTTTAGGCCTTGGTCTTGTGACATGCTAAATATGTGCCTTTCCTTCACACCTGTCCTATTGTTTCTGTGATGACTTCAGGTGTTAATGCAAATGCAAATTAAGTCCAGTTTGTATGCTCTCAGTTAAATCAAATCAAATGCTGAGGAGTAATAAAGTAATAACTGCAAGTATCACTCCATGTATTCATGAATGATGACAGCGCAATTTCAGATTTGTTCCCCATTTAATTAAAAATCATTACAATCAAATCATTCAGGATTAACCTCTCTGGGAATATGGAACAGCACATTCAAATCCACTGAACATAACACAGTGTAATCACATTACCATACAGGCATATGTACATACATTAAGAATAAGGTCTATACAGTACACACGTAATATAATTTATTTAAGTATTAAGCAGGCAAAACTGAGTGCAGTGAAATATACTGGAGCTGGCTTCATGTTTGACTTTGTGCAAAAACAGATGTGACAATCTTTAAGAGGTGAACAAAACAAACGTCGTTCTTTGTGGCGGTGGTTCTCAACCTTGAAGTAAACAGCTGACGTGTGGAATGTGCAAATCTGTTCTGTGGTCATCGTGATAAATATTGTTTACCAAAGCGTCTGCATGAGCTCAATATCAGCGTTTAAAACAGAAAAAGCAATCATAAAAATTATTTGGTCACAGAGTTCACTGTCCAGCATATATAGATTAGCGACTGAAGGGTAATGAAATAAAACGGATGGAAGCTACCATCTCACATGCTGTTTGTAGGGGGGGGTGTCATCTATGTCATGTTAAACTTTCATGTAGCGCGTGCCAGCTCAGCACTGTCATCTGTGATTTCCTGCCTACTGTCTAATGAACAGTACATGAACTGTTAACTGTACATTGTTGTGGAGAAATCGCTGAAGTCAAAAGGTCAATGGTGCGGTCAGGAAGGAAGAAAGTGTTCAGGAGCCTCTGATGTCTTATGCTGTATTATTTATTGACGCTTGGCCAAGGAGAATTAGAGACACTCTCAAAGTACATCAGAAGTGCCTGAGTCGGTCTCCTGGTGGATAGACTTTAAACCCCAAGATAACACCACAAATACTATACGCCCCAAATAAGACAAAGAGAATGTCTTTACCAAGAACATTCTCTACTCTCTCTATGTCAACATATTCTAGTCTGGAGACACAGATGTCTGTTTACGGCAAACTACCTATTATGTCTAAGCAGGCAGCACTAGATTTCTTCAACCCTGGCCCCTACAGTGTTGAGATAGACTGGCACCTACTGTTCCCAGTCAAAGCCAGACAATTAATACTGCTGGGTCAGTGTGTTAAACTATGTGGGTTCATACCAGCTCATACTATCAACTGATAAACGCCACATAAAGTGACTCACAGTGGAACTACAAGGACACAAATGAAGCATTCTTCCAGTCAACAAAAAACTTCAAGAATAGTTGATGCATCCTAAATATTACACAGAAATCATACAGTCCACGTATCTGATCGTACTCCTAATCAATAAGCTAATTAAAACAGATATAAAAATTAGGATGCACCTACGTTTTTTTTCTGGCAGTGCCAAGATATGTCATGACCTACACACCGCTACACCATTGTACTTTGCGCATTTGCAATTTACTTTAAATCTGAAGTTTCAGCTCAGTATTTTTTTGTTGTATCTGGTTAAAAGCCTTTCGGCTCAAATTCAGCTTGAGCTGAAAAAAATGTGTATGTATGACGTGTAAGTCATGTAGGCTAATCCTCCGATTTCACAGTTAGCTGCAAAATTATTGCTAACATGACACAACGTTGCCCCAATAAAGACACATCAGCCAACGTTTGTATGTGAGGAAATCGGTTAACAGCATGTTCTCCACATGCTGGTTTCCCTGAATGGCTTATGTACAGGCTGACAGCCTCTGTGACACCGCTTATGTCAAACCCCCATCTGTGTTACAACATCCTGATCACCGGCGTCATCTGAAGTTGAATATTAAATATTGGTTCTCAGCATGACATACAACCCCAAATCAGTGGGTCAGTGCATGGGTACAGATGAACAAACATGCCGATTCAGAGAAAAAGTTTGTGCACTTAAACACACCCACTAGACATGAAAATCAGTGAGTTAATATTAACCCTCGGACTGACAGACATACAGGGTGACATCCACGGCTAACATTAAGAGTCAAGACCAGTTCAGGAAGTTAAAGTGTCGATTCTTCATCGATTGTGGGAAGATCTGCAACACTTGTCTATCGCTTCACAGATTATTGCCTTTGTGAATCATCAACTGAGAATTGGTGGGAAATTTAAAACAAAACGGAAACGCAACAAAAGATTTAAGTGACAAGAAATCTGACAAGAAATCTGACCAACCGTTATTTTATATAAACAGAGATCACGTTTGAGATAGATGGGAAACTATGGCAATAATTGTCTTTGCATTTTCACAAAACTGTCTCCAAGTTGAGATACTGAAATGTGGTATGTCAAATGATCTGAACTTTTTTTTGCAAGGCACCCTGTACTATATATAAACCATCAGTGATCAGAGTCAAAAGGCATGACAAGAGTAAATAAAGGTATTTACTCTTGTCATGCCTTTTGACTCTGATCACTGATCACTGAACCCTGGAAGCACACCAGGCTGTTGCAACACACGTCCTCATTCGTGCCAATTGAAGGTTTTAATGAGAAATGACGTGTGCAGTGCATAAGACTGGTACGGTGTATTAGTGAATAATCCTTGTGTACATTTGTCTGGGAGAGTAGAATTATTGCTATACTTGCAAATATGGTCGGAGCAAAAAGAAGAACGATGGCAGTGTCTTTAGGAATATCTTCACAGTGCAGAATTGGAGTGAGCGGTTAGTTTTATATCGATTTCAGGTGATAGAAAACTTTTTTTTTTTCATAGTTTTTGCATTCTGTGATTGTTACTATAATCAAGTAACTCTTTTTTGGCCCCCAAATAAATTTGTAAGAAGCTAAAGTGACTGAATACACCTATGGAAATGTAGTCCTCCATAAAATCCAGCCAAAACAGAAAAAAGCTGTTTTTTTTCTCCAGGATATTTTTAGTGACTGGATGGACCGTTTCTTTACAATCTAGAAGTAAAGTAATGTAGTGTGCCTCACTCTATTACCTAAGATTGAATATACACTACAATATTTCAATATTTCCTTCCTCTTGCTGATGGATGTAATTAATGTATTGTACAGTTTGATTCACTCTATGGTCTATGGTCAGCATTTAAAATCTTCTTGACCAATGAAAAGATGTTTTGTTACATCATGTATGTAGGATAGACAGAAGAAGGAGCACGGCTTCAGATAAATAACATTTTAAATTTTGACTTTCGGAGTCAGACTGATGCACGCTCCATTGACCTGGATTATGCCGATTCCAATCTAAACTGGTAAAATAGCTCTGATTAGGCCAATGTGCTCTGTGTAAACATGAAACGTGCACATCTACCTTCACTCACAATCTACAAAATATTATTAAACAGTTCACTGATGATTGTGTAAACGTAGATTTTTCATTTCTGGCTTTAAATATGTCTGATTTTAGTGTTTTAGGTTCATTTTGTGAGCTAGCTTGTGAGTAAAAGAGGATGATATTATGGACATAATAGGGACGATACATACAGTCCATAATGTGACTAATATCATGATCGATCGGACTGAGGTGTGTTCTGAATTTAAATGTCAGATAAAAGCAAAACAAAACAGAGCTCTCTTAAATATCAGTCTGAAAGACAAAAAGGTGTGCAGGAGCTCTTACAATCAAGATTTTACCCGCTGCATCTTCTCCTCCTTCAGTCCTTAATATCAAACTAACTGTCCCAGCAGCCCTTGCAGGGTTTGAGGTGAAAGCCACAACATCTCTACCAGGTTATACTGGAAATAACCCATCCAGAAACCAAACATCACGTCAGTCACGTTGTGCCTGCCCAGTAGCACTCGGCTCAGCCCCACCAGGCCAGCCCACAGCAGGACGAGGACCCTCAGCGGGGCAGCCAGAACGAGGTGAGCCAGCAGGAAATCGCCCACACATGGCGGCACGGGTGGCGTGGCCTGAAGGGAAGGAGTAGCGGTCCACGGAAAAGGTGGCAAACATGTCCATGCGGTTGTGCGCTGGGCGACGCCGACGCACCACTGCCTTTACGATGGCCACCAGGACGAGGTCCAACAGCAGGCCTGGAGGAGATGAAGAGGGAGAGGTTACACTGTTTGAAGAAAGAACATGGCCACTACAACTCCAAGAGTGCAACCCCTGATGTTAGCCTGCCTATAAATACATTATCCTAACCAGAGCAGGAGGAGAGATGTCCAGCTTAAATATAATATGTATACATGGGATTTGAAAATTAAAAATGACACCACCTGGTGGTTACATCAAGACTAACACCAATGCATGCGATTACTCATGTATTGCTTGTCAAATGTTAATTGGTCCGTTTCAGAAGTTACCCAGATTCTCAAAACCAAACACTGATGATCCTGGATGGACCTTCCTCACCTTTAAACACAGGTGTAATTAATACGGCGGTCCCACAGTTCACTATTTGGGCTCTAGCTAAGAAGTTCGGTAGTTAGTATGATTTCGTCAAACAACGGCCTACTAACGGCAGTATTTGGGAGACTTTTCACGCCTGTTCTGCCACTGTGGTAAGCCGGTCCCAACCTGCACAGTCAGTACACTGTCTTTATGTTGGCATCGCTGAATTTACTGTTTATTATTGTTTATTATACGCAGTCACAAAAGAGAAATCTGACACTTACTTGCCTCTACCTGCCTTATAACAACAAAATGGGAAGAACCTTAATTAACCCACACAAAGGGAAGAAAACATGACAGACGAATAATTAAGCAATCCTTGAACACCTCTTGGGGAAACGTATTAACAATACCTGCATTACACAAGACGCTAAATGCCAGGTCTACTGTTAGGTTCAGCTGTGCTGTGACAAGACAAAATATCTGATGTGCAACAGTCAATCAAAACTGGCAACATCTGTGTTCTGCAGTGCGTGTTATGTTACATTAAGACACACATGTGCAATAATCATGCTGTAATATTACAGTAAATAAATATGAGCTACTGTACTGCAGAGTGTTGGCGATCATATTTAGAGGGAATCTGCATCTGCGTTGACCTTTACTTGGACCGAGTGGATTTTATTAAATTGAATGTTGTGTCACTGTATTGAGCTTATCAAGGAGATTCTTATGAACCAGTTTCTCTCAGGGCTGCAGTGCTGAAAAATGAATGAAAAATGAATATGAAACATGTTATTCATCACTGAAAACTACTTAATGCTCAAAGATCTGGTCCTTTAAAAGTTGAATACCTCTTAGAAACAGTCCTTTGGCGCTTAAAACAGGTCTCTGTTCATGCAGATAGAAACTGTTAATGCAGAGGACCAGAGGCTGCTGCTTACTGCTGAAGTCGTTATCCAATACTATTAACCTTCAAAGAGAGAAACAACCCTCCCTGCTGCGGCTGAGACGAGATCCCAGGAAGCGCTCACTCTACAGACAGTACGTTACACCATCTGATGCATTTCAAAATGCATATTGTCGCTTCCAGCAAATTCAACAGCAAATTCTCTTTTGAAATATTTCCTTACGTCACAGTTCTGATGCTTTTACACAACACTAACCTGTCAGAAAACTGTGAAATAGATTTAGAGCCATTTGCTAGAGCCCCATATTGCATTTTCAAACAACAGTCCAACACCCGACCAGACTTTGAATTAAAGTCTGCGTGAAGGAAACTCAGAGACTTCTTTTTCCAAACACAGTTTACATGCTGGAAGATCATTTCTAAAAACATGTGAACTGTTGTACTGAAAAGTTTTACTTTGTCGAGTTAAACTGTGTTTACCAGTTTTGTGATCAAGATTTAAATCACGGCTCAATGACGCACTGAAGCCGTGCTATGCATAACCTCTGCCATGGCACTATAATGGTATAAAAACCTTCAGTGCATTAGCATTGCTGCGGTTCTCACGCAGTCACGAAAGATGCTGAAAGTGTTGAGAAATCTGACACTTACTTGCCTCGACCTGCCTTATAAGAATCTCACAATAACACCCAGATCATCTTTCTCTAATATTAAGCAATCCTTAATTACTACACCAAACAGAAATATAAAAGCACCACTGTTGTTTAGGTGGCCATTTCCCAGGAGTTGAAATAAAGCATTCAAGCCTTCCGCGATGCACATACAAGGATTATTACTCTCAAATTCTGTGCACACATTCGGGTTGGTGAGCATCTTTGCAAAGACAGGCGGGACACATTAGGAAGCTGAATAAGCAGGATAATTATTGCACAGGTGCTCCTTGATCTGGTCCTGAACTGTGGCTATTTCACGCAGAACTAGAGCTACAGATATGCAAATCTGGACACGATACCCCACAGAACAAGGGACTGTTTTGCCTCATGCAGTGCGGGACATCTCATGCATAAAGCTGATCCGGCTGTTGACTGCAGCCTATGGCAAGTTGGTCCACTCCTCTTCAACGGCTCTGCAAAGTTTACAGGAACTGGAAAACACTGTCACGCACGCCAATCCAGAGCATCCCAAACGTGCAGCGAGCCCGCAGGCCATGCAAGAGCTAGGATGCGTTCAGCTGCCAAGAACTGTAAAGGTGTCACGGTGATGACTGCCTCAGGATCTCAACAAATCTTATCTCAGGTATCTCATGCCATACAATTCATGGGAAACACCTCCGGGGATACTGCTGCGGTCTGCAGACATGTTGACATGTACATGACAGATCATGTACACCTGCATTCCACTTATGGGAGGTCCTGTCATTGTGCCTCCTGGTTCTACCGTGCCACATGGGGGTTACACAGGCTCAAGCATGCCCTGTTATAGTCACTCACGTCCTCTCTGCTGTCTCGCGCTCTCCACACAGCAGATAATGTAGATGCCTCTGCAGAGTCAGGCAACACTGTTGGACCACTAACTAATAATAATTTAGGGAGGGGAGAGGACAGCTTCTTCAGAATTTATGGGGCATCGTGTCATGACAAGAGTATTGATCAATCCTCCATTTTCCTTGGCTGAGCTGCAATAAAAACATCTTGGACTGTTGTGTAGTTTCGCTGCACTGACTGAACTGACACCGATGAATAAAAGTCTCCAGAACAAAGACGCTAAATGGAACTGAGCCACGATTACTGTTAGGTTCAGCTGTGCTGTGACAAGCCAAAATATCTGAAAAGATCTGATTTTCCCCCATTTTTTGGGGATAGAAGTGTCAGCTAAATGAATAAATGTAAATGTCAGGCACACAGAATTAGGATTATTTGGACACTACCCTCTGAAATCACAGCACAAGTCATCAGATGCATTTCAAACATTGCAACAATTTGCACATTTAAGCGACAAATGCAACCAGAGGATGGATTACTGCCAGTGATCTGTAACTGTGGACCTGCCAGCTCTGGTGAAATGGGTCAGTAACATAACAGAAACTGGTTGTGGGAAGTGGGACCACCTTGTGAGAAGATCTGCGCATGTCAGATGAGGACCAAGAGGGACCGTGACACAAATACCGCACCTCAGCACAGCTCAGTAGCACAGCTCAGTACACACCTACACACCTGTCTGCACCGGTAAAGACGACAACAGAAGAGTGTTTTACCCATGAGAAGGTTGAGCATGACCTCCTGTCCTGCAGCGCTGTCACTCTTATACAGACAGTAGGCGGTGACAGCCAGCCAGGGGATGCCATGTCCCGATATCTCTATGAGCTTCATCAGCGGGCGCACGCTGCCCCAGGAGGAGTCCTCACAGGCGCACACCCCGAGCCGCTTGGACAGCCACAGGTCGATGGCGAGCAAGGAGCTGAGCGCTACGCGGATGAAGGACGGGTTGAGCCGTATGCCGTCCTCTTCTGGCAGCCCCTGACCGCTCGCCGAGCCAGTGGAGGAGCTGGAGCCCCGGCGACGAGTGGGGCTCTCCGAGGCTCGGAGGCGGGCGGTGGTCGGGTCGGAGCCCTGCCGCTGTAGCAGGTGCGGAGGCGAGGACCGGTTCAACGGCTTCGTTAGCGACATGAAGTCGTAGCGGCCGTTGGAGCCGCCGAGCACCGGGCTTCCCCCGCTGCGTGCGGGGTTTTTAGCTTTAGGAGACGGCATGGTGGCTGTTAATTAACCGACGTTGGCAGTTGCGGTGTAGTTGCTCTGCGGTGCTGTGCGGGGTTTCTTTCCTTTAGCTCATCTGTTGTACGCTTCACCATTCAAAGCACGTCCGGTCAGACCGAGCAGAATCGCCATCTTTGTTATTTCACTCGCAAAGCTACCTGGGAAATTGTGTTTTTATTTATTTATAGAAACGTAAACAGTAACCGGTTTACTGCATCGGATTAACCCTAAAAGAGAGAGAAGATAATATTTAACAAAATAAAGGAGTTTGAAACGTTTTATAAGAGATGATTCAGGTCAGAAATACCATTTATTACATGTTCATGGTAATGTAAGACTGTTTCACCCAGAACAACAGTGTGTATATGATTTATCTGTTGAATGTTCAACAAGAAAGAAAAGTAAACATCGACAGAGGTAAGGAAGATACAAAAGTTTATTAAATGAAATAAAAGAAAATGTGAAAACAGGTGGTGGACAAAACGTGAAGGCAAAGTCAGCGATACACATGGACACAAAAAAAATCCAGTAATACAATATAAATTAAATAAAAACAATAAGGTAAATTATGCTTAAATAGTTTCATTTGAAGGATTTGTAGTAGGGTCACTTCACCCTTTTAAACAAAACAAATATATCCTTTGAAGGATCAATGTGTGTGTGGGATTTTGTGGAATCCAGTGGTCTACTTCCTTATTACAATCCCCTCATCTCATCCTCTCCTTCATATTATGAAGGACAAACTATGCTGCCTCTGAAACGTGCAAAAAACACAAAAGATCAAAGTCGTTTAGTTTATCTGTTATGGACCACTGTAGAAACAAGGCGGGGACCCACAGTATCTATAGATAGAAAGGCTCATCCTTAGGTAACAAAAACATTCAGATTGTTAGGGGGAAATGCGCATGTTTGGTAATGCATTTGTGATGTTGTTTAATAAAGTTATTATAGATGAAAAAAAAAAAGAAAAACGACATGTCTCTGTTTGGTTGGTCTGCGTGCTGCAGTTAACTCCGCCCCATCCGGATTCATTCATGCAGTGGAGATCACTACAGGCCCCTTAGTGAGTTTGTCTCTTCTTCTTTTCTGTGTGTGAGAGAGCTGCAGAGAAGAGCCGATCATGCCTGGACTTCTGCTGGGAGACGAGTTCCCCAATTTCGAGGCCGACACCACCATCGGCAAGATCAAGTTCCACGATTTCCTGGGCAACTCGTAAGTGCGCAGACTTTACGCACAGACAGGCGCACGCTGTAACTTGATTTTTTTTGGATAATGTGCTTGTGACAGTCCGAGCATTTGGTTGAGCCACAGTAGAGTTGTGTGCAGGCCTCAGACTGGGAGGTTTGCACCTCCCTGATCTGATTTAGTAATAATGAAATCAAAAGCTAAGGCGCAAGATTTTATAGAGATCTGGTACATCAGTTATCTCACTGTGTCATGCGACACCTGCTGGTTCACACAGATGGAGTTATACAAGCGTGACTCTGCTGGATTATAAAATGATCAATAAATGTGACAGAAAACCAATACTTCCATAATTACACTGTCATGTCTGCAGGCTAAAGAGTGCAGCAGAGCTTGTGTGTGTATTCCTACTTTCTCTGGTCAGTTCATCAATGGGGTGTAAGCACGGTTTGGACAAAGCATGCATTGTGTGTGCTTGTGTGAACTTGTAACTATGCCTCAGTTCTCGTATCCCCTGTTGGCATCTGATTCAATGCCCAACCCAGTTCGGCTCTGCTGCTTTTGTATAACAGCAGACAGAGGGGCACTAACTACTGAATTACATGAAGCAAACACAAAAACAGCCCGAGAGCTCCTACAACTTCATGCAACTGCTATCTGAATGATTTTCACATGGATTGAGCTGATCTACACTGACTTGTTTTAACTGGCTTGTCTTCTTCTTTTTCTTGTTTCCTTATCCTGAAGTTTGGGAACACATGAGCAGTCTAATTTCCCCTTTCCAGGCAGACATAATCTGTTCAGACAATAAGCTTATCAATATAAGGAAAACATCCAGTTAAAGTAGTCGGATAACTTGATTATTTCTGTGTTGGAAATAGATGTTGGACCATGAGAAGCCCCCATCTGTTGCAGCCGTGTCTTAGTTTTAAGGTCTATTGTGTTTTTTCAGCAACGGTTCAATGTGTTTTTGTGCAACCGAGTGGAAAAGTTGCAACATAGCAATCCCAGCAGAACAACAAAAAAACAACCTTTTTACACCCTTCGCTGGATGTTACTTCTCTTAAAATAACCCGTATGTGAACTGTTTTTTTAATAAATCTTTTTTGTTGAGGTTTAACCAAAGTGCAGCGCTGTAAGAAAGCGTATACTATGACAGCAGCTAGCACTAAAAAAAAATATGAACAAAACATCAACAAACACAAACAATGTTGTCTTGTTTGTGGATGCTGACAGTTGAATAACTCCTCCACAGTCACTGCTAGTGAGATATCCTGATGTCTACTTGCCTCAACAGAGGCTTGCAGTGAATAGTGTGTGACATAGTTAAGCAGCACTTAATATTGAAGCATGTTCTTGTGTGAGCATTGATGTTAGTATCTGATTTTTCTCGAGTTTTAAGCAGGACAGCGTCCCTCTTCCTGAGCAGGGTTACTGAGCTAGAAGGAAAACAAATGATAAAGTATGTTGTTTTTCTCCAGTTAACTGTGCTTCCAATTCTAGTTGAGGCTAAGGCACAGTATGCAGTAATGCATATTAATAAGGGAGGCTGTGGCACTTTTTGCATTTGTCACAGTAGGAGCTAACCTCGGGATACAAGCCAGGTAATTTGACTTTTAAATGAGATCCTTATGTACCACTTCAAACTGAATTAAGCAGTGATGAGCACATGCAGAGGTTGAATTAAACAGCATAAGCATGTGTCTCCACATATCTTATGACAGAGTAGAGTTCTCCGTCCATGCTGCTCTGAGCGTGTCCATGGGGGGAACGCCGAGGCCGGACACATGACAGAGTGCTGAGATAAGGCCGTATCAACAATGGCTTTGTTCGTTGACACAGGAGAACTGGTCAACTGAGAAAGCATACAATGCATTTTGTTGTAGATACCTGAAAAGTCTTTGTGTACGAACAAAGACTGACTTTTTTAATGATACTAAAATGTTTGAAACATTCAACCATTAGAGTCCTGAACAGGTGAATTTGTACACAGGTGTTTTTACTTCTTGTTAAAGTTTAAATTAACACCAGCTTCTGAACACCTTCCACCTAAAAACTCCCCAGTGTGCTCTGCTTGAACAGGTCACACGATAATCATATGATCACAATGCCTATGAGGATCAGAGCTTTTTTATTGCCTCTGCCCCATGTGATCGCACGCTCTAACACATTGAAGAATACATGCACACAAGTGACGTGAGGCAGCACACTCATGTGAATGCACAAAGCATTGTCCTGTTAAATAGATCAACAATTTCAAGTTTCACGCCCACTGATTGTTTTTGCAGGGAAAGTCATGTCCGTCTTCATCCATCTGTCTCTTCATCCCCTCCTTGTTGAACGCAATGCAGGTTTTCAGCACACACAGCTGGATGTAATGTCTCGAGCTCGAGTCTGCCAAATTCACAGGCACCTGTTGCTTCAATCTGTGGCTGGAATTTCCTCAACTGGGACTCAGTGTTCTCTGTCTTTCTCTGTTTATCGCCATTTATTACTCTGCGGCTGTCTCAACTCCAGCTGCCTGCGCTCTTACATATCAGTCTTTTTGACTGTGTGGGAAACATGGGAGCCAAAACACTTAAGGCAGAATAAATGCACACATTAAGACACCTTAAATTAGTTATGTTGTGCAAACATTATATAAACTCTGTGCAGGATTTTTGCCCTTTAGTCTCTTTCATTCAGCATGAGTTGAACTTGAACCTAGATGCTGTAACATGGGCTGTCAGTAAAATCTGAACTCTATGTGAGGCTACTCATGAGTGTAGACTGCTGGATGACCCTTTCCCAACACAGTTTTTTTCACACTGAGGTTTTCAGGCCAGAAAATGACCCGCAGAACAAAGAGCTCATTACTTTATGTGTGTTTTCCTCTGTAGATGGGGTATCCTGTTCTCCCACCCAAGAGACTTCACCCCTGTCTGTACCACTGAGCTCGCCTGCGCCGCGAAGATCAGCAATGAGTTCAAGAAACGGGGCATCAAGATGATTGCCTTGTCTATTGACAGTGTTGAGGATCACCACAACTGGAGCAAGGTTGGAGAAGCACACACACACACACACATAATGTATAACTCTACCATAGTTTAATGGCGTGCATATGAGGTGAAAGGATAACTCTGTTGTACAGGTCAGGTAACTATGGGTGGAGTTAACGCTCGCATACTTTTATTGCATGACACTGATTTTTTAAAGGTTGCAGTTCGCTTATCCAGACACATTGGCACTACTTATAGATAGACAGATTTAGATATTTATATGGGTGTCATTAGTTACTGATACCACACGGGTGTTACCTTCCAACTCCACCCGTTTAATCTTTTGGAGATAGGATCCCTGCTTTGTGTGATTGATACAGAAAGAGTTTGCACAACTCTCCACAACATGCCATATTTAGTTTTATTATAATTGAACCAAATGAACTTTTCAAGTTAATATATATATATATACACACATATCTTCCACTTTTTTTGTTTAATTTGAGATTTTGAAATCCTTTAGAAGAAATATTTGTGGTTTTAAGTACCAAAAATCATTTCAATGTAGGTTTAAATGTCCTCTCAGGCTTCTCTCCTGATTTCGAGCCAGTACGGGGAGTTTTGTGTTGTTTTTATCTCACTAACATTAATACGGCTCTCTTTTGATTGGCTGAATTGCTGCATGGCCAGGCCATCCACAGGTAGCACATCATAGTCCACCTGGTTGGTGCTTTGCTGAGGGAAGTGAAGCTGACACAGCTTGTTTAAAGAGTTTCCGAGTACTGCACATGATGTGTATATTTCTCTGTGGATTGAGCATTTTGGTACTTTCACTGTATTAATTTAGCACCAAGACCTGCTTCATAATATAAAAACTGGAAACTTTAGATTCTACAATATAAGTCCATAGAAGTAAGTTAGGTTCATTTAACTCTTTTAATCAAATTTAAGGTAATTTATTTTAACCCACACCTTGAATTGAACATGTCAGTTTTAATTTAAGTTTTTAACTTCATTTTGTTTTTCAAGTTACATTTTCTATTGAATTTAAACTGTAGATGCATAGAGTTAAACTTTATCCATACGTCAAGATAATCAGTTCTGAACAGCACTGTAACTGTGCACATGCCCGGTGGTATTCGGTGTAATCTCAGGACTCAGATACTCATGGGTTAAACCCTGAACGCGTACGTGGATTCACTGTGATTGGCTTTTAACTGGGCTGCCACTTTACAACAACGCCTCCTCAGAAAGGCCAGTGATTGGTCCAAGAGGGCAGAGAGACCACCTCTCTGCCAAAAAAAAAACTAGAAAACTACGTGCTTTCTAAGCCGAGTGTTTCTGTCTTTGCCCCCTCTGTCTTTGCTCTGTGAGGCAAAGTATTGACACCACAGTCAAAGTGCCGGGGCACTTACCGTAGTTCCTGGCAGCCATAGGGAATTGAACAATGTGCTATTGAACCGCTGTTTATGGCTCAGAGAAGAGTTAAATATTGGTGAAGGTGGTCTCTGGTCACTCATCAAACCTGTGCTGTTAATGATTGAGATGGCCAGGATGGGTTAAAAGATTGATTAACTTACATTACGCATTACGACACACATTAACAAAAGTGTAAAGGCTGAATGTGTCCCCTCTCCCTGTACAGGATGTCATGTCAATGAACAGTGCGGCTGAAAGCGCTCTGCCCTTCCCCATCATCGCTGATGACAAGAGAGAGCTGTCAGTCCAGCTGGGCATGCTGGACCCCGATGAGAGAGACAAGGATGGACTGCCACTCACCTGCTCGCTGTGTAAGAAACCTGTCCTCCTTCCACACACCAATGGCCACAGTGCCGCACGTAGATCATGATCCAAATTTAACAGATGCCAAATGCCAGAAAAATCTGTCAGCCCTTGACTTTATTGCCCGTGAAAGGTTTTGGTCTTTAGTTGTTGACCGTCCCATTGTTTGTGTGAGAAACAGACTCATTATCCACATGACAACTGTACTGAGGGTGAATTTTCATGTAACTCACCTGTGCAAAAAGTTATGCATAATTAAGAACAATGGCTGCTTTGATTGACAGGTGAGTGCTGTTACAGATGGTTTGTTTGAGCACCCAGGCCTCATTTAGCCCACCTCAGGTCCACTTCTTTGCCCATTTTTAGATTAGGTGGGACGTGACAAAAGCAGGACTGCCAAGACAGCCACAACACGGCCAATACACACAGCGTTAGCATCTGAACAAATGCCATCAACTGGATTGATTTACATATTCTGTGCACATATTTATCACTAGAGTAAAAAACGTTGGGTGCTGAACCTGTCTCATCTTAACCCACTTTAGGTCTTTGTGATCGGCCCCGACAAGAAGCTGAAGCTGTCCATCCTCTACCCCGCCACCACAGGAAGGAACTTTGATGAGTTGCTCCGAGTTATCGACTCCCTGCAGCTCACTGCACAGAAGAAGGTTGCCACACCCGTCGACTGGAAGGTACGCCATTAAACCGTGTGTTTGTACAGTCAGTAGCCTGGCTGATCATGGGGAAACTAAAATCAATGCATCACCATCTTAATATTATTGATTATTGATTTTATTGACATCAACTGTGCATGCATCAAGTTACAGCCCAAAATTTGAGCTTTGAGGATAATTTAACCAGACTTTCAGAAGCATATAATGTTATTATAAATGAAACCTTCAACATCTGATCAATAGAGCTCCTCCATCTAATGGAGGTAGCTTTGTCATTGTCATTGAAGCTCATCACGTCATGACTGTAGTGGCCGTTTTACCACAAACTCCAAGTTCCCAGGCCATTTAGTGTGCAGAGTGTGTCCATATACTTCATTCAGTCACGATGCGATGAGGCAGGGAAACAACTGCCTCATTAACAACTTATAGCATCGTACAAGGTTATTCATAAACCTCCGAACAAACAATTTAAGTGTCTCATTTTTAGTCATAACTCTGAAGAAAGCAGCCACACTGACACAGGAGCCATGTAAAGCTGCTGCATTAGAAAGTATCACATTGAAGGTTTCCTCGAAGACTGTAATCCAAACTAGACCCTGCTTCTCTTTTCAGCCCGGCAACAAAGTCATGGTCATTCCCTCGCTCTCTGACGCTGAGGCCGCTGCTCTCTTCCCCAACGGTGTGACCACTAAAGAGGTGCCTTCTGGGAAGAAATACTTGCGCTACACCCAGCCCTGAAGAGACTCTATAGACTACCTCCTGCTCTTGTTTACCGCTCTTTGACCCGGAAATCATATTTGGATGATAATTCACATGTAGAGCCGATCAAATGCATAGGTGCACTTATCCGGTTTGGCACCAATGTGTCCAGCAATGAACCACGAGTTTATTTTAGAGTCAGTGTACAGTGCCTTATTTTCCTTCCTTCAATAAACGTACTTTTCACACATTCCAGGTGATTTTTAAAAAAAAGATTTTTTTCACACTGTTCTCAGTTTGGCTCTGCAACGACTTCATCTACCACTAGGTGTCCTCCTCCAACCTAAAACTGAAGTATGACCGTGCTGCTTTGGCTGCTATATTATCTTATATCAACAGATGGCAGTGTATGCACTGTGATTGACCCGCATGCGCGTCCTCTGACAGCACTGAAATGTTCTTAACAATCGCAGTAATAGGGAGTGGTACCACATAGAATGAAATGACTAGTTTATTTACATTTACATTAATTAAAAGAGGATTGGCCACATTAAGTTGATATCTGCTTTCAGCAATGTTGTTTAGGCAAATTTTTCACATTACACAGAGGGACAGAGGGAAAAACTTTTCAATCGTTTTGCCAACTCAGCATTACAGACTAATGACCTGACTGTCTAAATGTCTTAATGTACCATTGATTAGTCTTTTAAATTGATAGTTCTGTTTGTTCTATGCTGTATGTCAAGGCTTTTTAAATGCCATTATCCAGATGAAATTTACCAGCTGCACAGCGTAACAGGACGCAGCGGTGAAAAATATATTTACTCAATACTGTACCTAAAGTACCTTGAAATTGAACTTGGAGTATGGTATGTGAATTTTATGATACTTTATGTATCTACTGTGTTTCAGAAGGAAATATTTTACTATCTACTCCACTACTACTACTCCACGTGCACCTGGCCGCTATAGAGTTAAAGTTACAAACATTCAACACCTTCAGTGCTTAAAGGTCCAGTTTGTCGAGTCCCTAGGGGACTCTTTTCTCATAATATGGCATGAATTGAACAGAATATGCATAATTATGTTTTCATTAGTGTATAATCACCTGAAATCAAGAATCACTGTTTTTGTGAGTCCACCATTTGAACCCGTGTGTTCCACCATTAAATGCCACTAATTCCTACACACTGGACCACTGTGGCCTTGATCTTAGCTGTTCCTCCAAAGAGACATTTCCCCTCTTAACTCCTCAGATAAGTTACAACTGAGGCCCAAAAAGATACAGTTGTACAATATTTCACAAAAAGCAAAGATTATAGAAAGAAACTGGTGTAGCAGAACTTTGTTTTTATTTTTCTTTGAAGGGGCTCAACCCGTAAACTGAGAACCAGTGCACTCAACTACTAACTGTATAAAACTAGATACACATCGACCAGCTACAACTGTAAAATGATACACACTGATGCATCAGTATTAATAATATATTATATAATGTACATTATGCTGATAATACATTCGTACTATTTAACCAGAAGTTTGAATGCAGAGCGCTCACTTGTAATGGAGTATTTATTACCTTGTTGTATTGGTACTTCTTCCAAGTTCTTTTATTAGCTTGAATAACACATTAAGATTCATTGCATGAACAGCAGCTAAAAGAGAGGTTTCATCATTTCAACAATAATTTCACTTTGGTTGAAATAAAACCAAAGCATAGCATCACTGTATCGAAAACACGGATGGACGGATTTCAGCTGCGGTAAAGTCATCTCAGCAGGTCATCCTCAACTGTAGACGAGACACCAAAGCCAACACAGAGGTGTAGGTTACCTCTGAGTTATTCAACCCTCAAAACTGCATGGCTGAGGCTCGTATTAATTACTCTAAGTAGTCTGAAGGTCTGAAACTCTGATCTTGTGCACTCATGCATACACATTCTGGCCTTGCATTCACTCTGAGTCAGAGGAATGCTGAGGTCAAAGTGAAAAGATGGGATTCCCTTTGAGTGAGGAGGGAGGCAGGGAGTATGCAGAGCCAGATAAAATAGCTTTGGGCCGTCCTCCTTTTCACTCCTGTCATCCACACAATGTGAACTGGAATGTTCCTCATTTTTAATCAGTTGCTCACTTCTCATAATCACCCCGTAAACATTAAAGAAACAGCGTCATACTGTGTTTTCTTTCTCCTCATCAGAGTGCAGGCCTTCTGTGCAAAGACAGAAAGGGCCTCCATTCTTCTTGCCGAAAAACGCTGCACGCTGGCTTCTCAAATGTGCTATGAAAGTAAATGTATTCATCAGGTAACCCTTGCCCTCCACCTCTTCTGCCTCTTCTCTCTTTCCCTTCTCTGGTGGCTGTTTTGTCCCCAGGAGTCGTCCAAAATAACACCCACACAGACACACCGAACCGATCAAATGCATTTCTCAAATTCCAGACTACAATAGCCTGTGCCAGAGCATGAGAAGCGCTTTGGGTGTCAGACTCTGGTTTAATTGCCCAGTACCAACCCGTCTCTCCCTCCCTCCTCTCTCCTGTTCATCTGTCACCCCTCACTTCTTGGCTATCGAGCCAACTCACCCCACCTCGCCTCAGCAACACTAGTACATGTAACACAACACCAGCCTGGGCCAGGTCTCACAGGGCAAAACACAACACACCAGCTGCTGGGCTGTCTTCTCTTTCTCCTTCTACCGTTCTCTATCACACTCACGTACATAATACTGCTGATCAAAGACATAAACACTGCTCTGAAAGGAGTGGCCTCCCTCCAAGCTTGCCTTATCGCAGAGATGTTTTCCTTCCAGATGCAAAAGGATCCAGTTTTCCTGAGAACTGATAATCAGAAGACATTTCATACCAGCTAAACAAGCTCTGTGCTAGTAGCTCCTACACTAACATCGATCTTATCGTAAAGATTTAGAGGTTTATAAGGAATAGTTTAACATTTTAAATCTGGCAGAAAGTTGAACGAGAAGCTTAATGCCAGTTTTGTGTCTGTTCGCTAAATATGAAGCAACACAAAGCACCCAGTTAGATTAGCTTAGCATTAAGAGGTGAAACTGGCATAAGCTACTACATTCAAGTTAACAAAATTCTCCTATTAGGACCTTTAAAGCTCGCTAACGCTTGTTTTTTCTGTGCAAAGACTGACAACAAGACTCAAGTCGAGGCTAAGAAACAGCAGACATAAAACTCCAAACTGTATTTATTAAACAAACTATAAAAGTAAAGCTAGGCTAGTTGTTTCTCCTTGTTTACAGTCTTTATGCTAAGCTAAGCTAACCACTACACTAACCACTGCCTTCTACAGCGTCTTTCCCGAAATGTCAAACTGTTCCTTTAAAGGTGTTGCAGACCTTTAGCACAGAGAAGTAAAGTGTAAAAACACCGCTCTATATGTTTCTATACGTGTGTTTATTCATGAGCATGTGGTTTGCTATGGAAGAGGTCATTATTCCCATGCTGTGTGCCAGGCATTGAAGCTGCCCGTGACCTGCGGGTTAACAAGCCAGAGACCAGAGGAGCAACAAAACACACAAATGCACTCGCACATATGCAGAGCTATGGCTTGATGCTTTCCAGACGCGCCCTCTCTTTCTCTCCCTCCTACATCGCCTGGCACTCTTGCTCTCCCCACATCTCCACGTCTCCCACACACACACACACACACACACACACACAGCAGCAGCAGCAGCAGCAGCACCTCCCCTGTCTCACTCAACCCCGCTTATCAAAGTTTTTGCTTCTTCAGCTTCCCTTTCCCATGCACAGACAAAACACTGCAATGTCAAGTTCTTCTCTTTGTTTCTCTCTCTTGCAATCTGAAACTCAACTGCAAAATCTGCAGTGTAACAATTCACCAAGTGGCAGCTATGAAGAGCTTCTGAGAGACAGAGAGACAGATGAGCAGAGTGAAGGTCAGACAGACACACAGAAACATGCGCGCTGACCTCAGGATTAGGCTGAAGGAGCAATAACCGCCTTGCAGTCGACACTCACCCCTGAGCTTTCCTCACTCTTGCTAAAGCACGGGTCAATGGGCCTTTTAACACACACGCACACCTGCACACAGAGGCAAAGACATAATGATAAAAGTGATGAAAGTGTATGATCCGAGTGCCTAGATAAATGCCATTGTTTTGATGGCACCTCGTAAATACAGTATCCAGGCAGGCTATTAGGTTAGGGCCAGTTAGTGCTCCAAGAACAGGGTGATGAATGAGAAGGTAAAAGTGCAATCACTCTCTGTGCTTATCTTTATCTCTCTCTATCAATATCACTGTCTTTCTTTCGCTTTTTGCTCCCCCCCCATCCCCCCGTTCTCTCTATTAGAGACACATTGATCACCAGCTGCTGGCATATCACCTGAGTAATGGCTAAGGGTGTCTGGGCTTTAAAACAACCTCAGTAGAGCGCCAAGAGCTTTATCACGGCGACAAGGCAAATGGCTGCTCTCATAATAAAGAGTGTGTGTGTGTGTGTGTGTGTGTGTGTGTGTGATCATAAGGCAGGGGACTTTGCCATTAAGAAGAGACATCAAACACAAGCCAATAAGGATCACAGACCACCAGACCTGCCACAAAGCGCAGCACTACTAGACCACTTTAAGTCATTAATAATGTTTTCAGCATGTGTGTGTGTGTGTGTGTGTGTTTTAGGTTCGTGAAGCCACAGTCTCAATATACTTAAGCAATTAACCCTTTAACTTACAGTCTCTCCCACTTTTTCTCTGAAGGTATCTAAGAATAGTTGCATGTGTTTGGAGATATGCTCATTCATTTTCCTGTACCACTCTTATCAAGTTATGCTGTATATAGAGCTAGCAGATGGTGAGCTACAGCTGCAGCCAGCAGACCTTAGCTTAGCTTAGCATAAAGACTGCCAATGGGAAAGGTAGCTGCAGAATGAGTCGGTCTCCATAAGTCCCCATGTTAAAATGTCCAACTTCACAGCAGAAATAAACATGTTTACAGCCTGGAACAAAAAACTGTTTTGGTCTCTGTAGCTAATTTCCCCGTTCATAACAACTGTTCTGAGGGTGAATTTTTATTTAACTCTGTTAATTATGCATAATTAACAGCCTGGCCACTTTAACTGACAGGTGGGTGTCGGCAAAAGTTGGCAAAAACTGACTGACTTACAGATTTACATCTCACAGTAATAGCAATCACATGAACCTGGATGAAACTGACCATCAACAGGATCTAATCTAATTACTCCTTGTGCTGTTACACAGACTTGGAATTTACAAGAAAGGAAGTGGACGGGCCAAAAAACTTTTGAACAAAACAAAGAAGAAAGGAAAAAAACAAAACAGAAGATAGAGACCCTGCAACGCCAAAAAACCCTGTTACTGTTCTCCATCCTCTGGTTTATTCCACTGGTTTATTTTTCTTTTTAAGCAGAGGGCAGTCAGCAGAGGGTAGAGGGGGGAAGGTGGCTGTGAAGAGAGAGCGAGTGCCACGTTTGTGTGTGTGTGTGTGTGCCGAGTGTGATGTGGTGGAGAGAGTAGAGAGTAGAGAGAGAGAGTGAGGAGGAGGAGGCGGGGGGTAAAGAATGGGTGGAGGCCGCGGTGGAGGTGAGGAACGAGAAGACGTTGGAGGAGAGCGAATGAGGAGAGCGATGAGGAGAGAGGTGACATGGCGTTGCCATAGCAACTGTTTAGGGTTTGGATGATTTTTCCCCCTAACCATAATGGGCTAGTTTGGAGCATAATGAAACCAGTCTGGCTTTCCTGGCTCTCACACCCCGGGTCATGTGCGCACACACACACACACACACACACACACACAGAGCTTTGAGAGTAACACATGTTTTGCTTTAGTACTTGTTTATGTTCATCCAACAGTGGGAGAGCAGAGCCATGGTTAACTATCAATTAAAGCGATCATCATAAAACAAGCACTTGTAAATAAACACTGCCAAGCTAACAGAGAGCAAGAGAGGCAGCGAAAAAGACAAAAAGAACGCTGTGATATTATTATAATAATATGCAGATATACCTGGATGTATCCCTGAAAAAATGTGCCTTACTAAAGAGGAACATCGGCGTGCATTTAGATATTAAAGTCTCTTAAACTTTAAACAAAATCCAAACCTCAAAATGACACAAGACACCTAGTCTTACTTTAATATCCTTTAATATTCCTTCCTCGTGTTATAACCAGTGAGTTTTCTGGGTTACTGTGTTCAATAAGTACGCTTATAAAAACTTTGTGTGTTAATGGGGCTTTAAGCCAGCATATGTTACACATGGAGAGTAATAAGTCTCTGTGTGTGTGTTAAAGAAGTTTGGAGGTGTGTGTCTCCAGAAGTGTGTGTGTATATGAGTTAATGTCTCCTCTGTCTGAGTATAATGAGCTCCCCCGGGCCTCCCTCACCTTCACCCCTCCTTTCAATGCCTCAATCTCTCCCTCCCTTCTCCTTCTTTTTTCCCCTAAACTTGGCCCTATTAACCCCTCGCTTCCCCCTGCATGTTTATTTAAGTAGGGGATGGTGGAGGGTGGAAAGGTGAGTCAACAGCCAGTACACATGTTTATTTATCCGTAGGTAGAGCAAAGGGTTTGAGGAGGAGGAAATGGCTGGTGAGAATGAGTTGGTGCGACTTTTTTTTTTTTTTGGTAGGTTACAGTGAGACAACAGCTTACACGTCGGGTCGGTGGCTTCACTCCTTAACTCAACTAAGATCAACTCCGCGCTAAAAACATGAAGCTGTGGAGGGTGGCTGCTCACCACCTCCAGTCTGACCTGAAACTTGGAGAGATCAGGAGTCAGTTGCTGCCCTTTACCGATGTCTGTACGGGCGCGGGTGTATCCCACCTGAGGGTGCAGGTAAATGAAAACCGCTGTCAACAAACACACTTTGCAGACTAGCATACACAATGTACGCTCAAAAAGTGCAGTTAGATGAGAAGATTGATACCACTCTCGTGTTTGTACAGTAAATATGAAGCTGGAGCCAGCAGCGGGTTAGCTTAGCTTAGCATAAAGACTGTGTGTGTGTTTACACTTTAACCCTTTAATTTACAGTCTCTCGCACTTTTTCTCTTAGGTAAATTTAAAATAGGTAGATGATATTTTTATTTTATTTTATTGCTAATAGTCAGCAGACATTAGCTTAGCTTAGCATAAAGACTGTGTGTGTGTTTACACTTTAACCCTTTAATTTACAGTCTCTCGCACTTTTTCTCTTAGGTAAATTTAAAATAGGTAGATGATATTTTTATTTTATTTTATTGCTAATAGTCAGCAGACATTAGCTTAGCTTAGCATAAAGACCGCTAACCTGGCTCTGTCCAAAGGTAATGAAATTCACCTACCATCCCTTTAAAACAGCAAACCGGTTTCTGATTTATAGCAAAGACCCACTGATTGAGGACCGGCAGTTAACTGCTTTAGAAGATCATCATATACTCTGTGGGATCTATCTCTAGGGTCATCTATTTGTCTTTGTCCTGCAGGATTACAGACACAAATAAATTCAACTTAGTGGGAGAAAGTGCAGGTTTCTTACTTACACAATGTTTGTTAATGAGCAAGCTGCTCACCAGCATGCAAGCGCCGACATGTCCACCTCAACGAATGCAAAGCAGTGGGTGAGATGTTGCACAATTTGTTTGCTTTGACCGCGTCTCCTCCGTTAAAGGTGCTGGTAGGCAAATTTTGCCTGCCTAGATGTTTCCAGTCTTTATGCTAAGCTAAGCATGAGACAGATGTGAAGTGAATCTTCTAATCTAACTCTTCACAAGAAAAAAAATGAGTGTATTTAGAAAAAGGTTGAACATATAATCTCGGGAATCTTGTGAACAAAATCTATATATATTTCACAGAGGCGGCACAAGGACAAAAACATTTTGAACACCAGCTTCTTGGTTGCAGCTCACAGGGTGAGAGTCTGAGCTTATCTCTAACAATGGATAACAAACTGAAAGTCAAATATTTGCAGTTTGTTCTTGGATTATGAACAAGCCGGTCTGATTCAGGGGCACTGGGCACATGAATGGTACAAAAATGTGACTTGTTTGAGTAACCCTGTAATATTTATACCTCTCTCAAAGGCCTTGGTCATATTAATTCTTGTTGCGGTGCAGTATTTGTATAAATGTGTTGGGACAGTAGTGATGCGGTCAGAAGCAGGGATAAAGTGATTAGATCCAAAGCTCAGTCCAAGACATTCTTTGGCTCTCTGTATTTACTCCCCATTTGTGTACTTAAGTGAAATAGAAAAAATCCTGCTAAACGTCATAGATATCCTACAGGGTTAGACATGTTTTTGCAAAATATGATTTGCAATATGATTCCTGTGTTTTCCGCCCAAGAGACAGAGAGTTGTACATAGTGTGGGATACATTGCATCAGGTAGGGTACTGGCTGTTTGACAGCCTTATTTGTGGGGATTTTTTTTTTTAACAGCTTTAGCTGGACCCAGCTCGAGGTAGAGCTGGGGAGGAGGCGTGGGGGTGGATCAGGCCTCAGAATAGGAGCGTGACCTCAGCAGGGATTTCCCCGCTCTCTCTCTCTGCCCTGTTATCACCTGCACCCAATACTTTATCCCTCCTCCCTGCTGCTAGTTAGCGGGTGCCATTTAGGCCTCTTATGGGGAGATTAGTGCCATGCTTCCATCTCAGTGCACCTGATCTCGGTCCAGCTGTCCCGCGATGATGGCGTCACAGACGTGTTGTCGAGGGATTTGACGCAAAAACTGGTGCAAACAGGGCTGGAAAATCTCTAAGCGTCTGCTTCCCTCGCTCTCTCTATTGAACAGTACTGCCAGTGGATTAGTGTTCAAAAGGGCAAGCTATTTTGGAAAGTGACAATCTGATCACGCTGATACTGAGAGAGGGAAAGAGAAAGAAAGGGAAAGAGAAAGTCACGTTGAGTTATAGAAATGCATGTTATGGACAGATAGGGACACTGTGGGACAGACAGGCAGACAGAGACAGCAGAGCTAAAGACAGGGCGACGCCAGTAGGAAATAGAACAAGGTGGATGGAGGTGAAAGGCAGACAGAAAAATCTCAGGTCTTTTCAAGTGTTGCCCAGCGTTGGTTGAGTCTCAGAGCTCCTGCCAGGGTGCAGTTCTCAGTGCCACTCTAGCACAGTGAGCCTTTGTAACTCTGGTTCTCAGAGGAGCTCAGGGCTGCTCCAGCTGGCCCGTACCCAGCCAGGTTTTCTCATGTCAGGGTGCTGACAATCAGGCATGGTGGGGTGCAGTGGATGCAGGGGGATTTCTTTTTATTTTTTTCCTTTAACTTTCCAAAATAGCAACTAAAATGTACTTGATACCCTTTAGAGAACACACTGGGCAAAAGTTACAGATCACTGCTCCAGCATTTTAACAGCAAACAGAGTCCTTTCTAAATAGAGGTCTTTGTTTTATTGCATTCACTGTGGTTACTACTCTGCTGGGAGCTCTAAATACAGCAGAAACAATACTTATACTGTACCACGTTGAATAGTGTTATATACCAATACTACCACACCATGCTGAAAGGCTCCAACATTTTAACATGGATGGAAACTAACAATCTAATCAGTACTTCCCTCATTACTGCGATTCAATAGCTTGTTTTATGCACTTGTACTTTCTGACATCTGTTATTTTACTGAAGAGGGACTGTTGCACGCCAAACTGCCGTGTTTCAGTCAAGAGGGTAATCTATAGTCAGTAATTGTACATTAAAGCAACACTGCATAGAAATTGGTATTCTTGTGATTTAGCGGCGCAAATGTGGACAGTTGTACATGTGTATTTCTTCTGATTACATTAATTATGATCGAAACTAGCAAGCAACAGGCAAACATCGAGCAAGTGCAACAACACGAGGCGTAGCAGCCAGGTGAGTCCAACAACGAGAAGAACAGCTCGGCTTCTGTCACTCTCTCCTTTTCTCTTCTCAGCTTTAGTCTTTTCGGCTGTAGCATATAACAGTTATTTTATGGTAGAAAAGTTACACATTGTTGCTTTAACAGTGGATCTTACTATTTGTGAAATGGAATGATGAACTCACAGAGGAAAAACACCCGATTCTGTTGCTCGCCTTTTAGCGTCTTTCAGCACAGTGTTTCGGAGCTATCTCTCCAGGACCAAACAGCAGCGATGGGCAAAGTTAACAGCTAACTGGTGAACATAAAATAGATAATGTAGTAGCCAGATGTTTCCTTTTGTTGATGGAGAGAGTGAATATTGGACTGACGAGTGCTCATGTGGCTCGACAAATTACTGGATGTGTAAAATAAGCAACTTTTATCAACTTGTCATCAAAATGGACCATCTGCACTTGTTACGTTTCCCACTAATTTTTCTTTAATTTGTCACCTCTAGTTCATCTCCGACTAGAGAAAAGCGGAGTTGTCTGAAGAGTCTGAGATGACCCCAGCGCCCCCACCGACAGGAACATTCATCATTCAGTAATATACAGCCTCTGTCTGTTTTGTCAGAAGTGAGAGGTGGATATAAATCACAGCTTAAAAGCAGAGAGGCAACAGGAGGCTTAACTACAACCTTGCAAGTTCCTCCGTCCACTCCTTCTGCACAGATGCACAGATAAGAGCAGACAATACACGTCTTTGAATGCAGACAGGGAGGAGAGGATTTGAGTGATGAGCATGCTCACAGGCACACACACGCACACACACACACACACACACACGTGCGTATTAGCGAGCTTGTCGAGAGGTTTGTGACAGGCACATCTCTATGAGTGTGTTATCATCTCTCTTTATGAGTCTCTGACAGGAAGTAAGGCCCTAAATTACACGTCTCCGTGTCCCCAGTACTGTCTGCTGAGCAAGATAGTTGCTTCTTAACTGTCCCTCTGCCAAACAAAGCCTTTTAAGTTTTATGGTCAAAAGAACAAGTTATTGCAGGTACACATGCACGCACACATGCAGTGGAGTTTGTCCTGAGCGATGAGATGTTTGTGATGGAGGAGTGTGTATAAAACAAGCAGACAGCTGAAAGGGCACTTTGCCACTTGGCACACGGCCATTTTCCATTTAACGTCCCCTCCTTTCTCCTCCATTTCACCCTGCGTGCATCAACCCAGCGTTACTTCCACCTTGCTTTTCTCTTTCTTTGGCATGCACACTTTTTAGGTTTCACAACATATCAATCCATCATACAGGAGTGTTTTTCAGCATAGTGGTACCCTCATGTGTGTGTGTGTGTGTGTGTGTGTGTGGCCAGATTTCTTTAGGACTAAGAAAAGCGTCTCTGTTTTTCTTGATCAGATTGGCATCAGAGGAGAAATGAGGACAGATGTGGAGGGGGAACGAGCAGTGGGAAAGATTATCAGGACAGCTGCAGGCGGAGCAGCTACTCTTACAATAGTTTGGCAGGAGTTCAGATTTCAGCTTTGTACCACCCTTCTTTTCAGCTCCTCTGCTTCCTCCCAGTTGTGCCTTTCTCGTGCCTGCCTACATCTGCATGAATGCTGTCGAATCAAGTATTTTTAACCATCTTTTCTCCTCCAGTTGAATGCGTGCCTTTCTTTCTCCATCTCTCCCTCCTACATATCCCCTCTTTGCCATTTGCCAAGACCACAACACACACTTTACGCAGGCCTGCAGTCGGTTTCTGAAGGTCAGGTTTGATGTGACAGCAAGGAGGGAGAAGAAGGGGGAGGGTGGGAAGAGTGAGGGGGAGAACTGTTTAAGCTGGCCACAGTCCACGAGTCCCCCACAACACAAACGTCATGATGAAAGAGAGAGAGAGAGTTGGAGTGAGGCAATGTGGTGAGTTGAGACTCTATTATCATGATGTAAACACGAACACAGGCCCCACAGATGTGGTTACCTGGCACAGAGATAAACGATCACTTTTCTCAATCACCTCCGCCGCCAAACTGTGCGTCGGTGCATGTTTCACTTTGAACTCTAACACGCGTCATCCAGCCAGCTGATTGGCGGATGTAGCTTTGACGATCATTTCTGACCGAGACCTCGAGATCAGATCAAAGACTCTCTCTGGGTTCTGTTTTTATCTGAGATGTTGATCTCTCTGCGTTCAGAAAGTTTATGTACTCTGAAGCCTGAAGCCTTTGTCATGCAGTTCAGTCAAACAATACAGTGTGTTCAGGACGTGGCACGATTCGACTGGAAGTATGGCCCAAATTTTCAATAAAACTGTCCAAAGAAACTACAAACTAATGCCTGTTGACATCATCTACTACAGTTAATACTGTCATGTTAATATTAGGAGTTGGGTGCACCAAGACAAATAGTTGGTGGTGCTAATTCTCCAGTCAGGTGCCATTACAACAAATAAAAAGTGCCAGTTAAACCTCAAAAAATCACCTGGAAAATGTGAAATTATGGCACTTTCAGGTGTTAAATTGAGGAAGGTTACAGTCTCCTCATTGATCTATATAGGTTAGATGTCACATCACAACATTTTGTTTAGTTTTTCAGCCAAGTGTCAAAACTTTTTTTGTGATATTTTGTTTTCTCCGTTTGTAGATCTGGTGTTTCCACTCAGGTTGTTGAAAACGCACATGAAGACGCATTTAATGGAAATGTGCCAAGACTTGAAATTGCTTGAGACAGTGGAAAAACTAGAGAGGTGAAGAGGCGTGCAGTGAAAGATTTCTGCTTATCTTGGCGACCTATAAATAAACTTCATGCGTGAAGAGAGATGAGATGAGAAGGAGAGACTGCAGGGAAATAACTGAAAGTTTAATCAGAAGGCTGAGCTGAACATACAGAAGCAAACACTCCAGCCAAACACTGGCAGATATCAGCTAAAATCGTTGTTTCCTGTACATTATTTTTCATCGTTCAACTGGAAACAAAAAAAAATCTCAGCCTGTCCACTCCATGCCTCGCCATATGTGTGTGGAGCATCTGTCCGTCCACAAAGGAGTCTCACAAAGGATGAGAAACCTCCATTTAACCACACACACACACACACACTTGCCAATTCCCCTCAGTGGAAACATGATCCCCTTCATATTTCCAGTTCAAACGCTGAGAGAAATGCCTGAGAAATGCAATTTGGTGGAGAGGCTTGGCAGGTCAAACAACAACGGCAGCAAAACCTAATGAACTTTGTGGGAAAAGATGAAAAGAAATTAGCTGCATGGCAGATATAATGTATGTGTGTGAGTATGAATGAAAACAGGTTCCCATCGTGTGCTTCTATTTAAGGAAGAAGAAAAAAAAGCGCGCACAATGATCCTGAAGCATTGAAAATGTGTATGTGTGCACACAAGCACGTGCTTATCTTAAAAACGCTTATCATTTATTAGAATGGCTAAGTAATGGGCTGAATGTGATGGAGAACCACTGAGCACCAAAACGTTGTTTGTTTGTGAACTCTAAACTGTTATTTGTTCCCACTCAACAGATTTGTGACCGCTGTGCACGTCTTTAGTGGCGTAACACTACCAGGGTGTGGGAGCAGACATGGCTGAAATCAACAGTGTTTGTTTTCATTTCAAATGCACACATTTCAACCTTTAACAGTCCAAAAAAACCCCAAAGCCCTGGAGGGATGGATGATGGATAGAGCAGGAGACAAAGAAAAGTAGCAAAGAAAAGACAAAAGAGGAAGGACAGGGGAGCAGCCCCGACCGTATGTCCCAAACTAATCTCTTTTCAAGGCGCGGGATTTCGGTGACTTTTAATATTCCAAATGTAGAATAAAGTTCAGGACATTATTCATGTTTATTCCTCTCCATCAGCTGAATGGCCGTGCACTGGCAGGTAGGCAGGCACTCTCTCATTGGAGCGGTTCGAGCTTGCCAAGCTATAAAAGCAGCTATAAAAATCACCTCCAGAACCAGCTCAGATGCCGGCCATATGGCTGCGAGTTTAACAAGGACAAACTGCACCTCCTCACAGCTGCCTGCTCTGTCGGGTTCAATTCTTCCCTATTTCTGCCTTTTTCTTCTTTAATTCCCTCCCCACGTCTCCCTGCTCTTTGCCCCGTCTCCTGACTAGTCCTTAGTATTTTTTATCTTTATCTTTCTCTTGCTTGTTTTATTGCCATCATCTGACAGCTATGCACTTAAGACTTCATCATGTGCTTCTCTACCTTCCTGCGAGTCCAGACTTTTTCTTTTAAAAAGTGTTAGTCTTGAAACCGTCAAGTGCTCCCTTTTTCTTTAACGCATTGGTCGTTTGTCATCAGTGTGCAGTGTGCTCGTGTCGTCCTTCTCCTCTGGCCCATTTTCTTTTCAGTCAAGCCTCAGGTCTGCCGCCCTGTCATTAGCTCTGAGCTTTAATTAACGGACACACCTGTCACCACACTGCACACGGACGCAGCAGGTCATGCTGGGGACGCTGGGGAATTCCCGCTAAAAACTGTGATGCACATCAAATTACGGAGCCCACACGTGGTTGTTGATCTGCTCCAAAGAAAGCAGCGCTGTCGAGAAGCGTTCTCCCACAGGTGTTTTGCGGTTGAGGTATAGGACTCATCTCTCACCCAGCGTGCTTTGTGTATGTTTGCACATGAGGTGCAGAGACCTGGATGAGTGGTTGGATGAGGGGGAGCAATGCTAATGGGGACATCTGTGGGATTGGGTGTGTAGAAAGAGAGGAGCAGCAGGGTTTTGTTGGTTGTCTGCCATGCTAACAAGCAGAGTTAAAAGCCCAGAGTGACAGCCCTATTAGAGACTAATGGAGGCCGAGACAGCTGAGACCCGACACACACACACACACAGTAAAAGACCACCACGCCCAACAGCAACCAAGCGACTCCCCCCAGAGCTCCACAACGCCTGACTTTACCTTCATCCCTCCTGTCCTCCCTCCCTGTAGTTAAAGATCTTTATGGGTGAGGGAGTGGCACAGGGATGGGGCGATTGGATGGGCTCTCATGCTATCAGCCATCCCTGGAGGTAACAACAGGTCAAGGACTCTCATTTTTCATCTCAGCCAATTACCCTCCCATTCCAACTCGTCTTTCCTCCGTGTCTCCAGCTCGCCCTCTTACTCCGCTGTCCTCAAATCGCATCTATTCAGCGCGCTCGCACATACGTGTCGCTGATCACACACGTGCACGCACACAGTCCCACACTGTCCTTCAAATGAAGATGACAAACTGCGACTGTTCAAGAAGATAAGAGCCGAGCATGGTTGGGAAAAAAAAAAAAAGAAAATTCCCCCCCAATTAACATTCCTCTTCCTACAAATATCAATAACAGACATCATTCATGTGTGTCCACACATGTATTCAGTCCCATGAGGATGTCTGAATGTCTGAGACTATGGTCTGGTTGTGTGTTTGGGTGACCCAAGGGTACAGTGCACATCGAGTCCCATGAGGGAAAGGCTTGGGCAAGGCCTGACCTTCCAGCTCTCCGTGGTATGCTAAATATGCAGCAGGAAACAAGCTGAACATCTATCTGTCTACATAAAAAGGGGGACTGTTTGCCTGCAGGCGAGGATATGAAGGGACGCTGCAGAGGATAGAGAGCTGAATCGCCGCTGTAGCTGGCAAATGTGTGTATGTGTGTGTGCTGGGAGTCAGAGTGTGTGTGTGTGCGTGTGGGGAGGGGATACAAGGCGTGGGTGATGTTGGCGATTACTTCTAAGAGGGACTACAATTAACCTTAGCTTCTCTGTGACCCTCTCATTCCCATACTTAACCCCCCCCAGAGGTTAGAGGGCAACAGGCTCTAAGTGGCCTGTGGGTCTCTAACAGGGCAATTCGCAAATGAATCTGTGACAGTGAGAAGAAAACAGAAGGCCACAGAGGAGAATGGACAGAGCGGCATCGGTAAGGATTTGGCTCTCGTTACTACCGTTCATAGTTAGCGAATGTCCCAGTCATTTGTCACCGGCCATTTAATATACTGTCATACTGGTTTGTGGTCAGGTGGACTGGAGTTTGACGAGTGGAAGGTGATGAATTCCCATTTTAGTCAGTTACAAGCAGAGGTAGTGCCAAAGAACTGCAGTTCCTCAAACGTCCACTTGAGGCTGGTTACAGAACGAGTCAGTCTCCATAAGTCCCCATGTTAAAATGTCCAACTTCACAGCAGAAATAAACAGGTTTACATTTCCCTGTTCATGACAACTGTACTGAAGCTGAAGGTTTAAATAACTAACCTGTTCAAAGGTTATGTGTGTATGTGTAAGGTTATATTAAGGGTTAAAGTTATGCATAATTAGCAGTGTAGCCACTTTGATTGACAGGTAGGTGTCATTATTGGTGGCTTGTTTGAACACCCAGGTGTCATTCAGTCCATCTCAGGTCCAGCAGTGATCCACTTTCACAACATCACAGATATGATGTCCATATTACATACTGTCTGTGCCTCAACCAGACAGGATCAAGATTACAAAGTTAAAAAAAGTGTGTTTGCTTCTATCGACAATATGAACATGTTAATGTTAAGCAGGTATAATGTTTACAATGTTTATTATGTTACTTCAGCATTCCAACATTTGTCCATTTGCACATATAGCAACATTGTGTCAGTAGTTTGGCAGGTGTTTGGTCACAAACCAAAGTATTGGACACATTAAAATGTTGACCTGATGATGGCGCTATGGATAAAAAGTCAGACCAGCACCAAAGACATCGCAGTTAATCCTGAGGGGAGGACAAATGTTTGCACCAAATGCCATCCAAAACATGTTGAGACATTCTCCCCAAAACTCCAAATGTGAACTTCACAGTGGCGCTAGAGATGAAAAGTCAGGGGATCACCAAAGTCATTAGGATTCATGCTCGGGATGGATCGTGGATATCTGAACAAACTTTCACGGCCATCCATCAAACAGTTGTTGAGATATTTTCGTCTGGATCAAAGTGATGGACCGGCTGACGTTGCCAACTCTGAGCACAGTGCCACATGGCTAAAAATAGTTACAATGTATTATATATAATCAAGTAACTTAAGAAGAGCTGAAGTAACAGAGAAGCTAAAAGAGGTGGATGGATAATATAATATAATTTAATATAATTTGGAAGCCACTTAAGGGAAAAGATTGTGTATTGGAAGTAATGGTTTCATGGAGATTCTGGATTCTGAGTAACATGCACATCATCAAATCAGGTTTTGGCAGCCTTTTGTTGTGTTAGTGTTGTTACTGCCTGTAAGTCACTCTGCTACAACCTTATTTAGTTCAGGTGTGGTGCTTATTACTGCGGGACCATGTTCACGTAGAGATTTCAGAGAGAGTGCACATAGATAATGAGCGAGTCGAGAAGTGAGTAGAGAGACCTTTTCCTCCCACACTCTACGCTAACTTTCTTCCACCGTAGAATACAGAATGTCAGCCAAGATCAGGGATTTACTGTGACTCATTAACTGTGCTCTTACCGTGTGTTTATTACCGCTGTGATTCCAGGGTGATGAGTGTACCTGTGCCCCCAGGAGGGACTCACTGCTTGGGTATGCCCTCCGTGGAGACCCCCTGGCTCTTAGTGGAGGAGGCTGGAGCCAGGCTGCCTGAAGCGGCTCCCCAGAGAGCCTAAAGGGGGGTGTACGGGGAGGTCTGGTAGAGTTAAGGGCATGGGGGAGTGTGGGGGGTGATTTGTCAAGCAGATATGTGCACGCCGACAGCAGGTTTTGATCCAACGTGGACACATCTGCACAATACATTTTGTTCAATTAGTCACACAACATTGTTTATTTAACATGACGTAGACACACACAATCCAAACCAGAGCAGAGAATGGAGTGTGGCTAGGCTCTTTACAGCGGGTAAGGTCTTGAATATAGTCCACACATGCATTGTCTGGACTCAAAGGCTTTGACAGTTGAACTTAAAGTGAACAATAGTCAAAGAGTCCGAAGAAAGAGAAGTTTCTACGATGTTTGAAAGACTCTGTCAGCGCTTATTCTGCAATGAAAAGAGAGACAGAAAATGAGGGAAAAGACAACAAAAACACAGCTGGGAGTGCGAGATGAGAGGAAAAAAGCCTCAGCTTCGAGTTGTGAAAACACGCTCTCGGTCTACTTTGAATATCCCAGTCCCTTCTTGAGAGGGGAACTACTGTCAGACATTTCTTCAGTGCATTTACATGGACAAACTTTTACTCCCACTCTGGTTTGTGACCAGAAAATTTAATGTAAGGTGACAGCAAATGGGACCAATGCACAGTTACACTTTTAGATTAAATTCAGCTAATTAGGACTGACTTTACTTATTTATGCTGCAGCTTACACACTGACTAACTGAATGGGCGTGTACACTGGTGTGTAAAAGTAGTAAGTCCCACACACTCTTCCTGTAAGCGGGTAAAAATGACAGTGATTCACTGGAACTTCACAGCACCTGGTTCAGAGATTACTAATGTTTTCGGGTCTTTACTCCACTTCTCCACAATTGTCCAATTCCCATGATACCGTTTCACCGTGTGTGTGAGTGTGTGTTGCCACTCACTAAAAATATCTCACTAAAACAACCTTTTTTTTCATTCAACCCCCTTTTGCCAACTGAAACTGTAGACTTTGGTCAGTTTGAGCATGTTTGGTTTCCTGGATTGTTATTCCACAGTTTTTGATCCTTGCTGGCGCTGAAGGGCTGCTGACAGAGACAAATACACTGCTGGTCCACAGAGCTGACACTCACACTCGCATGTCAGAGGAAGACGTTAAAATCTGTACTTACAGGGATGAACAGACTTGGTTTCTCTAAAAATGAGAATGGAAAATAAAGCCTGGTCTCGCTTTGGGCCTTGCAGGACAACAATATTAAGAAGTTAAGCATGCATGGGCGTCAGGATGAGATATTTATACATGTATTCAAATAATTCCTGCTATAAAGAGTTTCATGTATTATTAATGAAGGATATAAAAGGCCTGGTAGGAGACAGGATTTGTTGTTCTTGTCTTTGGTCCAAACGTGAGGAGTGTGATTACAGAGAAGATGCCCAGCTTGGCAGGATCAGCGAGTCCACAGCAGATTATTGTTTGAATTACACGAACATAAGAACAGTCTTTATCTCTGCAGGTCTTTCATTTGCCTGACGTGCAATTCAGCTGGTGGGTCATTATGTTGTACACAACCACATGCACGTTTGCACATGCGCACCGGCGGACCGGCAGCCGCAAAACGTTCACGCGTTGTCTGTCTCTGTCTCTAAATACAAGTAAATCTCAGTTCTTCTTGACGACTTCATGTCAAAGTCTTGAGTTTTGAATTCTCCTCATGTGTTGTGTGAAGAAATATAAACTATTATGAATAAACTATTATGAGCCCATAATCTCTCTCCCTTGTCTCCTTTCTTTTATCTGTGTGAGTGCTCTGCTTGAGTTTCCCCCTCATTGCGTGTCTTTCTTTCCTTGACGTCTTTCCAGATCGATATTCATCGTATACCTTTGCAATCCATAATTTTGTCATTCTGATTACAACCATGGTCCATCCTGTACAGGGCTTCCTCCTCTGTTGCTCTTCTTGAGATTTTCTTTAGGGAGTTTTTCCTCATACTAGTCAAGAATAGAGTGTGAGCGGACTGTAAGGCCTCTTGAGGCAAATTTGTGATTTGTGATATACGGCGTTATGATCATAGAGAGGAGAGTGGCAATCTAACACCTAAAAGTCTCTTTTTTTTTGTGGATTTAGTTGCAATAATGACAAATGACCTGAATTCACAACCACGACTAGTCCTATCACCCGCCGCACAACATACGTTACTTGCATGAACTGAATCACCACGCGGAGAGAGTAACGTGCAGTGTCATAAAAAATAACTTCTCAAATCACAGAGGGCTCAAAGAAATCGTCCCGAGCCGGTCAACTCCCTGTGTGGCCGTCAAACTATTTTTAGTGCCCACCCACACAGACAGACATTACACCAATCAACTCACCAGTACAGACGGCATCTGTCAGTGCCAAATATTAACGCCCTCTGGAAAAAACAAAACTGCATTTTTCCCTCTCTGTAATTACAATTTTGGTCAAAACAAACACCAAAGCTTTGCTGCGTAGAATTATATTTTAATTCCAGTTTTGCAGAACTTAAACGTACCAAAATGCTCTCCACGTATGAACCCGCCTCACATGCAGTCAGAACTGAAGAAAAGTGATATAACAGATTCACCAAAGTGTCCCCCTTTCTCTCTCTCTCTCTCTCTCCAGCTGTCTTTCATCCCTCTCTCAGAGATCTAGTTTCACAGGCTTAAATTGAATCAGGAAAATCAACTTCGTCTTCATCCTCATCTTTAATGAGAGAGATGGAGGGATTTCCAAGGTGCTGCTCTGCCCTGTTTTCTTTAGAAAGGTCTCGCTGTTCTGGGAAGGAAGCCTAGAGAAGTGGATTAACTAAAAACCCAAGGGAAGGAAGAAACAGATATGCTGGACCACATCACACTACGCACACACTGTCACGTAGTGTAGAAACAGACTTAAACGGCTGGACGGAGAGGTGTTATAAGAGCTCTTAGGAGGTTACTCCCTTCCAGCTCAGAATCAAACAGGACCAGAGAGGAGAGGGAAGGAGGAAAATCTAAAACACATTTTCACCCTTCGCCCCCGACATGTGGAACCTGTACTGGGAGTGTTTTCTTTTCATCTGGCTGTGATGGGGGCTGAGGGGTTTCTACAGTGTCCCCTCTGCCCTCTCCTCCCAGGAGGGCTGTGCTGACCTAATTATCAACCAGGACACCCGCTCGCTGAGAACAACAGCACCTTCACAGCTTCATGCAAAGGTTCCATATCCTTCGCTCGCTAAAGTATGGCTCCATGTCACCACCTCGCTAAGTGGTACTACGTATATCCTATTGTGCTATAGCCTAGATGTCTGACTGAACTCATGGTCGTTCATAGGAAGCCGTGACTTCCAGTAAGGTTATCCTCTCACATGAGAGTGAAATCGCCCTTTGTGTTTTAATTAACTGGAATACTTGCCAAGAGGTCCGGGTTCAACAGTGCATCTGGCTTTATTTGCAGGTGAGAAGGCACTGAGGGGTCATATTCACATCGCTACACACTGCTCCACATAAAATGAGGAGAATTAACCCTGGTAACCCCATTTTAACATCCTCATCCATCTCACTCTGAATGATCAGGCCATCTATCGCTTGAAAGATCGTGTTAGATGGATGAGTAACGTCTCTAAAAAGCATATGATTGCGAGCGAAGCTAGAAAAGAGTGTGTGAGACATTAGACATTAGAGAGGTAAAGGTTAGACGCTTCAGGCCCGAAAGACGTGTGGGCGTTATGAAGACCACCAACTCCCAACGCGTTCCAGTGTACCGTCTACCTCCAACCTCAAAGTCTGCTGTCAGCTGCACACTCGCTCACACGCGCTCTTTGAAACGAGGGCTTCCCTTTTCCCCACTGCAGTTTCAGATCCCCCCCCACCCCGCACAGCTGAGAAGGTGACGAGCGGCATGGCTGCCCACGCACCTTGCGTGGGGTCCGTGTTAGCACTCTGCTGTGCATCTGTGACGCTCTGCTGGCTTTTGCCTCAACGAACGGGATCCCCTCTCCCACACTGCTCACAGCCCTCACGTAGAAGTTAATGCTCCACGCGGTGACATTTATGGAGGAGTTAGAGGGGTTTCGATAAATCTTTCTTATCTCGGCTGTCGAAGAACAGCGGACCGCTTGCGAAGTGTAAATTCAGGCCTCTGTTTAAATGTTTCCATCTGATGCAAAAGAAGAAAACCACCAAATTAAAGAACGTTTAACAACTTGATCTGCTGAAATTTGAGAACAGAAACACTGTGACAAGACAACAAACACAGGCTGTCACATGATCGAACTACTGAATGGATTGCCATGAAACTGTTTAATTTAAGATTTTGTCCAATGCTACATGTAAAACTAAACTAATTAGACCTAGCTGTACTGTAATTCTCAAATGCTAACTGGCTAACATTAGATGATGAACATGCTAAACATTACATCGGCTTAACATCAGCATGTCATTGAGTGTTAAGGTGCATGTTAGCCTTTAGCTCAAAGCACCACTGTAACTACAGATCTGCTAGCATGGATGTTAGCATTAGATTCTTTCTACAAGCCTGCAGGTGAGACAAACTTATTGCTCAAACTGTCTTTAGAAACGTATCACAGTTTAAAGAGCAGCATGTAGGGTCAATTTTGATCTACTGTACTTACCATAGCTAAATATTTTATCTCTATAAACTCTATAAAGCAATGTCACTAGTTCCCAGATTTCAAAAACAACCTTGGCGAGTACAATATTATTTCTATTTCTGAAATGATTCATCGCCAGTTTGCATGTTAAATAAAGGGTCACGCCTCACTATAAAGACAAACTGACAAATTAATGTGTCATTTTGCCTGGTTTCATTTTTGCATAAATGGGAGACAAACCCTATGCAAACCCATTTTGCATTTATTGGTGTCTCCCTGAGTGAGGCATCATGGGGGTCTTCTTCTCATGGATTCTCATCAGGGAGACCATAAAGGTCAGCTAACCACATCGTTTCTCTACTATAGCGCTTAGCTTACTCATGAGCACTGACAGACTCACCACAGTGTAGGCAGGAAAAACCACAGGGCAGGTGGGAGGTGACAGCGATGTAGAAAAGGGAGGGGGGGGTAAACCAACTGCGAACAGGCTGGGAATCCCTCTCGGCCTGACCCGAAGAGGTGTGGTGAGTTAGAGGGGATACAGATGAGTGCACAAGGTGAGCTTCAGCAGAGCAGAGATTCAGAGCTCCACAGCTGGTGCAGAGGTGGACAGAAAGTACAAACCAAAAGGTCAAAGGTTTCTCCACATGCTTACACTTCCACTGCGGTAAACTACAGCAAAATTCCCAGTGAGAAAACGTTAGAGCAATAGTGGGATTTTTTTTTTTTATCAATTATTCTTATTTGGAAAAACACGCTGTAATTTCAAGGAAGACAGTAACCACGCTGACACGTTAAATGAGTGATGTTTGTGTGATAATACACTAAAGAAGCAGTAGGGGAAATCATGTGAGCAGTTAAATCTTATGTTGAGCTGTTGAAGACGATAAAAACAGACACGATGTAAACAAAAACCACTGGCAGTGGGCTTTGCCAGTTTCAGTAGTAAGTGTGCTAGTCCCTTTCCAGTAAAAGTCAACCGACCTAACGAGCTTTGCGGCCCTGTGGTAAATGACCGGCCATTTTGACTGTCTGTTTGCTGACTTCTGGGAAAGACTTCTCTTTCCTCATCGAACGTGTAGGCACTCACTTACAGCATTTCCTTTAGCGGGTTTCGGAAATGAAACGTTGTTTGTGGCGACACTGAACAAAAAAAACAAAACACAAGCACCGCCGGAAAAAGCTTCGAACGGATGTGTCAATTAGAAAATTTAAACGATCTCGGTATTGCACATATTGCAAAATGTATGCATGCTATGAGTCTTGTCATTGATATTTTAATATATTGCATGTTATTTTCGAACATTTCTACATGCCGAGTTGGTTGGTGGGGGTTTTGCATGTCTCCCAGTGTGAGTATTGACAGCCTGTCACATCAGCTTACTGGTGTCATATGTCTCTGTGCTATGGCCCGGGGGAACTTCTGAACCTCTGAAATGAGGTGAAATGACTTAAAGGCATTGTGGGGTGAACCTCATATTCCAGGGTGAGAGGGCGCTTTGGAGCAGCAGTGTGCACAGAGTGCTAATGTGTTTGGGCAGAAAGAAATGTAGACAGGGTACTGGGTAGTTACCTGAAACCAACCTTCTGAAAACAGAGCTGATGTGAAACCTGACGTTCGGTCACAAACACATGAACGCATGCCCTGAGAGACAGACAGACAGACAGACAGACAGAAAAAGAAAGAAAGAAGAAAGTTAGCATGAGTCAACCAGGCTGTTAAAATTTCCCACAACTACAAATTTACACACACCTCCCCCAGTTAATATTCTGCATGTGTTGTCGCACAGCTTGTCCATTTGGAGCAAACTCCTTCCTGATAAAGCTTGCTCAGACGTCTGGATTTTTCAGCGTTCCGATGGAAAATCCAGAGGCGCGTACCGTACCACAGGCGCTCTTTCTTCCCCCGGCCTCAGAGCTCCTCCCGGCTGCGCTCCACCTGACGGGTTTTCCTTCTCCTCAGCGTCCAGACGGACCACGCCAAGAGCCAGACTGGAGCACAAACACAGGCGGGAGAGTGAAGGTTGGCAGGTGTATAGAGAGGCTGCAGTGTGGAAGGGAAAGTGGAGGTTCGGTTAGGCCTGACTTGAATTGTACTTGAGTGTGGGAGCGGAAAGGGGTGAGGCAGGTAGGGAGAAAGAGAGAGAGAGAGAGGGGTGTGGTGAAGAAACTGAAGCCGCTTGCTGTTGTGGGTATGAAGGAAAAGAGAGAGATGGAAACCCAGACACAAACATAAACACTGGCTAGCACTTCAATGATTCCTCTCTCTGGCCCTCTGCCTCCCTCCTCGCCTCCCCCCGCTTCACCAGCCGCCAAGCATAAACAAACATAACATGGAAAGCATCAGACAGGCCCCATACATCTCAGAGAAGGAGCTGTCTAAAGTGAATGAGAAATGGGAAAATCGTCGTGGTGAGTTTTGTCGTTTCCATCCTATAAAAGACCAATTGGATTAGCCCGTCAGACTGTCAGTGCCTCTCCTCCAACATCCAAATCACATCAGCTGTAAACTCAAGTGGCCACCGAGAAATGTCATCCTGTCAGACGTCTATCGCTCCCCGTTAAGTCATAAACCTGAAATAGAAAAGAAAAAAACAGCAAGATGGTCTCATATTTAACCTCCATGACAGAGAGAGACATATAAACTCACACACACTTAAAACTCTGGAAGGACCTCTGAGGGTCATCGTTTGATGACCAGCAGGAGAAGAGGATGAAGTATGAGTGTGACTGACAGACTCCAGGCACAGAAAACTGACAATAACCATGTCATGTACCACATGCACACATGAGCTGTTCAAAAATAATATTCACACACACACACACACACACACACACACACACACACACTGGGTGCATGGCTCTCCCTATTCGGAGACCCAATGTCAGAGATTACTGCGGCTCCTTGGTCTGGCTGGTAATGACATCATGCCTGGGTCTGCTCCCAGAGATCTCTGCTGCTGGCATACGGCCAGCCCTACATCTGCAAAGAGCCACACACACACACACAGATGCATGCACACCACAACGTCAAGACCCGGCCAATCACTCTCTCTTGCTGTGAGAATAAAGTGAAGAAACACAGAATGAGTGTATGCTCACCCTGACTTTAGAACCGTAGTGAAATAGAGTCATTATCACATAGACACAGCCACGGCCTCATTAAAGCAACATTGTGTGACTTTTCTACCATAAAATAATCAATTTTAAATCATTTGATGCTACATTGACGTAACTTTATGGCACTAAGTCACACACCACCAACTATTTCACTGATTTTAGTGAAACTGGATGAATTTTTATGGAGAAAATGTTTTCTGGTTTTCCCTCTGATGTCCTCCAGCTTCTTTAACTCAGAGTCCGATGGACAGTAACTGCAAACTATAGCTGCTGTTTCTGTTGTCTAATGTTAGTTCAATTAGCCATGCTGTCTGGACTGTGAGTTTAAAGCACCAGGGAAGTTTTAGTGTTTGTACCACAGTACCATGTTTTTCAGGCCTGGGCCAATGCAGGCGAATGCTGATGGGGAGCAGAGCCAGATGACCAGTGTCATGCCAGAACAGGAGCTGGGCAAGTAGGCAATGCAGCACACAGCAACAAGTCGGCCTAGCTTAGCATACAGACTGGAAACATGGAAACAGCTAACCTGGCTTCTTCAGAAAAAAAAGACCCGCACCTCTGGAGGTCAGTAATTAACACAATGTAAAAACCACAGTTTGTGGTTTTATGAGGGTCTTGTCGTCACCATAAGTCGCCAACCAATGGAGAGAGTCCAGCACATAACCCACGAACATGATATATCGTGTTAGTTAGTGAGTTTTAAAGGTCGTAGGTAGGTGGTCCTGTTTCCTTCCAGCACTGGCTTTGAATCTTTCTCATCTCTGAACTGTCAAACAATCCCTTTAATCATGAAGATCTTTTAAGTCAACAGCATTAAAACATGTTAATTTGGACTCTATTTTTGTTTTGAATTACTGTTGGGTGCGCAGAACTGGACAAAATGCATCTTTTTTGTAGGCAGGTATGAGTACATAAAAAAATACTATTATAACAAGAGAAAGACAGATGTATGTACTTTTATACCAGGAGTAGAGAAGAACCTATGAGGCCAAAGTGCTTCAAGACTCACAAGAAAAGGGTTAATATGTGAACTGCTTCCAAAAATCAATTTTAACTTCTGTCTTAAAGGCCAACAGTACTTATGATAGTGATCAGTAATGCTGTAATCATGCAACAAAAACCAACGGTAGGCTGAAAACAGGCAGGACGTGAGAGTCGGTAGAGTTGTGGAATAGAAATGAGAGTCCGATGCTAACACGGTTTGTAATCCTGTCTTCCTGATCTTCAATCATATGTCTCCTACCTCTTTTAAGAACTCTCTCCACCCAATAATTTAGTGTCCATGTGTTCTTCATCTACAAAAAGCAGCAGTGAACCACTCAGCTACATGGTTCACACACACACACAGTGGAAGTATATCAGACGCTCTACATGGGGCCTGATTTTCACAATACCACACAGACAGACATAACAAACATTTAATGTGTGTGTGCATACGTCTGTAGGTGTGTTTCCCAGTTTGTTTTAGACTGTGGCAGCTCAGCGGGCAAGCTTTGTCTAACAGTATGCGCGTTTGTGTTCATGCATGTGCACAAGGGCTGTCGTGAGCGGACCATACCGCTGGGGTCAACCTGTGTCAGCTGCTGAGAGCTGATGGAGTGAGCCACACACATGCTGATCTGTGACCTTAAGAAAAGGAGAGGAGACAAGAGGAGGGAGTGAGGAAAGGAGGAGCTTTCCTCTTGTAAAGGTCAGTTTGATCTTAAGCTGCTGCAGACACTGATACACATCAAGCAACACTGAAAGTTTAAACCTGGGCTTTGCTATACAAGGCTCACTGTATTACATTTTTACTGATTTTCACCAAATCTATTATTTTTTTAAAGGCAGCAGAGATTTTTATGTCCTAACACACTTTTTTAATTTTGGTATGACAGCAAATACATGACAGAAAGAAATGGGGGTAAAAGCAAAAATGAGCTGCTGATTATGAACAAATATGAAAACAATACATTTGTTAATCTGTTCCAGCTAAAACCAGATTAACATGAGAAAACTCTGAAAACAATTAACTGTACTGTCCAGGACAACAAGTATTCGTTTTTGATTCTACTCATGTTCTATTTTTACGGCAATGCATCTGCATTCAGTAATTATCTCTCTATATAGTAGTTTTCTTGTTAGTGGTGGAGTGTGCTGTTCTCGTGCTGATGCAAATTACCTTCACACACAAAGGATTCACAGAAAACGAGGCGTGCAAAATGTGTAGCATGAAATCAGATTGTGGTCGGACATGGCGTGATAGAAAAAAGACAAATAATTCACTAAAATCTGTGTAAAAACGGCACATGTTTGTTTGGTTGCTCTGTAAACTAATACACCAGTTGTTGATCTGTTGCAGCTCTGACAGGGAAGCTTAAAGCAACATTGTGTAACTTTTCTACCATAAAATAACAGATTTTAAATCAATATGATGATACACTGATGTGTAGTCAGATGAATGGTGTCTCTGCAACCGGCACGTCTGTTTCTGCAGGTAACTTTGTGCTCCAGGTACAATCACAAGGATGTAACACTTTTCCATAGATGCTGTTAGCTAATCCGGACAGTCCGGACTGTGAGCTCAGAGCGTTGGGAGGAGTGTTAGTGTTTAAACCACAGGCGATTTGAACCACGGGAGGCGAATGCCTCCAGGGGTGCTGAGCTGGTGTCGTGCCAGAACAGGAGCTGGGCAAGTGGACAATGTAATTGAGCTCAGCAGCCTCTTTGGACATAATGACAGAGGTGAAAAGACAGAAGAGGATGTTGACAGAGGAAGCTGAGAAGAGAAAAGGTGAGACAAGAGTAAATCTGGGACTGACCTTTAATCGTTGACAAGAGCTTCGTAAAATAAAAGGCTATAAGCGAGTTGTTGGACTAGTCAGTAATATTAGCTGGCTGCTATGTCTCGTGTTGTTGCACCTGCTTAATGTTTGGCAACAACTTGCTAGTTTTGGATCACATGTAATATATTCATAACAAACACACATGTACAAGTGTTTATACTCACGACTGCGGTGTTACACTATGAAACTGGAGGCACTAAATCGCAAAATACCAATTTCTACGCAGTGTTGCTTTAAGGATTATCACTTTAATATATAAAGCTGCAAAACTAATACCCAAAGTGACAGAGTGATACTGATACCTTTCTTAGTCTTCATCTGCTGCTCCTGTTCGTCTCTGTTAGATGAAGATGGACTCCCTTTGTGCACACAGAAGGTAATTGCACTTGAATTTCTTGACTGTCTGCAGAGAGTGTATAGAGAGTGTAAGTATATACAGTCTATTTTTACATCAAGAGGACTGCGGTGTTCCAGCTCCTAAAGCCCATAAAGGCCTCACACAGACAGAGAGACACCATCTCCCTCCACACACGCACACACAAACTGTCTCACCACCCACTGCTTGGTGTTTGTTTAATATGGCATTTCAGTACGAGAACAGTATATCCTGCTCCCGTCTTTATAAGGGCACAGCTAATGCAATACTGAGACAACTCCCCCCCACCCCATTTTGCAATTACACTCATACTCGCACACACACACACACACACACAAACACACTAGTTAGTCCCGTGCCAACGGCTGCTGCCTCTTGGCACAGCCTCGAGTTAACGTTGCCCCAACTGAGAAAAGGCATCTGCTTCATCTCTCTTTTCACCCAACTGCTCGGCTCCTCCAAACTCACTAACCCCCTCTATGTCTTGTCCAAAAATGCACACATGCTGACACAGACACTCACACACATGCACACAGCCGTTAAAAACACACACACGCATTATTGGGACTGGCACCAGTGCTGGAATCTTGTCTGTCTGTCTGTGATGGTGAGAAGCGCACAGAGAAGCGCTGAAAGAACAGATTTAGACGTTTGTGTTCTTGGCGTAAGCAGGCTCACTCTTCAAAAGACAAATCTCTGCTTACTGTTGGCCTGGGGTTGTCACAGTGGAGCAAATAAAATGTTGGAAAACCAAACTTGAGTATCTGCTTGGACCCCTTGAGTAGCCGGTTCATTCGGCCAGTTTGTCTCCGCAGAACGCCATGGGTCGTTTTTCAAATAATCCTGAGCGGTTGCTAAATTCAACTCAAACAAATTGTGTCAAACACTGATATACTGCTGATATTCTTAACAGACATTAAGATGTGACCGTTGGCAGCAGATGTGTACTATATTTGGTCGACGCTATAATTTAAAAGCAGGGAGACTGAAGTTTATCTTACTGCTGGCTGTCATTAAAGGAAATTTGGTCTGGATAATCGTCCTCTTTTTAGCCATGTTAACGACATGACGGACATTTGTCTGTCTGTCTATTTGTTGGTTGGCCGGCCATCAACTATTTAATGGATTGGTATGAAATTTTACACAGACATTCGTGCTACTCAGGGGATGAATCCTAATGACTTTGGTGATCCCCTGACTTACTCTTGCAGCACATTGGGTTTCACATGTTAAAACGCTGAAATAAGATGTTGGAAATCAGCAAATTAAGATTATCATTGTAAGTATGTGGGCATGCTGATTGATGCTCATTGCAAAGCACTGCACTGCCAAATCACAGCCTCACAGAGCTGCTAGCATCTTGCTTTTATGTGTGACAAATAAACAGTGCTGATAATCCTGGACTGGGTCATGTCATTGCCTCTCCATCCACCCATTTCCATCTGCTTATCTGTGGTGGCACCAGGTTTAGCAGGGCCTTCCAGACGTTCCTCTCCCCAGCATTGCATTCCCTCTTGAAGAAGCGTTCCCTCGCCAGATGAGCTATATAGTCCCACCAGCTGGTTCTGGGTTTGACCCGGGGTCACCTACCAGTTGGACGTTCCCAGAACACCTCCGAAGTAATCAGATGGCTGAACCATCTCAGCTGGCCAACGCAAAGGAGCAGCGGCTCTACTTTGAACTCTCTCCGGATGTCCATGCTCCTTGCCATATCTTTAAGGCTCAGCCCAGCCGCCGTGCGCAGGAAACTCATTTCAGCTGCTTGTATCAACGATCTCATTCTTTTGGTTATGACCATAGGTGAGGGTTTGAACGTAGATGGACTGGAAAATTGGTTGAAGCTACTTTTTTACTGTCCAAACCAAAACAAATTACAAATGAGCTTGTCTTGCATAGACACTCATAGTCTGTAACGACATGCAAACATGGCAATCTTCACATAAAATTAATGAAAACCATGACATGTATTTCTTCCTGTAGCTTAAAAAGTTGCCACATTGGTTATTTTATAAATACATACAGAGCTAGCAACAGTGACTAGCTAGAAAAAACAGCGCGATGACAAAGCATTAATCATCACTCTTCTGAAAGTGCGATAGTGTTGGAACAATATTAGTGGGGAGTCCAGCGTTTTTTGTTTTCATGTGTCATGGCTGCTGCATTTGGCGTTCACCCAGTCTGCACACACATACAAAAAATAAAATACAGAAAACACAGCACATTCAGAAGGAGACACACTGGGGACAGAGGGGGCATCTAAAACTGAGGAAACAGCTTTGAGGAAGAGAAAGTGAATAAGAAACTTTTTACAGCGAGAGCAGCCAGACAGAAAGCAAATGTGCAGCCAAGCATACAAAACAGAGACAACTGTCTCTGATTTTGCATATGGAAGTGAAAAACAGCTCTTCTCAAACACTGAGGAACAGGAAAATACTGTCTATAGGGCTGAAGGCGCTGTTGTTCCTTCCTTTGTCAGAGCTTAGTGTCTTTATGAGGAGATAAAAATAGACTAAAAGGGGTAAGCCCATCTGATGAGACTGTGAGTGACAATGTGGAGTGGGGAGATAACGCTGGTTTCTTCAGAAGACCACAGTCATACAACCCTGAAAAGTGACTGATTCTAACACAGATTTCTGCTGAAGCCCACAAGGGTAATTGCATACAGATTTCTGAGTAGAACACACATTCAGCTGAGACGTATTCGCCCTACAAACGTATGAAAAGACTTCATTGTGCATCAGAAACATCCAAAACTGCACAAAATGCCAAAACCGAAAGGGCATCCCAAAAGCTTAGCGATTATCACGCCGTGCTTAGTTTCTCTGACAAATCATAAACAATCCGGGCTTACAGCTGACTAGCCTAATGCTAAGGCACGCTATGCTATGCTAACGTCCCACAAATGCTGGCAAGGCGATTACCATTCTCTGGGGGCTTGCAGGGTGGGGGGGGGGGCAAATACCCTCACAATGGGACATGTCACAAGCCTAAGCAGAGCTAAGCCGCGTGGCATTTCTACGATATTTCAAGTCAAATTTAGTGCAAATTCCTGTTGGCAAGATGTTTGTTAAATCTATTTTTACCAACGCTGAGGGACTGGTCTTTGTTTACGTCACAATGTATAATCCCCCCTGCTTCAGGGAGGCTTTCTTGTGGCCAAACCTCTCCAGCCAAAATTGTTGTCTTTAAAATCTCCCATTTATCCAGAACGTGTTGGAAAAAGTGCTGTAGATCTTCCAATTTCTCTGACACTTGAGCCACATCAATCCAGAAATATTTATTTTACAAGGTAGCTTGTTTTTTATGTAACCAAGCACAGTGTAATTCCCTCGGGCGCAATCTGTTTCGTTTCTAAACGACGTGAAATATACAGCTGCAATATTATACTACCCAGAAAGCTCAGGAGCTTTGGGGGAAACTAAGAACACAAGCGGAGGGTATTTAAGTTCTGTACTCGATGTTATAAAATAAGATGAAACTTTTAAAAAACCCCAAAATGAAAATTGGGGATTAAGAGGCCACAGGGTGTAGTACAATACTGTAGTATATCTAAAGTGGATTACTTGCTCCACAATTACGATACTTCTGGTAATCCAAACAGCCGTGTTCAGCTCTGTTCTGTTAAGCCTTTCAGTCCAGATTGCGGGTCAAACAAAAATACTGGAGATTCTGGTGGCGTGCCGCCATACGTCACGATAAGGATCATGTTCGCCTACTCTGATTTACTCCTAAAACCTCTATTTGTTTATAATAATCCATCCATGTGATGTATTCAGGCTGCTAAACCGTTCGGCTCTGTGTGTTTGGGGCTAAATGGGGTAATTTGTTTTGTTTTAATAAAGCAGGTGTTTTTCTTGGGCCAGATTGTCAAGGAGCAAATTACTTTCTAATCACATCACACATGGAAAGTCCAGATGATGGCGGACAGAGCTCAACGCTGCATCACTGGTGACCCAGTGTGCTCCACGAGCCCCTTGCCACGACGCTCCATACACGACTCCGCGTGCAAGTATTAACACAGCTCTGTTTTCATTGCAAAGCAAAACATGTCACTTCATTTGCCCCAGTTTAGCCCCTAATCACAGTGACGGACAGGAGAGAGAAGGAGGCTGTGTGACGGCGAGCAACGTGAAGCTGACTGCAAGACGACAAGTGGACTTTCTACGCTCTTGAATTTTCTGGGTTTGGAAGCACAAATCAGCTGGTTTCCATCCAAAACACACACAGATAGAAGCAGACATTATTTATAGTGTATTATGAGGAGTTCAGGGTCAATTTCCGCCAAAGATTTCTACCACACAGTAGAGTAAAAGGTTTCCAAAATAAAGACAGAGAATAACATGAAAAGGGAACTTGTGGCCATTCTGTTGAACAATGCTCTGCAAATGTGTGTCCACATAGCAGCACGCACAGTAAAAGCAGTCTTCAGGAAAGAGGCAGGCGAGTCAAGGGGGGCCTGCCTGGCCGTTCAAACAAGCAGCATGTGGCTGTGGGCCTAGAACAGCCAGCAGTACATTTCCATAACAGGAAAGGTCAGTGTTGTGGCTCCAGGGGCTTTAGAGACGCTAACACAATCCATTCTGGGAGCTCTCTGCTCTGCTGCTCTACCTGTTGACTGGACTCCATTTGGTGCTAAAGTCTAATATTACACGCTGTATTGTATATCATCACTCGAAGCGGGACTAATTTGTGCTATATTATATATAGCACAAATTATTCTTTAGGGATTTCGTCTTCCAAGAATCACATTCTAAAGTTGCTCTATCTTAATAAAACATGTAAGAAATGGTTTGTAAGATCTCTCAGTAATACCTTACACATACCTCCGTAATACCAGAGGACATAACGCGGCTGCCTGCGAGCTGCAACCAGAAGAAATCTTTATTTACACAGGTATGTGATTTTACTCCAGGTGTCTATATATATAAATCTGTTGCAAGAGCAAAGAGAAAATTATTTACTTTAGTACTCCTTGTGCTTTCTTTTTAATCAGTAATATCGTGTTTTATTTTCAAAGGAAAACACAGCTTTTTTACCCGACTGCATTAACTTTCAGTTATGTTAACATTTTGCACATAAACATATGGTATCTCTATAAATATGATGCATTTTTATAGATTAAACTGCAAAAACTAGTTAAATTCAGCTCCACCTCGACTTAAAACAGATTTACAATGCCATCCATCCATCCAATATTAAATATATCTATTATATCTAATAATAAATAATTCATAATGAAAACTTTACTATACTTTTATGATACTTCTGGATTTACTGAAGCTTAGTGGTGTAAAACTAAATGTAGTTTTTTTTTCACACAACAGAGAGATGATATGACTGCTAAGATAATCTGGCATTATATTAACAAACACACAGGCACTAATAAACATAAGCCAAACAAACCAGCCTAAAGATTTGTTCATGCTCTGGTCATCACTGCAGAACTTCACATGTCTTCTCCTCTGTCCACAACAATGCATATTCATGCTTTTATTTCAGAAACGGGCTGTAATTTTGCGGTTTGTGTAATAAAAACAGAAAGTAACATGCAGTATGTGTGTGTGCATGTGTGTGTGTATAGCTGTGGTCCGCTCTGACGTACAGTGTTTGAAGTTGTGTTCCATACAAAACAACAGTGGAGGAAGTTGAAACAGCTTCTGGTCTTTCTCTTGGACCAGGCTTTGGGGCCTCAGGGGGGCCATAGGAATAAAACACTCCTTAGCACAGCCTCATATACCTCAACACCTGCAGCACACAAAAGCCCTCTGTGAGTCAAACAGTCCCTCAAAAGTCAGAAACGTTCATGTACGACAAGGAAACGCTGGAATGTTGAGTAACAGTGTGTCTTTAGTAATAAGAAAAAACACAGATGTGATTTACTTTTATGCTAAAGTGGATTAAAGCCTAGACTGACATATAATGTAAGTGTACGATGACTTTACACGAGTATGTTTACTTTAATGATCAAGAATGACACTTTAAATACTGCTAAGCAAATACAGTTATTGTTTTTTTATTTAGAGCTTTGTTATAGAAATAAATAAAATCTTACGCCGCGGTCCCTTCAAACCTCCTCTTCACCCGACCCACAGTATTTTCCCATGGGGTCCGGCGCTCTCAGGGCTGAGAATGAAATAATATTGACATTGGAGCGGCTGAAAAGACACAACATAGCTAATAGATATAATTATCTGACATAATTATCTCCAATAATAATGATAGATAATACCTCTCTGTCTGAGCGCATGTTTGTTGTAGTGTCTGAAGGGATCCTCCCTGGAAAGATGGGCAGCACCGCTTCTAAACCTCGCCGAACCCAGCCTGGCCTCACCTGCTGTGAGTTGTGGGAGAGTCAGATTGCAGCCTGTCAGGACCAGGTGAGGTTAAGGTTTGAGGTTGCCCGCTGTGTGGGTGAATTCCCCTTTTGGCTTGAGCATCTGTCAACTCCGCTTCTTTGGAAACTGTTGAGTGTTCACCTTGTCAGAGCCGGAGAGCAAACCTAGGAAACCGAAAACAAAAACAGCAGTTGGTAAAAGTATGCATAACCCTCTGCACGGCAAGATTTTAATAACATTTAGTTGAACTCATTAATTTAAGAAACCGTTATGACAGCGCTGGAGTCCAGAGAGTGATTTCTCTGTCTGGTCCAGCAGACTCAAGTCCATTTACCTAATTAAAAAAACAAACCAGCGCTCTCTGTGACTCTTGTGTTTACTGCTGTGTGATGGAGATCATAAAACACAAGTCGCAGTAGAAGTGAAAACAGTATCGGCATGCTGACAACGAAAAGCTGGAGGCAAAGAGGCAGAGGACAAAGAAATGAGACACGAACATCCAACATTGTAGACTTTTTCGAGAGCTTAAAGACGGAGGAATCAGCATATCTCGATGTATATCATCTGATTAATCTGCATAAAACAACGCATCAGAAAATGTAGAGTTGTGGTTTCATAAGTGGTCTTAGTCATCTCTGCAAGCTATGCTAACTGCCTGCTGGCTCCAGCTTCATATTTAGCATACAGGCCATTGATGTGGTGTCACCATCTTCTCATTTAGCTCTCAGCAGAAAATGTGAAACTGTTCCTTTAATGTGTTCATCACTGCAAGTTGATACTCCTATGAAAGCATGTGGCTGCAACGTCCTATTTGTTGGGAATCATAACATGCTTTCATGCGCTACTTATTTTCTCATTATATGTTCAGGGAGGTTAGAAAGACGAAGAAAGGGATGATGTTGATGGAGAACAGCAACAACCTCCACAAGAAAGGGGACTTAAAAGAGATGAGAGCGAAGGGCAGGACGGAGGAAAGTGAGACGAGGCGGAGGCAGAGGGAGGGAGGACGGGGTGATGATGCAGCAGTAAGTACAGCAGTAGATGAAAGCTGCAGGGGAGATGATCTGAGCGTGTCTTTGTTCCCGTAAGAGGCCCACAGCATCGCCTCATCGCCTGATGACTCACCTGCCGTAAGACTGCATCACCCACGGTATGAGATCATCAGGTTAATCTCACCCCCGACAGATACAGCAGATACACCGACAGCAGACTGACTGACAGACGGACAGTGAAAACAACCGAAACGCAGTCAGGAAAAAAACATTATCGTCTTAACATGCTGATCCGCTTGGGCAGCATCAACCCATTATAATAATATCAGCCACGCTAAGCATCACCTGCATCAATTATTAAAGATCGATAATTGATGATGAGAGCAAACGCCAACCTCACCTTAATTCACTTTAATATGTTGACATCCATTATTATATAAATGGATCAGAGGGAGGAGAGAACATCTTTGTCTTACTATGCCAAACCATAGAAGTCTGTCAATATTATGGACAGGACGCACGTACACACTCGTGAGACTGTAAATCTCCAGATGTGCTCACTTGTCCTTGAGTCCTGGAGGGAATAATAAAGAGCCGTCACCTCATTTGGCCCTAAAAATTAACCTTGAAATGCAGACGAGAGAGGCAAAGATAATAAATAAGAGGATTCATACGAAGCACTGGCACATGTTTTGAACATCTTTTAGCCATTATGTTGGTCAGAGTGAAATGAACAGGGTCAGAAGTCTAATAGGATTTATAACCTGTCTTTTACCACAAACTGCATTTAAGGCAATAAGCTGAATTATTCATTCGTCTAATCTGGGTTTCTGCTGATCTGTAAGAGTTAGAGCGCAGCACAGAGCGCAGCGAGTACTTAAGCTACGGCCCAAACGACACTTTAGTGCTGTGGGACGAGCATTGGGTTACATAGGAGGGGAGGAGAAGCTCACTTCAATTATGTTAGAGGGAGAGACAGAGGGATGGAGATGAAGGGAGGTGGAGAAGGAGGCAGAGGAAAGTAGGTACAAAACTGAAAGTACGCTGTAGTTTCTTAAAATGAATCGCTGCCAGATGTTTGTCTGATTGACACAACAGAGCTGCTCTGTTTTTCTTGATTCTGACGGCCCACATTTCTTCATAGCGTGCCACGTTTCGAGATCTGTGCAGTGACTCTTTATTATTGATGCTCTGAAACAAGAGTGGGTGCCCTGAAACCAACACTGGTTACGTGTATTTCAGTAAGCTTGAAAGAATTTGACATATTTACCTCACCTACATTGACTAGAACCAGGGAACACTTTTTCATAACGCTCATTCTTTTACAGAAACATTTTGGGGACGAGAGCAACAACAGTTTCACGGGCTTCCTTTTAAAAACACAGAAGTCCTGCTCGACCCCTGTTTCTGGAGCTACTGGCCTGAAAACACCGACCCACAAACCCAGAGCGCAACCCACCCGGAACTAAAGCAAACACCAGAATCCCATTGGGGACGTGTAAACTAACGTGCGGACGTCCTCCAGGGAACACAAACCAACGTGCGCGCATGGAAAGTATTTAACGTCTTTTCATGCCGAGTGCATTTTTCATACCCTGCTACAAAGCCTGAAGGCGCTGCGCTCGGAGAAGGGCTATAAAGTCCATCAACAAACTGTGCAGTTATGGTTGCAATGTGTTTATTTAGTCACACTCCCAGAATGCACGGCGCTTTGAATGCTGCTCGACCAGCCTTAGCATGAACTGTGTCAACCGGGATATGAGCAAGAATCGGGGTGGAGCGCGAAAATTTCCCATGAAGCATGAGTAAATTTCACATCTGTACAGCCCCAAAGCCCCCCTGTTACTAATGACTTAATCACCACTGATACTTGATATTAGTATGGTCTCAGATAAGGAGCCATCCATTCATTGTAAGGTCATTGTAGGTCTATAAGTACATTTTAAAAACATTTTAATCATGCGAGAGTCCGCCACAACCAATGGCACTACAAGGGCAGCGTCCTTCTCCTGGTGTCCACTGACCAGTAGGGTAGGACTCAAGTATACAAGGTCCTCAAGTGACGACACAAGAACAAATAAGTGTGGATGCAGGGAGGGGCCCATAGATAATGCCTATGTACAGGATCCAGAATCCAGGGTCTTTCTCCTTCATGAAGGATGAATGAAGGATTTATTCAATGCACTTGTCATGGCTTGATGCCCCTATATTTTTAAAGAAGCTGTCCCCTCTGGCTCTTTTATACTCCCTCTTGATAGCGACACGACTACTCCATATCCCTCAATGATCGTCTACAAACAAGGACACTGACATTGTTATCCAGTTTCATTTTAGCAGGTTTCTGTCGTGTCTACAGCCCTGCATCCTCTGACCTTGGTTACCATAGTAATGATCAGAGTAAACACGCACATCCAGCTGTTCTGTATCGCAAGCAGTGAGTGAGTGTCCTCATAACAATCTAAGATTTAACACTGCCCCTACAGTGACCTCAGGACATATGGTTGACCTTGTGTAAACCCCCAAATGTGGCTCGCAGGAATAGAAAATTCCCTCACAGCGATAAACAAATTTACTCTTTGGACTCCCAAAAAAGTCCCAAAAAAACCTGAAAGTGAATTAAAAAATAAAAAACCTGTTATTATCTTTATAGTCTAAGTAAAAGTCTAATTTGTTTCATTCAATATTCCAATCTCCCATGTGAATGAGGCGTCGTTGTACCTTTGTTTTTTTTTTTTTATTATTCTTTAAATATAAGCATGAGAACAGCTTTGAAACCATCACATCAAAAAGTGTTGGGCCACAAAGTATCACACAAACTTAAAACTGGACTGGTCGGCTTCTTGATTCCACACCCACACGTAACCACCGACTGGTTAGTCACTCACCACGGTGGCCTCAGCCTACAGACCAACACGTACCATTCAAGGGGAACTAAGAGTGTGGTCAAGTAAAGCGGCAAGTTTCAAATCAGAGCTCATTTCAGTAGATTTTAAATCAATAAGAAATTACAATCTGGTTTTCAAAGAAAGACGACTGAGCAAATCCCCCTCTTGACTTTCTGAACGCCGAACTGTAAGTGACGTCGTGGATGTTTTGGTGTGTGAGATGGTGCATTTGTGTGTGACTGAGTGGGCGTGAAACAGCTGGCAAAAAAAGTCCAACAGCAGAAGAAGAAAAAAAAAAAGAATCACCCTGGTTTGTGATCAGTCACACTAACTCAAGACTCGCTGCACCTTTGACGTGTAAATACACCATTTGTTTCAGCCAAATCCTCTTTTCATCCCAGCTGCCAACCGCTTAAACACAGACAGACATCTGAAGGGCATTGCGCTCTTTGTTTCTGCTGTCACGGTTGACTGAACGTGCATTTTGAATTTAAATTCTGTGTATAAATCTGTAATTTAATAAAATCCAACAAAATAATGTCGCAGACATTCATGAAAAAATCTCAGCTGCTATATAAATGAATCTGTCAAGGACGGGGCGAAGGGTTTCACACACACACACACAGTAACAGATGTAACTTCTGGGAATCATTCTCAGGCTGAGCAGGGTGCTTTTCCAGTCAGTCATGTGACCAGCTCTGCTCAGGGATCTCCCGATGGTCATGTGACACGCTGCCGGCTCTCTGTAGCACACCTCCCTTTCTCTTTCGCTTCTGACAGCACCCCTTCTTTCCAGCCGCCTGCTGATTTAACACTGCTGCCCACCCCAGCTGCCTCGTCAATGAATTTCCCCTCAGCCCCCTCTGTCTAATCAGTCCACCCCTCTTCATTTCTCTCTCTCTACCTCCTCCTCCTCCTCGTCCTCTTCTTCAGGGACTTAATCCACTGTCTGTCCCTGCTGGCTCTTTGAATTATTCAGCGGAGCGCTGCTGCTTGCCACAAAGAGCCATCTCTGAGACACTGAGACAGAAAGACGGCGAAGAGCGGTCAGACAATGTGATGGCAGAGCGGGAGGGAGGGAGTGGTAGGGTGATAGACTGATGGCAGCAGATGTATGACTGGGAGCTTCCCAGGAAACCCCACACTCGTCTTCCTCATTCTCCTCTTCCTCCACTCTGGCTCTAATCGCATAACCCAGGTATATAACTAGCTGTCACGGCAGGTCAACTGGAAATAGATTCTTGGCGGTGAGCTTGACCTGATACAGAAACCAGCAGGGTGCATGCGAGGGTGGATCGTGTGTCCTGGGCAGCCATCATGACATAGCAAATCTGCCCACAGCCTCGTGCTGAACCGAACGTCAACCTGAAGTGACAGTAACAGGGAAATACCGCTCACTTCATCTAAGTTGTAAATTTGGTACGGGACAGACAGAAATAATTGAACTTTTATGTGTAATTTAGGCTTCTTGCTGAGAGTTAGGCGACAAAATCGACACCACTCTCATATCTATATGGTAAATATGAAGCTACAGCAGTAAGGGGGTTAGCTTAGCTTAGCATAAAGACTGGAAACAAACAAAGAAAGTCAGCCATTACCATGTTATGTGGGATTGCCCAAACACTACTGGACCTCACATTTGAAATCCTCCTAGAGAGCAACACATTATACTTCGGACGTATACCTGAAGAACGATTGAAAAAGGAGAAACGCTTGACGTATAATCTGCTGGTGGCTGGTAAAAAAGAAATGGTTGTCACAGTGAGAGTCACTCTAAATGTATGGATGGCGCTCACAATGGACATTTGCAAAATAACAGCATTTGTTAGTCATAAGATGGGACAATTTTCCTCGCGATGGAAAAGCTTATGGTCACTTATGTGAGGTCTGTCAAAAATGATCACTCCCTGACTGTTCACTGTTTGTGGCTGTGTTAAAGAAATAATGCAGGACTTGTAACAAACATCACTATATATAATGCACTCTGTCTAATTGCATTGTAAGGAACTGTATGTTTGACACAGGAAGACTGGAAACAGCTAGTGTTGACGCCATGGTGTGTTTTGTTAGCACCACCCGGTATCTACTGAACACAGCAGTTTCGTGGTGGCCTACAAAACACTGCTGCAGTTTAATGCTTGAGTAACCGTGTACTGATCGAAACCCCTGAATCATCCTTAAACGAGGACGCCTCAGCTCATTGCAGAGGCATGAAATGACTTATCCACGGCGTACCGAATGAGGCAAAACTGGCAAAACAGGAGATATTTAGATTAGATTGAGATTATACTCTGGTGCAAACAGATCTGCAGGACTCGTTGAAGAGCGGTATAATATATTATGAAGGTTTGAGTACAGCCATATTCACAGGGAAACGCAGCTTTGGCCATCTGGATGCAGCAGAGGTTATGAATTACCACAGGGAGTATTTTACAATCATATTCTGTTGAAGTATTGAATCCTAAACCAGGAATACACTCGTGCAGGTGTTTTCCCACATAATGTCTACCATCTCCCCCTGATACGCCGTCTGTGGAGACACTTAGGATTCGGTCATTTTTCATAGTGCAGATGTAGTTTGCCAATCTTTGGGCTTTGCGAGACCATACATTACATTTGAGTGATATTCTGTGTGTTGAGGGAAAACCCTAATAGTGAGTACCATGCAAATGTTGAGGGGAAAGGGTGGAAGAAAGCCCCTCCTTGTTACTGCGGCGCCTCGGTGAACACTGAAGGGGGGAACCTAAGAACACTGGCGATACTACGGAGGTGATACAGTGTCAGGAACTAGAGGCTGAGGAACTCCTGACCTTTCCTTTCATGTGCACTTTCTGTCACTCAGGCAGTCTTTGCATCACCCTGTGTTGACGTGAAATGTGGGAGGGCTAGAATGTAAACTGTTTGAAATAAAGTGCTTTCAGGAAACGCAGTGCGTGTTACCGTATTGATTTATATGTAAATGTGTGTGTGTGTAGTGTGTGTGTGTGTGTGTGTGAGAGAGAGAGTGAAAGAGAAATTAAGACAGGGGAAGAGAGAGTAAAAGAAAAACAAAGAGAGTGTGAAAAGGTGACATGAATGAAAGAAAAACTGAGCGAAGGCATGAAAAGCTGACATGAAGATGGTTGTGGTAAATATATCAGAGGGGAGAAGCAGCGAGCGCTCACCTCTCTTTATAAATGACTGCATGTGGTGAAGCCATACAGTGCTGCAGCACGATATAAGTGGATGAGAGTGTGTATGGTAATACCCCAGACTGGGGCTAATTTGGTACTGTCTGTAAACCTGTGCGTGTGTGTGTGATATAGACCATGCAGAGTCAGTCAGTCTGTCGGGGGATTCCTGTTTAGTCCTTTGGTGAATGTCTGGGGGCTCGCTGCAGGGACAGGCGGGGCTGCTGTGGGGGTTGGTGTTGAGTTGGAGGTCACAATCATTTGCCAGCGATGATGTGTCCAATTTCTCTTGTTTATAGTTTGTGTCTCCGCTTCTTTTCTCCTCTCTCATCTCTCCATCATCCCCTTAATGAAAACACATAAACCGCACCTTAAGCTCCACCAAATATCTGCCCACTTTAGAGTCTGTTTTGATATTATTACACCGCCGTCTTCCGTGTCTGTCAAACCTCGCCTTTGCAACACAAAACCATATCAGTGTGTTGTTGTTGTTGCCTAAACAAAAAGGCAAATGTATTTAATGACGGATCATTTTCCTGACCCATAAATTTAAAAAATATCTGCCTGACACAGGTATGAAGGTATGAAAACATTGTGACATCATTCTTGGGTGTGTGTGTACCTAGTTTTCTAACACACTTATCAGTCATGAAACCATCCAGCCCGATGATTACACTTTGGTACTCCACCTCTCCAACCACCCACAGAAAAGCACTGACAGATCAGTTAGTGGGCTTCAGTAGATGTGTTACTATTAATTATGTCAAACAAAAATAAAGTTTGAATCTAATCAGAATGTGTTTGATGTGTTTACTCATTTATCTCGGAATCTGTCACCATCTGACCCACCTAACCTGTGAGTGAACCCTCATGGGATACGAGCAGGAGTGTGTATCCCTCCCTCTTAGATGATTCAGTGTGGATCTAGCTGATCCACAGTCCAATACAAAAATGTCACAGTAGATCTGCAATGCTCATGATGGGCGCAGTGGTAAATCCATCAACCTCACTGACTGACACAGTTGATCTGAAAATATGTGTGAATAAACTCAGTTTGCTACACTCCGTCATAATGCTACGGTTCACTGCAATTCAAAGCCAATTTCATTCAGCCGTAATTAGCATTAAAAGAAAAATTCACATTAAAAGCACTGAACAGTGGATCAGGAGCTGTGAATAACAGTACATATTTTGGAGGAGGCCGCTGTGCTTTGAATGCTAATGTTAGCATTATTCTCCTTACTGTGTACTACTCCTTTTTACATGCATCGCCTTCTTAAATAAGAAGGAGGGTTTGTGATGCACCTGACGCATGTAATACAATATTAAGATTTTAGACAGCACTGTGTGTGCCAGGCCGACATAACAACCTCCAAATTTCACACGTGACTTGGGTCAAATCTGTGTATTTTGCATCAACGTGGCAAATTTGGTGCAGGCGCAGTTCGAACGACGTTGTAATCAGACGCCAGTCAGACCTTTTGCAACTGCTATTCCTCAGTCCACATCCTTTAACCCTATGCCTTGTTGTTCCTGTATGCATACATCTGTTTTTCATCTTTATCTCCTCTGCAGACGCTTTGACCTCCGCCTACACACTCTAACCCTCCTAACATTGATCTCTGCCTTCCTCTGTCTGAATGCTGAAATCCCAGATACACATGTTGTGCGTCTACAGTCCTCATGACCTTGAGGGACCGTAGAGCGGGTCAGAGGTGAAGCAGCTACTCCTGCTCTTCACAACCTGACACTCCAGAAACATGAAAGCTGAGACTGGTGGTGTGTGTTCGTGCGCGCATAGTATGTGTGTGTTCACGCGTGCAATTTGACACTCTGAAAAAATAAACCGCGGCATGCTCGGCGGTGAAATTGTTTATTTAAAATGGAGGCTTGCTCTGTGTGTGAAAACGTGTGTGAAAATGTGTCCGTGTGTGTGTGTGTGTGTGTGTGAAATGAACAAAAAGACCAGATAAACAAACTGTTAAATAAGCGACAAATAAGTGACAAATTTGACAGGAGCAGGGTGTTTTTTTCCCCTCTAACTTCTTTACATCGCTTCCCTTCATGTGGCGTGTTGGTGTGTTTCTGTCAGTCTGTCAGTTTGATACACACAGAAATGCACACACACACACACACGCACACACACACACAAAGAAGCCCTGCTGTCAATCAGGGTTCAGTAAGAGGCAGGAAACAGACAGGCTATTCTGTCCCTTGGCACGAGTCCCTAAAACTGTGGCCTAGCTGCTGCAGAGAGAGCACTGTGTGTCACACGCTACAGATACAGGCTACCCTCTGTCACACACAAATAACCTCTCTCTCTCTCTTTCTCTCTTTCTCTCCGTCTGTCTCTCGTGTATGTCTTTATTTCTTTCTGCCACAATGTTCACATCTGCATTCAGCACCCATTCATACACATTGCACAGAAATAAGCTGGAAAACCATGTCCGAGCTTAACAAAGCGGGTGATCCATCCCGTGCTCTGACAGGCTGACCTGCTCGGAGAATCCCCTTCACACACTGTGTGTGTGTGTGTGTGCGTGCATATGCAAGGGTTTACATCACCTAAACATATTATTGTCTCATACACACACACATCACACACATATTATACATCTCATTCTGAAACCATGGACATTAGTGTAATATACTGTCACACCAGCCTCCGCTCTCATGGCGAGGCTTTGAAAGACAAACACAAGGCTCTCGTGGATAAATAGACGCCTAACCACTCTCTCTCTCTTTAACAGCTCCACGAAGCTCCGAAAACATGCTCCACATTGTGCTTGATGCTTCATGACGTCTATGAGAACTGCTTATAAATAGTTATGATGAGGACGTCTGCCTCCTGGTTCCCAGTGTTTCCCGTTTCTCGTGTATCTGCCTCTCTCTTTATTTTGTGTGTCGCTGGGCGTGGCATCCGCTTTTCCTTCCACCTGCCTGATCACCTCACCACCTGTTCCTCATCATCCCATCAAACCTCTGCAGTACAAATGACTGGCTTAACCTCCAAGTCTCTGCCAGATCGTTCAGCGGCTATCTTGGTACTGGTCCCTGTGCTCCAGGATATCCGCTGTCTTCCACCTGCCACTCTCAAGCAACAACCTCTGTGGCTGAAACGCCAATGCGGCGGTGGCCAGAGCCGAATGTTTTTAGCTTCAAATCAGCTCTTCAGAAACTTGTGGGTGACGCCACTCATTCGCTGTCCATTCTTTACACTGTCACTGGATTCCCTCTCACCTGGATCTCCACCTGCCCACAAACAAACTGTTAAACTATCATTGGTTTTAGATTGGTGTAAACTTTCATCCTGATTTTGAGCTGATGACGTGATTGCTTCTGAAAATGATGTATTCACTTTGTATGGGGACTCCAGCTGTGAAGCCTGGTTAAATACAAATGATGTTTATACGTTTTATACCTGTGATTGGTGTTGACAGTAAAACATTTTTTACCCATCACTACTTCTAAAATCTAAATAAAGTCTATTAGCATTGAGTGTCCACATACTTTTGGCGATAGACAGTGTGTGTACCTTCTCCCTTCTCTCTCTCTCTCTCACACACAAACTCTTGTTTTTCCTTCCTCTGCTCCAGTTTCTTGATTCACACTGTCCATGAAGTGTGCATCAGTTGAAGTCATGCTGGTTGTATTTCTGGAGCAGTGACATTCTGGCAGTGAGCAGAGTGGCTCCTTCAGACATTACATCACATCACAAAAAACACACAATTACACACGTGTGTGTGTGTGTGGACGCACAGGCACGCTGGAAAACTCATCCCGAGGTAATTTTTGGGTAGAACCAACTCTTTAACTCAGCGTGCAGGCATGTAATCGTTGTGGGGGGGACACATACCCCTCACAATGTGTAATGATTAGTCATAAAGTACCTCCAAAAAGCTAAAAGAAGTCTAATATTTCTCCCCTTAATATTCCCCTGCAAACCCACTGGATGATTGCCTCCATCCTGCTTCATGTTGGTTTATAAGACAGCAAAACTGAACACAACAGCGGAGGGTCGTGTATCCTGTACGCGCCAGCACAGTTGACTTCTCACAGGTAAAACAGTCTGTTGAAACGGCAGCTCTGCTGCACATGCCGAGTATCAAGACAGTGTGTTTCTGCTGTTGATGGACGCATCTGGTCAGGCTGGATCTGTTTCACTCCATCATTTATTTTTTGGGAACACAGTCTGAAGCTGATTTGTGACTGAACAGCGTCGCTGTGAACCGACCAGGACCTTATAACCCAGTGTACTGCGTTTTACTGAACATCCATCAAGCAGCCGCGTGATTGTTGCCATTGTGAGCATGTGCGCACATTGGGATACAAATAGGAGCTAGCGACGCAGCCTCATTTTCCAGGAAATGTATATAGGTACAGTTATTATGTATATTGGTACGCTGGTCCACCCAACAATGTCCGAAAGATTTTGCCCTTGCATGCACGGCTGTGGAAAACTGAAGCTGGACTGGACCAGAAGGGCGAGGCCAGGGATTAGAAAACAATTGGAAAAAGGACTGCACGTGGAAGGATCAGGAAACCTGAAAACAGGTGGTTTAGTCTTTATTCCTTTACACCAGAGTGTACTTGACATTTTGATTTAGTGAAGGAACATGCGTGAACATTTAATAATCAAATCATCAAGAGCTTGTGCCCACAACTGAAGACAGAAGAAGCGTCCTTCTCAGCGGGTAGTTTTTTTGCTACCGAACCACCCACGCTGGGTTTTTCTTCTTATCTAAGGGTCACCTTTTCATGCGCCATTCATTCTCACACAGGGAAACTGCGGCGGTGAAGCTGGCACTGACCTACAAGTCAAGTCTTCCAACTCGCACTGAAACCATAATGAGGCTTTTCCTTCCAGAGGCTTCGCTGCAGTCACTCCCCAAACGACCGCAGGAAATGGAATTTTCTAAAAGGATCAAAACAAGTCGAGAGTTGTAAATGGTTTGAGTTTCCGACAAAGACAATGTGCCAGATTCCAGCGCCTTGAGGGACAGACCCATATCACAATGAATCCTCTGTCTGCCCAGGCACACACCCACTTGTTCACACACACACACACACACACACACACACACATATATATATCCTTACAAACCCACACAGATTCGCACATGGCCACACACAACACACACACACACACACACACACACTGTTTACTAATAGTTAGGAGATTCTGAGAAACGCTACAGTATTTCAGTGGTTTTCCAGTGGAATCTTTCTCATACCTGTGTGTCAGGGCTTAGTGTTGTGCATGCCTCTGCATATCCTCTGGAGAGAGAGTGTGTGTGTGTGTGTGTTTGTGTGACACCGTCCTCTCAGCCTAAAGGCAACCTTACATTCAACAGTACTCTGCTTTTGTTTGGGGCAAGGTTCAGGAGGGAGAAGTTCAGTTACTGCTCATGTGTGTGCATGTGCATGTGTGTGTGTAGTGTGTGTGTCTGGGGTCAGGCAGCCCATTAGCAAGACATCCTCTGATCTAATTGCCTCCTTCCAGCACCCAGTTTGACAGCTCTGTAATCTACAGTTACTCACAGCACTCACCATGGTAGGTCTGTTTGTGTATGGGCGTAAATGTGCACGTGTACTCGAGTGCTTGTGTACGTGTGCGAATGTGTGTGTGTTGGTTGGCATGGCAAGTTACAGATTAACCACCGCACATCCTCTGAAACATACCAGCAATTTCTCTGCACTCATAAATTTGCGCAAGAATCTGACTCTCGGCCTGACAGATTGAGCCCAAAAAGATCATTTCTCCTTGCCTTTAAAGTAGCACTCTGCTACGATATGATGACGTGTGAAGACTGTAGCGTTCAGAAGTATTAAAATGTGTTCGTCATAAGTCACACAGCGACACACAACATGTGAGCAAATATGGAAAACGTGATGCGGTGAGGCTGTCACCAAGTTAGGCTGAAAATGTTTCGGTTAACGTACACAAGTTTTCAACATGTATGAGGGTTTATATATTTAATCTAGAAAGCGTCACATATTTGGAGAAATATGTAAACGAGTGTGATTACGGCCGCAGAAAGGCCGTTGCACTTGACATGCACGATGAGTTTAACGCTAGCGCTTCAAGAACACGCTTTTTAAGATTTAGGGGGGTGCAATCGTAGGACTAATAAAACTCTTTGTGATAGCATAACTTGACTTTTAAAGTTCACATAATCTTCCACCCTAACATATGCATTCATACGTAGTACACTTACAGCGAGAGACTGTGGGAAAAGAGTCAGTCTTAAAGAGAATGCTTTCATCTTTCCCACAGGCAGGCCGAGAGTCGTCTTATCTCTAAAGCTTGGCCCGGCTATCTAGAGTAAACCACAGTGTCGGCACAAAGAGCTAAAATTGATGGTGCAGTCCAATTTCTTCCTGTTAAACATTAGTCCCAGGAATCCCCCTTGGCTTTATGTGTGTGTGCTGCGTGCGTGTGTGCGTGTGTGTGTGTGTGTGTGTGTGTGTGTGTGTGTGTGTGTGGGGTGGGTGAGTTCTTACAGCCAAGAGATTTCGAAGAAGATAGCACCTGTTCAGGGAAATAAACATTCCTGCAGACCTTCACTCCGAGGAGTGTTAGGACGCACACATCGCTGAAGAACTGTCCACGTATACGTTCTTAACAGTAACGCCACTAAAGCCACGGAGGCCAAAATACCAAAGAGATGGGCCGATAAAGAGAGGGAGAGGATGAATTGGATAGCTGTCAGACACTGACAGACAGCCACCAAGTTTTCTCTCACGCACAAACACACACACACTCTCCCGCTTGCTCCATCAGGAAGACAGCAGACCTTCAGCTGCGATAAGCAGCCTGGAAAACAGTTCAATCAGTAAGAGATTTCCTCTGGTGAACACACACACACACACACACACACACACACCTGCGTGTACCAGCAAGCCTGAACTCCTCAACTCTCCACAAACACACACACAGACACATACATGAATGCACATGCTCCCAACTTCACATACACTCACCCTGGACTGAAATATAATCAGCAACAGACTGCCAAAGCCAACAATTAGCATCTTTTTTTTTTTTTTTTTAATTCTGAACAAAGTCGAGTAAAGACGCGAGTTGAAAGAGATCTGACACAGCGTAGTTTATGAGAGTCTGCAGGTTCAACCCGTCCGTTTTTTCCCAGGACTCTCTCAAAACATTGTTTTCCAGTCTTGACAGTTAGTAGTGTATGTGTGTGTGTGTGTGTGTGTGTGAGTGTGTGTGTGTGTGTGTGTGAAACAAACCGCCTGTTTCAACTAGAGACTGCAGCTCTAAGAGTCTGTTTTATTTTGGCTGTGTCCTAGCAACAGTGCTGTTTCTGCTTACTTCTCTCTCCACCCTCTGGCCCAAACTGCTCCAGGCTGCTCTTCCACGTGTGTTAGTGTGTGTCACACATCTGCTTCACATTGTGGAGGATCGCGGCGCTGACTGCTCTCTAAGCCCCTGATTTTGTTACAGCAAGCCAGTGAGACGAAGGGGGCAGAGCGCGGCGGAGGTTGTGGTGGAGTGGGTGAAGACGGAGAAAGAGAAAGCAAAGAGATAGAATGAGGTAGAGTGGAAAACAAGAATAAGATAGCAGTGACAGAGCTACAGTAAAGTCAGGACATCTGTGGCACATGCAGAAAGAATGTGACCGCTTCATAAGAAGAGAGAGAGAGAGAGAAAAAAAAATTGGAACTGAGGGGAGAGGTTTAAATATTATGGAGCTATAAAAGTTTTCCAGTGCTTCACATGAGCAGCTGAGGTTCCACGCTTTGCCTCCTGCAGGGTTGGGTGAGCGGTCGGGCGGGGCTGGATCACGCTCCTCTGCTAGGCTGGACTAGATTTGGTATGCTAGGTGAGGCTAAATGAGGAAGGGCAGGGCCTAGTCGTGATGGAGATGTCTTGTTGCTGCCAGAAGAGGAGAACATCAGAGAGGAGAAAGCACTGGGCTGAGGAGAGGGGGTCACTGGGTTTGTTTGGCTGCCGTGCCTGCACGACTCCATCACCTTCTAATGTTTTACTCCTTTCTCGGTCTACCCTTTTATTCTCCACTCCTTCCCTCTATATCATCTCATTCCTGCGGGCATTTCCTCATCTCGATAGCCCTCTCACACCCATGCCAGCTAATTATTGAGCTTCACTTTGTGATTATTTATTGCATCAAGCAGAGAGCGAGAGAGAGTCGAGGCCGAGAAGTGGAGGAGAGGTGAGAGAAAGAGTGAGCTTACATGAGAAATGGCTGCAGTCAGTTCCCCATTGCAGTGAAACATTTGGCAAGGGCACTGAACAATCAAAGCTTTGGGGCTGTGTGTGTGTGTGTGTGTGTGTGTGTGTGAGAGAGAGCAGTGAGTCTGTCTGGCATTAACCCAGAATATCAACTATAGGGTGCTTGAACTTTGGTGAGCTGAGGCACTGCCAAGAGAGCATTGTGTGCTCATAAAAAATATTATACAACAGCTGTGGTGTGTGTGTTTGCATGTGCGTTTTGTGCACTTGCATGCTAATGTGTGTGTCTGTGTATGCGTCTCAGCTAAACCATGTTGGAAACTGTGTCTACTTGAGTCTTTTCAATCAAACTAAAGTGGAGAAGGGAGCGCCAAGAGAGCACTTTAGCCTTCAGATGAAGAGTGATGAGAATAGACCCATAATTACCAGTGAATCCTCTCAGTCCACAACCTTGAGCCGAAAACACTGATTGTGTGTATGTTTGTGTGTGTGTGTGTGTGTCATTCATTCATCTACCAAACTCTGACTCACATCAAAAAACCTTCAAACATGCCCTACAAATGTCACATGTCATCTATGAGCATCCGCCTTCACGTATACGTCAACACACGCACAAACACATAAAACCTCAATACCTCAAAAGCTGATCAGTTTGGAGACACAAAGGACAAAAAGGCGTACCGTTTTCGTCATGCTCTTTTCTATTCATTGCTTGAAATGCTCGCTTGTACCATTAAACAACGCTTTGCACCGTTCTACTCCTCTCACCTACGCATAGGGCACATCAGTTTCTGCAGCTAGGAAAAGTGTGAATTTTTGTAGCGATCTCTTGATTTTCTGAAGCAAATGTCTATTATAACCATCTGGCAACTACCTGAAAACTTCAATATTGATGGCATATCCACAGCAGCATCTAAAGATCTGTCCCAGTCACAGCTAGCACATAGCACATAGCAACGCCTTACCAGTGTCTCTAAGAAATCACTGTTTCATCATCTGTTTCAAACATTTTTTAGACTTTTATTATACCGCACTGTTCTACGGCAACTGCTTAGAAATCCATGTCACATTGACCTCAAAACTCAACGCAACTAAGTACTTTAAAACCTTAAAAGTAAAGTCACTTACCAACCAACTTGTAACCTTTTACCACTAAGCCTCAGACTGTAACAAACATGGTCACCCACAGTTTTCTGTTGTGAAGCTCAGTGTGTGACGGCGCTGGTCGTCTCCAGCTCCCAGCGGGGAGTTGCCTCGGTGGAGCTGAGGTGGGCTGAATGAAGCCCGGGTGCTCAAACAAGCCACATGTGAGGCAAACACCTGCAAATCAAGGTGACTGTGCTGTTAATTATGCATAACTTTAAGCCTTAATATGATTTGAACCAGGCTGTAAACATGTTTATTTCTGCAGTGAAGTTGGCCATTTTAACATGGTGGCTTATGGAGATTGACTCGTTCTGTAGCCAACCTCGAGTGGATGTTTGAGGAACTGCAGTTTTTGGCACTTCCCCATTGGTTTCACTTCCCAGCCACAGATGTTGCTGCTTGCACTTAGCGTCCATCTTCTGAAGACCGAGATAGTAGCAACGACACAGCAACGTCTTAGCAAAATGTTAGCAGGTTAAAGAAATAAGCTAGCCAGTGTTGCTCAAGCAGAAAGCACACATGCGTTTTCTGCATCTCTAAAAACTTTTCTCCTCCACTACTCGTGGCCTGTCTCTTCTGACTCTCCTCCAACACGCCGCTCTTCAGTTTATGTGGTGGCCACAGCCGGCTCATCAAAAACATTACTGGAGCATCTGTCTGCATTCCCCTGACTTAACTTCTCCAGCACCTAAACTGTCTGAATGTGTGTGCATGTCCAACTGTTACTGTCCGTCTATTTAAGGCTTAACTTGTTTTAATGGCAGATATGATCTGAAGATATTTTTAAATACTGTAACGACTAATGTGGCTCTTTTAAAGTCTCATATGCGTATACACACACACACATGGTTCCTGTTAATTTCCAGGTGGAGCGTGTTCAGAAGGTCTAGTTCAAGACAAAATCTGGTTCTTGTCCCTTCTTGACCTCACACACACACACACACACACACACACACACACACACACACACACACACACACACACACACACACACACACACACACACACACACACACACACACACACACTGGTGGGCTAAAGGCCTATGGCCAGTAATATCAGAGACAGTTGGTGTTTTTTCAGCACTTAGCGGCACAGTATTCCCTTACCACAACAACATCCAATCACCTGCCAGCTCCGGACCTATGACCTCTGCTACAGAGACGGGGATAGAGGGGGATAGAGTGCATACCAGTGTGGGGTAGGGTGGTCCACACGCCGCGAAGTTGAAAGGGTTTGATTTGCCTCCAGACAGGGAGACCTCAACAAAGCCTGTAACCTCACTGCAAACACAAATGATTAGAGAGAGAGAGAGAGAGAGGCTGTTCATCGATACACTACATTAGGCGGGTACACGGATGACTATCTTTTCATTACATATGTGGACAGATGAACCTCCCCGAGGGACTTCCCCTCCCTTCACTCCTCCATCTCTGCATCTCGCTCCGCTCCTCATCGTCCCATCTCACCCGTCCTCCTCCTCCCCTGATCTGAAACACACCCCACGTCTTCTACCCCAAACCGCCTTCTCTCTCTCTCTCCGCTCGCTTTTTCTTTCTCTCCTCTCACTTTCAATCCAGCTTTCTTCATCAGGTCAAACCACATTTGGTGCATGAGCGCTCTACCAAGCCGGGACTCAGCTGTTAATTTATGCAAGTGACTAAATCATCTGAAACGTCCTGGTGAAAAAAAAACACGACCCAGGTTGCTCTTTTGTAATTTGTCTTCGCCTTATCTATCCAACAAACACTCTTCCTCCTCTTCTAAACATTTCTTCTCTCTGTTGCCTCATCCCAGCCATTTAAAACAATAAGCAATGGAAGATGGCCAGTTTATGAGATGGGACTTGTACTGTAAGCAATTACCATGAAATCAGCCATTTTATTTCATTACACACAGGACACACCCATGGGTGCACACACACACACACATATGCACACATACACACTCCGGCCCAACACCCACTCAGGCCTTGTGTTTTATATAAGCGGTAAAGAAGCAGTTGGTGGGCATGTAAATTCATTAGCTACTAAACAGCACTGAATAATAGCGATGTGTTGATGTGTGTGCGTGTGTGTAGGTGTGTGTGTCTGCATGTGTGTGATGGGAATCGAGCTCTCAGGCCGGGGGGGAAAACGATGATTGGATTCTGCACCATACTCATGACTCAGTACTTTATGGGGAGCATCGCTCCTTCTCAGAACCACTAAGTGGAATGCATAAGTGTGTCTCGGTGCGTACATGTGCGAGTGTGTGCGTCGTTCTATCCTTTTTTACTAGCACTGATGCTTTATCAACCCTAAGCGCACACATTTGGCTACATTTCCTCCAATAAGCGTTTAAGCTTGAACTCTTTGGCTATTTCCTGTCACAGACAGGCAGATGTAAGGATTTAACCGGCACCGTTGTAAATTTGTGAGGAGGAAAGACGCCACTTACTATTTCCAGCCATTCAGCAGAAAAAGGCTCAACCAGAACTCAGCTATAAATTTTGGGGGGGGAAACCAGCCAAGAAATACTGTTGGCATGGAGGGGGAAACATTCCCATTGTCTGTGACTTATGAATTGTTTTTATTGTTGGTGTGTGTACTGACTAAATGTGCTGCTCCTGTTCTGGTTGGATCTCTGGTATGAAACTAAATGGAATAATTGAGGATTATTATTAAGGAAAAATATAAAACTAAAGCATGGAAAACATCAGCTAAGCTGCTTCCTGATTCCTTTTGTTTGTCGTTGTCTGATCTGCTGAGTGATCACTGACTTTCCTGCTTATTTTTAGAAGTATAAGAACGAGAGACAAAGAAAAAGTTACAATGGAGTGTATATATGTGTGTGTAGGGGTGTAGGGGGAGGTTGGATCGTCACCCCAGAGCAGCAGCTGTTTGTCTGATGGCCGCACTCCCTGGCTCCACATCCACAGCCCGGCGTGTCGGAGGGCTAACTGGATATAAGTGAAGGATTAAGCACCTGGACATCACACAGAGCGGCCTGTCCGCCGTGACATGAGATGGATGTCATCACCTGGATAAGTGATGCGGTTGTGGGAAGGAGAGCTTAAAGCAACAAGGGGAGTGAGATACAGTTGAGGGATTGATGCCCAAGCCAAGAGGAGGAAGGCCGGAGGAGGAGGAGGAGGAGGGAGGAGGAAGGGTGTTGGGTGAGTTGTGTCCATGGCCAGAAAGCCTGTGGAAGTAATAAAGTTGGATCCACAGCAGTCCATCAATCAGCCAGATGTGTTGCAGAACAGGTAGAACATGTTGTACAAGACAAAAGTGAATGAGATGGGAAAAGTGAGAGAGGAGAGGAGACGGGGAAAGGGAGGGAATCCCTCCTAATTGGCAGCAGGGTGTCATGTCGTCAAGCCGAGGGTCACACCTCGGTGCCAGAGTCTGGACCTGCGGTCAAGGTCAGCAAGCTGAGGTTCAGCTTTGTCACTCAGTGGAGTACCAGCTGCTGTGGATCTGTCTGTCTGTCTGACAGCCTGTCTTTCCTTAAGCTTTGTCTCCGCTGACCTGTCTGTCCAACCTCTTCTTTCTTTATTTAACAATATCTATAAAAAGCATATGCATACTGAATGAGCTTCATCTGTCAGCTTTCTGTCACATATGAGCCCTCAGAGCTTGTCGGATGGTTAAATAAGTTCGGAAGCTCCTCAGATTAGTTCACACAATGTCATGTAAAAGAGTGCACCACTGTCCTCATATTTAAACAACACTGCGTCTCCTCTCTCTCAATGATGGCTGACTTTTAAACTTTTGATATCTGACGTGGTTGCACAGCATGTCACACAATACAGTCTGCAGCCGAGAGTCATGCTAGCAGCTCTGCAGGGCTTACTGCTCGATTCCAAGACGTCATGCCAGAGCTGAAATAAAGCAAAGAGTGCAAACCTCCAGTCATAAAAACAGAAAAAAAGGGAAACTATTTAACTAAGTAGCCTAATTACTCATGGTAGATGCAAATAAACCAAGCAACAATGACCATTAGGATTCAGTCATTAGGATTCATCCTCTGGGCACCATGAATGTCTGCAAAATATTTCATTGCAGTCAGTCAGTGGTTAGATATTTTCAGTCTGAACCACAAGTGTTAGACTAACGGCTCAACACTTCCCTCCATAAAGCCATGCTGCTGACATGACTGAAAGTGCGTATATTGATGTTTTCTTGTTTGACAATGAAACTAGCAGGAACTTCAGCAGGTAAACAAAAAAAAGTCCAATAAAAGCACAAAACTGACCAACAATCAGTAAAAATAACAACACAAATCAAAGCAGTCTTGAATATACAGTTTACAAATGCGTTCTAAAAATATATGCTGTTTATAGACGTAACAGATGTTAATCTATACAAGTACAAACACACACATATATAGTATAAATGTTTGCACGAAGGTGTGTAAGCATGCAAGGGCATTTATCTGCATGTCTATGTCCTGGTATGTACTCTTGTCTCTCCGCCTGTTCTATCAACCGCCAAGCCAGAACAAGCCAGGTGAACTGCAGAGGGAATTATTTATGGTCTTGTTATTGGTATCTCACTGCTGAGTTGCTCAATATTAATAGCCGATGCTTCCCTTCGTGGCTGCATGCGAGAGAGCAGCAGGGACAGAATTATTATATCTCAGTCGAATGTAAATCAATGATAATAATAAAAAAAAAAAATCCCCCTGGCGATCATCTCTGCGGGTGTCACGTATCTGAAACAACACAGGGGTCAGGAGAGACGCTGCAGATTTGTTGGTTAAGAAGCTAAGTAAGCAATGCTTCTCCAATTTCTGGAGTGAGTGTAAAAGCAGATCTGTACACTTCCTTTTTGTGCTGCGTGCAAGTGACAGAACGCTCTCTTTGTTGTTAAGTCAACACAGAGAAGGTGTTGGACTCAAACCAATACAGAAACTATGAAGTGCGGGCATACTTGTGTCTGTTTTCGTGTGCGTGTGTGCATGCATTGTACAAACAGAGGAGAGCAAGAACAGTTGCCGCTCTCAGCGAGCATATGAACGTGTAGGTGGCTTTGAATTTCTTTCTTTTATGCTCTGTCTTTATCAGTTCACGCTGTGTCGGCTCTTCTCTGTGCACTGTGGCAGCAGAGGAGAGGAGACGCCTCTCTAAATGTTTACTGTATGAGAGTTTGTTAAAGATGTGATGGGAGAGTGATAAACACAAAACATCTGGACTCAGACCCAACATCTGCTGCCTTGAGGGAGGTGGATGGAGTGAGCAAGGCCACAGGAGAAGCACTGAGGGGGGAGGAAGCGAAGAGTGAAGGAAAACAACGTGAGAAGAGGGGGTGAGAAAAGTGGGAACAGAGAAGTCAAGAGCTTGCAGGACCTTGCTGCTAATGCTAATCCCTTGAGAATGAGATCAAATTCTTTTAATACTTCACTCTCTTCATCTCTTCCTCGCTCCATCTCTGTCTTCCTCTCGTTTTCAGCAGAAGAGCTCAGGAGTCCAGCACCCACGACAAGGGTGGGCCATGTAGAGGAGGGGAAACAAAGCCAACGAGGAGCAGATGTTCCAAAAAAACACACACACTGACATAAGCACACACACGTTTGGAGTATAGTTCCTGTCCTAGAATTGAGATCACGACCACACCCCTTCTGCACACACAAACTGACACACAAAAAAAGAGGAGTTAGGGAACACATCAGACACAGAAAAAGCATCCTCCCTTTGCAAAAACTTCTGCAGAAATGTAACTGTTCTCTTCCAGTAGCTTTTTACACTTTTCTGTGGCCCTCCTGAAATCCCAGAGCATGTGCGCATGTGCGCATGTGCATGTGCGCATGTGCGCGTTTCTGATCCATAATCATCAGAGGAAACAGCTGCATGGACCTGTGTGGGTTGAAAGGGGCAGGCTTTTGCAGATAACCTCTGACTTCTCAGACAGGAAGCTTGGAGAGAACCTCAGGAAGTTGCTCTCAGGACCAATGTGCAAAACAGAGCTTGCATGTGCAGCAGCGGGGAAAATAAACACAGCTTTCAGGTGCACAAGCACAATGACTCGAGTGTATGCATCAGTCCCTTTCCTTATTTCTTAGAACATGGCACGGTGCACATGTGCGGGGGGGGGGGGTCCTTCCAACGAGTTTGTACATTGGGAATATAACAAAACAGCCGCATAATAACGTGGTGTGTTTTTTAATATGTGCTAATGTAGCACCTGAGCAGCTTTTGCAACACCTTGACAAACAAAGTCATCAATCAATCAGTCAGCAGCCCATCAAACTATTTGCTCCGTATGTTCCCAAACTCCTGAGCAGTTCCCTATAAAAACTCCACCTCAGGGCTTGAGGAGGAGAAACTGGCACTGTGCCTCCTTTTCAGTGCCTCTGCACAGAAAGGAAGCAGCCTGAGTAGTTTCATTGTAAGTCCTTCCTGCTGCTCTTGAAAGGCAGAACCCATGCTCCACTGAGGCCTGTCCTTGTGTTAGGGGTTTGTTTACATCAGTCACGTTCAGCGTATACCGAACGCGGCTCAGTCGCAGCAGAAACGTAGACGCATGTTGGCAGAATGGCACTCGAAGCTGGCGTACGGCTGTGAAATGCCACTCTGATGGTCTATCGCCCAAACAGGTTAGCCTCCTGGGCAGCAGTGCATTCCTCACGTGTTTTATGCTCTTCATGTGCATAATCTAAATGTCACTGTCAACATATAATCCATAAACGTGAATAACTGTTGCGCTGAGAGACAAAACAGCCTCAACAGAGTCGAACAGGAGGCCTTGCAAAGTGGCTGTACGTGACAAGGGACTGTTTCGATCGCTGAATTTCAAACTCTGAAAGAGAGAGGACGGTGCTGTATCTCAGGCTACACTGGTTTCACTTCTGTGCTGTGCAAAACCACACATACGAATACATCCCCTCACAACTGCACACATACACAGTCACACACACACACACACACACACACACACTGAGGGCGGACGCACGTCAAAAGCAAACAATGGAATCCTACTCCACTATAACGTCACACGCCCACTGCTAACACCGCGGCACCCAGACAGATGAAGACAGCGGGGCGTTTGTGATGAGCTGAATGAAAGTGTGTGAGTGTCTGAGAGCTCCTACATCGACTGACAGTGACGTCTGTCCATTCTCTCAGTCTGTCGCGCCGTCCCACACACAAGAGTGGAAGAACACAATGGGCAGGACATGAGCAGATGTGAAGCTGAAATCCAACGCAAATTTATAAAGAAATGGGAAAAGGAATGATAAAAAGGGAGTCATTCAGTTCCAATATAATAACTCCCAGACCCAGGGGAATAAGACACAGCTGTGTTATCATAGGTGTCTCTACCCGGCCTGTCAAAGACTGACACTCTCTGACACACATACACGCACAATGGGTAATTAGTGCCAGTTAGCCCACTCATTTGTGGCTATTACGCCAAAATGACTTCCTCCGCTGCCTGTTTGAATGCATGTCAGTCTGGAAATGTCATTTAGATATGTGGGCTTGACAGACTAGACACAATTAAGCAATTAAAGTAAATTTATCAATCAGCTGCATTTCACTTACAACTACTGGCTTTAATTTGTTCACAACTAATAGCTGACAAACGTAAAGACAGCGCTTATTTCATACACCTGCACTCTGTGCACGCAGAGTAAGGACAACCTGGTTACTGACAGCTTTTCACCGCAGCTTTTGAGCATTAAAATTTGTGTTTTCTTTGATTATTTTGCAATTTAACTTTATTTAATGGAGGCGTTGTCTCAACAGATCTCCAACAATGGACGGTAAATAATTTATACACAGTCTCACAAGCATTAGCATAAAAATTTAAACATCGCGACTGAAACAAAACAAAAACAACATTTATTCATCTCTAAATATAAGCACACAGCCAGCCAGCAGCTGTAGCTCAGCATACAGACTGGAAACAGGGGGAAACCATTAGGCCTGGCCTTGTACAAAAGCAACAAACCCCCCTTCTATCAGTTCTGAAGCTCACTGTTCCAAGTATTTGTGCTAAGATTTGATAACCAGTTGCTGGTTGCAGCTTCATAATTACTGTGCGATCGTGAGCGTGATTTCAATCTTTTCATCTAATTCTCGGCAAGAAAGCTAATAAGGGTATTTCCCACAATGTCGAACTGCTTTAACAGTTTACAGTGGCAAAATGATCCTCAGACCAAACGGTTAAAGCTGATGACATGTGACGTGTCTGCACAATTACCTTTGCGTGCAGAAACCAAGGAGACGACCAGGGTTGTGCAAGAACCACTGATGAATCTGTTAGCCAAGATTTACATAGTTGTTGACCTGGATTCAAAGAGAGAGAAACAAAAAGAGAGAAACAGAAAACTCTGGACATTCATTATTAAAACAGTCTGCTAAAATGCATGACGACACCTGATCGGAAGACGGAAGAAGCAGTACTGAAGAGCAGAAAGAGACAAACAGTGAGAGGAGAAGCGAGATAGTGGGTCAGCCTGTCCGGATGTTGACCTCAAGTAACCTGGATGTGAGGGGGCTGCAGGACGGTTCCCTGCACAACTTTCTACTGCCTGCCAACAATAGATATCTGCTAGTCCTGAGTGAAAACAGAGGTTTCTTTATCTGCTATCTCAATATGACTGAAGAGTTTCTATTAGTAGTATTACTATTATTATTAGTATTAGTGCTGGAATTAGTTTTGGTTGTAGTAGTAGGGTTGCGTGTTATGGTTTCATTCGTATCGCTGAAGTTTGCCTCTTCACTGCGACCTTTATCTTATCCCTAGTTTGACTTTGTGAGGTTGTGTGTGTCTGTGTGTGTGTGCGTAAAACCTCCAATATGCCTACTGCTGACTCCTCACTCCTCTGACCTGGCTGCCAGTGTCGACATCCATCATTAGAGCATCTGCAGATCGATTCCATACCCGATATGTTATGATCCACTATAGTTAAACGTGATACAAGATAAATAAATACCTGTTTCTGTTCTCTTCACCACCGTCCTGACTGTAAGGGAGCCTTACCTCACTGGCCACTGATGTATGCTGTTAACTATGCATCTGTTCTGTCGACATATTGGGGAGGTGGAGATCCATCCATCCATTTGCCGTAGCTGTTTATCCTTATTAGGGTCACAGAAGGCTGGAGCCAATCCCAGCTGCCATTGGGAAAGAGTTGGGAGGAAGTCGAAATACACAGTATTAAAAATAAACACGCAAACTCCACACAAAAAAGGCCCCAGGCCTTTTCCCTGTGAGGTGACAGTGCTTACATCTGCACCATTGTGTTGCCAGGTTGAGAGATTTTAACTGATTATCGTTAATTTTTTTAAACATAACTCAGGTTACTAGTTGGAATTAAATTCAGTTACTGCGGGTGGATCTCTATCTCTACCTCTCCACATGGTTACTTGAAATGTCGTTTCCTTATTAAACGGTTAGGTCAAGCCAGGACACATGATTACAAAACCATGACAATTTCCTATGCACCCTAAATAAAACTACCACAAAACCACAGTTAAAAACTAAAACTTGAATTTCAGTAGTTGCTTCACCGTCTGCTGCCTGTCAGAGACCTGCACTCTTCTAGTTATTAATATGATCGAAACATTTCCTGGTGGACTATCAACAAAAAAATGTCTTTTTACTTTCTTGTCATTATGAATGTTTGTACTTGTAAGCCTTGTGTCCATTTGCCATGTCAGTATGTTTCCAAAGTCAATAATAGCTTTCAGGTCATGGAGGAAAAGGAGGACTGGCTTGAGAACGAAGAACGAGAAGAATGTGGGATGTATTCACATTTTAATGCATTTCTACAGCTGCTTGTAGTCATTTTGACAAAGGTAAGTGATCAAAGTGTGGCTCAAGGATATTTAATTCCAGCAGGTATAAAAACTGTGACCTTCCAGGGTGGCCTGTCTCATCACTGTCTCCTTCCCTTCAGACACACACAGCGGTCTTGGGAAGCGTCTTGAGAATCCCACAAATAGGCTAGAAACTAAGGAAGTGCACATCAGCTTCCCAGAGAGGTTATTCATCAGGCCTGCATACCTTAATTCAAACATACAAATATATCTGGGCCTTCTGGCCAGACCACCTGACCTTCGACGCCATAGTAATGGTCTGCCTGACAGAGCCAAAACACACGGCCTGAGCAGTCCCATGAGCCAGTCTGTGTTTTCTCAAACATTCACACACACACACATCTGCACAGGGGTATACGAGCACACATATACAAGCATGCTAATGCATGTGCACACACACACACACACACACACACACACAGCATCAGTATGCGATAAGAGCTGTAGCCCCTTAACCTTCTCGAGATAGAGGCAGGCCTTTAAGTGCAGACAGAGTTCCAACTGCTCACTCAATCACTGGTGTGTGTTTGTACGTGAAACACGGACAGCGTGTGCATATATGTGTACGCGCCAGAGTCAGTTTCGTCTGAGACTTTTTTCTCTTCCTCTCTGACAAACCAGTCTGACTGCACGCAGACACACACAAAAAGGCACACACAAACACACACACACACACACACACACACATAAGTGTGCTAAAGTAGAGAGGTGATTTGGATAACATTTCTCACGGCCGAAGCGCCCCGAGCCACACTGAGTAAATACAGATTAATGATTGGTCGAGAGGGCGGAAGTGCATTCCACAGAGTTATCCACTGATTGCAGCCACCTCAAACTGAAATGATGTACACACACACACACACACACACACGCTGCATGCTGCAAGATCTCTATCTCTTCTTTGTAAGAAAGAAATCAGTAGTTAGAAATTAAGCACTCCCTCTGCACACTTACTACCAACAATCAGGCACTGTTACAGCATCTGATCTTATGAATCCTGCAGTCCTCTATCTCTCATAGTAGGTTCACTTCTGACCAATGGGGCATCAGCAGAAGCAAAGTCACATTTAAATATCAGAAAATAAACTGTGCTTCATATTGTGGATATATATATATCTACATACACACTTGTCACATCGTGTTGTGAAGCCCGGCGATGAATTGTACGAGACAGACCAGATGAGCTGGATGCCTCACCGACGTGCTGCAGGACCCCACGTACCAGCAGTCACACTAATGCTAACACTGCTGCTGCATGCAGGTGATAGCCCCTGCTGTAGTTCATAAACTGAGCTGGACCGTGTGCACTGTGTGTGTTTATGTGTGTGTGTGTGTGTGTGTGTGTATGTGTACAGGCCTGCACGTAAATCCTTAGAAGGGCACATTCCCAGGCACTGCTTGTATATCACTTGTCAGAAGTTTCAGATTTCATGCTAAAAGAATTGATCGCCTTTCAGCAGCCCAGCAGTAACTCAGCCAAGTCATAACTTAATCTAATGATTAACTGAGGATTCACCGATCACTGCTTCAGACTCACAAAGCGCGAACAGGAAGGAAAACTTAAAAATGAAATCGAAGCGGCACATCGATTAAGGGGAAGTTCTTATCTGCTGGCTCTGTCTACAGTTTTTAAGTCAAAGAAGAAGTATTCCTTTAGTCAATATAAGTCAAGCACAAGAAGCAATACCTCAGTATAATATTACTCCAGTAAAGATAAGAGCCTTTCAATCAAAATCTGAGAATATTAAATGCAACTCTGTATTTCTGTTACAAAACTTGAAGTATTCAATATGGAAAATGGTCCATCCAAGTGTTATTATTGGATTATCATTAAGATTAATTAACAAGTAAGCAGCATTTTTATGTTATTATGTTGTAGTTGGTTCGGATGGCGTTAATTTTACTTTGTTGGGTGATTTATACACATGTATACACATGTAATGATAGACACAGTATCACAGTTCATACCAAAAAATGAATATAACGTTACTTCAGCTTCAGCTTCATGCAGTATGTCTCACAGAATACATTTCTACCACACTGACCAACCACACCCACAGCATGCATTAAAATCACGGTTATTTTTCCGACAACGATTTGCAGACGTTGTGACAAATGATATAATACGGAGGACAGAGGAGGTTTGCACAGCATGTATGAAGTGGCATAAAATGGAAATGCCTTACGTAAAGTACCTCCAAACTGTACGTGAGCGCAGTACTCGAGTGAATGTAGGTAGTTACATATACAACATATTTGGTGTTGTATTTGTCTGCACACTGCACATGACGGCATGTCATTTTGTGCATCAAATCATGACAAAATTATGTATTTTTCAGGATAAAGCTTAAGTAAGTGTACATAGTATATATAGTAATGACATGCCAGTTATAATGACAAAGCAGTTACTATTCCTGATCTGCATTAGTGCGCAGTTATAGTGTGTGCTCCTGCTGTTAGACAGAACCACTTGTCCCAACTACTGTTTTCAAGTTCATTTTACCAGGAGACAAAGAGTCCATTTATCTAGAGGGAGGCAGAAAAAGAGGAGGGGAGAGACAGTGAAGGGTGACAGAGAGAGAGGGAGGCTCAGAGAGAGGGAGAGAGGGGGGGGGGGGGGGGGGTGAAAGTTGGGTGGAGAGTGAAGGAAGGAGGAGAGAAAGACAGCTTTCCAAAACAGCAGATCCTGGAATGTTGGTGGAAGGTGCCACATAGCTCCAAATATTTGTTGCTTGGTTGGCACGGCAACAGGACAAGCAACACATTTATTTGCAAATCCTTACAATAATACCCGAGAATCAGCGAGAGGAAACACCCACAGTGAATGAATGTGATATGGGACTAACAAAAATGTATAATTCAAGAGGGGAAAAAAGGGGGTCGAACAATGAAAAGGGGGAAAGAAACTCAGAGAGTAAAGGCCGATGGAGTTTCATTGTCGACTGTGTGTTGTGAAAGTACACGTGCCAGCACACACACACACTGAAAGCTACAGGTAGACATGATGAGTGACGGGGGTATTACTTAAAAACAGAGCAAACTACTGTCACTCACCCATGTTTCCTCCCTTCAGCCTCACCCAACCTAGCCCAAAACAAACACACACGCATAAAAGGTCTTTGGCGCCGATATGTAGCACCTGATAATATGCACAACATGTTCCTATTAGGAAAACGAATGGATCACATGAGTCCTGTCCACTAAGTCCAGTGTTTTCCAACATTGGGACACGCACACACACACACACACCATGGCAACTTACCAAAGCAAAAAAGAAACAAATAAATCATTGTCGGGTTCCTCAGACAAAGCGAGGAGCGTTTGATTTGACCGCAAAATTAGTTTAACCTTTACTGAGTTTCAGTTTTGTTGCTATGGTTACGGGCAGCAGGGCCGTGTGAACACTGAACCCTTAAAGCGAGTGTGTGTAACTTCTGATATACACGACATAACACACACACTTTTAATCTTAGGAAGGAAAAGTCATAGGAAAAGAAACACACTCAGACAAACTACACACCCTTACTCGGTCTTTTATGACTGATAGCTCATGCTGACTAATGTGAGCAACTTTAGGGAGATATAGCCTGCGCTTACTATGTTTTGGCATTTGTCATCATCCTCTAAGTGTCACTTGTGGGCACGCTGGCTGCTGTTCAGCAAAAGTAGCTTTAAAATCGTACTTAAACTCTTGATCTGATCATTGCTTGAGACATCCTGGTGTGTAAACTTAACCGACACCTGCCACCCAATCAGAGATAAGTATTTGGCATGGTATTAGTACAGTATAAAATGGCATGATATCGCTCAACCAACAGGCAGACAACCATCAAAGTCTGAGCCCACCTCCTCCCAACAAGTATAACACCACTCTGTATTGATCTGTGATCGGGTTTCATAGCTGTCTCAGAGGAGGGTGGATGATCTGTGTGTGTGTGTGCACATGCATGTGTGGATGATAGAGAGACACAGCGATAGAGAGCAGATGAGTTTTTTTTTTTTTTTTACAGTTGCATGTCTCTTGTTTCATAAGACTTCACTCTACAAAGATCAAGTTCACTTGTACTTATCATATATCCAATAAAGCCTGAGTATAATCTCAGAAATGTTCGCCAAGCCCTCGGTTCACGGTTTATTTGTAAAAGCTTCTCTCGCCTCGTGACAAGCCCGTATTTATGCTCGCTCTTCTTCAGTAAATGAGAAAGAACAAACCCCCATTCTTCATTCTTTCGTTCTCTCTCTCTCTTCGACTGAAACTGCTGCTTGACTTAAAACAATCGCTCAGTCCTGTCACTCTCCCCACCCCACCTCACCTCACCTCCCTCTCTCCCTCTCTCCCTCTCTCTCCTCTCTCTCTCTCTTCATGACCCCTCCTTCTTCTCCCCTTTACTTTTTTATTGCCTCTGAGAAGCCAGGCTGGAATAACCAGCAAGTCTAAACACACACACACACACTGACAACCTCCTAGTCTCACTTGCACACACACACACACACACAAACAACACAAACGCACAAATGCAGCCCGAGACATACTAAAACAAAAACACACAGACACGCACCTTCTGCGGTTGGTAAGGTCCCCCAGCTTGCAGAGGTAAATGGAGTGGAACAGGTTAGCATTGCTGCCATATAGTGTCCCACCTGTACAAACACAGTGCTTGATCATGGCTAAACAGACACACATACACACACACACACACACACACACACACGTGCGCACACAGATACACACAAATAGTCCTCCATCTGGACTGAGGCACTGGTGGGTTTTAATAGCTATCGATCATTCTCCCTAGTGACACACTCACACACTCACCTCCCTGTTACAGGCTGAACAGAGCCAGCTGAGGACTCGTACATGTCTCTGAGTGTACACACACACACACACACACACTCAGAGGCACACAGAAGCACTAACACACACACACCACACATAGGCAGGCAAAGTAAATGGCCTTTTTGACACTGTTTAGTAGCTTGTGTGCGCACACATGCAGCCTATGTGTGTGTGTGCATGTGTGTGTGTCCCGCTGTGGTTCACTCTGCCTTTCTTTTTAGATGAGGTTATTTAATTTACATAATGAGGCCCAGACCCACTCTCATAGATTAAATTACGCTGAGGCAACAAATAAAAACGCATGCAGACAAGCACCCCCACAAACATACAAATCCCAGTCTATGTAACCCTTTAACTGAAGTTGTTCTGTTGCCTCAGCGACAATAAAAAGAAGCATCTGTAGCCTAAAACGCAAAAGTAAAGTCAAAGAACCTGTAGTGTGCCCACCCTCACCTAATGATGTCATTGTGCACTTGCCCGAATGAGTTACGGTGCGCTGAAAGGGTCAAAATGAGGGAGAACCAATCAATATTCCATATGATGCCTACCAATAAATCTAAGATGTGATTAGTCTGGGTAGTTAGCGACGATTAATTGTCAAAGCTAATAAAGTCTTTTGTGGCTGAGGGTGCCAGAGAGGCTGCTGGGAATCACAGTTCATTTTATGGGCAAATTAATTAAAACAAAGCTTGAAAAAAAAAAAAAACCTGTCAAAGACAGGCATCAAACACTCGTTCTACACTCGGTGAAGGGCGGAACAATGAGACATCACTCAAGGAGATTCAGTGTGTGTGTGTGTGTGTGTAGTAATCAAACACAATGATTCGTCCTTTTACACCATGTCGTAAATCTAGAAGGGATAGAGGGACATTTGTCACTTAGCTGCATCCCTCCTTTTTCATTAAAAAAATGGCCGCCACGGGATCTTAATGTGTGAGGATGGGCATGTGTGTGTGTGTGTGTGTGTGTGTGGAGGAAGGAACAAAAGAAAAGGAGGAAGGAGGTGTGGAATAACATTTGGTTTTGATGGGAAAAAAACAGAAATTGTTTGTTGAAAGCTGTGTGAATATCTTTGCTTTTGTCCTGGAGAATGAATCCAGCCACAGGCTACTTATTCTCATTCTTATTCTCTATTCTCTTTAACATGTAAACATGTTACAAGTGTTTCGCAAGCTTTTCTTGTCAGACATACTGCCACAGTCAGTGTCATATAGCAATGACTGTCAAATAAAATAAAATAAAATATAATATATATATATAATGAATTCAGTCAAGTTTTTAGAGAGAAAAACTGTTATTTTACAGATTATTAACTGTTAACCGAGTTATTTTCCATAAAGGGTACAGAGTTTGGATGTAAAGCTGTAAATTTCATGTAAAAAATGATTTTTCTCAAATCTTAATTTCTGTTTTATTAAATTAGTTGACTTACACCATAGTTTTTCCACATTGGCTCTGCAATACTATACCACTATTAGGGAACAGTTCACATAATTCTACATATGTGTAAATACACTCTACCTGCTTTATGTCCTCACACAATAGCAAATACGTTCAACTAATCCATGTAGTTACAGCTACAATAAAGGCAGACGCAGCCATGTATACACACACACACACACCAAGTGTTCAAGCTTGCTTACAGGCCAGTCCAACACCCAATCCACAGTCGGGTACTTTTTTTTCCCCTTCGTATAACAGCTGAAACAACAATTGTTCTCACAGTTAAGACCATTGTGAGTGTGCACTGTCTCAAAAGCTTCAGCAGTCTGTCTCTCACTGACCCTGCAAATCTCATGGGACGTTCAGTCTGACGTAAAGGACGAATGTTTTTTTTTTTAATGTTTCTTTTCACTTGTGCTTGTTCTCAGTGTTCTAACTTTAAATGATAGCAGAACAAACAGAGAGCACTCTGAGATTTTTACTAAAAAGAACTGCTGAAACAATACAATTGGGCCTCAGCCTGTTTCCATCACAGGGGAAATCCTGCTGCCTGGACGGCCACTGATAGGGGTAAGATGAGAGTGTCGAGAGTGAGAGAGGGAGAGTGTGTGTGTGTGTGTGAGAGAGAGAAGCGGAGAGAGAAGAGAGCGAGAGCGCATGAGAGAGAGAGAGAGAGAGAGAGAGAGAGAGAGAGGATGAGAGAGATGAGAGAGGAGAGAGAGAGAGAGAGAGAGAGAGAGAGAGAGAGACTGAGGAGAGAGAGAGAGAGAGACGAGGAGAGAAGAGAGGAAGAGAGAGATGAGATAGAGGGATGCGAGAGAGGAGAGAGAGAGATATGATGGGAGAAAAGGCCGAAGATTAGACAACTCAGAAGGCCCAATTGTACCACCTCAGCTCAGGATGCAGCTGAGCAGGAACACTTAAAAAAACATGTGTATGAAGACACACCAGTAAACAAGTATAAATGCTCTCTGTATCTATAACTCAACCTTTAGTACAGCCTCACAGAGTTGCTGCCATGGCTGTAGGCTACAAGTGAACCTACTTATTAAGATAGCGATGACAGGCACTTCTCAGACACTGTATACATCTCTCTGTGAACAACTGAGAATGGCATTGGCCATAAAAAATAAGAAACAGATGCATCTTCTGTTCTGTTTTGAAGAGCCATGTTATTATTATTATTATTATTATTATTGTTATTAATTTTGGATTTTCCACACATGAAAAGTAGCAAAATGCTGTTAAGTTGTCCCACTACCTATCTATCCATCCTGAAGTAATTTGTTCTTTCCACAACAGTGAAACATCACTTCCCAAAGTCCTGAGAGCCTGCAGTTAGCTCCACCAACCAGAAATAATTCAATAAGAACACCAAGCCTCTAGTTAGTTCCACTAATCAGATGTTTTCAGTCCCCGTTTCACTGGTAGCAGTGAATCAGCTAAAATCCGTTAAATGCAGTCTGCTGTCTGACTTAGGATCTGTATATCATTTATATGAGGGAATTATTATAAAAATCAATATAAGATTTAAGTGGATGTGGCTACTTTTGGTAACTTTAAGGCCTCTGGCTCTATGGTACCACATGCAAGGACAGTACTAAATATGAGCTGGAGGTGACCATAACTGACCAAATGTCCAGCCTGTGAACCAAGGCAGCAGCAGGATATCTTAACCGCATGTTGAATGGTCACTTAAACAGTAGAGTTCCTCCGCGATCATTTTCCCATACATTCCAACACAGAAAATGACTTTGGCAAACTACCCTGCTGTGGTTACCCCTTTATAACTTTACGCATGGCGACCAGGGAAGAAAAGCAGACCGAAATCCATCCAGCGCTCTAGCCATATTGAAACATTTAAGGCCGCTGTATTGAACACTATTTGAAAGTATATAAAACAGAATGCACCAAGGTTTTGACTTGTGCCACGGGATCCGACTCTGAAAAGAGTTTTTAATTTAAATGAGATAATAACTTTAAATGACATCATATGTTTTTAGTCTAACTTAATTCATCTGTTTTGGGACAATGGGTGAAGTCATACATACATGAGGAACCCTGCTGTCAGGTGGTGGGCTCCAGACCACCTACTTATGATTCTTTCATGTGTTTTAATTCAGAAGAAAAGCAGTCATGAATAGATGAATGAGCCAAAGTGGATAAATATTTCAGAGTGTGCCAGTGGAGCAATGAGTGTAAACAGGCGACGAAACAATTTGTCCTTATTCTGCTTCCCCAAGTGATGGTTATGAAAGGTTTGAGGGAATGAAACTAAAAGAAAATGAGAGAATAATAAAGATTTAAGTTTGTTCATAGGAAAAATAATGAAAGAAAAGAGGTTTGTACCTTAAAACGAATCGTCTCTAAAGCATTTAAATCAACTGCACAAGGTGAGTTAAGTCAACCAACTAGATCAGATTATATCTGACTTTATTGATTGCCGTGGTTTGACATATACAACAGTACATAAAGACAACATTAGCAGCTATAAAAAGTCAGACTGTGGTGGTGTTTTATGATCCGGTTCATCCTCCTTAGGTGCCTTGCTGAGCCAGCCAGCGTCGGGGGGCTGATTTACTTGTCACACAGGGGGGACATATTTAGACGTGGTGCGCTGGAGATAGTAGGCAGTAAAGCTGGCAGGGCAGAAGATGACCCAGACAGTGGGAGTGTGGAAGACTAGAGGGGAACACGTAAGACACACCAGTTAACCTCCTGCCATTAAACCAGCTGTGATTTCTGACCAAAGGCCAGGGGACAATGGACTGCACTACACTAATTACACACCCTGACATGGATAATAGGAAATGTACTTTCTCTTTATGAGGACGAACAGCCGTCTGTAGATCTATCTTTAACAATTTGTAGTTTTAGCAGGAGTAAAAGGTCTAAAATGTAGCTTTTGAGATGTGGGCTCTCAAAAAGGTGCTATTAATTCTGTCTCCTAGTGACTAAAGGAAAGGAAAGACTGGTACCAAAGTACATGACTCAATAAGATGGACTTGGCTCTACACTTCAGGCAAATAAGTGAGCTTTAATGCATTTCTTATACATGTAAATATGTCTATGTTTATATTAACCTCCCCAGGTGTCAGATTTAAGCTCCATTGGCATGCTCAGTGTAGTCAAAACTAAATGTGGGAAGTCTATGTGTGCTATATATGACAATTTATAGGGGACCACCAACCAGAGACCACCATGATATCCCAGGCTGAGAAGCAAAAGTGACAGTCAGAACAAGAAGAGTTTCCACCATGAGTGCTCGCACGCACGGAAAAATATATAATTTGTTTTCACATAGTGATGGTTTGCTTTTTCCAAAGTTTTTTTTTTTTTGAGCTCACAACTTTCTCCAATTCACCCACAGAAATTAGAGCTCTGATTTGGCAGCAGTGTAGATGTTTGGCACAGAGTAGAAATCTGTAGAACAAAATGGAATAGAAAAATAATAATAATAACTTTATTAAGGACAGTCATAGCACACTGAACAATAAACAGATAAATAAATAATAACAGTAAAACAACACTTTATTTCATATTTAGAGGTAGATAAGTATTTTCTTATCTACCTTGTTTATGTGGGCTACTGTTACATGTGAATTTCCCTGGTGTAGGATCAATAAAGTATCTATCTTATCTTATCTTATAACAGAATTTATGAGGGTCTTTTGTAGTTATCGTATCATGGTACAAAAATGAAATGTGTCATTTTGAAGCCAAATAAACTTAAAAAGATAAGAAAAGTTGAATAGAGTAACATTTTTGTAAGTCATTTTTTATTATTTTATCACAAAATAACTATTTTAAAGCCAGATAAAGGTTATCACATCCAAATAATCAAAAACAAAATACAAGTTTTTGTACAGCTTTCCAACAAAGACATCCAGCAGTTTATAAAAAGACAGTTAGAATCGTTTTTTTAGATGTCATTTGGATGAATAACCCCTCTATAAACAGAGCACTGTTGATTTGGCCTCATTGGAAGTGACTCTCATACTTGTTTACTGGTGAGAATTACGTTCAGTTTAATGAAAAGTAAAAATCCTCTTAATGTTACTGTAGTTTCACACCTCTTTTCTGTGAGTGAAAGTCAAAATGATACTTGAATGTAAGACTGAGAATAGTACGTCATTTAATGTGTCATGTATAGTGTTATATGGCTTTTATAAAACTATAAAATAATGTAAATATGTAGCAAGACAGAAGAGAAAGGTGGTCATATTTTACTGTAAACATGAGGATTTCTTTTTCTTCTCTTTCTTATTGTTTTAGAATTTACTAACCCCTCTATATCTCTATATGACTAATAATAAAGCCCCCCCAAATTGTACAAAGTTCCTATATTTTGTGAACAGCAGTGTACATTTGAGTTCTTGTAAACTTGGCTGCTCTTATAAATAAATATATATTTTAAAAACAAAAAAAAGCATGAGGGTTTGTCATGAAATTCAGCTTTCAGCTGTACTTTAAAAGGCTGGTTAAATAAAAGACGTCGTCTTAAAGTTAAAAAGTTTAAGCAAACAGGCCAAAGTGTCACAAATTAAACAAAATACAACAGAGTTTGATGGTAGGACCGGAGGCGTGCAGAGGGAGCTGTTGTCCCGCCACCGTCAGTAAAAGCGGGTAACCAAATATTCAAAAACAATACGTCATACCACAATGCACCGCGCTCACGCTCTCCTTACAGCATTACCTCATCCCACAATCCACCGCGAGACTAAGAATCTTCTGGGTGGTCGTCAAGGCAACGCGCCTTATCTGAGCGCTAGAGCCCCGCCCGGCGACACGCCCTCCAGCCAATGGGAGAGCCCCGTTATGACATCATGGCTATTTTTAGAGAGGCAGCGGCAGCAGATAAGGTTTGCCTCCACGCTGTACCACTCAGAGTATATACACAGCGAGGCGGAGGAGAGAAGCGCACACCGCGCCAGTGACTTGACGAGAGTACAAGTTAAGAGAGCCGCTCGGCGCTTTTTTTTTTCCCCATTCACGGACTCAGTGTACAAGTCTGGATACTTTGTGAACTGTTACAACTGAACAACCGACCGTCGCTAGCTGAACGAAGTAAGTCCTGATTCCTGTGTCAAGACAGTGCGTAAAGTTTGGAAGTTTTTACGCACAGAAAGGACGTTTGGCAACCAGTTTTTTTTTTGCCCCTCAACTGATAAACCAGGAAGAGGAGAAAGGGGGGACGAAAAGTTGTTTTTGTACAAGACTTTATAGTATATTTATTTTCGGTTTCTCTTCTATGTATACCAAGATGGAAACTACTTTCTATGACGACTCACTCAACGCTTTCTCCCAGCACGACAACGCCGGCTACGGGTACAGCAACCCCAAAGCGCTGAAACACAACATGACACTGAACCTCTCCGACCCGACGGGCACTCTGAAACCTCACCTCCGGGCCAAAGCCAGCGACGTCCTCACCTCTCCTGACGTGGGCTTGCTGAAGTTGGCCTCCCCGGAGTTGGAGCGGCTCATCATCCAGTCCAGCAACGGACTCATCACCACCACGCCGACCCCGACCCAGTTCCTGTGCCCCAAGAATGTCACCGATGAGCAGGAGGGCTTCGCCGAAGGTTTTGTCCGAGCCCTAGCTGAGCTCCACCACCAGCACATGCCGGGTACACCTAATGTGAGTGTCACCTCAGCTGCCCAGACCAGTGTCAACACTGCCCTGCCGCCTGTGTCATCTGTTGCCGGTGCCACAGTGTATAACAACAACGCCACCATGCGCTCCGACTCGCCGGTTTATGAGGACTTGAACACTTTCAACCCGGCCATCAGCACCGTCTCGGCACCAAATTACACCACATCAGCCCCGACTATGTCTTTCCCTACTGCCCCGCCTCAGCTCCCCATATACGGGCAACCATCCACCGCCCAGATCCCCCGGCTCACGGCGCTCAAAGAAGAGCCCCAAACCGTACCCGAGATGCCCGGTGAGACCCCTCCTCTCTCCCCAATCGACATGGAGAACCAGGAGCGCATCAAGGCCGAGAGAAAGCGGATGAGGAACCGCATCGCTGCCTCCAAATGCCGGAAGAGGAAGCTGGAGCGAATCTCAAGGCTGGAGGACAAAGTCAAGACCCTCAAGTCCCAAAACTCTGAGCTCGCGTCCACCGCCAACATGCTGCGTGAGCAGGTGGCCCAGCTGAAGCAGAAGGTGATGAACCACGTCAACAGCGGGTGTCAGCTCATGTTAACGCAGCAGCTCCAGACCTTCTGAGGTGGTGTCAGAGACGGCAAGGAGTGAGAGAGAGAAAGAGAAGGAGAGCGAGAGAGAAAAAGACTGTAGTTGAACGAAACGGACGCTTCCTGTGATAGTGAGTGGCTGTATCTCCCGAAATCGTGACAGGGGATTTGGGATGATGTGGCGCGAAACACTGGCAGGACCGGGGGCCGCGCTATAGTTCCTGAGTGCCATGCGCTCCCCCCTACCTTGGCGCGTCCCAGAAGAGGGGCTCGGGACAGTGACAGTAAGCCATGAACCAGAGGGGGGCATGGCAACAAGCAGGATACCTTTCTGTCTCTGTTTCGTGCTGTGTTTTTTACAGAACTGGACAGGACTGAAGTTTTCTTGATTTACACCCAGCTCTGCATGGACCTTATCATGACCATCAAAGGAGAAATTCAGTATTAGAGGATTTAAGAACCTGCAATAGAGACTTTTCTTGCTGTAGCCATAATGGCCTCAAACTTGGGCGTGTAGGCCAACTCTAAACGGCTGAAAAGTTGTAACAAAAGCTGCCTGACTTCTGAGTTACAGTACAGTGTACTTTTTTCTTAATTGTAAGAAATTAAGTTAGAAAAGCTTCAAGATTTACTTGTTTTTTTCTAAAGTTGTTTAATGGGGTTTCACTCATTGTTATATGTATATAAGATCAACTTGGAGTACTTATGTTTACCATTTGTAATAAGAATACTGTATAATTTTTTTATGTTTTTGTTTTCTGAGCACTTCAGAAACTAATCAATATTTAAGAAAATAAACCAGATGAAATGGAGCAACATTGCCTCTGTGTTCTTCTAAGTGTGTGTGACAGGAAAAAAGAAAAGAAAAGTGGGTGTGCCATGTCAGGAGCTCAAACAATAAAACATGTTGCAACATGTTGCAAGAGCTGCTAGTTCCCAGTACCTCAAGGTAAATTCCATTAGTGCTATTATTGATCCAGGCTAAGTGATTGTGTTTCAGCTGACAGGCCAGGCTCACTTACTACTGATGGAGGCCAGATCTGCAAATTGGGGTTGTAGAGAGCTTAAGATCTCCACTTTACATCTCAGCACACACGCGGACCTACCTGGAGAGTATGAACATTACACAAAGCCTCCCATTGTTCTCAAGCTTTTATCACTATGTGACACTTAGGACTCTGTAAAAAGTTGTTACTACAACACTGTTACAACAGCAATGAATCTCAACTGAAGACAACTGAGATTGTGACAATGATTTGACACATAACAGGAAAATCACAGACCATCCTCTGTGTTGTTGCGCCATTCGGTTATTCAACATTACTTCTTGTCCTGTTGTGAATTTAAAAAAACATACCAGCATGTTGAAACAAATTCACAGGTTGAATAACACACCACTTCACATCTTATGTTAACATATAGCCATATAGTGTACTCTCAATGAGTAAAAATGAGTTTAAAGGAAGAAACAATCATCAAAAAGTAAACAAAGAACATAAGATATGAGTCTCACTGACATGCCTTTTAATTCAGGGATCTACACAAAACAAAATATGAGAAATAACTAATATAAGTTACTCTTTTCTAAAACAGTAATGCTGATAAAAACCTATTCAAATATTTCCACTTATGACCAGCACAGAAACAACATACATTTATTAGTAGTATACCTCAAATGTATACAGTTTAAAACAGATTAGGGTTGTATACAGCTCAAAATAAGATCTCCGGTACGCACGTCAAACATTATTAATAGTCTCATTCTTGCATAATAACAGCAGGTGAATGTGGTGGGACAGGTCAGGTATGACAACACCTTGATATGCTCACGAGACACCAGCGTGTCCTGCTCATAATGAAACACTAGAGGGCGACACAGACCGGCTGTCACCTGAAAGGTGACCTGAAACGTTGCTGTCTCAAACTATTCATGGCTCCACTGTAGCTTGTGTTGGCTCATCAGTTGTTTCTTTGCGCTTAAATGAACTCAGACCTGTCATGATTGATTAAGCGTGTCAAAGAAACTGAGCAAATTATTAACTAGAGGCATGCAGGACATTTTTAGTCGAACTATAATAAAGCCTCAAGTGAACAAAACGTGCTTTGTAGTCCCGTACTGCCCAAGTAGCCACACTGTTAAGATGTTTTTCTTTCTTTTCCTTTGCTTTTCTCGCGTTAGTGTTTGTTTTTCTCTCTTTAATTTAGTCTTTATAAATCCATATAGAAGGATTTCATAACATGACTTTATGCATACATGCAGATAATATACCCTTTTTTTTAACTTAATACGATCATAAACAAATAAAATCACTCAATTCAATTTAATTGCTAATAATTTATCATTTATATTACGATTAGATTAATCATTTATATTCAATAATATCAATTATTAACGATAAACCAATTAAGAGAACTGATGGTCTGTGGGTACACTTATTTCACTTGCACATACACTTATTATTTATTTGTTCGTTTATTTGTTTGTTTGTTTTTTCTTTTGTTTTACCTGTTTCTGATTTCACAAACTTGGGTCAGAATGACATCATTCCGGAAAGCGGAGTCCTTTCCTACCATATAAGGAGAGGGAAGGCTCGGACGATCTACGTCACGACGCAGAGGCGTGTATTACGGGAAGTGAATCGACTCTGTAATCTCTGCATAATACAGTGCTGAGAAGTTACCAAGGGCAAATCAATGAAAAAGATTACCACAAAACGCACCATAGTCAATGTAAAAATAAATAAAATGAAATAAATAAAATAAATCAAGGCTGCATATTGTTTATTGCTGTATATTTTTGAGGTACTTTTGTAATATTGTACATTTCTACTACATTTGTTTGACAGTTGTGATTTAAAGTTACTTTGCAGATTACAACATGTACACATAAAATATATAACCATCTTACATATATGTGCATATGTAAATATACACAGTAATATCATGCAGTGTTATACATCAAACAGTATATAAAATAGAACTATCTGTACCTCAACTAGCTACAAATTTGAACTACCAATAAGTAATAGTAGTTAAAAAATACAATGAATTATTACAATCTTTATACTTCAGTCTTGTGTTTGTTTCAGAAAGTAAGTTATAGTGATTAGATATCTCAGTGCCTTTTGATATGGAGTGCAGGAAGTGCACCACTTCTGCACCCACACATGCCAATGTCAACATAACAATGTTACACTGATAAGAAGAATCTGTGCATTATGATTTTAATTACAAACATTAATAATGATTAATATGACCTCTGTCTTGAATTTTGAGCTGCATGTAATGAAATCTAACCGTGCTAGTCGGTCACATAATCTCACAAAGGACGGGTGCAGATCTGTATGGCGAAGGCCTCTGTCTATATTGTGTTGCTATGGGTGAGGAGTTTCACTTAGCAATAAGGCATAAACTACACACACACACACAGCAGCCAGAACCGCAAGTAATAACAATGACTCGCTGTGTGTGAAGGCTCCGGAAATACTTTAGTTTCCCAGCATATTTAAAATGTTTAATCTACTGAAAGTTTTGATGCTCAGGCAACACCAAACTACATCAACCCCTACGCTGTGGATGTGATCCGGGCAAAGAGAATGGATCTAGTTCATGGGATCTCACATACAGAGGATCTACTGGATCATCTCGTTGCAGAGGGAGTCATGACTGCGGCCAAGAGATCCATAGTTTTGACCATCAGGACGCGCCAAGATCAAAACAGCAGGGTCCTGGACATCCTGGAGGCCAGAGGTGAAAGGGACATGTCGGAAATTCTTCCATCCGTGTCTGATGCTGGCAGAACCCAACCTTTATCAGGAAATCAAGACCTATCTTAGTGATGTGAACGGGCATATTCGAGACACAAGGAGACAGCTGATTGGATATTTGCTGGAGAGAGATCAGGTACGGGATAGATAAAATGACTAGTAAAGGTGTCTCTCAAGAGACTCCTATATTATTTACCATCAAAGAAACTAAGAAATCTCTCCCTGAAAAGGAAGACAGGAGCACTGTGCCACATTTAACACCAGAGGAGCATAAACCAGCACAAAGTAGAGCAGAAAATCTTATCCACATGATTGCTACAGACGGGGAGGTAATACTGCTAGAGGAGCTGTTAGAAAACACTGATATTAACACTGTCAATTCCTCCAATGAGACTTTATTGCATGTAGCCGCTCAGTACGGTCACCTGTCCATCATTGAGCTCTTGATCCGTAAAGGAGCCAAACTGGACCTGCAGGATAATAAAGGTCACACAGCTCTTCACAGAGCAGCCAGCAGGGGTCACACTGAGATAGTCAGAGCCCTCATCCAGGCTGGGGCTCCCATCTACACTCTGGATCTGCAAGGCAAAACCTCTGTTCACCTGGCAGCGGAGAATGAACACCTGAATCCTGTCAAAGTCCTGGTGAAGGAGGAGGCCAAGCAGTCTGAGAGCCACACGAGGGATACGTTTCTGCACTCAGCAGCTGTGGAAGATAACTGGAGGCTGGCTGAGATATTGCTGCAGAGTGGGGCTGATGTTGATGCCAGAAACAACCACAAAAAAACTGCTCTGTTTTATGCAGTTTCCAGAGACAATGTGAAGACAGTGGCCGTCCTTCTAAACGCGGGGGCTAAAGTTGACTATGATGTTATAAATGAAGCTATTAAGCTCAATGAAGAATCAGCTCTCCACCTGCTGCTTGGTGTGTATTTATTTAACATCTTGAAGTATGTGACATCGAAAAGCATTTAGCGTTTTTAATCGCAGATAAATAATGCACGAAGCCTCACACATATTTTGTTTAAACCCCAGATAATGCCAGAGGATCGCTCCGTGAAGAGACACTTTTCTCAGCTGTTCAACAGAACCACGATGGAGTGGTAGCTGCTCTCATAGACAGCGGGGCGGATGTGAACATGTCAGGCAAACAGGGCTACACTCCTCTCCTATTGTCAGCTGCACTGGGGCACACTGAAGTCTTCAGGTAACCGTACAAGTAGACTGTCGCTAAGACACACTGACATATTCTCGTGGCATACATGAACATCTGGCGACAGTCCAAGTTAAAACTGGAGCAGTCTTTGTGGCTTTCGGCCCTTCGTTTTCAGTGTCACTGGGTCAGACCTGTGTGGGGGAAAGTCAGTATGTGTTAGTGACTGCAACTGTATTTCTTAATGCATCCACCAGGGGACATCAGTGTGATCTATTGCACCATTTTACACACAGTGGCTTTACAGTCTTGTATGGGTATTTAAACATTTTGAGGAACATAACATGCTTAGAAGACCCAAGTGACCTACTAGTGATAGAAAATTGCAGCTGATTTTCTATGTGCATGGTGCCTGACCCTGACCCAGAATCTTAAAATGAATCCTGAACTTGGTGGGAAACTAGTACACAAATATGGGGTGTCCATATCTTTCTTCCTATATCATATAATATATTATAGATACCTTTACTGAAGCAATGCTCTCCAATATGATAAATTGGAGAGTATGCTGGTTGCTCAATTACTAATATTTGTCAGATTTGAGTCTTTCCTTTTTCTGTATCTTCCAGTCGACCAAGTATTAAACGGTGACCTTTTTCATTTCAGAGTACTAGTAGCAAAACAGGCCAAGCTGGATGCTACTTTATCCGACCTCTCCTCAGCGTTGCACCTGGCTGTCCAAAGCGGTAGTGTGTCTATAGTGCAAACATTGCTGGAAAAGGGGTTAGACCCGAACATTACTGGACCGAAAGCCCAAACCCCTTTACACCTCGCAGCTCAGTGCAACAGGCCGGAAATAGTTGATGTGTTGTTAAGAGCTGGAGCACAGGTAATCATCATACCAGTTGCTCATGAGTGTTTATTTTGTAGATGTTTATTTTTGTGGCTGCTGAGAGTTGTGTGTCATTTTTTTTTTAGGTGAATGCAGTAGCCCAGGATGGGTTGACCCCTCTGCATATAGCCAGTCAGCAGGGACATGCAGACGCAGTAATCCAGCTTCTTCAAGGCAAGGCAGACCCAAGTGTCAAAGACAGACTGGGGAGGACAGCCTTGCACTGGGCAGCCTCTTCCCAGGGAGAGGGCCGTGTGGTAGACTTGCTGCTGTCGGCCAAAGCCAACCCAAACGCCACTGACAAC